>OY776268.1:4855000-6276250 GCA_963675405.1 Cosmorhoe ocellata
AGAAAAGTTTCAAGCTTGAAGTAAAACTTCAGGTTTACAATTTTTATAGGTCATGGTACGAAATAATATCAAAGTTTTATGTGTTATTCCAGGTCATAAATCACGCGTATTCCAAGTTTCATCCAGATCCGTTCAGCCGTTTCAGCGTGAAAGAGTAACAAACATCCTTATATCCGCTAAAATTTTCTCGTTTATAATATTAAGAAGGATAGGATTTCAAAAAATCCAAAATGGTGGATGTATTAAGCCATTTTCAGTCGGATTTTTAGATTTTTGAAATGATTACTGGATTATCTAGTAGGTGCCTAATACTCGGTGATTACACCATCACGAGCATAGTCGTGAGAACCCATTTGATGCCATAGACAAGATTTAATTTCGCATAAGTCCCCTAGTCTATGGTCTATTGTCCATGTTATCCCACGAGACCTTAGATTCTATTTTTGAAAGGATAGTGAACCTGTTTGGTACCCCTGGTCTCATAGATAGCAGAGATTAGAAACATTTTTGGTGGATTACCTTTGATATATGACGCACTCGTTGAAATAATGTCTTACGTATCTTATTTTTATCAAAAGTTTAAGAGTAAATTATATTAAATTATTATTCTATTCGTTAATATCATTTCTATAATAAACTAAGTACCTATATTATTTGTTGTAGATCTAAAAAAATGTTGTTTACTTCTGTCTAACCTTCAACCCTGTATGAAACATCAATTTCTAAAGAAAGGGTACTCAAAATAATGTGTCTATTTATCTTTGACCTTTAAATTGAATAGAAGATGGCCGAACTATCCGTTTTCCAATTCCCATCCAACCGTATCAAAGTCGCTATTTATTTCAATGTTTTTGCGGAGTTCGCGTTCCGTATCTTTATGTACTACGACCTGTTAGTTACCTGCTTACTTTGTACGCGTTAGATTACAAAATGTGGCATGTGCCAAATATCTTTGGACGTGCCTCTGACTACCCCTCTTTAGATAACTCTTCGTTCAATTAAGTAATAACTTCGATAGACTCCATTTCTAGCATCTATATTTTGCAAACCTTGAAAAAATATCCTCAAAGATCGTAACAAGGCGTCTGATTAGTGGCCGATTTCTATATTCTATCTATCTGCGGTTTTTGGATAGATACTTAACATTAATCCTATAGAATAGAATTTAATAAAGCCTAGAACTAATTACGGGAAAAATAATATTATGTACGAAGGAGCTAAACTTTACAACAAATTACCAAAAGATCTAAAATTAGTAAAAAAAAAAAAAAATAAATAAAAAAAATATTAAAGGAGCATGTTTTAAAGGATTTTTCGTTATAAGAATAAATTAAATTATACAAGCTACTTTCTGCACTGCGGCATGCGCCTTAACAAACAATTTTTTGTCCGCTCACTAAACGCATCACTTGCAATGCAATGCTATCTTCACCCAGTTGACGAAAACTACCCTCAAAAGCCGACAAAGAACAACACAAAGTTTTAGATTGTAAGAAACGAATATTGAAGTGATTTATCTAACTAAATACGCTTATGGCAATAACTTTAACTGTAAGATATCTTTGTATTTTCTCTTTAAGTGAATATGTAAATTCTTTTGAGAAATAAATGATAATAATAATAATAATAGAAGTAATGTCAAATATCTATCCGAAATCCAAAAAACACAGATACATAGATAGAATATAGAAATCGGCCGTAAGATAAGTAGATCACTAATAATAAAGTGTACTTAATGTACTTACCTATTCTGTAATTTAGGTCAAAATTGAAAGTGACTGACGAATAGGTACCTACTAGTTAGTATGCTATCAACTTCGACCACTTAAATAGGTCTTTATCTCGTGATGATGTAAGAGTCTGATTAACAGCTGAGTGGGTGGGTGTCTGTCTATTTGTTGTTATAATGAGGTTAGGCAAAACTTTTCATTTGATTTCCTCAAGTCATCAGTGCCATTGTATGTTTTGCTGATCTAGACTAGACATAACAAAAAAGAAAAAAAAAACAAGATCACGATTATAATCCCCAGGTTTGGTAGAAATCACCTAAAATCTTTAATTACTTAGATCTTTTGAGGATATCTAGAGGGTAGTCAGAGGCACGTCCAGACATCCGACATTTTGCACAGTATTCCGAACGTGACGGGTTAGAAACTCATCGCCGCTTATAAGAATACTAACTTATACATACCTTCGAATTTACCTTCGACCATATTTTAGTTCATTAACATTTTCGACGGAGGTAAATGTTTGAAAGGATAGGTAGGTACTATTCGAAAAAAGTTTTCGTAAACTATCAAAATCTCATACTACACGGGTACAGGCAAGAAACTAGCTTTGTATAAAGAAGCTCGCAAGTTTTTCCCTGGCTAGTATGAAAACAATTAATTTCACGTGACTGAATCCTCTCCGGTTACGGCCACCGCATCGAAAGGTTCTCACTCTGGTTCCGGTGTCGTGTTGCTGGCAAATACTGACCCTGAGAGACGATATCCTTTCATCACACTGGTTCTAATGAATTTGTGACACGATAAGAAAAATAATATCAATATTTTTTAATCCCAACAGGATTATCTTTGTTATAGTTATCATTATCTATGAATACACAGAATTCATGGTTCACATTTTTTGGCCTAATCAATAAGCTGTTCCAAAATTATGCTCAAACATACATAATGATACAACCTGACAAACTTAAACTTAATCCTTTTAAAAAAATAGTGTATATGTAAAGTATTATCTGTACATTTCTGTAAGTAATATTAGGAGATTAAGCAGTTTCAAAGTGGGAACTCGCAATCATAGTTTCATCTCTCTTGCCTGTAGCATCTCCTTACATCTCACCTAGCTTTATGTAATTTTCGCTAGACTAAGCAGACTATATCGCATACGTAGCGTAGGGTTTAAGATGTGGAACCATTCATAAGAAATACCTCAATGCAACACGATCCGGCAGTAGTTACTAACACTGCACAAGTAGGCAGTTTGTGAACCAAGCAACAAGAATTTACCTGACAAACTTAAACTTAATCCTTTTAAAAAAATAGTGTATATGTAAAGTATTATCTGTACATTTCTGTAAGTAATATTAGGAGATTAAGCAGTTTCAAAGTGGGAACTCGCAATCATAGTTTCATCTCTCTTGCCTGTAGCATCTCCTTACATCTCACCTAGCTTTATGTAATTTTCGCTAGACTAAGCAGACTATATCGCATACGTAGCGTAGGGTTTAAGATGTGGAACCATTCATAAGAAATACCTCAATGCAACACGATCCGGCAGTAGTTACTAACACTGCACAAGTAGGCAGTTTGTGAACCAAGCAACAAGAATTTAGTTTATCTTAATTCACTCTGAACTTGACTCCATAGACGTTGTCGTGACAAGCCCTCATAAAGTTGATTGTTCGCATAAATACTCGGAATTTTGTCAAGCCTTGCTAGTTTAACGATGCAAGAGAACTCTTAAGGCCCAGCATTTTGAAAATTGCAAGTATTGCAACCCTAATCATTTTATTACCGCTTAATAGATTACATTGAAATTGAACTACACGATACTCAAGGATATAAGTGATAAATCCACCGGAGCTAAAACACGAATTAGTTAGAAAACCTTGGTTAAGAATCATGTCAAAAATACCTCTGAAAATTCAGAAATTCCCTAATTTATCCAGAATAGTAAGGTATTTTGAATTTCTATTTCACATGAATGTAAATCAGTTAATTTGAAACAAATCAACCCAGCCCTTTTTTTGAAATAAGCTATTTACTTGAACATATTTATGTTTTTTATAAATTGTCGCTTTCGTTATGTTATTCAGAGCAGCCATAATAACATGCCGCACTCTACGTACTTGTCATTTGGGTATTTCGCTTCGTGCTATGTCTGATTCCGCGGAGATCCGCGTTGCTATACGGACCTGTGTCACTTTTTTGTAACTTTTACGTATAGAATAGAGTGACGAGTATTCTGGGCCTTAAGAATTAGATGTAGTTTTTATTTAACATATTAACAGTTTTGGCTGCTTTGTGATATTTACATGGACTCTTGATAATGTCCAGGGTATTCCTTAAGGAAAACAATTTTCAGATGTTGTACCTATACGTGTAATAATTCAATCACAAATAACTGATGTAAGGTTGTTCTTTAGCTATTTGTATTCATACTTCCCTCAAGTTCTCAGTTTCATTGTGAAAAACTAGACCACTGTTGAACCCAAAATTAGCTTGACCAAATGAAAAAAAATCGATGCCAAAATCTGCAATATAAATAATGACTAATTCAAAAAGTATGATATAATCCTCATTGGCATTCAGTAACCTTTTTCGTTCGCAAATCGCAATACCTACGATTTGGGTTTTGGAGACCATGTTGGTAAGCTGCTTCAATGAATCGAGCAGCTGTTTCCAATTCAGATAAAAGATTCACAGCCATGTTGTGCGTGTATTCCATGCATGACTTGTTTGTGCAATACGTCTAGACTGGCGCCAATTTATCGAATCATTTCAGGACATTTACATCGCTCTTTTCATCATTTTTCACTAGTTGTTGCTAGCGACTTCGTCCTTAATTCCGTCATCCAATTTTGATGAAGCCTCAACTCGGGTCTCACCTATGCTTTGTCCATCTGTGAAAACACTGAAAATCTGTTCTGCAGTTTTGGAGATTTGCGCGGAAAGAGTTCAAAAAATTGCTGATTTGTATTCGACTACTCATTTTTTGTCACTCACCCCATTATTTTTCATCAACACACCGTTCCTCTGTTTTACTGTCTATGTATTTATCATGAGAGCTGTGGTCGTTCCTCGTATTGTACATTATCTATTGACCTATATGCGGGACCTATAGTTTAATCAATGAATTGATAAGCTTTTAATTAAGTATATCGATAATTTTTGAATCGTTTGTAATTTTGTAATGCACTTCGCTCATCTACTAGTATGAAAAACTCAGTATAAAGCATTATTGTGTCCTATCTGTTTTGCTCTGGGACTGGGAGTCATTATCCATTTATTTCCGGTTGCTTTCGTAATTCTACGAAATGCAACAATATTGTTTTATATCGACGCTATAAATACAATAACGATTTTTACGTTGATGTGTGATATGCATGGTTTTGTTTTTTAGCATCTTCCAGGCATCTTCACGACAAGATTTGTTCAAAACGTCCCTTAGACTCACTTCCTTTTTCTACGCTTCCGTTAGTCACTTCCCAAACAGAATCTTGCTCAATCAGTGTGTCGTGTATCAAGTCGAACCCGCGACAATTTGTGAAAGCTAGAAGTGTTAACCAGGTCACACAAGGGGACACAGGGGACACAGGAAGTACGGGCACTGCGTTGTTTAACAGGATACTTCCTTAGGGTCCCCTGTCCCCTAAGACTTTTTTCTTTATGTTTTACGCGCATTGGTAATTTTCTAGGGAAATTGGCCATTTCGTTTCCTTTCCACTTTGATTACATGGATTTATTTGCTCCATAATTCTACATTTACCGACATTTTATATATACTTTATGGTATTATGGGTGGTTGAAGTAATACATATTTGCAAAGTTGGTGCAAATTATAAACAGTTAAATCATGAAAAACCCTGTATGGTTTAATTTGTTACAAAAATAAAAAGCTGGTGTACACATTGATCTTAGTGGCCGCTCAGTTAGAGGTCCCACTCAGTGTGTATTATGTATTCTGTGTATCAGTAAAATTTGACCACCAACAGGTTTAATGCTTTCCTTCCTTGTCTAACATTTTTTTTTATTTTAATCGGTCGTGAAATCTAATGTTCGTGTGGAACAGGTGAAAATGACACGTAAATGGGCCCACTTCCTTATTATAATTAGAAATTTGTGATTGCATCTACGGATGTTGAAATAGGTCATCCGCTACCTGCCCCTCTACGGTTTTCTTTGTGATAGTATCATCTTCATTTGTAGTGTATTTAGTTTCAGCCATGTTAGTTCCTTTTGTATGTGCATTCGCATTTAAATGTCAAGTTCTCACTGTTCTCAGTACAATCAATGTGAAAACTTCAGTTTGTCTAACATTATCTGATTAGGAGCTTTCGTATCTGGCATTGCCCTTTTTAAATACATCACTGACATTCAAGGAATCGTTATCATTGTATGTTTTATAACAGGAAATGATGGCGCTTGCGCTTATGATCTAACGAGTATTTGACAAGTACAAATATTGTTGAATTCGGAATATCGCCCAATCTATGTAATTCGTAAAATATAGCTACTATTAATGCAATTCTTATAATTTTCTCTAGTGATCTTAGTAATATTTCAGCAGCGCTTTCCTAGATTCTTGTTATTAAATCAAAGTACTTACTTATTTGCTTCTGTTTAAAATGTAGTAGGCTTTTTTTCAAAACCCTTGCAAAAACTGTATCCCCGTTACCTTCTCAAAATTAGTTTAGCATCCGCCACACGTTGTCGAACCCCTCTTGTTTTTGTTATTATTTTTGCTTTGCAATCGAAAGTGCCGTTTTTATTTCGAACACATGGATGATCTTCCCGTTCATTTGCAAAATGGCATCAGGTAAACCGAACCGAATTGAAAAATGTGTCTCCAACTCATCATCATCACCTTCCTGCATTATCCCACCTTATGTGGGGTCGGCACAACATGTGATCTTCTTCCGTTTCTCTCTAAAAATGTGTCTCCAACTAAGATATATATATTATTTATTGATTTGTTATAATTTTTTAAGACGTTTTACTTAATTATACAAATTATGAACTTTCAATGTACATAGTAGATGAAAGCCACGCTGACCTACCCAATAAAAAATGTCTATTAATTATTTTTCTTTGTACCTTTCTATTAAAAACTTACACCTGCCTTTGCTTGTGTTGCGTCACATATTCTCATGGGTATGATTCCTGTTTTGTATGTGTACCTGATCCTTCGTCCTTTTCATTCTCATTACCTTCGCTATTAGCTGTCTTTTTCTGGAGTTATGGCGTCCCTTACAGGGTTTTTGTCGATCCCTACACCCTTATTACGGCGTGTGCGCTTACGCACCGTGTAGGAGTGGTAGTTTATTTGGATGTGTGCGTGTGGGAACGAAGAAGGGATAACATATTTCGCCGGCCCAGTGTTGCTGTGACTCTTGGAGCGTGAGATTCGGAATAATTATGGAAATGTGATTTTGAGATCTTTTGGAGGGAAATTGGGGGGTAACTGCCTGATTCATGTGGGTAGTTTTGAAAAACTGTTGTGACTGAAACATGAGATAATTCTTGTGAATAATAATGTTGAAATTGTAACATTGATAACATGTTTATGCCTTGTGAATGATGGAGTCATCTGAATATCTGTTGAAGCTTTGTTTACGATAAGTCGACGTGATGTTACATGAGTAAGTTGACATATACTAACTTATTGTTTTGTATTGTTTTATGAATGTTTATACGAAGTTTATTCATAAATCTACGCATGATTTCCGACGAGGGAGGCAGAGACCACGGATTTCCATTAACTATGATCCTGACATAACTTTACTTCATTTGATTTTTTTACTCTCTTCATTACGTTCTTCATATTCCGCATCAGTTTAGGGTAGGTACTTTAGCTGACCTTTTTCTAAAAGCCACACAATTATCCAAAATAAAATAATCGTTTATTTCCTTTTAAAATAAAGTTAAAGTACTTACCAGCCTAAATGAAATGTAAAATACAATGAAACATGTTCATCAGTCATCCATCACACACAACAATAATTATCACAGAACATGGCTTACAATCGATTTAATATAATTGGACCATGCCTGTAAAACCATAGTTTCCTCATAGCAATCAGTAAAGTACTCGCAATGAATGAACAAAAAAACTTGTTTCAATATCAGCTGATGCGAAGTTTTGGTATGCATAAATAATAATCTGTTGTTTTTATACCTGTTTCTTACCTCACCGAAAGTCCATTTCAGAAATTATTAGCTTCTATAACCGGTAGTTGTAGGTTATTTTTCCATACTTATTTTATTTCAAGAAGGACCAGTTTCTTCGGACTGTATGCTGGCTCCTTCAAGGCTGTTTCTGCTTTAGAATTATATTCACTATCTACAATTGTAGTAAGTTCTTAATTCCTTGTAGGTTTCTCTTGAAGGGCCTTGCGAGACCTTATTCTTCGAATTGTATTGTGTCCATGAATGGTTCTGGCGCCATTTTTTGTTCAAGCGGTAAACTATGGACAATGAGACTATCCATCATGGTTTAGGACAAAAAACTGTGAAATTATGCACTATTTGTCATTGATGGTTTTATAAACTAGGGCGTGTAAAAACCGGGTTGTTTAAAAAAACCGGGTTTTCGAGTTTTATTTTTCAATAACCGGTTAAAAACCGGTTATTCGGTTATTTTTCCAGTTTTTTAATACAGGTGTCTCGGGACAAAATAAAACCTTAAATTTTAGTAAAAATGAACTAAGTAATTATTGTAATAAGGAAGCACCAATTAAATTTTAAAATATTTTAATATAATTATGTTTAACTCACTCTTACTCGAATAAAGTAAAAAAATTGAACAACATGATAAGGTCTTATCTAGATAATGTAATTCACTCTTTTATACGGCAGTATTAAAAACTCTTTCTCTCTTACTCAAATGAAACCATAACAAGTAAAATTAAATTAAAATTTTAATAAACCTCTGACACAAATTTTTAAAACATTTTCTTGTAATATAATTCAGCAAGACTGCGAAAACTACAGGGGCATTAGCCTACTCAGCATCGTCGGTAAGCTGTATGCGAAAGTGTTGATCGAATGAAAGAAACTGATGAGGATATGGGATGCACAAGCAGGATTTCGAAAGGGTATGGGATGTACGGATCAGGTCTATCCTTGCGATGCACAGCCGAGAAATTTTTGGCAAAGGTCTAAAGGTCTATTGCGCTTTCGTGGATCTGGAGAAGGCCTATGACAGAGTGATGAGGAATGAACTGTGGTCGGCTCTGTCGATGTATGGGGTAAAGAGCAACCTGGTGCGAGTTCTGAAATCTCTCTATGAGGGTTCTAGGGCTTGCGTTAGGATACATGGGTCATATAATTAATGGTTTAACATCGAAAAGGGTGTTAGACAGGGATATGTAGCGTCACCATGGCTTTTTAATCTATTCATGGACAGTTGGCTACAAGATATGAAAGAAAGTGATTGTGGATTAAGAATGAATGAGTTACTCGTCAAATGTCTTCTCTATGCTCACGATCAGGTAATACTTGCGTCGTCGGCAGAGGAGTTACAGGAGATGGTAACAGGCATGCATGTAGCATTTGACAGGAAAGGAATGAAAATAAATGAAAGTAAGAAGAAAGTTTTTGAAAGAGATGAATGCATTACAGAATGTGAAATAATGATCAGAGGAGAAAGAGTGAAACAAAAGAAAGAGTTTGTAGGTATATTTGGGTACGCTGTTTAAGAATGATGGGAAACATGATGATGATATTGAAAGGAGAGTGAATGCTGGAAATCGTGTGAATGGGGCACTTCACTGATTTATGAGCAGTCGGATCGTTTCTAAAAAGGCACGACTGGCTGTGCATGGTGGAGTGTTAGTGCCGACATTAATGTATGGAAGTGAAAGTTGGGTATGGCAGAAGAAGCATCAAAGTAGAATAAATGCAGTGGAAATGAGAGCTTTAAGAAGTATTGTGTGGTTTAACTTTGAATGATAGAGTGAAGAATAGTATGATAAAAGAATGTTGTGGAGTGAAAGAAGACGTAGTGATGAAAATTGAGAAGGGTATGCTAAGATGGTTTGGGCATGTAGAAAGGATGGATGAAAGGATATTGACGAAACAGGTGAATAAGGCGAGTGTGAATAGGACAGTTGGAAGGGGAAGACCTCGGCGTACGTACCTCGAGCACATTGGGGACGTTTTAGAGAAAGGCCAGGTCCAGAGTACCCTAAACTGACGCATGTATGAAGAATGTAGTGAGAGTGAATGAAGCAAAAGAGGATCGTAGCAAGTGGAGATCCGTGATCTCTGCCTACCACGTCGGGAAACAGGCGTGATTTTATGTATGTATGTATGTATGTAATTAGGTGGACAATTATGGCCGTTCCAAATAAAGTCTGCAAGGCGTAGTTTTAAATGAATTTGTCATAAATTACTCATTAAAAAAAACTCGAAAAACCGGGTTTTTTGCCAAGAAAAAACCGATTAAAAACCGACGTAAAATCAGCCGGTTAATCGGTTTTTCGGTTAATCGGTTAATCGGTTTACATGCCCTATTATAAACTGACTTTTTAGATTAGTTTAACTATTTTTCTTTGCAATTAGCTTCCAAATTTTAGTTTTATGTTAGGTGATTTAGAGATACCTACCTACTATTTGATTATCAATAATTTGTAGTTCTTTTCGCTGTAGGTGATACTTACATGTCAAATTTTGGGATCAAAATGAACTGCTAAGTAAAAATGTAAAGTATGGGTTTTTACTTGGTTTTTATTACAATAAAATTCTAAATTTTCAACATCAAAACGAAACTATGTAACCAACATTTTTTTAATCGACCAATTCATCACGCATCGACTCCCCAACACTTACCACGTGGTTTGATTCTAAATAAGGTCATAAAGGATTACGTAAGCGGTTATTATTACAAAGGATAAACTTAAAAGTATATACATTATATACCTTTGATATTCAGAACGTGACCAGAGATTTGAGATGAGGATGCCGAAAAAAGAATCCTATCAGATTTTTTGTGAGGCTTGTTTGAAGAAAACTTGTTCTGTATTGGCTTCTATTGCATTAAGCTGGCATTGCCGAGGAGTTTCGATATTATTTACTTGCTTCTGTCAGTCTACTGGATCTACATAATTAGAAAACATTCAGATCATTCGATAAATATCAAAATCTTAAACTTGTTTAGTGCCTGGCTAATGGCTATCTAGTCTAGTATGTTCAGGTTTTATCAAAGAAGTACCGTTTTTCATAATACTTATGATTTTTAAGAGTTTTTGTCCAATTATATATTAAATATTTATTATTTATTTATTTAAAAATATGCTCCTTCCTATGCATCGATATTTGTCCAAAAATATGCTCAGCATCGATTTTAGGTTTTCCTCAATGATCCTATGTAACGAGTACCTAGCTGTTGTATAGTTTTAAACTTTGTTAAACAAAGTTCGTTTCTCATGACACTTCAAGTTCGTAGAGCTTACGTAAACAAGGACATCCTAGTCTTGTGGTTTTAAGGAATGTTGGAAAATAAACATCATTCCGGTTTCTTATCTGTTTATCAAAAGACGCTCCTTATGTTTTAGAGGAACGTTCGCCACTTCCCTGTAGCTTATCCTTATGAACCTTAAGTTATATATACATAAAGCCTTATTGACTGCAATACCTTCGTTGTACTGCATTTTTATCTCTATCTGCTGATGAATTTTGGGAATTTATTTCATAGTTCTCAAGGAAATATTCTCATGTCTCTAAGACTTTATTACGATTAGGTTTGATTTTGATGTATTGTTGTGTCCATTTTCAATTTAGTATATTAAAAAAAAAAATATGTCTATCTCACAGTCTCTTTTATAAGATGATTTCGTTTGTTCCAGTGAATCTGAGTCGAGTGATTACTCAGAAGATTCGGCAGTCTACGATGATGCGCCGACTACAACCAAAAGCTCTGGGGCGAGGAAGAATATCAATAAGGGAAGATGGACGAAGGAGGAAGTACGTCTTTTATCTCTGTCTTAGTTTCTTAGTTCAATTTCTTTCATGTTTTATAAGCAAAACAGATTACTTGGCTTGTAAATACAATATGATTTTTTTCTTATTCCAGGATAAAAGATTAAAAAATTACGTAAAATTGTATAATGAAAATTGGGACCTCATCGCCAACGAATATAAGGACAGATCAGACATCCAGTGCCAACAGAGGTGGACTAAGGTTGTCAATCCGGAGCTAGTCAAAGGGCCTTGGACCAAGGAGGTAAGATTATTTCCCATCGAATATTCTAGAACATCGTGTATTTGTTCCGGGAATAGGTGTGATGGTTATGACAATCGCAGTGTCTTGTCTTGATACTATAGGATCTTACCTAAAACAATAGTGTTCAGAATTCGGAGGAATTATCTCCGAAAGCATATTTTTCCCCAAATAACCAGATATTTTGAATCATGATTAATCTATAATAGCGCTTTTTTCATGTCTACTGAAGGGTTCATGAATGGATCAGTGCGAGACTAACATACATTACCTACATTATTTAGATTTGCATCATTTATAAGATATCTAATGCCGCCAAATCAAAGCTCTTCTGGATCACTCAAAGCATCTGTTTTGGTGATTTTCAATGTATTATAAGAAATGCTTGCGAGTCTAATCCCTAAGTTTTAGAGCATCTCTTTAGAATCAGATCTCTTATTACTTGTGAGGATACACGAAACATTGATGCATATGCATAGATGCAAATCTATAGCGCAATATACCCGCCAATCAGTCTATCAATGCAAAGGAAGCATGATTCAGAGGTCATCACACCGCCAACTATTCTATATTCTCGACCGTTGCACTGCAATTACGGACGTCCATCCATTCATGGGTTCCGCGAACACTTGCGGTGTTTCAGATGCTATTACTTCATTCTTTCACGAATCACGATACTTCTATACTGTTTACTGAGCAGTGTTTTGACAAGAGGTTGTTTGGAGTTCTGTGACAATAAATAAACAGGCCTTTGCATCTATTTTTCTATAGTTAATACATCGTTAAGTGAAATTTTACTCGCTGTAGTGTCTTAGTCAGTTTTGTGTGGATGTATTTTATTCAGCTGATGTGTGGTATTTTGGAATTCCTTTCTTGTAAAATCTTTATAACAAAACCTGCCTTTGTATAATCATCACCCTAAATCTCACATGGAAAGAATCTTTTCATCCCGTATTGTCTGACCGAACCCGTTCGGTCTCTATATATAACTATACATTGTATGTTTTTTTTTTAATACTTATACAATATCAATCACACCTCTAACTTACATTGTATGGTTTATTGGTAATGAGATGTTCTAGTGTGATTGCTATATCTCAAGTTGTTCCTCAAACTTTGTTGTCTCTTTTTGATAGGAATCCTGATTACTTATAAAAATTCAATGATGACGTCATCCTACTTATAAGCCTTTAAACCCAAGCTTACGGCATAGCTTCCTAGATTTTATGAATGAATGAATTTATTGTAGACACGAGTACTTGGTCCGTGACTTGAATTTGAAACCTTAAGCGTATGTAGTCAATGCTTATGTTTACGTGACAACGCAATATTTAGTAGATTTTTCCTACCTAGAAAGAGGGTTTGTATAATATGATCGGCCTTACCACAAGCTCTTTATAAACGATCGTGTTTAAAAAACGTCAAGTTTCAAGCTTGAAATGACATTACTCCAATACAATTTTTATAGGTCATGGTACAAAATATCAAAGTTATATTACTTTGATATTTCCCGAAAAGCTTGTGGCAACACGACGATCACACGCCAATTTAATAAAATTAAGAAATATCAAACCTTTTACGAAATTTTAGCTAAGTAGTCTGATGAATTAACAGAATCAACGCCAATACCAGTGTGTATAGACAACATTGTTATGACAAGCTGGATGCTAAAAAAAAATCTAGTTTATGATGTGATGACGTAATAGGGGGGCCCTGAAATTTAAGCACCGTGAGAAAGAACTGGTTAGCAATATTAATACTATGACTAAGATCCAGATTTAGACTGTCTCTATACCACTCGTACAGTTCATTCAACGGATCTAGGCATTCGTGAAATTAGCCACAGGTGCGAGTTTGCGCATGTACAGTTCCTTCCCCCCCTCCTCATACCTCCAATTGCTCCCGAAAAACGATACTGCGCAGCTCTTGCGGCTAACTTCACGAATGTCTCTACTATGATCACGACTGTAATCCCCAGTCTCGGTAGATATCTCCTCAGATCTCTAGTTACTTAGATCCTCGAGGATATCTAAAGAGGTTAGTCAGAGGCACGTCAAAACATGACATTTGGTACATGCCCACATTTTGCACAGTAGTTAGTATTCCGTACGTAACGGTTTGCAAGCCCATCGCCGTTTATAAGAACCAACATAACTTACATATGAGACACCTTCGAATTTTTGATTCTAGGGTATGTCGGTTTCTTCTGTACCTACACAAATTTTTCAAATGAAATAACTCATCGGTGCACGACCAGGTTTGAACCCACGACCTTCGGATCGTGAGGCAGGGGTGCTACCACTACACCTACACCTCTACCACTGTTTTTTTTTTTTGCTTTACTTTCTGACTTCCCCTATACACTTATAAGCAAGACCAATTTATTGTTTTTTTTTGACCTTGTCTTCAGCTGAGTATCTGCATTCGTTGTTAACTTATACTTACTGTGCTGCGTGATGATCTCCATTCGTTGTTATTTTTTTTTATTCTTCATCCCTCTAACTGGAGTCAGAGACTTTGTTTTTCTTATTTTTTCGTTTGTTTGTTCTATCATTAATGTTTCTTAGGGCTTTAAATATTTACTAGACTTATGTTAAATATTTTATTCTATGTTATTAAGTTTCTACATTACATTCGTTGTTAACTTATTCTGTGTTTCGTGATGATCTACATTCTATATTAACTTATTCTGTGATTCGTGATTTTTAGACCTTATCAAGGTAATCATTCCGGTTTCAGTCTGTACCCTTGACTCGGTCAAAGTTTTTGCAAATGTTTGCCTATTGCCACGTGCTGTTCTGTTTAGCCACAGGGTTATCGGAACAGCTGGTTTAATTTAGTCTGGATCTAGACACGCGTATATCTGGAGTTCTGTATATGCGTGATGATATGTGTGTGTGCTGTCGTGGATAAGCTATGTTTCTAAAACTTTTTGCAAAGATAAAACTAACAATGCCCTTGTTTGAGATAAATAATGATTCAAAATTCAAAATTCAAATTCAAAATATGTTTATTTTCAATAGAATCACAGGGATCACTTTGAAACGTCTTACATACTAGGTGAGTCTAAGTGCCAGTTCCAGTCCTATCCCCAGTGCGAGAAGAACTGACAAGAAACTCGCCGGGCCCTAGCGCTTTTTTTGTATGATACTTGTTAACTTTGTAAGGAATACCTAGCAGAGTTGGATGATGTCAGGATGTCAGATTCTAAATAACAAAGTGTAACTAAATAACACGAACCTTATAGCGAATAATATATTTGAGAAATTATTTATAGGATCAGTAAGCAAAAGTGTATAAGTCGCCAAATTCAAAATTTTATCTAAGTTTATTTAATTTTTAAACTCTTACGCGCTGATTCGTGCAGGTCCAAAAAAACTGTTATTATTTAAGTATTGAAATGTTATTGTTTCCCAAATCTCCTATAGATATTCCTTTTATTTATAACGTTGATGTCATCTATCAAAACCGAAGCGAGCGCTCCAAACCTATTAATTAAAATAAAATAAATAAATAAATAATGCTGGACAGTCCACACAGCATCATCTAGCCCCAAAGTAAGCTACTCAAAGCTTGTGTTATGGGTACTAGGCAACTGATATATTTAATACATTATATACATAGATAGATAATTTTTTATTATACATAGAAAACACCCAGACCAACGGAACAAATTTCTGCAGATCGTACACAAATTTGTTCCGCGGCGGGAATCGAACCCGCAACCTCTTGCGTCGCAGGCGGACTCTCGCCCACTGCGCTACTGAGGTCGTCAATTACGAGTATTATGTATGTATCTAGTTCAAAGGTGTTTTTGTTATAATATTAATAACTATGATTGTTCTGAACGAAGTGTGGCCAATTAGCTTATCGCTTTTTGTTTCGACAAAAACTGAAGAATTGTTCCTTATGGTATACCGTCATGTCAAAATAGACAAAATTATTTTTAACTACGAACAACGTCATTTTATTTTTTAATTTTGTGTTAATTTCCCGTATTCGTTATTAACTTTTTATACGAAGTCACAATCTTTGTTTAATAATTATGAATGTAAAACATAATATTGTTAATTAAACTTAAGTCTTCTTCTTCTTTACCTAAGGCATCTGTATCTTGGAGATTAATTTTGCAAGTGCCAACTGTATTTTTATAGATTAGTGTTGTCAACGTCACAAAGTCATAGTCAAATTATCAAATCTATTGATAAACTTAAGTCATTCTTCGAAATTCACGAATTACATTTTTAAGTGCCATTTATTTGCCATTTCTGACACATTATAAAGAACTCTAGTTTTTACTACCTACACACTAGATCACCTTGCAGAGTAACGATTTTTCACACGGATCAAATGATCGGCGATTTTCTTTAATTTTTTGTCTTATACGCTTTTTGTTATGTTTCGTCGAGTCATCTTGGGTCATATTGATCTTTATCACGAAGAGTTTAAGGTTCAATTTGAGAAATAAGAGATTTATATACAATTGAATGTTTTGTACGTTAATGGATATGAATGGCATGTAAGATGGTGGTATTGTTTAGTGATTATTGAGAGTTTTTGCTAGGTACGTAGAAACCATATTGACGATAGACGATTTTCGAATTTTTTAGAAAAATATATCTCTAGTTTTCAAGGTTTGTTAAGAGCTTTATTAGATCGGGCGCAGAACAACTACAAAGCACGCACATTCATTTCGGGACTTCATTTTCTTAGGTCTACCTAAGAAAAAGGCTAGAATAAAATAGAGCTTTCTTACCTAATCTACTTTAATATTTAACATTGCCCTTATGATAGGTCTTTACAAACGTGGTCCGATTATGGCACTGCTAAATTGTAATGTTATTTGGTTTACAGGAGGACGAAAAAGTCGTCGAATTGGTCGCCAAATACGGACCAAAGAAATGGACGCTTATTGCGAGGCATTTAAAGGGAAGGATAGGAAAACAATGCAGGTAATACATTACAGGCAATACCTACATTTACTATACTCGCCATTTTTTTAAACGTGTTAATAGTTTTTAAAATCTTGATACATAATAATGATAAATATTTTATTATAAAATAGTCTTATAGCTATTTCGTAGCACTGGTTGTCTAGTGGTCGCGACCTTGCCTTCAAATCTCATTAAGGTCGTAGGTTCGACTTCGAATCTGGTCGTGCACCAATGTATTTTTTTATTCTAAGAAACTGCGAGCGCAAAAAAAACAGCTGTTTCATACATTTTAGCCAAGTACCTAGGTATTGAACTTTTGCATGGAACAGCTAATTTTTCGCGCTCACAGTGTTGGTTTCTTAGAAAAAGTTGATTCTATAATGATTCTATCTGAATAAGAATAAAGAATAAAGAATAAAATAACTTTATTTGTTCGATTAGACTAACATACGAAAACAAAAAAAACTTATAAAAACAACATAAAAAGTCTAAAGAAACAAAATGGCGTCTGCCTCAGCATGGGTTGGTTGCTAGCGAGCTAGCAGCCAACGCTGGTCTTCCGTCAGAGCCCTTTTTCTTTTTGTTGGCATTACGGACAATCTATTCTATATCTGATAGGTATTTAACCCCCTGAAGTTTTCGGAAGTAGTCTGGTAACACCCTGTATTTTTGAATAAATACATAATTCCATGTTGTATAACTTTCAGAGAGAGATGGCACAATCACTTGAACCCGTCGATAAAGAAGACGGCATGGACGGAGCAGGAGGACAGGATCATCTACCAGGCACACAAGCAGCTGGGGAACCAGTGGGCTAAGATTGCTAAATTATTACCCGGCAGGTACGAACCTCAAGCATTTTGATTAGCATATATATTATACTAGCTTTTGCGTGCGGCTCCGCTCGCGTGTTACCCGGATAAAAAGTTATTCCAAATCATATTGTACATATTCCAAATTTCATCCAGATCTGCTCAGCAGTTTCAGCGTGATTGAGTTCAAACTCCTATACACCGTGAAATTTTAATGGTTGTTTTCACGCGGCAGAACAACTTGCCATAAGGAGTACTGTTGAAACATATGTATACCTAAGTATATAAAAGGATATCCATCCAACAGTGATGGTCACTGTCCATATTCTGGGTGAAACACGTGTCCATTCATTTTGCATTTACAGTAGTACACAAATAATTATATTATTATAAGACTGGAATCCCCAAATATCTCGCCTTAGTGGGGGTGGTTTTGTTGTAAAAAGAAGACACCTTCCAAATTTCAGCTTTCTAGCTTCAGTGGTTTCGGCTCGGCGATGATTAATCAGTCAGTCAGTCAGGTTAGCTCTTATTATAGGTATAGATACATAGGTAGATTACAACCCGAGGTTGTAAAATCAAAGGAGAGAGAGAGAGGAGAGAGGTTTTTTTTTAAATTAATTTATTGGTCAACCTATCTTAATTTATACTACATATAATCTCTATTTAATCTGAATCTCGGAAACGGTTCCAAAGATTTTCATGAAATTTAATATGCAGGGGGTTTCGGGGGCGATAAATCGAGCTAGCTAGGTTTCTTATTTACAAAACGTCGTTTACAAAAAAAAACCGAGTAAAGCTCGGTCATCCCGGTACTATTAATTTAGATATGACTTCCCCAGGACCGACAACGCAATAAAGAACCACTGGAACTCGACGATGCGGCGCAAGTACGAGCCGGACCTCATCGACAGTTTCGAGGCGATGCGCCGGCGCCGCGGCAAGCTGCGCGCGCCGCCCGGGCCCGCCAGCCCGGTGCGCGTGCAGGTCGCCTACAACGATGTCAGTACCACACCTACCATTTACTTACCTACCTAATGTCGCCAGCCCGTCCATCTGCCACTGATCTGAATCATTATTATTAGTATTAAATAAATAAATAAATAATGCTGGACAGTCCACCCAGCATCATCTAGCCCCAAAGTAAGCTACTCAAAGCTTGTGTTATGGGTACTAAATAACTGATATATTTACTTAATACATTAAATACATAGATAGATATTTCTTTATTATACATAGAAAACAAAATTCACAACAAATTTCTGCAGATCGTACACAAATTTGTTCCGCGGCGGGAATCGAACCCGCAACCTCTTGCGCCGCAGGCGGACTATCGCCCGCTGCGCCACTGAGGTCGTCAAATATTAGACGGGTATTTATCGCGTTCAAATTACCTTATATTTTCCCGACGTTTCGACAGGTTTGCACGCTGTCGCGGTCACGGGTAGACTCTACCCTATACCCTCTAGACTATACCCGTCTAATACTAATAATAATGTGTTCAGATCGCGTAAGTTTAAAAGTACAGTAGACCTCAATCAATCGGCTGCAAAGCAGGAGGTCAGGGTTCAATCCTGTGGCTGGCAAATATTTTTGTTACCTCCTTAAAGGAGTAGCTAATAGGGTAGGTATATTAAAAATAAAACAAGCATATAGATCGTTTGATAGCTCTATAGATAGATCTATAGATTGATCTGTCGTTTCATAGCTCGTTCTTATATAGCTATATAGATTGATCTATCGTTTGATAGGTCGTCCTTAGATAGCTCTAAAGATAGATCTATCGTTTGATAGCTTGTCTTTAGATAGCTCTATAGATGGATCTATCGTTTGATTGCTCGTCCTTAGATAGCTCTATTGATAGATCTATCGTTTGATAGCTCATCCTTAGATAGCTCATTTGAGTAACATGAATTTTATATTGTTAGTGTATAATTGAGATAGAAAATATAAAAGAACACTGGTGGTGTAGTAGTAGCACCCCTGACTAAGGTTGTGGGTTCAAATCCAATCATGTGCCAATGGATTTTTCCATTCACTAATGTATGTGCGCTAAACACTCAAATAGTGAAGGAAAACATTGTGACAAAATCGGTATAGAAGTTAAAAAGTTCAAAGATTAGTTAGATAACTTAAGTAAACACGAAAGAAGCCTTTGAGCCACAATTTGATCTTTTCACCACACTAGTTCCTTCGAAGTTACGCGATAAGAAAAATAATCCCTACTATCAGTGGATTAAGTGCCATTATACACTGTATCTAACCATAAAACTACTTTTAATTATAGAGTCAAACCTGGTCAGATCCTTTCAACGAGTCTACCCAATCTAACTCCTCGAGCACCAGCCAGCCCTCGAAGCAGGTGCTGCAATGCAGGCAGGTTCTACGGAGTCAGCTCAACAATCTCCAACAGCAACTGTCTCCGGATGTGAGGAGTTCTCCGGACAGAGGGGGGCTCGTCCCTGCTGATGTACAGATCCTGGACTCCAACTTTAAGTAAGAATAGTGCTACCTTTATAAATAAACTAGCTTCCGCCCACGGCTTCGCCCGCGTGGTTCCTTGAAAAACAAAATCAAACTTTCATCCCCTATTTTATCCCCTTGGGGGTAGAATTAATCAAAATCCTTTCTTAGCGGATGCCTACGTCATAACATCTACCTGCATGCCAAATTTCAGCCCGATCCGTCCAGTGGTTTGGGCTGTGCGTTGATAGATCACTATGTCAGTCAGTCAGTCAGTCACTTTTAAGTTTTATATATTTAGAGAAGTAAATACTAGTTAAACATAGTTTTCTATCTTATTACAGATTTGTGAACTTGGAAACTCTACCTTCAGATTCTCCGCTGAAAAATTATTTGAGTAAAGCATCGGACAACGATAAACAAAATTCAGGTATTTAATTTTATGTCACCCCACTGGTTTCAACCTTCGTAGAATAACTTACATCCATTAATCAGGGAAAATCTAGCTAGCTATAAGAGAGAGAATATTTAAAATCGGCCTAGTAGTTCCAAAGATAACTACATAAACAATTTTACAAATTAAACCACGCAAAAAAACGGCAATTCTGTGTATTTTACGAAGCGTGGTAATGTGTTGGTGGTGTGTATGTAAGGGTGTATTTAAGTATATTCGTCGCTGTAGCCCGGCGGGACGGATTTTGATAAATGAGGTGTCGTTGGATTCGTCTGGATTGAAAGAGTGAACTAGGCTATACAAAATGTCAAAAAATGTAATATGGCGGCTGTAAAAATCTATTTTCAGTTACGTTCAGTCGGGTTTTTTAAATGTTTTGCAATAAATACTAGTTTGTATATCTGATGATATTTTTAGAAGAAATTTTTAGTAAAAATACAAGATGTGCGATTACGGAGCTCTGATACAATCAACACTTGTCAAAACTGGCTCAAATTTATTGAATAAACACTCTTATGTCATACCAAATCACTTGATTACAATGAAAACGTATTGTCATTGATTGTAAGTAAAGATCCATAATCGGAATTTTATAGGGCACAAGGCTCGCTTGCGCTTGTCATCTTTATCAGACACTAGCTTCCTACATAAAATATAGCCTACGTTACTCAGGGATAACGTAGCATTCTAACGGTGAAAGAATTTTTGAAATCGGACCAGTAGTTTTTGAGTTTATTCGTTACAAACAAAAATACAAAAATACAAAACATTCCTCTTTATAATATTAGTATAGATATAGATATAGATGTGCAGTTAAAAAAATAAATAAAAATGATATACTAACCAATTTATTTATCTATTATTTCAGTAACATACTCAGTAGAGTGTGAGCCGACGAAGGAGATAATAGTCCCGTCGGTGTACGCGTCGCCCAAAAAGAAGCATTTAGACGGAAGCAGTCCCCCACCGATCCTCCGGCGAAGGGCGCGCAAGCCGGCCATCACGCCCAACCATAACGTGAGTACATGTATTGTATCACACTTGTTTATTCTTTGTTCTTCACTTTTGATG
The DNA here is from genome assembly GCA_963675405.1 of Cosmorhoe ocellata. Classification (NCBI taxonomy): domain Eukaryota; kingdom Metazoa; phylum Arthropoda; class Insecta; order Lepidoptera; family Geometridae; genus Cosmorhoe; species Cosmorhoe ocellata. The sequence goes on from OY776268.1 coordinate 4,876,681, forward strand.
TGAACGATTCTGTCACGCATATTTTTAAAAATATTCTTTGTTACTAGTTACTTATCTTTTTCCATTGATACTAAGATTAAGTATGTAATTACAACACGCAGAAGTGAACTAGGCAACTAGTACTAGCTGTAATGACGTTATAGTGATGTACTAATTGCATTATGACCCGTACTGTAGGTCTACCATGAGTTTTCACAATCTACACTCGCTAGCGACTGTAGTTAAAGAAATGTATGAAAACTTGTACAGCGCCTCTAGCGGATAGTTGTGTACTAAAACGTCGCTTAGTTAACTATCCTACGTCACAGCGTACTACAGCGACTGTAGTTTGCGCTTCATTCATTTGCTTAGAATTTGATACTATGAGTAACAATTTTGACAGATATCATAGTAACGTACTATTACTACTGTAGTAACGTCAGCCGATCTATATGTGACAACTCATGGTAGACGTACTGAGATGACGTAATGATAGAGGGAAATGGAAGATCACATGTTGTGCCGACCACACATAACGTGTGTAAAGGGCAGAAACATGATAGTAATAATTTATTTTAATATGTTTTGGACATTTCATACAGCGCCATCTATCCCCAAATTAAGCAAAGCTTGTACTATGGGAACCAGATAGCTCATGGATTAATTTTATACTTTTGTACCTAACTAAATATATAGCACCTCAGTTGGTAGTAGCTCTACCATCTGTGCTGTAGGTTGTGGGTTCGATCCCCACTTAGGACAAACATTTGTGTGATGAACACACATGTTTGTTCTGTGTCTGGGTATTATTATGTATTCTAAGTATTTACAAAAAAAGTATATTTACTGCTAAAAAAAGTATATCTATCAGCTATCTGGTTCCCGTAGCACAAGCTTTGCTTAGTTTGAGGCTAGATGGCGTTGTGTGAAATGTCCACCAATATTTATTTATATTTATTTATATTTCCAGATTTGGTCGGACTCAATATCCAAGGTGTTGGACTCCCAGCCCGGGATCACCCCAATCAAAGCTCTACCGTTCAGTCCATCTCAATTCCTGAATTCACCAGCCCCGTTCAACCACTTTGATTCCACACCGTTGAGGCATGGTCTTTACACTAAGGTACTTGGATAAATAGTAACAAAAAAGACATGGATCCTACTGTAATCCCCAGGCTCGGTAGATATCTCCTCAGATCTCTAGTTACTTAGATCTTTGAGGATATCTAAAGAGGGTGGTCAGAGAAACATGGTATTTGGCACATGCCCACATTTTGCACAGTAGTTAATATTCCGAACGTGACAGGCTGCAAGCCCATCGCCGCTTATAAGAGTGACACACACCTTCGAATTTTACGTTCTAAAGTAAGCTTTACAATGTTTTCCTTCACCGTTTAAGAACACTGGCATTACGTAAATAATTTTTAACATGGAAACGCACTCATTAGTGCACGACTAGGTTTAAACCCACGACCATCGGATCGTGAGGCAAGAGTGCTACTACTACACCACTAGTGCTCCCTAAAATAAAAATATCCGAATTGGAAATAGCTTCTGTAAGAAGCTGCTATATTATTATTTTTTGACTTTTTATATAGCCTATGTCACTATGGAAGAGAAAAAATCTCTAGCACGTATCTCGATTAAATTGGGATCGTTTTAGTGAACGTCCTTTTAACTTAGTCGGCCGATTCACAGAAAAGACTTGTTACAATACGTGCGATGCTGTTGTTCAGCTGTCAGTCAGTCAGTCATCAGTCAGTCAGGCAGTTACCGTATCAAGATTATTACAATACGTACGGAGCTGTTTTTAGCTGTCAGTCAGTCAGTCATCAGTAAGTCAGTCATCAGTCAGTCAGTCATCAGTCAGTCAGTCATCAGTCAGTCAGGCAGTTACCGTATCAAGATTATTACAATACGTACGGAGCTGTTTTTAGCTGTCAGTCAGGGTAGTCAGTCAGTCAGTAATGGAACAGTTTTTTTATATTCCTATAATGTTGTTTCCAGGATTGGAGCGCCAGTCCCCTGCTACACACACCGACCCCGGCCAACCAAATAACTCCAGGCAACAAACCCAAAAGCAATGCTACCCCTAAGTAAGTATCCAATTCACTAGTAAGTACCTGGTTGACCGAGCTTTGCTCTGTTTTTTTATGGTAAATTTTGTTTTTTGGAAAATAAAAACTAGCTAGTTCGATTTATCGCCTCCGAAACCCCCTGCATACTAAATTTCATGAAAATCGCTGGAGCCGTTTCCGAGATTCCGATTATATATATATACAAGAATTGCTCGTTTAAAGGTATAAGATTATACAAAAAATCTGCCATCATAGCTAAGTACAATCTATCTTGTCTGTTTCAGGCAAAAATTTATGAAACCCTACTTATAAAAAACTATGGTTTATTCCCATTTGTCCCCCTATTCTTACGATATATCTGATAACCTTTCAAAAAAAAAAAAATGCTATTTATTTTGAATCAAGACTTTTTGTGCATTGTAGCACAATTTATAAATCAGTAGTAGAGATGATTTTTTCTAAAAATGCACGCCCCTCCACTTGTACTTGTACCGTATGTAGAGGAAATAGTGTAGCAAATACATTTACGATTACGATTTACGATTGACTTAATAAGACTTGTAAGTGTTGAAGTATATATAAAATCGGCTCATTTAGCTTTTCGTATAAAACATTTATATATTATATTATCTGAATTCTTAGTCCTTTTGTCCTTCACATCACTTTTTCACTATTCATATACATATTTTTTTCTTGTATTACTTGACTGAGATAAGTTTTCTATGTATTGGGTGGTGTCTTTAATGGAATAATTTTCAACAATAAAATAAATATGATCACGACTGTAATCCCCGGGCTCGGTAGATATCTTCCTCAGATCTTAAATTACTTAGATCTTTGAGGATATCTAAAGAGGGTAGTCAGAGGCACGTCCAAACATGACATTTGGTACATGCCCACATTTTGCAGAGTAGTTAGTATTCCGTACGTGACAGGTTACAAGCCCATCGCCGCTTATAAGAATACTTACCTATGACACACGCCTTCGAAGTTTCAACAAACTTATAAACTTATTATCCACAGAACACCGACACCATTCAAAATCGCCATGGCGGAAATCGGCAAGAAATCAGGGCTCCGATACGAACCGTCCAGCCCCGGCCTCCTCGGGGCTCTCGTCGAGGACATCATAGAGATGTCACAACGGGAGGAAAACTCCGATAGTGCGCTACAGCTGAATGATTCACTACTCTCTGGCGCGCCCGACCAGGAGAATCCACAGGTATGTTGCAAAGCCCAAGGGCGTTACCACGAATTCATAATACATTACCGAATTAGTATTACATTGTTATTGCGTACCATGACCTATGCAAATTGTATTGAATTAGTGTTACTTCGTGACGTTTCTATAACGGAATCGTTCTTGGAGACTTCGTGGTAAGGCCCCTGGCCTTTGGGAATTTGTCATTATAATTAATTATTAATAATTATTTGGTAATTATTATCGATTTGTCATTTTTTAATAGAATTACCTAGGTCCAGTATTTCCCATTGCTTCTATAGGACTGTGACGTCATAGAACTGTCAACCCCAGCTAAACTATAACCTATAATTCCAGGTGAACGACTCTGGCATTGGCAGTCTGAAGCGGCGCGCCTCCGAGTCGTCGACCCAGGGGAAGGAGAACGTGCCCTCGCACAAGAAGGCGCGCAAGGCGCTGGCACGCGCGTGGGGCCACACCAGCACGCCGCACCACGCGCACTCCGTGCCCGACGTGTCCTTCATCGTGGAAACACCGGTATGTACCCAGGAAGGCTGTGTGGAAACACCGGTATGTACCCAGGAAGGTTGTGTTGAAACACCGGTATGTACCCACAAAACAGTATGTACCCAGAAAGGTTGTGTGGAAACACCGGTATGTACCCAGGAAGGTTGTGTGGGAACACCGGTATGTACCCAGTAAGGTTGTGTGGAAACACCGGTATGTACCCAGGAAGGTTGTGTGGGAACACCGGTATGTTCCCAGAAAGGTTGTGTGGAAACACCGGTACTTAGAGAGGTTGTGTGGAAACACCGGTATGTACCCAGAAAGTTTGTGTGAAAACATCGGTATGTACCCAGTAAGGTTGTGTGGAAACACCGGTATGAACCCAGAAAGGTTGTGTGGAAACACCGGCATGTACCCAGAAAGGTTGTGTGGAAACACCGGTATGTACCCAGAAAGGTTGTGTGAAAACAGCGGTATGTACCCACAAAACTGTATGTACCCAGAAAGGTTGTGTGGAAACACCGGTATGTACCCACAAAACTGTATGTACCCAGAAAGGTTGTGTGGAAACACCGGTATGTACCCACAAAACTGTATGTACCCAGAAAGGTTGTGTGGAAACACCGGTATGTACCCACAAAACTGTATGTACCCAGAAAGGTTGTGTGGAAACACCGGTATGTACCCACAAAAATGTATGTACCCAGAAAGGTTGTGTGGAAACACCGGTATGTACTTCGTTGTGAAAACACCCTCAGACTCATAACACCCCGTCGTTTTTGCGTCGGGGGTTAAAAACAAGCAACATCTCTACATAGTATGTAACAAAGACGCTTCCGGCCCTTTCTACTTAACATTTTCGTCATTGTTCCAACTTTCGTCATTGTTAAATATCAAATTGAGTAGAAACCCACACCCTGTATGTACGCTTAGACGTAACTACGCAACAGAAATGCGGTTTTCATCAAAATATAGTGATTCAAGATGAAAGTTTTTGTATACGAAGCCTGGGCGGATCGCTAGTAATATATAAATAACCTTAAACTTGCTACAATTCTAAAATACACCTTTATCTTTTTACAGAGCAAAACCCTGGCTGGAGACAGTTCAGTGATGTTCTCACCACCTTCCATCGTGAAGCACTCTCTCCTCGAAGAGTCTACCAGTCTTCACAGCCTGATGTCAGCAGACAACACCCCAGAGCCCTTGAAATATGACAACATAGATATAGAAGCAGTCATCTCAGAGAAAACAAAGGTACAACACAGGTCCATACCTACTAATCCTATACCTAACCCTAACTATAACTACGTTTTCAAAGAGATACCGAGCGAAAACTTCGAAAGTAACAGTCAAAACTTCGAAAATAATAGTCAAAACTTCGAAAATAATAATCAAAACTTCGAAAGTAGACGAAGCTTCGAAAACGATGCGCAAAGTTTCGAGAACGATGATACGCGTAACTTTGAAAATAATAGACAAAATTTCGTAAATTCAGACTCGCAAAACTTCGAAAATAGTAGACAGAACTTCGAAAATGATAGACAGAACTTCGAAAATAGTAGACAGAACTTCGAAAATGATAGACAAAACTTCGAAAATGACGCACGAACGTTCGAAAGTAACAACAGACAGACCTATCACGTGTTCAAAGATATCACAAACATAGAATCGCCTAGAAGTTTCTCTCGCCTAAACGCGGATAGGCTAAGAACAATAACTAATTCAAACGATCTCGCCTGCGAGAATCTTATAGCACCAAAAGATGTATTAGCCAATGCATTAGCCGATCATATTTACAAAGTGACCAATCAGAAGCCATCTACGTCAAAAATAGATGAAATATTAACTAATAAAATGGCAAAAGAAAACAGCCAATGGTGGAATGTAGAACGAGATACAGGACAAGAACAAATGTTTCCTAACGAATATTATGTTTATACGAATAATAATATGTAAATACATAATTATGTACACGCGATTGAATATGAGGCTCGTATTACCTGTAGGGTATTGGAATAGGTTGAAATTCGTTTTAAAATGAATATGGTTGTGATTTGTTTGAAGGTAGGGTTCGCAAAAACTGTAGCATATATTTTCATGTAAAAAAACTATGTATAAGCAGTTATTTGACAAATAACCATCGCTTGGAAACGGTATTAAAAACGTTTTAAATTAAAACGATTTTTAACAAAAGCTGGAATTGACCTTTTTTAGTTCCTTCACATTTCCGATGGAGGTAAATGTATGAAAGGATACTATTCGAAAAAAGTTTTCGTAAACTATCAAAAACTCTTACTAGGGGTACTGGTTTCTGACGAATTAATGTTGTACATTTTATTAAGCGTTATATTAATATTAGGTTTAACTGCACCAAACTAATCTACGACGTATGACGATAGTGTAGGCCAAAGATGGTTTTTTCATCAAATGAATAATATTTTTTGTGAGTTAATTTATGATATTGGTAAATTAATATTTTTGCCGATTTAAAAACCCCAGATGATAAATATTTTCTTTAGGCTTACTTGGCAGCACGACAAAATGTTGCAAACGCTTTTGTCAAGCATTTATTTCCTAGTCTTACTAGAGAATCCCAGTATGTGATCAGAACTAATGTACTAATTAATTAACACTGTGAATGCGTTAATTAATAACACAGTCACAAATAAATAATTAATCACGCGAATAAATAATTAATCATCTATTTCTCTATTATTTTAGGGTTCTGAAGTCCAACAATTGAACCCTTACTAAATATAATCAACAAATAAATAATGAAATACTTTCATGTTTAATGGGGTCATAGATTTCGGCATTTTAATGTTTTTTTTTGATAATTTAGCAACATTTTCTATTTTTTGTAGGCATTTGAAAGCCTTATTTTATTTGTTGCGAATAAACTTAATATAAAAATATGAATTATACTTACCTCAAGTTTACCATGCACCAAAATTAATTTTAGTCTTTTTAGCGGTAAAATTTATTCGTAAGTTTCTTTCAAGTATTAATTTTAGGATAGGTTCGCGTAGAAAACAAAAATAAAATTGCGGAACAAAAAAATTAAAGTTTTTTGCTAAATATGCATTTAAAATAAAATGGCTGTTTAGAAAAAATAAACTAACTATCCTGTAAGGCACCTTTCCTTTCCATTTATTTATTTATTTTAGAAATTCTATTATTATTAGTATTTTGCTTTTTATTTTAGACTTTGAAATATTAACAACTTCTAGTACAACTTGTATTTAGACTAATTAATTGAAGTTATTTGACAATCGCGCTTAGGTTTTGTAATTGTAATATATTTCAACGTTTTGTTAAACTTATAACAATTTTAAATATAAATCGGCAGCTATACTTAAGAATACTTTATTTGAAATAAGGAAATGACATTTCATCCCTTTGATCCCGTCGCCATTTTGATCCCGCTCCCATCCCACAATATTGACAGACCAGTGTTGAATCTTCGAAAATCTTATTTATTATTATATTGTTATAACAATTGTTTTTTTTTGTTATTATTTATGTTTTTTAAATGTTTTAATTTATTCTGTAGTGGTAGTTGTACTTTTATTTTGGTAACACTTTGCAGTGAGATTTGTGTTTTTTTTTCTTATTTTTGTTAGTAGTTTAGTTTATCTGTCAATATTGTTTGTATTCCGTTTATTCCACTTTCCAAAAATCCGATGTCATTTTTTTAATTTCAATAAATGTATTTTCCCGTATTTTGTGGGTTTCTTTTTTTTTCCATCTACAAAAAATACTAAAAGCATTCTAAATTAAATTTGTCAATAATTATTATTGTTTTCAAATTATTAGTTACTAGCTTCCGCCCGCGGCTCCGCCCGTGAGGTAACTAAAATACAGCCAACGTCCATCCTAAAACTTTATTTAAAAAATTGGTAAAGAGTTTTTAAAATTAAATGGGCTCAATACAAACAAACAAATATTATAATATTAGTGTAGATAAATCCTTGCTATAATTGTTGCTGTCTGTACTTAGCATATTTGACAAACTATTTATCTACCTTTAGTTTTCCAAAAAAAAACAAACATCAATCTTTGAGAATGCCTAAGGGGAGAGGTCAGAGGCACGTCCAAACATATTTGGCACTTGCTTTGAATCGTTTTGAGTGTCCCGTGTTTCAGCACGATGTTTTCATTCACCATTTAAGAGCACAGCGCAAGTTTTTCGAATGGAAAAAAATCTATCCACGGCCAGGTTTGAACCCACGACCATAGGTTCTACACCACCGGTGTTTATACCCACTTCTATTCTAGATAAACTCAGCCGAAGAAACGCTAGTGCCCAAAAGGTCCGCCGTTCGTTCCATCAAATTTGACCACGACACAAAGTATCCAGATGATGAGAAACCTATTTCTTTTATAATGGTAAGTACAGTATCTATACATATACTCGTAAATAAACAGAACCCTGCGTGTCTGTACATTGAACAAAAGCAATAACACTCAGCTCAGTTTGTAGCTCTGCCTTTTGCGCTGCAGGTTGTGGGTTCGATCCCCACCCAGGACTAACATTTGTGTGATGAACGCAAATGTTTGTTCTGTGTCAGAGTGTTAATATTGTATGTAGGTACATATTTACAAGAAAAGTATAATATAATTAGTGATTAAACGAGTTTCTTAACCCCCCCTGCCTCCCCCTAATTAAGTGAAGTCTCCTAATTATCGTAAAGCTAATTTGAGATTTTCAGGTGTATATTGATCTAATTGTTGACGGAAAGGGGTCTAGGTGCTCAACCCTCTCCCCTATTTAGCTAAAGTGACTTAATTGCCGTAAAGCGAATTTAAGATGTTTTGGTGTAGATTGACCTTTTTGACGGAAGGGTCTAGTCCCTTAACCCCCTTACCCCTTATTAGCTCAATTCATCTAATTATCGTAAAGCTCATTTGTGAGATGTTCAGGTGTAGATTAATCTTGTTGATGACGGAAGGGGGGTCTAGTCCCTTAACCCCTTCTTACCCCTTATTAGCTAAAGTCATCTAATTATCGTAAAGCTCATTTGTGAGATGTTCAGGTGTAGATTAATCTTGTTGATGACGGAAGGGGGGTCTAGTCCCTTAACCCCTTCTTACCCCTTATTAGCTAAAGTCATCTAATTATCGTAAAGCTAATTTTAGATGTTCAGATAGAGATTGATCTAGTTGTTTCCGGAAGGGGGGTCGAATTTCTCACCTAATTATCGTAAAGCTGATTAAAATGTGTAGTTGGTAAGAGAGAGGGGGTCAAGTTCTTTACCCCCTAAATACGCCTAAAGTTAATTTTCTTTTCCCAGGGTGACAATTGGGAGACCTTTGTCTGTGGTCGCACGAAGGACCAACTAGACCTGACAGTGTTAGCCCATCAGTACTTGAAGAAGACGGCGTTAAAACCACGCTCCCTCAATTTCTGATCACTAGTTCTAAGCACTCGTGTGTGCTTAGTAGGTGCTTAGTCTAAAATACTAAGCATACATATATAGGGCGAATTTTATCAACTTCTGGCAAACTATTTTCTGAATAATTTATGTCAAATGCAAATTAAATGTCAGTTTACTTTTCGATAGTGCTTATCTAGTTTGATCAAATTCTTAGTCCAGGAAAGGAGCCTCTAAGGCGCACTTTAATCCTTTCACCACACTGGTTAGAGAGAACTTGTGACACGATAAGAACGTAGTCTATACAGATCAGCTGAGCTAAGTAATGTTGAACGAGGTCACTCGGACGGGTGTGGTGGTTTATACTCAAAATTATGCAAGTAAAGAATCTATATTAATACCTACTAGTATACCCGTGGTTTCACCCGCAGTTATGCCGTTGTTTTAACTAAAAAAGGGGGTTAAATTTGAATTAACCCCCTTTTTTAGTTGAATAAATACTAAATTTTACCCGCAATAATTTATTGCGGGTAAAACAACGGGCAGACAGCTAGCTTGTAAATAAAAGTGTGATTTTAGATTTAAGATTTATTTCCCGTAAGTACTTGATTTAAGTAATTTTAACACCAATGTATAAAACATGTATGCTACGTGTTGTATCTAATGTCTTCGTTTATTATTTACACCTCAAACAAGTTGTGAGAATAGTTACTGTTGTATACAAAACGTAAAAAAGAGTGAACAAAAGCTTTGAAACAATGTCAATGCTAGTTTTTAAATAAAAGTTGTATAAAACATGTTTGTAACATATAAACGAAGTGTTAAGACTGTATTTTAAGTTTTTATGTAAGTTGCAAAATAATGGATACAATACGGAATAGTGTGAAACTGTTTTTTATTTATTTACTTAGAGAAGTATATTTTAGGTATTTTTTAGTTTTGTATTGTATTTATCATGTTGCTTGTGTATAGTAAATACTGGTGGTACTAAGGTCAGAAAATATTTTTTTTTCAAAAAAAAAATGGTGGTTAGAAAAGTCAGAAATATTTTTTCAATATATTTAACATAAAAAACATGATCACGACTGTAATCCCCAGTAGATATCTCCTCAGATCTCTAGTTACTTAGACCTTTGAGGATATTTAAACAGGGTAGTCAGAGGCACGTCCAAACATCACACATTTATCTTTTATCGGTTATCTTTGGCACATGCCCACATTTTGCACAGTAGTATTCCGTATTTTTCAATATAATGTCACTTTTCAAAACGCAAGATTCAAACCCACGACTGGTGCCGAAGGGGCCACTTAACCATCAGTGCTTATTATATATTATAACAGTTTTATTCGCAAAACAAAATTAGCATTTTTTAAGTTTATTTGATAAGCAATATTTAAAAATGTTTTTATTAATATAACTTTATCATGTGTTTTCTTTTGTAGGTCTATGTTTTTTGATTTATATCATGTCATTTCTATTGAAAATATTTTTGTAAGTTTTTTTTTTAAAACTAGCTTACGCCCGCGGCTTTGCTCGCGAGGTACCTCGTACATAAAATAAACTATTTTCATCCAGAAAGTTCGATTTTCACATGGTGAAAAAATTTTTGAAAGCGGATGGGTAGTTTCCGATACCTACATACAAACAAACATGACCTCTTTATCATATTATTAGTTTAGACTATAGTGAACATTTGAAAGTCACAAAGTTTCTTGAATCCTACTAATATTATAAACGCGAAAGTTTGTAAATATGTATGAATGTGTGGATGTCTGGATATAGTTTGTTACTCTTTCACACTGAAACGGCTGAACGGATCTGATTGAAATTTGGCACAGATATAGATTATGGTCTGGAATAGCACATAGGCTATTTTTTATTCCGAAAAAATGTACGGTTTCCGTGGGATAGATTTTTTGTTTTTAAGGTACCATGCGAGCGAAGCCGTGGGCGGAAGCTAGTACAAAATATAAGACTCTTTTATAAATTTTGTTCATATTGTGTATCAAACAATTTTTAGTTGAAAACGCGGGGTAGATAATTTAGATTTTATATAAATTTAATTTAATAGAGTGCTGTGAGCTTGTGTGATTTTTTTATTATTTTAACTAAAGATTTCTAGCCGCGGTTGCTGAGTCGTACATCAAATCATCAAACAAGTTAAGCGACGTTTAGCGCGGTCATCAATTGGATGGTTGGCCTGTAGCTTAGCTTCTGAAAGGTTTTAGAGCTACGTTTCTCGTCACTGACTCATACGAACATAGTATAGTTTGATCCAACATAGAAGTTACATCGGTTATTTAGCAATACTGATTCCTGCTTTAGTGTTAGTACCTGGGTGACCGAGCTTTGCTCGTTTTTCTGGAGTAAACGACGTTTTCTAATAATGAAACCTATCTAGATCGATTTATCACCCCCGAAAGCATACTAAATTTCATGAAAATCGTTGGAGCCGTTTCCGAGATTCAGATTATATATATATACAAGAATTGCTCGTTTAAAGGTATAAATTTTAGTCGTAGGTACGTAGGTAACTATAATAATGGCATGTTAATAATGAGAAAATTATGTACTTTTAAACTTACGCGATCTGAACACATTATTATTAGTATTAGACGGGTATTTATCTACAGTCTACCCGTGACCACGACAGCGTGCAAACCTGTCGAAACGTCGGGAAAATATAAGGTAATTTGAACGCGATAAATACCCGTCTAATACTAATTATAATGTGAGAATTAATGTGATCGGTTTTAAATATAACCAATGTAACGTCTATGTTGGTCAAATTATATACATTTAGTGCATAAGAGAAGTTATTTTTTTAAATAATGACTTACTCGCCATATTTTACTCAAAGAACTAGATTATGTAAATGATTTTAACCTTCTGACACGCTTACTTTAGTTTATTTTGTAAATATTTTAGGTAAAGGATGGCAATAAAGAAATAAGAACAATTATTTGATTTTAAATTCAAAACCTTGAAAAAATTCAAAAAATAAGGAATAAATAATCCATCATAGTAGATAATTTATTTAGATATCTTAGTTATATCTTTGAGGATAACTTAAAAGGAGGTAATCAGAGTCACTTTGGTCCTCACTTAGCAGTCCCCACCATTGGGGATTATGACATTTAATAAAATGGCGTTTTCCCCACCAACATTTTGTATCCTGGTTGGTGGGGATTCTTCAAATATTAATGCACATGTTCACGATTTGCTAGTAGGTACCAGGTAGTATCTAACTAGGTAGTTAGAGTTCCGTACGGAACAGGTTGCAAGCTCATCGCTGCTTACTTCACTTCGAATGTTTGGTTCTAGGGTTTTGGAATCTAGATTTTAACTCTCTACCTACAGTGTAGGTCCTCCTACACTAAAGCTCTTACACGCGTATAGATGTCGCTAGCACTTGGAGTGTTGAGTTATTTTCTTGATGCGTTACGTAGTTATGCGATAGATGGCGCTGAACGATAAAAACAGTTTTTAATAAAGTTATAAGTCCCACTTCAAGATTTATACTCTTCGAAATTAAGTTTTAGGTTCAAAGTTCAGTGCCTAATATAATCAGAAACTGAAATGGCTTCAGGAAATTGCCTTCCGCTTGGAAACCAGGACCTATTAGCATGAAGTTGAATTAAATTGTTAGATTTGTAAGGCTGTTTTTATAAATCTACGAGCGAGAGGCGACGCGGATGAAAAAACTAAGTACCTAGGTAGGTACCTACTCATCTGCTACTGTTCAGCTGTCAAAAGTTTACATCTTATTTTATCACTAGTTTTTTTAACCAGTGTAGTGGAAGGATCATAGGGCGTCTTAAAATAGACTGCCTTCGCATAGCCTTAAGTAGGTATATCTACAGTCTTCAGAATAGGTTCTACCTTCATCATGTAAGTAGGTATATCTATCTACAGTCTTCAAAATAGGTTCTACCTACATAATGTAAGTAGGTATATCTATCTACAGTCTTCAAAATAGATTCTACCTACATCATGTAAGTAGGTATATCTATCTACAGTCTTCAAAATAGGTTCTACCTACATCATGTAAGTAGGTATATCTATCTACAGTCTTCAAAATAGGTTCTACCTACATCATGTAAGTAGGTATATCTATCTACAGTCTTCAAAATAGGTTCTACCTACATCATGTAAGTAGGTATATCTATCTACAGTCTTCAAAATAGATTCTACCTACATCATGCTAGTTTCCTCACTATGTTTTCCTTTACAGTTTGAGGGTAGGCACCTACTGGTATGCACATAATTTTTTGGAAAAGAAAAATCTGTTGGTTCACGACAGGATTCGAACCCATGATCGTAAGATTAGAAGGCGGGTCCTCTACCACTAGACTATCAATGCTCTTAAAAAGGAGGACCTAGAGGTAGGTAGGTCTAAGTACCTATCTATAGCGAGTCCCTTTTTAACAACTCATCAATTCCGCTATCGCTTCCGCAATGATCCACTTTTCAGATACGGGATGCGACATCGCAGTTTACAATATTGACTCTTATAATCTCAAAGATATGGTTCAGAACCGTCTGAGTAGCGTTTCAAGCCAGTCGAATATTGTAAATTGGAGTAACAGAGCCCGCAGCAATTAAGATTGCATGTCACTGCTCTAAATTTAGTTTAAGTCCAGCTCAATTTATCGCTCCGTTTGCGATCTTGTTTAGTCTATGGGACATTTTGCTATTTATTTACCTATGTCAAGGCGCAAATTCATTCGTCTTGCTATTCATTTATGTCAAGGGTCAAGGCGCAAATTCATTAATTTTGCTCTTCATTTGTCAAGGCTCAAATTTAAAACTAAAATCATTGTATTCGATAAAATCCTAAACCATTTCAAAATGTCAAATGTCTCATGCTACTTAGATGAATCCTAACCCAAGTTGAGAAGAACCAAGAAATTCGTTTCGGCGCTTTTTTATTAGGATCCTTTTCTTTTTTACAAAATGTTTCTCCTCCTTCCTACTATAGTTGAATAATTATTAAACTGTTGTAGGTAAATGGTCACCCTAGTCGGCTCGCTCGATCGGAGAGCCTTAATTGGAACCCCATACGGGAGCGATGCTACAATTAGGAGCAAGTTGGTGACCGACTAGGTACTGGAGGCTGATTTCGAGTTCTGTTTGACAATTTCTGAATCAAGCTAAGCTGCTCACCTCAATGGTATTGCCAGTTCTAGCTCGGGTTTAGCTAAAATTAACCAAAAATATACTAGTACCTACTTACAGGTGCTAGTGGCACATGGTAGACCTTCCGATCCTTAGATTGACGTATTCCCGTTGTCTCCATTGATGCTGTTCCCATTATGGGGACAACGGGAAGTCAATAAATGTCCATCCCGGTTGTCCCCATTGATCTTTATCCGCTATAGGGACGACGAGATGTCATAAAGTTTCATTCCCGTTGTCATTGTCAACACATGTTGTAAACTTAGTTCATTACCTACCTGTCATTATCTAAGGTTGTAAACAATATATTCATATACCTACTTAGGTACCTACCTACCTTTTTAAATTGTCGAAAATAGTGTCTGGAAAAGTATAAAAAAATAGCTTAAATCGCTACATATTTTAACGTGAAAATGTTTATGTCTAATAATATTTTGACTATATACAGTCAAAATCCACCCAAGAACAAGTGATTAGAATCTGTGAGTGGCAATGAAAACGGTTTTGCAGGTTACGAGAAAACTAAAAAAACTTTATCATTTTGATATAATTTCGAAAGCGGAAGTTGTAATCTCTCGCATCTCAGCTTACAAATATATATTTTATTATTTAAATAGGAATATTCCTAATATCGAATATTCCTAAGAATCGAAATACAATAACCAACTTCAAACGCGCCAAAATAATGATAATATTCCCTACAAGTGATTTACATAAACGTTTGTCGGTAAATTCAGGTAATTTCACTTGAAAAAGCCCGCAAATGTTCTGTGAGGAGGTTGACAACATTGGAATTGTCATGTTCTCGTGAAAAAATAAAGAGACACACGCGTTGTTCCGTTTTTATCAGAAACCCCGTATTGTACCTAATGTTTTTTTAGTTATTTTTCCCTCTAAGTAGTTTTGTGCAGTTACCTTCCTACCTACCTACCTACTACACTATAATATTCAGGAAAATGTCTATTCAGAACTATTAAGTACCTACACGTAGGATATTTTTCCAATCTCAAATCAACTTGTAAAAATCTGTCTTTTAGATATGTTTTGACACTGTGTTTTGATCATAAACTACTTTTTTTGATATAATGTCAAAAATAGTTTTGAACACGTTTTCTGCAAGTTTTGTACCTATATAAATTTTCTTACAACTTGTATAAGAGTAATTAATAATTGATAAAGTAAATCGGTAAGTTGGTACCAAACATAATGTTTTAAAAACAAGTAGTAAGTATGTACGAGTATATAATAGGTAGGTACCTAAATTTATTTACAGAACTATCTTAATATATCATGTGGGTACAGTCCATTATACACTCAGCGGCACGGAATCTTGGCCAAGCACGAAACATGCGATAAAAAACAATTCAAGTGTTTCTGATGAATGGTTACTATGAAGGTAGGTTAAAAAAGTATCAGTTTACGTTTGAGAGGGTAATTCATTTAGCTTGAGTGGAATTTAACACCACTTTTTGAGATTTAGTCGAAACAGGTCATTTCAGCGAGTTAGACGATTTTTCAATTTTGTGTGTTTAAAATCTTTAGCTAAAGGTTATCATTTTATTTTTATTTTGTGTTTCTTGTTGGGTATCTTAACAACCTGTATCACAAAAAAAAATGCCATTAACAGCAGACCAGATCGCCCAAGCCGTCGCATTAGTCGACCAGGGACTGACACAGCGTGGAGTGGCTATTGTGTTAAACGTAGCACGTTCCTCCATGCAGTATGCCCTGAAACAATAGCAGGCGACAGGGAACTACACCCGGCGACCAGGTAGTGGTGGTGGAAGATGCACATCAGCTCGGGACGACAGGTTTATTGTCTTGGAAATTTTGAGAAACCGCTTCCTCACAGCCTTTGAGAGATGACAGCGGCTCCAAAACGTCAGAGGCATTAATGTGAACGAGCGCACGGCGAGAAGACGAATGGACGAAGTAAACTTAAAAGCTTGTAGACCAGTGCGTGGCCCAGAACTCCCCAGGCAGCACCGAGTAGCTCGTCGTCGTTTCGTTTCCTTCAAGTTTTCGTGGTTTTCATATGGCATGCCTTATTTTTCATCTAAAGGCATTAAACAGTTTTGAAGGCAATAAAGAATACTGTAAATTATTTTTGAACCTCTGACTATAATTGATACAAAAGAAGAAATAAAAATTCGTAAAATTTCGCAAAAATTTCGGGTGGCCAAGTTTCCGTGCCGGTGAGTGTATAAAATACATAATAAAACAGTTGAGATATCTCAAGACCGTTACAAACGATCTATAGATAGGTGTAGCTAGGTATGTAGATAATGTTAGGTAAATCCACTCAACGGCAGCATACATAACTTACTGTCGCTAATATATATAGTTTGATAACCCCATATCGAGTTCATGTATGATTGAGTTGTGTCGCGCTGAGTGGCTTTAATCAGAATAGCATTATCGATATTAGGTTTAGTTAGATAGGTTACCAACTAGAATGTGTCCTCAAAGCCTAGATACCTACACTATTTATTGATTCGGCGAGCTAAGCGAGCGAAACTCAAACCCATTTGGTGTTCACTCAGTGAACAACTCAGTGAGTGGGTCACTCCTGCAACGATGTTTCAGAAATATTATTTTATGTTTTACATAAAACTCCAAATTTAGTTTAGAATACCTACATAATTTTATAAGTACAGTTGGGGTTTTTTTTAGTCACTTGTTTTATTCCCCTTATGTATTTCTTTTACAAAATACAATAATATCCCACAATAAAGTTAATAACGATTTTCTCGCAGTAATATAATAATAATGTTTTTGTGAAGTTTATAATGAAATAGTCGAAGCGAGGAGACGTCGTTGCGAGTTCGTTATGAACAGAGATATAGCGAGTTTATGAAAATAAGTGGAAATAATGCGCGGACATACTGAGAACAGCATTTTTATTAGGTACTAGCATTTTTTTTTTTTTTTTTTTTTTTTTACTAGCTAATCTTCCCGTGACTTCAAACGCGTACGGTATTCTTTCGCCACAGTTTTCTTCTGCACACTTTTTAATCCCATTTCTGCACATGTCAAAATCACATTTTGTGCATGGGAACCAGTGATCTGTTATAGTTACTAAAGTGTGATGGGAACAGACAAAAAATGAAATCGTTCCCATTTCTGCAGACATCATACAAAAATAAAAAGTAGCAGAATAATTTTTTGCCGTACGTGGGAATATCTCCTTTTTTACGATGGACACCGACAATTTTCACGACACAACATCGTATGGTTTTACGGTGTTGCAACGTGGCACGATGCGACGCGCCGTGTCATGTGTTTTTGATGTTTTTCGACCCACGTAGAGAAAAAAATGTGTGTTCATGGGTGTCTATGTTATGTGTAGCCAGTTTCATGTATAGGCGACCAAGAAATTGGTTTACCACTCTAAGGCTGAATATCATTTGCACGTACAAAACATCAAGGGCTATTTTCGCTTGACAGATTAATAACTGCTACGTCAGAATCTGTCATTCCTGTTTATTTAAACTCAGAACTGATTTGTTTTTTTTTTTTTTTTTTGAACGTTAATTTACCTAATACAGTAATCCTTAGCGAATAATTATGTTACTGGGAGATGTCATCAAAAGTGGTAAACCAATTTCTTGGTCGCCTATACCATGCGTGCTAAGCCAGTCAAAGTCTACTGCTCCATACTGCGTCCGTACTCACGTAGAGAAAAATAGGGTGTTCATGTTATGGGCAGGCCAGTTTCATGTACCATGCGTGCTAAGCCAGTCAAAGTCTACTGCTTCATACTGCGTCCGTACTCACGTAGAGAAAAACAGGGTGTTCATGTTATGTGCAGGCCAGTTTCATGTTAGGTAACCATGCGTGCTAAGCTATAGTCAGAGTCTAGCACTATAGCTTGTCCGTTCCACCCCGTTGCTGATTTTCCCTGCAATACTGAATCCATTAAAGCCTCCGCTCAGTGTATCCTTATGGTTATAGTCAGTTCGCTGAAGCGCGAAATGGGGCGGGCTGAGTTGTTAGCAGTCTGTCTTCTAACAAAAAGAGTATTTGCAACTCCGAGACGTAGCGAGCATCAAATTGTTTTACCCAGTTTATTGAAACACTGAGTTATCCGGGCTTAAGTAATTCTTGATGTCGTCATCTATCGGTAGAAACTTTTGAAGTAAATACCTAAGTTTCAATAAATTAATAAATTTTTGACATTTCACACAACGCTATCTAGCCTCAAAATAAGCAAAGCTTGTACTATGAGAACCAGATAGTTGATAAATTAATTATATAGGTACTTTTTTTTTTTTTACAAATACATAGGTAATACGAATAGAATACATAATAATAACTCACAGACACAGAACAAACAAAAAACCTCTTTATTATTATGTCTACAATAGTATAGATTATGTAGGACATACGAGATATTCATATTAGGGTAGGTAAGTACCTATATTATCATACACATGTTACGAGTATTAGTTCGGCATGAACTTGGGTATTATTTTCTTAAGATCTTCTAAAAAATATTCATAAAAAAGAAAACGTAAACTCACGTGGTACGTAGGCACGGTCACGGCAGAATGTCACAATAAAACGCTAATAAAATGAATTATGACACCAGAATTTTTTTTTATCTTTCTTATTAACTTATTCGCTGAGTGAATATGAAGCAGGCATAGGTATGGCACCAGTTAATAAAGGTACTTTCACGTTCAACGTAGGTACCTATAATTCGCGGAAAGTTTAAACCAGTCGCTATTAGCATTTTTGTTTAGTTTCATCGTACAGAAACATTTCCGGGAAAAAACCATGAAAACATTTCTACGCAACCAAATCATCATTTAAAAGCCATAACATTCCAGCAAGTGTTTCCATTTTTGGGATTTCGCCCTTTTTTAGGCCGAAACTACTTAGTTCATGTGTCGTACATGGACTAAGTAGTTTCGCCCTAAACTATTTACGCCCTAGACTATTTTTATTGTGACAGGGATTTAGAGAATTTTAGGTAAAAATTACTTGATGTGGTAAACCTTTTTATTCTATGCTCTATAGCTCTACATATTAGGGGATGGAAGAAACGAGTGATAATAGTGAGCTAGTAACCTTCTTCATTTCAAGATAAAGGGGAGAAGTCAGCGAAAGCCTGCAAAAGTAATGCTTCTTCTTCTGACTCTTCGAATGAATTAGTTTTTTTCAATTTTTTTTCGCATTAAAATTGGCAAAAAAGGTGTGTTTTTAATGAATATACATAAATAATAGGTACATGCGGCGTAAGTTAGGGAATTTCAAAAAAAATAATTGAGGATTTTTAGGGATAATTTCTAAAGAATTTAGGGTAAAACCAAAATACTCAGTGGAAACACTGATTTCAGCTTACATTCCACAAAGAGCTCTGTAGCAAGGTAGATCCCTAGAGTCATTACCATAAGAGAGAATCAATCAAAAGCGCGGCTTGTGCTCGGCTTCTTGAATAGAAAGTTTGGGGATTTGATCGTTACTAGTTTCTAGGGTTACGCACATCAAAAGGAACAGTAGAACCCTTATTTATTGATCACTCATACCGGTCTGTCATAGTTAGATATTCCCAACTAGGACAAAACACATACCATATTCATAAGCATTCGTACCGACCTGACAGTTCAGTTAGTAGTGATCTCTGTTTTCAGTGCTGTAGGTTGTGGGTTCAATCCCAGTTCAGTCCAAAAATTTCGTGATGAACACAGGTGCACGACCTGGTTTGAACCCATGATCCTCAAATTGTGAGACAGGGATGCTATCACCAAGATCTCTACCAAAATCCCATACAAATTGACGACTTGTCGATACGATATTATACTTGCTGAGGTATCTATCTTGTATTGTCACTAAATACCACTTCTATAGGTCCAGGAATCTATTCAGGATCAAAATATACGTATCTACCCACTTAAGCCAACTTTTTGGACCCTTTCAGTTTCAAAAGCATTTTCTTTATCAGGCGCCGTTCTATCCGGTTTCCATTCTCTCTATTTCAACGTGATAAGGTTGAAATTGGCATGCCATAATGAGGAAAACCTTCTATCCGGCTTTGTTGCGAATTTTATCGCGACGTTAGAGGTTTTTTTATTCAGTGCGATATGGTAGCCCGGGACCAATGTTCGTAGAACCTTTTCGATAACATTACAAGCTAAAGTAACCCTTAAATTTAGGGCAACAGAGACGTTATTCGCGAGTCTGAGAGGTCAGTATGGGGGGGTAATGTTGGTATTTTTATGCGACCTTTTGGTCAAAGAAAGAAACTTAAATGGTCTTTTGTGGTGAATATAATAATAAATGATCGTATATTTCCGATGAATTGGATATTTTAATGAAAGTTTTATATTGAATCGGTCGGTGGCTTGCCCGCCCAAAGAGAATATAATCACTACGTTTTTGCCCGCCCAGCATGAGCATTGTAGACAGAACATTTTTCACTACGGAAGAGAAAACAAAGTGACATTTGTGACATTTACTATCACTTTGACTTACCACAAATTACGAGATTCCCGCCAAGGAGAAAATGGCGGTTAGGTTAGGTTAGATTTATAGAAAACGGAAGAAATTAATTTACGCAAGACTAGGCAGTAAGGTCTATGACTATAAGCCTGCTCAAATGAGCGAATAATTTAACAAACAACAACCACAAATTACTGTCACTTTGTCTTTTGTTCTGATAATCGCTCTTTACGATACTTATGCAAAAGCTCACAAAGTTTCTGATGAAAGAATCCTTAAACTTTGGTCTATTGATCGAAAGACAAAGACAGACATAATTATTCACAAAACGCAACGAGAAGTTAATATTACGTTAATTTAGTTTCAAGCATGAACAAAATAAGATCGTTTGTATTATAGGTAATTTTAGCTTTTTCGAAACTCCGGCGAAACTATAAGAAGACGGTTAGTTCGGGTTTTTGATAGTTTATGAAACTTTATTTCCTGAATACATTGATAAATAACATAATTTTTTTCATTAGTTTTAAACAAGAATTTGTTAAATATTTTTATTAAGTTGTAATACTACTATCTACTGTATTCGTCCGAAATTTCAGTAGTAACTACCAACAGTTTTGATAAATGGATAAAATTGTTGGTAGTTACTACCGAAATTTTTACCACATTTTACAACAGTTTTACCCATTTATGGGTAAAACTATTGGTAGTTACTAAAACTACTATATTAACATCTGTAACCTAGGAGTACCTACCTACCTACCTAACACAGTTTAGAGAATAAATTATTCATATTCTTATTCTGTAGGTACTACCGTACCTATCGATTTTAACTCTTCAAAATTTCCGCTAGAGGCGCTGCAGTAATGTGGAAATGTAAAGAAAAAAATTAAACGAAATACAGTTTCGTAAACTATCAAAACCAGCACTAAGCCCCCAGAATTTAATATCGATCGACCAATATTCTATATCGACCAATATTCTATTATGCCTAGTTTACAAGTAGGTAACTTAACTATGGAAAAACGGTTTTCAATATTAAATCAGTAGAATAGGGAGTTGGTAACCCAGACGTTTATTTTACTTCTCACTCTGCAATAGCACTCAGACACAGCTTACGAGCTAACAGCTGGTTCACTTTTATGAGAGGTTGTTTTATCGCCTGGTTATAAGCAAGTTCAAATCAAATCAAAATATATTTATGCAATAAAATCACAAGGATTACATTGAAATGTCTATGCTAACTCAAGTCCGTGAACACTTACCGATATCTATAAAATTCTAAATAGAGTTCCTTAGTACCAATTCAAAACATGACATTTAAATATAAACAATTTTACACACGTTCCACTCGTCCTTCTTTATTATTATTCACTCTCTTGTTCTTCATAAATATGAAAAAAAAAACTAAATTATTATTACCTATATAAACTTTTATATCTGTAGGTACTACTAGGGAACGGACGAGAAAAGAGTACATGCGGCGGAAATGCGAATGTTGAGATGGATGTGTGGAGTGACAAGGATGGATAAAATAAGGAATGAGTATATCAGAGGAAGTCTGAAAGTAGCACCGGTGACAGAAAAGATGAGGAGTAATAGGTTAGCGTGGTATGGGCATGTTATGAGAAGAGATGAATGTCATGTGACAAGGAGAGTGTTAGGTATGAATGTGGATGGATACAGGGGTAGAGGTAGGCCAAAGAAAAGATGGATGGACTGTGTGAAAGAAGACATGGGTAAGAAAGGAGTGAGTAATGAGATGACGAGTGACAGAGGGAAATGGAAGAAGATCACATGTTGTGCCGACCCCACATAGCGTGGGATAAGAGCAGGAAGATGATGATGATCTGTAGGTACTATAAGAACAATACAGCCTTTTTAGCATAGTAAAGAAACAATACCTAAATAAATATTGGAGGCCATGTCACACAATCTAGCCACATAAGACAGCGTTTTCTCTACAAAGTGTCATTAATTTGTGATTACAAACAAAATATCACTTTTATCACCGCAGTTGTCACTTGTCTTTTCTTCCGTAGCGAAAAACGCTATCCACCGTGCTCATGTTAGAAAAGCTGAATAACGTATGTTGTTGTGTGAATATAAGTGGACCAGCTATACTACTTGTGCAACAATAGTAGTCATTATACTCCTGCTGAGCTATGCAAGCTGTACAAAACATCTCTACTCAGTATAACGTCTCTCCTTTCATCTAGCGATTGTTTCAAAGCGGTTTTCACGTCTATCCAATACGGAAAGTTTCCGATAATGTACTGAAGAGTCCTTGTATTGTGCGTACAGTGATATTTGGATAAATGGAAGAGCAGAAGTATTTAGGCGCAAGCGAGATAGAAGATATGTTAGACGAGGATGGTGCGTGGACGCGACTCTTAAAATAAACTATGGTTTTTTGCTGGCAAATAATAAAAAACCCTAACATTAATTTAAAATAACTTCTTTCATCCGCCATTTTAGATTTTTTGACATTCTGTAGAACCTATGTCACTCTTGTAATCCAGACAAATCCAATGACACTTCATTTGTCAAAATTTGTCCAGTCGTTTGGGCTCGAGCGACAAGGATCTCGCATAGATAATTAATTTATGTGCGCTATACCAGTAAACGGTGAAAGAAAATATCGTGAGGAAAACGCCATGTTGTGGAAAGTTCAAAGACGTGTCAAGTGCACGAAAAGAGCCTCTACTAAGAGGCGGACTTCAATCCTTTCACCACACTGGTTCAAAAGAACTAACGTTAAGATAAGAAGAAGAAGAAGAATTTGAAGCTAACTAGAGAGTCATACGCGCTCTGTTGCCTTCTCTTTTCATCACATGCGCAAAACACGTTTGTTATTTCCGCAAATCAATGAAAGCGTTTTAAAACGCTACTCAGTCACTTCTAGTACAAAATCTACTCACCTGGGTAGTTCTTTGTTCAATATTGTCTTCCCTATTATGATTTCAAGTGCGGTCCATTGAATTTGCAGACAAAAGATTTATTCCAACAAAATGTAGCGGAACGAATCTCTGTCGTGCGATATTAAATTGATATTAGATGACGATGTTTTAGTGGAAATATTTTCATCTCACGCTATCCATGAATTTGTATGGGGAACGCATGGTTATGCAACGCTGGGCGCAGTCAGTTTTTTGATGCATCAATTATGTATATATATATATATATATATATATACATAATTGATCTAAGTAACTATATATATATATATATATATGATCACGACTGTAATCCCCAGGCTCGGTAGATATCTCCTCAGATCTTTAGTTACTTAGATCTTTTGAGGATATCTTAAGAGGGTAGTCAGAGGCAAGTCCAAACATGACATTTGGTACATGCCCACATTTTGCACAGTAGTTAGTATTCCGTACATGACAGGTTGCAAGCCCATCGCCGCTTATAAGAATACTAACCTATGACACATACCTTCGAATTTTTGGTTCTAGGGTATGCCGGTTTCCTCACGATGTTTTCCTTCACCGTTTAAGAGCACTGGCATTGCGCACATAAATTTTTCGAATGGAAAAACTCATTGGTGCACGAGGTTTGAACCCACGACCTTCGGATCGTGAGGCATGGGTGCTACCACTACACCACCAGCGCTCTAATCAATTCTCTATCAATTATGTATGCGGAATAAATCGTGGGTATTAGCTATTATAAATGCGAAAGTAATTCTGTCTGTCTTTTACGCTTTCACGCGTAACCCGCTGAACCAATTTTGATGAAATTTGGTACAAAGATTAGAGAGAGTAGAGCTTTAAAGTAGAGTATGGGCGAAGCGGCGGGCGGAAGCTAGTGTTTACCTAATAATGTAAAATTTTTAATACTTACTTATATTACTACGACATTTAATGTCTTATATTACTACGACATTTAATGTCGTAGTAATATAAGTATTAAAAATAGGGCCAAATATTCTTTTTATGTTCGGTATTCGGCATTTTCGGTTGGTTTACTGAACATTTTTAGCCGATTATTCGATAAAAATCTTAGAATTTCCTTCAGAAGTGACATAAATAAATAGATAAAAAGTAGCTTTGAAGGTGGTTGTTAATAAATTCACGTAACTCCATAATAGGGCCTTTCTACTCAACGGTTCCGTCATTGTTCTCACTTTCACAACGTTCGCAACAAACAATTTTGTTTATCTCGTAAAATATTAGTTAATTTTAAAGGTACCCTTCGTGAAATAACTTATTATCAACCAATCTTTTATTGCTCCATCTTCATGCTATCAGCTTTAAAGACAAGCTCTAAAACAAGGTTGAAAACCGTTTTTAAAATAACGGTAAAAAATCAAATTGAGTTGAAAGGCCCTCCTCATCATCATCATCATCATCACTCAGCCCGTTTGCCCACAGTTGGGTATAGGCCTCCTCTATAATTACGCCACTCTTTCCAGTCCCCAGCAAGTAAAAAAAAATTCCGGTTATCTCTGAGTAAAAAAAATATTTATTACTTTGCAGATTTAAACTTTAATCCCCTTTTTTATCCTACCTAAATGGGACAGTTGGAAGGGGAAGACCACGGCGTACGTACCTCGATCAAATTGGGGACGTACTAGAGAAAGGCCAGTTCCAGAGTACCCTAAACCGACGCGCATGTATGAAGAATGTAATGAGAGTGAATGAAGCAAAGAAGTATGTCAGGATCGTAGCAAGTGGAGATCCGTGGTCTCTGCCTACCCCGTCGGGAAACAGGCGTGATTTTATGTATGTATGTATGTATGTATGTAAATAGGCAGTTCTTTGAATGTCGTCCCAACTAACCGCAAGTCTACACCGCCTTTTTATTAATAACACCCCGCAGAGCTCATATACCTACCTAACTTTTTTTATAGTAACTACATCAGGGTACAAAATAAGCCACTGAGATTTGGAGTATTTCCCAATTCATTTCAGAGGTCTATAAAAACGTCTTCCCATCTCCATTCCGGTCCTAACTCCGTCTCAATAACAAATAAATTATAGGGGTCAACGTAAAGGGCTTAAGGGTATCGAAATACAAAATACATTTAACCCCTGCACCCTTTGGATGGATTTGGTTGAATAATCCTATTTATTCAGCCGTTTGAAGGGACTATTGCTCTAAAATCAGTTTCCACTATTGGCTGGTTGTGAAATCACTTCTGACAGTGTGCTTTTGATATAAAAAATAATGTGAAAATTGTATCGAAAAATTAATGGAATATATTTCAGTAAATTTCTAAATTAAATCAAGTCAAAATATATTTATGTGCTCTGATATTTTATTAAGCTTTTCGAGACAGAGATAGACGTGCTGATTACAGAAATGTACATATAATACAGTAATATGATTAGTATATTATTTACATTGTATTAAGTATATAATATACGTTGATCCAGATTATATTGTTATGCTAAGTGATAGTAGGTACTTATAAGTATCTACTTTTTTTCTTTACTTATTTAGGCATAGAATAAAGATATACTGTGTAGGTTACTAGAATAAAGGTTTGATTTAATTTGGAACATAAGTTTTTAGCACACAACAAAATAATATAATATTAATGTAACAGTGTTGAGAACAAAAGCGTTTCCTCTATGTATATAAAGAATGTTTGAAGACAAAATTACACATTAAAAAGAAGTGAAAAAAAAATAGAACAATAAAAATTAAAAGCGGGGTGAGTTGACCGATTCAATAATGCATTAGGTCAACTCATACCGCGGGATAAGTTGACAGGGACCTCAGTTGACTAACGACCCAAAATACCTACCTGTCAAAAACTGCACAAGATGCCGATACTGTAGGTTATTTGATTACCATTTTGAGAACTGTTTGAGTTTAGTGATTGAATTAGTTATTGAAATAGTTTCCATAAAAGGTACTTATCGATGAAACTACATAGTAGGTACTTATTAGTAACTATGGTCAGACACAATTTAGCCAACCATACCAAAGACACTGGTATTTAGAGCATTTGTGGTGTAGTGGTAGCACCCCTGCCTCACGATCCGAAAGTCGTGGGTTCGAACCTGGTCGTGCACCAATAAGTTTTTCCATTCGAAAAAATATTTGCGCAATGCCAGTGCTCTTAAACGGTGAAGGAAACATAGTGTGGAAACCGGCATACCCTAGAACCAAAAATTCGTAGGTGTGCGTCTTATATTAGTATTCTTATTCTTATAAGCGGCAATAGGCTTGCAACCTTTCACGTACGGAATACTAACAAACTGTGCAAAATGTGAGCATGTACCAAATGTCATGTTCTGACTACCCTCTTTACCTTCACCTCTCTACCTTCACCTGATATTTATTATCACTTAGCACACAATTTAGTATCATCATTTCTCACTGTACTTATTTTTACCTAATTTCCCTGAAATGCGTTTGAACGTACTTACCAAAGTAATATGTAAATACGTAAAAGCCCGCCTTCCGGAGCGTAAAAAAACATTTTTAAACACTCACAATTTACCAGAATTCGTCCTGTAAAATGTTTTCGCGTAAATATTATTTCATTCGATACATTTACGAGAGCTGAGCACTCGGTCCGATTTAGTGCCTTGAAATGGAAAAAAATTGCGGGACTATTCTGAGAACGGAATAGAATAAGGAATAACATTTTGTTTACGGTATTTTTGTAGCAATTCCTACTAATAAAAGTAAGAAAGTAAATAATAATAATAATAAATAAATAAATATTGGTGGACAGTTGATACAACGCGATCTAGCCCCAAACTAAGCAAAGCTTGTATTATGGGAACCAGATAGCTGATAGATTAATTATATACTTTTTTTTTGTAAATACATACATAGAATACATAATAACACCCAGACACAATGTAGATTTACTTATAACCAGTTATCTGTAATAGTTATATGCTTACTCGTTTAACAAGCTGTTGGTGACTACGTAACACAAACTACATAGTATTTTAATAATTATTATTAAAATATTATATCTACCCATCTATAATAGATGGGTAGATATTTTATTTTTATTTGTGACTAGCTGACCCAGCAGACTTCGTACTTATTTAGAAAACGTTTGTATGGGAAATAGATAAGGGCTATTTTTAGGGTTTTCCCGGCAGTTATTCGAATTTTTCCTACCTTTTAAACCTTCCCTAGACCTCCACGAACATTTCAAGACCAAGATAAGATAAATCCGTTTAGCCGTTCTCAAGTTTTAGCGAGACTAACGAACAGCAATTCATTTTTATATGTATAAGATGTAGAAGAAGTGTTTTTGTTGTTTAAAGTTATATTACGTCATTTATCCCCATAACCGCTCAACGAATGTTAATTAACACTTACTTTATTTCAAAATAAAAAAACCCGACTATAATTAAAATGTAAGTACATTTTAAAAATTATTAAAAATAGTTTCTTAGAGCCGCCATTTGCATTTTTTTACATTTTATAATAGTTGTTGTGTAAAGATTGCCTACTTTGTGATCCAGCCAGACAAATCGCAGTCGGGTAATACAAGTCAAACAAACACGATCACGATTATTACCCTCATCCTCAGACTCTAGTTCAGTACTTTGATCTCTAAGGATATCTTCAGAAGGGTAGTCAGAGGTACGTTCAAACATTCAATTTGGCAAATTTCCAACTTATTGCGCAGAAAATAAGATCTAATAAAAAACATTAGGTATTGGTTTTTTTATACAAATTTCAACCTCCTTGCATCTCTTAGATTTTAAAAGTTAGTCCTAGAGTCTGGGATAATTCTTTGCTCAACTCAGTCCACACCTCACTCAGCCCGCGGGCCAAAATGTCCACTTCTTATAGTTTAGGCTGTGGGTTAATATGTCAGACAATCAGTAACCTAAAATTTTATATATACAGATTTTGAAAATACCATACGCATATCAGAATATGCCCATGTATTTCGTTTCCATTAAGTAGATTAAGAGTGGAAAATGGGGATCTTATGTCCCGGCAAGCTAGGTGTTTTGCGAAATTACATTTTTAATTACAGTAACAGCGTTGGATGTTTACCTTTTATAACGATACGTGATAGGTGCCGGCTCGATTCCTGTTCCGGGTAAAATGTTATAATAAAAAAAATGTTTGTTTTAGGCAGCAAATTACTGTAAACAATAGGCCATAGGTTGAGGTAATTATAATAACGAAAATTCCTGATGGTTTAGCGGTCTTCTTGCCTTTTAAGGTCGTAGGTTCGCATTCGGTCGTGCACTAATAAATTTTTTTGTTAGAAAATAAATCATCATCATCACCTTTCTGCCCTTTTCCCACGTTATGTGGTCGGCACAACATGAGATCTTCCATTTCCCTCTATCATTCGTCATCTCAGTACTCACTCCTTTCTTACCCATGTCATCTTTCACACAGTCCATCCATCTTTTCTTTGGCCTACCTCTACCCCTGTATGAATGTATAAATGTGGACGGGCACATAATTTATACATTCATACATACAACACCACATTCCAGATAAAAGATGACATGGGTAAGAAAGGAGTGAGTACTGAAATGACGAATGACAGAGAGAAATGGAAGAAGATCACATGTTGTGCCGACCCCACATAACGTGGGATAAGGGCAGGAAGATGATGATTCCAGATAATTCAAAACTAAATTGTCAATTTACTTGTGCACCTAAGATCTAATTAGAATACCTAGTCAAACTCTTACCGTTTGGCGAGAGCAAATAAAAAACAGTGAAATAATTACTTGAATAAGTGCAACTTTGCCCAACTTCCCTCGTTTAGTTAAAACTTGGAACTTTTTCACACTGTGCCACTTGATAAATCCGCTCTGCACTGGACTAAGTTTGTGAGGGTAGGATAGAATGAAGACAGCTTTTTGGCACTCTTCCAGACTTTACCCATACACCCTATAGGTATCTATCCTACTAATACTAGGTAATACTGAAAATCAGATGATATAAACTAAATATAGGTAATACTGAAAATCAGTGTTTGCTCTTAGAGCAAACTATGCGCTGAGTTATTGCCTTTTTACTTCGCTGCAGCACACACTGTAATTTTTATTTTGTGCTAGGTAGGTACCTGTTTTCTTAGGCCGTATACAGAAAGAAAGCTGGAAACTTATAAGCGCTTACCGGCGCTTGACAGCGCTGGTCCGTTCTACACAAAGGAAGCTGGTTGAAGCAGATCAATAAATATGCCTGTCGTAATTGCACGTGTTGTCGCAGTTGTTTATTAATTTTAAACGGCAGCGCCCAGCGCTGACCAGCGCGTGTTGAAGCTTGTCAGAACTTGTCGGCACCGTTTAGTGCTTGTCGGCGCGCGTTCATATATTTTCCTGCGCGGGTTACCAGCGCTGTCAAGCGCCGGTAAGCGCTTATAAGTTTCCAGCTTTCTTTCTGTATACGGCCTTAAGTTGTATGATCATCTCAACCACATGTTACATAATCTACTTCTTTTATTGTTAGCTTGTTATGTTGTTACTTTTGCTATATGCCTACTTATGTACCTACCTATTTTGTGTGTTGCAGAAGCAAATAAAATGTATATCTATCTATCTATCTATCTATCTATCTATCTATCTATCTAATACTAGTAGTTTGCCCCGAAATAATAAAAAGTCTGAAAGTGGCACCGGTGACAGAAAAGATGAGGAGTAATAGGTTAACGTGGTATGGGCATGTTATGAGAAGAGATGAATATCATGTGACGAGGAGAGTGTTAGATATGAATGTGGATGGATACAGGGGTAAAGGTAGACCAAAGAAAAGATGGATGGACTGTGTGAAAGATGACATGGGTAAGAAAGGAGTGAGTACTGAGATGACGAATGATAGAGGGAAATGGAAGAAGATCACATGTTGTGCCGACCCCACATAACGTGGGAAAAGGGCAGGAAGAAGAAGAAGAAGAAGAAGAAGCCCCGAAATGAAATCTCGCGCGCAATTTCCACAATCAATATTCACGCACGGGAGTTTTTGGTTACACTTTATGTACTAATTAATGTACCTATAGATGCCATCCTACTAATAATTATTATAAACGCGAAAGTTTGTAAGAATGTATGGATGTGTGGATGTACTTTTCTTATTTCACGCTGCAACGGCTAACGAATCTGGATGAAATTTGGAACAGATATAGATTACAGTCTGGAATAGCACACATGCTACTTTTTATCCCGGAACAATGCGAAATTTCATCCAGATCCGTTCAGCTGTTTCAGCATGAAAGAGTAGCAAACATCCATACATACAAATTCACGTTTATAATAGTAGTAGGAAGGTAGGATATTAGTAGGATTACTGACACTCAGGACGAAGCTTTGCTACTTTTTAAGTACTTACTACTTTGGTACTTTATTCACAAGCTGTTCGTGAAATAGTTTACATATTAAGTGTGAGCTAATATTGAATTCAGGACGAGAGTGGTTCGATATTGCGAAACAAGAGTAATGCACAACGCTACGTTCGATAGGACGAGCTCTTGCTATCAATTTACGCCTTGACTGGATTTACAAAATCAAACTATTGATTTTGTGACCTAAGTTTAATGGTATACGGATCAAAAACTAAAATACGTTACCTAGTACCCAAAAAACCGTTTTAGTATGAGAGACTAAGTGATAGCGCGCACAAGTTACTTTGGTCACCCTGACTGTTTCGTCCAGTGATTTGTTATAGTTAGGTACTAAAGGTTTCGTCACTCTGAGAGCGGTTGCGTACTGCGTCCGATCCGAATCCGATCCGAACCCGTGAAAATATGGATCTAGAAAACTAAGACCGTATTCGGATATTGCTTACGCACTAGTCCGATCTCTGATACAAATCCAAGCAATTCAGGAGCCACCTTTTGGCATACCTCATTTAAGACCACGTACACATTAGGCGCTTGGCGTTGCGTTAGGCGCGCGTTTGATCAGAAACGCGCGCTTGCATGTGTACACCTAGATAAGAACTACAGGGGCCTCACCACGAAGTCTTCAAGAACGATTCCGTAACGATTCCATTATAGAAAAGTCACTACTTCCATACAATTTGCATAGGTTATGGTACGAAATAATAATGTACCTAATACTAATTCGGTAATGTATTATGAATTCGTGGTGAGGCCTCTGGTTCTCAAAACGCACGTTACCAAAGCTCTTACGTGACGGAAATGACAAATGACGGAAAGAAATCGGATGACGGAAATCGGATCTAGTGAGTAAGCTACCATAGAAATAGTTCTACAACTACTCCGGACTATATTTTCACGGGTTCGAATCGGATTCGGATCGGACGCAGTGCGTAACAACTCTAACAATAATAAAATAAAAGTTCTAGGAAGCCCTATGAAAGATGAATCGATTGTGTGAAAGACGACACGGATAAAAAAGGAAATTACGTGAATAAGGAAATGACGGCTGATAAAGAACAGAAGGTAATTTTGCCAACTCCACATGAAGTGGGATAAGGACAGGGAGATAATGATGACTAACAGTAAACAAGAATAGTTTGATATAGCCTAGTATCTATATTCAAAACTCAAATTAAAAATGTTTATTTCGGGAGCCAAAAAAGCTGCACCATTTTACTGGCAGGTTATTCTCTTTACACCGTTCCGAATCCGAGACGACATTTTGAATTTCTTTTAGATAGGGATAGTGTGTTTAATTCGCCTAGATATTTTGACTTGCTAAATGGCGCCACTTATGCCAACTATCTTTTAATTTCGGTATTGTGAGTCCCTGCCAACTCATTTGCGTATTTTTTTTTCATAGAAACTTAAACCTCCACTGCACGCCTTAGAGGTAGAATTTTGGGATTTCCTTTAAACCCCTATGTAGATGCCTCTATGAATGTAGATTACCCTCCAAGTTTCATGTTTTTCGGTGAGTCAGTCAGTAACATAGAAGATATTAGTTTTATATTTCAATTTACCCTAACGGCTAACTGGCTTTTATGCATTATATTTTATTATGACAATCATTATAATATAAATATTATTAATATAATATTAAATCGGTATTGGGATCATAGGACACTGTCCGGGCAGTCTCCACGTCATTCTACGTAAATATATTATTCATCTTGACCGTACAAATAAACTAGTATTTTTTGCCAAAAATAAAGCAATTGAAATTAACTTCTTAGAGCCGCCATTATGAATATTTTTTTATGTTAACTAGCTGTTGCCCGCGACTTCGTCTGCATTTAATTCATTTTCAAATGTTTTATTAGTCATTCTGCTATTCGGGGTGGAGACGATTACAACAAATAAAAAACCATGAAAACGGTCCAGCAGTTCTAGAGTTCTAAGTGTTCGAACAAACCCGTCTTTGATTATCACTCTTGTAATAAACAAAAATCCAATGACAACTCATTCGTCAAAATCCGTTCAGCCGTTTCGGCTACAGCGACAGGCAAATTACTCAATACATACATACTTCTTCGCAGACGGATAATAAGGGTACGAGTTGGCAGCGGGCGACATGAGGCAGCAGCGGACGACGTGTCGCTGCGACACTACTGGTTTCTATGTATTTCTATGAAATGCGTCGCTAGCTTCGTGTCGCTAACTACGGAGGGAATTTCATAGAAATACATAGAAACCAGTAGTGTCGCCGCGACACGTCGTCCGCCGCTGCCTCATGTCGCCCGCAGCCAACTCGTACCTTAAAAATTAATTCCCGCGTGTGTCGTATCGTGCCCGGTCCGGTACGGTGTTGCAAGCTGCACTCTTTTAATTTCGCAGGCAGATAGGCGTATTATTTTGAGCACCGCGGCCTGTGTTTCCACCATAGCCGGGCTTCGCTAATGGACACCACCAAAGCTCACTAAAAGCGACTGCAATCATGAAACCGAGCAGCTACTGGATAGTTCATTAATTCAAAA
Organism: Cosmorhoe ocellata; assembly: GCA_963675405.1. Lineage (NCBI taxonomy): Eukaryota > Metazoa > Arthropoda > Insecta > Lepidoptera > Geometridae > Cosmorhoe > Cosmorhoe ocellata. Next base: position 4,910,263 of record OY776268.1, read on the forward strand.
CATATTTTATGCAACTAGCTAAACCTCCCGACTTCGTCTGCGTTTGTTTTCAACAATACTCTATCTGCTGTTGTGTTGAAAAATGGCCTTTACAGGGATACATAGAGAATGAAAGATGTGTGTACGGGAAAATATGTCTAAGAATGAAAATCTTCTCAAAATTACTTCAGTATATTTTGAGTAGAATATACCAATACATAAAGACAAACAGGGCTAAAAATGCTAGAATTGTTTTATGCTAATGTTTTTATACCTTTTTGTACATTCTTTCATATTTGAGAGATGATCCAGTCAGATTACTCAGATAAAGTGAAATTCTAAAAGAAATGTCGGTAGTGGAAATGAACAAAATGTTTGGGAAATATAGGTACTTACCTAGGTTGTTGTATATGTTTAGTAAATATAGAATTAAATTTGCAATTAGAGATAAGTCACGTTATAATTTTGAATGTTTTAACCGACTGCGAAGCGAAGGAGTGGTATGTTTGTATATATGCGAGTTCCTTTGGCTGTCGCCCAAATGGCTGGACAGATTTTGAAAAATAAGCTGCTGTTGGATCCGTCTCGATTACAAGTGATAAAATGTAAAAAAATCTAATATAGCTGCTGTAAATATCTATTTTTGTACAGTTGGGTTTTTTTAATTTTAGCAATAATAATAATAAATAAATAAATAATGTTACTACATAAATGTCCACGACTTATAATCGCACACACAATTTCGAAAAAGTCCATCATCATCATCATCTTCCTGCCCTTATCCCACTAGGTGGGGTCGGCACAACAGGTTCTCTTCCTCCACTCTCTCCTATCATCCGTCATCTCAGTAGTCACTCCCTTCCTACACATATCGTCTTTCATCGCTATTTCCTTGTACCTTGAAACGTTGTAAAAGTTTTGGCTTTGTTTTTTTTATTTTTTTATTTCGAAAAAGTCCATTAGCTTACAACTGGATTCGAACCCACCATAGGTTCAATAAGCAGGGGCATCACCCCAGACTACTGCCGTCACGCATAATCAGTCATCATTCCAATCACTAGTGCACGACCGGCGCTCACAAATCTAATTCCATCCGGTCCGGTCCGGTCACAGACATAAATCCGGAACAAGACGGAGCGAGCCGGCCATAAATCTCGCGCCGGACGGGGAATATTCATGACCATCGCATACAGGGTGAACGTATACAGGATGCTCTCTGATATTATTACCAGGGTTGACTGTTTAGTTATAATATCTAGCTATAATTTGTTTATCTCTTTCCGGTTCTGTCTTAAAGTGATTACTTACTATTTAAGTAATCTACTATGTATGATGCTTGTGAGTGTGTGAATTTTTTTTTTCTTTGGTTTTTTTTTCTTGTTTGTTTAAGCGTGTTTAGATATCTACTGTATTCAGAATAGCGGCAACAAAAGTGCATCATTTGTGAAAATTTTTAACTGTCAATCTGTCATGGTTCATGAAATACAGCCTATTGACAGACGGAGAGTCTCAGTAATAGGGTCCCGTTTTACCCTTTAGGTATGAAAAGCTAAAAAAAATAAAAATCTTACTGGTATTTACTGCAATAAAATATAAAAAAACGCGACTGACCGTCACTGAAAGTAGATTTGTACAGCCGCCACACATCCAATACAATAGTCATAGTCAATAGTCAAATATATTTATTTCATTGAAATCACTGGTATCATTTATACATACATACATACACCCCAAATAAATAAATGATGCTGGACAATTCCAATCCAAACACATTGTCCTCCTTCTTCTCTTCGCAGTCGGGTGAAAAGAATACGTTTCGCACCACCCTGTATGTTATTTTTTAGGCCGTATGTAGCGGTCTCGAGATATTCTCGCATATGAATACTGAATGATGGTAATAACTCCACTGGGCCGTCCACATACCCAAGACACTCGTCGCCAAACGTGCTAAAGGAAATATAACTTTTTTTGTATCTTTACTTCACTCCATGTTATCTCGTAAAAATGTTATAGCATAGAGATTAATTCGTCACTTTCACTTCGAGTTAAAAGTAGGTCACAAATTAACAGTCAATAGACTATCCTACTAATATTATAAACGCGAAAGTTTGTAAGAATGTATGGATGTGTGGTTGTATGTTTGTTACTCTTTCACGCTGAAACGGCTGAACGGAACTAGATAAAATTTGGCACACATATAGATAATAGTCTGGAATAGCACATAGGGTACTTTCTATCCCGAAAAAATGTACGGTTCTCACGGGATAGATTTGTTTTTGTTTTTCAGGTACTACGCGGGCGAAGCCGCGGGCGGAAGCTAGTAGAAAATGAATGTAAAAAACGCCCATGACTGCGTTACCCAGGTTTGAGTAAAGCAGGGTAGTCAGAGGCACGTCGAAACCTTATTATTGTTGCACCGCAATAAGTTAAAAAGTGATTAATTTTCGCCGAGTCGCAAAGTTCTTCTTAATTAAATAAATTAATTTGCCTCGAGTGGCGCTCGAGTCGATTATTTTAGTCGTTGAACTTGGAGTAATGGCTTAGAGAAATAATTACTACTCGTTCTCGAATGAAACTCGCAAGACTTCTTTTATTTACTTTCACAATATTTCAAAAATATGCAGCTGAAAAGATGACTGTGTGAAAGATGATATGAGTAAGAAAGAAGTGAGTAGGTACTGAGATGACGGATGATAGAGGGAAATGGTGGAAGAAAATATGTTGTGCCGACCCCACTTAGCGTGGGAAAAGAGCAGGAAGAAGAAGATGTAGCTGACATAACTTAGAGCTAACATGACCTAATATTTAAAAATTTAATAAAATAATACTTAACATATTAGTATTTTGTAACACTTTACTTTTTGTAATACCAATTTATAAATAAAACAAATTAATAAGATGTAGGCTCTGGTTTTTTCGATGTTTGCATGCACGGAAGGTGCTTTATAAATTAGTTTTAAAAAAGTTTTAATCCTTTCACTACACAAAGAGGTAATGACACAAGGAAAAGAAACTAACCTACTAATTTAACATCCATTTTTTTTCTTTCGCTATGCGAATGTAAAGCATATTTATGTCAAATATGTAAAACTATTATAGGTAAAACAAAAACAAATAAAAATCACTTCACATCTTAAAAACAAAAACAAATGAAATACCATGATATTACGAGTACCAACCTATCTAGAGCAAATATAATATCCAATGTAAATATAAACATGAAACACTGAATAAATGAATATGAATATGGGGAGAATTCCAAGAACCAATAGTAGTATATCTTCAAATTAATTTTAATACGCCTTATTCTAATCATAGTAGCGAGCTTCATATTCTAGAGTACGGGCAAGATTGCTTTTTCAATGGTAATATACTTGAGTGAAATTATTGTCAATTTGTTTAATGGAAAATATAATATCATTCATTATTCAGAGCGTCTGTCTCTATCTAAAATAAATATGATCACGACTGTAATCCCCAGGCTCGGTAGATATCTTCTCAGATCTTTAGTTACTTAAATCTTTGAGGATATCCAAAGATGTTAGTCAGAGGCATGTCCAAACATGATATTTGTTACATTTTGCACAGTAGTCAGTGTTTTGAACGTGACAGCTTTCAGCATCTTTATTATTGTTTCCGAATTGCTTCCTTCAAAGTTTTTATTACAACACTTTTTTTTAATCTTATACTCGTATGAGTAGACGTCGAATAATGAATGACGTAGTCTATATACTATCATGACGTGCATTTGCGATACGCTGGTCACATAAAAAATATTTAAAGGTATAAAAATATTTATCTTGTATAATATATAAAACATATTTTACTTCCTTCAAAACCGGACGAAAATCTTTCTCCCCCGAGCCACAATAACAGAAACTATAGATAACTTAGTTACACTTCTAATTGTGTTTTCCGCCAGGCGCGAGTCGCCTCTTCCTACAAGTTCCAATAGAACCTTTTTCTCGGTAAATCAATAAGCGGAACCCACTTTAAGAGGAGTTAGGTAAACTCTTCCACGCAATATGGTTAGAACTTTAAGACTCGGGACTTGAGACTTTCACATTGGTGATTTATAATGGCTTGTGCAAGTTGTGGGTCTGGGCCTCTAACATTTAAGTACATTTTTAAATTAGGTTCTACAGTAGACAACGTAAAAAACTCAGACACCGTTTTTCTCTACTGTAGAAAAGTAGCATTTGTGACGGTAAGTGTCATTTTTGTTTGACTAAGTGATAGCGCGCACGAGTGACTTTTGTCGCCGTGACTGTTTCGTCACTCTTATCAAGCCCGTGGTAATACGTACCTATCGAGATGCGCGCACGTTACACCGTGACACTGGGTGACATCACCATACATAACCTAGAGTGACGAAACAGTCACGGCAACAAAAGTAACTCGTGCGCGTTATCACTTAGAGACTAAATACTGTCTTTATGAGGTACCTACTGGCTTAGAGAAAACGTACTGTAGTGCGATTTCGGAACTCTGATACAATCAACACTTGTCAAATGTCAATGAAATTGATTGAATAAACACTCTTATGTAAAAACCAAATCACTTACAATAAAAACGTATTTACTTACATTGATTGTAAGCAAAGATCCATAATCGCCCCACTGGTTATCATCAAAAAGTTACCAAGTTCACAGTTCAATAATTTCCTTTACCAAATTAAGCCGTCTGCCGTCACGAACATAAACAAACTCTTGAATCGCGACTGAATATAATCAAGTTTACGGAATTTGATTTCGTCGTCTTGCACGACCTACGACCTAGGTCGCTGCGAAAACAGTTATTATTTGATTTGCTTGCGAAGTGGGAATATTTATTTGGGGAAATGTTTACTAGGATGTTATTTTCAGTCAACTTCCTCTCTGAAAGATGTCAAATATTTTGTTGACGGAAAGATAAGTTGATTGAGACCTCTCTCGTCTCGATAGATGGCGCTACTTATGTCATTGGTGATTAGAAATGTAAGTAAAATGTCCAGTTTAAGTTTCGATAAATTCATCAAATTCGGTCTAGGAATGGTGGTAAAATTAGTTTATTTTTGCCCTAAATCGTATTATTTGTATATTCTTTAGATAACCTCAAATATCTGAGGAGATTGCTACCGAACCTCGAAAGTGTAATTAATCGTTAATATGTTTTTTTTATTATTCTGCCCTATTGTCTACATTCTAATTATCATCATCTGATTTTGATGAAATTTAGTAAATAGGCAGATTATGAATTGGATAAAATACTTTTTACCCCTATAAAAACGATGTATAGGCGACCAAGAAATTGGTTTACCACTTTTGATGACATCTCCCAGTAACATAAATTATTACCCTTCGTCTGTCGCATACCTACCGTGTAACAGTGCAGTGTTCAAATAAAATAAAACAGCTTGATTAGTAAAAATCTCTGTATCTCATTTATAATAACTTCAGGTTATGGGCCCAGTCACATAATCCGTAAATACAGTGATCGTGAGTTGATTAAAATCAAGAAAAATCAAAGTTCGGTGTTAGCAGTTACTCATTGGCGGGAAGGAAAGTGAGGTTAAGTCTAACGGCCGGCGCGCGGTGTGGCGCGGTATACCTATTCCCAACCAAGGATAACTTGTTCTGGATTGTGAACAAGGACGGAAAATGGAGAGTAACATTAATGTGAACGTGATCAAGCTGGAGGGTTCCAGAAATTGGAATATCTGGAAATTTCAGACTACGGTGCTATTGAGAGGCCAATGTTTGCTGGAAGTTGTGGAGGAAAAATGCGTTAAACCTAAAGATCCTGCTGAAATAACCAAATGGGAAGCTAAAGATGCCAAGGCGCAAACGTTGTTGGTCACACGAATGACGGAAGAGACCATGTTACACATAATCACATGTACGAGTTCTGCTGAAATGTGGCGAAAACTTCAAAGCGTGTATGAACAGAAGACTGAGACTAGTATACACATTATACAACAACGGTTTTTTCAGTACAAATACGAAAAGGGCATCGATATGTCAGTTTTCTTGTCCAAAATCCAAGAGATGAGAAACTTGTTAAAACAGATGGGCGAGGAGATCTCTGATAAGCTCGTTATCACAAAAGTGTTGATGTCGTTGCCTGACGAATATAAGCATTTTGTATCTGCGTGGGAGTCGGCACCTGACGATAAGCAAACCATTGATAACTTGGTGGCCAGATTGTTAATTGAAGAAGAGCGGGTGAAAGGCAAGATTGAAGAGTCTCAGCAATCTTCATCCTCTGCGTTCGTTGCGAAAAATACAAGACAAATAAAGTGTTTTAAGTGTGGCAAAATTGGACATTTTCAAGGTGATTGCAGACAAAATAAAAACAGTGAAGAAAATGTAAATAATAAAAACTGTTTCTATTGTGGAAAGTTCGGACATTTCAAGGCGCAGTGTAGGTTTCGTAAACAAAGAGTTAGTAAGACTGAGAACAAAACGAAGAGTAATGCGTTTGTAGTGTCTAGTTCGTCGCATGAACTGCATAAATCAAAGTGGTTAGTGGACTCTGGTGCTAGTGAACATATGTGTCGTAATCGCGCATTGTTTACATCATTCGCTAGTACGACAGAACAATCAGTGGTTGTCGGTAATGGTGCGACAATTAGTGTCCTCGGCTGCGGACAGGTGGCGGTGCAAGTGTCGAACGGGACCGAATGGATTGATACGGTCATAGACAACGTTCTGTACGTTCCGAAACTAAATAATAATCTGTTTTCAGTCATTCGCGCCACAGAAAAAGGTTACGCCATGATGACAGATGACAGGTCATGCAAATTTTACAAAGGTAAACAAGTTCGTGCGGGGATTTTCAGCGGTGTATTTGCCTGACAACTACGTCGCTCTGGTTTTTATATGTTTTCTCGTGTTATTTTGAGTTTTATTGCGTAATTTTGGTGGTTATTTTGCCAATAAAGCCCGGGTTCTTGATGCGAGTGTAAAGTATGTGAATTAGAGTGAATAGTTCTCTTCAAAGTCTATCGGAGGAAATCCCGAAAATTTTCAACAAAACAGCCATCTTTTGTTTAAAATTGACTTGACAACTTGACTATGACTCTGTGACGTTGATAATACTTATAAATAAATACACTTGACACTGGCAAAATTGTTCTCTAAGAGACAGATGCCATAATTGAAGAAGAAGAAGTTCGTGCGGTGGCGGAAAGAATTGGCGATTCTTACTACTTGGAATTGCGGTTTAAGTATAATTACGAGATTGCAAGTTCCGCGACACTAGTGAAGAATGATTTAAATGAGTGGCACAGAAAACTCGCGCATCAAAACTTTACTTACGTAAAAGATATTCTACAAAAACATGATGTTGTTGTCAAACAAACCACTAAGCCTGAGTGTGAGAGTTGTTTAGCTGGCAAAATACATCGATTACCGTTCAACAAAAGTGAGAACGTGAGTACAAGGACTTGCGAGCTTATTCATGCGGACACTTGCGGCCCAATGGAAGAAGCATCTGTTGGAGGGGCGAGATATTTTGTTATACTGAAGGACGACTATTCGAATTATAGAAGTGTGTACTTTGTTAAAACAAAATATGAGATCAAATACTGCATTGAGAACTTCAGTAATAAGGCCGAAAACATAACAGGGAACAGAGTGAAAATGTTTAGAAGTGACAATGGTTCAGAATTCATAAACAAAGAAGTGAAAGAACTGTTTTCTAGACGTGGGATAACACACCAAACAACTGTACCCTATACGCCGGAACAGAACGGAAAGGCTGAGAGAGAAAATAGAACATTGGTGGAATCAGCGCGGACAATGCTACATGAACAAAACTTTCCAAAGAAACTGTGGGCGGAAGCTGTTAATACAGCAGTATTTGTCTTGAATAGAACTGGGAAAAGTCATGAAAATGGAAGGTCACCATTTGAAGTATGGACAAACAAAAAGTTTGACATTCACCAGTTGAAAGTCTTTGGTACGGAAGTGTATGCTCACATTCCGAAGGAACGCAGGAGAAAATGGGACAAGAAAGGTGAAAAAGGGTTGATGGTGGGTTATGAAGAAAATGTGAAGGGGTATAGAATTTATTTTCCAGAAATAAACACAGTGGAGACAAAGAGAGATGTTGTATTCCTAAACCGAGATGGTAAGGAGAAGAAACTTCAAGTGAAGGAAGGCGAAGAAAAGGAATCTATAACATCAATAAATCTGCAAGAAAAACCTGTGGTAGAGAGTAACCCTGAGACAGAACCTAACCCTGTGAATGAGCTAGATGAAACAATGGAGGTGACTCATACTAGTAGTGTTGGAGAGGATGGATCAGAACATGACTATGACAGTGAATACTTACCATGCAGTGATGAGGAACATCCATCGGATGAAAGTATTTTACCCATAGATGAAAGAAGCAAGCGGCTAAGAAAACAAACATCTTTCTATAAATGTAATAATGTGCAGTTGGATGAGAGTGAGTGTGAACCAGCTACATACACTGAGGCTATGAACAGAAGTGATGCAAGTAAGTGGAGTGAAGCTATAGCTAGGGAACTACAGACTCTTAAAGACAATGATACTTGGGATTTTTGTGATGTACCAGTGAATAGGAAAACAGTTAGCAGTAAGTGGGTATTTAAGATAAAAAATGTAAATAACGTTTTACAATATAAAGCTAGGCTTGTTGCCCGAGGGTTTGAACAACAGGAGTCATTTGATTTGTGTGATATTTATGCTCCAGTTGCGAAGTTGTCCACATTTAGACTATTTGTAGCAGTAGCAACAAAATTAAATTTGCCTATTTATCAAATGGATGTTACGGGGGCCTTTTTATATGGGGAGATAAAAGAAGAAGTGTATGTTAGTTTACCTAAAGGGGCCTATTCAGGAAATAATAATACAGTTAAATTAAAGAAATCGTTATATGGATTGAAAAGTTCTCCTAAGTGTTGGAATCAAAAATTTAATACAGTAATAACACAAGAAGGTTTTGTGAGATCAAAGTGTGACTCATGTTTGTATACAAAGTATAATGATTCGTATAAAATCTTTGTATTAATTTATGTGGATGATGTATTAATTTTTGGCTCAAATGAACAGGAGATTACAAAACTAAAAGATGTATTAAATATGAAATTTAAGATGAAGGATCTAGGGTTCATTTCAGATTTCTTAGGAATAAAGGTTAAGCAAAATTTGCAAAATGGTACAACCATATTATCACAAAGAAATTATCTGGAAAATGTATTGAAAAGATTTGATATGGAAAATTGTAAGCCAATGATGACCCCTATGGATAAAAATATAAACACTAAGATACTTGTTTCTGATGTAAAATGTGATAAAAAGCTAGAAGGAACATGTAGGGAAATAATTGGCTGCCTTATGTATGCTGTTTCAGGCACTAGGCCTGATCTTTGTTTTGCCATTTCTATGTTGAGTAGATTCCAGAATTTTGCAAGTAGTGGATTATTGAGTGCGCTTAAAAGAGTACTGCGTTATGTAAAGTATACTATTGATTATAACTTAGTATATAAATGTAATGATACAGGGTTGCAAGGGTTTTGTGATGCTGATTGGGCAGGTGACCAAAGAGACCGAAAATCTACTTCGGGGTACTTGTTTACTTTTGCAAATTGCTTAATAGTATGGTGTTCAAAGAAGCAATCATCTGTAAGTCTGTCTTCAACAGAGGCTGAGTATGTTTCAATGAGCATGGCTGCTAGTGAAGCGTGTTGGTTGGTTAATTTGTTGCAAGATTTTGATTTTCACAATGTTTGTCCGGTAAATCTATTTTGTGACAATCAGTCAGCAATATTGAATGCAAGCACAGAGTCTGTAAAACGCTTGAAACATGTGGATATCAGATATCACTTTGTTAAGGATTTAATTAAAAATAATAAAATTTGTCTTAAGTACACATGCACTTCGAAACAACTAGCAGATATGTTAACTAAATCTCTTGGCAAAGAATTAATTGTAAAGTTTCTGAATGAGTGTGGTGTAGGTAATGTTATGATAAACTAAAGCTATTATTGTTTGTTGATAATTTTATTTGTAAGTATTAGATAGAGTATTTCGTTAAAATGTATAACATTGAGAGAGGGTGTTAAATAAGGTGTACCTACAATGTTCATACATTATTCTAAGTTGGCGGTACTTCTGTTTTGTGTCTACCGCCAAGTTACTATTAGATAAATGAGTGTGATTATTACCCTTCGTCTGTCGCATACCTACCGTGTAACAGTGCAGTGTTCAAATAAAATAAAACAGCTTGATTAGTAAAAATCTCTGTATCTCATTTATAATAACTTCATTATTCGCTAAGGATTACTATGACAGATTCTGATGTAGCAGTTATTAATCTGTCAAGCGAAAATAGCCCTTGTGTTTTGTACGTGCAAATGATATTCAGCCTTAGAGTGGTAAACCAATTTCTTGGTCGCCTATACCTGCTATACCTACATATCAAAAAGGTCGTCAAAAAGTTTATATGAAAATACGCAAATAAAGTCGTAGGGATTCCACTAGCAGGTACCTAAAAACTATATATTCTAAGTTTATTTTAAAATATACTTCTAGAACAAACTTTTATTCCATTTGTCAGTTTGAAAGCGGTTCAATTAATAGATTGTTTTTCTTGTACCGCTTGCGGCGGCGGCACAACATGAATAACAGATGAGGGGTAGGCAGAGGCATCTATTCGATTGAACCTAACCGAATCAAATATGGACGATCAAGGGGTGAAATAATTAAGGGTGTTTTGTATTCCTTTGATCGTAAAAACTGTGTTGTTTTATGTAAACTACCTTAAAAAGGGGGTGTAGATGAAGTGGTTATTTAAGAATTTAAAAGTTTGGTTAAGTATTAATATTGTTTTTATTAACAACTAACAGTGGTAATGGTGACCGGAAGTACTGGAAGGAATTGGGGGAGACCTTTGCCCAGCAGTGGGACAATATAGGTTAAAAAAACAGGAACTGAATATCGGAACTCAAAATACTGAAAAACAGTAGGTACGTTTACCTATTCCTAAAGTACAAAAAAATCGCAAATCGTAAGATAATGCATAGGTTTCCTTACGAAAAACACCGTGCTGTAAAACATAAAAATTCAAAATTGGGTCAAGTGCACGAAAAGAACCTCTGGAACACTTCAAGCCATTCACCACACTGTTTCGGAAGAATTAGTGACTTATAAGAACTAACTTTAGTTTAGAAGTTTAACCCGAAAAACAACCATAAAGAAATTAAATTGGAAGCTTTCTTGTGTAAGTCCTACTAATATTATAAACGCGAAAGTTTGTAACAATGTATTGATGTCCGGATGTATGGATTTACATATGTTCGTTACTCTTTCACGCTGGAACGGCTGAACAGATCTAGATGAAATTTGTCACAGATATAGGTTATAGTCTGGAATAGCACATAGGCTTTTTATCCCGGATAAATGTACGGATCCCGTGGGAGAGATTTGGTTTTGTTTTTCAAGGTACTAGCGGGCGAAGCTGTGGGCGGAAGCTGGTATGATAATAAGAATACGCAAAGGTCGCTCACTATTGATGGCTGTAGCATCCTTTGTGAGCCACTTAGATGCGCAGATATGATGCTGAAGACTTTTTACCATTTGCCTACGGATCCCAAGAATCCAATTTCACCCATCAAGATCTTGACTTGACGGATCGCCTCCTTTCCAATTTTCTAACCAAGATGTGATCTTCTTGCGCTTGCGTTTCTTAAGATACTGTCGCCACAATATAACAGTTATTCCACAATTTAACCTGTAACCCGATTAACTTTGAAGTTTGTTTGTTAGGCACATAACACTGAAGTTCTTGGGATCAACCCACTCGTTTGACCTTAAATTTGTACTTATATGAGCGATTCTGTGCTTGGGAGGGCATAATGATGTTTATCGCCAAATAATATAAATAAATATGATCACGACTGCGATCCCCGGGATCGGTAGATATCTCCTCAGATCTTTAGTTACTTAGATCTTTGAGGATATCTAAAGAGGGTAGGCAAAGGCACGTCCAAATATGACATTTGGTACATGCCCACATTTTTCATAGTGATTAGTATTCCGTGCGTGACTGGTGGTAAGCCCATCGCCGCTTATAAGAATACTAACCTATGACACACACTTTCGAATTATTGGTTCTAGGGTATGCCGGTTTCCTCACGATGTTTTCCTTCCACAAAAGAGCACTGGTATTGCGCACATAAATTTTTCGTGTGGAAAAACTCATTGGTGCACGACCAGGTTTGAGCCCACGACCTTCGGATCGTGAGGCAGGGGTGCAACTACTACAAAACCAGCATTCTTACCACCAGCTCCCTCTTATCACCTGTCAACAAAAAGTAAAAAAAACAAATTATAAAACCAAAAATTGTTTTTACTGAGATCTCACATTACCGCATTATAACTAACGTCATTAACGTTCAAAGTTTCTTAGAAAGCAATTGGTGGTACTTTTTCTCAGTTAAATATTTAATGTGGCGGCAACCAATTTAATTTTGAATAGTGCTGGGAAGGTTAGCGTGAAAATTTGATGTGTATCGATTTTGGGTTTGTCAGATCAAGATATAGAGGGTCATTCCAACCAACGTGCCAACCAGGGTTAAAATGAAAACCTTTAACGCGGCCACAAGAACTCTTCTGGACACACGTAGTAGTAGGACACAACTACTATGCTCAACTGGTTGTGCCGTGGATACTTTTAGTTCCCTAAACTAAGGTACCAATGGCTCAAGTTGGATCCATGGTTCAACTATTATGCCTGGTTGAGTCTATGGAACTCTGAAGCCACTCTGATCTCCCCAGCACGACTACCTCTATGGTAGTTCTTCTTCTTCTTCATTCGAATCAACGGCTAAGATTATATCTTTTTTCCCAATGTTTGGTTAAGGTCTCGTCTGCAGGTGGTCGGGCATAGAGGCCATGGTATTACCACTTTAGCTTACTTAAAATGGTTACTTATAGTTCCTTAAAAAGTTTCCCTAAATGTATCTTCTTCTGATAAAGAGCGCTGGTGGTGTAGTGGTAGCACCCTTGCCTTACGATCCGAAGGTCGTGGGTTCAAACCTGGTCGTGCACCAATGAGTTTTTCCATTCGAAAAATTTATGTGTGCAATGCGGGTGCTCTTAAACGGTGAAGGAAAACATCGTGAGGAAACCGACATACCCTAGAACCAAAAATTCGAAGGTATGTGTCATAGGTTAGTATTCTTATAAGCGGCGATGGGCTTGCAACCTGTCACGTACGGAATACTAACTACTGTGCAAAATGTGGGCATGTACCAAATGTCATGTTTGGACTTGCCTCTGACTACCCCCTTTAGATATCTTCAAAGATCTAAGTAACTAAAGATCTGAGGAGATATCTACCGAGCCTGGGGATTACAGTCGTGATCATATATATATATATATATATATATATATATATATCTTCTTCTCATGGTATTACTACTTCTTTGATACCAGTGTGATGTACTTATTAAAGCGCGTCTCAGGGGATAATTTGGTGCAAATTTCGAAATTTCCTCGAAAATTTCTCGATGTCCGTGGAATTTACAGACACGACATCGCAACGCGAAAAATGTCGCAACGTGCCACGATGTGACGTTGTATTGTGTATACGTCTTTTGGCTTTACTTCAGCCATTTTGGCCTCTAGCCAACCCCCTACAATGAGCATCGTAGACGTTTTTTTCTACGAACCAGAAGACAAAATGACATTGATTTGTGATTTAACCAAATAAAAATATTACTTTTACCGTTACAAACGTTAAATTTTAACTATGTCTTCTTCGTAAAGAAAAATGCTGTCTATAGGTATGCTCATGCGAAGGAAATTTTGTACGTTTAGATACAAAATGCTGATAAATATGGTCTAAAATATTTTGAAGTTATCAAGCTAAAGGTATTCAGGTAAAGGTACATTCACATTATAGAATTAGGACAATAAAACCTTTTAGGTTGATTTCTTAAAAGCTGGCTTACAGGCCTAAGGTACATTCGATGGACTTAACAAGGAGGTGCCTGGAAGAGACTTTAAATAGAAACATTATGAACATAAAGAAATTATAGGCAGAAGTGATAGAAGTATAAATAAGCCTAAATTTATTTGATTCATAAAATTTTCGGTTTAATTTTGAAAAAAAAAAAAAAAAAAAAAAACTATTTATGTCAAAGGTCTCGCCTAGAGTTTTCCAGATGTCTCGTTTGGCAATTTGCCAAAAAAACTAAAAAAGAGTGGTTTAGTTTCTGATTACATATGAAACCACTGATATATAAACGTGAAATTTCAGATGTCAAAGTGTTTAGATTTTAATCGCGTTGTAAGGTTATTTTTAGAAAAAAAACTTATATTAATTACTAGTAACATGCCCCGGCTTACACAGGTAGTAAAAGTGCCTTTTTTTAATATAAAATATAGCCTATAATACTCAGGGATAATGTAGCATTCTAATGGTGAAAGAATTTTTGAAATCGCTCTAGTAGTTTTTGAGTTAAGTATAAATTTTATTATATTTCTAGGTTTAGATTCTGTAAAACTATTATCCCAGAATAAATCACAGTTATCGAAGAGTAAACTGACGTTTTACTTGCTTTTGTCATTTTTTACGTTCGTTGGTCAAATCCACACACTGGTATTATAAATGCGTTTCGGGTGTTAAACATTGTAAAGTGGTTAATAAGAGAAATAATCTTTTTTAAATGCAATTTTTCAAGGAATTTAGGTTTTTAAAAAATTACGTAAAAACCCTTCCACGCCAGTCCCATCTAGTGCTTCCCTATTTTACATCCGCGTCCTCTGTCACTTAGTTAATGGATCGCCGACTGAGGAATTAATCCTCGCAAGGAATGGAGAGATTAATGGCTGGTGTATTTCATCCGAGTCTGAAGCAAAGCTAAGATCTGTAAGGCTGCTTCCACCATTTACATTTGTCTATTGTTTGCTGAAAACACTGAAAGAAGTTGTTTTTTATGTTCTAATGGATCGTGTACACAAAACGATCGACGGTATTATGGGAACAATAATCATCCAAAACATACTTTTTAGTATCGTTTCGGCTATTATTTGACCGTTGGTACGACAGATATTACTTACCTACGATAATTTGAATACGACCAAAAAAACTATTTATTTGACTGAATTCGAAAATTTCGTTCAACGGCCTAACCATAAGCTTTTACAAACCATCATGTTTCAAAAACTTTCAATTAAAAGTTGAAGTAACACTACTCCAATAAAACTTTTATAGGTCATGGTACGAAATATCAAAGTTATATTATTACTTTGATATTGCCAAAAGAGCTTGTGGTAAGGCCTCAAATTATTTCGTTCCTCAGTCGTATCGAAACTTGTTGGGGTAATTTTCGGCATTATAACTCACTGAGATGGAAAGTCAAAGAAGAATTTAACTATAATCACGCTATCAGCCTTTTTTTATCAAAATTTAGCCAAATCTTTATCCCATTCAATCACTTGGGTAGAAACAATGTAAGTTGGAGAACAACTCGTTCATATTATATGATAATCTTCTTCTACTATATAAAAGGATAAGTCCTGACTGATTTGAATAGATACAACGCACAGCCTAAACTACCGGTCGTACAGACTTGAGATTTGGAGGGTATGTTCGTCTTGGTATGCAGGCGAGCAATAAGACGGGATTTTTGGAAATTCCACTTTAAAGGGGGTGAAAAGGGTTAAAAACGGTTGTATGAAACTTTTTAACGCGATGTACGATTTTCATGAAACTTTGTGTGTGTAATGTAAATACAAAACAAATGTATACGTGTTTCGAGATTTTTCAATATAACCTTTAAAAAGGGGTAAAATGGGGGCTCAATGTTTATATGGGAACTTTTTAAGGGGGGGTACGATCGGTCTGAATCTTGGTTGGGATACTTTAGATGCAAATTGATGTAAAACGTATATCTTGATTTAACAAAATAACCCTCCCAAAAGGGTTAAATGGGGTGTCAAAGTTTTTTCGACAAGTGGTGTGATTTGTTTGAAATACTGTTTGTCATGGTACGTAGGCGCCCACTAAGACGGGATTTTTGGAAATTCCACTTTTAAGGGGGTGAAAATGGCTAAAAACCGTTTGTATGAAACTTTTTAACGCGCTGTGCGATTTTCATGAAACTTTGTTTGTGTAATTTAAATACAAAACAAATGCACACGTGTTTAAAGATTTTTCAAAATGAACTCTAAAAAGGGGTAAAATGGGGGCTCAATGTTTATATGGGAACTTTTTAAGGGGTGGTACGATCGGTCTGAATCTTGGTTTCGATACTTTAAATGCAAAATAATTTAAAACGTATATATCGGTTTTTCAAAACAACCCTCCAAAAGGGTTAAATGGGGTGTCAAAGTTTTTTTGACGAGAGGTGTGTTTTGTTTGAAACTCGGGTTAAATACTTAATAGACAAAATAAATAGACACATATTTCTGGATTTTTCAAAATAACCCACCAAAAAAGGTAAAATGGGGTGTTAAAGTTTTTTTGATAAGAACTCGGTTTAAATACTTAGAAGGAAAAATAAATGGACACTTACCAGTATTTAAGCGTTTTCGAAAATAACCCTCACTAAGGGAAAAAAGGGTGTCAAAGTTTGTATGATCTTTTTGACGAGTGGTGTGATTAGTTGTAAAATCAGTTTGGATAAAAAGACATACGAAATACATAGGTACAAAAAGACGGGTTTGTTCGAACACTTATAACTCCAGAACGGCTGGACCGAGTTTCATAGTTTTTGATTTGATGTATTTTTATTAAACAAAACCATTTAAAAACGAATGAAACGTGGACGAAGTCACGGGCAACCACCTAGTATTATATATAAGGTATAGCAACAAGAGTGCGTTTTTTTTTGTTTTAGTATAAGATTCAAAATCGAATAATTTACCGAACTGTGTGAAATCGATTATATCCACTGCGTAGTAGGCAACTTCGTAGCACTGCGTAGCTACTGCTACATTAGCGTAGCGGGCGCTACGACTTTAGTTACCTAGGCGTATTGCTTGTTAGACGTTTTGCTTACCATCTTAATGTATTGCTAGCTAGACGTATTGCTATCAAGACTATAGCTTATTTGTCGTATTGCTAGATACTTTAATGTATTGTTAGTTAGACGTATTGCTACTTTTAACTTATTAGGAATTCTGCTATCTAGACGTTTAATGGTTGATATACCCAGTAGCAAATGCTTTGAAAGCATTTTAGGCAAGGTTCACATAAATTCAAAACTCCGCTTAAGCTTTTAAACTAACTCAATTAGTTGCACGTTAGTAACAAACTGTTTCCTTAATGTTAAAACTCCTTTAAAGTCCTCAAAGGCAAACCAACCCTTACATTATGTAATCCTTAATTTGAAATGTAATTAAAACAGAACACAGCTTTACTGCTCAGTAAATTGGTACAACACAACACTGTTGAGTGGATCTAGTTGTGTCTGGAGTCACTGATAAGGCTGCGAGTAGACGTGGACGTGTAAACAGGGCCTTTACCACGAAGTCTTCCCGAACTATTCCGTAACGATTCCATTATAGAAACGTCACTACTTCCATACAATTTGCTTAGTTCATGGTACGAAATAACAATGTAATACTAATTCGGTAATGTATTATGAATTCGTGGTGAGGCCCCAGGTCCATGTACCATAGACAACATTTATCTGCGGAAGAAAACATGATCACTACTGTAATCCCCTGGCTCGGTAGATACCTCCTCAGATTTCTAGTTACTTAGATCTTTGATACCTAAAGAGGTTAGTCAGAGGCACGTCCAAACATGATATTTGACACATGCCCACATTCTGCACAGTAGTTAGTATTGCACGTGACAGGTTGCAAGCCCATCGCCGCTTGTAAAAATACTAACTTACAACACACACCTTAGAATTTTTGGTTCTAGGGTATGCCGGTTTCCTCACGATGTTTTCCTTCACTATTTGAAAATATTGTGCGCATACATTTCTTCAAGAGATTCTCTTGTCTTCAGACCTTGGATACTAAAAGTATGCTACCACTACATAGTATTCGTCATATGCTGAATAAATAAATATAAATAAATAAATAAATAATGCTGGACAGTCCACACAGCATCATCTAGCCCCAAAGTAAGCTACTCAAAGCTTGTGTTATGGGTACTAGATAACTGATATATTTAATACATTATATTACATAGATAGATATTTTTTATTATACATAGAAAACACCCAGACCAACGGAACAAATTTCTGCAGATCATACACAAATTTGTTCCGAGGCGGGAATCGAACCCGCAACCTCTTGCGTCGCAGGCAGACTCTCGCCCGCTGCGCCACTGAGGTCGTCGAATGATGTAAAATATGGTATGGTATAATGGTATCTTTCAAGACTATCATCATCAAGGCTTGACACGTGATCCTACTAGGTGGATGGGTGACCGCATTTGTTGCTTTTAAAGTAGACGTTCAGCAAATCTCAAAACTATAATGGAGCGTTGGAATAGATTTTTCTTTTTATAGTATCACTATACTTTCAAACCGCTGTAGTGAAAGTATTAAAGTAGGTCTTAGAAACTCCTTTTATATAAATTCCTTTTGAATAGTGTGAAATCATCAATTACATCAGAAAAGAAAATTTCCGATCGTATTTTTAGATCATGAAAAGTGGGAGAAACACATAGGCACGACATGACATCGCAATGTTCCACGTTACGATACCGAGAAACCATACGATATCATGTACATTATCGTAAAAATAACATTATAAAAAAATACAAAATATTCTATTGATTAGACCATTTTGTTTTATTCTCTTCGCCCGACAAACTCACGTCTACTGTCATTGAACAATGAGCATGGAGCCTCCTGATAGTGACAATAATGCTGATGTCCCTTTATATCTTTATTCAATAAAATCACAGGGATCATTTTGAATCGTCTCGTCTTACAATTTGCAATGTAAACGCTGTCCTTTTGTTTTATGTATTTATGTTTTGTTTTGTCTTTTGTTTTTATGTTATTATTATTAGATAATCTTGATTACATTTTTTGTAAGAAGGATCATACAAAAAAGCGTTAGGACCGAGACGAGTTTCTTGCCTGTTCTTCTCGTACTTGTGTTAGATTGGAATTGGCACATAGATTCACCGCATGTAAGACGTTTCAAAGTGATCCTTGTGATTTTTTACTGAATAAATATTTTTCAATTTCAATTACATGCTAAGTGAGTTTAGGTGCCAATTCCAGCCCCTAGTCCCTGACAAGAAACTCGCTGTTCCCTAGCGTACATTTTTACGACACGATATTGTATGATTTTGGTACGATGTGATGTCGTATCGTGCTTATATATTTTGGGCCTCCAGTGTTATGGCTGCGGTTTGGCGTCGACACGGCCCATGTCAAATTATATTATCTCGAAAATTTGCCGTCAAGCCGTCAACAATGTTTTAAGGAAGTTTATGAATATTACATTAAAAGCTAGGTGCTCTGGTTTTGGCATGTGTTACTTAGTCACCGCTGATGTGTACAAAAAGAGTCTCTTTGGCGCATTTTAATCTTTTTTACCACACACTTTTAAAATAACTATAGATTTGACACGAAGAATAATGTACTATATAATTGATTTAGCCACGTACATAGGTGGAGTTGACGATAAAAGAGAATTAACCGCAGAAACTATACGCCTTCGCGTTATTTCATAAAACATAGGGTTCAAAATTGAAAAACATAAAGTAAAGTATTTAATTCTCAAATAGGCTCAATGCTGAGAATATTGTAAATCGCGCGTTTTGCGGCCAAATATCGGAAACGGTCACAACTCGCCCGGGAGCAAAAACGAGCTATAAATTATTGGAAACAGATGTATCGAATGTTGAAACTGGTTTTTACGATTCCGGAGATTTTGCATTTTGCCCATTAACACTCGCTTGCTTTTTACGTGCCAGCTACTGGACTCTACTAGACTCTACTGGACTATAACTAAATAGACAGTTATTAGTCAAAAAAAAATTGCAATATTTTTTTAATTCAATTCAAGTTTTGGCTATAGTATTATTTAGCCTGTGGTTATGGCTTTGTGTAGCTTAAACTTTTTAATGACGTCTAAAAAATAAAACGTCAATAAAGAAAATGGTTAAAAATTTCGAGAATTTTGAACAAAACTTCTTTTGTTTGATTGACTTGACAATTTGACTGTGACTTTGTGACATTGACAATACTATTATTTAAAAAACTTGACATTGGCAATTTTTGTCTCTAAAAAACATTTAAACCATAATTAAAGAAGAAGAAGAAGAATTGTCATTGGGAGGGATGATGTCAAATTTCTGAGAAAACACGACAGCCAACGTTGAGAAGCAGATACAAAATGGAAGAAGACAACATGTTGGGATACACGTAGCGTGGGAAAAGGACAAAAAGATGATTATAGAAGATAGTGACTTGTCATGTTTGAAGGCACCAGTGGGATAACGTTTTATGTGAATTTTTAAATGAAGTGTGGCGTTGAACGGATGAAAATATACGTCAGAGGGAATGCCTTCGGGGACTCGGTGGGTTAATGGAGAGCTATTAAATAACCTTTAAATTTACGCGTTCCTGGCCACAACATCACATGGGAATATTGCTGTGGGAAATCTGATGATATTATGTACTATCAGTGTCAATTGACAAGATAATGCTATAATTACAAAAATGGTATTCAGCACGAAAGATAATCCTACTAATATTATAAAGGCGAAAGTTTGTAAGACTGTGTGGATGTCTGGATGTATGTTTGTTACTCTTTCACGCTGAAACGGCTGAACGGATCTAAATAAATTTCGCACAGGTATAGATTATAGTCTGGAATAACACATAGGCTACTTTTTATCCTGAAAAAATGTACGGTTCCCGTGGGATATTTGTTTTTGTTAATCAAGGTACCACGCGAGCGAAGCCGTGGGCGGAAGCTAGTAATAAAATAATACAGGCCGAGGATGAAGTGGCGAACTTTAGGAGAGTCCTTTGTCCAGCAGTGGACGGCTATTTTATTTCATACTAGCTTCCGCCCGCGGCTCGCCCGTGTGTTAGGGCGACCTTACCGTGTCTGTACTATAGATATTTTTAAATAAAAATTAGTAATACTTAAAGAAAACACACTATTTAGACCAAAACAAGCGTTTTTGAAAAAAAATGTCTGTTTGTCTCTGCGTTTGTGCACGCTGATCTCTGAAATGACTGAAACAAATCGAATGCAGTTTTAACTGATGTATTGAGATAAGCTTAACTTAAAACATAGGCTTTGTGTCATCGAGATCAGTAAACAAATAAAAAAGATATAAGAATTTTACTTATTCCTCGCGCGCGGTGGACGCTATGCGCAAAAGAAATCTAACGCGTACAAAGTCGCGGGTAACAGCTCGTATTTAATAAAATAGCACAAAAAACCTCGTTTAGATGATTTGAGAATTACCTTCAAGCTTGCCTTTAGAATAATAAATAAATAAATAATGCTGGACAATCCACACAGCATCATCTAGTCCCAAAGTAAGCTACTCAAAGCTTGTGTTATGGGTACTAGATAACTGATATATTTAATACATATTATATACATAGATAGATATTTTTTATTATACATAGAAAACACCCAGACCAACGGAACAAATTTCTGCAGATCGTACACAAATTTGTTCCGCGGCGGGAATCGAACCCGCAACCTATTGCGTCGCAGGCGGACTCTCGCCCGCTGCGCCACAGAGGTCGTCACAGAAGCGAGCTAAACGCAATTACCGTCCAATCTAAACATGCCATTTCCTTACAGAAACTATAAAAAAATACACTCTCAACTTTGAAGTAGCTCTATTTACTCGGGTAAACTTAATTTAAGTTAAGGCAGTTTAGAGAGCAAATATTGTCATTACTTGGCTCGATCTAATAAGTAATCAAAATTCAATTTAACTACATTTCAAGTTGGTCTCCGATTAACCCCAAATCAATAAACGGTTGTACAAGACAATTACTCGCATAAACTTTGTTTCAGTGACTAAATAAATAAATGTTAATAACGTTAGCCATTTTACACAACGCCATCTAGCCCCAAACTAAGCAAAACTTCAGACCCACAGGCCTTCGTGTCCGGCCGTTGACATTCGGTTGTGGATTTTTTCCATGCATTCGACTGTCAACTTTATCGCTCTAGTTTTTATATTTTTTCTCGTGTTATTTTTTTTTTCAATAAAGCACGAGTTCTTGACACAGTTAAATATGTGAATTAAAGTAAAAAGAAAATATCCCGAGATTTTTAAACAAAACAGCCATTTTTATTTAAAAATGACTTGACATTTGACTGTGATTTTGTGACATTGACAATACTATTAATTTAAAACACTCGAAACTTGGCAACATTGTTGTCAAGATGCCATATAAAGTAGAAGAAGTCCGGGGGGGAAAAATGGCGGTTAGGTTAGGTTAGATTTTAAGTTATGTAGATTTTAAAGAAAACGGAAAAAATTAATTGACGTAAGAATAGGCAGGTCTATACACTTTAGCCAGCTCAAATGAGCGAATAATGTAACAACAACGTTCAGAAGAAGTCCGGTCGACGACATTCGTTTGTTCGCTAGGTAGGTATCTCTATCGATCTCGTGCACTCCAGTTTCGCTGTAAAATCTAGTTTGTTACAAATAAGTCGAAAGAAATCTTCGACAGTGACTGACTATGACACCCCATCCATTATCACTGAACCACTCATCTTCGCCATTATACTGTGACACTTACAAACACTCTATCCATACGATATAAGGTTGAGTTTTGTGTAAAGAGGTGCAAGATGAATTGGTTTCGGAGCTAAGGCTCATTGGCAGATCGTCAATCAAATTTGGACCCTATTAACGTCGTCTGCAGTATAAAAATGACACATCAAAAGATCGAAATTAGATATCGATACTGCGTACTTAAAGTAAGATAAATCATCAAATATAAAATGAATTTTCCGAGAATTTAAAGCTTTGTGGATTTTTCCATGTGAAAAATGTATTTGGACAAAGCCAGTACTTTTAATCAGTGAAGGAAAACACCGTGAGAAAACCACTATATTTTAGAATCTAAAATTCGAAGGTGAGTGCTAGGAATCTTTTTTGCAGCGATGCGCATGCAACCTATCACGTATGGAATATTAACTATTTACTGTAAAAACATGGGCATGTGCCTACTATTATTTAGACGTACCTCTAACTACCCCCCAGATGTCCTCAAAGATCTAATTGTTCTACATCTAAAACACTGATGTTTTGAGGGTAAATATGTACACAAAACTTGCAGAAAACATATCTAAAACCGCCATAAAGTGTTTTTTTTACGTTTTGTTGATATTATGATAGCATGTAGTAGACATGTTTTTAGATCTAAAAAAGATAATGCTTTTAAATCACATAAATTGATGGCAAAGTAAATAAAATTCTTCTCCTTATAAATTAACTTTTGGCATAACTGATATTTTTTTCCATTTATTAATCTCCAGAGCAGCCTTGACCTCTAGCAACCATCTCCTTCACTTGGCTCATATAGCTTATCCTCTGTCTTCCTCTCTCTTCTTCCACTTTACCTTCTATAATATTCTTGATGAAACTGTCACGTCTAAAATAACCAATCATTTTCTCTCTTCATTTTCCACAACTTGTAAATAAAGTCTCAAATAAATCTGTCTGTACATAAAATATTTCAATTTGTTAAGTGAAATATTTATTGAAGAAGCAGCTTCCATCTTATTGAAAGTACATAAAGTTGAAAATAACTCTAGAGATGGAAACTTAGTAATGACCGATGTTTTATAACTTTTAATGATGGCGGGAGATGGACGGACTCAGGTGTAATATAGGTAATATACCTACACATTTATATACAAAAACCTCAAAACTGACGTCAAATTTGAGGCATAAAATTAGGCAGTAAGAACCGTGGATACCTAAATTCTATTTTAAGGATTTTTTTGTAAAAATACCACTTTTATAATTTTTAAATGTTTTTAGAAATTGTTTGTATGTAGGAGGTAATTTCTGGAACTACGCATCAGATTTCATTTTTTTTTCCCAAAGTGCAGTATGAACTTTCAGGCAAAGCCGCGAAAGCATTTTGGTGATGCGCGTATTTTGTCACCTAGAGATGTCGTTAGCTTGCTAGCACTAATGTCATAGGTAACTGTGGCATTAAAAGCGACTATTGGAAAATCTAGCTACTTATTATGCTCGAAATACAAGTAGGTACCTATCGTTGCAAGTGTCTGGAAAAAAAAACTACCACAGCATTTACTATCACGAACACAAACACACATGCATGATAACTGAACTGATGCAATACTGAATTTCAATGACACCTCAGGGGGGCGATTATAGATCTTTTCTTACAATCAATGTCAATACGTTTTCATTGTAATCAAAAGTGATTTGGTATGACATAAGAGTGTTTATTCAATAAATTTGGGCCAGTTTTGACAAGTGTCGATTGTATCAGAGTTCCGTAATCGCACTACAGGGATCTAGACAAGATTCATCTTCCGGTTGGCGTACACGCCAGCGGAAAGATGAAATTGTTTGGAAATTACGTTAGAAGTTACATCATACATACATACATACATAAAATCACGCCTGTTTCCCAATGGGGTAGGCAGAGACCACGGATCTCCACTTGCTACGATCCTGACATACTTCTTTTGCTTCATTCACTCTCATTACATTCTTCATACATGCGCGTCGGTTAAGGGTACTCTGGACCTGGCCTTTCTCTATACATACATATAGTTACATCATATCACAAGCTAATATTATTTTCCTATAATTTGATCTTTAGGGTGACAAATCAACATCGAGCTATGCTGCGCTGTACTGCGCTGTGCTGTGCTGTGTTTCTTAAGCTACGTTTTTTTAACAATCAACATCAAGCTGTGCTGCGCATTGCTTAGCTCAGTATTAAAAGTAATCAGCAGCTCGTGTAGTCGTTAAACACAGCATGGTTTGTGTCCTCATTAAAATATTAGACGAGCGAGTTGACCAACCGTAGCACAGCGCAGTACAGCGCAGCATAGCTCAATGTTGATTTGTCACCCTTCCATTGGCGTGAGCGCCAACAAATGTGGATCTAGCGTAGATACCAGCATAGCAGTGACACTTCTTAGTACATCTCTGTAGGATTCCTCAAGAGATCTAAGGCACGTTCCAAAAATATTGAACGAAGTTATGTCATGGTTTGTGAGTTCTTTTGGAAGTCTGTCTTTTGGGACCGAAAGGCCAGAGGTACCCGCTTCAATATACTCGGCCGAGGGTATTTGTAAGGCTTTCTTACCATGTCAATAGTTCTTTAGAACTTATTTTTCTTTGTTTATAGTAAAGTTTAGTTTGAATGCCGCGTTTGGATGGAGTGAAAATCATTTTGAAAACTTGGAGACACCTGTGCATATATTTTTTAATGTGAATCCACCACACAAACAGTTATGCTATACACTATGGTCTAGCCACAGAACCGCAGTCTAGTCGAATCGCACCTTTATAGTTCAAACCACTAAAATATTACGAGTTAGTTATATTATTAGTCTTACCACAAACGCTAACCCGGTCATTGCCCGCAAGGTGACCAAGAAAGAACGACAGGACAAACGCTTTCAAAGCTCGAAAGTCCCTGATGCCTGAAATGCCAAAATGCACTACCTAGTACATTAATCCTTCGCGCCCCGCTACACACTGGTAGGCATCCACTGAAAATCAGCTTGCAATGCAAAATAAGCTTTAACTCATTAGCTTAAAGTTCAATTTAGCGATGGTTCCATTATTTTCTGCTAAACTGATGGACACGTGATGAGGAGAGATGAAAACCATGTCACTAAAAAAGTTATGAGTTTGAGTGTATCTGGGTACGCAAGTAGAGGAAAGCTGAAGAAAAAGTGGATTAATTGTGTGAAAGATGATATGAATGTAAGAGGAGTAGACTCAGAGTTGACGTATGATAAGAGTGAGTGGAAGATGAAAACATTTTGTGCCAACTGCACTTAGCGTGGGATAAGGGCAGAAGAATGATGATAACATAACTGAAAAACAGGCAAGTGTATAAAGGATGATTAATTAATATGGGTCTTGCGCCAGCGCATTGCAGTCACGAAGCTGATAGCTCACCACAAGCTCTTACATAATATAATACAACTACAACTACTTAAATAAATTATTACTACCGCGCTACGATTCGTAAAGATAGCAACATTCAAACGCATTTTTTACAGTGCAACCCTTAACATAGTATAATATGTCATTTCAACACGTACGAGCTTTAGTAACTAACTATTTATATCGATGCGTACGAGTACCTATGTAAAGTCACCTGTTTTAGTGAGAATTCTATATGTATACTACAAGTATTCTGTGTCGTTGCTTAATTTATACGGGCCTGTACACTCGAAAGCTGCATTGCATACGCTTTGCTCTGCCCGGTGCCGTGTCCGACTATAATTTATCTATGGTTCGTCCACGTTAAAGGGAGATTCTACTCAATTTGATATATAACCTTTATTTTACTTTAATGCCGTTCATCCCACAAGGGTGTTATGCTAGATTGTCTTTCTGATACGGACCGGTTATTTTAGAAAACCTTTAGTAGGAAGTTTGTTAGTGTAGTTTGAAGTAAAAAGCACGCTTGACTTGGGGAGTATACTGGTGAATGCGTGACGAGATCGTTACGAAAACTGTGATTGGGCAAAGAGACCGATAGTTAAGAAAGAAATATAAGTTAGTCAAGATAGAAAAAGAGAGAGTTACGTTTCGTATACCTAATACTGTCGGAGCAAGAGAAAGGTGCGAGCACACATTTTCTTTCTCTTTTTCTCTCATAGCCAGTTACGTTTCATATATCTAACACACAGTATAGGCCTACATAATATAGATGTAGCTAAAGTTTTTTAACCTTGATTTTAGAGCTCGTCTTTCAAGCTGATAGCAAGAAGATGGTGCAATAAAAGATTGGTTGATAATAAGTTATTTCACGGAGGGTACATTTAAAATTAACTTAAATTTTACGAGATAACAAACAATTTTTATTGTGAATTAATGATAAAAGTGAGAACAACGAAACCGTTGAGTAGAATGATCCTAAAGAAGAATATTCTGCGAATCAAAAACTTTTCAGGGAAAATTTCCGAAGTTCCGATCCTAAAATCGTAATTTCAAACCCCGATCGCCATGAAAGCGATCCACCTTCCGTGTTTTTTCGTACCTAAGTTCGTCACTTCTTACGAACTATGTAGGAACTAGGAAGATAAAAGTGCGTATTAGAGACTCATTGGGTTGGAATTGGCACATAGATTCACCTAGCATGTAAGACGTTTCAAAGTGATCCTTGTGATTGTATTGAATAAATATTTTTTCAATTTCAATTTCAATTTCAATTGCCTTACCACGAATTCGTAATACATTACCGAATTAGTATTACATTGTTATTTCGTACCAGGAACTATGCAAATTGTATGGAAGTAGTGAAGTTTCTATAATGGAATCGTTACGGAATCGTTTTGGAAGATTTCGTGGTAAGGCCCCATGTCTTGGAACTTTTTGGGTTCATTGGTTCTTTTTCATGGTTATGGTACAAAATATCAATATCAACTTCGATATTGCTCGAAGGCCCCACGTATAGCGCACGTATACATATTTTTCGAACAGAAAAATCATTTAGTGCACAATCGGTTTCAAACCCACTACCCTTAACCAGACATTACGTCAAATTCACCTAATTTTGAAACAAGTTTACTGATTCTTTTTACGCATTTGTGGTTGATTAGACATTGGTGAGTTGTTCCGTAGACGAACTTAAGAAATCCTTTTGCGCGTGTGATCTTACGAGTATTTTGTTCTCTCTAAAGACTAAATTAACATTTTTAAATGACAGTTATAAAAAAATCTAAAACTGTCATTTTGTTACTTTCATTAATTTTTCACCATTTTCCTTAGTTTTAGTCAGCACTAATTTACACGCCTTCTAACGTTAAAACACGGCAATTAAACAGTTTAGTCAAATTAAGAGCTGTCAGTTAAAATGTTCACGTTAATTTAGTCATTGGCGTGAACGAAATAAGATCTTTCGTGTTTAGCATTTTTTGATTAGTCCGCGGAACAACACAATACGTACCACGACCCTTAAACAAGGTATATTGTATTCCCCCCTCCTCTTGTCAATCACATTTCCCTCAAAAGGTTCTAGTAATACAACTGATAGTTACAGGAGATGTATTGTATTCCATTATCATAATTAAATAAGGGTTCTTATCCAATGAAACCACAAACCGTTCTGATTTCCAATTCTATTGGGTAGCCTCGGCTTTGAAGCAGCAGCGGTCGCTACATGACGCTCGTAAGAAGACGCTAACGTCGTCTCATAGACAGTTTTTTAATTTTTTATTGATACCTTAGTTGCTATGCAAATATGGGGCTAATATAAGAAAATATACAACTGTACAACAAAAACAAATAAAAACCTATTACTTAAAGCAATTTGAACTAAGGCTAATAACATTTTTGTCTTATTTAGATGGTAGCTTATGTAGAAGTTGCAAAAGTACGTGTACCGTTGCTTTTTACGACTGTTCTTGATACTTTTACAATTTGTGGAGAACAGAAGAAGGTCATGTTAAACGACATGACAGTTTCATCAAGAACATTATAGAAGGAAAAGTGGAAGGAATGAGAAGAAAGACCAGTGGATAAGCTATATGAGCCAAGTGAAAGAGAAGGTTGCTGTCATGTTTATTTATTATTTATTTTACTGCGGTAAAATAAATGCATTGTAAAGTAGATAAAAAACAACTTTAACAGATTAATTACCAATTGTAAGTCGTATTAAAGACGTCAAAAAGACTGGCCTGGAAAGAATTAATTGTAGAAAAATGTATCAGTTATGTATGACGACAAGAGTCAAATGTAGCGTCGGTACCGGCCTCTGCCGGTAGCGACATTAAGCTGAGGCTGGACCTGTTTAGCCGCACGCATAGGGAAAGACCAATGTCCATCTTTGTAATGTGTATAGTTTTACTTAGTTTAGTTTAGTTTTAAAACCTCCAGATATATTGTGTTGTTGTGTCGTTACTTTCCCTCTGTTCATCTGTGTGTGTGCTACAAATAAATTATCTTATCTTATCTTATCTTATCTTAAATGAATAACTAACAATGAAGACGACAGATAACGTCCGCCGTTTCATAGAGGATAGTAACTTTACGGAAAGTGGGTGGCATAGGTTTTCTACAAGTCTAATGTGCTGACTAGACTGACTATCACACCGTAAGAAATGAATTTGAAAGAAAGTATTTGAAAGAGTGCTGGTGGTGTAGTGGTAGCACCCCTGCCTCACGATCCGAAGGTCGTGGGTTCAAACCTGGTCGTGCACCTATGAGTTTTTCCATTCGAAAAATTTATGTGCGCAATGCCAGTGCTCTGAAACGGTTAAGGAAAACATCGTGAGGAAACCGGCATACCTTAGAATCAAAAACTCGAAGGTGTGTGTTGTAGATTAGTATTCTTATAAGCGGGGATGGGCTTCCAAACTGTCACGTACGGAATACTAATCTCGGCCTCTGACTTCCCCCTTTAGAAATCCTCAAAGATCTAAGTAACTAGAGACCTGAGATTATCTACCGACTGTAATCCCCAGGGGATTGAATGTGTGTTGTAGATTAGTATTCTTATAAGCGGGGATGGGCTTCCAACCTGTCACGTACGGAATACTAATCTCGGCCTCTGACTTCCCCCTTTAGAAATCCTCAAAGATCTAAGTAACTAGAGACCTGAGATTATCTACCGACTGTAATCCCCAGGGGATTGAATGTGTGTTGTAGATTAGTATTCTTATAAGCGGGGATGGGCTTCCAACCTGTCACGTACGGAATACTAATCTCGGCCTCTGACTTCCCCCTTTAGAAATCCTCAAAGATCTAAGTAACTAGAGACCTGAGATTATCTACCGACTGTAATCCCCAGGGGATTGAATGTGTGTTGTAGATTAGTATTCTTATAAGCGGGGATGGGCTTCCAACCTGTCACGTACGGAATACTAATCTCGGCCTCTGACTTCCCCCTTTAGAAATCCTCAAAGATCTAAGTAACTAGAGACCTGAGATTATCTACCGAGCCTGGGGATTATAGTCGTGATCATGTTTATTGAGGAGTTTGTCACACATGATAAAACCTTCAGTGTAAAATTGTCAGAGTTGTCCCTGAAACCCGGATTTATCTCGCGGGTCCGAATAACAAGACAGCCGCAAATAAAACATGAGAGTACCGCCAATGAATAATTTGTGGTTCAGTGATGTGCAACCAAAAGAGCCGGATGGCGATAATGCCGGACCTAAATCACGAGGTGTTCCCACGAACGGCACAAATTTATTCTGCGCACTTTTGACTGCACATTTTTTATTTTCATTACTGCACTATTTCGAAAATATATTATGTGCCGTTCGCGGGAATAGAAAAATAAATTAAAAATGTTGCCATTTCAGCACACCATCATAATAACGATTTGTAGTGATGGGGTATTTTCTCATATCGTTATTTAGTTTTTCACTAAATTCTCATCAAGTAATGTGTTTGAGGTGTGTGTATGTGAGTTCTTTTGGCTGTCGCTGTCAAAGACATTCTATCTACTGACCTAGAACGTCGCTGTAGCCCAAACAGCTGGTCAGATTTTGACAAATGAAGTGTCATTGGATTTGTCTGGATCATAAAAGTGTCATAGACGACCTCTGTGGCGCAGCGGGCGAGAGTCCGCCTGCGACGCAAGGGGTTGCGGGTTCGATTCCCGCCGCGGACAAATTTGTGTACGATCTGCAAAAATTTGTTCCGTTGGTCTGGGTGTTTTCTATGTATAATAAAAAATATCTATCTATGTATATAATGTATTAAATATATCAGTTATCTAGTACCCTTAACACAAGCTTTGAGTAGCTTACTCTGGGGCTAGATGATGCTGTGTGGACTGTCCAGCATTATTTATTTATTTATAGATTATAAAAAAATAAAAAATGGCGACTGTAAAAGTCTATTTTCACTTACGTTGAGTTCGGTTTTTTTTATTTATTGCAATAAATACTCGTTTAACTGAATTTGCTCTAATCATTTGTGCAAGTTAAGGGACCAAAAAAAGTTTATAAGCTTACTATATACATACCTAAACTTAAACCGACTAACATAACAATGGTTAAACCATTTAAAACATATTTTTATCCGGCTAAATTTATCCGTCCTTAGGGATGCGATGTTCATGCTCGATTTTCAGTAATGAATACGTGATCAAAGGCTTTTGATATAAGGAAATGTCGCTTTTATAATTTTCTTTGATCAGTATGTTGAGTAGATAACTACATAGGCTACATAGGCTATGTATTTAGAGAAGCGATTGTTTTCGATGAATTCAATGAAGCTTATTTGATTCTTCGATGAGTAGGTACTGGCAAACTTTAGCTAGTTAGTATAGAAATTAGTTAGTTATTGACTTACCCTAATAAATATCAAATATTACCCTAAACCGACGCGTAATCTAAGGGGCTAAGTTAGATACATTTCTGAACATTAGGTATATATTGGCATATGCACACCCTAGATATTAGTATTATAATATACATAATATTGTAAATATGAAAGTAACTTTGTTTGTTTGTTACCTTTTCACGACTAAACGACTGAACGGATCATAATTAAATTTGCAAAGGAGATAGATTATATCTTGGAGACGCACATAGGCTACGTTTAGTCGCAAAATATAATTTTGAAAAAGCTGAAATAGAGGTTGAAAGTTTGTATGGGGGCACATGGTTAAGCAACACTGGGTGCAGCCAGTTTTTGGATGGGTGACCGCTTCTTTTTACACTCCATAAAATTTTCCCAATAAATACATAGTACGTTGATGTAATTTTGCGGACAAAATCGCGGGTAAAAGCTAGTCCTACTAATATTATAAACGCGAAAGTTTGTAAGAATGTATGGATGGATGTATGTTTGTTACTTTTTCACGCTGAAACGGCTGAACGGATCTGAATGAAATTTGGCACAGATATAGATTATGGTCTGGAATAACACATAGGCTACATTTTATCCGGAAAAAAATTACGCTTCCCACAGGGTACATTGTTTTTGTTTTTCACGCGGGCAAAGCCGCGGGCAGAAGCTAGTTAATTATAAAGTACCAGTATAGTGCTCATGAAAAGTACCTGAGTACAAATATTAATTTGGACGTCAAAATGTTTTCATTACGTGAAACGTTCCGAAGGGCTTTGCACAGTACTCGGCGGAACTCCAAAAACAAACCGGGTTCTCGATAGGTGGAGTTGAAACCACTCTATTCGCGAACGTAGGTACTTTGCGAGTTTGAACCTTATGTGCTAAAGTGGGGTAAGTGAGTTTTTCGAAAACTCAGTATCTAGCACAAAGTAAACCTATTTACACAAGTATTCATTCTTTTTTTTATCGTGCCACTAGTTCTTTCGGCTAGTGTGGTGAAAAGATTACAAGCTCCTTTTGGGCAGAAGCCCCGAATTTATATAAACAACAGTACTGTAGATATAAAATTCTTCCTTAGTTCGTTTTTAGTAATGTATGTAGTTACGACTGTAATCCTTAGATTTTTTGATAGACTTCTCTTTTTCTAGTTACTTAATCTTAAGTATGAACAAACATGGTTGACAATTTTGGTAAATAACGTTACGTACATGACAGGTAGCAACCCCGTCAATTTTAAGGTTAATTTGATATTTGAAGAGCAATGGTATTGCACAGATTTACATGCATAAAATAAATTGCGAAGCCAAAATTGGCCATTAAAAATTGTTTTAACTCTTTTACATTGCTTAGTTTTGCCACTAGGCAGCAGATGCGGCATGCAGTTACAGAGTTTTAGTAAGTAAATACACGAAGCGTCTGTTTGAGCTGCGGAAGCGTTGAGTTGCGGAGTGTCTACGTTCGGGAAGCATAAGATACTTGCAATTTAAGCAAGGATGCCTAGATTTTCAAATATCTACCTAGTAAGTACTTACCTAAATTGGTCCCCAAAAGTCTAGGTCACGATAATACATTATCCATTTAAATTGCTTGGCCTAACCTAGATATCATAAATAGGTACATGACGTAAGTATGTATATAATAATTAACAAGGATCATACAAAAAAAGGGCTAAGGCCCAGCGAGTTTCTTGTCAGTTCTTCTCAGAATGTGGATAGGACTGGAATTGGCACCTAGACTCACCTAGTATGTACCTAAGACGTTTCAAAATGATCCCTGTGATTTCATTGAAAATAAATATATTTTAGCAATAATGAGCAGAAGAAAATTCAAGGAATTTTCGAAACCAAGCAAAATATCAAAGCAGCTAGATTTTACTCTAGAGAAAAGTCCTTACTTTTGAAATTTAGCAGCGGCATATAACGGTGACCGCTGTTTCGTCGATAATTTGATTTCAGGCAAATACGTTCGAGTCCCGCCCATGTCAATATTTTGGATCACATTTTATTATGTTTTCTTGTAAAAAAACTCTTGTTAGATTGGTAGTAATCAAGGATAGGTTTGCTTATCGTTAGTAAGTTTATTGGGATAGCATGATGAAAGGATAGGCAAATCAAAGATAGATACATTTTTAATCCTTAGTAGAGTAAAACATGAGATGCAATGTCCTGTAGATTGAATATTCAACGGCTCTTATTATTTTATTGCTATTAAAAAATATAAAATGAAAATAAATTATGTTGTTCAATTAGTAGTCAATTATTTCTTCACCGCTTTATGCTCGCGGTAAACAGTCCATGCAATCTCAAATAACGGCCATCACAAAGCGGTACAGTTACATTAAAGATCGTATCTTTAAGGCGTCCGAACCACTTTAAGCCCGTCGCTAATTTCAGAGAAAACTTGGACAATACCCTATTGTTGTATTCGCTACAATAATAATTGCTAGTGGTCTCCCTCGGGGTGGATTTTTGAATGGCAACCATGGATGAGAGTATGAAAAACGTAGATATGTCCACATGAATACCCCTTTCCTTATATTCGACCAAACTACAGCTACTGTAGTTTAAGCACATCATACAAACAAGTTGAATTTTATTAAAAATTAAAAAAGCCCCGGCACAAATTTTGCCCGCCATTTGTGGCGGCGGCCATCTTGGACAGATTTCACCATCAAACATAGCTAATAAACATAATAATAATCGAAGAGTAAACTGAAATTTTAATATACGAAAAGTTTGTCAAATCTAACTTTAGCATGATATCTTTTTTTGGATAGATAGCTCACGTACAGCGTCAATGATATAGTTAGCAACTGAGCTGTGAGATAAATGATTTAGGTAATCTACGCATTGGCTGTTCTACACCGACTCTTATTCTTTGGGAGGTCTTTTCATTGCCTTCCGTAGCTCAAGAACAAAAGGTAAAATAAGGGAGAAGTGGATTTTTTGTTTGTTTTGCGAATTTATAATTAGGAAGTCTTAGAGTTGGACAATAAATTGAAGGAGGTATGCACTGGCCATTGTTATGGCTTTATTTCCGGCGGAAACTGATATATAAAAGGTTTAAATAACTCTTTTTTTGTGAGTGTCTATAGCTCAATCCCAGTTTTTGAAATTATTTTAATTTTATTTTGGTGTCTGTATTTCTGTCTACCCTTTTATTTATACTTGTACATAATATAAGGTAACTTGAAATCTAAAAGAGAAGTCATCAAAGTCCACTTTGCCAGGAATCCTTAGGCAATTAATCAGGTACTTTATTCCTTTCACCGAATAATTTCAAAATTTCTAATGAGTGAAATGAAGTTAGATAGAGAAAAATACAAAAAAAAATGTTATTTCGAAGAGGATGTGACAAAATCATGATAAAAAAATAAGCGCTCACACGAACGTGATTATAAGCTCCATAAATGGTGGCAGATGCTTGAACGTGAGTGCTCGTGTGTGACCGAGCATAATCACGTGACCTAGATACTTCCAAGTAGATACGAGTGCCGTGAGAGTACTAAAACCGTGTCCTATAATATTATGTTTTGAAACAAACGGTGAAAGAAAATGTTGGGAAACTGAAATTGAAATTGAAATTGAGAAATATTTATTCAGTACAATCACAAGGATCACTTTGAAACGTCTTACATGCTAGGTGAATCTATGTGCCAATTCCAACCTAACCCAAGTACGAGAAGAACAGGCAAGAAACTCGTCTCTCAACTCGTCGTCAACAAACTCGTGACTTAGTCTCCACACGTAAGACCAGTCTTTCCTGTGCATACGACTGACTAAGCTGAGATGGTATAAATGCAAGTCTACCCCATCTAATAAAAGTCCCAGGGACTTTAGCAACTTAGTACAACTTAATACTAATAATAATGTATTCAGATCGCGTAAGTTTAAAAATATATTATATCTTTAGCAACTTTACTTGCATTTAACACTTGAAACATCTAAAATTAATACGAAACCTGTTTACTTTACAAAACATTGTTTGGGAAATCCTTTATAGAATTTTCTTACGCGTGAAAAATGTTTTTGTGTAAATAATTAATTTTGTGAGCAAAATATTGTCCTGAAATACACAACAGTCGCAGTAAATGCTTTGCACGCGTTATAACCTGAATTTCATTAAAAACTGCCCATCCATTTTGGTATGTTTAAGCGGGTTTCGCAAGCGTTTGCGTTGTGTTTAGCATTTTTAGAGTTTGTAGATTAAAATTTTATAGTTGAACGATGGAATGACATACATTACTTTTGACAATAGATCTCGTAAATCATACTTCCTACTTTCTACTAATCTTATATCTCCAAACGAGCAATTCGGCTCTAACGATTTTCATGAAATATAGTAGGTATGCAAGGGGTTTCGGGGGCGATAAATCGATCTAGCTAGGTTTCATTTTTAGAAGACCAAAAAAAAAAACCGAGCAACACTTGGCCAGGTACTATCCTACTTATATTATAAACGCGAAAGTTTGTAAGGATGTCTGGATGTATGTTTGTTACTCTTTCACGCTGAAACGAATTAACGGATCTGGATGAAATGTGGCACAGATATAGATTATAGTCTGGAAGAACACATAAGCTACATTTATCCCGGAAAAATTTACGGTTTCCGTGGGATAGATTTGTTTTTTGTTTTTCAAGGTACCACGCGGGCGAAGCCGTGGGCGGAAGCTAGTAATGTTATAAACGTGAAATGTTGTAGGAATGTGTGTTTGTTGCTCTTTCACGCTGAAAGGGCTGAAATGTTTACCTTTTTCAGAAATTTCAGAATTGACATATTTGCTGATAATGTGTCTAGGCTCAAGGCCCACTTTAAAAACAAAGATAGTTCTTGCTCCTCAATTTGTTAATCACTAAGTATTTTAATTTTTAGTTTTAATTGACATTATTTCATTAATTTACTGTATCAGCCATTTTTTTTTTATTTATTATTATTTTTAAGCAATTTGTAATGTACCTAAACTATTCTTTTTTTGTATTTAAATTTTATCCATATTAGGTAGGTTTGTTACTCGCCCATGATTATATTTTTTTTGCATGCAGTCTTCACCTATAATTATACTGACACTTGACATGTTTTTTTTTAAGGTATCTCTAAGCTAGTTTTGGTGTACACTATGTTGGTGATCAATAAATAAATAAATAAATAAAATAAATAAAAAATTGAACCTGCGAGGATCGGAAGTGGGTTGGGGGGCACCACTAGACCAGTGCACTAGATATGTAGAAGTGTCCACCGCTATCAATTACCTAATGCGCACTCTCGCCCCGCATGAATATGGATGTGGCACTCACTGAATTCGGTCATTAGTCTGCTCACCCCTGTTCCAGTTACTGTGCTCATATTCAGTCCAAATTCTTTTGAACCAGTGAGGTGAAAGGATTGATTTTTTTGAAACGAAGTTCCTAATCGCACGTTGCGAAAGGGGGCTAGACGGAAAAAATTAAGACCAAAAGTTGTAACGACACTTTTTGCTATAGTTGTAAGCCGTGCGGCGTGCGCGTGTTTCTCTGTCTGTCTCTCTCTCTCTCATAGAAAGCAAGGAAATGAACTTCGTTCCTTCCGGGTGTCCCTTGACACCTCTCAAGTTTTTTTTTAAATATTGGTGGACTATTCACACAACGCTATCTAGCCCCAAACTTACTAAAGCTTGTACTATGGGAACCAGATAGCTGATAGATTAATTATATACATTATTTGTAATACATACCTACATAGAATACATAATAACACCCAGATACAGAACAAACATCTGCGTTCATCACACAAATGTTAGTCCTAGGTGGGGATCGAACCCACAACCTGCAGCGCAGAGGGCAGAGCTACTACCAACCGAGCTGTGAGGCCAGTCAAAGTGAAATAATCAAATAAAATTTCTACCATTACAGTCGTGATTATGGTTTGTTTGTCTTTTATTATTATATAAATAAAATAAATAAATAAATAAATATGGTCACGACTGTAATCCCCGGGCTCGGTAGATACCTTCTCAGATTTTTAGTTAGGTACTTAGATCTTTGAGGATATCTAAAGGGGGTAGTCAGAGGCACGTCCAAACATGACATTTGGTACATGCCCACATTTTGCACAGTAGTTAGTATTCCGTACGTGACAGGTTGCAAGCCCATCGCCGCTTATTAGAAAACTAACCTAAGACACATACCTTCGAATTTTTTGTTCTAGGGTATGCCGGTTTCCTCACGATGTTTTCCTTCACCGTTTAAGAGCACTGGCATTGCGCACATAAATTTTTCCAATGGAAAAACTCATTGGTGCACGACCAGGTTTGAACCCACGACCTTCGGATCGTGAGGCAGGGGTGCTACCACTACACCACCAGCGCTCTTAATATAACTAAGTACTTTTATTATAATATAACTATGTAATAACAATATTTATGTGCGCAATGCCAGTGCTCTTAAACGGTGAAGGAAAACATCGTGAGGAAACCGGCATACCCTAGAACCAAAAATTCGAAGATGTGTGTCATAGGTTAGTATTCTTATAAGCGGCGATGAGCATGCAACTTGTCACGTACGGAGTATTAACTACAGTGCAAAATGTGGACATGTGCCAAATGTCATGTTCGGACGTGCCTCTGACTAACCTCTTTAGATCTAATTAGGTAGAGATCTACAGGGCAATTATTTTTAAACGGTTTTGTCGCTTCTTCAATCAGAGACTGCAGTATACAGCCTTTGCAACGAAGAAGCTAACGAGAAGTAAACGCTAAAGAAAACTACCAGGTCCATAGGTACAGTCACAAACAAAAGTCAATGAACACTTTAAAACTTTTATAGTTCTTAAACACCATAAAACTCAAAGATCAGCACATACAAAAATCCAAAAAAGAATTTGAGCAAAATAAAGTCTTTATTCTTGTACTGTTAAACTCTTTTCGATGTTTAGCATGTTGTGTGGCTTTTGATCAGCT
The DNA here is from genome assembly GCA_963675405.1 of Cosmorhoe ocellata. NCBI lineage: Eukaryota > Metazoa > Arthropoda > Insecta > Lepidoptera > Geometridae > Cosmorhoe > Cosmorhoe ocellata. The sequence goes on from OY776268.1 coordinate 4,948,635, forward strand.
CCTTTTGAGGTGAATAGGAGTTATAGAAGTTTTAAGGTGTTCATTGACTTTTGTTGGTGACTGTACCTAGGTATAGGTATAGACAACAGCAACGAGAGGAAGTCTTAAGTGCTCTACCGCCTGGGGACAAATTCACATTTTTCTTTACAACAAAAAACTCTAAATTGTTTCAAAATTACCATCGTCTGCAACCGATGTTTTTTAACACTGTTTTAAGTTTGTAGCGAAGTTTGTGGAACTAATTTTATGAAACATTTTTCAAAATAGATAAATAGAGTGGTGGTTAGTGGTACTCCAGCCTCACGATCCGAAGTTACTAGGTTCAAACCTAGTCGTGCACCAATGAGTTTTTACATTCGAAAAAATATATGTGCGCTTCCCGAAATAGTGATATTGTTCCCCCCCCCCCCCCCAAACCTTTACGAAATAAGACAATTCCAGTCTCATTATTTAATCTAGGATTATGCGTTTTCTTTTTGTAGTAAGTAATTAAGTTTAATTTAATTTAAAAATATGAAACGCTCGAGGAAGTTTTCGGGTTAAAAATATGGATATAGATGCTAATGACTTTTATCTCAAGCAGTATTTCTTTAAAATAAAAACGAACAAGCCTAGTTTTTCATTGTATCTACAACATTTCCAAAAATTGTATTATTGGACTAAGTTTAAGGGGAGCCAAACGTTATTGTTTTTTATATGAAAACGAGCTGATGCCCGCAGCTTCGCCCGCGTGAATGTCGATTATCGCGACTTTTCATACAAACTTTCATCCCCTATTTTATCCCTTTGGGGGTAGAATTAATCAAAATCCTTTCTTAGCGGATGCCTACGTCATAACATCTACCTGCATGCCAAATTTCAGCCCGATCCGTCCAGTGGGTTGGGCTGTGCGTTGATAGATCACTATGTCAGTCAGTCACCTTTGAGTTATGTATTAAGATGTACAGCTACATAATAGTTTTAAGAGCAGTAATATCACCGTATACGCCTGCCGTAACCGGAGTACCTTAGTAAATCAGTGCTAATTAAAGGCTGGGGATGCGTCCAAGTTGCAACTGGACGCAAACCATCATGTTTTACAAACGGCCAATTTCAAGCTTGAAGTAATACTACTTCAATACAATTACAACATTTGTGTGATGAACGCAGATTGTTGGTTCTGTGTCTGGCTGTGATTATCTATTCTATGTAGGTATTTACAAAATAAAATATAATTATTCTATCAGCTATCTATATAGTTCCCATGCAAGTTTTGCTTAGTTTGGGGCTAGATGGCGTTGTGTGAATTGTCCACTAATATTTATTTATTTATGTAATACTAGCTTCCGCCCGCGGCTTCACCCTCGTGATACCTTGAAAAACAAAAACAAATCTATCCCGCGGGAACCTTACATTTTTTCGGGATAAAATATAACCTATGTGTTATTCCAGACCATAATCTATATCTGTGCCAAATTTCATTCAGATCCGTTCAGCCGTTTTAGCGTGAAAGAGTAACAAACATCCAGACATCCTCACAAACTTTCCCGTTTATAATATTAGTAGGATAACTTTGATATTTCGTACCATGACCATCATTGTATTGAAGTAGTGTTACTCAAAGATTGAAATGTGACGTTTCTGAAACATAATGTCAATAATCTTTATTCAATAATATCACAAGGATCATTTTGAATCGTCTTACATACTAGGTGAGTCTAGGTGCCAATTCCAGTCCTATCCCCAGTACGAGAAGAACTGACAAGAAACTTGCTGGGCCCTATGCCTGGGCTAAATGGTTTGTAAGAGATTGTGGTAAGTTCCCTGTATGATCTCTAAAGGTACTCGTACTTACCCCACTCTACCCTGTTAAATGTTTAACATGATGACTTTAGCTGTAATGAGGTTTAGAAGAAATTATTACGTACGAGCTTTACAATAAATAACAAAACGTACAGTACACAGCCGTTGGTATGGCACATCTGGCTCTAGCGTTCCATTTCCATTTGCAAATAAGATCGAAATTCTCACAATTTATTAGAACCTCAATTTGAACTATAGTTCCAAATGTATTTAACTATTGCTGGTACTTGGGTGGCTATTTGTGCCATAGTAACAGCCGAGGACTGTACGTAATATGCGCTGAGAGTGTTTCAATTACCTTCCGGAAATATTAACGTCCCTTGGGATGGTGTTACATTATTCAAAAGCGTGTTAAAACTCTGAGTACGACAGTCTAATAAGTACCTAGGTATTTAGTTATTCATAACGCGTGAATATTTTTTATTGTTACACTAGCTTCCGCCCTCGGCTTGGCTTGCGAGGTACCTACGTAAAAGTGCATAAAAGTAAGTAAACAGGCCTTTAGATTAGTCTAGATTTATCTTTAACCCGACTGCGAAGCAAAGAAGGAAGGTAATGTGTTAAATGTAAGGGTGTTTTTACGTATGTATATGAGTTCCTTTAGCTGTCGCTGTAGCCCAAAAGGCTGGACGGATTTTGATAAATCAAGTCGTGTTGAATTCGTCTGGGTTATAAAAGTGACTTAAGCTATTATAAAATTGAAAAAAATCTTGTATGGCAGCTGTAAAAATCTATTTTCAGCTACTTTCAGTCGGGATTTTTAATTTTTGCAATAAATACCAGCTTTTCACAGCATTTCCAATTTAGTTACAAATATATTTTATGAAAATTTCATGCGACCGACTCAAAAACAAGCCAAGAAATTCCCAACAAAATTAAATAAATCTTTGTTCCTAATTACATTTGAGAGTTTCAAATTAAGTTTACCGTTTGCGACGATTCAAGAAGAGCTTTATAGCGTTTTGGTTTTAGCGGAGAATGAATATTACAAACTTATTCATTGGTCAAAAAACCCGTGAACAACGGTGAAGGAAAACATTGTAGGAAACCGGCATACCCTTGAACTAAGATTCCATGTTAGTATTCATACAAGCGATGGGCTTGCAACCTGTCACGGACGAAGTATTTTAAGTGCAGTGCAAAATGTCAGCATCTGCAAAATATTCTGTCTCGATGTATCTCTGACTACCTTCTTTATATATCCTCAAAATATCTAAGTAACTAGAGATCACGACTGTAATCCCCAGGCTCGGTGGATATCTCCTCAGACCTCTAGTTACTTAGATCTTTGAATATCTAAAGAAGATAGTCAGAGGCACGTCCGAACATGACATTTGGCACATGCCCACATTTTGCACAGTACTTACCTAAGTATAGTTAATCACTGGGCGTACCCAAAAAAAGGCCGTAGCTTTTTTAAAAAAAGAAATAAGTTCTCAAAACGACGCCTAAAATTCTTATAATTAAAACTGTCAATATAGCGGTAGCCGCTTTTTGAGGAATCGTTGAGAAATCAATAGCGGCGCTTGAATCAAATTAAAGATTTTTAATTGAATTCGATGGATCAAGTCGAGAATTAATGTAAGTACCTACCTATCTTTGAAAAAAAACTTGCTTGAAAGTTTTTGGACCATTTTGAAGAAAGTAAGCTAATTTAGCGTTCTTTTATTATTCCCTACACTAACTAATGAACCTAGAATTACATTTAATTCGAGCATAGTACGAACTAAGCAAAAATTAAAAAGTTCGAAGGTGTGTGTGTTAGTATTAAGAGGGAGATAATTATGAGTTAGTGAAGATAGAAAGAGAAAGAGTTACGTTCGTATACTATTGTAAGGGCAAGAGAGAGGCGTGAGCACACATTTTCTTTCTCTCTTTTTCTCATAGCCAGGTACGTTTATGAAGTTATACTTCGTTTTTTTTTTCATATTACAAACTGACTAATTTTATAAAATATACAAAATCGTCTCGATCGCCTGCCTCCCGCCGATAAAGGCTAATCTACACGGCGGATATTAAAGCCGCGTTCTCGCTCCGATTATTCGATAGCTCAAAAAGCGCATCTCAAAGCTTCATGAAAATCTAATCGCCGTGCGATCACACGAGTATCTCACGGCGGTAGGGCTGGCACGTGGCACTGCCTAACCTTAAAACTTTTCACGCAAATAATCAGTCCAATTTAAGAGATGACATTGAAAGAACAGTGGATGCAACTTGCAGAAGAACGCCAGATCTGGCGTGATGGAAAAGAAGCTAAGAAATTAGTACTTTTTTTTCCTAATCGATTTTTTTCCCTCAGCTGGGCAAAAGTTACCCCTACATATAATTTTCTCCGCATCGATAAAATATTATTATTTTAAATCGTTGAGATTTTTTATTTTAAAACTAGATGGTGCCACAGGAAAAAATACAATAATAGTTTTTGTGTTAACATTAAAACTTTTAGTGAGAGTCTTAGGATCGTTAAACACATAATAATATTAGTAGGATAAGCAGGATTATTGCCAACGAGTAACAGTATCAGTGTGACTCGTTGGGAACGCACTGCTTTTACTCAGTAAAAGTACTTTTTTACTTTTTTTCATATCGAGCAGTGGATGTCAATTATCATTCGCTTGATATAGGCCTCTCTTTGCGTAAAATTAAACATCAAAGTAAAATTGTATTAAAATAGTGTTACTTCAAGCTTGTCATGTGACGTTTCTGAAATATGATGGGTTGTAAGAGTTTGTGGTAAGCCCCCCAGATCTGACCCATGACTGATGTTATATCGTCAGCCTATCTTGCTACTGGACGCATTTGTACCCGGTTTTGGACGCCATTCAGTTATTAAACCAGCTGATTAGATATTTTTATATAATAAGTTAACTGTGTCACCTATAACGGTATTCTAAATTATTCCACGCGCCAACCCTGGAGCTCGGCGAAATTCACGGGCATGCATTATTCAGTTTCATTACTCGCAAGCTACTCGACAATGAATCGGGAGATTTTATTCATCCCCATTATTCGCTTGTTTACACCGAAAGCAGGTTTCCGGCGCTTATACACGAGATATAAGGCTAGTTATTATTAGTATTAAACGGGTATTTAACGCGATTTATTTACATATTTTTCCCGACCTTTCAACAGGTTTACACACTGTTGTGGTCACGGGTAGACTGCTTATTTTATTATTTGGTATTTTCTTCTTGTGTTCTTAAATGCGTTCCTCATACAAACTCGCAACCTACTTTATCCCGACAAGATTATTTTTTGAGACAAAAGATGCCTATGCCGATCTCGAGGATGCAATCTATCTCCTTGCCAAATTTCATTGCGATCGTTTCACCCGTTTAGTCGTGAAAAAGTAACGAAAAAAACAAACTGAATTATTATTGTCATCCCGTGACCACGAGAGTGTGTCAACCTGTTAAAACGACGGGAAAAATTAGGTAAATAAAACGCGATAAATACCCGTTTATTACTAATAATAATGTGTTCAGATAGCGCAAGTTTAAAAACATATAATGATGCGTTAGTAAGACCATTGATACGCTCGACGCGTTTTCTGTCAGATGTGAACCGACCCTTAGAGCAGTTTTTTACGTGCGACAAGTTTGATTCGCTGGGAAAACTGAATTCTATGTAAATGCGACACACTTTTTTCAATTTTATTTTGATAGGTTCTCGATATTCGTTAAGCAAGCTCGGGGATCGCAGAGCACTCACAGAGGGAGTTATAAAATTTACTGACGATACCCGATACCTTATTTAAATATCGGAAGAAAAGTTTTACAGTGCTCAGTTCGGCAGCTATTTGGAAATAAATGCTTTTGTGTGAACTTTGCTTTATTTTAACAATACTCAACAAGCTTATTCGTATTTTTCTTCTTTATTTATAGCATCTGTCTCTTTTGAGATTACTTTTTCCGGTGTCTAGTTTTGCCAATGTCACAAAGTCAGTTTTATACAAAGTCAGAGTCAAGTTGTCAAGTCAATTTTGAACAAAATATGCTTTGTTTCAAATCCTCGGGATTTTTTTCCGATTGATTCAAAAGGAACATTCGCTTTAATACATATATCTCACACCTATGGCAAGAACTCGACCAAAATTACACAGTAAAACTCAATATAACATGAGGAAATATATAAAAATTAGAGCGATAAAGTTGACAGTCGAAGCATCCGAAAAAAATTCACCAAGCTTATTCAAAACCGTTTGTAAAAATAAACTGAGAAATGGAAGCGTCAATAAAAGATTACAATCTTTCAAAACTTTCCTAGAATTTATTAAAAAACAAACATCAATCATGATAGCTAATTCCCAGTCTCCCTATTTAGATGTTTGAACATAATATACGAGTAATATATAAAAGGTAATCAAAGGCACAATAAAATATTATATTTTTTGCATGCTCACATTTTCCACAGTTTATTCAATACGTGATAGGTTGCAAACCCATTGCGTTTTTTAGGAATAATCACCAATGACACACATCGACATTTTTCAAATTTTCTCTGATGAAAAAACCCATAGACACTTCCAGGTTGCAACCCATGACCTTACAACCCTAAACAGAAGTGCTACCACTACACTACACCAGTAAAAATGCGTTCTTTGTTTACTAATTCAAAGTATCTAATACAAAAGAAACAAAAACGTAGCAAGAAATCCTTATATTAGGAAAATACCCTCACAAAAGAAATCCCACTAATTGATTCGAAAGCCCAAAACGACTGAGCGTGCATTAAGGTTATACCATTAATGTACGGAAAAGATTTGTTTCACCATTCGATAGAAAAGATTCTGTAACAGCTATTAAGTTAATCCTCTTACTGCCTACCACGAGACGATTCGACACGACCCGACTGATCCAACACGCAACCATTGCTGGATATTCATTACTAAGTCTCACAAGATGGGTACAGAATCAGCAATGTACGTTGAATTGTGATAAGGAGGTTGTTAATTAAGCAGTGATTAAATAACGTTTCGTAGAGTGAAGTGGGGTTACAGCTGCGAAGGGCAAGCAATCAGCTCTAAGCTCTGACGTCAAGGTATTGGACACACCAAGTATTTATTTAGTTTCTTTGTAAGAGTATAATTAAAATTAACCCGATCAGTATACAAAACTGGCTATCATATTAGTTTTTTTTATGGCACAACTGAGCCGGTAAATAAACATACGGAACGAATGGTTAAGCAACGCTGAGCGCAGTCAGTCTTTTGATGGGTGACCGCCTCTTTTTGCACTCCATAGAAATTTCACAATTAAATATAATTTCAGAAAAAAATTTCAGAATTAATATGTTACCGTGTAAAAATAATTTCAGAATTAATATGTTACGCGTTACAGGGCAATTTAAACCCAAACATCGAGAGAATAAAGTCGAAATTAATATTTTTTTGACAAATCCTCGGTGTTTTGTAGTGTGAAATTTGGTATCAAGTTTCACGGATATTTCTCTTGAAGTAATGTTTCCATGTTTGTGATACAATATCTAGACACCTAGATACAAGCTAGGTTCACAATAGGTTCACAATAGAAGTACACACCTAGGTACTGTTCTTCCAACAGATCTAGGCATTCGTGAAGTTAGCCACAGGTGCTTGTTTGCGCATGTACACTGTACAGTTCCACCGTCCCTCTCCATACCTCCAATTGCTGCCGAAAAACGATACTGCGCAGCGCTCTGCGGCTAACTTCACGAATGCCTCGACTTCTTGGGCCAACTGTACATTAAATTAAAGTACAATTTCATGTACCTACAAACATTGTACAATGTACACAGTACACAGGTTGGAATCAGTAAATACGAACTCAGGAGATTCCTCTGGGATTGACGAAGCGCTTGTAATGAATACTATTGCGGAAAATATGCTTAACCACTTATTCCCATATGTATATAATAGGTACTAACTATTACCTACCTGCGACTTTGTCCGCAAAAATCCATCAATCCTACTAATATTATTATAAACCTTTTTTTAGATTGGTTGTTGTAAAAATTCCCAACGAGTTATACAATGTTACCCACATTAACAGTGTAACACGAGTGACTCGTTGGGAATTTCCACAATAGTTTTTCCTCCACTAGTACTGCAATAGCCGAGTGAAAACTCAACATAGTTGAAGTAAAAGTACGGCTCTGTAAAGGAAAAGTTAGTAAGTTTGGAAAAGCGAAAACGTAATATCAGACCTTTGACGGAGAAGTAAGAGTAAAAATGCAATAAAATGCAGTTTAGAACCTCGGTAAAGTGGGTATATTGGAATTTGAAACTTACGTTGGAATATTATGATCGAATAAACTCACCAGTGATTGTTCGATCGGTATTATATAAAGACTTCTTTCGAAAATACGTATCCAGACAGCCTGAGAAACTTTAGGTAAGTACATACTTTCAAACACATTAGCCTCTTTCTTAAGAAAAAACAGAAAACATGATCTCGTATTTTTGTATTGTAGAAAAAACTCTTTTTTCAGTGTTCATGTTGGGGGTAAGAAATATTTCCTGTAGCAGACCCGCCAATCTGGACACTACACGTTTTTTATTTACAAAACTTTGAGCTTCGCCCATTTCGTTTTTCAGCCAGTACGGGGTAGGGTCTCCTAAATCACGAACTTTGCAACATAAATTCAACATTCAGAATTTACGTTGAACTACGCTCCAACGTGTTTTGGTGGAGAATTAAAAAAGATTAGCAGTAAAGAGAATATATTGGACATTCCGCCATTAACTGGAAAATAGTTGAAAAGTTTTGTGCTTTAAATTGTGAGATTATGCAATGTGTAATCAACGTAGAGCTCTGGTGGCGTAGTGGGTCCGAATCCGGGATTCTTCTGCTCGAAAAAATATTCCGCTGTACCAGTACCTACTCTTAAACGGTGACGAAAAACATCGTGAGGAAACCAGCAACTTAGTCAGCTACCTGATAACTATCATCTGAACTAAAAAACTGTTTTGTGTTGGGTCGAAAGAGATTTATTTAATAACTGTATACAGGGCGTAAGATTTAGATCGGCCATTATGGGAAAGTCTGAAATGCTTAGTCGCTTTGTACGTAAGATGTCTTTTCTGTGCATACGGCTGACTAAGCTGAGAGGATGGTATGTTGCCAACTCTATCTAAAACTTTCCCAGATACTACAGTATCATGTGAGTGGATTTTCCTTGATCCTTGGGTAAAATTAAAGACATAATAAGATACTTTTAATATTTATTATCACTAATCTAAAAGTCATACTTTTATAACAAAACTAATAGAACTACGACTTAGATGTACTTAGAACTTTGTCGTAGTACACAACCATTTCGAAATTATTACAGTTGTTTAGATGTTAGAGACCTATTGAGCAGGCTATAGAGCGCGAGTAGGTATAAAGCTGAGGTGAAAATATGATTGTATACAAAACGATATTAAATTTCTACAATAGCAGAAAATATGCACGCATTAGGTAACTATCGTATCGCGAGTAAGCTGTCAATTTGTATGTGACTTTGTTATTGACAAACAGTTGACATACCCTTACGATACGATAGTAAATTCGTGCTTACGTAAACAAGCTTAAAAAGTATCCATAGCTCTGTGTTTAATTACTCGATTGATCATACCTAAGAAGTTGTAATTGCAGTTCATACTTTTGCGGTCTCTATAGCTGGCTTAATATAACTCTAAAGTTGAAATTGACAAAGTTCTAGCTCCCAAAGGAAGTTGTTGGCAGTTAATATAACAATTTTGACACCAAATTTGTAACTTACTTTAAATGTTGAAACATCAGTCTTTTAAAAGATAGTTGAAATTATGGAACGAAAATTTGTTCAGACTGAGCGTGGTTGGTGATGTAGGTAAATACTGCTCTTAGAAAACTTTAAAGTGCATTGTTAAATAAAAAATACAATATGTACACATTGATTTGGAAAATTATTAAAAATAACAGGTTTTTTTAACCAAAATTTTCGGGTCACTGTGTGAAATATAATAAGTAATTTCTTACCAATCGTTAAAATATATTAAAAATGAGTTTTTTTAAAACCCTTTGATATTGATTTCTGATTTACGATTGTAGATTTAATTCCCAGGCAGTGATTTCCTTGTGACAAAAAACGAACCAACGATTTTGATATACTTAGTCAAACAATATTACGCAGTTAATCTTATAAACTAAAAAATTTTCATAAATCTTTGGCATCGAAAAATCGGCAGTTTTTGGTCCGAAGTAAATTGAACACTAAAACATGATAAAATAAGGTCGTTTTTTGTTTACATAAATATTAAAAAAACTTATCAGTTATGTGTTTAGTCTTAGGTATAAATTATATAAATTATAGGTATATATTATTAAGTATTGATAAAAAAACATTATAAATTATTACCATAAAATCCATTTGGCTTGGATTTGATATGCCTATATTTAGTTTACTTTGAAGTAAATAATACAAATTTTTACATAACATTTAGTATATACTTTATTCTAGTTGTTATCTATTATGGTGTGGCGTTCTGCAGTGTCCTGAAACAAAGTTAAATATTAATATCCCAGTGTCGAGTATTTTAAATATCATAGTCAATGTTAAAAATTCATAGACAAGAATTGAATTGAATTAGTCAATGTTACAAAATTACAGTCAAATTTTCAAGTCAATTTTAAACCAGAGATAAGCTGTTTTGTTTAAGTATCTCGAGATTTTTTCCGATGGATTTAGAAAGGAACTATTTATTTCAATTCACATATTTTACTGTCAAGAACTTGGGCTTTAGTTGAAAAATAACTACCAAAATTACAAAGTAAAACTCAAAATAACTCGAGAAAATATAAAAACTTGAGCTATAAAGTTGACAGTCGAATACATCAGGAAAAATCCTTGTTTGGGCCTTTCTACTCAATTTGATATTTTACCGTTATTTTAAAAACTTTATAAACATTTATCCTTGATTTTAGAGGTCATCTTTCAAGCTGATAGCATGAAGACGGAGCAATAAAAAATTGGTTGATAATAAGTTAAAAGTAACTAATATTTTCTGGGTGTTTTCTATGCATAATATGTATGTATTTACAAAAGTCATGTGGTTTCCATAATACAAGCTGTGCTTAGTTTGGGGCTACATGATGCTGTGTGATGGTGTCCAGCATTATTTATTATTATTATTATTATTATTTAATATTTCGAAAGACACAATTTTTTTTTGTGAACAATGACGAAAGTATAATAAGAGTATAATAATAATAAGAGCGCTGGTGGTGTAGTGGTAGCACCCCTGCCTTACGATCCGAAGGTCGTGGGTTCAAACCTGGTCGTGCACCAATGAGTTATTCCACCCGAAAAATTTATGTGCGCAATGCCAGTGCTATTAAACGGTGAAGGAAAACATTGTGAGGAAACCGGCACACCCTAGAACCAAAAATTCGAAGGTATGTGTCATAGGTTAGTATTCTTATAAGCGGCGATGGGCTTGCAACGTACGGAATACTAACTAATGTGCAAAATGTGGGCATGTACCAAATGTCGTGTTCGGACTTGCCTCTGACTACCCTCTTTAGATATCCTCAAAGATCTAAGTAACTAAAGATCTGAGGAGATATCTACCGAGCCTGGGGATTACAGTCGAAAGTGAGTACAATAACGAAACCGTTGAGAAGAAAAGTGTGGGGTTGAACTTCTTCTTCTTCAATTATGGCATCTGTCTCTTAGAGAACAATTTTTCCAGTGTCAAGTGTACTTATTTATAAGTATTGTCAACGTCACAGAGTCATAGTCAAGTAGTCAAGTCAATTTTAAACAAAAGATGGCTGTTTTGTTGAAAATTTTCGGGATTTCCTCCGATGGAATTTGACGAGAACTATTCACTCTAATTCACATACTTTACACTCGCGTCAAGAACCCGGGCTTTATTGGCAAAATAACCACCAAAATTACGCAATAAAACTCAAAATAACACGAGAAAACATATAAAAACCAGAGCGACGTAGTTGTCAGGCAAATACACCGCAGAAAATCCCGGGGTTGAACTTACGTCGCGGCACAACGTTGACGGTGGCTTTCGACGTACTGTCACTGTCATCTGACTCAGAGCGGGCTTGGAAACTAGTTTCTGTAACAACAATAAAACAATAGAAATTGAGAATAAGTGGCTGTGGGGTGGGTATAAAAGGGAACATAATTCAAATGTTTTGGGTTTTACGCACTACATCCGTTTACCGTCGTCCGATTTCTTTCCGTAATTCTAGAATCTCCATCCCGGAGATGATTTTTGACGGACCGCAGTAGTCATAGTATTATTTGTATGAACGTAAAATGAGGTATGCCAAAAGGTGGCTCCTGAATTGCTTGGATTTGTATCAGAGATCGGACTAGTGCGTAAGCAATATCCGAATTCGGTCAGAGTTTTCTAGATCCTTATTTTCACGGGTTCGAATCGGATTCGGATCGAACGCAGTGCGTAACCGCTCTTAAACCCGCAACAAAAAAAGGAACCAGTGAAGTCAGTAAAAATTTGGACATGAACGGATAACTTCACACTAAAAACTTCTCTTCCAAAGTCCACAAATCACACATACGAAATACTATCCCATAGATAGGTACGTAAGTTCGTAGCCATCGATCAATTACCCTCCGTATAAACTTGCAATTCTGTCTGTCTGTCCGTCCAAACTCCGGGAACGGCAGACCGCAGCCATTAATATTATTTAATAAGATCAAGATAGATGGGGGCGGAGATGAACTTACGCCACAACAGATTTTAGACAGATTTTGGAGTAGAAATACGTTTTAGTGAAGTGGCTTTATAATTATACACTTCACCGATCTTAAGGTCGTCGGGTTCAAATCTGGTTGTGCACTAATGAAGTTTTTACATCGTAATATATAAAAGTCTTACTTGACTATATTTTTTATATATCCTGTTACAATTTTTTTCTTTAGTGTGGTAAAAGGATTAGGCACTGACTGACTAGCAACGCACCATAAACTTTGAGAGCTGAAACTTTGAGGGTAGGTTTCCATAGAAAATTCTCTATAACCTCTAAAAGGTGCAGCAGGAGGTTAAAGTTTGTATGAAAAACATTAAACAAACAAAGTCACGTGGAGATTATGAGAGTCAATTTCTAGCTTGTGCCCACGGCGTCACCCGCGTAGTAGCTTGAAAACAAAAACAAATCCTCGGGAACCGTAAATTTTCGGGATAAAAAGTAGCCTATGTGCTATTCCAGACTATAATCTATATCTAGATCCGTTAGCCGCTTCAGCGTGAAAGAGTCACAAACCTACATCCATACATCCATACATTCCTACAAACTTTCGCGTTTATAATATTAGTAGGATCTTTATACAAGTGGACGCTCATTTAGCCTAGGTTCCATAAATTGTGAAACATCTCCTTTAACTTAAGGCAAAGTTTCCGGGCTAAGTGGAATTTCGATAATTTTTTCTTCTTAATTGACAGATTTAACAAAAAATAAAAAAAAAACGCTGAAACTTTCAGTATTTCCATTTCCATTGAGTGAAACTTCAGCTGAGTCGCTCAACTAATTAAAAAAGATAATTCATAAAAGTTTGGACAATTGGAATTAATTAACTTAAAAGTTAGAAGATGGCGTCCGAAATTGATTTTGAGATTTGAATAAGCTATGTTGAAAAATTTACTCTCAAACTTAATTTCTGTATAATATGTAGCTGTTTCCCGCAACTTTGTCCGCATTAATTTTGGAATCTATACCTATAAAAGAACCTAACCTGACTGACTGATTCATCATCGCCGAGCCGAAACCACTGAAGCTAGAAAGCTGAAATTTGGAAAGTGGCTTCCTTTTATAACAAAAACACCCACTAAGGCGGGATGTTTGGAAATTCTACCCTTAAAGGGGTGAAAATGTGTGAAAACGTTAGTATGAACGTTAGTTTCATGAAACTTTGTTGGTTTGTGTATTGTAAATGCAAAATGAATGGAAACCTGTTTCAGGATTTTTCGATATAACCTTCAAAAAGGGGTCAAATGGAGGGTCAATGTTTGTATGTGAACTTTTTGACGGGTGGTGCGATTGGTCTAAATTTTGGTTTGGATACTTCAAATGCAAAATAAATGGATACTTACGTATTTCTGGATATTTCAAAGCTACTCTCTAAAAAGAGAGCAGCTAGTTTGAATATTCTGCGGAACCGAGATAAATCAAATACTACTATAACATCCAACCATCCAAACTTTCGCATTTATATTATTAGTAGGAATTATAATATTCATTTGCATTGTTAATATATTAATAATTAATGAAAAGCATGTTTCAATTCACCCAAAATTCGTTTTAACAATTGATAATTTATATTGGTAGCTTGTTTTGACAATGTACAATGTGGATCATTAGCTTGTTAACCTCATCCTCCAGGTTATATACAGGGTGTACAAAACAGTGATGTCCAAAATATATTCCTTACCAGAGTAAACATTCTATACATTATACGAACAAAGTCACGGGTACTTCCACTAATCCGTACTAATATTAAAAATGCGAAAATAACTCCGTTTGTTTGTTAAATTTTCAAGACTAAACGGTTGAACGGATCGTAATGAAAATTGGCAACGAGATAGGTTTTATCCTGGAGACGGACATAGGCTATATTTTGTCTCAAAAAATAATCTAAAAGATGCTGAAATAGGGTTGAAAGTTTGTACGGGTAACGCATGAATAAGCAACGTTGAGCGCAGTCAGTTTTTGGATGGGTGACCGCCTCTTTTTGCATTCCATTAATAGTCATTATGGATGGATTTTTGCGGATGAAGTCACGGGTAAAAGTAAGTTATAAATAAATGCAAAAGTAACTCAGTCTGTATGTTACCTTTTCACGATACGGCTGAACGGAATTTAATGAAATTGAAATTGAAAAATATTTTATTCAATAAAATCACAAGGATCACTTTGAAACGTCTTACATGCTAGGTGAATCTATGTGCCAATTCCAACCTAACCCAAGTACGAGAAGAACAGGCAAGAAACTCGTCTCGGTCCTAGCGCTTTTTTGTATGATCCTTCTTACAATAAAAAATGTAATCAAGATTATCTAATACTAATAAAATAAAACAAAAGACAAAAAAACATAAATACATAACACAAAAGGACAGCGTTTTCATTGCAAATTGGTTAGCTGTCGGAGGGCGGAGCGACATCGGGCCATGAGTTCTTGTGACCGCGTTGGCTACTGCTTAGAACTGTGATCACTTACCGGTATCAAATCTAGGTCTACTAGGTAGCCTGCTGGGCATAGGCAGGTCCTGGTTTTCCACATGGTCGAAAGTCCTGAAGCCAAGAGCGAACTCCGCGTACGGGCTTATTTCAAACATTTCTGCACAGAAAACATAACATAAAAACATCACGACTATATGTACTTTTAAACTTACGCGATCTGAACACATTATTATTAGTATTAGACGGGTATTTATCGCGTTTAAATTACCTTATATTTTCCCGACGTTTCGACAAGTTTGCACGCTGTCGTGGTCACGGGTAGACTACGACAGCGTGCAAACCTGACAAACAAATAATCACGACTATTAATGATTAAACGAACTTGTGAAGTTCTATCCTAATTACACAAGCGCCTAGTCCGAATAGATTAGTTTTATGTTTATACCTATTACAATATGATATACTACTTGTAGTATCGCGTAGGTACCACCACTCAGCACTTAGTTTAGAGATTTAAATCTTTTTTTTTTTTTTTTTTTTTTTTGTGGGTAGATTCTAAGACGTCTTCTGAGCCGCGCTCAACCTCGTCCATCATTAAGTTCAGAGCCAAAGTAGAATCTTATTGATGTATTCCCTACTAGGTATTTTTATATTAGGGAGTGTGTTCAATACGCCGGGTGGGCGGGACTCACTAATCTATTCGGACTAGGCGCTTGTGTAATTAGGATAGAACTTCACAAGTTCGTTTAATCATTAATTACACTACGCGCCTAGTCCTCTAGATTAGTTTTATGTTTATACCTATTACAATATGATATACTACTTGTAGACTTTGAGAGTTGTCCAGGGAATATCATCAATACAAAATATTATAACAACACATACAGAAAAGAAATATTTATTTCATAGTATTTCACACTTATTACATATAATAGGCAGGTAAGTAGGTATCTACTTAAAATATATGTATAATCAGCCATAACCAAAAAATATTCTTATTAACTTAAATAGATATAGAACAGTATTATTTTCTATTTATTCAATAATCGAACGAGCTAAAGCTAGTTCGTCATCATTAACAATTACCCTTTGATAAAAACGAGCAAAAGTAGTGGAGCGGTCGCTCCAGCCTGCCGTCTTGCGGACGGTGTCGATGTTGACGCCGAGCGAGTGCGCGCGTGACGTAGCGGCGTGCCGCGTGCTATGTGCACTGAATGTGTTGGAGTCTATTCCGCACTCGCTTAGCGTACTTTTTACCCAACGACTGATGGTCTGACTTCCTACTGATTTATGGGGCTTATTAATAGCAATGAATAAATAATCTGATGTCCTTAAAGATGTGGTTCGTTCTACATATCCTAACAATGCCTTAGCGGGACACACTGTCGGCCTTTCATTGAAGAAAGGTAAGTGTAACACGGGTTGGTTACAACCTGGCCTTGATGTTTTTATCAAATCAGGAATTTTTATAACAATTCGATCCGATAAAACTTCAATATTTTTAACATTAATTTTAGACAGCGTTTGGACCCGATGTGCCGTTGTAAGAGCTAATAGCGTTGCGGTTTTTCTTGCAAGTTTATCAAGAGAAATTTCATTATTCGGGTACCACGTATTCAAACGGTCTAAAACAAGGTTGGTATTCCAGGTCGTGTTGTATTTAGGCTGTGGCGGCTTTAAGCGGAACGCACCCCTAAGAAATCTTTTTATACGATCATCGTTACTAATGATTGGACCTAAAACTAATGATAAAGCGGATCGACATGAATTTAAGGCACCATACTGATTTCCCTCATTGTACAGTTTTGTCAAAAAGTAAATGACATTAGGAACAGACGCATTGTAAAAATCACCCGAGTTAGCTTTACAAAAGTTCCACCATTTGCGTAAACATGTATCATACTGTTTGATCGAGTTCTCGGCTAATGACGCCAACATTATGTCCAGCGACGAGTTTGGTATACTTCGTCTTGAAAATGCATGCCGGATAACAACCCGGCCTCCAGGGTAATCGAGTTGTGTATGCGGGATGAGCTGGAATGAGATAACAACGCTTGGCTGTAGGGAGGAAAAGTTATACTTTTTGAAATAAGAAGAGATCTAAAAACAGGGTACCATGGTTGTGTAGGCCAGAGAGGCACTACCATGATACCCTTAGCTTTATCTGCAATTATTTGTCTTAATGTTTTCAAAATAATTGAAAAGGGAGGAAAAGCATAAAAATTCAATTGTGACCAGGAAATAGTGAAAGAATCTACGGTAAATGCATCAGGATCTCTTCGCCAAGAAATGTAAGTTGTGCATTTTTTATTTATTCAACTCGCAAACAGATCAATTTCTGGGGGACCATAGGTTACTTTTAACATATCAAACGCGCTTTCGGCCAACTCCCATTCTATGTCAGGATGTAATCTGCGTGACTCGACATCCGCCACATAGTTATCGCTAGACTTTATATAGGAGGCGAAAACATATAGTTTCCTATTTTCGCACCAGTTCCAAAATTCTCTCGATATATGCGTGAGATGAGGGTATTGAATACCCCCCATCCTATTGATGTATGCGATTGCGGTGGAGTTGTCGATGCGCATGAGTACTTGACAATCGTACAAGTCACGAGCGAAAATCTTGAGAGCTATGAAAGCGGCAAGTAGTTCGAGGTAATTTATATGGTACTGCCTCTCTCTGATCGACCACTGGCCACTCGCCTTTTCGCCATTGCAAGCCGCCCCCCACCCCGTAGTTGAGGCGTCAGTGAAAATTTCAGTACGATAGTCGTCGGTTCGAATCCGGTGCACTGACCTATCGATGTTATTGAGCCACCAATGTAAATCAGGTTTAATTGAATCAGGTAAATTCATAAATTTATTGTAATCATTGTCATCTTTTAAATTAAGGTATTTACACCTTTCCATCTCTTTGGTGTGCAACCAGCCGTACTCAACAGCTGGACAGGCTGATACCAATGTACCTAAAAGCTGTGCAAATGCCCGTATCTTACAGCGCTTCAAGCTCAACAAACCTACTATTAATTTTTTTATTTTAAGTCTCTTCTCACTTGGTAAACTCAACAAATTGTTATGTGAATCAATAATCATACCTAAGTATTTACAAGACTTTGAGGGTTGCACGTTACTTTTTTCTTCATTTATAAGAAATCCAAGAGAGAGTAGTAACTTTTTAGTCAAGTCAAAGTTTGATGAGCATTGTTGGTACGTATGTCCAAATAGAAGCCAATCGTCTAGATATAGGGTTGATATAAGACCAGCGGAACGCAATAATTTTGTTATCGGTTTAGTGATCTTTGTGAAAATATAAGGAGCAACATTCAAACCGAAGGGTAAGGCATTAAATTCAAATATTTGTTGTTCAAAAATAAAACGTAAATATTTTCTGGACTCCTGATGAATTTTTATCAAAAAATAGGCATCCTTGAGATCTAAGGTAGACATGTAACAATCATTTGTAACTAATTTGATTGCTGTTCTTAAATCCTCGAGTTTAAAATGATCGGTCGAAATAAATGTATTTAATAACTTTAAATTTAGAATGAATCGTAATTTACCGTTCGGTTTGGGTATTAAAAAAGTACTTGAAATGAATTGACCTTCACAAGGTTCGCATTTTGAAACCGCACCAATTTTCACTAAATTATTTATAGCTTCTATATAATGTAACCTCTGACTATCGGTATATGTTTTCGTTGCCGGAAGTGAGTGTTGTACAACCGGCTGACTAAACTTAATCTTGTAACCCTGTATCCAAGATAGAATAGTGCGGTCACTCATGATGAGCGACCATCGGTCATAAAAGCACGATAAGCGTCCTGCGTACTTAACTGTATCGGCGGCAGCGCCTAGTACCGGCGCGGCGGCGGCGGGTGGGGCTGCGATGACGGCGCCGATGAGCGCGCGGGCCCCGCCGGCGGAGCAGGCGGCGGGCCGCGCGCCCGCGCAGGCCGCCAGCGCCACTGCTCCGGGTGCTGTGGAGGGGGACGCGCTTGCCCCGGCGGCCTGTGGAACTGGGCAGGCGCTCTGCGGTTTAAAGATTTCGTGCCCGTCGCAGCTGGCTTCGATCTATTCGCATAGCTATTTTTATGGCTGAAATCTGGCTTTAGGTCGATACCTGATTTATTTACAGCTTTTGCAGCCCTCAGAGTTTCCGTTAAATTATCACCGAAAAGAAATGTACCTATCTTGGTATTTTTAAGGTGATCTTTCATGTCTTGTTTCAGGGCGAACAAGACAAAATTTCTTCGTGTTACCGAGTCGGCGTGTTGTATGTCGCATAAGATGCGGCTCACATCCAGCAGCTTTTGCAGCAGTGTGTTTTCTATTGTATTAGAATTTAGTTGTGAATTTATCACTTCACTAAGGCAGGCTATGGCGGTTGCCATTTGTTTCTGTTTGGCCTCGATTCCTTTATCCTTTTTGACGGCAGGATCCATTATGGCCGCCTTTATCTCAGGATTTAATTGAGGTGCGTCAATCTGGGCACAATTAGCCGGTGTCGGGTACTTGGCTAGCAGCTCCTTGGGAACTTCACTGCTGAGCCCATCCGAAATGACATGGAGTAAACGGCTAGCAAGCTCCTTACGTACCTCTGGTCCATAGTTTATTACGCTCGTAGGATCTTCACCTAAAATTTTCAAAACCTCACTGTCCAGCTCACTGGTTAGGTTAATGGGTACATTTTCATACATTACATTTTCATACATTACATTGTACATTTTTCCTCAGGTGTAGGCTCCGTGGCCACGGTACTCCCACTGGGCCCCGGCTCTGTCTGGGGTAATGTAGAAGCACCCAGGTCCTCGCCAGGTTCAACGAAAGTCTCATTTAAGGTCTCCTCTGGTATTTCGATCCAATCACACGATTGGAGTATAGGTGTGTCTGAAAACCACCCAAAGGTTTTAAGTAGGTAGGTACCTACATAAGAATGCATCACTCAATAGTGATCGGGTAACTAGTTTATGTAGGTATAAGTTAGTCTCATTCCAAGTAGAATGCAGGTAGTATCTGATTTTTCAGTATAAAGTAATATAAAATCATGTAAATACATGTAGGTCTAGGTAGTTAGATAACTATCATTATCGGTTTTCAAAAGGTTAGGTTACAATCCCCAGCGGAAGGTACGCCAACCATGTATCTATGCAGCGAGGCAGCCCCAATGACAGCTCAGATTGCATTTATTACCTTACGTAAATACGTAAAAATAGTAGGTAGGTAATCACCTGTACCACTGCTATCTTCACAACGTCGTAATTTCTCCTCTAATCTCCTGATTTTCTTCCGATACCGTTCCTCCTTGGAATGCTTGCGCTTCGGCATGATAATTACAATGAAACACTATTTTGCGAAAACACGAAAACACAAGCGAAAGTTGTTGAGTGGTTGAGCACTTAATTGCGAATGATGGACGAGGTTGAGCGCGGCTCAGAAGACGTCTTAGAATCTACCCACAAAAAAAAAAAAAAAAGATTTAAATCTCTAAACTAAGTGCTGAGTGGTGGTACCTACGCGATACTACAAGTAGTATATCATATTGTAATAGGTATAAACATAAAACTAATCTAGAGGACTAGGCGCGTAGTGTAATAATACCCAGGCTCGGTAGATATATTTGGACTGACCGCTCTTGCCTCCCTTCACTTGGTGAGCAGGCGAGGTATATATCCTGGGCGCGGTATACCGGTCCTTGTGTTCTGATGACGCACTCTCGTGGCGGGACTTGGCCTCTTCCGCGATGGAATGCCGATATTGCGATGAGAATGAGTGCCTAAGAATGATAATAATCATCATCATCTTCCTGCCCTTATCCCACGTTATGTGGGGTCGGCACAACATGTGATCTTCTGCCATTTCCCTCTGTCATTCAAGTCAAGAATGATAATAATAAAGCTTATTTTATTTCCGATCTATCGAGGAATTAAAGCCCAGAATTCCACTTCCAGAATTCGTCTCTCTATTCCATACGTAAAAGTTACAAAAAAGTGACATAGGCTCGTATAGCAACGCGGATCTCCGCGGAATCAGACATAGCATGAAGCGAAATACCCAAATGACAAGTAAGTAGAGTGCGGCATGTGAATATGGCTGCTCTGAATTACGTAACGAAAGCGACAATTTATAAAAAACATAAATATTTTCAAGTAAATAGCTTATTTCAAAAAAAGGGCTGGGTTGATTTGTTTCAAATTAACTGATTTACATTCATATGAAATAGAAATTCAAAATACTTTACTGTTTTGGATAAATTAGGGAATTTCTGAATTTTCAGAGATGTTTTTGACATGATTTTAACCAAGGTTTTCTAACTAATTCATGTATTAGCTCCGGTTGATTTATCACTTATATCCTTGAGTATCGTGTAGTTCAATTTCAATGTAATCTATTAAGCGGTAATAGAATGATTAGGGTTGTAATACTTGCAATTTTCAAAATGCTGGGCCTTAAGGAAAAAATATTACTAATTTTGAAAGTGGCGCCTGTTATTGAAAAAATGAGGAGTGCTAGACTAGCATGGTATGGACACGTGATGAGGAGGCAAAAAAGTTCAATATGAATAAATAAGAAATGAGTATTATACTATACTAGCATCAGCGACTTTGTCCGAATGACGCTAACATTTTTATGATATCAGAGGAAATTTGATAGTGGCACCGGTGACGGAAAAGATGAGGAGTAATAGGTATGGGCATGTTATATGAAGAGATGAATGTCATGTAACGAGGAGAGTGTTAGGTATGAATGTGGTTGGATACAGGGGTAGACGAAGAGGTAGGCTAAAGAAAAGATGGATGGACTGTGTGAAAGATGACAGTAAGAAAGGAGTGAGTACTGAAATGACGGATGACAAAGGGAAACGAAAGATCACATGTTGTGCCGACCGATAGGTAGGCATATTATTCCTCGGCTTATAAATGATTTACATACTGACTTACGCGATAGTATTATGCATGATAATATTAAAAGAATATTATAATCATATTTTTTAGAATGAAGAGAAATGTTATGATTGTTAAGTTTTGTACCCTTGCTGATTGCACTCTCTTTGTTCGTTATTTTAGTTTTGTAGACTCCACTGTAGCATCTTATATTGCAAACCTGTTTTTTTTGTAGTTTTTCTATGTATAATAAACTAGTAGTCCGCCCCGGCTTCGCACGGGTATTTATATATACCTATACATGGTCACGACTGTAATTCCTAGGCTCGGTAGATATCTCCTCAGATCTCTAGTTACTTTGATCTTTGAGGTTATCGAGGATATAAAGAGGGTAGTCAGAGGCACGTCCAAACATGATATTCGACACATGCCCACATTTTGCACAGTAGTTAGTACTCGTACATGACAGGATGCAAGCCCATCGCCGCTTATAAGAATACTATGATACTATGAATACCTATGACACACATCTTCGAATTTTTGGTTCTACGGTATGCCGGTTTCCTCAAGCTGTTTTCCTTCACCGTTTAAGAACACAGGCATTGCGCACATTTGAACCCATGACCTTCGGAACGTGAGGCAGGGGTGCTACAACTACACCATCATCATCATCTTCCTGCCCTTTTCCCACGTTATGTGGGGTCGGCACATTAACATGTGATCTTCTTCCATTTCCCTCTATCATTCGTCATCTCAGTACACACTCCTTTCTTATCTTTCTTACAACTACACCACCAGTGCTCTAAAATTTACCAAAATTTCAAAATTCAATATTATAATACACACACGTCTAACCATACCCTGCGTCAAGTTACTAAAAAAAGAAAATTGTATAGAAAGTTTTAGTATTATTATTTTAATGTTTTTTTTTGTTTTTATTTATTTTTTCACATTGACTGGTCCTTTTGGTACTTTTACTGGTATTTTTTCACATTGAATTGTCCTGTACACCCAGTGACGCCTACAGTGCATAAGCTAACGCGGCTCTCATGCAACTTTTTTCTATTACTTACATTTTCAATTTAATGGTATCTTTTGAATGGAATGTCCGAATTGAGTAATTCAAAAAGCTATATAAAGGTATTGAAATTGTCAAGAATATGATGTGATTTATTTTGATAAGGATTAATACTATGATACAAATAAAGAGCGTTTTTCTAAGAGTAGCCTTTCAATTAAAATTTTAAAATAAAAGGACTCTTATTGTGGCCTAACTATAAGAGTTGGACATATGCTATCGCGACACTTTTTGTAAATAATGATGTGTTCTACAAAGTCGTAGTACATTATTTTATTCTATCGTCAATAGTTTTCGCAGCGCACGCGATGTAAAGAATATTTTAGGTATTTTTTTTACACCTTGGCTTACATTATTGAAGTTTTAGTAAGGATCCCTAATTTTTTTGAAAATATAATATAGCCTATGTTACCCGCTGATAGTGTAGCTTCCCAACAGTGAAAGAATTTTTCAAATCGGTTCAGTAGTTTCGGAGCCTATTCATTTCAAACAAACAAACAAACAAACAAACAATCAAAGTTTTCCTCTTTATAATATTAGTTTAGAATATCTATCTAAGTAGAGAAAGACCGAAGAAGAAATGGTTTGATTGTGTGAAAGATGATATGAATGTAAAAGGAGTTGATTCAGAGTTGACGAATGATAGGGGTGAATGGAAGAAGAAAACATGTTGTGCCGACCCCACTTAGCGTGGGATAAGGGCAAGAGAATGATGATGATGATCTATCTATGTATACGAGTATAATGTATTAAATATATCAGTTATCTAGTACCCATAACACAAGCTTTGAGTAGCTTACTTTGGGGCTAGATGATGCTGTGTGGATTGTCCAGCATTATTTATTTATTTATTTTGGTGTTATAATTCTTTTAAGCTTTTGTAAACTTTTTTAAATGATAAATAAATAAAAAAAAACATGACGGGGAAAAGGGCAGGAAAATGATGATTTATGACCGTCTGTCTGACTTACCGATGTCTCTTCAGCAGTATACAGACGAAGGCCGCCAAGCAGGCGACCAGGAGGATGGAACTGCTGATGATGACCAGCATATTGAGGTCCAGGAACTCTGACGGTGGACCTATTTCCTCTGTCGAAGATATTACTGCTTTTATACCATAATTAGAGGAATTTCGCGACTTTGCGTAAAGTTTTTTTACTTTCACTGAGCAGTGAGAGGTTGAAGGTATAGAAAAAACTTCCCGAAAAAGGAATTTCCTTTCTTATTGCACCTCTAAACCTTGAAAAGAACCTGCCCTCTAAATTACAACTCTCTACGACCAGTGGTTTAGGCTCTACGTTGTGGGTTATCCAAGCGATTATAGTTGGTTTGACTTAACTAAATTTCATTAAATTGATGGGTGTATTGTCTTATCCAGTAGATGGCATAAAATAAAGTACTTACAAAATTATATGTGGGAGTAATATAAATAGATATTGAGGTCCATCTTCCGCATTTATCTCTGTAACGGCTGAACTAATTTGGATGAAATTTGGTAAGAAAATAGATTAAGGTAATTAAATACTTTGGATTATATTATTACTAGCTTCCGCCCGCGGCTTCGCCTGCGTGATACCTTGAAAAACAAAAACAAATCTATCCCGCAGGAACCTTACATTTTTCCGGGATAAAAAGTATCCTATGTTACTTCTAGTACCTCCAAAAATATGTGTACAAAGTTTCATGGTGATCGGTTGAGTAGTTTTCGCGTGAAAGCGTAACAAACAAACTTACATTCACATTTATATATTAGTAGGGATAACCCTAAAGTCTAAAGGGATGAAACTCTGGAAAATTAAAAAAAAACTTTTTAACCTTGGGTTTTGATAGGTGTCTAAACCGCTGGTCGTAGAAACATTAAATTTGTGAACGCTTTGTTTTATTAAGCACACAACGCTAAATACAGAAACGCGTTTCTACAAAATAACTCTTAATACTCTGGTATCCGTTTATAGAGCTTAACATAATAATAGGAATATCATTTGAAGTACTCAACGGATATTAAACCCTATTGCCTAATAACAAAACTTAAACTAGAATAAACAAATACGCAATCCATAACCCGACGTCAGAGTGTTTCCCAAACTTTGGCGTTTACAACAATATTCCGCAATATTGCGCTTGATGGCAAAAGTTTTGATTGACAAAACATCTGCGCGAAGTTTTGCGTTGTGTCAATGTCAAACTGTACGAAATCACAATGATACGGGGTAATGAATGGCTTTAAAGTTTGAGAAACATAAATAATGGAGTCAAAATTATAATGATGAGACTTTTGGCTGATACTTTGGTGGCGCCTATCGTGACATCACTAGTGACAAATCTAGGGATGTAATTTCGTCACTAGTGTTGTCACGATAATTGTCACATGAAAATACCAGTTGGAGTTTCGAAACAAAGATAACGTGATTTTTTTAGATTATTAGAAATGTCATTCTGTTTCGATCTTTATGGACAATGTAATAAGAACGATTTTATTTTGTATTTTACGAATATTTAGTAACTAATTGAATAACTTAATAACCTAAGACTAAGTAATTGTAGACCTGATAAAATGTCTGTCTCGATTACAATAATCGTGATCATAATTATTTGTATACTGGCTTGCACTCCCGGCTTCGCCCGCGTGGTACCTTGAAAAAAAGTGGCCTGGGTGCTATTCCAGACTATAATCTACATATATCTGTGCAATTTCATCCAGATCCGTTCAGCCGTTTCAGTGTGAAAGAGTAACAAACATACATCCATACATTCTTACAAACTTTCGCGTTTATCTAGCTTCCGCCCACGGCTTCGCCCGCGTGGTACCTTCAAAAACAAAAACAAATCTATCCCACGGGTACCGTACATCTTTCCAGGATAAAAAGTAGCCTATGTGCTAACCAGACAAAAATCTACATCTGTGCAATTTCATCCAGATCCGTTCAGCCGTTTCAGCGTGAAAGAGTAACAAACATACATCCATACATTCTTACAAACTTTCGCGTAACTATCAGTAGGATACAAATCCATTGTCTCGCTCTAACACTTACCTCCATCAACATTTTTAGTAGCATAGCTGTATATGGTGTGAGCTGCGCCTGCGTCGTTTACCGCAGTAACTCGCAGCTGGTACCAACTGCCCGGAGTCAGATCCCCCACCGCGTAAGAAGTGGGGATCGACCTTAATGGGGGGGCTTGGTAGTGACCCTCGATGTAGCTCCACCCTAAGTTGATATCCATCGGCTATGGTACAAAAAGAGAAATTACATAGTGTTTAAGTCTATTAAGGTGACCGCGCTAACGTTGCTTAGCTATGATTTAAACTCTTAAGCATGCCAGTACCACAAATGTGCCCTTAAATTCTTTGATTGGCCCACAGCTCAGTTGACAGTATTTCGGCCTTCCACGCTGTAGGTTGTGGGTTCGATCCCTACCTAGGACTAACACTGTGTGATAAACGAAGATGTTTTATTAATGTGTTAGGGTATATTATGTAAAAAAAAACTATCAGTAAACTATTTTTTTATTGTAAATACATAATAACGCCCAAACACAGAACAAACATTATGCGTTCATCACACAAATGTTTATCCTGGTTGGGGATCCAGCATTTCATTTCATAGTTTTTATTTGGCCCTTAATGAAAAAAGTTTACCCAACCCTGATCAAAACAAAAGCACTTTTTATAATACAAAATTAAAAAAACAAAAAAACCCTGGCACCTAAACCTTACCCTAACATGTCATATTTAAAGTCATGGTTACCCTTACCATCTTCTTTCAATATCATTGAAGTAATACGGTACCAAATTTCGAATCAACATGACATAATGGAAGTTAGTCAGATCCCCTCACCAACTAGAAAAGACCTGATGATCTTCAAACGGCTGAACAAATTTTTTATGAAAGATGGCTAGGAACACTCGGGATAAAATTATCTATGACACAAAATAAACTAAACGAAAATCGGTTCATCCGTTTGGGAGCTACGATGCCACAGACAGATACACCGATACACAGATACACAGACACACAGATACACAGACACACAGACAAACAGATACACAGATATACTGACAGACACGTTAAACTTTTTTGTCGGGGGTTAAAAAGCCACTAAGGGGACCGCGCTAACGTTGCTTATCTATGATTTAAACTCCTAAGCATGCCAGCACCAAAATTCACAAAGCACACTTTAATGCTTTGATTGGTCTCACAGCTCAAACACAGAACACAGAAACAGAACAGACATCTGCGTTCATAATACAAATTTTAGTGTTGGGTGGGGACCGAACCCACAACCTACAGCGCAGAAGGCAGTGCTACTACCAACTGAGCTATGAGGCCAGTCGATATAATATGTAAATTTGTTTACTATTTTTGTGAATAAAGTTATCTATGGAAGTTTTTTTTTATGGATTTATGGAAGTATGTATGGTGGAAGTTCTAAAGAAACTTCCTGAAGTTAAAAGAGCTTTTTAAAAGCAGTTTCCACTACTCCACTCACCGCTCTGTTCTCCGCCCTGATCCATGCGCTTGAGCCGAGCGGGCGGTAGTCTACGGCCCATGTGGTGACGTCACAGCCGCCATCGTCCCACCCGCTGAGCTGGATGTAGATGTGAGTGGCGTTACTCCATAGCCAGTCGGTGGACGCCGGTGACACTGGGGCTAAAGAAAAAATAATTAGAATTCCGTCTTTTTAACCAAATTTAAGAAATAAGGTCCACATTCGGCTGTTTCTACCTAACTGTGTAAGAACGTAATGTGTGTATGTATGTATGAAAGTTATTTTGGCTGTCGCTAGAGTGTCGTTTAGTTGCATAAAATCAAACTAGTATTTCCTACTAATATTATAAACGCGAAAGTTTGGAAGAATGTGTGGATGTATGGATGTTAGGATGTCTGGATGTATGTTTGTTACTCTTTCACGCTAAAACGGCTGAACGTTTCTTGATGAAATTTGGCACAGATACAGATTATAGTCTGGAATAGCACATAGGCCATTTTTATCTCGGAAAAATGTACGGTTCCTGTGGGATAGGTTTGTTTTTATACATAGTATATACAAAATTTGCATTTTGTATATACTATTCCAAGGTGTGTGTCATATGTCAGTATTCTTACAAGCGGACATGATCTTGGTTGCAAGCATCTGTGCAAAATGTGGGCATGTGCCAAATATCATGTTCGGACGTACCTCTGACTACCCTCTTTAGATATCCTCAAAGATCTAAGTAACTAGAGATCTGAGGAGATATCTACCGAGCCTGGGGATTACAGTCGTGATCAGTGTTTTTTTTGTTTTAGCCTATGTCATTCTTGTAATCCAGACCCAACGACATTGTCAAAATCTGTCCAGCCGATTGAGCTCGAGCGACAGCCAAGAGAAATTGCATAGGTACATACATACACCCCAAAAACATTACCCTACTTCTTTGCAGTCAGGTAAGAAATACATGTTCCACCATTTTATTTAAATTGTAATTTTTATTTTTCTTATCTTATTTTAATAACATTTATTAGTTAATTTTATTTCTTGATGGACATTGACAGTACTTAAATTTTGCACGCCATACTGGTAGCAATACTTGTGTCATATTTAAGCATATATACCACCTACGTATAGGCGACCAAGAAATTGGTTTACCACTTTTGATGACATCTCCCAGTAACATAATTATTCGCTAAGGATTACTATGACAGATTCTGACGTAGCAGTTATTAATCTGTCAAGCGAAAATAGCCCTTGATGTTTTGTACGTGCAAATGATATTCAGCCTTAGAGTGGTAAACCAATTTCTTGGTCGTCTATACCTTATTTACATGTATTTGACGCAATAAACTTTAATTTACTTTACTTTACCAACTTACCAGATCCCAACGTAACCACGTCAACGTGCGCCGGCGCAGACGTCCCGATGTTGTCTGTCGCGGTCACTCGCACAGAATACTTAGTGCCGCACTTCAGTCCCGCTAAGGTGTGCTGTTGCGTGCCTAATATACGGGTCTCCTTGGTCACTGGCCAGGCTTCTAACCATGGGCCATCGCCTTCTCGATACGTCAGATTGTAACCTTGAAGAATTTTTTTGGTAAGCTATGGAATTATACTTATAATACTAGATGGCGCCACTGGATAAATTTGAACTTAGAACTAGTTAGACTACCTACTTTTTTATTTTGTTTTTTATTTATGTTTTTACTATGTATTCTATGTATGTATTTACAAAAAATCTGTTCATTCAATCAGTATCAGTTAGGTACCTGGTTCCCATAGTACAAGCTTGGCTTAGTTTGAGGCTAGATGACGTTATGTGAAATCTCTAACAATATTATTATTAATATTATTATTTAGTATATTTGTCAACCGATTTTGATGAGACAAAGCCTAAGTTATTTTAAGTGAAAACTGCATTCGCTTCTGTTCAGTCGTTGCGGAGATTAGCGTGCACAAAGACACAGATAAACAGGCATTTCGTTAGCGTGTCTTCTTTAAGTACATACTCGAAGCAAAATTTTTTTTTTGAAATTATAAATTGTACAGACACGACATCTCAACGATTTTATTAATGTAAAAATGTGACAGTTGGTTTGAAACTTACTGATTCCATACGTCAAAGATTCGTTAATACTTCGACTTTCGTCCCATTCGATCACGATGTAATCCTTGTAAGGAGTTGCGCGGAGCAGCGGCGGGTCGGGTAGTGGTAACACCTACGAAATTAAAATAATCAGCATCTGGAGGTCTACTCGCGTTTAACGCATCCGAAATTTCGGCATCGAAGTACGACCGAACGTAAGAGCGGTTTTGCACTACGTCCGATCCGAATCCGATTCGAACCCGTGAAAATATGGTCCAGAGTAGTTGTAGAACTATTTCCATGGTAATTTAAGCACTAGATCCGATTTCCGTCATCCGATTTCTTACCGTCACGTAAAATGACGTATGCCAAAAGGTGGCTCCTGTATTGCTCAGATTTGTATCAGAGATCGGACTAGTGCGTAAGCAATATCCTTTGTTCTGAGTTTTCTAGATCCATATTTTCACGGGTTCGGATCGGATTCGGATCGGACGCAGAGCGAAACCACTCTTAGGTATAGTTATTCTTGTTTGCTTACAGTCACTTTAATTAAAATACTTAGAACCTTGATGTTTTGTTAATGAGATTTTAGCGGATAATGAAAGAGATATTGCAAATCAAAACTTTTGTATTCTTCTCATCATTAAAGTTATTTACACACACTCAACAAGTCATTTTCACGTAGAGGAACAGGAAGAGTTTTTTTTTTCTTAAAATTAAACGTTATTAGTAATCAATCAAATTTGACAGTTCATCGATTCATTATTGATATAGAAAAGTGGGTCATGCATTCAAAAACAGATAAAAAACATTATGAATTCAAACACTGAAGGTTCACTTGTGTTCTACGCATCCGAAATTTCGGCATCGAACGAAGAAGAACAGCAAAATGTAACGTGTATGTTAATTTTTGATCTAACGAAATGAAATACGAAATTTCGTACTTGGGTTTTAACAATCTACACAGTGGTGGATTTATCACCAGGCTGAGTAGGCTGGAGCCTAGGGCGGCAAATTTTAGGGGGCGGCAAATTTTAGGGGGCGGCAAATTTGGCTTATTACCTTACACAAAATAATAAATAAAAATTATAATATACACGGAGAAAAAATTTAACAAAATTGCAATATTTTAATACTATACACCTATACCAAATAATCCAACGATTTTACATGATAAATTACTAAACGCTAAATTTAATAGCCTACTGGCGGCAAATGTGTAAATCCGCCACTGAATCTACACTCGCTAGCAACTGTAGTTAAAAAATGTATGAAAACTTGTACGCCTCTAGTGGATAG
Source organism: Cosmorhoe ocellata (assembly GCA_963675405.1). Taxonomy (NCBI): domain Eukaryota; kingdom Metazoa; phylum Arthropoda; class Insecta; order Lepidoptera; family Geometridae; genus Cosmorhoe; species Cosmorhoe ocellata. Next base: position 4,979,459 of record OY776268.1, read on the forward strand.
TTGGGTACTAAAACGTCACGTAGTTAACTATCCTACGTCACCGCGTACTACAGCGACTGTTTGCACTTCATTAGTTTTCTTAGAATTTGGTACCATGAGTAAAAATTTTGACAGATGTCACAGTAACGTACTATTACTACTGTAGTAACGTCAGCCGATCTAAATGTGACAACTCATGGTAGACGTACAGATTCGGTGCGTTAGTTTCGGTCACATGCGCGTTCACCTTAATTGACTTACTTTGACTGTGTAGATCACGGAGTCAGAGCCATAAAGATTTTTGGCTAAGCACGTGTAGTTTCCACTTAGAGATTGATCTATACCTGAAATTAATATTAAGTTAACACCTGAGGCAATACCACAAGCTCTTATAAACCATCATGTTTCAGTAAGTAACACTACTTCAATATAATTTTTATAGGTCATGGTACGAAATATCAAAGTTGAATTGATTTGAATTGATATTGCTCGAAGAGCTAGATAGATAAGGCCCCAAGTACGAATACTTGATATGTCATTTAAGGTGGATTTGACCAATTTCTGGTATCACTATTCTTAGAATAATGTAATGCCAAATGTAAGTATAATGTCAGTTTACCCTTCGATATATTCGATTTATTCTGGGGATAGTGAGTTTACTAATTTGGTCGAATCCGCTTTTATTATTCAACCCAAACGCAATTAATTTTGGGCCAGTCTTAACATAACAGAAGCTTAAATTACCCTACAAAATTATATAACTTTGAAGCTTTATAATATAACTTTAGAGAATTATATAACTTTTAAAGTGAATACCAAATAAAACAGCAGTAAAGTTTCAAAACTATAATTATAATAACTGCTCTGAGTTATATAACGCCATTTTTATTTCCACAACCATGAGTACTCCACTTAAGGCGCTCCAACTTTTGAAGAGTTTTCAAACTTATTGCGCTGAGGACAAAGTTTATTTTGCATTGCTAATTTCGCTGCACCGTTTTGACTGTCCAAAGAAGTTGCATTTTACAGAACTTGTTGTGCACAAAAGTTTTGTACTGGGAGGAGAAAATAGTTATTAATTTTGTGCATTACTGTCCAAGAACGATGTAAGGGATCTGAAGACAGAGTAATATTGGAAATAATTTTAAAGGTTGAGGCGGGACCATGTCCTTTTTAACTAATAGTACCTATATTTTTTTCTAATTTGCGTAAAAAAGCACACTAAATTTTATGAAACAGTTTAAATCATAGGTACACATTTTCTTTACACGTTATGTGGAATCGGAACAAAATGTGATCTTCTTCCATTTCCTTCCGTCATTCATCACCTCAGTACTCTTTTCTTAATCTTCTTTCTTTTTATCTTAGTAGAGGTAGGCCAAAGAAAAAATGGATGGACTGTATTAGAGACGATATTGTGTAAGAAAAGAGTGACTACTGAGATAACGGATGATAGGGGTGAGTAGAGGAAGAGAATCTGTTGTGCCGACCCCACTTAGTGGGATAGGACTGTGTGAAAGATGATATGTGTAAGATGGGAGTGACTACTGAGATGACGGATGATAGGGGAGAGTGGAGGAAGAGACTGTTGTGCCGACCCCACCTAGTAGGATAGGACTGTGTGAAAGATGATAATGTGTAAGAAGGGAGCGACTACTAAGATGACGGATGATAGGGGAGAGTGGAGGAAGAGAACCTGTTGTGCCGACCCCACCTAGTGGGATAGGACTGTGTGAAAGATGAAAATGGGAAGAAGGGAGTGACTACTGAGATGACGGATGATAGGGGAGAGTGGAGGAAGATAACCCGTTGTGCCGACCCGTCCTAGTGGGATAAGGGCAGGAAGATGATGAAATGGGTTAGTAGTAGCTAATTTTAAACTAAAAACTTACTTTTGATAAGCAAGCTGTCATCGCGATTTCGCGTGAATCTCGGATGGTGAGTGATTATGTTCTGGTTGTGGTACCACACTGTTCTGGGCGGTGGGGAGCCGACGCTTCGGCATTCTAACAGCAGCGAGTTCCGAACTGCCACTGTTATAGCGCCACCCAGAGAGGCTACTCCAGCTACAACTGTGGACATAGCATCATTGTAACCCCTAGGTTCAGTAGTCATCTCTGCTTCCTCAGCATGACAATGTTTTTTTTACGGAAGAGAAGATAAAGTAACATAACGTTTTTGATTGGACAAATTCAGTGAACGCATATAAACATGGAAGTATTCTTTGAGCTAAAAAATTACCCCACAGAAATAGAGCCCTGGTGGGCGTGGCTTGTCAAAAATTTACAAAAGCTTATTACACATAACACGGAAATTTAAACCCAAACGTTGAGGGAATAAAGTCAATTAATTTTTGGCAAATCCACGAACGAGTTTGGATGTGTGAAATTTGGTGTAGTGTTTTGTGGATTTTCCCTTGAAGAAATGCTTCTATGTTTATATGCACTGGACGAATCACAAGAATGGCCTGAGTTTATTCGTCTACCTTTAGTAGAATATTTAGTAAGTTTGTTTGTGACTAAATTACGCTAAACGCCTTGAAGGATTAGGATAAAATTTGCAATAAATATAGCCTGTAATCTGAAATAGATATTGCTACATTTTTGCTCATACCTACTTATACTTATACCACGTGCGTGGGCGCACGCAGAGGCTAGTATTATGACGTACCTCTTTGCAACGGTGTGTTGGTAACTCGTTTGCTTTCCGGGCCTTCCCCAACCGTGGTGCTTGCCGTAACCCAAACGTCATACTGGCGTCCTTCAGTGAGGCCTTTCAGCTCGACCGTTTGCGATCGTTCGAAGGATTCTGACGGTGTGTCTGCATCTACCCTCATTGCGTGCGGACCATCGTTACTAGATAAGATAATTTTAAGTTATATTCTTTAGTTAGTTATAGTCTAACTAGCTGATGCCCGCAGCTTTGACCGCGTGGATGTCGATGATCGCGATTTAAAAACTTGACAAATTATATTCCAAAATCTTTCACGAAAACCATTTTATCCATTGGTATGAAAGTCATGAATGAAAGTGAAAATGAAAGTCGGTGCAGTAGTTTTTGAGTTAATCGGGAACAGATAGACAAACAGACGCGGAGGATTTTGTTTTATAATATAAAGTGATTATCCATACTAATTATTATAATTTCGAAAGTAACTCTGTCTGTCTGTTACGGTTTCACGCTTAAACCGCTGAACCGATTTTAAAGAAATTTGGCACAAAGATAGACTAGAGCTTGAGAAATATGCTACTTTTTATCGCGAAAGAATGCTTCAAAAGGTTAAAATAAGAAATTAAAGTTTGTATGGGATTCCTTTATTTTAGAACGAGGACAAAGAAGCGGACAAAAGCTAGTATTTTATGAGTACAGACAGACAGGTGGGCATGTTATAAGGAGCGGTGAATGTCATGTGAGGAGAATGTGAAGTATGAATGTGGATGGATACAGGGGTAGAGGTAGGCCAAAGAAAAGATGGATGGACTGTGTGAAAGATGACATGGGTAAGGAAGGAGTGAGTACTGAGATGACGAATGATAGAGGGAAATGGAAGAAGATCATATGTTGTGCCGACCTCACATAACGTTGTAAAACCTTTAAAAAGTACATAAAGTATATAAAACCTGGTGATATTAAATCTGTTGTTATATATCTAAACTAAGACTAAGTAAAAATAGTTGTCCTTTTCCTATTACACTAAAATGAAAGAGATCTCGATAGTCAAATTGAGTTAATTTCAGAAGGTATCCGTAATTTTACTAAATTATTCCACGTAGTTGAAACCGTGGTAGGGACACAGTTATTATTAAATATCTAATATAAAAAGGACCGTTTTGGAAAAACGCTATGTCAAGAGTTCCCTAAACCAACACACAGGTTTGATGAACAAAAGTGGATGAAACAAAAGAACAAAATGAAATCTAGATACTAAATAACTACTTTTACCTATCGCGTTACCAGATTTTTAAGAGCCTTATTGTTCTCACTTTCGTCATTGTTAACAAACAATTTTGTTTATCACGTAAAATATTAGTTAATTTTAAATGTAGATAAGTACCCTATTATTATCAACCAATCTTTCATTGCTACATCTTCATGCTATCAGCTTGAAAGACGAACTCTAAAATCAAGGATAAAAAAGGTTTTTAACATGACGGTAAAATATCAAGTTAAGAATCACCCTTAAACCAGTGTGGTGAAAAGATTACAATGCAACTAAAAGGGGACATTTTGAATACATTTCTTCGATTTATGTTGACATGTCGGTTTCCGTACGATGTTTTCCTTCACCGTGTGAGGAACTGGTATAGTGTACCTACATACATTTTTTGAACGAAAAATTGCTACCTATCACTAGATCACAAGGTGCTCTCTACTCTGAAATTATGGAGATGGAATTTACGAAGAAGCGAAAATAAGTTATTACCATGCAAAGTCACAGGATTTCCACAAGCGAAATGTCTAAAATTCCAACAAAATGTAACGATATTACATCAAATTGTTTGATTAAAGTAATATTATATTGAACGTAGCGATCTTATTTCTCAAATTTTTTATACGAGGGTAAAATTTTTAATCAATTTTAAAATTTAGTTTGACGTTTTGTCTAATTAAAGAAAATTGAGTATCTACATGCTGAAGAGCGCTTGTGGTGTAGTGGAGCTCCCCTGCCTCTTGATGCATTAAGCGCCATCTTGTTATTAATGCAATAACTCAACGATCCATTTTGGTCACTCAGTTTATCAGTTTTAGATATGTATCCAATTTTTTATAATAGTTCAAGAGTGATTGACGCCTCTGAGGACTGCCGCAAGATAATAAACAATATTCGATCAAAACAATCTCAAAGTTTGAAGGCGTCACATCTTAATTAAATTTCTTACTCTGAAATATTTCAGTATTTTCATTAACAAAGTAAGTAAATTTTATGTATTTTCATGAAAACAGGAAGTTGTGACAGACTGTCGATATTTCCCGACCCTGTGCAATCTTTAGGGTTGTCGAAGAACAATTATAAAGAACCCGTCTGAAAGTAATTGAAAATAGCTTCTTTCCGCGCCATATTGGACTTTTTGACATTTTATAGCGACATTGTTTTGTTTAGACGTATTTATCCGACTCCTAATGAAGGTTATATGTTTGAAGTATATGTAATGTATTTGGTCGTTTCTACTTAATTTGATTATGTTATTGTTATTTTATAAACTTTTTAACCCCCCACGCAAAAACTACGAGGTTTATAAGTTTGTTTTTATTAAAAACGGGTTATTTATTTTTATAAGTTTGACGTGGATGTAGGTAATTACATATGTATGTGTGTGAGGGTGTGTAAGGGTGTGTCTGTCTATGGCATCGTAGATCCCGAACACATGAACCGATTTTTATTTTTATTTTTTTGTTTGAAAGGTGAACTAGTCAGTTTTCTAAGCTATGTTTGATGGAAATCGGTTCAAGATGGCCGCCGGAACACATAATTACGGATTACATATTTTTTCACAACTCCCTCAATATAAACAAACTACGGACATGAGCAGTAGAATACACTATGGCAAATTCCAAATCCAAGATGGCTGCCACCAAAAATTGGCGGGCAAAATTTGTGACGGGGTTTTTTAAATTTTTAATTTAATTAAATTTAACTTGTTAACCTTGATTTTAGAGCTCGTCTTACAAGCTGATCAAATGAAGATGAAGCAATAAAAGATTGGTTAATAATAAGATATTTCACGAAGGATACATTTAAAATTAACATATATTTTACGAGGTAACTAAAATTTTGTTTGTTGTGAACAATGACGAATAGCTCCTAGAGCTAAGGCTTATACTGAAAAGGACGGAAATATCTAGTACTTTCCCGCTAATAGATATTTCCGTCCTTTTCAGTTTCAGATTTCTGCAAAGTCCCGCCTGAATCAATAATTTATCTAATGCTACTAGAGCTAAGGCTTATATTGAAAAGGACGGAAATATCTAGTCACACGTCTGAATCAATCATTTATCTAATGCTACTAAGGCTAAGGTTTATACTGAAAAGGACGGAAATATGTAGTACTCTCCCGCTAATAGATATTTCCGTCTCTTAGATCTAAAGGCTTATTGCAGACTTACCTAGAAGTGGGTTTGCTATATACTGTGTAGTGCATCAGTCTTCCGTTCGGCTGACGTGGCTTCTTCCAGCTCACCAGCAACGTGTTCGAGGACTGTGATAGCAGTTTTATTTCCGCTGGGGCTTCGGGCACTAGAACAAACTAGATCACTGCAATCCCCAGCCTAGGATATTGGACATTAGTAATGTATCTTTGAATCTTGACATTCCAAAAATACGGCCTAGAATCAGTAGTTGCACTAGTAGTTCGCTTCGAACTGAGATTTTTCGCGCGATGTCCACAATCCTCATTTGTATTTACGCCTTGAAGTTTTTGGACACAATTTATGGCTTCCTGATCAGAAAGTTTAACTTTTAAGTTGCCTAAGAAGTAAAATGCCTAAATGTCATGTCTAAAAAGCAAAATGCCTAAGATTCAAGATACCTAAAACGGTAGTATGCCTAAAATGCAAATTGTATAAAATGTGAAACTTCCTAAGAAGCAAATAGTCTAAAATGCAACACACATAGAAATATGACTAAATCTTGCGACTATGTAGTAGTATCTTTATATCTTGATATTCTAAAAATACCCATAACACAAGCTTTGAGTACCTTACTTTGGGGCTAGATGATGCTGTGTGGATTGTCCAGCATTATTTATTTAGTTATACTAGTAGCCCATTTGTATTACGCCCTGAAGTTTTTTGTATTTTTTGTGTAGTATTTTTAGTCCATTGAAAAGTTACATTTGGGGTTGCGTTTTTTAGAGGACGCAATTTTATTTTTTTGATGTGTAGGGGTCAGTGTAAAGCTAAAACCAAGTTTGTGGGGTCGCCACCCTTGTCCCACGGCCGCCATCTTGAAAATAGGGGTTGAAATGGTTTTTATGGTATATCTCTTAAACTATTTATTTGATTAAAAAAATTTGTTAACATTTTTTGTTGCAAATTAAATTCTCTACAACTTTGGTCCAGTAACTTTTTGTCGTAGAACTATAAATAAAAAAGTTATAAGCGAAAATCTTCAGAAATTCGAGAAAAAAAATGTAACTTTCGATGTAACTTTTTTTTTTATCATTTTACGAAAAAATGATATCTGACCATTTTTGTAGATCGTTTTTTGAGGAACAACTTTTATTCGCATCATTTTTTCATTAAGTCAATAGCTAAGGTTTTACAGCGCTCCGAAGTGAGTAGGTACTATTTTTCAGTACTCTTAACTATACCTATATTATACGTGTGTACTAATAATATGTCATCAGTTATTTTTTTATTTTATTTTTTATTTTTTGTTATTATAACTTTTTTAATTACAAACTTTGCAATATTATTAATAATTAATTATTGACTCTAGTCTAGAGGCGCGTTTTTTTTACGTGGTATCCCCAATAGGCATAATCCACGGTGATTTTCTAAATTAGAACTACTCCGTCCTCAGTCGTTTCGATGGACCAGGCTGCGGCTCAGCATCTGATCGGCTTTCTGAATTAAACACCAGTGGGAGAACTGGCGAAGGAAGGGGTGTTAATGTTGGCGGTTCATCATCAAAGTCATTTTCATTTATTAATTCTGAGAGTTCCATTACGTTGCTGCAAGTCTCTCCAGAACAATGGAAGCACACTGCAGAACATTTCCGTCCTGCTTTTCGACATCCACACATTGCTCCACAGTTTCCTTTGCATTTGCAAAAGATCAATTTTAGAAGCTCAGGGGGTGCTGGAGGTTTAGAGTTCTGCACTGGCATCAATAATTTTCCACATTTTTTCCAGCCCCAGTCTTCAGGATCATTATAATTACCAAGCCACGACTGGACCTGATGGTTTTTTTTTTAATTTTTTTTTTTCAGATTTTCGCTTGTAACTTTTTTATTTACAGTTCTACGACAAAAAGTTACTGGACCAAAGTTGTAGAGAATTTAATTTGCAACAAAAAATGTTAACAAATATTTTTTATCAAATAAATAGTTTAAGAGATATACCGTAAAAACCATTTCAACCCCTATTTTCAAGATGGCGGCCGTGGGACAAGGGTTGCGACCCCACAAACTTGTTTTTAGCTTTACACTGACCCCCCCCACCACATCAAAAAAAAAAAATTGCGTCCTCTAAAAAACGCAAGGTAAGTCCTAAAAATGTAACATTTCAATGGACTGTTTTATATCTTGACATTTTAAAAATACTGGTAGTACGCCCCGAACTGAAATTTCGCGCGCGATCTCCACAATCCTCATTTATACTAACGCCCTGAAATTTTTGGACAAATTATAAACTACATACATAGGTATGTGCCTATGCCTATGTACTTAAGTTAGTCCTGATCAAAAACAAATATTTGATTATCCAATCTAGGTAGGTATACCCGTGCTAAGACATCAGCTGTTTTTTTTAATTTTACCTACTTTTTTCGTTACAACTATCCATCCTTGAATTAAAATAAAAACCATTTAGCAATGTAGGTACAAGTAAAATCATAATTCAAATTGAAAAAAACAAAAATTATCTTGGACAAAAACAGACAGAGTCATTGTTGTTATTGAATATTAAACTTACCGTCCTGAAGCGTAGAGCAGACAATCGGGTAAGAGAAAGGTCCAAGTCCATAGTTAGAGAAGCCAGCCACTTTTATGGTGTAGTTATTGTACTTCAGAAGACCTTGAAGCCTCAGCTCTGTGACTAGAGACGTCGCGTTCATCCACTGTCGACCTACGGACCAAACTAGACTGTTACTTGTTAAAAAGGGCACAAGATAGATAGAAAGGGCGCAAGCTAGATAGCAAGAAGGCGCCGATCGTGTGTCCGAAGCGCGCCCTTTCCATCTCCACCGCATTAGTATTTAGGGGAAGCGACATTAAAAAAGGCAAGCTAGATAGAAAGGGCGCAAGCTAGATAGAAAGGGTACAAGCTAGATAGAAAGGGCACGCGCCGTGGCGTGTCTGAAGCGCGCCCTTTCTATCTCCGTCTCATTAGTATCATACATTTAGAGGAAGCGACACTATAAACTATTTTTAAACTAGATTTGACAGTTTTTGATACGATAACATTTGTATACAACTTAGGAACTTACTTGTTTTTGGTGTAAACAAAAAAAAAATTAAAATCCGACCGAACGTTAATAAAAATAGATTTTCACATATTTTAGGTTTTTCAATATTTTGTTTATTAGAATTTTTTGCATTTGTTACGTTAGTCGGTGGAGCAACAGAATTTGGGTGACAAAGTTTTATATACTTAACTTAATAAATTTACTAAAAAATATTTTATATGATAATCTAATGCCGACCCCACTTAGTGGGATAAGGGCAGGAAGATGATTTATAATCTGTTGTCACGTGACTGCAAACACCAATATTACGTAGCGTAACGGAAGAAAATAATTAAACGAAAGACAAGGCGGTTCCCGCTAAAGAAAACAAGAAGATACGTAAGAAGAAAATATTTACCAATACAACGGAAGAAAATAATTAAATACGAAAGACAAGGCGGTATGGTCTGAAGACTTTAGCCTGCCCTAATGGGGAAAAAAAAAAAAAAAAACCAATATTACGTCACTAACCGCAAAGCAAGCTGTCACAGACTGCATTTTCTAACAAACGCGACCAATGTTTTGTGGTTAGTGACGTCATGTCAGTAACGTGACATTTGTTAGTGTTTTAGCGGTAAAATTTAAATTAACTTTAGTAAGTATATTTTCTTATCGAAAATACTAATATTTTTAGTAAAATATTTTTTTATGGTAAACAATAGTCAATCTTCAAAATAAAAGCAATTCCGATTTTTTTTTAGCATCCCTATTAACTTTCACTATGATCGAACCTTAGTTAAACACCCCAGCTAACTTCAACTAGAAACGACTTCACCCATTGTCAACCTAAGTACATTTACATAACAGTAATATCAAAGTTTCGGGGACAAGAAGGGCCGAGGGCCTACAAGTACCAAATTAAACAAACTTACCTAACAGTATAATTGAGAACAGCCATTGATGTATTGTAATTACTGGCAACACCAAGTTAAACAACCAAAAAAGTCATGAGTATGAGTGTGTCTGAGTAAGTTAAAATTGGCGGTTTTTAAGTAAAGTAGAATTTCGATCGGGTATAATGTAATAAATATTTTTAAACTTACGCTATCTGAACACATTATTATTAGTATTAAACGGGTATTTATCGCGTTTTATTTACCTACTTACCTTATTAACCTTTAAAAAGGGGTAAAATGGGGGCTCAATGTTTATATGGGAACTTTTTAAGGGGTGGCACGATCGGTCTGAATCTTGGTTTGGATACTTTAGATGAAAAATGATGTAAAACGTTTATCCTGATTTTACAAAATAACCCTCCCAAAAGGGTTAAATGGGGTGTCAAAGTTTTTTCGACGAATGGTGTAACTCGGTTGAAATACTATTTGTCTTGGTATGTAGGCGCCCACTAAGACGGGATTTTTGGAAATTCCACTTTTAAGGGTGTGAAAAGGGCTAAAAATGTTTGTATGAAACTCTTTAACGCGTTGTACGATTTTCATGAAACTTTGTTTGTGTAATGTAAATACAAAATAAATGTACACGTGTTTCAAGATTTTTCAATATAACCTTTAAAAAGGGGTAAAATGGGGGCTCAATGTTTATATGGGAACTTTTTAAGGGGTGGTACGATCGGTCTGAATCTTGGTTAGGATACTTTGAATACAAAATGATTTAAAACGTATATCTAGAAAAAAAATCAAAATAACTTTCCGAAAAGGGTTAAATGGGGTGTTAAAGTTTTTTCAATGAGTCGTGTGATTTGTTTGAAACTCGGTTGAAATACTTAATAGGCAAAATAAATCGATACACATTTAAGAGTTTTCGAAAATAACCCTCACAAAGGGAAAAAAAGGGTGTCAAAGTTTGTATGGACTTTTTGACGAGAGGTGTGATTATCTATACTATCTATACTAATGTTATAAAGAGGAAAGATTTGATTGTATGTTTGCATTGAATAGACTAAAATCATAACCCTTCGCATACCCGCAGCCGGATAACAAGTTCACAAACTGCCGACTTCATTGAACTGTAAGTAGGTACAGTCAACCTCAAAATATTAGCATAACCAAGTTTGTGAATAGACCTTTCCGGTCTTGTTATAATAGACTAGCTATTGGTCTTGTTATATTGACTGCGACTTCGTTCGTATCAATTTTTTTTTCAAAGCATAGACCTTCTCCAGTGTACAATCTTTTTGCAATATTTCGCAATGTAGAAAAGATATTTCATATCCGTTTAGTTGTGAAAGATAACAAGCAAACAGAGTTACTTTCGCATTTATAATATCAGTACCTATGGATTGGCTAAGCTGGCTTAGACTCATTAAAGAAAATGGAAAATAAACACGAAATTTGAATAAACAGCGTTATTTCAAGGGTAATAAAGTCTATTATTCATATGTTTTGTTTTCAGGATTATTTTTAAATCGTCTTACGTATTAAATGAATTTAAATGCCAATTCCATCATAACCCAAGTCTGAGAAGAACAGGCTAGAAACTCGTCAAACTCAAAAAGGACTCACCTCGGTTTTAGCTCTTTTTTACCCAACTCTTTCTTCTTCTTCCTGCCCTTTTCCCACGCTATACGATATACCCGATTCCGACGCCGAAGGTGAAATTTTAATGGTTGTTTTCCCGCAGCGAAATGGTTTTGTCTTGGTTATACAATCGTTGTATAAACAAATTAAATGTTAGAAACAAAAAATACAGATTTACCATTGTGAAAATTTAATTTGAAAGCGACCAAGAACCAATAGTAATTCATCCCGATACCTACGCGAAGGCGGCCGGCGCCGCGTGCGATTCCAATAGTACCTACAAGTTACGTCTAATGTTACCATCGTTCCTCACGTTTTCGAGTTGATGAATATTTTTAGATTATTTTAAAACAAAAACATCTTTATTTTTTTACTTTTACTCTATGTTTCGAAAGTACTCCTTATGGCAAGTTGTTCTGCCGCGGGAAAACAACCATTACAATTTCACGGTGTATTTGCATCTATGTATAAGTACGAGTACTTTTGGCTGTCTCTGGAGCCCAAACGGCTTGACAGATTTTAACAAATGAGATGTCATTGTTGGTCACGACTTGGAAGCTGAAAGTTAATTTTATCGATCTATCACTCACCATGAGCCGCATACAAAACGGTGTATCCGATGAGTGCGCCGGCCTGCTTGTGCGGCGGTATCGGCTGCCAACTCACGCGCAGCGCTGTTGACGTAACAGCCCCACATTCTACTGACGTGGGCCCTTCTTCTGGCGCTAGAGATGGAAAACCATGCACGAGTACAGAACAACCTCATCAGGGCCGAGCCGCCCCTATGTGCGAAGTGTGCGGCGCACACAGGCGCCAAGACAATAGAGGCGCCGCCGCCATCGAAATTATTTTTGATACACTTACACAACAACATATTCTTTGTAGTGGAGTATCGATAAGTAAAACCTAAAAAATGTACACCACTTTTATAGACCAAATTTAAAATTTTTGCCGTATCAGGTGACACATAGGTACCTAAGTTGAAACATGAAGATTCGTGAAAAAAGAGGCGCTTCATAGGTTTCGCACACAGGCGCTGTGGGGGGTCGGCGCGGCCCTGCCTCATTATCATCATCATTATCATTATCATCATCATTATCATCATCATCAACATCATAATCATCACGATTTATGAACAGGGGCCAATGTATTACACATAATATAAAATTATATCCTTCCTGCTATCCTACTAATATTATAAACGCGAAAGTTAGTATGAATGTATGGATGTATGTTTGTTATTCTTTCACGCTGAAACGGCTGAACGAATCTGGATGAAATTAGGCACAGATATAGATTATAGTCTGGAATAGCACATAGGCTACTTTTTATCCCGGAAAAATTTACAGTTCTCTCGGGATAGATTTGTTTTTGTTTTGCAAGGTACCACGCGGGAGAAGCCGTGGACGGAAGCTAGTATACTATAAGTACCTACCACCTTCTCTAGTGTCTTGAAACAACGGCACAGAGTACGGGCCTGCGCCCGCGCCATTGTATGCCGCCACTGACACACCATACCTAATCGCGATCACAAACAAACAAACAGTCAAACTTATTATAATGTACTTAAGACAGAAATTACAATAACTAACTTATTCCTTGCCGTTAGACAAAGTAAGGCAACGTTTTACGAGGTTTGTACTTGGATGGGTGACCACAGTGGCTTTTTTAAGCAGTCGGCTTTTTAAAAGTTGATACGACTGAGGACTTTGATTCAATATTCTCACAACCTTATGTAATCTGAACACACAATTTCCCGTGAGCCTTTTCGTAATTTCCAGAATGTAAGGAAAAATCTGCAAAAACTATATTTTACCTCACTCCTTTTAACAGACCGGAGATAGTAGTTTCCTGTTTTGCGTACAAGGAAGCCGTTTTGACGGTCTTATCGCTGGTTTCTTCAGCTTCTGTTGGAAATACATTACTTTATGATGATACATAGCACTAGAGACCAGACACGTTGTCTTGTATAAATAAAAACATGATTACTACCGTAACTTTAGACTTAGATCTACTTAGAAAGACTAGAAGATAGAGAGAATAGAAGATACTATTCTCTCTAGATACTTCGATTTTCGAAAATATCCAAAGAGTCTAGTCAGAGGCTCGTCCAAACATAATATTTGGAACATGCCCACGTCATATTGCACAGTAGTTAGTATTCCGTAGAAATATCAATGTTTTTTTATACCTTTCAAAAATCACTTTCAGCATTGACTATTTTACAAATCCATATATGTAAGTGTAGAAGGAGACAAAAATATGGATTGTGTGAAACAAAAGATGGGTAAAAAAGAAGTGAATACAGAAATGACGGATGATAGAGAAGAAAAAAACATATTGAGCCGACCACACCTGATGTTGGATAAGGACAGAGAGAATGATGATTAGAGAACTATTACCTTTTATACCATTCAGCTGCGGTACTGCCCGCAGTTTATAGCCAATGATGAGCCCATTATGGGAGTCAGCTGGTGGTGGTAACCATTGCACCCTCAGTTCTCCTGGTGAATCTGTCTGCTCCAGTTGAATACCTAAAGGTGGTGATGATGGAACTGGGGGTAGAAATGAGAAATACAATTAGACAAGGAACTTGATGAATTTTAATGTGGATGGATATAAGGGTAGAGGTAGGACCTAACACAAGATGGATGAACTGTTTGAAAGACGATATGTGTAAGAAGGGAGTGACTATGAGATGACAGATGATGAGTTAGTTAAGGGTCATAAATAAATAGTACCTGGTTGACCGAGCTTTGCTCGGTTTTTTTTGATAAATCTTGTTTTTTGGAAAATTAAACCTAGCTAGATCGATTTATTGCCCCCGAAACCAAATTAAATTTCATGAAAATCGTTGTAGCCGTTTCCGAGATTCAGATTATATATATACAAGAATTGCTCGTTTAAAGGTATAAGACTGGTGAAAATTTCACACAACACAATTCCTTAAATGGAAAAAAGCTTTTATTAAAGGAACCAGTTAGAAAATAAGAAATTAATGTTATAGAAATTAGTTAAGTGCTCGTGACATTGCTAACAGATCAACGTGCTACAACCTAAATGAGAGATCGCAGATTAATTTTAATCTTTAGGATATGACAGAATACTCTCCTGTAAGGGTTTAAAGTTGCAATAAGGAGATGATTCCAGAAAATCTATAAGTAAAAAATGCGGTGAAGTATTCAAATATGTAAAAAAATAACATAATCGTACGGAAGTCACAAAAAAATAAATAATAAAGTTTCATAGTAATCTAATAAGTAACTGCGGATCTTATAATTTCAATCAAAGTAACATGATAAGAAATAGATGATTACTGACATGAGTGAATTTTGAAAACATTAAATATAAACTCTTTTCTTAGCAACTACAAACCGCAAAAGACTCAAATGTATCTTAAAAGTATCTTACAAGAAACCACAGACGAATAGATAAACATTATGATTGAATAAACAATCAAACTCATGTTAGTGAAACGAAATAATTGAATATGAAAATGATAATTTAAATTAAATATTTGAATTCCACTGTTTTCTTAGATTTTGATTACTCGGAATGTTCGGTGAGTTAGTTTCTTAAATAAATTAGAGTTGCTAAGGCAAAGTTGAATCGAAATGTTTTGAATTCATTATAGATTCTAAACGCCAAAACTAATATTTTCGTCTAAAACAAAGTCAGAACTCAAACTTTTCATAAAAAAATATATTTTACATGTAATTTTTTGAAGATATCTAAAGAGTGTATTGAGAAGCACGTCCAAACATGTTATTTAGCACTCAAATTTTGCACAATGGTTGGTATTCCGTATATGAAGCAAGTCCATCGCTGCTTATAAGAATACTAACGACAATACCTTTAAATGTTTGTTCTAGGGTATGCCAGTTTCTTTGTGATGTTTTCCTTTATCGTTTAACACTCACATTGCGCACATATATTTTTCAAATGTAAAAACTCATTGGTATACGAACAGGTTTGAACCTTCGGATTGTGAGGCAAGGGTACCACCAGTGCTCCTAAAAATAAAAACACAAAAATATAAAGAAACTGGCTTACCTTCCTCAGTAGTACTAAATCTCACAGGACTAGAATAATGGCTTAAATCTGCTTGGTTTCCACCAGCCACTCTGGCTGTGTAGCTAGTAGATGGTTGAAGGTCATCAATTTCAATTGAATGCCGTATTTCTTCTAGCCTGTGTACAAAATCAATATTTTAATACCTTGATTTATCAATTGTATCAATGGTGAGTAAAGGAAATAAAATGAGACCTAGTAAAGTATCCTGAGTTACACCACAATTAGTGTTAGGAATATATAAAAAATGTCTTTAAACCCTATTCAATGAATGTCTTACATAATTTAACCTTTAATACAGGTTCTAAAGGACAATTATACATTTGAAAGTAATTGTATGCAGAAGAAATAGTTATTATAGCATAGTAAAGCCCTAAAGTACCTACTGTAGAATTTAATTGAGCTATTGAAAAATATAAGATGAGAATTAGTAAAAGACCTTCTGACGAAGGAACTAGTGTGGTGATAAGATGGCAAAATGTTTTACAATATCTTTTTGACATTTTGTTTCTAAGACAATATGGCGGTTCAGTCAAGACATTTTCCAATAGTGTAGTAAATTACAAAAAAGGTACTATTCGGAATAAGAGGTCGTATTCTTTTTACGATCGCAGTAAAATATGAACACTAAACATTTTTCCATTTCAAACTTTGTCCTTACATAAAGTAGGTAGTACAGAATTGCTTATGTAGGTAACAAAACTCTCATTTTCCCAAAGCACTTACATTTGCTTGACCTGTTTTGGGAGTCAAGAACAATGCAAAAAGTGGGTAAAGTTTTTAAATAATGTGAACAACATTTAAACAGTCCACAACGTTCATATTTATAAGAAATGGTCTTTAAAAATGCGTCCACACTAGTGACAAACACGCGTGATAATTTGACAGAATTTTCTAAGGACTTCGTGAAAAAGTAGGCGAGTTTTGGATAAAAACAGGGTCACAGTCACGGAAAAATGTCACAAATGTGGACAGATACTTACATTGTAACAACTAGGTATAATAAAGTAACTTAAAAATAATCAGGGACTCTAAGGAACGATTAGACCAAATTAGTTTAAGCACTATCACCAGAATAAATCGTAGTAATCAAAGAGTAAACTGACATTTTAGTAACATTATTCTGAGAATTCCAGAAATTGGTCAAATCCAACCAAAGATTGATAAATAAAAAGCTTATTATTGATTATGATGAGAATTCAAGAAGTTGATCAAATCTAACCTAAAATTGATAAAGAAAGAGCTTATGATTTAACTAGATGTGCCCGCGACTTCGTTCGCGTGAAATAGTGATTTTCGGCAGCATTTTTTAAAACTTTCATCCCCTATTTTATCCCCTTGGGGGTAGAAAATAATCTAAATCCTTTCTTAGCGGATGCCTACGTCATAACATCTACCTGCATGCCAAATTTCAGCCCGATCCGTCCAGTGGTTTGGGCTGTGCGTTGAAAGATCACTATGTCAGTCAGTCAGTCACCTTTGAGTTATATATATTTAGATGATTGATAATGACAATGAGAGATACCTTGTGACGTTGATAGTCCTAGCACTGCTCCAGGAAAGGCGTTGGCTGCTTGTGATCTGAAGGCTGTAGTATTGAGCCAAAGACCTCGCCATGTCTCTCCATGACAGCTTCACTGAGCGGCTCTTTATCAAGTCTATTGATAGGTCCGAAGGGGGTAATGGCGGCTCTAAAAAGTATAGCAGTCATTAAGATCCTTTAAATTTCATTGTAATTATCATTTTTAACCCCCGTCGCAAAAACGACGGGGTGTTATAAGTTTGACGTTTCTGTGTCAGTGTGTATGTCTGTCTGTAGTTCGCATCGTAGCTCCCGAACGCATGATCCGATTTTGATTTTGTTTGGTGTAAATTAAGAAGAAGGGTGTGTAAAAAAAATAGAAAAAAAATATGATCACGACTGTATTCCCCGGGCTCGGTAGATATCTCCTCAAATCTTTAGTTAGGTATCTTAAGTCGGGAGTGTTCTTAGCTATATTTGATGGAAATCGGTCCAAGATGGCCGCCGCGCCGCCACAAAATGGCGGATTACATATTTTTTTACAAATCCCTCAATATAGTTATCAAATAAAAGGGCTTGAGTGGTAAAATCCTATACACTATGACAAATTTCAAATCCAAGATGGCCGCTAACACAAAATGACGGACAAAATTTGTGACGGGGGTTTTTTAAATTAATTTAACTTGTTAATTACTTTGACTGGCTTCACAGCTCAGTTGTTAGACTACCAAAGCTCTGACCACAATGATTGATGTGCGAATGTAACAATGCTAAACAGGGGCTTACCGCATGCTCTTCGGGCATTATCAAAGTTATATAGACTGGCCTCACAGCTCAGTTGGTAGAGCTCTGCCTTCTGCGCTGTAGGTTGTGGGTTCGATTCCACCCAGGACTAAGATTTGTGTGATGAAAGCAGATGTTTGCTCTATGTCTGGGTGTTATTATGTATTATATGTATGTATTTACAAAAAAAAGTATATAATTAGTCTATCAGCTATCTGGTTCCCACAGTACAAGCTTTGCTTAGTTTGGGACTAGATGGCGTTGTGTGAAATGTCCAACAATATTTATTTATTTATTTAATGCATTTGATATTTTTGACCATGACTTATAAAAATTGTATTAAAGTAGTCTTACTTAATGTTAGCTTGAAATGTGACGTTTTTGAAACATGATAGTTCGTAAGAACTTGTGGTAAGGCCCTAGGATTGACAAATTTTACGATTGATGAATGGCGAAGATTTATGATAACAATTTTGGCTTACCTAGTATAGTAAGATATACACTATAAACATCCGCTCCGAAGGGATTTCCAGCTCTACACTGATACAAGGCGCCGTCACTCGACTCCGCTTGCAGCAATTCCAAGATATTTGTCAAACCGTCCTCAGATTTCATCTCGGATATTTTGACCCTTGCAGAGAAAATTTGCGTATTTCAATATTAAATAGGTGGATTTGTTTATACCCGGGCTATTGCAATCTGGGACGAATATTATAATGAGAACAGCGAATCAAATTGAAAGAAAAATAAATAAGGGAGAGTGGAGGAAACGAAACTGTTGTGCCGACCCCACCTAGTGGGATAAGGGCTGGAAAATGATGATGATGAAAAGCGATTAAAATTTTCTATTGAGTATAAAATTATGATGTCATCTATTTTGCATTTACCTTTGAGTTAAAGGGTTGATAGGTTTTCCATTCCTAGTCCACATTATCCTGATAGGGTCATCACCTTTGGCCTGGCATTCTATGGTCACTTGCTGTCCTAACTTTGCTGTCATATTCCTTGATATTGTATCGAATGTGACCGGTTCTGTAAAAAAAATAGTAAGTACCTAATAAAGAACAGATTCAATACTATCCACCGAAGCGAAGAACCAATAGAATCATGACTAAATTGCATGAAGTTACCGTCGCGTAATTGAATCACGATTGTTTGTTTAATTTCACATATTTCCTCTATCCGCTTTAGTGGAAACTTACCCTAAGTTTTTATATTATATGAACGTGATAAGTTGCACTAGGCATGGCGATTTAATTAAATAATCGCAATAATATTAGAAAAGCGGAAGTTTGTATCGATATGTGTTTATGATTCAAACACACGTAAACGGCTAGACAGATTTGGATAAAATTTGGAACAGATATAGATTTTGATCCAAGTAATTAGGCTATATTTATTTTATATAGGTTTCACGCGATGCTAGTACCCAAACTAACTTACTATTGACAGAGATCCATACAGTTTTACTCAAAGCTTCGCCCACACCGTTTTCCACGTGACATGTGTAAAGGCCTGCATCAGTCAAAGCAACCGAGTCGAAAATCAGCGAGCCATTGGAAAGGCTTAGAACTCCACCGCCGGCTATTTCTAGAACCGGCCTCCACGTTTCCGAAACAACTGTAAGAGAAAACATTGATTCAGGCGTGAATGTGCGGAAATCCAAAAGATCTTTTGAGATATCTAAGGAAGGCATTATAGGCACGTCTGAACATTATATTTGGCACATGGCCCCATTTTTCAGTTGTTAGAATTCCGTTGCAAGCCCAGTGCCGCTTTAAGGAATACATACCTACATACCAACACATAATATGACGTATCTACACATTATTATGTTCTACACTAGAATATCCTGTATTGTGGATAATATTCTGATATAATCAGAGAATACTTAGAATTTTTAGTCCAAGGGTTGCTAAAAAACGTGTAGTAATGTGATGAAACGTCATAGAAACCTACGTGACGCATTCAAAACCTGTGTAAAGTATGCAAAACCTGCGTTACGTATTCAAAACCTGTGTATCGTATGCAAAACCTGTATGACGCATTCAAAACCTATGTAAAGTATGCAAAACCTGTGATACGTATTCAAAACCTGTGTATGGTACACAAAACCTGTGTGACCAATACAAAACCTGAGTAAAGTATGCTAAACCTGTATGACCCATTCAAAGCCTGAGTGAAACATGCAAAACTTGTATGACCCATTCAAAACCTGAGTGAAGTATGCAAAACCTGTATGACCCATTCAAAACCAGAGTGAAGTATGCAAAACCTATGACGTAAGTTAAACTCACCATCTTTCTTCAACCAATGCGTTTGTGGCTGTGGATATCCATTCGCACTACACGCTATATGGCCACTCCTGCCAAGCAGCAATGACGTATTTTGCGGCTCGTCGTCCCACTTTGGAGCCACTGAAATATTACTAAATTGTATTCAAAAACCCATGCAAAACGACAAAAATTATGCGTGCGGGAAGATGGCGCACGCGTCAAATGCCAGAACAGTTAAACCCAGTCTAGCAATTAGTAACAATCGGTTTTCAATCGATATTAAAGTCACAAAATTCAGAACTCGGTGGATATTGCTTACATGCAAGGTTGTTATTGATTAGATATCAAGTTCGGATTTTGTTGGTTTTGTTAATTATGCAGATGCTACTTTCATACGTAATGTAAAAGTAAAATTAAAGTAAAAAATGTAAAAATGTATTGATTGAGCTTACTATCATGTTAAAATTGACGATACCTAGGCAATTTTTTTAAGACTACTGTATAACTTTTCAAAGAAAATTAAAATAAATAATATTTTTAGATAAGTTGTAAAGGTCGTGTTATCTTTTCCGATAAAAAGGTTTTCAACAAAGCATTAATTAAAAGTACATTATTCTTAATTCCTTACCAAAATCTTTAACAAGAAAATTTCTTATCAAGGAGAATTTTATAATACTTAAAAACTTACGATATTATTATTAAAAGCAATTCTTCAAAGCTATTGTAGATTATATTGGACTTAACCACCTTTTGGTATAAACTATTCTCAGAAATATGTAAAAAGTCCATATTACTCTTTGGTAACTACATAATACTTGGGTGGACAGTTGGGATTTAATAGCTCTGTACGTCCCCTTATTAGTGACGAGAGGACCTTTTTAATTATGAATTAACAAAAGTTATATTTGTCTCCCTTTGCAAAAATGGGGACAGATCGAATGCTTTATTCCCAAATCGGAATAATTCCGATTTATTATGGTCAAAGCACTTAAACAGTTTGGTAGAATCCACCTTTGGGCGATTTTTTTTAGTATGATAAATCTTTTTTAGTTAATAGTCACATGAAGGGGTGGTTTGCTTTTTTTTTATGAGAAGTGTAAATTAGTTTCATTACCTTTGATGTAAAGATTGACGGTCCGATTGACTTTCGCGACGTGGTTCGCCGCCACACAAGTATAGGTGCCACAGTGTTCTAGCGACACATTCTTGATTATAAGCACACTAAATACTTCTAAGCTCCGCTCGACAATCTAAAATTTAAAGCAATTTAGTCGCAAGAGTTAAGGGCTCGTTTAGACACAGCCAGTTTGTTGGGTAGTAACTCGCCAAATAAAACAGATGATTTGAACTGTAGGGTACAATTTATAGTAGAAACAGCTAATTAAATATCTACTAATCCATCTAGCGTCAGTATTGTAGACAGTTTTTTTCTCGACGAAAAAGAAGTCATTTGCGATGACGGAAATGTAATTTCTGTTTGTCCAAATCACTAATTAATGTTACTTACTTACTTTGTCTTCTATATTTATTTTTTTAAAAGCACCAAAAGCTTTTTATATAACGTAGAAAAACATTATTCCATGACTGAGATTCGAAGCCAATCCCGGAAAGTAGTAGATAATTATAAAGTACTGGAAGGTATAAGGAAAAATTGCTTTTATCACAACACTCTTTCTCGTAAAATATTCCTTATCCATTCAACGCACGTAAAAAGGCACTTTAATAAACTAATGTAGTTAGATAAATATATTACCCTCACACAATAAAATTAACGTCCAGTCAATTATCTAAGCCAGGAGCCTTACTACAAAGTTTTCGTGTAATAACAAAGTAATATAACTTTACTTTTTCGTACCATGACAAAAAAAATTGCAGTAACTCCCATTTTTTTTATAGAACTATGCCGTCATAGAACTGTTAAAACTCTTTTATCCCTGTAATTCTATGGTAGGGCTGTTGAAACGAAAACTAGCCCATTTTTTCTATAGAACTAATAATACCTAGTAACTTCCATTAGTTCTATAGAACTGTTGGTCCATGGAACTTTTAAAACTTTATGGAAATAGTGCTACTTCAAGCTTGAAATGTTACGTTACTGAAACATGATCGTTTATAAGAGCTTGTGGTAAGTCACTAGTTCACTAGCACCGTCTGAATTGCTCTTAAGCATTCGGGGCACGTAGAAAGGGATTCTTAGGAAATTAATTCAGCAAACAATTTCCTTCATTAGGATGTATTACGAACAGGCTCTTTGTATACCCTTGCTTCTTGTTGCCATTAAAATGTAAGCCATATTTTAAGATTATTTTAAAGCTACATTTAAACCAGCGCGGGTGCGACACAACTCTTTAGCATGAGCACCGTAATCAGAGCTTTACTTTACGGGTGAGAAGACAAAGTTAGATTTGTGACATTTTTATTTGACCAAATAACAAATTCATTTTATTTTGACCTTTTTTCCATATAGAAAAGCGCTCATTTTAGGCTGTAAATATTACATGGAGCTTTTGAAAAAACAATACGCTACGCAGGCTTCTGTAACTGACACACGGCACTGCAGTTCAATTCTCATAGTGTATAATGGATGGACACGGTTTCGCAGTTACACGATTCCAAAACATCTAAAAAAGTGTTACTGGAACACGCTTTGGTGACATGTACAGTTGAAGAGAAAATTGCTAGCAAGTTTGAAAATGTATTTCTTTATAGTTGCCATTGTGACACAGTTGCACACATATCTTCTCAGATCTCAAATTACTTAAATCTTTTGAGCATATTAAAGAGGGTAGTCAGAGGCACGTCCAAACGCGATATTTGACACATGCCCACATTTTGCACTGTGGTTAGTATTCTGTACATGACAGGTTGCAAGCCCATCGCTGCTGCAAGCCCATCGATATTATACCCAACTTTATTTATTTTTCATCTCCACGAAAGAAGATATTTTTTCACCTGTTCCATTCACGGTATTTCCAATACGTTTGAAAATATTCGTTGCACGCTTTCGTTTTGCTGTTTCGCATATCAAATTCAATGGAGGCTTACAAAATCCCTACCAACTTTTTGATTGATGAACGAAGCGATATCGATTATCAGTGCAAAAGCCTATCTCGTCACGAAACGTTGGAATGTGATGCTGTTTTTTTATGGGCAGGCTTTTTTCAAACGTGCTTTATTAATTTTTGTGTTTTCAATATACACGCAGCAAAATACATGCATAAAGTACATTAAACAGAAACTGTCTCGAAAAGCTTATTATAGAATATCAGAGTACTTAGATGAAAAAAAGCTTGGGACGAATCAGCTCCAACTCTGCTAGGTGTCCCTAACAAAATTAACAAGAATCTAGATAGGACTGGAATTGACACCTAGAATTACCTAGTATGTAAGACAATTCAAAATTATCCGTGTGATTTCACTGAATAAAGTTATTCGAGTATTGAGTATTGTGTATTACATGCAATTTAAAGCACAATTGCTTGGGTTTGCTATATTAAATTGGCAATGAAACATTATGGTAAGCTTAATTTCAGGATTTCAGGGGGCACTTTACGTCTTTGACACATTCAAATAGTGTAATTCCAATGCTAAGAATAACTCTACTTTTTTTTTTTTTTTTGCGAAAGTACGTAATAATAAATAATAATAATATATAATAAATAATGCTGGACAATCCACACAGCATCATCTAGCCCCAAAGTAAGCTATTCAAAGCTTGTGTTATGGGTACTAGATAACTGATATATTTAATACATGATATAGGTACATAGATAGATATTTTTTATTATACATACACACCCAACCCAACGGAACAAATTTCTGCAGATCGTACACAAATTTGTTCCGAGGCGGGAATCGAACCCGCAACCTCTTGCGTCGCAGGCGGACTCTTGCCCGCTGCGCCACTGAGGTCGTCAAATATAATATAATATATACGTAAATTTTGTCTAAAGTGATTTTTTTCACTGCCATTACGGAATGATTTATCAATGTCAAAATAGTTTCAGTATAATACAATAACATGAAGCATTATACAATTTTGATTGGTTAGTAGAACGGGCAACCCTCAAAGAATTTATATTGAACAGGGTGTCAATTACATTGAACGTGAGAATAACGTAAAATCTATGAGAAGTTTTTTATTTTACAAAGTCTTACTCATGATAAAATTCTTTCTGACTGCATTGCTCATTTATGGTGACATTTTCATGTCCCTGTGAAACTTTTAGATAATTTGGAATAGAGTTTCTGCAAAAGTGTGTTAAATGTAGCCGTTTATATCATACTAGTTTCCGCCCACAGCTTTGGGCGCGTGGTATCTTATTAATTTATACCTATGTGCTATTCTAGACTATAAGCTATAACTATGCCAAATTACATCCAGATTCTTTCATGCGTTCCAGTCTGAAACATCCATCCATCTAAACTTTCGCATTTCTAATATTAGTTAGATTATGATATTACCTATTTATAAACTTACTTACCTTCAAATGGCTTGATATCTTCTTGCCATCTTTCAACCAGGAGTAGTAAACCGGAGAATCTCCACTCTTTAAGTTACAATGTATTTGTACTATCTGTCCTTCTTGTAAATCTGATGCTAGTAAAATCTCTTCTAGTTGTGGTGCCTCCACTACATTCAATTCAAACGACCTTTTAGCCATTTCTCCGGATGGGCTTTTTACTATACAAGAGTAAGTGATTCCATTATCTGATTTAGTGACTTTCGGTATAGTTAAAACTCCGTCATTCGTTGTCGCGTCTCGTCTTAATCTCATTCTTGACTGACATTTATCATTAACGCAGGGATGTGATATTTCGATGTCTGTTTTGATATGTTTTAGTGATTCTTCAATTAACGTATCTTTATTGCTTTCTGATTTAGAATTTGCACAATTCCTGTTTTTTGATTTACAAGAATTAGACACTTCGATGTGAGTTTTAGTAATAGGTTTAGTCAAAATATCGGTTGTTGTTCTTGTGAATCTTAATTTGGGTTTTCGTCCGAATATCTCTATGCTTAATGCTGTGTTGTTGATTGAACGTTTGTACCGTTCTGCAGTTATTTCTTTACCTTTGTATTCCCAAGTAATATCTCTGAAAGTAAACAACTATACTATATTATAATATTCCTGAGTGGTTTTCACGGAACTCTTGTTGCAATCAATTACAATCACTTCTGTTCAAGTGCTGCAATTACATCATAAGGATTCTAATAAACATTATAAACCTAAGGTAATAAATCAATAATATAATATAATAATCATAAGCCAATAAACCCTCCGTAATAAAATTCATTGGCAGTAACTAAAAGCTATTAGTATCAATTTTTTATTAGTAAGTATCAGATTTCTGTATGTAATTGCAGCACCGATATAAACACCGCATTATCCTCCTAGGGGAACAAATGGGAATAATTCGAATGCTGAGACGAAGATTTAAAATCATCTCACCAAAATATGAGATATCTCACTTTTTCGAGCATAGGCCCCCGATCTCTAGATTAGATACCCAAGAGTAAATATGCAAAAAAATATCCCTTAAAATATAATATTTTTTCCTTCTTTTATCAAAAAGGCAAAGTAGGCTTAACTCGTAGATTAAAGTCTTTTTAAGTGAAAAGAAAAATTCATTATAATAATTTTACTGGGAACGTTTTTGCCGGACGCTATTACAAAGATAAGGATATTCTTAGAAGTTTCTTGACATCTAACGTAATTTCTCAACATCAGTAGAGATGATTCAGTCTAAAAATGCACGCCCCTCCACTTGTACTTGTACCGCATGTAGAGGTAAACACATTGGAAATACATTGGAGGGGCGTGCATTTTTAGACTGAATCATCTCTACTAGTAGTTGTGTTCTCGGGTTTTGCCATAAGATTTGAATATATTTCAGCTTGTGTTCAGTGAGTGTGTTTATTTATTGGCTATGACGACGAACGTTTATAACATTTAAGTTGTGTTAAGTGAAGTTTTTTGTCTTTGTTGATAATATATTATTTAAACCTAACCTTACCTTACAGGATATCCGTAATACGGACATTTCAGGGTTACTGTTTGACCACTCTGCGCTTTAAATGGCGGTAACGTACGAATGTACGGAGGACCTGGAACAAAGCATTTGTTTTAATATAAATAAGATGGTGTTTTTCTGTATGTCCATGTGGTTTTGGCTCATAGTTTTATAACTGACCGCCTGCCTGACGTTAACCCTTCTTGGGTATGTCACCAAAAGAGTTATGAGTATGAGTATAGCTGGGTGCGCAATTAGAGGAAGGCAAAAGAACAAGTGGTTTGATTCTGTGAAAGATGATTATGAATGTAAGTGGAGTAGATTCAGTGTTGACTAATGATAGGAGTGAGTGGAAGAAGAAAACATTGTGCCGACCCCACGCGTGGAATAAGGGCAGGAGAATGATGATGATTTTTCTGTCGTTCGATGTTTTACCTACTTCAATTTCGTAAAAGTTCTTATTTACTTCACGCTAAAAACAGTTAGCGTAACTTTTAAATTGACATTTCTGAAATTAAGACAAATATTGGGGTGTTATTTATGAGTGGGTAAAGCAAAATCAATATCTTTATAACACCTTCACCGATTAAGCTCATTATGCTTTCCAGCAAATCTACATAGCAGAATCTCTAGTAGACTAATAAATTTCACACAGATTGGATTAACGTTTTTTAAGTTATGCTCGAACTAACACATACCATACAAAGCAAAACCACTCTACTTGCTACTTGATTTTTGCTCGCTTCGCTCGCTCAATCAGTTATTTTTGTCAATAAACTCATATAGTTTAGCAATACTTACCATAAACATTAAGTCTGTCGTGATGTCCCACACTACTCTCCCCATGGTGGGCCACACACGAGAATAATCCACCATCTTCCACTCTAAGATGTGATATGTTCAGTTGGGTGGTGACACCGCCATCTGGCGCCATGATTTGTCCTGTTGTGTACCTGTGAAACAAATTAATTCCCAACGAATCACATTTAACCGTACACTGTGACGTTTCCGTAGTGTGATTACGGAACTCTGATACAATCAACACTTGTCAAATGTCAATCATATTGATTGAATACACACTCTTATGTAATACCAAATCTCTTGATTACAATTAAATCGTATTGACATTGATTGTAAGCAAAGATCCATAATTGGCCCACCGGTCTCTTTGGACTGAAATTCATAAAGTACTAAAAATCTAAATTTCTTAAGTAAATCTCGTTTTGTACAAATCTTAAAACATTCCTTTTTGTGATTTTTTTGACAGCGGGATGATTTGACCGATTCAAAAATGCATTAGGTTAACTCATCCCGCGGGATAAGTTGACAGCGGCCTCAGTTGACCAAAGACCCATCCCAAAATGATTTTCCCAAAATGACAGATTTTCTAAATGTCTTTGTTCATGAATGTCTTAAATATAACTGTCAAATTAGTGTACAGTCAGTAAAAAATAGAATTTTGAATAGTTTCCCTTTCGACCTGGGGCCTTACCACGAAGTCTTCCAGAACGATTCCGTAACGATTCCATTATAGAAACGTCACTACTTCCATACAATTTGCATAGGTCATGGTACGCAATAACAATGTAATACTAATTTGGTAATGTACTATGAATTCATGGTAAGGCCCCTGGCGCTGCGTTGATGTTCTAGTTATATGTGTCTCGTTGGGATGATTTTGTCCCGTCAAGTCACATAGTTACCAGTACGTCTACCATGAGTTATCTACATTTAGATCGGCTGACGCTACTACAGTAGTAATAGTACGTTACTATGACATCTGTCAAAATTGTTACTCATGGTACCAAATTCTAAGCAAATGAATGAAGCGCAAACTACAGTCGCTGTAGTACGCTGTGACGTAGGATAGTTAATTACGTGACGTTTTAGTACCCAACTATCCGCTAGAGGTGCTGTAGGTACAAGTTTTCATACAATTTGTGAACTAGTCGCTAGCGAGTATAGATTGTGAAAACTCATGGTAGACCTACAGATGGTTTGTGCAGGAAAGGAAGTTAGAAGGTTATTTTCTAAGCCGGTACCTTGAGTCTGTATTAGATGACACCACTATACCATCTCTCTCCCAACCAAACCTGGCTGGATGACCACCATTCACAGTGCACTGAAGACTTATCTACAAAATAAAATACACCTTAACGTCCTATACATAGAGCTTATTATCTACAGTAGATTCTACACAGCTACAAATCATAATAAAACAAATGATAGTGTTAAGGCTAAGGTTGAAAATAACTTGCAGTGTCGTTGACACATTGTTTGGTTTTCACAGTTCGTGCATTAGAAAATATAGGGTCGTGCGTAGGTAATAGGGTAGAAAATATCTTGCAGCTAAATTGTCGCACAAAGGTTGTACTTTTGTGCATGAGAACATATTTTCATAGAACTGTCTCACACTGTCCATTTTGATAAAGCGTTTATTATTTTTAGAGCGAATAGAAGATACGAATTATTCCCATTTGTTCCCCTGGGACGGACTAAAAATTTCTGTTTGTCCCCTCTTGGTGACGGGGGAACAGATAGAACTTTATACCTACTCGTAAAATTTTAACATGAAACTGAAAAATTTAACTTAAAAATCATCATCTTTTTGTCCTTATCCCACTTCATGTGAATTTGGCATAAAATGTTTTTTCTCCTACTCTCCTCTATCAGCCGTCATTCATAATTTCATACAACCCATCCATCTTTTTTCTAGTCTGCTTACAGAAACTAGCTAAATTACATAAATAAGCTAAATTGCTTCTAAGTATTGACCCTGACTAGACGGTAACATTAACTAAAGCTAATTTTAAACTGATCTAGAGACGTTTTTTTTTATTAATAAAATGTAGAGCTGTCAAAATAACATATTATACTTTTTAGTTTCATCTACACACTATATCGTGAAAAAGATGAGTAATTGATAAACTGATAGTGAAAGTGATATAATATATATATAGATAAGTACCTAAATTTAAAAAAAACCCAGGGTAGTTCCTATGAAAACTAGTTAGTTATTTATGAAAACAGGAACTCTAACAAACCTACGAGTACCTATACCTAAATTTTGGCTGGAAATATTGTGCCTATTTTTAGCAAAAATAATACAAAAAGCGGTACTAACGTCAACTCCAGGCATCACCGTAGTTTCGGTGAAATGTTGTGTTATAACCATTTGTACGCTCCTTTTCAAGCGTATATTCGTATCTAAAAAAATAGGTATTCATTAATTTGGAGTTCAGAAAAAGAGGTACATATTTATTTGAATAATTCAATACAAAATGAACATGAAAATTCAGGCTTAATTAGGAAGAGCCGAAAAAAACTCACCATTATATACATGGTCCCACCAAGCGTTGAATTTCTCAAAAGCCTTACTATCCTGATTAGACAGCGCCCTGAAAAAAAGGTATTGTAAAAAACGGTATCGAATAACCGGTATTGAAAAGCAATTATTTTTAATGGCCTGTAACCGAAGACTTCGAATTAATGAGAGTTCCCAAGAAGGTATTGGATTTCTTTAACACATTGTAAGCTACGTACTTGTATTATTTTGGATTGAAAATATTAAATTAGGAGTATATTTTAGACCCAATTTATTAGAGAAAATTTACGCTACTTATTTCTTACATCATCTTTTGCAAGATTGCGTTTATTTTGTAGCGAAATTGCGTTTTAAGTTACGATTGTGGTATAAAGGCATAATTATGTAGTATTTTAGAGCGTCAGGTAGAGATTTTACGAGTATGCGCCCAAAATGCTGTAGTACCTACATGGAACATGGTTAGATGGAGTCAGCTTGCAAGAATTGGTGAAAATGTGCAGAGATGATGTAATGACAATACTATAAACAATAAATAAAATTTATTCAAAAAAGCATAATAAGACAAAGAGTACATAAGGGGCACTAATCGACTAAACATAGCTAGGTAAAATAATGTAGCCTGAACTAGGTAATCCTGTGTTTCAGGCGATAACAGTGATAAATATTATAAAATAAAATAGAAAAATTCCTAACAATATTTTCGAGATTTTGAAAGGTTGCATTAAATTTTGAAGGCTGCTCCAGTATCATGAGCCACTGGATAATGATGTTGAAACCGGTACCTTCCGGTGCCTCAATGATCTATCTAGGCCGGCCATAGGTTAAGAAAAAAAAACACGATTACGCCTGTAATTCCCAGGCTTGGTAGATATCTCCTCAGATCTTTGAAGATACCTAAAGAGAGTAGTCAGAGGCACGTCTAAACATGATATTTGGCACATGCCCACATTTGGAACCTACTGTTCATATTCTATTCTGTTAGTATTCTATTGTTCTATTAATTGTATTGTTTATTATTATATTTTATTTAAGTTGAAATTTTGTATTTAAATGTATAATCTATGGTAATGTATTCTATGAATCAAATATGGGTCTGATTATAAACAATTTTTTTTATTATAATTGAATATATTAATTTTCAAAGTGAAAACATTCATTGGTTTTCATCGAAGCGTATCATTGAAAAAAAATGTGAAAGCAGATTATAAGTTTAATACCAAATTCGAATCAGACAGACCTCCATACAATTGTATTACAAAAGGTTCGATAAATATCAAAGACCCAAATACCTTTCGGATCACTGAGTCGCGAGGATTATTTCTCATGGATACACAGCTTCTGAAATGACTTACAAGGGTTGAGATTATGGACCCTTTACAGAATGAAGGAGAGATTCTTATTAAAACTGGGTTGTAATTATAATATTTAAATGATTTACTTATATTTTCTTTGTTGTCACAAAAGCCTTCAAGTGACCCAACAATATTCTTAATTTTAGCTCACCGCTCGTGATTTCGTCTGCGTGATTATTAAATACAACTAACTACTAGGTAGGTATCTATCTTTTCAGCAAGGGGTTTCAACTTATTTGGACTTATATTGACTTATATGTCTGTAATTTCTAAGCTTCATAGTCCTATTAACAAAAAAATGTACAAGTTATATTAAATTAATAAATTCGAAAACCCCCGACATAAATTTTGCCCGCCATTTTGTGGTGGCAGCCATCTTGGATTTGAAATTTGTCATAGTGCATAGTATTCTACTACTCAAGCCTTTTTATTTGGTAAGAACTTATATTTACGGAGTTGTAAAAAAATTAAATAATCCGCAATTTTGTGGCGGCAGCCATCTTGGATCGACTAAACAATTAAATCAAAATCGATTCATGCGTTTGGGAGCTACAATGCCACAGACAGACACACACATACAAAACCGTCAAACTTATAACACCCCGTTTTTTTGTGTTGGGGGTTAAAACAACCTTAAAAAGTTAAAATTCGAAGACACGTGTCAAGTGCACGAAAAAAGACCTTAAGGCCCTGTAATTCCAAAGTACTGGTTCCATTTGACGACCTCTGTGGCGCAGCGGGCGAGAGTCCACCTGCGACGCAAGAGGTTACGGGTTCGATTCCCGCCTCGGAACAAATTTGTGTATGATCTGCAGAAATTTGTTCCGTTGCTCTGGGTGTTTTCTATGTATAATAAAAAATATCTATCTATGTATATAATGTATTAAATATATCAGTTATCTAGTGCCCATAACACAAGCTTTGAGTAGCTTACTTTGGGGCTAGATGATGCTGTGTGGATTGTGACATCATTATTATTTATTTATTTAAAAAAACAACAAGTGTAGTGAAGAACGGTAAAAAGTCTCATTTCCCCGGTAATTTTACTAGCCACGGACATCAAGGCAAAGTAAAATAAAAGAGCTCTTAGAAGATTAAGGTGTAATCAAATAAAGCGACCAGATGGTAGTTAAAAGGGAATCAAATAAGAGCTACTTGAATAAAATAAACGCGGGTATTATTTATCCCGGGTTCCGTAGGTATTGTGGTACGTCAGTCGTTTTATTGTGACTATAAAACCCTCTGTGGTCGCGTCCCGTTCCCTGAGGCAGTACAGGTACTGCGGAAACTCGAATGGTATTCACTTTGGTATACTCGACTGGCGTAGTGTAAAAGATTGCTTCAATTTTGAAATAGGAATAAAAATGTTCAAACGGGACTCGAACCCGCGTTTTTGCTACATGCCACCATTCACTATGCAGCCTGGACTATATAACCCTTCAATAATGTTTCTCTAAATCTACAAATTTTGCCGCCGAATCATTTGAAAATTTTGAATCTTATTTTTTAAGGATGAGCTTGCAACTGGCCACGTCAGGAAAAATAACTACTTTGCAATACGTGGGTGTCTAAAGTTTGTACGTGCCTTTGACTATATCCTCAAAGATCTTAAAAAAAAAATGGAAATGTTATAATCTAATATATCTATAATGATTGTGAGCTAACATTTTGTTTCCAGGTTTATCTTGTGGGGTTAACAGGAATATAAAATAAATATGATCACGACTGTAATCCCCGGGCTAGGTAGATATCATCTTCAGATCTCTAGTTACTTAGATCTTTGAGGATATCTAAAGAGGGTAGTCAGAGGCAAGTCCAAACATGACATTTGTTACATGCCCATATTTGCACTGTAGTTAGTATTCCGTACGAGACAGGTTGCAAGCCCATCGCCGCTTATTAGAATGCTAACTTATGACACATACCTTCGAATTTTTGGTTCTAGGGTATGCCGGTTTCCTCACGATGTTTTCCTTCACCGTTTAAGAGCACTGGCATTGCGTTCATAAATTTTTCGAATGGAAAAACTCATTGGTGCACGACCAGGTTTGAACCCACGACCTTCGGATCGTGAGGCCGGGGTGCTACCACTGCACCACCAGCGCTCTTATACAGGAATATTTACTCGTATATTATTAAATCCTTCATTTTGACACAGATATCCTGTTGTAAATAGTAAAACATTATACCCACTTAGTATAAGCAAATTTTCATTTGGCTGCATCTCTGATTTAGAATCTCATTATCTGTGATATTTTTTAGATATTCCTGATAATCGAATGGTCAAGAGGGAAAGATATTCTATTAAGTCACTAAGTCAACGTTAAAACTTTAAAATGATATTTTAAATCACAAAGACTCGTCAAGTAAACATTTTTTTTTTAATCAAAAACATAAAAGTGACTAGGTTCGAGAAGACTACGTGGTGAGAACACAAAAAATATTATTATGCTTGAAACAGATATACACTTGATTTACACGAGCAAACAAAAACTCAATCGAAAAGAACTCGGCGAGTTCAGTTCGAGAACCGTTAGTAACATGACATCTCAGACAATTCCCGTAGGTTCGTACCCGACCCCACTAGCTGTCACTTATTATTGTGTTGTGCACATTAAACTCTATTGTTATTTGAATTAAGCCTTCACAATTAGAGATGTTTATCGTTTTACAACTGGGAAAATGTTATTGTACAAGGGAATAGTATAAATCTATAGGAATAGCTAATGTATACCTTGTTGGCTCAATGAATCTAGGCATTCGTGAAGTTAGCCGCAAGAGCTGCGCAGTATCGTTTTTCGGGAGCAATTGGAGGTATGAGGAGGGGGGAAAGAACTGTACATGCGCAAACTCGCACCTGTGGCTAACTTCACGAATGCCTAGATCCGTTGGATGACCTATACATGCGTTGATATAGGTAATATATTTTTTACAAAAATAATACAAATACAACTTCTTCTTTATTGTTTAAGTGTTTTTTATTTTAATTTTTTTTTAGTATCAAATTTTTTAATTTTATAGTATTGTCAACATCACAGAGTCAAATTGTCAAGTCAATCTTCTGATCTTCTATACTAATATTATAAAGAGGAAAGATTTTATTGTTTATTTACATTGAATAGGCTCCGAAACTACTGAAACGATTTGAAAAATTCTTTCACCAATGTGTAGAATGAACTTTCAGGATGAACATAGGCTATATACTTCATGTAGGTACTTCGCGGGCGACGCCGCGCGCAGAAGCTAGTAATATATAAAACAAAACAGAATATAGCAGAATAACTATTTTTTTTAATTTGATAATTATACAAACATTTCTGAATTCTAAAGCAGTACGTAGTTCGCCGGGACAACTATTTATAAACAAAAGAAGGCTATTTTGTTTAACATTTTTGGGATTTTTTCCGATGGATTTATTAGAAAAGTACTATTACATTACAGTCTATATCGCAATTTAATAAATGAGGTTTTTCTTATCTTTGTTTACATTAGGTACATAATCCTACTAATATTATAAACGCGAAAGTTTGTAAGAATGTATGGATGGATGGATGGATGTATGTTTGTTACTCTTTCACGCTAAAACGGCTGAACGGATCTGAATGAAATTTGGCACAGATAAAGATTATGGTCTGGAATAACACATAGGCTATTTTTTATCCCGGAAAAATATACCTAAGGTTCCCGCAGGATAGATTTGTTTTTGTTTTTCAAGGTATCACGCGGGCGAAGCCGCGGGCGGAAGCTAGTACAATATATTATTTGCTTTGTCGCGATTTAAGATTCACAGCACAATAGCTGTGAACTTTAAAACAGCGAGTTTATTGAAGGAGTTTATACTCGTAGCTCGAACGTCTACGTGACATGCTTGAAATACCACTAGCCACTGCTGGAATAAAAAAAAAAGTGAAATGGTTCACAAGAGCATAGCATCACGCCGTAATAATAAGAAATTATGTTGTCTTTTAAGATTTGCAGGGAAAGTAGCGATCTCACGGAAATAAAACTTTTTGAAAAAATATTTTTGTTAATCCATTCACTACGCGAATATAGGACTAAAAAGGCAAATATACAACAAAAACAAATTAAAAAAACCTCACATTTAAAAATAAAAATATAAACTTCTAATACTACCAACCTACCTATTATTTAAAGGAAAACGTTTCAGAAACGTCACATTTCAAGCTTGAAGCAACACTATTTCATTTCAATATTTATAGGTCATGGTACGAAATATCAAAGTTATATTAATTAAGCTTGTGGTAAGGCCCTATAACTATTCTCAGGATAATTGTAATGACAAATCATCATCATCATCATCATCATCATCATCAGCCTATAGCAGTCCACTGCTGGACATAGGCCATATAATGACAAATAATGCAAGTAAAATGTCAGTGTACTCCTCGATAATTCGTGGAGTAGTTTGAGAATATTTCTTGGAGTACTTTGGGAACAACCCCTTCAATTTGGGGAAAGGGGAGATAGTGCTAAGTCTGGGTTGGTCGAACCATCTTTCAAAATATTAAAAGTTTATTACAGTGCGCTGTCCAAAACATAGAACGTAAGCTTGTTTACTTATGAAAGTGCTACGCTCTATTGAAACCTCTTTATCAACAAAACCACTCAGCAGAGCAAAGAAAATTAAGTACTTAGCAAATAAATTAAAACTTTTACTGAAGTTACCTTTCAAGGATTGATTCTGGGTTTGAGGTCGGTTCTACCCCTCTCGTAACTGTTATACCTGAAAGAAAAAATAATTATTTTCATTTTTTTGTTCGAAATCAATAATTCGAAAAGTTAATTAAAGGTATTGAAGAAACACTTTTTTTTAGTAACTGTAGGCTATGCGGTAATGCAGTTTATTTACGCGGAACCCTAATTATTTTTCTAAAATAAAAGTACCCGAAGTTACTCCTTATAAAATCAGCTATGTGCCAGTGAAAGTCTCGGCAAAATCAGACCAGCCGTTTCGGAGATTATTCAGAACAAAGAGACAATAAAAAAAATGATTTTTCTTTTAAGTACCGTAAGTCTATACTTTTATAGGCATCTTGTTATTTTTTGAAATTACAAACAGACACGTCGATTTAATATATAAAATAAATAAATAAATAAATATGATCACGACTGTAATCCCCGGGCTCGGTAGATATCTTCCTCAGATCTTTAGTTACTTAGATCTTTGAGGATATTTAAAGAGGGTAGCCAGAGGCACGTTCAAACATGACATTTGGTACATGCCCACATTTTGCACAGTAGTTAGTATTCCATACGTGACAGGTTGCAAGCCCATCGCCGCTTATAAGAATACTAACCTATGACACACGCCTTCGAATTTTTGGTTCTAGGGTGTGCCGGTTTCCTCACGATGTTTTCCTTCACCGTTTAAGAGCACTGGCATTGCGCACATAAATTTTTCGAATGGAAAAACTCATTGGTGCACGACCAGGTTTGAACCAACTACCTTCGGATCGTGAGGCAGGGGTGCTACCACTACACCAC
The DNA here is from genome assembly GCA_963675405.1 of Cosmorhoe ocellata. NCBI lineage: Eukaryota > Metazoa > Arthropoda > Insecta > Lepidoptera > Geometridae > Cosmorhoe > Cosmorhoe ocellata. The sequence continues at coordinate 5,015,929 of OY776268.1, forward strand.
CAGAGCTCTAGATTTAATATATTTGTATAGATAACTTTCACGACTTCGATCGTGTAATTTTTAAAACAAATTACATGATTAGCACACAATTCTAGAATTAAATGAATAATTGTAATATTATTCTCCGTTTAAAATAAACCTCAATAAATATGTAGCCAAATGCCATTGGCGCAGTAATAGTGAACAATGTCACAGCCTGATTTTTTGAAAGCTGGTTTGTTTTGTATTATAGGAAAAATAAACAGCAGCAATTTATGGCGGTGGCGCGGCGGGAAACTGTCCAGCTGAGACGCGAGAGAGGTGCAGGTTTGATGTTTGGCAAATATTTTTTTCGTTCTGAGAGTTTTCATATCATGATACTCGTAATTTCCGATACCCATAGATACATACAGGGAGTCCTATGTTTTTACTCTAAGCTTAAAACCTCTTTATGCGCTAGGACCGAGACGAAATTCTAGACTGAAACTAGCACTTAAATTCACTTAGAATTCATTTTACAAACTGATTCTTGTGATTTTTTTAATTTATTTAAAGGAGTTTTGTCGCGCAGTGACCATATTATCTCCGTTTAGGCTAAACACTTAACTTACCAACTAGACACTACTTACTTGGGTTAGGTTGGAATTGTCACATAGATTCACCTAGCATGTACGAGTAAGACGTTTCAAAGTGATCGATGTGATTTTATTGAATAAATTATTTCTGAATTGAATTGAACACTTATTATTATTATTAAATTAAGCCTGGAATGCTCTTAACCATGTTCAAAGTATTATGACTAAACCTTAATCCAATAGCCAAATTATTGAATATCACAACATCACCAGCTGCGAATAATTATTAGACTGTGTATAATTCGGAAAACAGATTGCGAGTGGAAAATGATCGGATATTATTTGCCTGGCTTCATTGATTAATTATGGCAGTGCAGGGGCTATTCTAGGTATAGTGAGATGCCGCGGCATCTATCCTAATGAGATTTATATCACTATTCTGAGATTAAGACCAGTTTTCGTGTTAAATCCGGGATAAATACACAAAATGGCGTAGGTTTTTTTAACGCTTGTTATGGGAAAAGAACACGAAGGTACTTAGACTTATCTATTTTTACACCTATCTATACATACATCCAACTAATATTATAAACGTGAAAGTTTGTATGTATGTATGGATGTTTGTTACTATTTCACGCTGAAACAGCTGAACGGATCAAAATGAAATTTGGCACAGAGATAGATTATGATATGGAATAGTATATTAGCCTATATACTATTCCATATCATAATCTAACTCTATTTAAAAAGGTTCTACGGTTCTAATTTAAAAAAGTATTTTCTAGAGATGGTGGTATTAACTACTTAAAGTTAAAGTAAAGTAATTTCGTATCATCAGCTATTATTTTTCACAACTAAAATCACGCGAAGTTCAATCTTATTATGAGCATAAAGCTGCGTGCGAGTGACTTTTAGTCCACAGAGTACCCTGCTGCCAGTCTATTCAATCCGTTATCTAGGTTACATCGCCATTCAGCCTGAACTCGGAAAGATAGAACCTTCTAGGCTTCAAAAGTTAAGTGTTTTTGGAAGATGACGATTTTATGAGTAAGGTGTTAGTTCTGAGATGATGGATGATAGAGGGAAATGGAAGAAGAAACCCCACACAGCGTGAGAAAAGGGCAGGAAGAAGAAGAAAAATGAAAATTATGATTTTGATCTGAGCTTGCATTTTTAATCGTAGTCGTGATTCTGTTGTTTGTGAATGTTGAATGTCATGTGTATTTTTGCCCGTATTTATCTTTGTAACTGCTGAACAGATTAGGATGAAATTTAGTATATACTTTATATCTAAAATTTTACATACGTTATGTTAAAACTCTTGGGTATCTTGTGTTGTTATTGCAATACTTTCCCCTTGTCATCTGTGTGTGTGTTACAAAATAAAATCTTTATTGTTCTATCTTTACTAATATTATAAAGCTGAAGAGTTTGTTTGTTTAGTTGAACGCGCTAATCTCAAGAACTACTGGTTCCAATTTAAATATTATTGTTGTGTTGTATAGTTCATTTATCAAGGAAGGTTATTATAGGCTATACAAGTATAACAACACATTACGACCAAATGGAGCGGAGCATCAATAAAAAATGTTGCAAAAACGGGTAAAAATATATAACTTAAAACACACAAAGTTTTGCGAGAGTCAACTAGTTCTGGATAAAGTCTTAAAGGGATAAAAAAATAGGGTTATAGACCGTCAAACTCAGCAAGTAAAAAAATATAGGCTATAATAGAAAATCACTCCTCTGCGCCAAAGCGTAAAGATATCGTACAATACCATAGTTACGTTGTTGCCCAATTTTACGTATTTCCTATCTCTACAGTAGACATTGGCCTTTATGTCCACCGCTAACAATATTTCCTAACATAATGTCACATACAATCGAGCCTACGGGACCGGTGCTGTATTTGTGGCTCGCAGCCCGACAGGCGGCCATTACCGTAAAATTACACTGTCCTCTATATTTAACCCGTGTGCATTTACTGGAATGTATCTGTTTCGGTTTACTTGCAATGGATTTTATTTTTATTAGGTACAAAAACAGTTATAAAACCACACAGCAGAAAAATGGCTCTTAGACTCTTAGTCAACTGAGGCCGCCGTCAACTCATCCCGCGGTATGAGTTGATCTAATTCATATTTTGAATCGGTCATTTGATCCCGCTGTTAAAAAAAGAATAGCTATTAAATGGATATGAGAGCTTTCAGAAGTATGTGTGGTTTAACTTTGAATGATAGAGTGAAGGACAGTGAGATCAGAGAACGTTGTGGAGTGAAGGCAGACGTAGTGATGAAAATTGAGAAGGGTATGTTAAGATGGTTTGGGCATGTAGAATGGATGGATGAAAGGAGATTGACGAAGCAGGTGCATAAGGAGACTGAATGGGACAGTTGGAAGGGGAAGACCTCGGCGTACGTACCTCGATCAAACTGGGGACGTTTTAGAGAAAGGCCAGGTCCAGAGTACTCTAAACCGACGCGCATGTATGAAGAATGTAATGAGAGTGAATGAAGCAAAAGAGGTAAGTATGTCAAGATCGTAGCAAATGGAGATCATCAATGGAGAACAGGCGTGATTTTATGTATGTATAAACACAAAAAATTGTACACACAACATACCTACACCAAAAGAGAAAAACAAAGAAATAAAATAAAATAACACTTTGATGTATGTGGATGGTATTATGATAAAATAGCAAAAAGGCAAGATGATGGATTGTATGATAATCTAGTAGACCTTCCCACGGAAAGTTATTTTCACGCAAACTCCAGAAACAACTTTAGATGTTGAATACCGGAAGTTTAGTTCTGAATACAGAAATTTCAAATCCTTAGGTCTTATGGATAAACGTTGATCTGTCAGTCAGTTAGTCAACGAAGAATTTTATATTTAGAGTCAAACTAAGCAAAGTTTTGAAAGTAACTTTGGAAACTTAGTTTTAAGTACTTATCGTCGAGAAAAAAATATTTTTTCATAAAAAAACGTCAAAACACGATTCAGCAAGTCATTAAAAAAAACATTCATTCGACATCTCAGTCACTCCTTTCTTACTGTCATCTTTCACACAGTCCATCCATCTTTTTTTTGGCCTACCTCTACCCCTGTATCCATCCACATTCATACTAAACACTCTCGTTGTAACATGACAAGTCTCAGCGCAAGTCATGATTTCAAGAAATGATGATATTTTTCAGTAACTCCCATTTGTTCTATAGAACTGTGACGTCATAGAACTGTATAAACTTTTTTATCCCTGTAGTTCTATGGTAAGACTGTTGAAACGAAAATTGTGCCATTAGTCTCATAGAACTAAGCGATTGAACTGTTAAGAAATTTTTGTCATACTTGTTCTATGACGAGACTGTGTAACTTTTTTATCACAATAAAGTATATATACATATATTTTGAGTTTCACATGAAAAACAGCTGGTTAATATAACCATCCGGTTGTGTTGAAGACCAATGACCTCAGACTTAGACAGGCAGCAATAGTCGTAAATGTTTACGGCAGATAGTTGTATCCCCTGGATTGGGTAAAGGGGCAAGTTGATAACTGCTTCAATATGTTTTTATGGAGAAAACTGGAAACTTCAATTGTATTGTAAAAGCTTAGAGAACGGACAAATGAATGCCATCAAATTGTAGTGTCCCTGCAGTAGTAATATCTTCTTCTTCTTATATATAAAAATGAATTGCTGTTCGTTAGTCTCGCTAAAACTCGAGAACGGCTAAACGGATTTATCTTATCATGATCTTGAAATGTTCGTGGAGGTCTAGGGAAGGTTCAAAAGGTAAGAAAAATTCGAATAACTGCCGGGAAAACCCTAAAAATAGCCCTTTTTTATTTCCCTATAATAATCACTCACTGTTGTCTAAGCAATGTAGAAGGGGGTACGAAGTTTGCCGGGACAGCTAGTGTTCAATAAAATATATTATGTCGTGCGGTGGCATGTATGTCGATGACTTAAGATATAAAATTTTCTTGTCTGGAAATATTTACTGTACACTACCAATCTTGACTACCCTCACAGCTAAGTTGGTAGTAGCTCTGCCTTCTACGCTGTAGGTTGTAGGTTCGATCCTCACCCAGGATAAATATTTGTGTTATGAACAAAGATGTTTGTTCTTGTCTGGGTGTCATTAAACGTAGTACCTGGATGACCGAGCTTTGCTCGTTTTTTTTGGGGTAAACGACGTTTTCTAAAAATGAAACCTAGCTAGATCGATTTATCGTCCCCGAAACCCCCTGCATACTAAATTTCATGAAAATCACTGGAGCCGTTTCCGAGATTCCGATTATATATATATATATACATATATACAAGAATTGCTCGTTTAAAGGTATAAGATGTATTTACGAAAAAAAAGGAATGTAATTATTCTATCAACTATAATGGTACCTATAGTACAAGCTTTGCTTAGTTTGGGGCTAGATGGCGCTATGTGTAACTTTTTTTGGGTATAATGTCCACCGACTTATATTTATTTTATTTTTTAATCTTCTAATGACATGGTATCTGTCGCGGGCCGGATCTGGATGAGGCTAGCAGCAGACCGTGGACAATGGCATATGCAAAGATATTAGTCTAGTATATAGGTACCTACCGGTGGTACCTATATACTAGACAATTAGAATATATTTATGCAAAATTTCTTTTTCTTTTAGATAAAGGGGTGAAACCCCTTTATCGAACTCGTAAGTACAATAGTCATGTAAAATAAATAAAAATATACGTACACCAATCAAACACCTAATTAATTAATATTCTTTGAATTTTTCAAATAACTAACTTGAAATGGGTTGAGAAAAATAATACTATAATTAATTATCCTGTCTGCCATTATTTATTAGAAGTTTGGCTTTACTCTGGATCTGTCTGTAAGACCTGTATGTATCTTCAAGATTATTTATTTAACTCCAAGTCATATTTTTCACTTACAGAACGCTGCAGGATTTGGACAGTTTAAAAGAATTACGCTTGCCTACTACTTATATTATTTTCTCAGCTTTGTCTTAAAAAACTTACCAAAGAAAAAGCAACAGAAACCCAAACACAGCCTCCTCGTATCCATTTCGGCACAATCAAACTGACAACTCACAACTTCACGTCAAAACTCATTTCCAAACTCGCAATTTTTTTCAAGTTCCGAATACGAGATGAAAGTTCACTGTGTTTATAAGCGGACGTGCACCTCGCTCCAAGGTTCGCGAAAGACTGAGGATCGGGAAGCGACTGTATGGAGAGATTGCTTCGAGACACACTTCAAAATAATTTGTAGGACAGAGTATCTACTTTAGCAATGGCATGAAACAAGACAGGAATGACACATATGAGTCGTATAGAATCAAAGGTTGCAATCTGTCACTTATTGATATAGTCGTTTAGTTAGGGAATTCAAAATAATGTAAAAAAAATGCTGGACAATCCACAAAGCATCATCTAGCCCCAAAGTAAGCTAGTCAAAGCTTGTGTTATGGGTACTAGATAACTGATATATTCTAATACATTATATGCATAGATAGACTTTTTTTTTAGTATACATAGAAAACACCCAGAACGGAACAAATATCTGCAGATCATACACAAATTTGTTCCGAGGCGGGAATCAAACCTCTTGCGTCGCAGGTGGACTCTCGCCCGCTGCGCCACTGAGGTCGTCAATGTTATACATTATTTTCTCAATCTATATCAAAGGCGGCATTATAGCGTTCAAAATTGACAGTGCTTTGGTCGAAACCGCCCTGAATCTAAGCCAGTGCCAAATTTTATCCCAGCCAATGCGACAGAATAATTAAATAAATAATTATTTAGCTCAATTAATTCTTAGTAAGAGTTTGAAGTATTTATAAAATAAATAGCTTACAGCGGCCATAGTAGATTTTTCTTATCTACATTATAAAAAGTAATTCACTCTTAGTGTTTCTAAAATATACCTTTCAAAATCCGTCTAGCCGTTTGAGCTACAGCTAATAGCCAAAAGAACTCACATACATACCTACAAGTACATACCTTTGACACCTAAAAACACGTAAATCTGTTGCAAATCCAAGTGTCTTACTAACACTAAGTATAAACAGGGTTACTGGGTTATTAGAAATTGGGTTGCACAAACTTTCTCACAGTGTGTATCTCAAAGTTTACTACGTGAGTATGATGTGCTGATGAAACATGAAAATGGGGTGGAAAAATGTAACTTTGTAAGTAACGCATGAGTGAACGAGGGTTTATCCAGATGTTTTGTAACAGCTTGTTACCTTTTTGTAACATGTTACCGTTTAGAAGATTATATTCGAGGGTCTACCATGAGTTTTCACTATCCACACTCGCTAGCGACTGTAGTTAAAATATTGTTTGAAAACTTGTACAGCGCCTCTAGCGGATAGTTGGGTACTAAAACGTCACGTAGTAAACTTACGTCACAGCGTACTACAGCGACTGTAGTTTGCGCTTCATTCATTTGCTTAGAATTCGGTACCATGAGTAACAATTTTGACAGATGTCATAGTAACGCACTATTACTACTGTAGTAACGTCAGCCGATCTAAATGTGACAACTCATAGTAGACGTACTGACAGTCGGTGAACGTATATAACCACGGAAGTATTCCTTGAACTGAAGAATGACCCCCAGAAATAGAGCCTTAGTGGGTGTGGCTTGTCAGTTTTGCCAAATAATTTTATCAAAAACTAGCTGTCCCGGCAAACTTCGTACCGCCTTCTATATTGCTTAGACAACAGTGAGTGATTATAATTTAATATGAACTTTATTAAATAGTAATAAAGTTCAAATTGACTCTACATTTTATTTAGAAAAAGTTGTAATGGGAAATAGAAAAGGGCTATTTTTAGGGTTTTCCCGGCTGTTATTCGAATTTTCCTTACCTTTTAAACCTTCCCTAGACCTCTGCAAACATTTCAAGACCAAGATAAGATAAATCCATTTAGCCGTTCTCGAGTTTTAGCGAGACTAACGAACAGCAACTCATTTTTATATATATAGACTAGGTTTTGCCCGCGACTTCGTCCTCGTAGAAGTCAAAAATGGGTCTAATAGGATTTTACTTTCTACCCCTTTTTACTTCTCCAAGTTTCTGGTCTCCACGATCAGCGGTTTAGGCTGTGCGTTGATCCGTCAGTCAGTCAGTCAGTCAGTCATTCAGGACAAAGCTCTTTATAAGTATAATTTTACAGAAGCTTATTAGACGTTACACGGCAATTTAAACTCAAACGTCGAGGGAATAAAGTCAACATTATTTATTTTTGGCAAATCCACGAAAAAGTTTCAATGTGTGAAATTTAGTGTCATGTTACGCGGATATTTCCCTTGAAGAAATGCTTCTGTGTTTATATGCGTTCACTGCTGACACTATTACGCATGATTTTACTTTAAAGATGGCGGTCGGTACATTGTAAGGTATTTAATCTTAAAAGTAATAAAATAATCATAAAAATAATTTATTTTTCTTCAGAACGGTTCTCTTAAAGATACAATAAATATACCAGTAGGTCTACCATGAGTTGTCACATTTAGATCGGCTGGCGTTACTACAGTAGTAATCTATACCTATATAAGAGCTTAACCTGACTGACTGACTGACTGACTGACTGATTGATCATCGCCCAGCCGAAACCGCTGAAGATAGAAAGCTGAAATTTGGAAGGTGGCTTCATTTTATAACCAAACCACCCACTAAGGCGGGATTTTTGGAAATTCTACCTCTAAGGGGGTGAAAAAGGGTGAAAACGTTAGTATGAAACTTTTTAACGCGTGGAGCGATTTTCATGAAACTTTGTTTGTGCACTGTAAATACAAAATGAATGAAAACGTGTTTCAGGATTTTTCAATATAATCTTCAAAAAGGGGTCAAATGTGGGGTCAATGTTTGTATGGGAACTTTTTAACGGGTGGTGCGATTGGTCTGAAATTTTGTTTGTGCACTGTAAATACAAAATGAATGAAAACGTGTTTCAGGATTTTTCAATATAATCTTCAAAAAGGGGTCAAATGTGGGGTCAATGTTTGTATGGGAACTTTTTAACGGGTGGTGCGATTGGTCTGAAATTTTGTTTGTGTACTTTAAATGCAAAATAAATGAATACGTGTTTCAGGATTTTTCAATATAATCTCCAAAAAGGGGTAAAATGGGGTGTCAAAGTAGTATGAGATTTTTATGAGTTGCGTGATGTGTTTAAAACTCAGTTTAGATATTTTATGTGAACGAAGTCGCGGGCAGGACAGCTGGTCTAGTACGTTATAAGACATCTGTCAAAACTGTTACTCGTGGTACCAAATTCTAAGCAAATGAATGAAGCGCAAACTACAGTCGCTGTAGTACTGTGACGTAGGATAGTTAGCTACGTGAGGTTTTAGTACCCAACTATCCGCTAGAGGCGTTGTACAAGTTTTCACACATCTTTTTAACTACAGTCGCTAGCGAGTGTAGATTGTGAAAACTCATGGTAGACCTACTGATCGAACCTGTATTGTTATTTGTGAAAACTGAAGAAGGTTTATTAAAGCTATCAGAGTTTTGAATATAAGTGTCAGTATAAAGAAATAAAGAGATAAGAAATAAGAGCGCTGGTGGTGTAGTGGTAGCACCCCTGCCTCACGATCCGAAGGTCGTGGGTTCAAACCTGGTCGTGCACCTATGAGTTTTTCCACTCGAAAAATTTATGTGCGCAATGCCAGTGCTCTTAAACGGTGAAGGAAAACATCGTGAGGAAACCGGCATACCCTAGAACCAAAAATTCGAAGGTATGTGTCATAGGTTAGTATTCTTATAAGCGGCGATGGGCTTGCAACCTGTCACGTACGGAATACTAACTACTGTGCAAAATGTGGGCATGTACCAAATGTCATGTTTGGACTTGCCTCTGACTACCCTCTTTAGATATCCTCAAAGATCTAAGTAACTAAAGATCTGAGGAGATATCTACCGAGCCCGGGGATTACAGTCGTGATCATATATTATTATATTAAAGAAATAAACTTATATTTCGTGATCATGTAACAGAATAAAAACAGTAACCTCGTAACCCGTAGCGTGTCTACGCCGTAGCACGTAGCAACTCTACAAGCGGGAGTACTACAATCCTACTAATTATAAACGCGAAAATTGTAAGAATGTATGGATGTGGAAATGTATATTTGTTACTCTTTCACACTGAAACGGCCGAACGGATATGGATGAAATTTGGCACAGATATAGATTATAGTCTGGAAAGCATATAGGCTACTTTTTATCCCGGAAAAATTAACGGTTCCCGCGGGATAGATTGTTTTAGTTTTTCAAGGTACTACGCGGGCGAAGCTGTGAGCAGAAACTATATAGTATACTTGCTGACTCTCGCGCATATACATCCATACATACATACAGTAAAAGCTCCTTATTCGCGCTTCCTTCATTCGCGTTTTCACTATTCCCGGGTAAAAAATTGCGACCCAATTCCTTTATTCGCGGCTAAAAATGTCTTTATTCGCGGATCTAATAAGTACATACATAATACATACATACATTCTTACAAACTTTCGCGTTTATAATATTAGTAGGATACAACGCCGCTACTCGAATCGTTTTTCCATACAAAATAACCAACAGATTTCTTATTTACGACGAACCGGAGCCCTGGTATGTAATCCACTTCCCGGAATACCTTTACGGCCCTGGGGGGAGTACCCTGAGCTATTACCTGCACAGTGACATACTTAGTCGCACCTGATCCAGATCGTGACACACAGATCATCTCTTGATGTATCTATTTTGGTGACATTTTGAGATTGTGACCCTAATAATAATAATGATGATGACCAAAAACCCAAAAACCCCTACATACTTAATTTCATGAAAATCGGAGGAACAGTTTCCTAGATTCATATGGTATATATACCAGCTATATATAGCTTACTAGCTTAATTTAGTTAGATAGGGTGACCCTAGAAAAGATATAAAAAAAAAAAAAATTAAAAAAAAAAAATATGATCACGACTGTAATCCCCAGGCTCGGTAGATATCTCCTCAGATCTTTAGTTACTTAGATCTTTGAGGATATCTAAAGGGGGTAGTCAGAGGCAAGTCCAAACATTACATTTGGTACATGCCCACATTTTGCACAGTAGTTAGTATTCCGTACGTGACAGGTTGCAAGCCCATCACCGCTTATAAGAATACTAACCTATGACACATACCTTCAAATTTTTGGTTCTAGGGTATGCCGGTTTCCTCACGATGTTTTCCTTCACCGTTTAAGAGCACTGGCATTGCGCACATACATTTTTCGAATGGAAAAACTCATTGGTGCACGACCAGGTTTGAACCCACGACCATCGGATCGTGAGGCAGGGGTGCTACCGCTACACAACCAGCGCTCTTTCTAAAATAAATATCTATATAATAATAATAAAGATCAAGACTGTAATCCCCAAGCTTGGTAGATATCTCCTCAGATCTATAGATACTTAGATCTTTGAGGATATCTAGAGGGTAGTCAGAGGCACGTCCGTACATAACATGGCACTTGCCCACATTTTAGTATTCAACTAGTTGCAAGCCCATCAATATACCAACATAATAATTTGTAAGAGCTTTTTTGTGGTAAGGCCCCTGGTCGTTTTTTCACATAACTTTCCACATGGATAAATTTGTAACAAGTAATACAAATAATCATATTTTTTTCCACGCATATGTGCGTACTTTACTTTCTGTAACCCATAAAATGAAACTAGCACCTAAAAACTGCATGCGAATTGCTGTATACTCCAATTACATAACCCAACAGACCATTCGAAAAAATATAGTGCTGTACATTGCACATATCGATAATTATTTCACCGCGCATTATCGATAAAACATCGAACTGTAAAAGCCCTCAATCGAATCTATAGCTCGCGTTCCCGATTTTATGAAGCGGGTAATTGTGTAGACAGCTCTATACGAAGCCAAGTTAATGCGTTGTAAGTAATCTCTCTGGAGGAAATGACAGTCACAGGTGCGCCTTCCGTCGCGAACTGCTAATAGCTTTTAGACAGCAGCCGTGTTTAGGGATGGGCCACGATGTATCGAAATCACCGACATTTGAGATGAACATCTACCAATAGAACTCCGACTAATAATTTAAATCTATTTCTAAAATAGAATTTTTACATACATACATACATAAAATCACGCCTGTTTCCCAACGGGGTAGGCAGAGACCACGGATCTCCACTTGCTACGATCCTGACATACTTCTTTTGCTTCATTCACTCTCATTACATTCTTCATACATGCGCGTCGGTTAAGGGTACTCTGGACCTGGCCTTTCTCTAGTACGTCCCCAATTTGATCGAGGTACGTACGCCGTGGTCTTCCCCTTCCAACTGTTCCATTCACACTCTCCTTATACAACTGTTTCGTCATTCTCCTTTCATCCATCCTTTCTACCTGCCCAAACCATCTTAGCATACCCTTCTCAATTTTCATCACTACGTCTTCTTTCACTCCACAACGTTCTCTTATCACACTGTTCTTTACTCTATCATTCAAAGTTAAACCACACATACTTCTCAAAGCTCTCATTTCCACTGCATTTATTCTACTCTGATGCTTCTTCTGCCATACCCAACTTTCGCTACCATACATCAATGTCGGCACTAACACTCCACCGTGCACAGCCAGTCGTGCCTTTTTGGACACGATCCGTTTTATCTATCAATATTATAAGAAAAGATTGGAAAACTTTTATTTTACCTTTACTTAATAGGGATTGCTTATTTATTTATTTTATTAAAATAAAATATAAGAAAAGATGAGTTATTTACACCTAAAATTTTACATCTTCTGAAACGATATAATATTACATTTTGAATAATTTGAATGCTATTTTTTAACATGTTTACATTATGATAAACAATGCTTAACTAGCTTTTATATCAGTTGCTTCAAATATAATATATATTTGGAGACTGTCATCATAAGCTGATAGCAATTACGCGTAAGACATGTCAACCTTGAAGTGCCGACTCTAAACAAGTTTTTATCGATATCGATAGCAACCACGTCTCTTTACTATGTAGTTACCGAGATGACATACAGTAATGGCTGCAGCACCATCTGTTCCCAACATAGGAGAATTAGTTCACGCGTGCTGTCTTCCAAAATTGGTACATAGTACATACGGTCTATAACCTAGTCTCAGTTTAATGAAATCACAAGCTAATTTGGACCTTCTTGCGTGCTGTTTCAGTTTTCATCGTCTACTATTATAAATTTCTCGACTTCTTTCAAATAGTGTTGTCTTGCAAACTTTAATTTAAAAAATATATGCGAATAAAATACTACTTAATTTTAATTATTAATTTATTTCTCTGTAAATAAAAATATATCTTTATATACCAAAGTAACATAAATATTAAAAGCAAGAGGAGAGAATTAGCGTTGAATTAGAGGAAATTATAAGCTAAAATTATTATTTATTTATTCTTTATTATAAAAGTAATATCATCTTATACATTTAAACGAACAATTCTAGTATTTACATAAATAAATAAATAAATAAATATTGGTGGAAATTTCTCACAACGACATCTAGCCCCATTACCCCATTATCAACCTCGATTACCAAAAAAAACCGAGCAAAGCTCGGTCATCCAGGTACTAATTATCATGTAACCTGTAAAAAAGTCTTGTATCGGTGATTATTAGGTAAGTAAATAACTGGAGATTTCACTTTAACTTTATCTGGTGTCAGCTAAGTATTTTTACACAACATATTAATAAAATGAAACATGTGTATTAATTAGACCCTAGACCCGGAAATAGTAGACAGCCCCTTAGATCTCAAGATCCTTCAGAGGGCCAGAGCATTTCTCGGAGGGATAGAAGGACCTCTCAGATCCCTAAGGATGTCGGGAGTAGTTGGAGGCCGGAGGCATATTCTAACGTTAAAACTAACACATTATACACAAAAATAATGGTACGGTCAGTCAATCAGTAATGTAATATTCTAAATCCTACTAATATTATAAACGCGAAAGTTTGTAAGAATGTGTGGATGTCAGGGTGTGTTTGTTACTCTTTTACGTTGAAACGACAGAACGGATCTGGATGAAATTTGGCACAGATATAGATTATAGTCTGGAATAGCACATAGGCTACTTTCACTCACTCCTACCATTCATCAACTCTGAGTCTACTCCTCTTACATTCATATCACCAAACCACTTTTTCTTTGGCCTTCCTCTACTTGCGTACCCAGATACACTCATACCCATAACTTTTTTGGTGACATGGTTTTCATCCCTCCTCATCACGTGTCTATACGATGCTAATCTAGCACTCTCTAGAATCTAGGTTTAAAATCCTACAATCTAAAACTTTCAGGATAAACATAGGCTTTATTTTAAATAGGTTCTTCTCAGGCAAAGCCGCGGGTGGAAGCTAGTTTTTATATTTAAATCACGGCCGCTATTCTCTCATATTGAAAACTTTAAGTTTTAAAAATTCAATTCCAATATCTTTAAAGGTATCTTCGATTCAACAGTTTCGAATGACACCTGAGCTTTGAATCTTTTAAACATTTCTCTAAAACATTTTCATATTTTAAAGATTCAACTACCTACTTCAAGAGCACAGGTGGTGTAGTAGAATTTATCAGTCCTGCATTAGGGTGGGGGTTCGAATTCAATGTCGGGCACCAATATATTTTTCATTCGAAAAGGCGGTCAAGAATACGTTAACCGAAGCATATTTATGTAGCTTTGTAGAATGATAGAATGTAATGAGAATGAATAAGTAAAAGAGGTAAAGAGGTAGGATGTACCTACATCTGTCAGGATGTTGTCATAATCCCCACCGACCAGGATACAAAATGTTGGTGGGGAGAACGCCAAAAAAATTGAGTTTTGTCATAAACGGGTGGGGACTGGGGACATCTTACTAATTATTATAAACGTGAAAGTTTGTAAGAATGTATGGATGGATGGATGGATGTATGTTTGTTACTCTTTCACGCTAAAACGGCGGAACGGATCTGAATGAAATTTGGCACAGATATAGATTATGGTATGGAATAATACATAGGCTACTTTTTATCCCAGCAAAAATGAATGGTTCCCGTGGGATATGTGTTTTTGTTTTTCAAGGTTTAAAGCGGGTGAAGCCGCGGGCGGAAGCTAGTAAAACATAAACAGATAGCCGCCATATTGGGGAAATCAAATATGGCGACTGTAAAATCGTTACGTTCAGCCGGGTTTTTTAATGTTGCCAATAAATACTAGTTAACTTATGTACCTATTAACGTATGAAAAAAACAAAGCGCTTGTGAATTCCCCTTGCGGTCAACCATCCAAATAAAGACCCTGCAACACGTCGCCAATTTTGGATATTATTAAGAACCGACGCTAGACTTTAGCGCTAGACTTTCTTGGCAAGACCTAGTAACCACTTTATCGATTCCCTCTAGATTATGGTAATAATAATGGTCATCTTTGGCTTACCACCCACTTGGCAATTTGTGCCAAGCCATGCCTATGTACCATTATCTGGTACCCATTAAGATAAAGTTAGAATGTATTGTGAAGTGAAGTGGCGTAGTGGTAACACCCCTGCCTCATGATCCGAAGGTAGTGGGTTCTAACCTAGTCGTGCACTAATGAGTTTTTCCATTCTAAAAAAATATGAACGCAATGCCAGTGCTCTTCAACGATGAAGGAAAATATCGCGAGGAAACCGCCATACCCTACAACCAAAAGTTCGTAAGTGTATCATAGGTTACTATCTATTCTTATAAGCGCCGATGGGCTTGAAACCTGTCACGTAGGTACGGGATACTAATGCGCAAAAAAACATGTTTCGACGTGCCTCTGACTATCCTCTTTATCTTCAAAGATCTAAAGATCTGAGGAGATATCTACCGAGCCAGGGGATTACAGTCGTGATCATGTTTGTTTGTTTTTTTTGTTCTTCTTAATTTAAGAGTTTGACTCTTGTCTTGGCATAACTGATGTGATGAATCTCTCTCCACTTAGTTCTTTCCAGGGCAATCTCCTTGACCTCTTATATATGACAGCAACCTTCTCTCTCACTGGGCTCATGATAGCTTATCCTCGGTCTTCCTCTTCCTGTATTTTTTGTTACAAGGTAAAAATACCGGTAATATTTCCTCTATTCGAATACTCGGATATCACACCGGCGAATATTCGGAGGCAATCAGCAAAAACAATCCAACGCGCGAGTTTATTCGATTCATAGTTCATACATATTTTACTTAGTCTGTTACACTCGGTACTGACTGCTGATTCGACACTCGCCTATTCCTTTCTTAAGCAGAGGCTAGCATTTTTCCGGGCTATTCTAGGCTAAACTATATCTGTGCCAAATTTCATGCAGATCCGTTCAGCCGTTTTAGCGTGAAAGAGTAACTAACATAGGTACATCCATACATCCTTACAAACTTTCGCGTTTATAATATTAGTAGGATTTTACTTTTCTATACTTTTTGTATATTAGTAATTGTCGTTTTTTGTTTCTGTGCCAAATAGGTAAACATTATGTTTTGAGTGTCTTAGGTACAATTTTAGCAATCATCATCATCATCATCATCATCAGCCTATAGCAGTCCACTGCTGGACATAGGCCTCCCCTAATGAGCGCCATTGCGCCCTGTCTTCAGCTCGACGCATCCAGCCTCCGCCAGCAACCTTTCGCAGATCGTCACTCCACCTAGCCGGAGGGCGTCCTACACTACGTTTGCCGAGCCGCGGTCTCCACTCGAGAACTCGTTTACCCCAACGGTTATCGGTTCTTCGACAGATATGGCCAGCCCACTGCCACTTCAGCTTGCTAATTCTCTGAGCTATGTCGACAACCTTAGTTCTGTGTCGGATAGTCTCATTACGGATTCTATCCTTCAGAGAAACTCCGAGCATAGCTCGTTCCATAGCTCGCTGAGCGACTTTAAACTGGTGGACTAGCCGTACCGTGAGTGTCCACGTTTCGGCTCCGTATGTCATGACAGGTAGGACGCACTGGTTGAAAACTTTCGTTTTCAGACATTGTGGTATGGGTGACGAGAAGACTCGACGTAACTTTCCAAAAGCTGCCCAACCCAGCTGAATCCTCCTCTTAGCCTCCTTCTCAAAGTTGTCTCTACCTAACTGTAAAATCTGTCCGAGGTATGTGTACTGCGAAACAACTTCAAGAAGGTTGCCATTAACAGCGACAGGTCTCGGGTCAATTCGTTTATTAACCATGACTTTGGTCTTATCCAAATTCATGCCGAGACCCATCATCCGCGAGGCTGATGCTAGGTCGTCCAGCATCTGTTGCAGCTCCTCCAACGACTCCGCCAGTAAGACTATGTCATCTGCGAATCGTAAGTGTGAGATGTGCTCGCCATTTATGCTTATGCCCATGCCTTTCCAGTCCAAAGTCTTAAACATATCCTCCAGCGCGCTTGTGAACAGTTTCGGAGATATTACATCTCCCTGTCTCACTCCTCTGCGCAGCTGGATGGGCTTAGACTGCTGGTCCTGTACTCGGACACTCATGGTGGCGGCTTCGTACAGACATCTCAACACTTCGATATAACGGTAGTCTACTTGGCATCGCTGTAAGGATTCCAGAACAGCCCAGGTTTCGACAGAGTCATAGGCCTTCTCATAGTCCACAAAAGCCAGACACAGGGGCTGATTAT
The DNA here is from genome assembly GCA_963675405.1 of Cosmorhoe ocellata. Classification (NCBI taxonomy): domain Eukaryota; kingdom Metazoa; phylum Arthropoda; class Insecta; order Lepidoptera; family Geometridae; genus Cosmorhoe; species Cosmorhoe ocellata. Next base: position 5,033,162 of record OY776268.1, read on the forward strand.
ACTCTTCTGACTTCTGTATAATCTGCCTCACTGTGTGAATGTGGTCTATGGTGCCATATCCTCCGCGAAACCCGGCCTGCTCCGGTGGCTGGTATTCGTCGAGTCTTCTGGCGAGGCGATTCGTGACAACCCGAGAGAATAGCTTATAAACGTGGCTCAAGAGCGAGATGGGTCTGTAATTTTTAAGAAGAGTCTTATCTCCCTTCTTAAAAAACAAAACCACCAAGCTCTCGTTCCACGCCTTTGGAGTTCTCCCACAGAGAAGGACGGAGTTAAAGAGGTTCTGCAGCTCCTGCACAACAGGAGCTCCTCCTGCCTTCAGAAGCTCTGAGGTCACTCCGTCTTCACCGGGGGCTTTTCCATTTTTAAGCTGTCTCAGGGCCAACACGATCTCGTCTTTGCTGATTTCCGGCAGGTCGTCGGTGTAGTGGCGGGTGAGGGTGGCTCTGGAATCGTGGCTGTTACGCTGGGGGCAAGGAGCATGTGCCGCATATAGCCGGCCATAGAAGTCCTCGATCTCTGACAATATCTCCGGCTTTGACAATACGGTTCGGCCATCGCGTGTTGTTAACTTCGTCAGATGGCTCCTGCCAAGCTGCTGAGTGAATACTTTGGACCCTCGGTTTCGCTCTATTGCCTCTTCAATGAGACGTGTGTTGGAGCTCCGAAGGTCGCGCCGTACCATCTTCGCAATTCTCTTGTTCAGGTCTGGCCTCTCTGACGAAGTGGCCTGAGTGGTTTCCCGTCTTTTTGTCATTAGCCGAAGAGTCTCATCCGAAAGTTTGGACTTCTTGCCTTTAGGCTGCATTTGGCAGAATTTGATGCCCTCGTCCCTTAGTGCTCCAACCACGTTTCGTAGGGCCTCATCAACGTCCTCGGTGGGTTCCGCAGCAACGAATCTATCACCAAGAAGCTTCTGAAACTTTTCGGTGCCCGCCATTATCTGGAGCAGATTGGGTCGGAGCGTGGACTTCATCAGACGGTTTCTTTCAAGCTTAAGATTGATATTCAGAGAGCCTCGGACAAGTCTGTGATCAGATCCGGTATTAAACCTGTTGATCACGGAGACATCTCTGAATATGTGCCTTTTATCCGTCGTAATGAAGTCGATCTCGTTTTTTGTCACATTATCGGGGCTTCGCCACGTCCACTTCCTGTGGGGCTTCTTCTTAAAGAACGAGTTCATCAAGAAGAGCCCCTCCTTCTCTAGGAAGTTGACGAGCATTTGCCCCCTGTGATTTCTGCTTCCATATCCATGCGGGCCCACTCTGGATTCGTCACCAACTCGGACTCCCACTTTGCCGTTAAAGTCCCCCATAACAACGTTGAAGTGAGCCTTCGTGGTGTTATGCAAGGCTTTGGATATGTCCTCGTACATATCCTCCACCTCATCATCCAGATGTGCCGAGGTCGGTGCGTATGCCTGAATGATCTTCATACTATACCGCTTAGATAGTCGAAGGATCAGGTACGCTACCCTGTTCGACACACTGGAGATTTGTAGAACGTTGTTACAGAGGGCCTTATTGACGAGAAACCCAACGCCACCCTGTGATTTTTGGTCACCCTCGCGGAAGTACAGAAGATGGCCCGAGTCTAGGGTAATGGTGTCCTCTCCCTCTCTACGAACTTCACACAACCCCAGGACATGCCACCTTATGTTCTCCAGCTCCACTTCCAACTGCGCTAGATGTTCGTCGAGCCTCAGAGTTCGTCCATTGTACGTTGCCAGGGTCAGTTGTTTGAGGTAGCCTTCGGTAGCCCGGTGATTCTTAGCACCCCCTGTCACGCCGTTACCATGGCCGCTACCATGGCCAGGAATAGCATGACGGCCGGGAACTGGGGGCCATTTCCTATTTGTACCTATCATGAGGGGGTTTATGCCCATAATCCCCACGCTGGGCAAGTGGGTTGGGGATCGCAGGACACAGCTTATCGCACCGCCAACGCTGCTGCCCGTCGACGGCCAGAGTGTTTAGCTGTGCCGATGTAGGCTGTGCTATGCCGCCATCAGCCGGCTGCCAGAGCCTCGTTTGTTTTTTAGCAGGGTGCACCACGTGCAGGTGAGGTTGGCTTGGGTACCGAAGATGGTGGATGTTGGAACCCCGTACACCCCAATTTTAGCAAACTTTTGTTGAAAAAACATTACTTACCGGATCGGGCATCAAAATTAACAAGAACGTTAAAGTATCGTTTTCTATTTTACGTCATTTCATTTTACGGAAAATAATCCTTTGCCAGGACATGGTGGAACACAAAAAAACTTCAACAGGCGATCAAAAGGCTAACAAGTTGTTAGCTTAATTAATGGAGCATGGTGAAAGTAGGCCTAAGTATTTTATTTTGCATTCAGTTTTTAACTTATTTTAAATATAATAAAAGTGTATTTAAATTATAAAATATTTAAAATACCAACCCATCTTAATCTATACCTATATAAGAGCTTAACCTGACTGACTGACTGACTGATTGATCATCGCCGAGCCGAAACCGCTAAAGATAGAAAGCTGAAATTTGGAAGGTGGCTTCCTTTTATAACAAAACCACCCACTAAGGCGGGATTTTTGGAAATTCCACCTCTAAGGGGGTGAAAAAGGGTGAAAACGTTAGTATGAAACTTTTTAATGCGTGGAGCGATTTTCATGAAACTTTGTTTGTGCATTGTAAATGCAAAATAAATGAACACGTGTTTCAGGATTTTTCAATATAATCTTCAAAAGGGGGTCAAATGTGGGGTCAATGTTTGTATAAGAACTTTTTAACGGGTGGTGCGATTGGTTTGAAATTTGGTTTGTGTACTGTAAATGCAAAATGAATGAATACGTGTTTCAGGATTTTTCAATATAACCTTTAAAAAAGGGTCAAATGTGGGGTCAATGATTGTATGGGAACTTTTTAATGGGCGGCGCGATTGGTCTGAAACTTTGTTTGTGTACTGTAAATGCAAAGTAAATGAACACCTGTTTCAGGATTTTTCAAAATAACCCTTTAAAAAGGGTAAAATGGGGTAAAATGGGGTAAAATGGGTGTCAAAGTTAGTATGGGATCTTTTTAACGGGTGATGCAATTGGTCTGAAACTGTGATCGTGTACTGTAAATGCAAAATAAATGGACACCTGCTTCAGGATTTTTCAATATAACTCTTAAAAAGGGGTCAAATGGGGGTCAATGTTTGTATGGGATTTTTTTAACGGTTGGTGCGATTGGTCAAACTTTGTTTTTGTACCTACTGTAAATGCAAAATGAATGAACAGGTGTTTCAGAATTTTACAATATAACCTTCAAAAAGGGGTCAAATGTGGGGTCAATGTATGTATGGGAACTTTTTAACGGGTGGTGCGATTGGTTTGAAACTTTGTTCGTGCACTGTAAATGCAAAATTAATAGACACGTATTTCAGGATTTTCAATATAACATTCAAAAAAGGGTCAAATGTGGGGTCAATGTTTGTATGGGAACTTTTTGACGGGTGGTGCGATTGGTTTGAAACTTTGTTTGTGTACTGTAAATGTGAAACGAATGGACACGTGTTTTAGGATTTTTCAATATAACTAAAAAAGGGGTAAAATGGAGTGTCAAAGTAGTGTGGGATTTTTATGAGTTGCGTGATGTGTTTAAAAATCAGTTTAGATATTTTATGTGAACGAAGTCGCGAGTGGGACAGCTAGTACTTATATAAATAAATAATGCTGGACAATCCACACAGAAAGCTACTCAAAGCTTGAGCTAGATAACTGATATATTTAATGCATTATATAGGTACATAGATAGATATTTTTTATTATACACAGAAAACACCCAGACCAACGGAACAAATTTCTGCAGATCGTACACAAATTTGTTCCGCGGTGGGAATCGAACCCGCAACCTCTTGCGCCGCAGCGGACTCTCTCGCCCGCTGCGCCACTGAGGTCGTCAAATAATCAATAGGTGCTTAATACATTAACATCACCGCGAATACCTTACTAGAAAGAGATAAGAAAACAAACAAAAAGTGGGAAGTATAACCGAAAACAAGGTAAACACCGATTCGTATTTTCTATAGGATTTATCGGGGCATACTCGACTTTCCAGTTATGTGTTGCCAGATACTTAAATAAATGGAAATATTTTTTTACGTCACGTTACAGATAATTGATAACATCGTGAGGAAACCGGCATACCCACCCTGGAACCAAAAATTCGAAGGTGTGCGTTATAAGTTAAAAAAAAAAGTAAATAAATAAATATGATCACGACTGTAATCCCCGGGCTCGGTAGATATCTCCTCAGATCTCTAGATACTTAGATCTTTTGAGGATATCTAAAGGGGGTAGTCAGAGGCAAGTCCAAACATGACATTTGGTACATGCCCACATTTTGCACAGTAGTTAGTATTCCGTACGTGACAGGTTGCAAGCCCATCGCCGCTTATAAGAATACTAACCTATGACACATACCTTCGAATTTTTGGTTCTAGGGTATGCCGGTTTCCTCACGATGTTTTCCTTCACCGTTTAAGAGCACTGGCATTGCGCACTTAAATTTTTCGAATGGAAAAACTCATTGGTGCACGACCAGGTTTGAACCCACGACCTACGGATCGTGAGGCAGGGGTGCTACCACTACACCACCAGCGCTCTTATAAGTTAGTACTCTTATAAGTGGCGATGAGCCTGCAACCTATCACGTACGGAATACTAACTAGGTACTTACTGTGCACAATGTGGGCATGTTCCAAATATAATGTTTAAACGTGCCTCTAACTACCCTCTTTAGATATCCTCAGATCTAAGTAACTAGAGATCTGAGGAGATATCTACCGAGCCCGGGGACTACAATCGTGATCAGTTTTTTTTTATTTAAAGACTTAAAGAAGCCTTTGAGGGACATTTTAATCCTTTCCACTCTGGTTGGTACGAGGGTGGTGAAAATCACGATAAGAAGTAACAAATAGCTATATTTTTTCTGTAGCAATTGATTCTATCAGCTGGCAACCCTACAGGTAGTGGCGTGAATTAAACATGAGCTCTTCGTATCTTAAACAGGCTCGGATTGATACCGTGTGTGGTCGATGCAACGATTTACACCGGGCTTACTATTACAGGAGTACCTACAGGTGGCGATTCTGTTATTCCACAGACTAATAAAATGCTAAAATACAAAATAAACAGGACAAAAATACGTAAGACCTTATTTTGTTCACTAAATTAGCGTAACTTTTATAAATGAGTTGTAGAATGAGAAAAAAAGATTGTTGTAAGTACATAAACTTCCATTTTTCCGTAGTATCTACCTATCAATTTATATGGCAAGGATCACACGTCAGTTTAGTCAAATTAACTATAATTTAAAAAAAAAAATAGCATTTTTTTTAAGAAGGCCCTGAACAACAGAATTCTTCTTCAATTATGGCATCTGTCTCTTAGAGAACAATTTTGCCAGTGTCAAGTGTATTTATTTATAAGTATTGTCAACGTCACAGAGTCATAGTCAAGTAGTCAAGTCAATTTTAAACAAAAGATGGCTGTTTTGTTGAAAATTTTCGGGATTTCCTCCGATGGAATTTGAAGAGAACTATTCACTCTAATTCACATACTTTACACTCGCGTCAAGAACCCGGGCTTTATTGGCAAAATAACCACCAAAATTACGCAATAAAACTCAAAATAACACGAGAAAACATATAAAAACCAGAGCGACGTAGTTGTCAGGCAAATGCACCGCAGAAAATCAAACAACAGAATTACCACCTTACTTGTAAATATTAAAGTTGCAACCGCTAATTTCAACTCGGTTATTTATTCGGAAGTATTTAGTCCGTTTGGAGAATAAACGATTTTAATTTCAATTTTACTGACCCACTTACTGACTCATAGATAATTCATTCGGTCTTTCACCCATCATTATTAGGTATACCTGTCTTTCTTCATTTTTGCCATTTGCCTCAATTTTGCCAATCTCACCCATAGACTCATTCACAGTGGCGGATTTACACATTTGCCGCCAGTAGGCTATTAAATTTAGCGTTTAGTAATTTATCATGTAAAATCGTTGGATTATTTGGTATAGGTGTATAGTATTAAAATATTGCAATTTTGTTAAATTTTTTCTCCGTGTATATTATAATTTTTATTTATTATTTTGTGTAAGGTAATAAGCCAAATTTGCCGCCCCCTAAAATTTGCCGCCCTAGGCTCCAGCCTACTCAGCCTGGTGATGAATCCACCACTGCTCATTCAATGATTCTCTCATTCAGTTCCTGCGTATGCTGGCTTTAGGTATTGCCAACCCATCTCGCTAACGAACGATAAAACTATTTTCCTTATCTCAAATTAAACCGTTAGTTTACATCCCAAACAAGACATCGCATAAATCAAAACACAAATATTGAACAAGCTTCTGATATCGTTATTTCAGAACAATAGGCTTGAAACAGGCTGTACAATTTATTGTTCTTGTTACAATCTGTATTGTTTAGACCCCGAAAAGCCTCTTAGTTGGGTTTATTTACAACGATAAGGTATTTGTCCACTTAGCTAGGAAATTCGTTAGATCACACGATAATTAGCAGGCAACACTGACACTCACACGGCATTTAAACCAACCAAAGAAAATGTTAAATTTAATGAATAAATCCATGTATAAAGATGAAGTAAATGTCCAATATGACGCTAACATTTACTGTGATGTTTAATTTATATTAAATAAAAATATAGCATATTTAAGTGTATTTTTACTTTTCTTACTTTTGTAAATAAAGTTGGCAATATTTAGGCATTTTTTACCACCGACTTTGGCAGGATTTGGCAGGTTTTTAACAAAAGTAAGGCAGGATCTGTATTTTAGAGTTGGTCACACTGCGAATGGGTCACATTCAATAGATTTCCATGGCCTATTTTGAAACGATTAACATACTGATCAATAGTATTAAGTTGTAGAAAAGTTAAAAAAAAAAATGCATTTATTATATTTATCTATTTTGCTTTATCAATGTGCTTTAAGCTTTTAATTTTGTTTTGTTTTATCCCCTCTCATCTTGTGTTTCGAACTTAAGTCAATCATTATGCTGATGCAAAATTCTTTTTTTTTTAATTCTGCTATCGTTGCATATTATTATTTTGGAACTTTACCACACTCCTTACTGACACTGGCAGAATCGTGGCAATAAGGAAACAGTGCCAATAAAAAGAAATCAAGTCAAGACTAACATACTCAATCTATGTGCCAATTTCAGCCTAAGTCAAATCTAAAAGTAACAGGCAAGAAACTCGTTGGGATTTTCTGCGGTGTATTTGCCTGACAACTACGTCGCTCTGGTTTTTATATGTTTTCTCGTGTTATTTTGAGTTTTATTGCGTAATTTTGGTGGTTATTTTGCCAATAAAGCCCGGGTTCTTGACGCGAGTGTAAAGTATGTGAATTAGAGTGAATAGTTCTCGTCAAATTCCATCGGAGGAAATCCCGAAAATTTTCAACAAAACAGCCATCTTTTGTTTAAAATTGACTTGACTACTTGACTATGACTCTGTGACGTTGACAATACTTATAAATAAGTACACTTGAGTTCACTTGACACTGGCAAAATTGTTCTCTAAGAGACAGATGCCATAATTGAAGAAGAAGAAGAAACTCGTTTCGGTCCTATCGCCTTTTTCATCGTTATAGCAAGATAAGTATATCTACAATTTATTTGGAACACAGCCCTAAAATTAAAGTCTACTCACAGCTTAGTAATAGCCTAAATAAATTACGGTGTACACAACTGTACATTCTGTGTGTCGACATTTTTAACGTTAAAGCGTTTTATAAAATCTATCGTAAGATACAAAGGATTCTATTTTGTTTATATCTACACCAAAGTTTTAAAATATTTTACCATTATATCTTTTTCTTCCGTTTATTATGTCACCGGTACATGACTAGTGAGGGGAAAGGATGTCTGCCTTCATTTTAAATGACAGCTCGTACCTATTTTTTCGAAATTAAGGTGTATTGACTCTGACTACCCCTGTTTTAATAACCTCAAAGATCTAAAAAAAATGTATTCTGCTCATCTTAATAGTTTGTCTCGCCAGATGGCACCACTTATGCCAAACTGTGTTTTTTATTTTCTAAGCTTACGCGCGTGGCTTCTCTAGCGTGGTACCTACCCGGATAAAAAGTAGCCTAAGTGTTATTCCAGATCATAAACTACGCGTATCCAAAGTTTCATCCAGATCATCGGCTAGACGAATTTGGATGAAACTCAGATTAGATACCTATTGAAACTCGGATTATAGCATCTTTCATGTTACACTCTTGCTCGAGAATAGCCCGAGTCCCATCGGGGATATTGCGGGCTGATGATAATGATGATGCACATAATAAAGCTAACTAATAAATGAGATAACGTGTCCGCCCGTAGATAATCCGCTTTCAATGAAGAGGGATGCGGGAAGGATCGTCAGATAAGCGGGAGAGAGCTTATTAATAACAGGAGCCTTTGAGTTTCTGTTGGTAGGTACAAGGTACCTACTAAAAAACACAAAGTGATTTATAAATAAACTAGCTTCCGCTCGCGGCGTCGCCCGCGAAGTACCTACATAAAATATAGCCTATGTTCATCCTGAAAGTTCATTCTACACATTGGTGAAAGAATTTTTCAAATCGGTTCAGTAGTTTCGGAGCCTATTCAATTCAAACAAACAAACAAACAAACAATCAAAGTTTTCCTCTTTATAATATTAGTATAGATTATTATTATACCTATACCTACTAAAAAACTCAAAGTGATTTATAAATAAATAAATAATAAATAATGCTGGGCAATCCACACAGCGTCATCTAGCCCCAAAGTAAGCTACGTAAATAAAAAATTAAAATAAAAAAAAACAAATTATAAAAAAAATTGCTAATTATTACGTAGTATGTACCCCAGATAATATAATACTAGTAGGTATCTGTGCTGTTTAGAATATAATGTGACTTAGATTTTTGTATTGGGTAGAACTGGTGATATATTTTGGGTTGAAGAAGAAAAAATAATATCTACTGGGTAGAAAATCATGGGTTGAACGGAGAAGCTCTCTAAAATTGCATATTCCACCCCCCATAAGTATCTACTTACGTCACTCTTGTAGTCCAGACGAATTCAATGATTGTTTATTTGTCAGTCTGTCTAGCCCTTACAAAGAAACTGACATGAGTATCCTACACCCTAAAAAATAACCCTATATTATGTATATGATTTATGTACCCTGTATATGATTTATGTACGTATTTTTAGTGATAGCTACCGGTTTTTATTGTAGGTAAATAATATTTTTATTATCTACATTTTTCGACTAAGCAAGTATTACCTAAGTGACCAAAATACAGTAAGTAGGTATTTACCAAGATTATTGTGCCTTGATGTTTCACAATAAAATCGCGTCCGCTTATGCACCATGCCAGCAGCCTCAGCGTTCACCGACCGGTAAAACAGAAGGCTATTGTCGCGTCTCCACTCTACGATACTGAAAAGCAAAATGAATATCACCACCGCAAATAACCCGTATTACTTACGCAATAAGACTCAAATTACCTGCATATTTAAATTTGCCGGTAACACAGCACAGATCAGTTCAAACAGCTGTTTTATACAAATTTCGGTCTTATGTAATCGTGATAAGGTTTAGTGAAGGTGCATGGAAGTTTTCAGGAACGTTAAACACTCAATACCCTTAAGATAAAAATAGGGGGTGGGGGTTCTAGTCAATAGGTGGAGGTAGGGTACTTATACCTATGTAGGTGTTATCGGGCCTTAACAAAAGATAGTGTACCTACCTAGGTATACCTACCTATAATAGGTACCTACAACAGGTATTATATACTTAATCTGGGGTAGGTATAGCTAAGGTGTAATTCTGTTCAACCCAAATTTTCTTACCCCTTGGATTTCTACGCAATTTAAAAAAATATTTTTCAGTTTTTCAACCCATTTTTTTCGGGTTCCGTACCCAAAGGGTAAAACAGGACCCTATTACTAAGACTCCGCTGTCCGTCAGTCTGTCTGTCCGTCTGTCTGTCACCAGGCTATGATTCATAAACCGCGATAGCTAGACAATTGAAATTTTCACAGATGATGCATTTTCGTTGCCGCTATAACAATAAAATGTAGGTAAGTACTAAAAACAGAATAAAATAAATATATTTAAGGGGGCTCCTATACAACAGACATGATTTTTTGGCGTTTTTATAGATAATGGTACGGAACCCTTCGTGCGCGAGTCCGACTCGCACTTCATCGGTTTTTTTTTATTCAACCATATTTCAACCAAATCAAAATATGTATTTAAGTACATAGGTAGGTACTACTTAAAACCATAAGGAGCCTTTAAAGAGTGACACACTGGTTCGGACGGACTAATGCCACCATAAAAAGAATTGGATGTAGCTAGCTAGCATAAATGGTACCTACTCATAGGTATAATTAAGATAAAAAAAAAAGATAAAAATATATTTATTTTCAATAGAATCACAGGGATCACTTTGAAACGTCTTATATAACTAGGTGAGTCTAAGTGCCAATTCCAGTCCTATCCCCAGTCCGAGAAGAATTGACAAGAAGAATTGATTAGGTACAGGTACAGTACTATCGATGGGACGAAGCAAAGATGCTACCTAAAGTTTTTATCGATGATAGGTAGGTAGGTACTTTTGCATGGAAGGGAAACAGTCAGCTGTAGTAGACATGAAACAAAAACATTTTTTGTCTCCGATCTAATAAAACAATGCTGTCTAACAAATACCTTTTTATTGCCATCGGCTACGAGCGACAAACGTACACTGCGAGACAAAATAATTGGGGTACTCGCTAAGATAATAAGCAGATTATTTATACTAGGTACCTTACCTATAGTACAAAGGGCTTAGTACGAGTTATGGTAGTTTACAAAACTTACGTTTACTTATGTAGGTATATACTCGTATTAGTTATAGTATTACACTAGTCAAAGACCATCAGTCTGTAGTTTTAAAGGTTTTCATTTCTATGTAGGTAGGTACTTTACGCTTAGGTATGACGCGTTTGTATAAGGGACGTAGGTGCAATTGTTTCAGGATAGTAATAATTTCATCCGTTCTCATCTTCAAATAAATATAACGACCATAGGCTATAATTTAGTACATCCGATATTTGCTTTATCACCAACATAATTATTATCAGCCGGTTGCTATTCGCCGTCATAATGTAGTAGGCATTAGGTAGGTACGTACCTACTATAATTGGCTGTACTTACCTTTTTTTCTCCTTTTCTACCTCCTTATTATTGGTTTCGTTATTGTTTAGATATAATGACTCTAAACAGTGGTGGATTTATCACCAGGCTGAGTAGGCTGGAGCCTAGGGCGGCAAATTTTAGGGGGCGGCAAATTCGGCTTATTACCTTACACAAAATAATAAATAAAAATTATAATATACACGGAGAAAAAATTTAACAAAATTGCAATATTTTAATACTATACTCCTATACCAAATAATCCAACGATTTTACATGATAAATTACTAAACCCTAAATTTAATAGCCTACTGGCGGCAAATGTGTAAATCCGCCACTGACTCTAAAGATCTAAATAACAAGAGATTTGAGATATTTATTTCTTTTTTTTACAAAGGAGGATTAGGTAAGTCATTATCTTGTTTTTTTTCTACCTTCTTTCTCCAAAGGACAATGCCGTTTTCTTGCAAGTAAGTGTAAAAATACACAATAACCGTCACAAGCAGGCTCTTTCCGTCGCGTATTTTATTTTATATTTACTTATTATCCACTCCATCTTGTTTTTTAAACATTTCCCATGTTTGCTTTATGAAAATACTAGCGGCGCCTCGCGGTTTCATCTGGGTTGTCGTTTTAGTTTTAACCCCTTTTCATTTCCTTGGGGATTGATTCCGGGATAAAAGCATAAGTACATAAGTAGTGTCAATCCTGGTTCGATCCCCACCCAGGACAAAATTTGCGTGATGAATGCAAAAGTTGGAATGTTTTTTAGTTAAGTAAGTATATTTTGATATTGGGCCCCGACCTAGCTCTAAACCAGATAGGTTGGCTGGTAGAAAATGCCCCTAGGCATAAGCCCTCTTTTTGACACACATTTTTAATCTGTGTTTATTATAGTATAAATAAATAATTAGCTTTACTTGTTTGGAGCTAGATGGCGCTGTGCAAATGTTAAACAATATTTATTTTTATACAAACTTGACGTCTCATTTTTATTCTTGAAAGGTTATTTTTGTATATAAAGTATCCAAAAATCCAAATTTTTAAAACCGGTGTATATACCTAGGTACCTATACATCTATCCTATTAATCATAAGACGTGTTTAGGGTACAAACTAAGCACTTAAGACTGTCGATTAATACAACTCCTTATAAACCAGGCCCTGTATAATGGAAGGTGGCGTCTGTCTGTTTGTATTACGTTAACTTCCTCTTCAAAGGGTCACTGGATGTTTCCCGACTGAAGGGGAATGAGGGTTATGATTTTCATAGGCAAGTGTGTCATATCTAAGTGGTTTTAAAGGGAGACAGTTGAGTAAGGTTACGACCTGTCTTATCGTATCACTAGTTCTTTGAAACCATTGTGGTGAAAGGTTTGAAGCCTCAGAAGCTCCTTGACACCAGTTTTTCGAAATTTTAGTGTTTAATGTTTTTCTTCACCGTTTATAAGTAATGGCATTACGCACATAAGTAAGTAAGGTACCTACCTATTTTTTCGAATATAAGAACCCATTGCTGCAGGACATGAAATAAACCTAGGACCTTCGGAACTAAATTATTAGGTAAGTAGGTAGGTAAGTATCTCGATTAGGTACATTTTTTGTAAAAAGGATCATACAAAAAAGCGCTAGTACCGAGACGAATTTCTTGCCTGTTCTTCTCGTAGGTACTTGGGTTATTTTTGGTTAGGTTGGAATTGGCACACAGCATGTAAGACGTTTCAAAGTGATCCTTGTGATTTTGATGAATAAATTATTTTTCAATTTCAATTTCAATTTCGTGAGGCAAGGTGCTACCTCTACACCAACATATAGACACAGTGTATAATTGAATATGAATATCTATAAAGAACGCTGGTAGGTAGGTACGTCAGTTTCTAGGCGATAAACCGGAGATGATAATAAAAGCAAGCGATCGACGCCGCGGGGCAAACTAGTCTTGACTAAATTAAATTCTTGGGAAAAGGAATTTCCTTCTCTTTATACAAAACATTGTGTATTTCAGATTTAAGGAAATCCGCTGATAGAATACAAATACGAATGCGATAAAGAAACAGTAACAATAAAAACAAGTACAAGTGAGGAAAAAAAGATTAGCCCTTTCAATTAGGTACCTACCTATTCAAAAATTCAAAAAACATGTATGAAACATGTTTTATTGTTCCCGCTCACAGTGTTGGTTTCATAGAAAAAGTTGTTTATATTGATGGGCACTTTTAACTCCCTGAAGCTTTCGGAAGTAGGTATTCTGGTACACCCTGTAGGTACTGTATAGTACCTGTCTAGGTAGGTAGGTACCTATCGTTAAATAAACTGCGACATCCATCCAAAGATCTACAAATCGCTTACAGATAGACAAGGGTTGGGCCATAATTCTATCGATGTTTCTCATATCTATAAAATATTAAATGAATATTTTATCGATATTTCTACCTACTACCTACTAGATATTCATAACGTGGCTACTGGTAATAATAATACTTACTAATATTTAGGTAGGTACCAATTGTTCATAGCTAGGTACCTCTCCCACTGTTGGGTGTACCTAGTAGGCTCTGTTATACCTAGGTATTTTGTATCGATATATTATTTTTTATGCTTGGAATTAACCGATGATTTTTCTTATAACGTCACCAAATTTTGTTTAAACTTTAAAACAAAACTTTGTAGTTTATAAACAAAATGATAAGTAGGTAACGTTATGTAATATTAAATGTAACCTTACTAATTTACACAACCGGCAATTTATCTTGCGAATGTCAAGAATCCACAAGCTTTAATACATCATCGACATAATTTCTCAACCATCCCATCTCTATCTTCGCTCTCTTCGCTTCAATCTCTAAAACAATGAAAATATTCATAGCGTAAGTAGGTATCTATAGCGTCACAATCTCCACAGCTATTTCTCGCAGGGTGTTGTAGCGAGTGTAGCGATTCTAGCGAGTTTTCTTTTTCAATTTCAAACTGTCTCCTCGCCTCGCTCGGGGCTGCGAAACAAGTGCGGAAATAAGGGTTGCGACGATCTTACTGTGGATACGCCTGTTGTATTTATTATCCCATCAAAAACATAAATGTGAAATGAGAGCCAAGTTCAATAAGTATGTTTTACTTAGTCGTTGACTTCAGCGACAAAAGAAGTGAGATCTAAACGGGTGCCAAGTACAATGGTCAGTCCTGAAACTTATTTATAACAATATGAAATATTTTTAACAACTTTAAAATATCATTTCATCTTAAAACTTAGGATATTATATTGAAGCCTAAGGTCTAACTTGGCTAGTTCTCATATAGGAATTAACTACTTACTTACTATGTCCAATCGCTAGTTTCTATCAGCAATCCAAATTTTTAAAAAGATTAAAATAAAAACTTGCAAAGGCTATACCTAATATAATTTGTACTCTTAAGAAAACTAGCCAAGTAAGACCTTAGGCTTCAATATAATATCCTAAGTTTTAAGATGAAATGATATTTTAAAGTTGTTAAAAATATTTCATATTGTTATAAATAAGTTTCAGGACTGACCATTGTACTTGGCACCCGTTTAGATCTCACTTCTTTTGTCGCTGAAGTCAACGACTAAGTAAAACATACTTATTGAACTTGGCTCTCATTTCACATTTATGTTTTTGATGGGATATCATTACTTTTTGTACAGAACTTATTAGTAAATAAGTACTTATTCTTATATTATTACACTTATATAATCTACCTGCATAAACGGCTCAAACTATTGGCACATTGTAGGTATACATACTAAGCAGGTAGGTAGGTACTTGAGTAGGTACTTACTGAATAAGTATACCTACCTACTACCTATCCGACAAGCCGAGACACACTATAATCTAGGCCTGAATAGTTATCTAGCCATATCTACCTACCTGCATAGACTGCTCAAACTATTGGCACATTGTAGGTATGCATACCTATAGTCATACTTACCTATCTGCTTAGACGGCTCAACTATTGGCACATTGTATACCTAGGTACCTAAGTAGATAGGTTAACCCGATAATAGTAGGTACTTACCGAGAGTAGATATTAGTCTAAACCTAAATACTTATCTAGTCATACTTACCTATCTACATAGACGGCTCAACTATTAGCACATTGTATACCTAGGTACCTAAGTAGATAGGTTAGCCCGATAATAATAGGTACTTACCGAGAGTACTTTATTAGTCTAAACCTAAATACTTATCTAGTCATACTTACCTATCTACATAGACGGCTCAACTATTAGCACATTGTATACCTAGGTACCTAAGTAGATAGGTAAGCCCGATAATAGTAGGTGGGCATTTTTCAAAAAATTACACCCCCCTTTGAAAATCAATGCTTTTTGAAAAGTTTTATTTTTTAAATTGTGTCTGGTCTCTTTATGTTAGAAATTCAATATATTTTTAGAAAAAATAGAATATAACGTGCTTGGAATAGTAATATTGTATAAATACTAAAACAAAATGGAAAGTCTCCAAAATTTATATCAGTTGTGTGACTATATTCATTAGTTGAAAAAACAGTGAAAATTATAAGAATATTCAAATATTGTTTACTTGATCACTTTTAAATGCTTATTCAATTTAAAAAACACTCACAATCCAAAATTGTTGTATCTGAGCTGATCAAAAATTCAATAAACTATTCAGTTATGTGACTTTGGGTACTTTATTTGTTGTAATTATCTTCATTATTAGATTTCTAGACACATTTTTAGAGAAACATATCTATAAAAATTATACAAAAAATAATTTTGCGTTTGAGAGAGTTGTTTAGAAAACCTGAAATGATAAATCTACTTAAATAATCAACATATTCAGCTTCGTAAATACGGGGACAGTCACGCAACCGAAACCTAAAACGGAAAAGACTGGGTTTACATGGCGCGAAAATAGTATGCAAACAGGACAAAAAACAAACTTTTCAAAACAAAACAATTTTTCTCTATATCGTCTAGTTTTTTCGGCCCCAGTAAAAGGCATTTTGATATTCGTTGCTATTCCTAAAACAAAATGCGTTCTTGAACTTGGACAAACATACAAACATAAAACCACACTTACACTCATCTAAATATATAAAACTCTTACGTTACTGACTGACTAACTAATTATATCAACACACAAAACCATAAGTCTTAGAGAGCTGAAATTTAGAGAATAGATTCCTTTCAATGTCTAGAGGTGCGCTAAGAAAGGAATTCTTGAAACTGAACCTCTAAGAGATGCAGCGGGAGGTTTAAGATTAGTATGAAAAAAAAAAACGTTTTGCGAAAAAAGTCGTGGGGAGTAGTACACTAGTACAAACCTACAAATATAAGAACAAACACAAACAAATTTCATATTAACGTACTAACATGGGAAAAAAAGCGCCTGCTAGTTCACTTATGTAATAGGTAGGTACAATACATTCATATTAACAAACGAATATTATTATCTAATATAATAACATACAAAAAACGACTTCCAAACATAGACATAAGACCAAATACAACTTCAAATAGTCGCAAGTTGTTTTTAATTTTAATATTTTTATAGCTTGAGAAAATCGCCATGTAAACCATACTTTATGTGTTCAGGCTTGTTGTGACTTTCCGTTCAGCGTATATGTGACTGCTCAAATAGTCACACACTGGAAGTCACATTTTATTTTCCTCTAGTAATAAAAACTGTTTAAAAATAGCCACAATATAAAAATTAATCAAAACTTTTGATTAACTTAGATATAATAAAATTTTCAAACTAATCAACTAAAAACGACACGATAAATAATAAGATACAAGACAAAATAATGGTCACATAACTGAGATAAAAAATCGTTCACACGGCTTGCAAACATACATGTTCTCCTTCAGAGCAGTTTTTGGGCACTGAAAGGTTTGTATCCTGATTTTTTTGGTAGCATTAGAAATAATGTTTATAATAATGCGAAAATATATTACTACCGTAATATATAATTTGTTAGAAAATCGGTGACAAAACTGATTTTTCCGGAAAGAACATGATTTCAAGTTTACACATATTTTAATTTTTTTCTCATTTTTATTCTTATGGCTCATTATATTTTACTAAATCTCAATAACTGATTGAATTCTTGATTCAATAAAACCTTAAAAGAGGGCATCTTTCTTACAAAAAAGTTATGAAATTTGGTAGTGTATCGTAGGATTTAGCGGGGGACAGCGCAAAATCACCCATTTTTCAATTGTTATTTTTAATTATCACGAAATATATTCGAGTTTAATGTATTTTTTTTGTATAAACAACAAATATGATATACGTTTATTCACTCTAATAACTAAAACAAATAACTAACATAACTACTTCTTAGATAAATATAATCGAAATCAAGGGACAGTTGTTAAACAGGGGGGTGCAATTTTTTGAAAAATGCCCAGGTACTTACCGAGAGTGTACTACTTACCAATCCAAGACACTACTTCCACTCGTTATTATATTCACGTCAAGACCCTATTAAAATCCACATAATGACCGACTGTCATCTATTTAGATTGCTATTCTTATATTACAGGCGCTAGTAAGGGTTCCTAGGAGAATCAATTAATTGAAAAAGTACGATAAAAATAAAAAAAATTACAAGTTTCAGATTTTTTCCTTTGTATCCACCCCACTACCTACCTGGATGCCAAATTTGAACGTTCTAGGTCATCTAGAACTGGGTTATAATTAACGTCTATAGATCAGTCAGTGATAAAATTTTCCATAACCAGCCATTTTTGGACGTTAATATCTAAATAACCGTTTGAGGTGTGTTTATGAAATTCGGTGCACATATTTTACTCGCAAGTGGCAATAGATGAGCCAAATTTGACTTGTTTATGTGAAATAGTTTTTGAGTTACGAGGGGGTGAAAAATCACCCAAATGGTTCCTGTAATATTACACTAGGCGCGCATCGCCCGTTCGCTTCGCTTGAACTTGGCTGACACGCTGCCGCGTGTCTAGACACCACACTACACCAAATAAAACATGTTGTAGGTAGGTATTCTACATGTTGTTACCCTTTCTATCATAGGTAGGTACTATTTTCATTTATTATTTACTCCTACAAAAAAGTTGTGAGAAAAGTTGTATTGACATAATTTGCAGAAAACGTAGGAAGTTACTTGGGTAGATTCACCTATTATTAGAGCTATTTAGTTTAACTTTTTCCAACAATAAATTACTTTTTTGCTAGATTCTACTCAGATTTGGATTAGGACTGAAATCATCACTATATTAAACTAGGTTAAAAGAATAACAATTTCTCAAAATAAATTACATTTCACTTATGTGAGAAAACATCTTAATAAGTTAATCCTACTAATATTATAAACGCGAAAGTTTGTAAGAATGTATGGATGTCAGGATGTCTGGATGTCTGGATGTATGTTTGTTTTACTTTCACGCTGAAACGGCTGAACGGATCTTGATGAAATTTGGCACAGATAAAGATTATAGTCTGGAATTTCACATAGGCTACTTTTTATCCCGGAAAAGATTCGATTCCCGTGGGATAGGTTTGTTTTTGTTTTTCAAGGTACCACGCAGGCGAAGCCGTAGGCGTAGGCTAGTGTTAAATAAAATATATTAGTCAAAGTTTATTAGAGTAGGTATATCCACACTCTCCTTTCCCTTATAAAAGGAGGGGTTGTCTAAAATTTGCCATCATAAAAGCATCTTGCCAGAGTCAAAAACAAAGTCTAAGTGAATAAAGTCAAGTGCAGCTGTAGTATCATATGCTGGGTTTAAATTATTTGGCAGTAGGTAAATTTACCGCTTCTAGGATATAGGCAAAGAGCACTGGTGGTGTAGTGGTACCGCACCTGCTTCACAATCCAATGATCAGTTCAAACCTGATCGTGCACCAATGGAAATTCGAAAAATTTATGTGCGCAATGCCAGTGCCAATACCGTCTTTACCATAACACACGGGGCCCGGGCCCAGGGCCCCCCATCCTCAGGGGGCACCAAAGGACTGACAATTTCTCTAACATTTTTGTCGAGCACAGTACCTAACAGTGCCAGCGTCAAAAATGATAGACATTATACTGTTTATTTGATTACCCTTATCAAATAGAAGATCATAATAGAAAAATGTTAATATAATTCACTATCTTTACTTTCCAAAAGGGCCCTAAATTCTTTGTGCCCAAGGGCCCCAGCATAGTTTAAGACGGCCTTGGCCAGTGCTCTGAAACTGGAAGGAAAACATCCTTAGACCACCTTAAAACCATAAATTCGAATGTGTATGTCATAGGTTACTATTCTTATAAGCAGCGATGGGTTTGCAACCTGTCACGTACGGAATACTAACCACTGCAAAATGTGGCATGCCAAATGTAGGTATGTTTTATGTATGTAAATGAGTGTTTTGTAATAGGTAAGTAGGGTAGCTTACCTTTATAGGTAAATACCTACCTAAGTACTTAGTAGAGATGATTCAGTCTAAAAATTCACACCCCTCCACTTGTACCTACCGCATGTAGAGGTAAATACATTGGAGGGGCGTGCATTTTTAGACTGATCTACCTTTACCTACTTGGTAAGTCAACTAGTCTAGTTCCCACAATTGGACAACTGGTGGGTTTTTATCAAGAGACTGAGGGGTTTCTATACTAATTCAACCACATAATGTTTTTCAAGAAAGTGTCATTGATGAAGGCCTGTCATGTGTTCCAAAATGTAAGATAAGAACCACTAGGTAGGGACTAGGGACCTACTATAATTAGGTACCTACTTATTGTACCTACATGGTTTTATGTAGATTCAACAATTACTTAGGTACTTATTTTACAGCAGTTATTAACTGCCTATGTGTAAGTATTTCAATTACCTACTACGAGTATATAACTTATTACGTCTTACATACCCACATTCTATCATTAAAAACAGAACAAAACTTGCAAATCAAAATAAAACTTGTTTTGTTCCCCTTTTCGTCATCTCTTCTCTTTTTCTTCTTCTTCTTCAATTATGGCATCTGTCTCTTAGAGAACAATTTTGCCAGTGTCAAGTGTATTTATTTATAAGTATTGTCAACGTCACAGAGTCATCGTAAAGTTGTCAAGTCAATTTTAAACAAAAGATGGCTCACAGACGTCATCTCTTCTCACAGACGTACTAGTCTCTTCTTTCTTTTTTCATCTTATAAGTAAAAGGCGTCTGTGGTTGAGAGTTTAGGAATTAACATCAGTGACATTGTCACTGTCACTGTCAGTCAATCAACTATATTTAGAATAAGCGGCGATCAATAAAATATTTTCACTTAATTTTATCGTTCAACTATCTTTACTCTTTTTCTTTACTTTTTTTCTGAGGTTCCAACAGGTGTTCACAAATTCACTTCCAAAATATTCACCATGCCGCATGCCGCGCCGTCTTATATTTCAATGGAACAAGTATTATTAATTGAATAGAAAATATATCATGATTACTTAGATTAAGATTATTATTATCTCAAAAGAAAGCGCTAATTAATTTGCTTCTTGACGTAAATTAAGAAATTTAAAATCCGTCAGTCTGTTCTATAATGTCAATGTCAATAACAAAATGTCATGTATAATTAAAAACATCCTGCAAGCTGGCAACGCCACAAAAATAAAAAGAGATACAAAGATACGTCAATAAATGGGATGGAAAGAGGTAACACTCATTCCTGTTCTTGCTTATATGCGATTGACTACGCTCCGCATGTTGTCGACATAAAATTGGGGACATATGAGGGCGACCACCAATAATTGAAAAAACATTTTGTTCTATTGGTGTGAATTTTATTATAAAAGTACCTACCCATGGCAACATTACATAATAAATTACTCGTCTTCATCTGATGAATCATACTGGATTTTGCTTAACTCTACATTAAGATTTTCCATATAAAGAAGTTCAGCATCCGTCGTTTCAGTTTTTATAACATTTTCTGTCATAGTTACAATAAAGGCTTTGTCAGACGTTTCATTTTGAAACGCAGGCTTAACAGCCTGATCTAAGTTATCATCTGCATCACCATAATCATCTGCAATCAAAACTGTACTATCATCACTATCCAAGTTATCAACCACTGGATCTGGAGATACAAATTTAGATTCATATCCGAATCCTGTATATTTATAACCAAAAACCCGCGAAAATGGACTAACTCCAAATATATCCGACTTATTATTCATATTCCACTGAACTACGTGACATCCTGTTCCCCAATTTTTGCAATCGTTCTCTTTCATCCATAAAATAATTTTCTTAGCTACCTTTTGGATCAATTTATTTTCCGTTTTGTGCAATGCAATCGCTATGTCACTCGTTGCCAAGACTTTTACTTTTTCCAAAACATAAGCAAATACGATTTTGTTTTCAGCATCAACCACTATGCATTCAGGTGGTCCAAAATCCATTATTATTTTTATAAGTTCCATGGCTATTTCGGTTTCCGAGTTAGATGTTAATGGTCTTAGTTGAATAAAATTAGTCTTTCTGTCTTCGTATATAAGTAAAAACTGATAAATGTGATCTCGGTTCTTCGATATATCCAGTATATCAACGGAACAGACATGATCAAAGGAATCTTCATCACAAATATTAATATCGACCGGGCGATCTGATAATTTTTCAGCGGCTGCTGTATCGGTTTCTTTTGGTAGGTCATCTGTCATCAGGTCATCAGTGATGGTTTGGACAGCTATGCTTTGCTCAATGATATCTTGTTCCGAGGGTGTAGGCATATTTCTAGAAAGACATTTCGCACAAAGTTTACAGTAAACTTCGAGGCATAAACTATTTAAAACATAATTATTAGTAACCAGCCAAATTTCCATGTCTTTGCTCGTGCCGTGATTGGTAAGATGGTGGGCTTTTTGAACCACATCGTAAGAGTCTTCCAAAGGTACTATTGTCTTTGATCTATGTTCTTTACCTGGTACAGGTTTTAAAACTAACGTTTGTTTACCATTTTTAATATTAACGAGATATGTGCGAAGCGTTGTTTTTATACTCTCGTGTAAAGAAGAATATCCGTCTTTGGCCACGATCAACTCGGCTGCTGTTATTCTCTGTATCATTATATCCACCCATTTTTGGGTCATTAGTTCCTTCGGAGATGCTTTAGTTTTGTTTATAATGTCCATCACTTCTTTATAATACACAGTAGAACTCACTGATGAAGACGCCGCCATTGCGCGTGCTTACAGCGTTCCGTTCGCTTTTCAACTGGCGTGGCTGGCGGCTGCACGTACTGCTCCGCCCCGCCCCTCGGGTTTACCGGCTGGTTTCTTTCACTCGCTCACTCGACACTTCTCGCTCTCTGCTACTGCGGTCTGGCAACAACGCATGAGAACGCTGAGAAAGAAATTGAGGGTTTGTTTAATTAATCTAAACACTTTTTATAATAAAATTCTGCGTATGTGTAAGTATTTTGTCATTTATTATTGTTCTTAATTTTTTTATGTAAAATCTAAAATAAATAAAAATGGCAAATGTATAAAAAATAAGCCGTCAAAAAAAAAAAACTATAGTGTGAATGCGATGAAAGGTTATTATTTGCTGTTTCTGTTTGGTATAAGGGCGCCAAAATTCAAAAATCTTTAAAAATAAGCTAACAACTAACTGTTTGGTACAAAAATGGGTAAGTAGGTAATACCTATGTAGGTAGGTACGCAAAGATTTAAATCTTTGTATGTACGTAGGTACATAGGTTTACTTATCTACCTAGCTATCTAATGAACCGGTGGATAAGACTATCCCTCTATGCCTGTTTCATCCCGTCCTGATCAAAGCTTTGTTCCCCACTAAGGGCCCATTCAGACGCGTCTAGTAGGTACCTACCTACTGCTTCACTGCTTCTGCTTTAACGGTTAGGTACCAACGTCAAACCTACCTGTAGACAAAGATTTAAATTGTAGATATACCCGTACGGTACTGAGACTGCGCCTTTTTGTTACCACACGAAATGAGATAGCTCGCTCATTTGGCACACCAAATATTTTCCATTTCAGGGTACAAAAGCAATAAGTAGGTAGGTATATGTTTTTACGAAAGATCGTGCAATAAAATTGCACAATAAATGGTGAAATAACTGTTTGGTTCATTTTTTACTAATCATTTAGTGCGCTTGCATCGGCATTTTGTTAACACACACAAGTAAAAACAGTGCAACAGTTTTTGGCGTCCGGGCATATCTACGATTTAAATCTTTGCCTGTAGGTAGGAAGGTACCTAGTTAGATAGGTATCTATTCTATCATACCAGTGATCTACACTGTAATAGTTACTAAAGTAATTTATCTCCATGTGTCATTATACTCGTATACTTACAACTCTTCCTATCTAGGTACTTACTGCAAGACAGTAGGTAAGTAGGTACCTAGGTTTACACCTTTGCAGATGAATAGACTATACCTAAACCAAGTTACTTTTGTGATCCAAATTATTTGTTTTCTTTTTTGTTTTGAAAAAAGGACTTGAAAAGGCCAAGCGTGAACACAAGATTAGTGGTAATGGTTCCGCATGTGAGTTACCTACATGATTAAATTTTTAGCGAAGTCAACTTAGTATGAAATCAAAGGCAGATAGTAGGTACCTATTCTTCCATGAACTCAAAATATTAACCTAGGTAGGTAGGTAGGTACTTATTAATTACAATAGACAGTTACCTATTTACATTCGTAATTTATTTATTTTTAAAATTTAGGTTAGTAGGTACCTACCTACATCTTCTTCTCTTCTCTTAAATATAAAAATGAATTGCTGTTCGTTAGTCTAGCTAAAACTAAAGAACGGCTAAACGGATTTATCGTATCTTAGTCTTGAAATGTTCGTGGAGGTCTAGGGAAGGTTTAAAAGGTAAGAAAAATTCGAATAACTGCCGGAAAACCCCTAAAAATAGCCCTTTTCTATTTCCCATACAAACGTTTTCTAAATAAGTACGAAGTCTGCCGGGTCAGCTAGTACATAATAAAATTGATAAATTTTTATTAATAATTTTCTGTTCCGTAATGTAGTCACGAAAATTCTGTCATAACTAATAATTGGGTTACCTACCTACTTTACATTAATTTCGGGCAATTTGCGCTAATCAACTAAAATATGGGAAAACTGTTCACTCTCCCAAGTTATTTTATTTCGGGAATTTCCATCTGTACATGCTTTACCGAATTTGATGCGAGATTGTTAATGCGATTACGTCATAGCTGTTCTGTCTGACGTCATAATTTAATTTTCTTCCATTTTGCATTAGCCTATTTAATTTAACGTTTTAATAATTTTTGTTTTCGCATAAAGTGTGTTTTAAAAGATTATTTTGACAATCGCATTAACGATCTTGAATCAGATTATGGTTAAGTGTTGCTAGATAATACAGCTACCTCTACAATAGTCTGGGGAATTAAAGTAGGTAGGAATAAGTTTTAGGTAGGTACTTACCTACTGGTTTGACCATTTTTTTTTTCTTAATACCTACCTACTTACCTACCCAATTATGTTTCGATTCATTTTAGAAGTTTTATTGACAGATTTATAAAATGAACTGTTACTTTGACCTATTAGGAAAGTGTAGGTGGCATACCTACACTTTCCTAATAGGTTAAGATAGTGAACGTGAGTATTACCCCAGATTAAAATACTATAGGTAGTATTACCTACAACATAGCTACAACAGATATTAAGGAAAGCCAACTAGTTTCCAGTAGGTCTACCATGAGTTTTGACGATCTACACTCGCCAGCGACTGTAGTTAAAAAAATGTATGAAAACTTGTACAGCGCCTCTAGCGGATAGTTGGGTACCTACATAAACGCGCACCACTATTGAGTCACGTATTTAACTATCCTACGCACAGCGTACTACAGCGACTGTACTATGCGCTTCATTCATTTGCTTAGAATTTGGTACCTACCATGAGTAATGATTTTGACAGATGGATGTCATAGTAACGTAGGTACTATTACTACTGTAGTAACGTCAGCCGATCTAAATGTGACAACTCATGGTAGAAGTACAGTGTCCACAATTAGCTGTGATTAGCAGTGGCGGATTTACACATTTGCCGCCAGTAGGCTATTAAATTTAGCGTTTAGTAATTTATCATGTAAAATCGTTGGATTATTTGGTATAGGTGTATAGTAATAAAATATTGCAATTTTGTTAAATTTTTTCTCCGTGTAGGTATATTATAATTTTTATTTATTATTTTGTCTAAGGTAATAAGCAAAATTTGCCGCCCCCTAAAATTTGCCGCCCTAGGCTCCAGCCTACTCAGCCTGGTGATAAATCCACCACTGGTGATTAGTTTTAACTGTATTTTCTAGGCTCATTAAGTTTAGTAGTCGGTATCTACTTTATGTTTATCTATCTACTTTAAATTCCAACGCGCAAGCGTCGCAAATAACCCGAGTGTTGGACTTGCTTTTCATTAAAACTTTATCCACTCCACTGGCAAATAAAAATAAACGCATGGAGCGTTTGAAAAAATATCACTAGAATTTTATTAAAAACGGGCCAAGTTGAAAGCAAGCAGACAGTGATAGTTAAGTGCTTAATGTATCCGCAGAGAGAGAGAGAGAAAGAGAGCGCCAGTTGCGTGCGAAGCTTGGAAATTGAAATTGCTTAAGCAGCCGTTTCGTAGCTACGATTTATTGTCGCGTGTTCATACGAAACAAGAAGTTTATTGAGTTATGTGTACTTTTAAACTTACACGATCTGAACACATTATTATTAGTATTAGACGGGTATTTATCGCGTTCAAATTACCTTTTAGTTTTCCGACGTTTCGACAGGTTTGCACGCTGTCGTGGTCACGGGTAGACTGATTAGTTATACTGATTTATTGAGTTAGTTTTATTACCACTAAGCTGATAAACAGATATCGGCTTACATGTTAGTAAGCGGTTACCTACATAATGAGGTTACTTAATGGCTGTTGGGTGACTTTAACATAAGTGATAGTGGAATTGAATAGGATAGGTGAATAAATAGCTTACAGTTTACTGGTTACATAATTATGTAACTAGCCGAGCTTTTCACGGCACTTTTTTTTGACGATGAAATTTACGAAGTTATTGTATCTCCGCCGAAAAAATAATCTTCAGAAAAGACGGCTTAGTAATTTAGTTTGAAAAACATTGTGCATTGTGCACATGTAGGTAACTTTCAAAATTCAAATTATTATAACATCCACACGCCACGCCATAATGAACTTAAACTTGAGACGCAGAGAGCTCATTTACATTGCAAGATAATAACTAAAATTAATAAAACTATGCTCTAACTAATCGAATAAAGAATAAATATTTAGATCAAAATTTAAATAATATGTTAGGGATCTAGACATAGTTTAAAAAAAATATAAGTAGGTATTACCACATTTTTATTAAATAATAAAATGTAATTCTTTTGATCACGGAAACCCCTTCGAATTTAGATAGACGCTTTGCAAACGGAACCCTGAAAATCGCTGCAGACAAACAGCGGTTTAGGCAAAGTCTACTTTACGAGAATAGGCAAATTCAGTTTAATATTTTGCTTTGAATAAGTTAATGACAAACGTTTAGGGTAGATGAGTTAATTTCATTAGTAAGTACCTATACTGTTATCATTTTCACCACACAAGTTTGATGACCTAGTGAGATGAGGGGGGAGGTTGCATAGCGGCTGGGGAGATGTGGGTTTGATTCCCGTTACGGGACACCCTTTGCATATTTATCATTACGATGTGATTACGATAATTTCTATTACCTAATACCTAGGTACCTCTACGCCCCACTTGCGTGAGGCACAACGTCAGTGAACACAATTAAAAATGGGGCGCAAATGAGAGGCACTTGTCAATACCTAACCCTTAAATTATTTAGGTAGGTAAGGCCTATAGCTTCCGCGCACGGCTTCGCACGCGTGGTGCCTTGTAAAACAAAAACTAATCTATTCCACAGGAACCGTACATTTTTCCGGGATAAAAAGTACCTAGCTTATGTGCTATTCCAGGCTATAATAATACCTATCTAGGTATGTGCCTAATTTCTTTCAGATCCGTTCAGCAGTTTCAGCGTGAAAGAGTAAAAAACATCCATATTACATCCCTACAATCTTTAACATTTAAGTACTATTAAAAGTCAAAAATCAAAAATGTTATCTATCTATATCTATATAAGAGCTTAACCTGACTGACTGACTGACTGACTGACTGACTGACTGACTGACTGACTGACTGACTGATTTATCATCGCCCAGCCGAAACCGCTGAAGCTAGAAAGCTGAAATTTGAAAGGTGGGTTCCTTTTATAACAAAACCACCCACTAAGACGGGATTTTTGGAAATTCCACCTCTAAGGGGGTGAAAAAGGGTGAAAACGTTAGTATGAAACTTTTTAACGCGTGGAGCGATTTTCATGAAACTTTGTTTGTGCACTGTAAATGCAAAATTAATGGACACGTGTTTCAGGATTTTTCAATATAACCTTCAAAAAGGGGTCAAATGTGGGGTCAATGTTTGTATGGGAACTTTTTAAAGGGTGGTGCGATTGGCTTGAAACTTTGTTTGTGTACTGTAAATGCAAAATGAATGGACACGTGTTTCAAGATTTTTCAAAATAACCTTCAAAAAAGGGTCAAATGTGGGGTCAATGTTTGTATGTGAACTTTTTAACGGGTGGTGCGATTGGTCTGAAACTTTGTTTATGTACTGTAAATACAAAATGAACGGACACGTGTTTCAGGATATTTCAATATAACCTTCAAAAAGGGGTCAAATATGGGGTCAATGTTTGTATGGGATCTTTTTAACCTGGTGCGATTGGTCGGAAACTTTGTTTCATGTTTCAGGATTTTTCAATAAAACCTTAAAAAAGAGGGTCAAATGGGGGGGTCAATGTTTGTATGGGAACATTTCAACGGGTGGTGCGATTGGTCTGAAACCTAATTTCGTGTTAAAGGATTTTTCAATATACCTAACTCTAAAAAAGGGGTCAATGTTTGTATGGGATTTTTTTTGACGGGTGGTGCGATTGGTCTGAAACTTTGTTTACTGTAAATACAAAATGAATGAACAAGTGTTTCAGGATTTTTCAATATGACCTTCAAAAAGGGGTCAAATGTGGGGTCAATGTTTTTATGGCTACTTACTTTATAAAAGGGTGGTGTGATTGGTCTTAGTTTTGGTTTGGATACTTTAAATGCAAAATAAATGGAAACGTATTCCTGGATATTTCAAAATAGCCCTCTAATATGGGTAAAATTGGGTGTCAAAGTTATTTATGGGATTTTTTTATTAGTGTAATTTGTTTGAAACTCAGTTTAGATACCTACTTTAAGTGAACGAAGTCGCGGGCGGGACAGCTAGTATTCAATAAAATCACAGGGATCATTTTGAATCATCTTACATACCTACTTAGATCATAGGTACCTGGCTTACATACTAGGTGAGTCTAGGTGCCAATTCCAGTCCTATTCCCAGTCCGAGAAGAACTGACAAGAAACTCGCTGGGCCCTAGCGCTTTTTTTGTATGACCCTTGTTAATTTTAATCCTACGTGTAGGTACCTACCTATAGAAACTCAGAACTCTGGAGGGGAGGGTAGGCAGCTAAATTCCATCGTAGGTACCTACCTAATGTCCAAGCATTTCGGTGTGTATTTTTACGTGGAATTTGTTATTTTTTGTTCCATTACAGAGTTTTGTGGTGCAAAGCCCCCTCTCGGTGTTTACACAAACATGCAGATCTCGTGTCCCAGTTACGAGCGAGTACAGGCGACGACATTATACTACGAAAGTAAGTCGAAGTTAAAATAGGTATTTTTACAAATACTTTTAAGTAGGTAGGTACATAAGTAACCTTTGCTCCATAACATCCTAGCTAACCGGTTACTTACAAAGAAGATTACTAAGTCATCATCATCATCATTATCTTCCTGCCCTTATCCCACTAGGTGGGGTCGGCACAACAGGTTCTCCTCCTCTACTCTCCCCCATCATCCGTCATCTTAGTAGTCACTCCCTCCTTACACATATCGTTTTTCACACAGTCCATCCATCTTTTCTTAGGTCTACCTCTACTCTTGTATCCATCCACATTCAAATCCATCACCCTTCTTGTAACATGGCTTTCCTCCCGCCGCATAACATGCCCATACCTCGCCGCCAACCTAATACTCTTCATCTATTCTAAAGTCAAAATAGGTATTTTTACAAATATTTTTTAGGTAGGTACATAAGTAACCTTTACTGCATCATCCTAGCTAACCGGTTACTTACAAAGAAGATTTTACTTAAGTATTTAAAATTACTTACCTACATATTTAATTTTTAAAGAAAGTAGACGTATCTTCAGTAGAAAGTTCGACATTTTTACCGAAAAATCAGGTGGTCTACCCCTTAGTAACCTTACCAACTGAACAGAGTTGGTGGTGTAGTGGTAGCAATGTCTGAAAAACGGTTAAAGAAAACATCATTAGGAAATTGATTAAGGTAGGAAAGGGTAGGAAGCAAAAATTCGAAATGTGTGTGTCATAGTTTAAATTCTTATAAGCGGCGATGGGCTTGCAACCAGTCACGTTCACGTATGGATAATTAACTAGGTACTGTGTAAAATTTGGGTGTCAACTACAATAATATTTGTATGTGCCTCTGATACTCTCTTTAAATACTATCCTCAAAAGAACTAAGTATCTAGGTAACTAGAGAGTCTACCGAGCCTGGGAATTACAGTTCTGAGCATGTATTTTTTTATAAGTGTTTAATAAAAAAAATAAAAAAAAATATGATCACGACTGTAATCCCCAGGCTCGGTATATATCTCCTCAGATCTTTAGTTACTTAGATCTTTGAGGATATCTAAAGGGGGTAGTCAGAGGCAAGTCCAAACATGACATTTGGTACATGCCCACATTTTGCACAATAGTTAGTATTCCGTACGTGACAGGTTGCAAGCCCATCGCCGCTTATAAGAATACTAACCTATGACACATACCTTCGAATTTTTGGTTCTAGGGCATGCCGGTTTCCTCACGATGTTTTCCTTCACCGTTTAAGAGCACTGGCATTGCGCACATAAATTTTTCGAATGGAAAAACTCATTGGTGCACGACCAGGTTTGAACCCACGACCTTCGGATCGTGAGGCAGAGGTGCTACCACTACACCACCAGCGCTCCAGCAGTGTTTAATTATAAGTATAAGTAAGTAACTGTTTCTCGCGACTGTACAGACGATTCCCGCTCGCCGTATGTCTCTGTTTGCTCTGCCACAGCAAACAGAGGAACGTAGCGTACCTACCTATCCACACTGTTTTAGGTACCTACCTATATTACCTACCTACCGTACCTCTAAGCACGATATTTTGAATTTTTTGATGTCGCATTTTTTTGTCAGAGCTGACAACCTTTGGGTACGGAACCCTAGAAACAATGCTTTTCCCCAGGCCTTGTAGACGTCACCTCATCTTTTTATTTTAAAATCAGACAACGATTCTAGGCTAGAAAGGCTAACCTAGTGCTATTACCTTCGGTGATGGTGATCCAATCAAATAGGTACCTACACCGGTAGGTATACCAAAACCGGGTGTTACAGAAATCCGTGCATTTTGGGAAATGGACCCGCACCGGACATGTTACATGCTTCAATCACAGAGCACTCTCTAGAGAGCTGTATTTACTCAGTATAGTGCGCGCGTTTCCGTTGTTCGTGTTAGAACGATATTTTCTCGGATGACTTTACGCGAACTTGTTTGTAGCATAGAAATAGGGCGTAGTTGAAAAAGTCCGAGCATATGTCCTAAACACCAGACGTAGGTACCTAAAGACATCTTGCTAGTTAGGTAGGTACCTACTTACCTACTTGCATAAGTTGTATGGATGTAGGTACCTATGGATGTAGGTAAGTATGTTGGTTACCTACTCTTTCACACTGAAGTGGCTGAACGGATCTGGATTTAATTTGGCACAGAAATATAGGTATTATATCTGGAAATAGGCTACTTTTTATCTCGGAAAAATGTACGGTTCCCGTGGAATAGATTTGTTTTTTTTTTTCAAGGTAGGTACTTAACTTACCACGAGGGCGAAGAAGTGGGCAGAAGCTCGTATCCCAATAAATTTATTTGAAAGGTTTAACAACAATGTCCACCATTCGCTTGTCCATTACTGGTGGACAGAGACACCTTTTTGAAAAAGTTTATTGTGGTGACATCAGCACTATATCGACCACGTCGTAATATTTTTTGACGACCTCTGTGGCGCAGCGGGCGAGAGTCCGCCTGCGACGCAAGAGGTTGCGGGTTCGATTCCCGCCGCGGAACAAATTTGTGTACGATCTGCAGAAATGTGTTCCGTTGGTCTGGGTGTTTTCTATGTATAATAAAAAATATATATCTATGTATATAATATGTATTAAATCAGTTATCTAGTACCCATAACACAAGCTTTGAGTAGCTTACTTTGGGACTAGATGATGCTGTGTGGATTGTCCAGCATTATTTATTTATTTATTTATATTAACTAAAACCAAAGTTAAATCTCAAGTCACTGGCCACTAGCAATTTTTCCCTTCCATGTGAGTTCCATGACTCCGTACGTAATGCTTCTAAATATCGTGTGTTAGTGGAACCGCGCTGCTTCCCTTGCAGTGCCGAGTCAACATAATGGATGAGCATTGCATTTGGCTGGCTCCCAAATTTACTGCCGGATACATCGGTAGGTATACCTACCTACATAACAACTCTGTGTAGTTCTAATGTACGTGATACCGGTTGAATTAACTTGGGCACTGATTTTAGATGACCTAGTTATTGTATCGATGTTGGTAAGTCCAATAATAGGTTCATAACTAGGTAGGTAGGTAGGTAGATAGATACTAAAATGCGGATAGATTAGTTAGGTAGGTACCTACCTAGACGCTGTAGTTGCCTCTGAAATCGAATTAACAATATACCTACCTACCTAACTAATCACTAATCAGTAACTAGGTAGGTACCTAGCAGTGTGACCATTTGTGGCAGGTTCCTGCCATTTTGGCAGGATTGGCCTCTTATTTTAGACTATGGCATTATCAGCTGACGTTTTAAAAAACTGGCAATTTTTGGCAGTATTGGGGTAGAAAATAAATTTCGCAAAATGACTGCTGTGCTTACCAATGTCTAACGCTGCATTCGAAAGAATATTCTCTCAAATAAATTGAATCAAGACAAAAACACGAAGAGATTTAATAAACAAACATGTAGCATCTATCCTGCACGCTAAACAAGGCATTGGTGAGCACGGCGCTGCGCCGGCAATTCGGCTGTACCAAACCAAAACCTAGTATGAGCCATTTTTTTTTGAAGACGTTTTTTTGCGTCATTGTTAATTGAAAGTTCAGCCGCGTGTTATGCAAAAACAACCGTGTTTCTATCACATTTAGAACCAAAGTTACGAGACCCATTGATCCTAGTAACTCCACTTTCTACACTGTAAAACAAAATCAAAATCCTAGCATGTAGCATTTCCAAATTCAAATACCTCGCAAATGGTGCTCATACTAAGTGTTTGAGTTTGGAATTTCTTCTTACTAGATTTTTCAATTTGGGACTGGCTCTTACTATGTTTTTGTATTGGAAAACGATGTAATTATTTAACCTACAATATCAACAATGCTCACACAAAACACAGCAAGTCGATGATCAGGGAGCGGGGGGCTTATTATCATAATCCTAACTAAGCTGTGACAAAACTAGAATTTTTGGCGTTTTCCCCACCAACATTTTGTATCCTGGTTGGTGGGGATTATGACAATAAAAATAATTTAGGTTTATTTTATACTAGCTTCCGCCCACGGCTTTCTCCGCGTGGTACCAGGAAAAACAATAACAAATCTATCCCACGGGAATCGTACCTTTTTCCGGGATAAAATGTAACCTATGTGTTCTTCCAGACTTTAATTGATATCTGTACCAAATTTCATCCAGATCCGTTCAGACGTTTCAGCGTGAAAGAGTAACAAACATACATCCAGACATCCTTACATCATCCACACTTCCATATAATTCTTACAAACTTTCGCGTTTATAATATTAGTAGGATTAAACGAATAGACAAATAGGATAGATTTAAAATTTCAAAAACTGAAACTACTTATTTAAACTCAAATAGAATAACGTAACGTAATAAACATAAATTAAATAGGTTAAAAAGTTTTCAAAGACTAGATTAAATTAGCAGTACAACTAGTAATAACTAACTAGGAATAACTACTTGCCTAGTCAACAGGACTTTTGGTCAATCACATGCCTGCATTGTTATGGTAAGGCGTTCATTATTGTGCTTGTCTAATAGCAGGTTTATATTATATAGGGAGCAAAATAATGGCATTTTCGACTAAGCCAATCTGTTCTTACTGTGTTTAAACTTAAACATTTGTATTATGTAGCTACCTAATATTAGTGGTTGTGTTGCCCAATTTAAAAACTTTTTATCCTAGAAATACTTTAATCTAATTTAAATTTGATTTAAATGAAAGATTATTCGTATTATTTTAGAATGCACCGAGTGTGGAGTGATAATTTAAAATAAAACTTAAATTATTTTTATTGTCTTGATCCTTACAAACTTGTTAGTAGAGAAAACGCCAAAAAAATGAGTTTCGTCATAATCCCCACTGGTGGGGACAGCTTAGTGAGGGTTATGACAATAAACTGAAATGCCTACTGACGACAAATCTCTGAATTTGCAAACAGAAGGCCAAATTTTGGAAGAGCCGTAACGTTTTGCCATTTATTTTTAATACTTGTAATGGATTTTCTGATAAATTTTATTTTTAGTATCATTTACTTATTATTTTATGTCAAATCAGGACCAGTCAGTTCAGTTAAACTTAAGTAAAACTTTTACTTACTATGTTTCAGTGACGAGCACTAGCTCAATTATTCCAATCGTCCAACTTAAATTCCTAGTAAGAGACTATACTAGGTTTTTGATTTTGGTTCTTGAATAACCATCTGAAAATATTTTCGTAGTAAGTCTCATAAAACGTGTATGCGCTACTGTTTTTAGAATTTTATACTCTCTACTTGTAAGGAATAATTTATTAATAATTAATCACGAACAAATAATTCCCTAAAGTTCATAGTATTGAAAAGGCACCTAAAAAAGTTTGATTCGCTTCTCCTGTAAAATTTTCAAAATGGCTCTTACTAGGCTTTGGTTTGGGACAGCCGCATTGCATTGTATCTAAACCAACCAAAGACAATTAGAAAAAATAATAAAAATTAAGAATAAATCCATGTTTCAAGATGAAGAAAATGAACAATATGACGCTAACTGTATAGTTTAATTTATATTAAGTAAAAATATAGCATATTTAAGTGTATTTTTACTTTTCTTAGTTTAATAACTCAGTAATTAAAGTTGGCAATATTTAGGCATTTTTTACTACCAATTTTGGCAGGATTTGGCAGGTTTTTAACAAAAGTAAGGCAGGGTCTATATTTTAGAGTTGGTCACACTACCTAGGAACTTACGGGGCTAAAATTTAACTAGGTAGGTAAGTAGGTAATAGGTACTGGTATTATAATTAAACGCACTCAGTAGGTATAGAAAACTCTCAATTTATTCAGATTCTTACTAAGCTATTTATAGCTGGCCGTGTGTTTTCGTCAGCGCGATCTAGCTTTGGGACAAATTTTAGAGGCGACATCTAGTTTCAAATTTGGTAAACTTTTAACAAAAGTAGCTATTTTATTATCTAAACAGGTACTTTTTACGCTTTTTAGAATTTAGAGTTCAAACGTAAGCTCAGAATAACTAGCAGGACAAAAGAAAGAGCAAATATATAAAACATAAATATCACTAATTTACAAGAGGCAGTAAGTTCTTGCTGCCTATTTTTGATGAACCTTTTGCCTGTCGTAATTTTTTTACTTCAAGAATAGATAAACTTATGAATAGCGCCACCTTTAAAAAAGTGGAAACTTATAGATACGTAGCTCTTGCTTACGCAGTTACGTTAAAGTACGAAAGTATTTTAATAGATGGCGCTAATATTAAGCTATAAGCGCCATCTGTTAGAAATTGCAAAAACTTGTTTCTATTAGCTACACATTATGTGACAATGAACAAAGTTAGCTTCAAAACAATAGATGGCACTTATAGCAACTTTTTAGTCATCCCAATTCATAATTAGTATTTTTTCATTTAAAAGCGTGATTTTTAACGAGGTAAAATATTTTATACCTACCCTAGGTATAAAATATTTTACCTAAAAAGAGACAGAGAGAAAAAATGTCTTTAAATTAAATTTATTTAATTAATATTACTCTTTAAATGTAATTACGTAGACACCTACACTATTATTTTTTCATAATAATATCTCAGTACCTACTCCTCTATTTGACAATCGTATTCCGTTCTTAGGTAAGGTTTCCTACCTAGTTAGGCTTAGCAAACCAGTAAGCTCAGTCTTTAAATCTAGGTCCCATTACGTTATTTAGATAAATACCTACCAAATATTTTTACATAATAGTTATGTCGTTACATATAACAAATAATTTGTCGTTTTGAAAGTTGTTTCCAATAAGTACCTAGTTATGTTACAGATTAACTCAACATAAATGTCACTTCGTAGCTTAAACTCATCTACTCGTCAACTCATCCCGCGGGATGAGTTCACCTAATGTAGGTATATTATTTATGAATCGGTCAACTCATCCCGCTGTTAAAAAAACACAAAAAATAAACTATCATTTGAAATTTATATACATAGGTACCTACACACGTGAACAAAAATCTTTGGGGAAAAAAAAGACACCATTTTTTGGCTATCTATAGGTACCTACCTTACCTACTTATACAAACCTTTCATTCGTAAATTTTGTCCCAAAGCACCGCTTTTTGCACCGTTCATAGCTTACACCACCAATAATTTTCATAATACATTATTAAAATTCGAAAGGACAAGAATTAGGTAATAAATTAACGCCTCTCACACTATCACAACGCACAACTTCGAGATCGTAATTGGATAATCAGTTCACAAGTGGTTGGTTTTCGAACTTAGCCGATGCGACTTTTATGCTGAGTTAAGTTGTACTTACCTACCTACTAGTTACTTATTTACGTATTTCAGTTTGTCTAGTAGCTATGTACTTTCTCTAAATAATTGCATTTATTTTTATTATATAAAAAAAAAAAAATATGATCACGACTGTAATCCCCAGGCTCGGTAGATATCTCCTCAGATCTTTTAGTTACTTAGATCTTTGAGGATATCTAAAGGGGGTAGTCAGAGGCAAGTCCAAACATGACATTTGGTACATGCCCACATTTTGCACAGTAGTTAGTATTCCGTACGTGACAGGTTGCAAGCCCATCGCCGCTTATAAGAATACTAACCAATGACACACACCTTCGAATTATTGGTTCTAGGGTATGCCGGTTTCCTCACGATGTTTTCCTTCACCGTTTAAGAGCACTGGCATTGCGCACATAAATTTTCGAATGGAAAAACTCATTGGTGCACGACCAGGTTTGAACCCACGACCTTCGGATCGTGAGGCCGGGGTGCTACCACTGCACTACCAGCGCTCTTTTATTATATAGCTTCTACAAATAATTTATTGCAGTAAGTAGGTATGTAGGTAAGTGCCTACTAAAGTAATAATGACTAGACCATGTTAGCTAATACTTACCTACTAAATGATTAGATGTTACTAACGTAAATACTAACACTACGATCGTCAGGAAGTCTAGACAAGATCCACTTTAATGAAAAATTAGACGGCCTCTGTGGCGCAGCGGGCGAAGGTCCGCCTGAGACGCAGAAGGTTGCGGGTTCGATTCCCGCCGTGGGACAAATGTTTGCATTATTTGCAGATATTTGTCTCAGGTCTGGGTGCTTTCTATGTATAATATGTATGTATTTACAAAAAAAAAGTATAATCTATGTAGTTTATCAGTCATGTGGTTCCCATAATACAAGCTCTGCTTAGTTTGGGGCTACATGATGCTGTATGATAGTGTCCAGCATTATTATTATTATTTTTAATAGACTCCTAAAATAGGAGGAAGTTATAAATTCGGCTGTATCTTTTTTGATAGACATAACATGACAATGTCAACACTTGATTAGTGTCATGTTACGTAGACATTTGAGCTTTAAACTCCTTTGACAAACTCGAGTTTCAGGATTTCAAAATACCTACCTACCTCTCTACTAATATTATAAACGCGAAAGTTTGTAAGAATGTGTGGATGTATGGATGTCAGGATGTAAGGATGTCAGGATGTATGTTTGTTACTCTTTCATGCTGAAACGGCTGAACAGATGTTGATGAAATTTGGCACAGAAATAGATTATAGTTTGAAATAACACATAAGCCAATTTTTATCCCGGAAAAATGTATGGTTCCCGCGGGATAGATTTGTTTTAGTGTTTCAATGGTTTCGATGTATAAAATTGTGACACACGTTGTGTTTTAGTTATTATCGTAATCACATGTGGGTGACCCCCGGAAGTTTCTAAAGGTCACCCATCTAAATGGTGATCGGGCCGAACGTTGCAAAATGTTGGGGATGACTAATCTACGTCACTGAAACTGAAAATATTTCTTGTGATTTTTGATTCCGTCAATTAAAAATATTAATCCCTTAAAAGATTTTTAAATGGTTTTTAAAAATAAGGATGTAAAGGATAGAAGTGAGATTAATGTGTTTTTGGACTTTGGAGTGTAGCATGTTGTAATAATAATGATGTATGAGAGTTCGTTTAGTTGTCGCTGGAGCTCAAACGGCTGAACGGATTTTGATAAGTGAGGTAACATTATATTATCCTGGATCACAAAAGTGCCATAGGCTTTAATGAAAATCTATGTAAAAATATGGAAATCTAAAATAGGCACTATATTTTATATTATACGTTTAGTTAAATAGTTAGGTAGGTAATACTCGTATATGTATTATGTATAAGGACTCGTCTCTATGTTTGTTGTCTGAAATAAAATATTTTTTTTTTAATTGTTTATTATGGTGGCTATAAGCTATTTACAACACATTTCAGTCAATTCTTACTTAATTTTAACTTATAAGGTAGGTTTCCATCTCTATTACCAGGTAGGTTAAGTACACGAAACCTACTAAGATCTGATATTGATAAAAGGAATGAAAGAGATAATGTCTGTGTTCTCTTTCACCGCTTCCTGCATCAAAACATTGATACTACAAAAAGTCCGAAAAAGTAAATGTAATCGGTACCACAAGAGTACATTTTGCATTTTTATAGACATAGAGTTGGTAATACCACATTTTAAAATACCTACGTTAGATTTTTTTTTATTTATCTGATTATTGGGATAGGACCAATTTATTATCCGAAAAGCGAGTGTTTGGCTGGCTGAGACGCGATATATTCAAGTTCAAAACCCGATATTGGTAATGAAAATAGCTTTTTTCAATTAACATAAAAGAAATATTGTACTTACTTAATTTTTTGTCAAGATCATGCATTTTGATATAATTCCATATTACATAGTTGTTTTTATTTTGAAGATACCTATTAAGGTTTCTAGCCAATTAAACAATGATTTAAAGACTGTTCGGGTTTTGCAAAAAGTCTAGAGTCTAGACATCATAAAATAACAGTAATTCTTAGTAGAGAGACGTTAGATAAAACAATTTACTATGAGTTGGAATTTTTTTGAAATATTATTCATTTGGTTCTAGCTAACCCATTAAACATTACTATCGCCAAAATGAAACGTAATTTAAAGGTTCAACGAGATTATTTGCAATTGGATTTGACACAATATAATCCTAAGAATTTTTAAATTCAAAATCTTTTATATAAACCAGCATAAAAGTTATCAAACCTTCCAACGCACAATACCATTCGATTGGAATTGGGATAAGAAGGATAGAAATTTGAATGAGCATTCAAACGAACCTAAATCGTAAATTTATTTGACCGCTAAAGTTATCTGAGGATTTAGCCAATACAATAATTTCGGACGCGACTTGACTCTGACAAGAACGTTGAATCATTGACATTGGCCAAAAATGCCAAAATGCCAATAAAAAAAGGTAAGTATCCGTTTGGGAAGTCAAACTGATTATTTTTCATTAGGGCAACAAGTCTCGAGCACTATTCCTTAGGAAATAGTTTTAGAGGAATATTCCTTAGGGAATAGTTTTAGAGACTTGGTGCCTTAATAAAAAATACTCAGTTTGACTTCCCAAACGTGGTCATACCTTTTTTTGTTGGCATTTTGTCATTTTAGGCCCAATGTCAATCTCTCAACCTTCTTGTCAGAATCCTAGATCCCCGTTTTTGCAACATTTTGCTCCTATTGGTACTCCGCTCCTATTGGTCAAAGCGTGATGTTATAAACCTAAAGCGTTCTTCGATAAATGAACAAAATACTATGTAATTTTTAACTCAAACCAGTAGTTCCTGAGATTAGCGTGTTCAACCAAACAAACCCTTCAGCTTTATATTTAAGTACCTATAGATTATTTTGCGCGACTTTTGCGTTTCAACAATCGCACTGAAAAGTCCCGGCCTAAGAATATTCGGTATCTTTTGTTTTAGACTATCTTTATTTATAATCATTAGCTTACTCGGATAACGTCACTCTGATCAGAAAGGGTAATGAGGGGACTGACTGAGGACCCGCAGATGTAATTCATACAAGGTCGAAGGTCAAGGCCAAAGTCAAGGTTTGTTTGAGGTTGTTAGCTTTGTTTGAGGTTGGGATGGATTATTCTAATATTAGTAAACACTAATAAATGTATTATTCTAATCGTACCCTACCCTTCAGATTATCTTTTATTTGTTTATTTTGCCATAAGTACCTACTTAGTATTTTTACTAACCGCCTATTAATAAATTTAAATACTTACCCATAATACGTTTTCTTGGATAAATATTCAAATTGAATTTTATTTAAAATTAGATTGACGGAAAAAAAACGAATTGAATTACATAACTACCTGTATTATATTTGAAGTAATAAGAAAACAGAGCATAAGGTACCCTAGGTACCTTACGAGGTACCTTATGAACAAAAATTCAAAGGTCAATCAATCTATCAATAACAATAATTATAAAAAAAGAGGAGGCGTCCACCAAAATATGGAAAAAAAAAAATTAACATTTATTATTATTATTATTATTATTATTATTATAGAATGGTGAAATTTCTTTCAACTCGAGTAAAACTCGGTATACTCTAAGCACCCGCCCCGAGACCCTCAGGGAAAAGGTTGCTCAGACTCCCTCTCATTACTCTCATTTGTTCCCCCCCGATTGATGAATACTGTATCCCCAAGAACTTTACTGATGATTGTGACTGTGTGTATGGCTGCCTGCTTCTGAATGATGTGAATGTTAATGTGTGAATCTAATTTTGTGCAATATCTATGTAGACTTTTAGCTATAACTCCTGTGGCACCGACTACAATAGGTATGACTTCAGTAGGTGTTTTCCAAAGCCTAGTAACTTCCGTTTTCAGCGCGTGATATTTGCTTAATTTCTCAATTTCTTTAGCTCCTATATTGTAGTCGGAAGGTACAGTGATGTCAATTAAATATGTTTTATTTTCTGCTTTGTTTATGTATATGATGTCTGGTCTATTGTGTACTATTGTAACGTCTGTTTGAACTGGTATTTCCCACATGAGTTTTGCTGTGTCATTCTCTTTAACCTGTGGTTGCGTTAAGTTCTCCTTCCACCACAAACTAGCCACCTCGAACCCATGTTTTTTCGCTAACGTCCAGTAGACATATTGCACGATGTTGTTATGTCTCCTAATATAGTAGGTGCCAGCCAGCTTTTCACAACCTGAGACAATGTGTTGCGCGGTCTCGTCTTTTGTTAAGCATAGGCGGCATCTACCATCTACTGCTCTCTTTAGGATATCTCTTTCATGCTGCCTAGTGACAACTGCCTGATCCTGGATAGCAAACACTGAGGACTCCAGCCCTGGTGTAATTGGTTGTGCTTTGATCCATTTAAATGAGTATATTTTATCTATATTTTCTTTATCTAGGACTTTTTTATAAAATTGGCCGTGAAGCGGCTTAGCTTTCCAATTGTTTATTTTAGTTTTTAACACTGCGTTTCTTAATTCTTTGTCAGTATAATTATCTTCATTACCTAGTCCTATCTCCGCTAAGTTTGCTTGAGATTCTTTGTAAATTGAGTATTTGTTTTTATTTTTATCATGTTTAACTATAGTTTTTATTAAATCGTCTTGTTCTGAATTTAAATAAGTTTTGTATTTAATTATTTGAGTTTTATAAAGCATCTCTATATTAGTTAGTCCTCTTCCACCCTCTTCTACAGGTAGGTATAGTCTTTCGACTTCTGTTTTTTGCTGATGCGCCTTGTTCATAGCTAATATTTTTCTAGTTTTTACATCTATTTTCTTTAAATCGTTTGTTTTATAATTTATTATTCCGAAAGTATAAAGAAGCACAGGTACGGCGTAAATATTAATTGCTCTAAGTAGATTTCGTGAATTAAGATGAGATTTTACAAGATTTTTGACCCGGCGGAAATATTCTTTTTGTGTTTGTTGCCTAGCTTCAGTGTGATTAATTTTCCCTGTTTCGTGAACGCCTAAATACTTATACTGCTCATCTGCTCTTAAATGTTCAAACTCCTCCCCGCTCAGTAGGACATGGCCTCTTCCTTCATGGTCTTGCCTTCTCCCTTTTGCTAAATGTAAAACGTTACATTTACTTAATCCGAATTTCATCCCGATGTCTTCCGTAAATATTTCTGTGCTGTCAATTAAAACTTTAAGATTGTTTGGTGTATTTGCATATAATTTTAGGTCATCCATGTACAACAAATGATTAATATAGCTATTGTCCTGTAATTTGTATCCCTTTAGCCAATATTTATTTAATATCTGAGAGAGTGGGT
Source organism: Cosmorhoe ocellata (assembly GCA_963675405.1). NCBI lineage: Eukaryota > Metazoa > Arthropoda > Insecta > Lepidoptera > Geometridae > Cosmorhoe > Cosmorhoe ocellata. The sequence continues at coordinate 5,075,249 of OY776268.1, forward strand.
TTAGTCCTAGGCAAAACAGGAGAGGTGATAGCGAGTCACCTTGGAAAATTCCCCGTCGGATGTAAATGGGATCGGTGGTAACAAATGCGTTTGCGCCATACGCTGTCATGATAACATTCCAGGTAGGCATGACTGTCTCTAAGAAGCCTTTGATAATAGGTGGACATTTATAAATATCTAAGACTCTGAGTAGCCACTCGTGCGATATACTATCAAAGGCTTTCTGATAGTCAACCCAACCCATACTTAAGTTTTTGTTGCACTGGTGTGCATCTTCCAGTATAGCTTTGTTTACCATGAGATGGTCTTTGCAGCCTCTAGCGCGACGCCTACACCCTCGCTGTTCTGGTGCTAAGATGTCATTTTTGTCTAAGTGTACATAGAGTTCGTTAGCAATAACAGATGTAAGCAATTTGTACATCGTAGGTAGGCAAGCTATAGGGCGCCAGTTTTTAGGGTCCTCGGTGTTTTCATTTTTAGGTATCAGGATTACATTGCCTGTAGTAAACCATGGTTCTACGGGTTCGATTCCTTTTACTATTCTATCATACAACTTTGCTATGTATTTATGTGTGCTTGTTAGGTATTTAATATAGTAGTTTTGTATTTTATCTAATCCAGGTGCTTTCCAATTATGTATCTTTTTAATAGCTATCCTTAAGTTGTCTATGCTTATTTCCCTAAATATGTGTATTTGGTTTATTTCTTCAACCGACTCTTCTACTTCCTCTATCCATCTTGCTCCTGTGTTGTACGGAATGGGCTCTGACAAAATGGATCCCCAGAACGTTTGAATTTCACTTTGAGATGGAATTTGTATAGGAGTTTGCTGAACTCCGTTTAAGCTACGGTAAAACTTGTGTTGATTAACTTCGAACTGTTTGTTATGTGTTTTCCTATCGTTCATATCACTATATCTCTTGACTCTACCTGCTAATGCTTTTACTTTTTGTGTGTGTAATTCTATCCTATAATCTAAGTCTTGTTCATTTCTAATGTTATAGTTGTTAAATAAGTTTTCTCTGATTCTATTCATGGTTCTACTATTATTTCCTCTTTTTATTTCAATTAGGCGTGCAAGCTCTTTTCTAAAATCTTCTATTTTGTTTTTCAATCGAATCTTCCACGGTGGATCTCGTTTGGGTTTTCGGGTAGTAGTATTCCGGTAGGGCCTTTGCTTGTTGTTGATTATCAAAGTTTTGGCAGATGCATAGATAATATCATTAATTTCGCGCAGAGATGTGTTTGTCACTAGTAAGTTAGGTAAGAAATCGTTTATTTTGTTTAAGTTACTGATGAATTGTTTGTTAAAGTTTGGTTTTGGTAAAGTTTCTCTACTGTTCACTGACATTTCTTTAGTTTCGGCAAGTGTCTCTAAAAGTAGCAGAATTAAAGGGTCTTGGTTTTCGTTTACTTCGATGTCAGGGTTATTTATTGATGGTTCTATTACAGGTATGTTAGATTCTGGTGTTGTGAGTGACTGAGATTGTTGTGTGATTGTATCTGGTGTGTTTGGTCTAGAGTGTTGCACGATGTTTTCATTAGGTGTGTGTGTGTTCCTAGGTGGTGTATGTATCGTGTCCAGCGTGCCCGCAGCTGTCTCATGTGATGTTTGTGTCAGCGATTGTTCTGCTCTATCTTTTATTTGGTCTAGTACTTGGGTGGATAACACTTTGCGGGATATGATGCTTCTAGCTTGGTTTGACAAAGTGTTTCCTGTAAATTTTTGTATTTTAGGATTTTGAGGGTTTCGGTCTTTAAAAAGCTTCTCGAAACGTTTGATGTAGCCTGCACCTTCGGCTCTGGCTTTGAAGAAGCAGAACATAAGTTCGTGAAGTTCTGCTTCTGACCACTTTCTCCTGGCATCATCACTAATTGCAATAGAACTTCCAGTGGTCACTTCTGGTGCACCGGCAGAGCTCGTGGGAGTTACTTCCCTGCTCCGCAAAGTATCACCAGGCATAGGTTGGGTGGTCTCGCTTTGTTCGGGTTCCCCGACGGAGGGCCGACCCCTAAACCCCCCGTCACCGATGGTTCGTATGCTGGAGCGTCCAGCATCGGCTCCAGACGCGCCCCGGCGATCGCCCCCGGGAAGCGACCATATACGTGAATACCAATTACTCATCTCCATAAAGGGTGTTGCCATTTCCTTATTAGCCTGTAAGTTTTAAATTTACAGGTGTCCCCCTCCCACGTGTGACTGGTGTTCGTCTCGGACGTTAAGGTTGGGCTTTGGGAGGGTTATTATTATTATTATTATTATTATTATTATTATTATTATTATTATTATTATTATTATTATTATTATTATTATTATTATTATTATTATTATTATTATTATTATTATTATTATTATTATTATTATTATTATTATTATTATTATTATTATTATTATTATTATTATTATTATTATTATTATTATTATTATTATTATTATTATTATTATTATTATTATTATTATTATTATTATTATTATTATTATTATTATTATTATTATTATTATTATTATTATTATTATTATTATTATTATTATTATTATTATTATTATTATTATTATTATTATTATTATTATTATTATTATTATTATTATTATTATTATTATTATTATTATTATTATTATTATTATTATTATTATTATTATTATTATTGTGTTTCGATTTTCATCAGCTCGGCTCAGTAGAACCGGTAATTAAAAGATACACACGGGCCTAGGCCAAGTGCGCATCAGTTAGGCTACGATGATTAAGTTGTACGTCTGAAAGGTCTGTTTGCAGAAACTTTCGGACAATTCTGCATGTATTCAAGATTACTGCTTTTTGTAGTAGGGCAAATGTGTGTTTCGGGAGATGAAGAAGAGTGAGTGATTGGAATAGATGGTTCGGAATTACACCTGTTGAAGACAAAACTATTGGGATGATTGACACTTTCTCCAGTCTCCACATGCGGGTTATTTCATTTTTTAATTCTACATACTTGGAAAGTTTTTCAGCTATTGTACTTTGCAAATTGTGTGTGTTGGGGATGGCTATATCTATGAGGAGTGCACTTTTGTTGGTTTTGTCAATTAGTGTTAGGTCCGGTCTATTGTAGTGTATGGTTTTATCTGTTAGGATAGCTCTATCGAAATATAGTTTATGGGTTGAGTTTTCCAGCACAGTTTGGGGATTATATTTATAGTACGGAGTAGGTCTCGACGTAGTTTCTATTAGATTATATTTGGTGGCTAATCGTTGGTGTATGATGTTAGCTACCTGGTCGTGCCTGTACTTATAGTCCGTCTGAGCTATGGATTTACATGCCCCCGTAATATGCTGTATAGTTTCAGATGAGCTGTTGCAGCGTCTGCACATGTCTGTATTTAAATTGTGTATCTTCATTATGTGTTTCTGGTAGTTTCGTGTTTCAACAACTTGGTCCTGGATGGCTATTATGAATCCTTCAGTCTCAGGGAAGAGTTCTCCTCGTCTGAGCCATTCGTTCGACGCCTGCATGTCGACGGTGGGCTGGCTTAGATCGTGGCGATGTCTTCCGTGGAGAGACTTGAGGCTCCATTCAGAAACTAAAGTCTGTCTGTCGGTTTGTTCTTCGTTTTTCTGTTTATTGCGGTCCTGTAAGTTAAGTGGTGTAAGTTTGTGGTCCTGTTCAACTACCAACTTATGGAGAGAGGACGTTTCTATTTTGTTGTGAAAGTAAGTCCGTAGAGTTGTTATTTGTCGGTTGTGTAGGTTGCGAATATTAATGAGGCCTCTTCCTCCTTCTACTCGTGGTAGCGTCTGTCTTTGGACACAAGCTCGTGGATGGTGCTTTCGGTTTTTCGTCATGGTGACATTTATAATGCGCTGTAGATTTTTTAGTTCTGTTTTGTTCCAGTTGATTATGCCGAAAGAGTACGTTAGAATTGGGATGGCGTATGAGTTGATTGCTTTTGTAGTGTGTTTTGAATTAAGTTGTGATTTAAGAATGGAATTTAATCTGTGTTTAAAATTTTGAGTAAGCTTATTTTTAATTTCCTTGTAATGGATCTGTTTTGATTGATGGTAGCCTAAATATTTGTATGCTTCAGTCTCACTTAAAGGTTCTATTATTTCGCCTGTCTGCATCTGATAAGAATGTGGGTAATTTTGTCCTGCTTTTGTGGAGTTAATTTTGCATTTGTCTATTCCAAAGTCCATAGCGATGTCCCTTGAAAACTGTTCCGTGGCTTGTATTAGCAATTCTAGGTCGTCTTCATTAGATGCATATATTTTGATGTCATCCATATACAGCAGGTGGTTTAGCATGCACGTTGGTTGATCCGTCGGTCTGTCAATTGTGTTTTTAACCATATATCCTGAATTCATTGAGTTCAAATTGTTTGATAGGGGATTTAACGCCAAACAAAACCACAGTGGGCTTAGTGCATCTCCCTGAAATATGCCGCGTCTAATCTTAACTGGTGTACTTTCTATTACCTCATTAGGAGTATGTACATGAAGTTGGGTTTCCCATCTGTTCATAGAGCTATTTAAAAATGAAATAAGTTGGGGGTGGATTTTGTAAATCTCTAGTACGTGGATAAGCCATGTGTGTGGTACTGAATCTATTATTATTATTATTATTATTATTATTATTATTATTATTATTATATTAGCCTATGTTGTCCCACTGCAGGGCAAAGGCCCTCCCTCTCTTTTTTCCAGCTTTCTCTATCCTTGGCTGCAGTGGGCCAGTCTGGAAGAAAATAAAATAAATAAAAAAATAAATATGATCACGACTGTAATTCTCAGGCTCGGTAGATACCTCCTCAGATCTTTAGTTACTTAGATCTTAAAGGACATCTAAAGAGGGTAGTCAGAGGCAAGTCCAAACATGACATTTGGTACATGCCCACATTTTGCACAGTAGTTAGTATTCCGTGCGTGACAGGTTGCAAGCCTATCGCCGCTTATAAGAATAGTAACCTATGACACATACCTTCGAATTTTTGGTTCTAGGGTATGCCGGTTTCCTCACGATGTTTTCCTTCACCGTTTAAGAGCACTGGCATTGCGCACATAAATTTTTCGAATGGAAAAACTCATTGGTGCTCGACCAGGTTTGCACCCACGACCTTCGGATCGTAAGGCAGGGGTGCTACCACTACACCACCAGCGCTCTTTACTTAAAATACTTCTACGTATTTAAATAAAGAAACATGATCACGACTGTAACCCCACGCTCGGTAGATATCACTTCAGGTCTCTGTTACTTCAATTACAATACATTAATTTTCAATTTTATTCATCATTCTCCTGCCCTTATCCCACGCTAAGCGGGGTCGGCACAACATGTTTTCTTCTTCCATTCACCCCTATCATTCGTCAACTCTGAATCAACTCCTCTTACATTCATATCATCTTTCACACAATCAAACCATTTCTTCTTCGGTCTTCCTCTACTAGCGCACCCATCCACACTCATACTCATAACTCTTCTGGTGACATGGTTTTCATCCCTCCTCATCACGTGTCCATACCATGCTAACCTAGCACTCCTCATCTTTTCAGTAATAGGCGCTACTTTCAGACTTCCCCTGACATACTCATTCCTAATCCTAATTTTCAATTTTATTATAAAAATAAATAACTTAATTTACTTTACGCATCGAGTTAATCACTATTTGCTCATCAGTATCATCATCAGCACCATCAGTGCTCTCATTAGGAATCTAAGCATTAATTAATCCATTTGGCGATTAGTTTGTAGGAACAGCGATTTGATAGACATTAATACAAATTTGCAGGGAATTCAATTGAAAATTAATTCATTTGCTTGTCTCTCTAATTACTTTGTACCTTTAGATATCTTTATATAACGCACCTGTAAAAAATATCTAGTTGTCCACCGACAAGCTCTTTTAAATTTTAAAAGGCAAATTGAATGTTTCCCATGTCAACCCAGTATTATTTTTAACCCCGACAACGAAAAAGAGTGTTATAAGTTTAACGTGTCTGTCGGTGTATCTGTTATATCTGTATATCTGTCTGTGGCATCGTAGCTTCGAAACGGATGAACCAATTTTCGTTTAGTTTTTTTTTGTGTCATAGATAATTTTATCCCGAGTGTTCTTAGCCATGTTTCATAAAAATCTGTTCAGCCGTTTGAAGATCATCAGCTCTTTTCTAGTTGATGAGGGGATCTGACTAACTTCCTTATGTCCGATCGATTCGAAATTAGGTACCGTGTTACTTCAATGATATTGAAAGAACATGGTATGCTAACCAGGTGTCAGAGGGTTTTCAAAATTTTTATTTTTTTTGTATTATTTCCATTTAAATCCAAAACATAATATGGGTATATATGCAATATAGGTTGAATGTGAAAGAAAGTCGTATAAACATCTCTATAGAATTACCAAAATCAGCCTTTCTACACAGCCTCCACAGAGAGACACTCACTTCCGGGCGGTATAAAATGTTTGTGCATTTGTACAGAACCATCACTGCACCGGTGTCCATAGCGAGCATTCGCAACCCAAGCACGGACGACATGAAGCAATTTGTAAGTGCACTTTGTGAATTTTCGGAAAGGACGTGGAACGAAAAATTACGCGGATAAAATAGTGTTCATTTTTCAAAATTTCTTAAAAGCTATCAAAACATACGTTAAGTAATTTACTTAATTAATTAGTCACTAATTGTGAATGATTAGTGAAAATATTAAGTGTTAAGTGATAGTGTGGTTTGAATAAAAAAATTTGAAACAATCAATTGACAGTGAGAAAACGATGACAATACAACATTTCTATTGTCATAAAAATCCGTAAAATTAAATAGAAAATATAATAAAATTTACATAATTTTCGCTCGAGTGTTACAGATGCGATAAAAAGTACATAAACCGCTGAACCATCACTCATTTCACCATAAAAGTTAATAATAAAGACAAAATACCTATTATCACAATTTTATAGTTACCATCTCCTTACCTAATTACCATTTGAATGTACAAATGCATTCATAAACATAAAAAGTTAACATAACCATTAAAACTCAACCTAACTAGTAGTTTAGTTTTATAGCACTTAAACTACTAAAACGATTACTTATTAAGAAGAGCTTAGTTCTTAAAGATTACCTACATAATTACAATCAAAATAATAATTATGTTCAAAATAAACTTACTTTAAAAAAATCTAAGTGTTACTTAGATTTTTTTAAAGTAAGTGTAAAAAAATCTAAGTGTTACTTAGATTTTTTTAAAGTAAGTGTACTCGTGATTTGCACTACATTATTCTGAATTTAGTTTTCATGAACAACGACTATTTTAAAATACTCGAGAAAGATTTTAAGCTCACCTCAGGGTACCCAACACAAACTACCTTTTTCCGGGTTTAGTCGTCTAACGTTGAACTATTCAACCCCTAGAAGTGCAAATTTAAAGCAGATTAAATTTTCGATCTCCCCGAATTCAATTTTGTAAGAAAATAAGTCCACGCGAACAAAAACACGGACCAGCAATACCATATTGAACCAGTTTCAAGATTATGTAAAAAGGCTACCTTCACTATTCTGAACTCGATCGAGAAAGCTTTGCTTACTGAGAATTAATTCCTTGATTACTATCTACCGAATTGGTTAGGTATACTTCGATATTTACATAATTTGTTAAATAATATCAAAATTTGATAGATTTTTTGTAAATTTAATGATTATAGAACGTCATATTGTACCTAAATCTATAACATTCTAGATTAACTATCAAAATTATCCATAACATAAAAAAACCTTTGTAAAGCTCTATAAAATCTATAGCCAAAACAAAATAGTTTTGTATTAAAAATTCGGATATTTAAAGTAACCAAAAAGGATTCAAAATTGGATAGTTCTCATGAAATAGCTTTAATTTAAACAGGCAGCCAGGTTAAAGTTTCCGCAACAAAGGAGGTTGTTGTTTAAGTAGGCAATCTAGTTACAATCTTCCCGGTAGTTAAGTTCTAGATTCAGTAGGTAATAAGAGCAGCGTATAATGTGAAATGGTTCCAGGTCATAAAGCTCTTAGATCGTTGATAACTCTTTTTCAGTTCAAGTCTTTTACTCAGATACGAGTAAACCACAATGAAAAAATACTCAAATATTCGTTTTGGTATACTACAGACTGGAGACTTTATACGAGCTTTGATAAGAAACTTTATTTAGTTTAATTTTCTCTTTGTTACATATACCTGCACTGTCTATTTTAGTTCTTCAAAGTTTCCTCACGGGGCGTTGCAGGCAAATGTAGAAGGAAACGCAATAAAATAAAGTTTCGTAAACCATCAAAACCCAAATTAAAACCTCTGTTCTACATAGCGCGGTTCAATAAAAAAGCTCTTCATCTAAGTGGACTGTAAAAAACACACTTATTGTTCCTCACGTAATACATTACTAACAGAATCTCTACAGCAATAAATTCTACCGTACCAAATGATCAATGGAGCGACAACATAAAAGAATTGCCGAAAATCTTCACGGTTCGTTTACTTGCTCTCATTATGCCATTGAACTTACGATGCATCATACTTACGTAAGTAGACGCAATAAAATATTACCTTGTTGGAAATTGTGTCAAATTCTCTTACTTTTTTGTCCCTACTTAACTTGCGCATGTAATGCGATGTTTCGTAAAGTTTTTTTATATTACAAAATATCTCACTCACTTGCTTTAATTTGATTTATTGAAATGAATATAATTCGAGTCCAAACAGTCCATATTTGTGGTTTTATAATAGTTAATAATTGTTAAGTTACTTTAGACAGTTTCATTTACAATTTGTAAAGATCAAGTATCTAAAGAAAACACTTGTTTTTTTCAAACAAAATTCATTTTTCATTTTTGCGCTAAGTGAATCTCAAGTACGTAATTGAAACTTTACATTTTTTAACTTTTCAACTTTGTAACCTATTAAATACTTTTAAAAGACGTTAAAACGTTTTCATGACGTTCATTCATCGCGTCAAACCGAAGCCGGTTTTATGTGTCGCAGACAAGAACCACAAAAATCAATTTAATACATTAATTTGACACTAACGAGGTTACATTCTCTTGTAATATGGTCAGAAAGGTGAACGTCTGCTAGGTAGGTATAGAAAGTTGTCAGTTTGCCTGTGCATCCTTTTTTTTGTGAGCGGTTTCGGTTATGTAATTCATATTAGTATTTAATGAACAGTTTTACTTTCAAACTTAATATTTATAAGATTTATTTATTGGTGTTGTGATAACATACTCAACACTCATTATTACGAGCTCATCTCTATATGTATATTTCTCTTGGTTTTATCATGATTAGGATTTTTTTACAACCCATGTTTAAAATATTTTCTCCTTGCAGGTTTGTTTACTGCTGGCAGTAGCCAGTTGCCAGGCTGGCATAATCCATGGAGGATTTTCCAATGATATATCCGGTGAAGGTCAGGGTCATGACTCCGGAATCCAAAGTCACACCATAGCTTTGACACAGGGCAACGATTTTGGCGGACAACAGGGACACGATTTTGGTGGACAACAACAAGGCCATGATTTTGGTGGTCAACAAGGCCATGATTTTGGTGGACAACAACAAGGCCACGATTTTGGTGGACAACAAGGCCATGATTTTGGTGGACAACAAGGCCACGGCTTTGGTGGACAACAACAAGGCCACGATTTTGGCGGACAGGATTTTGGCGGGCACGGACAGCTTAGCGGCGGTGGTGGTGACTCTTACCTCCAAGCTGCTCAAGATTTCGGGATCCAAGGACATCAGGATGGCGGTCATGGTGGACAACAGTTGCAATCTTTCACCCTCGAGGATGCAGGTGGTGATTACGGTCACGGACAAGGCCAAGATCTAGGCGGACAAGACCATGGCTTCGGAGGACAAGACCATGGATTCAGTGGCGGACAAGGCCATGGTTTTGGACAGATCCACGATTTCGGCGGGCAAGGACAGCATGATTTTGGCGGACAAGACCACGGCTTCGGCGGACAAGACCACGGTTATGGCGGACAGCAGTTCTCAAGCGGAGGCCAGGATTATGGACATGGCCAAGCCTTCGCCGTTAACGAGCACGTTGACGTAGAAAGCCCAGTCCCTATACCTTCGTACAAACACGTGACATACCCTATCCATAAGCCGATACACGTTAATGTCCCAAAGCCTATCCTGATCGGTGTACCCCAGCCATACCCTGTGAAGGTGCCAGTTCACAAACCAGTGGCTGTGCCAGTTGAGACGGAAATTTCCATTCCGTATGAAAAGGTTGTACCTTACCCCGTCGTTAAGCATGTACCATACCCCGTAGAAAAGCATGTACCAGTTAAGGTTGAGAAGACTGTTACCGTACATGTCCCACATCCGTATCCAGTCAAGATCCCCGTATACAAAACTATCCATCACCACAAGGATCATCATCATCATCACTAAGTCATGTGCCAGTTAGCTATGTAAATAATTTGTTGATTAATTTTAAGTCATTTTCAACTGTAATGTTGTAGTTGATTTATTTATTGTGTAATTGTTGTTGATTGATTATAGTTACTAAATACCTTCTTTTGTTTGTTTTACTTTTTATGATCACGACTGTAATCCCCAGGCTCGGTAGATATCTCCTCAGATCTTTAGTTACTTAGATCTTTAAGGATATCTAAAGGGGGTAGTCAGAGGCAAGTCCAAACATGACATTTGGTATATGCCCACATTTTGCACAGTAGTTAGTATTCCGTACGTGACAGGTTGCAAGCCCATCGCCGCTTATAAGAATACTAACGTATGACACATACCTGTGAATTTTTGGTTCTAGGGTATGCCGGTTTCTTCACGATGTTTTCCTTCACCGTTTAAGAGCACTGGCATTGCACACATAAATTTTTTGAATGGAAAAACTCATTGGTGCACGACCAGGTTTGAACCCACGACCTTCGGATCGTGAGGCAGGGGTACTACCACTACACCACCAGCGCTCACTATTAACTTTTTTATATGTTTAGGAAAATAAACAGCTAACAGAAATTACGACCATAAGGTTTTAAAAAACATAAAGTGCATCTTACATCGTTATTTGTAGAATACGTAAACTCCTATCACAGAAAAATTAGCTTTATACTCCTATACTGAAAGTTTAAATATGCATGGCAATACAGCACATGAGGCAAACTTTTTTGGGTCCTTTATAAGTTAGTTCTAATACAAAATATTATGATAAATTTGTGTCAATGAGATAATGATTAGGCTAACGTAAACCCTTAAGCGTATGAAAATAAGGTTGATTTTTGTGCGAACATTATCAAAGTACACGACATATTACTATCAAATAGAATTTCAACATAACAGAATTTACGAGTAACAGTGAGAATAATTCTTTGGGTACACTGGCGCGAGGCGGAACCCGACACAATGTGAAGGAAATTAATTTTCTCAGTGCGCGAGTGACGTTTTGTTATTGCGCCTTGTCTGCGGGACTCTAAACATAGAGTTAATGGAAGTGGCGAAATATAAATCTGAAAAAAATATGAGGACTGAAATTCATATACATATGTACTAAGTAATCTCGTTTTGTATAAGTCTTAAAATGTCCTTTTACCAAAATTACTGATTTTCTAAATGCCTTTGTTCATGAATGTCTCAAAAAAAACTGACAAATTGGTGTACAGTTAGTAGCACTTAAAGCTCTTATTTTAATGACCTCGGTGGCGTGACAGGGAAGTGTGCGGCTGAGACGCGAGAGTTGCGGGTTCGATTCCTGTGGCAAGATATTTTTTTTTATTTTCTACAAAATATATTTTTTCAGAGTCTTTAAAATCATCTCGTAGTATCTACTTAGCAAACCTCTTTAGTGCTCATTAATTTATCATTTAATTTAAAACTTTTTGTATGTTATAAAAAAAAAAAAAAAAAAAACTACGAAATTTAAAAAATATACAGTTTCAGTGTTTTTTATGAAATATATTAAGTTATGTGTATTCATGAGTTTGTTATTCCAAAATACCTAAGTAATTAAAATAAAAATAATTATATATTTTGTAACTAACCCAAATTCATAAATATTCAGAACGGTAATACAAACACATAATATAATCTATTAATTTATAAAAAAAAAAAAAAAAACTAAAGCAATAGGGAAACGATTAATGACAAAAACAAATCTATCCCGCGAGAACCGTACATTTTTCTGGGATAACAAGTAGCCTATGTGCTATTCCAGACTATATCTGTGCCAAATTTCATCCAGATCTGTTCAGCCGTGTCAGCGTGACAGAGTAACAAACATACATCCATACATCCACACAACCATACATCCACACATCCATACATCCATACATTCTTACAAACATTCGCGTTTATAATATTAGTAGGATTGTAACATTTACCGTACATTGTGACTCAGAAAATGAACAATTACACAGAACCTTATAATTTAAGTGTAGTTCCTCATTGCGCAACGTAATAGCGACTTTACTTTCTAAACAATAAGATTTAAAGTCACGATTTTAAGAGGAAACTGTTGCGTATTTGTAAACTAGCTGTAGGCTTTGGCCGCAGCACTTTTTGATTGATAAATTCAGTGAAATATTTAATTTTGGTTGATTCTTTTTAGGTTCCGTACCCAAAGGGTAAAACGTGACCCTATTCGAAAACTCCGCTGACGTCTGTCTGTCTGTTTGTCTGTCACAAGGCTGTATCTCATGAACCGTGATAAGTCAGTTGAAATTTTCACAGATTATGTATGTCTGTTGCCGCTATAACAACAAATATTAACAGAATAAAATAAACTTTTAAGGGGGCTCTCATACAACGAATGTGATTTTTTTTGCCGTTTTTATAGATATCGTACGGAACCCTTCGAGTTCAACTTGCACTTGGCCGGTTTTATTGGAACGAAGTTCCTTATCGCGCGTTGTGAAAGGGGGCTAGACGGAAAAAATCTCACGAAAAGTTGTAACGACACTTTTTGCTATAGTTGTAAGCCGTGCGGCGTGCGCGTGTTTCTCTATCTGTCTCTCTCTCTCATAGAAAGCAAGGAAAGGAACTTCGTTCCATCCGGGTGTCCCTTGACACTCTCAAGTTTTTTTTTAGTAAAAATAGTTCCACGTTAAATAATAAAGGCGCATCCAGGATTATCTAATTCAATGTTGTCTTGTACGACATCTAGTTACGGTAGGTACGTGCATTGAGTTTTAACTGTAGGTACCTATAATGCCGGCACCACATGTTTATTTATTTATTTATTTACAATTTAAATTTAAAATTTAAATATTAATTAATTTATGTTGGTGGTAACTCGCCGAGCCATGACCAACGCAAACTCTGACAAGGACAGAAGATAACACACTGACCTAAGCGAGCGTACATTATAAACCTCGGCAAGCCTATAATAAGCCTATGCAAGCCTGTACAAACCACCTCACATGTTGGACGTTGGCTATGGCTCGGCGAGCTACGGCCAACGTGTGGTAGCGGCATTATAGATACTAGTGCCATCAGTTCTTACGAACTAGTGTGGTGAAAGGATCACAGTGCATCTAAGAAGCATCTTTCGTGCACTTGACTTCTAAATTTTTAAGTTTTACGACAGGTTTTCTTTCGATGTTTTCCTTCACCGTTTCAGAACACTGGCATTGTGCATTTATAATGTAGACTTAGCTCTTACCCGCGATTTTGTCTGTGTTTAATTATATTATTTTTTTATACAAAATGTCACTTACAAGTTACAGAATACTATCATGCAAAATGTGGGCATATGCTTGCTTTTTTATCATGTTTGGACGTGCCGCTGACTACCCTTTTAGATAATCTAAAAGATCTAAGTAACTAAAGAGATCGAAGAGATTTACAATACACTTAACTCCATGTATTTAACAAAAAATAAAAAAAAGTCTACCGAGCCTGAGGATTACAGTCGTGATCATTGTTTGTTTGATTAATATGTCAGTCAGCCAGTTTCTGGAATTGGCACCTAGACTCACCTAGTATGTAAGACGATTCTGATCCTTGTGATATAACTGAATAAAGATTATTGACTATTGACTATACATTCAGACTATGACTCTTACGCAACTTTGTCTACGCGTTAGTAATGTATTTTTCCCGTTTTTGCAGCATTTTTTATTGATACTCCGCTCCTTTTGGTCGTAGCGTGATGTTATCTAGCCTATAACCTTCGGCGATAAATCCTACTAATATTATAAGCGCGAAAGTTTGCAAATGTATGGATGTGTGGATGTATGGATGTATGTTTGTTACTCTTTCACGCTGAAACGGCTGAACGGATCTAAATGAAATTTGGCACAGATATAGATTAAATCTTGGAATAGCACATAGTTATTTTTTATCCCGGAAAAATGTGCGGTTCCCGTGGGATAGATGTGTTTTTGCTTTTCAAGGTACTACGCGGGCGAAGCCGTGGGCGGAAGCTAGAGAACTATACAACACAAAAATAATATTTCTATTTGAACCAGTAGTTCCTGAAATCAGCGCGTTCAACCAAACAAACTCTTCAGCTTCTTAATATTAGTATAGATTAATATTTGAAGTAACTCCCAAAGTGGCTATTTTAGCTCTTTACAAACTTGAATTAATGATACAAAACTCTTAATTCTTTCAGGTTTGTCTGAAAAACTTTTAATTGGGTCACGGCGGGTCACGCTGTAATGGTTATGCATTAATAATGCACAACATACAATTATGTCTGGAACTTTGGTGCCTGAAATATCTTTCGCTAAGCTTTCAGGAAAAGTTATTTATTTCCTTTTAACTTTTTAGTAGGAAGTTAAATATTCATTTTGTTTGGTTTACGCGTGTTTAAGGAATCTAAATTGTCAGTTATATCCATACTAATAAATGCGGAAGTAACTCTGTTTGTTTGTTATCTTTTTATGACTAAACTTTCATTATCTTTTGTTGCAAAAAATAATCTTGAGAGGGCTGAAATAGGGGTTGAAAGTTAGCATGGGAAACTTATGGTTAAGCAACGCTGGGTGCAGTCAGTTTTTGGATGGGTGATCGCTTCTTTTTGCACTCCATGGAATGAGTAAGATTGAAGCTTGAAAGTGGCGCCGGTGACGGCAAAGATGAGGAGTTATGGTTAGCGTGGTATGGGCATGTTATGAGGGGAGATGAATGTCATGTGACGAGGAGAGTGTTAGGTATGAATGTGGATGGATAGGTACAGGGGTAGAGGTAGGCCAAAAAAAGATGGATGGACTGTGTGAGAGATGATATGAGTAAGAAAGAAGTGAGTACTGAGATGACGGATGATAGAGGGAAATGTAGGACGAAAACATGTTGTGCCGACCCCACTTAGCGTGGGAAAAGGGCAGGAAGAAGAAGCAGAAGAGATTTCCCAATTTTCCGATATTAATAATTTCAAATTAATATGATGTATTGATGGATTTTTGCGGATGAAGTCGCGGGTAACAGATAGTAAGTCTTATATAACAGATTGGTAATCTAGGTTTTTATTAATTGTCTAGAATTACATTATCTTCATGTGTACATCTCATAATGGTGTAGACTAGAATAACATTATCTTCATTATGTAAATTCTATCTACAATTACGTAATCATTACATAATTATTCTAGACTAGCTTCCGCTCGCGGCTTTGCCCGCGAGATACATAAAATATAGCCTATGTTCATCCTTAAAGTTAATTCTACATATTAGTGAAAGAATTGAGATTATCTCTCACATACAAACAAACAAACTTTACCTCTCTAACATATTAGTTTAATTATATGACTTATACAGCGTCATGTGGACTTTTTATTTACTATTTGTAAATAATAAAACCAGCCATTTTATTCAAAATTTTTTTGAATGAATTTTATTTGATATTGTGTCATATTTATTTATTTAGTTCAGAAAATCAACAGCTAATGCATAATCTTCTATATCTATATAAGAGCTTAACCTGACTGACTGACTGACTGACTGACTGATTGATCATCGCCGAGCCGAAACCGCTGAAGATAGAAAGCTGAAATTTGGAAGGTGGCTTCCCTTTATAACAAAACCACCCACTAAGGCGGGATTTTTGGAAATTCCACCTCTAAGAGGGTGAAAAAGGGTGAAAACGTTAGTATGAAACTTTGTAACGCGTGGAGCGATTTTCATGAAACTTTGTTTGTGCACTGTAAATACAAAATGAATGAACACGTGTTTCAGGATTTTTAAATATAACCTTTAAAAAGGGGTAAAATGGGGTGTCAAAGTTAGTATAGGAACTTTTTAACGGGTAGTGCGATTGGTCTGAAACTTTGTTTGTGTACTGTAAATGCAAAATGAATGGATACCTGTTTCAGGATTTTTCAATATAACTCTTAAAAAGGGGTCAAATGGGGAGTCAATGTTTGTATGGAATTTTTTTAACGAGTGGTGCAATTGGTTTGAAACTTTGTTTGTGTACTGTAAATGCAAAATAAATGGACACCTGTTTCAGGATTTTTCAATATAATCTTCAAAAAGGGGTCAAATGTCGGGTCAATGTTTGTATGGGAACTATTTAACGGGTGGTGCGATTGGTTTGAAACTTTGTTTGTGTACTGTAAATGCAAAATGAATAGACACGTATTTCAGTATTTTTCAATATAACCTTCAAAAAGGGGTCAAATGTGGGGTCAATGTTTGTATGGGAACTTTTTAACGGGTAGTGCGATTGGTCTGAAACTTTGTTTGTGTACTGTAAATGCAAAACGAATGGACACGTGTTTCAGGATTTTTCATTATAACCTTCATAAAGGGGTAAAATGGGGTGTCAAAGTTAGTATGGGATTTTTATGAGTTGTGTGATGTGTTTGAAACTCAGTTTAGATACTTTACGCGAACGAAGTCGCTGGCGGGACAGCTAGTGTCCTTATATAATACAAAAATAAAAAAAATATAAACCCTCCGACATTTAAACCTTACCCTAAATGTCATATTTAAAGTCATGGTTACCTTACCATGTTCTTTCAATATCATTGAAGTAACACGATACCAAATTGCGAATTGATTGCTGAACAGATTTTCATGAAACATGGCTAAGAACACTCGGGATAAAATTATCTATGAAACAAAAAAAAACTAAACGAAAATCGGTTCATCCGTTTGGGAGCTACGTTACCACAGGCAGATACACAGACAGACACGTTAAACTTATAACAACCCTCTTTTTGCGTCGGGGCCCTATTCATGTTTTTAACCCCCGCGGGGGTTAAAAACATGAATAGAAATAGCTAGCCAATTACAGGTTTTCACCAATAGAAACAGTACGTCGATTTTGTAAAATTTAAACATCAACTCGCATCTCACATCGCTATTCACTCTCAATTCACATAAGACGCTTTTTATTTGACACTTTGAATCGGGTTCGAGTGCGAAGCGAGCGTCGAAGTGACTTGGGAATTACCGTATAGAATGCTATATCTTACGTCATCTCATACTTTATCTGTCAAAATCTCCCCGTCAATTTAGTTCAATTCGCTGACACGCTCGCAAGAGTGGCACTAGTGTAAATTCGAATTATCAACCGAGATTTTAGAATGCCAATCAAGAAACTCAAGCGGATTCAGATTCGAAGTTTAGAATGAGGTCTTACAGAATCACACAACTGATTAGAAACTATTATGTCAATGGTATAAAGGGTGTTTGTAAAAAGTCTATAAATAAACAAAGCGACAATAAAACAATTTACCGGCCGCATCTCATAAATTCCTTGTTTGTAAACAAAAAACACACGCTGACTTATTACTATGTCGAAACAAAAAACCTTAACATATTTCCCCATTCTCCCCTATTTTCCGCGAACGGTAATAAATGTAGCTAAGTTTAATTTACTGTGTTTTTGTAGAGTTACAAATAAGGAAAATACAGAAAACACGTGCGTTTCCGTTATTACCTAGGCGTTGCATGCTCTGGCGTTCTTACAAAACGGTGAATGTTATTAGACGGTCGTAAAATATGTTTACACTAAAAATAGAGAAAAATTGAGAAAAATCATCCAATTAAAAAAATATGATGATAATTATCTTCATGATAAATTTTTAAAATATTCTTGAATTATCAGTTTTGGTTTAATTAAACACACTGTTACTAGTTGCAACTTGTTTTATAGAAGAGTTCCCAGCGTGTTACATTTGTGTAACAGTGTAACTTGATGGGAAAAAAACTCCCAACGAGTCACACTGTGACCGGATCTAGTGTGACTCGTTGGGAACCCATCAAGTTTTGAATTTCCCAATCGATAAATCAAGCATGTTTATCAAAACTGCAAACCCCTTTGGGGGTACAAAGAGGGGTAACAATTTAAAATTGCATAGCCGCGAGTGAAGCTACGTGGCGCCGCTGGTGGTAAAATATATATTAATTAGAATTCCGTTCTGAAAATTATTTAGTGAAATGTATGGTGGAAAATATGAAAATACTTCAGCGGTCTTTATACGGCCGTTATTCATTTTATTTGCTTAATTTAGGAAAAACCATTGACATGATTTATGGTAATGGTATAATTTGTCTTAATAAGAAACATGCATTGGAATAAAAATGACCGCCCATTTTCAGGAAACAATTTTAGGGGTTTTCAAAAACTATTTTATTTATTTTCGGGTACTGAAATACTTTTGCATTTATTTTATAATGGACAAAATAATCATCTAATAGTACAAAAAGTGGGCATGTGTTAAAACTATTGTTTGAACGTGCCTCTACCCCTCTTTAGATATCCTCAAAGATCTAAGTAACTAGAGGTCTGAGGAGATATCTTACGAGCCTGGGAATTAGAGTCATGTATTTTTTTGTTGTTTTTTGTTAAAAATCAAAACTACATGACGTAGATATTTTACGTATGTACCTTATTATTACGTCCCAAAGACCCGTACATTAATCAAAGCTTTGTCAAAACTTTTAAGTTTTTAAGACAGAACCTTCCCCTTTGTGTAAGATATCCAAAGGCCGTCGCTCTGAACGACGTAATTTTAAAATTTTACACAAAATGACTTTCGCCGTAACATAATTTACGAAAAGTTAGAAAATCTCGACATTGTTACTTTGAAAAATTTACTAAAGCTTGTGCTCGACCGCTAATTTATCGTGTCTACTTCTTTAAACCAGTGTGGTGAAAGGAAGAAAGAGGGTTTGAGATTCTAAGTGCTTGAGTGTTTATTTTGATGTTGGTTTAAGAGATAGCGCGCACGGGTTTCTTTTGTCGCCGTGACTGTTTCGCCACTTTTATCAATTCTGTGGAGATGCGCGCATGTTACGACGTGACAACTGGGTGACATCTCCATACATAACCACGGACTTGATAAGAGTGACGAAACAGTCACGGCGACAAAAGTAAACCGTGCGCGCTATCTCTTAAAGGCCCTATCGTTTTAATATAAATAATGCATGATTTACAGAAAATTATGTCAGAAAATTTAAAATATTTATCAAAAATAAATGGTTAAATAAACAGTCTTCCAACAACCGGTTACGGATTTGGCGAAGTCAGGAAAAAAGATGAAACTTTCGACAAAATTAATTTGAAATTTTTTGAATGGACTTTTTTATACTCAAAACGGCTAAGTAATTTTAATCCGATGAAGATCCCTTGCTTACCAGGCTTGGTACAAGGGTGAAGTCCAATACGACATAACATTAGTGTATCAGTTATCAATATTGTAAGTCTAGAAGTCCAAGTACGAGGAATGCATAAACCATAAAGAGGTTTTCGCGATTTGTGATCTTTTGACTCTTCGTGACAGATCAATTTTCTGTCGATATACGGCCGGTTTCTAGTATTCTATCTATCGGCGGTTTTTGGATTTTGGATCGGTATTTGACATAAATCCTATAGAAATATCTGTTAGGTATATACTCGTATATGTCAAATATCTATCCAAAATCCAAAAACCGCAGATAGATAACATATAGAAACCGGCCGATAGTCAGAAGTCTAAAGAACAATCCCTAATATTCTTCTATTAATAATAATATGGGCCGATTTCGCTAATTCTTTTTTATTTGTTATTGTAAGAAGAAGATTTCTATATATAATAGTTAAGCCAAGACAACGGCTGTTGGCTCAGCTAGTCTAAACTAATATTATAAAGAGGAAAGTTTTGTATTTTTATATTTTTGTTTGTAACGAATAAACTCAAAAACTACTGGTCCGATTTCAAAAATTATTTTACCATTAGAATGTTACATTATTTCTGAGTAACATAGGCAATTTTTTATGTAGGTACCACGCAAGCAAAGCCGCGAGCAAAAGCTAGTGTAATATAAATCACGCAATTTTGACACAATATTTTTATTGGATTTACTCTCTTCACTCCACTATGATGAAAACACGCCTCCATATAGGTATGGAGGTATATAATGGATAAATATATAATGGAGTAATATAATGGATGGTAACTCTAAGGAGAGTTAAATTATGTATTTATTTTCCTGTTAAGAGTAGGTACGGATAGTTATTTATTATAAAAAAAAAACTCAGTAACTAAATACATGATAGGATTTGTGAAATTTGTCTCTGTGATACATTTCACGAACGCTTGGGATTTCTATCTAGTGCTTAGAGGTAATCTAGATTACATAAAGCTATCTATAAACAGCTTTCAATAAAATTTGAAACTTTATTTGTCGAGAAGTTACTAAGTGATAGCGCGCACGAGTTACTTTTGTCGCCGTGACTGTTTCGTCACATAAGTTATGTATGGAGATGTCACCCAGTGTCACGTCGTAACATGCGCGCATCTCCATACATATTCACGGACGTGATAAGAGTGACGAAACAGTCACGGCGAAGAAAGTAAACCGTGCGCGCTGTCACTAATATTATAAAAAAGTAAAGTTTGTCGTTAAAGGCCTTATACAACAATCTAGAGTAATAAGGCCTAGGGCTTATTTCACGTAGGCTTTATTGTCCTCAACTGGAGCTATAATACCAGGATATTAATCATCCTATGAATGATTATGTTCTTCAAATTGTCTTGTCTTATACCTACGACAATTTAGGTGATTAATTCTAGGATTAAGTAGGCTTTTAGATAATACTGAATATAGAAGCACTGGTGGTTTAGTAGCACCTTTGCCTCACGACCCGAGGGTTGTGGGTTCAAACTTGGTCGTGCAACAATGAGTTATGCCAGTGCTCTTAAACGGTGAAGGAAAACATCGTGAGCAAACCGGCACACCCTAGAACCAAAAATTTGAAGGGGTTAGGTAGCTATCTTATTCATTTTCCTAGGTGATTGACAAATTAGCAACGCAAGGCGACGCGACGCGAATAGGTATGTATGTGTGTATTATATCACAAGTAGTCGTTGTATGTATATATGGCTTACGTTATCATACTTATACGTCTGCGATGTATACGCTAGAAGTATTGGTTGCATTATATCGCGTCGCTACATATCGCGCCTCGTCGCTTACCTATGACATCGGGCGAAAGTAAACTTAAGTACTTACTAAATTTTTAATATTTCTAAAGACATTTCACACAAAACGTACAATAAAAATAATTCTAGAACTTTTCTACGATTTATCTTATAAGGGTTAAGTAGTACTTAACCTCTTTTCCAGTTTTTCAATCCAGGTAATTTCAGTAGAAGCCCTTAAAGAACTTCAAAGGTTCAAGGACAAAATTACCTATTCACAAAAATGGTAGCTATTACAAAAATATTTCCAACCCACTTGAGAATCCGACAGAAGTTTCAATTTTCCCCAAAAAATAATTTCCCATCCAAAATGTGTTCATATTTTTCCATCCGATTTGGCGACTATTCTTCGCATCTCTACCTTCTGAAATATACCTTTAAGCTATCGTGATAGGGCTCAGAATTGCAAAGCTGTAAGACTTGTATGGTCTGTGAGGAAATATTAAATTGCATTGCCAATTTCTTGAGCTGGTAACCCAGCGTCTCCTGAATTTCCCCAGTAACGAGCGACAGGAATAATGGGACCTTGAAAATATCAAACTTAAAAAATAAAATCATGAAATTATGATCACGACTGTAATCCCCGGGGCTCGATAGATATCTTCCTTAGATCTTTAGTTACTTAGATCCTTGAGGATATCTAAAGAGGGTAGTCAGAGACACGTCCAAACATGAAATTTAGTACATGCCCACATGTATAGAGTAGTTAGTATTCCGTAAGTGACAGGTTACTTACCAGTGCTCATGAAATTATTGAGTCAAAAAGTAGTGGTGTAGTGGTAGCATCCCGTCGCAAGATCCGAAGGTGGTGGGTTCAAACCTAGTCGTGCACCAATGAGTTTTTCCATTCGAAAAATTTATGTGCGCAATGCCAGTGCTCTTAAACGGTGAAGGAAAACATCGTGAGGAAACCGGCATACCCTAGAATCAAAAATTCGAAAGTGTGTGTCATAGGCTAGTATTCTTATAAGCGGTGATGGGCTTGCAACCTGTCATGTATGGAGTACTAACCATTGTGCAAAATGTGGGCATACGTACCTACCAAATGTCGTGTTTGGACGTGCCTCTGACTACCCTCTTTAGATATCCTCAAAGATCTGAGGATATCTAAAAAGATGCAGATTACAATCGTGATCATTTTTGTTATTTTTTTATTATTGAGTTAAAATAATCAGCTGGATTTAAGTCACGTTTAGATGGGGCAAGAACACAATTTTGCAATTGTCGAAAGCATTACCCGCCGCACGTAATTCTCGTCACATCTAAACACCATTTGAGATTATTTTTCGTAATCGATTTGCTCCTAAGAATTCTTATTATTGCCTCGAATTCTCACGATGTCTCGAGGATTTAAAAGTTAAACGAATTTTTGTAAGACCTAAGTACCTATCTATAAACATTATTCCATTCTAAAAAACAAATATGATCACGACTGTAATCCCCAGGCTCGGTAGATATCTCCTCAGATCTCTAGTAACATAGATCTTTGAGGATACTACCTAAAGAGTCACGTCTAAACATGTTATTTGGCACATCTCCACATTTTGCACAGTAGTTAGTATTCCGTACGTGACAGGTTGCAAGCCCATCGCCGCTTATAAGAATACCTACTAACCTAAGACACAAACCTTCGAATTTTTAGTTTAAGAGTAGGTTTTACAGTGCAAAATTACATCATTCAGACAGACGAATATAGCAAAACTATAAGGATTCCTTATTGTTCTTTGGACCCTAAAGCAGGAGAGCCGTAAATCGCGATTCCGTTACATAACGGCCGTCACGATAATAACAGCTACCGCTTCATAGAAACCTGGAACTTTGAGGTTTGAGTCATAAATCTGTGAGATTTATCCCTCTGTGCTATCTGATGCGTTCCCGAATTATGTTTAAGATCGTGTTATGGAATAAATTTATATACCTCATCACATTGTTTGTTCTTGGTATTGTTTCGATAATAAAGCTACGTATACACAAGACGCACATATCGGGGCAATATTGCCAGACCGTCGAGCAATATTACCCGGAAATCGTGTGTTGTCGCCCGCTTTTGTAATACTTGGGAATATCGCGCGATCTGTCGATTCCCTATCGCCACAGGTGGTAGAAAAAAACCGGCCAAGTGCGAGTCGCATCGCGCACGAAGGGTTTCGTACCATTATCTATAGAAACGGCAAAAAAATCACGTTTGTTGTATTTAGAGCCTCTTTAAATATTTATTTTATTCTGATTTTTAGTATTTGATGTTATAGTGGCAACATAAATATACAATGTTTGTGAATAATTCAACTGTCTATCACGGTTCAGATACAGCCTGGTGACAGACGGACGGACGGACAGCGGAGTCTTAGTAATAGGGTCCCGTTTTACCCTTTGGGTATGGAACCCTAAAAGCGATTAAGAATGTAGAGGAAAAATGTTGTGAGGTTGATATCCGGCTGTGAACAGTCATTGTTTTAAATTTATTACGTAGATACGTTCTTTGTTCCATAAGCCATTGATGTTGTTTCGTCGGACTGGATAAAAAACTTTCTAAAATACGAACTAAGTATCTTATTTTGTTCACATTAAACTCTACGCTAGAGTAATTTTTTTCATTGCCGTGTGATCGACGCTCGGGTTTAGTAGCTATGTAAATTAGTCCTGGGGCCTACCACAAGCTTTTAAAAACCGTCATGTTTCAGAATGGTCACATTTCAAGCTTGAAGTAACATTGCTTCAAAGTTATATTACTTTAATATTGCCCAAAGAGCTTGGCCCCTGATTAAAACTGCGGTGAAACAAAATCACCGCCATTATGTGAGTTGTTCGGTGACTGAGACGATCAGTTTTACGCGACCGACATTGACTGACAAACAGACATTTCTACAACAATCATGTCACAAAGACAAGATCAAAATGTAGTTCATGAACCGTCTAACCAAGCCTTTACATAAGGAAGAAACTTCTCAAATAAAATATCGATAAAATGAGTAATATGATTTATTTTGAAGATGACACGTCTGGGTTGTAAAATGAGTTCCGGAGACCAACGAGTTTGAATCAAATATTCACCGGGGCAGTGGAAGCTGGGCAGATGGTGTTACTAGTGATGTGCTGTTGTAGCTTTGCGATATCGATGTTTTTGGAACGAAGTTCCTTACGGCAGGCTTGGAGGGGATAGGGATTTTGCTGCGCGACCGAACTGAAAAAAATGTGATAGTAAAACCGTAAGAAAAAGTGCGTGGAATAAAACCGTTAAATGAGACGTGCGCAGGCGCGACAGTCGCATACACAAGCGAGCCGAAGGAACTTCGTTCCTACCTGGTGTCCCACGACACCACATCATTTTTTTTAATCTAGAACCAATTTGTATGACATAGTTTTAAATAATTTATTATTTTGTTGTTATATTTATGGTGTGCACTAAAGTATTTTCTATTCTATTCTATTCTATTCTATAGTTATACATGAAAAATATAAGACAAATTTCAAATACCTAACCAAATTTTTATAGTAAAAATGAAACATCTGCCTACGAATCAAAATTTGTAAGCAAAAGCTACTAATGTTAACTTAAAAGCATTTGCTATCAAATAAAACATAAAATGTATTTCATTCGGTGATATACGAGTAGCTAGGCAGATACCTAATAACTGCGCCGAATACATTCCAAAATGAAATCCATTCTTTATTGAACGAGTAGAAAGGGTAGGTATTTTGTTCATTTTATAAGTTTGAAATTGGCAAAGTGAATGTCCGAAACTCCAGCAATCTTTTTGTTACGTCAAAAAACTTTATATTATTTTTTTCTTCAATAAAACGCCAATTTTCGCTTCGTGTAAGAAACGAGGCTGCCAAAATCTATCGAAATTGAATTCCGTCACCCATGTCACGTTAATTAACATTTTTTTTGAAATAACTGGCCATTTTATTAACACTGCGATCCCATATCTATTTATCGATTAAACTTTTGATAGTAGTTTGATAAGTATTGATTGATATAATTGTAAATTATAAGTTACCTTACTAAGAATTAAACTAAAATGTCGATAAACCTACACAACTCTATTTCGTAACCGATCTAAATGCAGGTTTTATTCAAATTCGGTATTATTTAAGCTCTGATTTCCTATAAAGCGGCAATAAAATATTATAAAATAAACACCGCAGAATAAGTTATTAAATCTCCATTTTAAAATTTGATTACGTCGCGTTGCTTTAAAAATCTAGCTCTTACAATCATGTTTCTGATACGTCAAGTATCAAGATTGAAGTAATGCTACTATTACAATTTTTATAAGTCATGGTACGATCAAAGTTATATTACTTTGATATTGCCCGTAGAGCTTGTGGTAAGGCCACAATCGAACTAAAAAATAGTGAGTTAGGACTCTTTTACACCAACAGGCATTGTAAGAGCAACCAGAGCATGACTGAGCACTAGACTGACTACAAATCTAGACCTGCCTGCCTAATACCTATTATGTTTTTATGATCTTTTATTTTGCTCTGCTCTGTCCTTTGTAATTATCTGTGCTGTATTTTGTTTGTGTAAAATTGAATTAGGTAAGTGAGTAGGTATGATAATAATAGTAATAAGAGAGGTAAATGGAAAAAGAATAATAATAAGATAGAATAATAGTATCGTCAGTGGAAAAGAAAAAATGCTATTATGTACCGCCAAAATGCTACTTGTGGGAACTCAAGTGATAGGTTATTATTTTTAGAAAAAATATCTTAACTCATTTGTATTTTTATTTTAATTGGTGAATTAAAACTTAATTTTTTTTATTAAAAAAAAAGTATTTTTTCATTTATTAATCTTATATTAAATAGTTATATAAAATTGAATCCCGGCTGAAACGGCTGGGCCGATTTCGGTAATTATTTTTTTGCTGTGTTTTAAGACAGGACAACGTACATATTGACGACCTCAGTGGCGCAGCGGGCAAGAGTCCGCCTGCGACGCAAGAGGTTGCGGGTTCGATTCCCGCCTTGGAACAAATTTGTGTACGATCTGCAGAAATTTGTTCCGTTTCTGGGTGTGTATGTATAATAAAAAATATCTATCTATGTACCTATATCATGTATTAAATATATCAGTTATCTAGTACCCATAACACAAGCTTTGAGTAGCTTACTTTGGGGCTAGATGATGCTGTGTGGATTGTCCAGCATTATTTATTTATTTATTTATTTATATGTCGGCTCAGCTAGTAATTTAATAACTATGGTGGGGGAGAGAGACTTGTGAGAATAAGGACAGCTAGTTATTGCGGCCTTCGTTTTAGCGAAACGAGGGCTTAACGGGTTGTCTCACACTTTTAGCTCGCCGCCTGAAACTTGTTTTCATTAAATGCAAATGCATTCGGCTACCGCCTGAAACTGTTAAGCCCTGGGCCCGAGAGTACTTTGTATGGGTTGGTTTTGCACTATTAAGTATTCTGCTTCGCCATACTAACTATATAATTATTCTGTGGTTTTGTTTAGTTGGATGGAGGTTGTGGGCATATTTTATGAGGGTACCACAAAAGGCTTCGCAGGTTTAGTTACGACATAGAATAAATAGTAGTTGGTGCTATAGTTAGAATTTGTAAGGTTATACTTTCTACCTATTAAACTTAGACCTATGCTTGGCAGTTCATATTATGTGCTCTATAGATAGGTACGATTCAAATAAGTCATTATTATTAATTAAGTATGTAAGTATCTGTTGTAACTTACTTATTTGATATTTCGTATTATCTCTGCTTGTTTTAACCTTTTATTGTTATAATAGTGAAGGAAACCAGCATACCCTAGAACCAAAAACTCGAAGGTGTGTGTCATTGGTTAGTATTCTTATAAGCGGCGATGGGCTTGCAACCTGTCACGTACGGAATACTAACTACTGTGCAAAATGTGGGCATGTACCAAATGTCAAGTTTGGACGTGTCTCTGACTACCCTCTTTAGATATCCTCAAAGATCTAAGTAACTAAGGATCTGAGGAAGATATCTACCGCGCCCGGGGATTACAGTCGTGATCATTTTTTTTAATGTTCTTGACTTTACGCATTTTCTAGCCAGTTACGATTAAAATGTGTTGTCATCTGATATTTTCTTCCAAAGCCCTCAAAAGCGATGCACGCAGTCCACATTACGTGTTCCCGCAACAGTTTACCACGCATGTCATTATTCAGAGGCACGGAGCCGTTTAGACACGTTCCGCTCAGTCGTTGACAATACTCGGAGACTAGTATCTAGTACCTACCTACTTGTAGATACCTATTACATGCGCGTGAGCCGACTGACGGTCAAATACTATCATCAAAATCTATCTATTTATCTATACCTATATAAGAGCTTAACCTGACTGACTGACTGACTGACTGATTCATCATCGCCGAGCCGAAACCGCTGAAGCTAGAAAGCTGAAATTTGGAAGGTGGTTTCCTTTTATAACAAATCCACCCACTAAGGCGGGATTTTTGGAAATTCCACCTCTAAGGGGGTAAAAAGGGTGAAAACGTTAGTATGAAACTTTTTAACGCGTGGAGCTATTTTCATGAAACTTTGTTTGTGTACTGTATCATTCATTTTGCATATTATGCAAAATGAATGGATACGTGTTTCAGGATTTTTCAATATAACCTTCAAAAAGGGGTCAAATGTGGGGTCAATGTTTGTATGGGATTTTTATGAGTTGTGTGATGTGTTTGAAACTCAGTTTAGATACTTTACGTGAACGAAGTCGCGGGCGAGACAGCTAGTTGAATTATAAAACCCCCGACACAAATTTTGCCCGCCATTTTGTGGTGGCGGCCTTCTTGGATTTGAAATTTGTTATAGTGTATAGTATTCTACTACTCAAGCCATTTTATTTGATACCTACATATATTGAGGGAGTTGTGAAAAAATATGCAATCCGTCATTTTGTTTCGGCCATCTTTGACAGATTTCCATCAAATATAGCTAAGAACACTCACGACAAATTCACCTATCAAACAAAAAAAAAACAAAGTAGATTCATGTGTTTGGAAGTCGCAAGTATGAAACCCTATTTTAAACAATTACGTTCTCGCTCAAATAAATTGTAACAGATTTTGTAAAGATAGCTCAGATTTAAAGCAAAGAGAACGGGAAATTACTATCTGTGATAGCAAAATAGCATAAATTCTGTCCCAAACAATGCTTATGTACCTATTGTGCCACAGCCTGTGAGATTTAAGCTAGTTAACTTTACATGAACTTAGTCCAATCTGCCCATGTTTGGGGCAAATGCGTACAAAGTATCAACGATGTTTGTGCCTCATTGGAGAAGATGGAAGAAAGTTATTACTCTCATCAAGTAAAACGTACCTACCTATCTATAACTAGACTGTGTAATTTCTGTGTAAAGCAATGAACAAAAATACGAAGCTACAGTATTATGTAGCTAAAAGAGTAAAAATACGAAGCTACAGTATTCTGACAGTCTAGTAATAAATACGTTTTACTTTACATGAACTTAGTCCAATCTGCCCATATTCGGGGTAAATATGTACAAAGTAGGTATAACGATGTTTGTGCCTCATTGGGGAAGATGGAAGAAAGTTATACTGTAGCTTCGTATTTTTGCTCATTGCACATAGAAATTAAACAGTCCGGTGATAAATACGTTTAACTTTACATTTACATGAACTTAGTCCAATCTGCCCATATTCGGGGTAAATTCGTACAAAGTATGAACGATCTCTGTACTTCATCGGGGAAGATGGAAGGAAGTATAATTTCCAGTAGCTTTAACTCTTTGTTCATCGCGCACAGAAATAACACAGCCCGGTTAAATATACCCCCCATTTTTAGGGTAAGTTAGAGCCAAAGAGGAAAAGAAATTGCAGATTGCAAAGAGTTGTGGAATAAACCAAACCAACGGTTATTAACATAAGCTATTCCTACACTTGCCTGGTCGACAAGTCCATGCTTCCAAATGCTTGATGATTCTCGACCCTCTTGCACTAACAATACAGAACACAATGCAAAGTTCAAAAGTTCGGTACAATCTAGTAAAATTTTATGATTTACGCTTTCAACTGCACAAAGGCAGCCATTTTTGTTTATTTAGTTAAATCGAGGTTTTCAAAAACTTGATTGACCTATATTTTGCGAAAACTACTGTTTTTAATCTGTAACATTGTCTGTGTTGTTTACAATAAACGTCATTGGCCAATTGGGAATTTAAAAAAAAACTTTTTCTTTTTGTGCGATACCTAGTTCTTTTGACGTGGACATAGAACCTTAGAGACAAAATTATATGAAGTTGCCGTCTTGTCTATTTTTATACTTACTACTTATAATAAATCATTTCTGATATTAAAATTTTGGTCAACCGATCATATTAATATTTTTACGCAACATCTCCATTTAAACTATGACACTAGCATGAATACGGACATTGGCAGAATTGTGGCTTATGTTATGTTATGACACAGAGGCCAAAAATAAAGAAGTGAAGTGAAGTACATACAATAAATTTAATTTAGTTTTAAAATATTTTTTTTCAGACTACATTGGGTTCATAATAATAATTATGTTACCTACATAAAATTGACACTAAAAAAATTTGGTACTTACTAGATTAGATGTTATAGATGTAGGTATTGTAAGTTGTAACCCCATATTTACGCCTAGGTTTATACAGGTATTACCTAGATATTCTATCATCATGTTCTACCAAAATGTTTACATGTACTACTGAATTGTTTACACTTAAAACATTATAAAAATAAAATGTAGGTATACACAAAACTTGTAGAAAACAGTTTTCGAAAATGTTTTCTTGTCAAACAAAACATTTAGAAGATACTTTTAGAAGTTTTGATGTTAACCTGTAACGAACATAATTATGTTTGTGATGTAAGCGTAGCGCTGGTGGTGTAGTGGTAGCACCCCTGCCTCACGATCCGAAGGTCGTGGGTTCAAACCTGGTCGTGCACCAATGAGTTTTTCCATTCGAAAAATTTATGTGCGCAATGCCAGTGCTCTTAAACGGTGAAGGAAAACATCGTGAGGAAACCAGCATACCCTAGAACCAAAAATTCGAAGGTATGTGTCATAGGTTAGTATTCTAATAAGCGGCGATGGGCTTGCAACCTGTCACGTACGGAATATTAACTACTGTGCAAAATGTGGGCATGTACCAAATGTCATGTTTGGACTTGCCTCTGACTACCCCCTTTAGATATCCTCAAAGATCTAAGTAACTAAAGATCTGAGGAGATATCTACCGAGCCTGGGGATTACAGTCGTGATCATATATTTTTTTTTTTTGTAAACGTAGAGTAAAGAGTGACAGAAGAGTGAGGTAACTCTAGGTACTTACCGGTTAGTGAGTACATCATTGATTTGGGAAACGCGTTTATCTTGCTGAACACGTTTTCGGACCAGTGAACGAGTTTTTTAATTGGATGTTTTGAGCGCTTTTACATTTTCGCGTTTGAAATTAATTTTTGAGCTTCAATTGAGTCTCGTTTTCCAGCTAAATGTCAGTGGACATGGCGAAGGTAAAATATTTGAACAAAATAAATAAAATAAATATATATCATGTACATTTGAGGCATGTAGGCGCTACGGTTTCTCTCATGAAATTGAGTTGATATTTATGTTATTTTATTTTTTCATCGTAAACTCGCCCGTATCAAACATTTTCATTATTTATTTACTAATGAAATATTACCTCATAATTACCTATCTCTTCTCATAAAATGACCTTTCTTCTTTGTTCTAAATTCAAAAATATTTTTGAATTTGGAACTAAAGAACTCGAAGAGGTTTTATCCTACTAATTAAACGCGAAAGTTTGTAAGAATGTATGGATGTAAGTTTGTTACTCTTTCACGCTGAAACGGCTGAAAGGATCTGGATAATTTGGCACAGGCATAGTTTATAGTGTGGAATAGCACATAGGCTACTTTTTATCCCGGAAAAATGTACGGTACTCGCGGAATAGATTTTTTTAAGGTACCACGCGGGTGAAGTCTTGGGCGGAAGCTAGTTACAAATAAAAATTAGATACTTTCAAAAGTCGAATTCTTGGTCGTTTTTTTCTAACTAGATATTATGCAGTCATGACATGCACAGATGATAAATTACGTGGCGAATGCTATTTTTAAAAACAGAATTTTATTCTAACCACCTAGCCCTAACAAGGCAATCCCTTGGTGATTATTAACAATTCCAACTTCCCCAAGTAATATCTACTTGGCCAAGTAATTTGAATAAGTTTCGTTAACCGGCCGTGCTCTTTTGTCGGCCAATTTGCAATAAAAAACCTTAGAATAGTGTTGTACCTATGTGTATATTATGCCGAAGAATTTATTTAGGCCGAACTGAAGTCATTCACATAACTGAATTTTCTTGCAGATGAAGGACTTTTTTTAAATCTTCATTTATTTTATTAATTACCATCGCGTGAATTAGCAATGCGATGTTCGCGCGTAGCTAGTTTTTTTTCGCGAATTTCTTCAGCGAATTTCGCGCTAACTTAGCGTCGTAAAACGCGTCGGTCTCGCACAAGTAATAGCATTCTATGAATAAGTAGAATCAAATGCTTCTTCTTCTTCTTCTTCTATAATTATGGCATCTGTCTCTTAGAGAACAATTTTGCCAGTGTCAAGTGTATTTATTTATAAGTATTGTCAACGTCACAGAGTCATAGTCAAGTTGTCAAGTCAATTTTAAACAAAAGATGGCTGTTTTGTTGAAAATATTCGGGATTTCCTCCGATGGAATTTGAAGAGAACTATTCACTCTAATTCACATACTTTACACTCGCGTCAAGAACCCGGGCTTTATTGGCAAAATAACCACCAAAATTACGCAATAAAACTCAAAATAACACGAGAAAACATATAAAAACCAGAGTGACGTAGTTGTCAGGCAAATACGCCGCAGAAAATCCCCGAATCAAATGCTTAAAGGTGAGTGAGTGAAATAGAGTGAAGTTTGAATTATAGTTCATTCATACGTCATCTGTCGTTTCGTGATGACTTCAACGGAACTTCAAGTCTTATTCTTTCATTTGTACCTATATAGATCGTGTTTTTTCCTTTACATAATGGGTCGTATAAGTACTTATTGGTGAACATTTCACACAACGCCATCGCGCCCCAAACTAAGCAAAGCTTGACCATGAACCATGAACCAGATATCTGATATATTAGCTTATAATGTATTTTCTTTTTGTAAATACATACGTAGAAAACATGACATAAAATGTCTGTTTTACTACCAACTGAGTTTTGAGGCCAGTAAAATACTATATTGATAAGTATGTCAGGATCGTAGCAAGTGGAGATCCGTGGTTCTACCCCGTCGGGAAACAGGCGTGATTGTTATGTATGTACAACGCTAGCATCAAGAATTTGGCTTCATTTTCAAGCACAACGTGAGTGTAAGTTTCAAGAATTCGGCTTTATTTTACCGAAGCCGAAAACCATCACGAATGGCACCCAGGACTATTTTGAAGGTTTCATGTGCCAATATTACTAAGACTTTACCGTCTGAGCTCTGACCTCTGGGTGGAATTTGGTGGTTTCCCGTCTTGTTATGGGTTATTTTATTTAGAAAGGCTAATTTAAAACTCGTTTTCGCTTTTCTGGGAACCGAAAAAGTTTTTTAGAGTTACAATAGTAGGGCCTCGGTGTTGTGTGAACTGGAAGAAATCTTTTACAAGCGTTTGTTCAACTTTTTATTACCCGACTGCGATGAAAAAGGGTAATGTTTGGGGTATGTATGTATGCGAGTTACTTTGGCTGTCTTCTTCTTCTTCTTCTTCTTCAATTATGGCATCTGTCTCGTAGAGAACAATTTTGCCAGTGTCAAATGTATTTTTATTTAAGTATTGTCAACGTCACAGAGTCATAGTCAAGTTGTCAAGTCAATTTTAAACAAAAGGTGGCCGTTTTGTTCAAAGTTCTTGGGATTTCCTCCAATGGATTTTGAAGGAAACTATTCACTTTAGTTCACATGTTTTACAATCGCGTCAAGACGTAGTTGTCAGTGAAATGCATTGCAGGAAATCCTACTTTGGCTGACTCTGGAGGCAATCGGTTGGACAGATTTTGACAAATACAGTATCGTTAGATTCGTCTACATTACAGGATTGCCATATGTAAAAATGGCTATGTAAAAAATCCAATATGGCGGCTATAAGAACCTATTTATAGTTACTTTCAGTTGTTTTTTTTTAATTTTGGATGGGTGACCGCCTCTTTTTGCACTCCATACAAATTTCCCAATTATCGAAAACAATAATTTTCAGAATGAATCCAACTAAATTATTATAAACGTGAAAGTTTGTACTCGTATGTACGGATGGATGGATGTTTGTTACCCTTTCACGCTGAAACGGCTAAACGGATCTGAATGAAATTTAACATAGAGATAAATCATAGTCTGAAATAGCACATAGCTTACTTTTAATCCCGAAAAAATTACAGTTTCCACGGGATAGATTCGTTTTTGTTTTTCAAGGTACCACGTCGGTTAAGCTTTGGGCGGAAGGTAGTACCTATGTTTTTTTGCAGACGAAGTCGCGGGTAATAGCTAGTTATATAAACATTGTCATCATCATCATCATCATCAGCCTATAGCAGTCCACTACTGGACATAGGCCCCCCCTAATGAGCGCCATTGCGCCCTGTCTTCAGCTCGACGCATCCAGCCTCCACCAGCAGCCTTTCGCAGATCGTCACTCCACCTAGCCGGAGGGCGTCCTACACTACGTTTGCCGAGCCGCGGTCTCCACTCGAGAACTCGTTTACCCCAACGGTTATCGGTTCTTCGACAGATATGGCCAGCCCACTGCCACTTCAGCTTGCTAATTCTCTGAGCTATGTCCATAAACATATGCTATAAACATTGTATTGAGCTTAAATTAATTTAAATTTGTTCGTTGCATTAGCATGGCCATCTGCCATTCCTATCTCTCTATGTCGACCGCAGATACTGATGGGTATAGAATAAATAAACAAATATGATCAGGACTGTAATACCTACCCAGGCTCGGTAGAAATCTTCTCAGATCTCTAGTTCCTTACCCATACCCTCTTCATCAACATTTCAAAATCAATAAACTTCTTGCTCAATTCTGTAGGTCACACCCAAAAAAATCAATGAAGAAAATAAAATTATTAATAGGATATTGGAGCGGTTACGCACTGCGTCCGATCCGAATCCGATCTTAACATGAAACTATGGATCATCATCATCATCTTCCTGCCCTTATCGTTATGTGGGGTCGGCACAACTTGTGATCTTCTTCCAT
Source organism: Cosmorhoe ocellata (assembly GCA_963675405.1). Taxonomy (NCBI): domain Eukaryota; kingdom Metazoa; phylum Arthropoda; class Insecta; order Lepidoptera; family Geometridae; genus Cosmorhoe; species Cosmorhoe ocellata. The sequence goes on from OY776268.1 coordinate 5,109,892, forward strand.
TTCCCTCAGTCATTCGTCATCTCAGTACTCACTCCTTTCTTACCCATGTCATCTTTCACACAGTCCATCCATCTTTTTTTTGGCCTACCTCTACCCCTGTATCCATCTACATTCATACCTAACACTCTCCTTGTCACATGGCATTCATCTCTTCTCATAACATGCCCATACCACGCTAACCTATTACTCCTCATCTTTTCTGTCACCGGCGCCACTTTCAGACTTCCTCTGATATACTCATTCCTTATTTTATCCATCCTTGTCACACATCCATCTCAACATTCGCATCTCCGCCGCATGCACTCTTTTCTCGTCCGTTCCCTTGGTGGCCCAACATTCAGACCCATACAATACGACAGGTCTTATGATCGTTTTGTAGATTTGGATGAACATGAAAATATGGATCTAGAAAACGCGGACCGAATTCGGATATTGCTTACGCACTAGTCCGATCTCTGATACAAATCCAAGCAATTCAGGAGCCACCTTTTGGCATACGTCATTTTATGTGACGGAAATGACGAATGACAGAAAGAAATCGGATGACGAAAAACGGATGTAGTGCGTAAGCTACCATATAAATAGTTCTACAACTACTTACTTCGGACTATATTTTCACGGGTTTGGATCAGATTCCGATCGGACGCAGTGCGTAACCGTTCTTACAGACGTGGTCATAGTTTTTTTCAAAAAACAGACAGTTCTACAGTGTCAGTACTCTCTGGTGAATGTGCTTGTGGCATTTGGCAGGTGATACCAGCTCGATGGAATTTATAGCAAACTCCTGGGAATTAGCAGTGGACGTGTTTCCAATATATTGTGGCTTTGTTCCACAAATATCTTCCTTGTTTCTAATTAGGAGGGAAATAAATATTATTACGCAGACCGCAGACGAAAACATTTATAGTTTGCAAAAATAGAGCCTATCCTACTAAATTATAAACGTGAAAGTTTGTAGTTAAGGATGTATGGATGTTACATTTTCACGCTGAAACGGCTGAACGAATCTAAATGAGGCAAGGAGATAGATTATGTCTTTAGTCTCAAAAAAAAATCTTGAAAGGCTATCAATAGGGGTTGAAAGTTTGTATGGGAAATGCATGGTTAAGCAACGCACTCCATAGAAATTTTACAAAAACCGTTTTTAATTTAAGAACTAAAAAGTTTTATTGATTGATTTTTGCGGACGAAGTCATCATTTATTATATACTTACTAGCTTCCGCTCGCGGCTTCGTCCGCGTTGTACCTTTAAAAACCAAAATTAATATATCCCACGGGAACCGTACATTTTTCCGGGATTCAAAGTAGACTATGCGCTATTAAAGACTATAATCTATATCTGTGCCAAATTTCATCCAGATCTGTGTAGCCGTTTCAGCGTGAATGATTAGCAAACATAGGTACATCCATACTTCCATACATTCTTACAAACTTTCGCGTTTGTTATAATTGGTAGGATAATACTTACACCAATACAAAAATACCACTTCAATCCCTTCACACGAACGACACCGCTCATTATTATACAACAGCTCAATTGCACTCAAATGGAGTTAAAGTTTGAGTGAACAATATGAACATTAACAAGCAAAGTTGGTACAAACTCGTGAATGTCTGTTAGTCCCTATTTCAAACACTGAGCTGAGTTGAGCTACAGAATTCACAAAGCGCACATTGCAAAATAGCAAAAAAAATAACATTCGAGCAGGTTTTTTTTTATACCTCACCATAATCTTCCTGCCCTTTTCCCAAGTTATGTGGGGTTGGCATAACATGTGATCTTCTTCCATTTCCCTCTGTCATTCGTCATCTCAGTACTCACTCCTTTCTTACCCATGTCATCTTTCACACAGTCCATCCATCTTTTCTTTGGCCTACCTCTACCCCTGTATCCATCCACATTCATACCTAACATTCTCCTCGTCACATGACATTCATCTCTTCTCATAACATGCTCATACCACGCTAGCCTAATACTCCTCATCTTTTCACCGGTGCCACTTTCAGACTTTCTCTGATATATTTTTAATCCTTATAATTATTATACCTAGTTAAAAGATTAAACCAGGCCAATCTTTGAACAGTTGCGGGCCAAATTGTTAACGAAATCGTAGGCCGTAAGTTTCAGTTAAGAAAAAAAATGTTTAATTTATCCATTTATCAAGTTACATTGGATATCAAATAGTTTTCATCAGATAATGGTTCTATGGCGATAAAGTTGTGACAAAATTGTGTTAAAAATTTAGAGTAGTTAATACTAAGTTGAGTACTTACCTATTAAAACCTATTTCATCCACTATTAAATAGAACTTTGCATGTTACCTTCAAATGAATCTCAAATGTCCCCATAATTTAATCTAAGCCCAAACATTATGGTTTCATAGACGGCGTTATGCGAAATGAGTCAAGTTTTTAGTTAGCTAATTAATTCTTGCGCACGCCGTTATCACTGCCAAGTCACAAGGCGAATGCTTAGGATGGTATTCTGCAATAGCGAGTCAGCCCGTTAACCTGTTTGAGAAGCATTCAATGTATTAAGAAATTTAAGTAAGAAATTAGCAATGAAAATGATATTTACTTTGTGCTATTGTTTCCAATAATAAAATACTTAAGTAAATACTTTATTTATATGATTTATCATCACGAGCGAAAGAAATAAAAAGTCACGTCTACAGTAGACTTTGCAAATTGTTAACAATATTATAATTAGACTAGCAACCGCTTGGATAATAAATAGCCTATGTGTTATTCCAGATCATAAACTACATCTATTTCAAGTTTCATCCATATCGTTTCAGCGTAAAAGAGTAACAAACATCCATACATCCTCACAAACTTTCACGTTTATAATATTAGAAGAATATTTCATTTGCTTTTTTTTTTTTTTTTAATAATACTGGACAGTCCACTCAACATCATCTAGCCCCAAAGTAAGCTACTCAAAGCTTGTGTTATGAGTACTAGATAACTGATATATTTAATACATTATATACATAGATAGATATATTTTTATTATACATAGAAAACCCCCAGACCATCATCATCTTCCTGCCCTTTTCCCACGTTATGTGGGGTCGGCACAACATGTGATCTTCTTCCATTTCCCTCTATCATTCGTCATCTTAGTACTCACTCCTTTCTTACCCATGTCATCTTTCACACAGTCCATCCATCTTTTCTTTGGTCTACCTCTACCCTTGTATCCATCCACATTCATATCTAACACTCTCCTCGTCACATGACATTCATCTCTTCTCATAACATGCCCATACCACGCTAACCTATTACTCCTCATCTTTTCTGTTACCGGTGCCACTTTCAGACTTCCTCTAACATACTCATTCCTTATTTTATCCATCCTTGTCACTCCACACATCCATCTCAACATTCGAATCTCCGCCGCATGCACTCTTTTCTCGTCCGTTCCCTTGGTGGTCCAACATTCAGACCCATACAATACGACAGGTCTTATGATCGTTTTGTAGATTTTCCCCTTAATTTAATAATACTGGACAGTCCACTCAACATCATCTAGCCCCAAAGTAAGCTACTCAAAGCTTGTGTTATGGGTACTAGATAACTGATATATTTAATACATTATATACATAGATAGATATATTTTTATTATACATAGAAAACCCCCAGACCTACGGAACAAATTTCTGCAGATCGTACACAAATTTGTTCCGAGGCGGGATTCGAACCCGCAACCTCTAGCGTCGCAGGCGGACTCTCGCCCGCTGCGCCACTGAGGTCGTCAAACTATGTATGTTTTGTCTTACATCTCAACTGTTTGCTTATTAAAAGCCTGTGCACATCTTGCACAATCCCATCCTTCCTACTCCCTAGTGTCGTCGTCTCGAAGCGTGCTTTATCACGCGCTCCGCAATTAAAGCTGTGTTCAGCGATACGCGTCAATGTAAACGCGGCTTTACATCGCGCTTGATTCCTAATAGTCTCGTTGTTGGTGTGAATTTGAGATTTTGACGTGACTTTTTGTACTGTTTACATATTTTTAGAACCAAATAAATCTGATTTCTCGACTGAGCCAATGTTGGTGAACAAAAAGACACGTTTATCTAGACACGCGGCAGCGTGTCCAGCCAAGTTCAAGCGAACGGGCGAAGCGCGCGCCGTGTGTAATATTACAGGAACCATTTGGGTCATTTTTCACCCCCTCGTAACTTAAAAACTATTTCACATAAACAAGTCAAATTTGGCTCATCTATTGCCACTTGCGAGTAAAATATGTGCACCGAATTTCATAAACACACCTCAAACGGTTATTTAGATATTATCCCAATAGTTAGACCTTAGGCTTCAATATAATATCCTAAGTTTTAAGATGAAATGATATTTTAAAGTTGTTAAAAATATTTCATATTGTTATAAATAAATTTCAGGACTGACCATTGTACTTGGCACCCGTTTAGATCTCACTTCTTTTGTCGCTGAAGTCAACGACTAAAGCACCTACTTATTGAACTTGGCTCTCATTTCACATTTATGTTTTTGATGGGATTCTTAGTTAAATGGTCGATTTTTAAACTAGTAATTACCCAACTGCGATATGGGGAAATTTATTTGAGGTATTAGGTATGTAGTTTTATGTCTTAAATTATGTATGTACCTTAAATACTTTGGCTGTCGCTGGAGCTCAAACGGCTAAACAGATTTTGATAAAATGAAGTGTGAATGTGTGTAAATCTCAAAAGTGACATAGGCTATATAAAATGTCAAAAAAACTAATTTGGTGACTGTAAAAAGCTTTTTTTAATTACTTTTAGTCGGATTTTTTGATTTTGAAATAAAATACTATCTACACAAATATTATAAAGAAATAGATTTGTTTGTTTGAATTGAATAGGCTCCGAAACTACAGGATCGATTTGAATTTTTTACCAAGGTTAAGAATTAACTTTTAGAATGAACATAGGCTATATTGAGTTATTCGTCAACTGGCGAGCGTGAATCTCGCGAGTGCGCGCGGGTTGGCACCTTCCGATTTTACCTATTTTTTCTGTCGTCAACTCGCGCGCATTAAGTACAGTCATTAGGTACCACGCGGGCGAAGCCAAGAAGCTAGTTGTATAGTAGGTACAACTATTCCAACTAACTCCATACTTAACAACTACAAAGTACCTAACTACTTTCAAACAATAAGTAGGTAGGTACTTACTGACCTTTTTCCCCGTCGTTCATTCACAAAGTTCCTTTCGACTTTAACTTCCAAAAAGCTAAACAAACAGAAGTTAAATGAGCAAAGATAGACAGCGTTTTGCGAAAAAGAAAATAAGCTAACTCGCAAAATACCAACTAAAATTAAGGCCCAACTTCCGCCCTCAAAAGTTGGAATGTAATGGGCCACTCCAGACAAATATTTTGGGACGTTTTGAGCTCGTCCTCGGCGAATGGACCAATTTGTAGCCTTATAGGCCAGTGCCAGAGAACCAAGAAAGCATTATGAACGTTCAAGAACAGTTTTTACTGGACGGAAAAAAAATACATAGGTAGTATAACTTATTTGTGTATAGTTAAGTTCTTAAAAAATAAATTAAAAAATACTCCAGTGAGTGTAAAGCGGCTTCAATGTGTGCATGGGTACTTTGTTGTAGTGTGCTGACGCGGAGAGCTGAATTAAAGCCTCAAGGCATTTTTAAAGGAGCCAAACTCAGCATAAAGTGTTATGCGCATTGTAAATTAACCACTAATGTTATATTTTGTTAGTTACGAGTTCGTCTCTAGGTAACGACTCCCAGGTTCTTCTAAGCATTCTGGCCTCGTTTCACGAATTTCAGTTTAACAGCCGGCTGTCCGCAAGTTTGTTTATTTTCCTGGCAAATGTCAACGTTGTTGTACGTTGTCTCCTCTATGCGTTGTAAGTTTATTATTTTTCAATAACTTTGTCATAAAAAAACAAATACAAACATTTAACTTTTATTTTATTTTCAAAGATTAAAACTTACAGATAGGTCTTAATAATAGTTGCTTACATAATACAAGCCAGTACAGGTCATAATGTTCTGAGGGCTAATTCAAAAGTATCCGCAGATATTTACCTACCTAGATAGATTAAATCCCCGCAATGCTAGGGAAAACAAAAATTCGAAGGTGTGTGTCTTAAGTTAGTATTTTTATAAGCGGCAATGGGCTTGCAACCTGTCACGTACGGAATACTAAACACTGTGAAAAATGTGATCATGTGCCAAATATCATGTATAAACACGCTCTGATTACCTTGTCTAGATATCCTTAAAGATCTAAGTAACTAGAGATCTGAAGAGATATCTACCGACCCTGGGGATTACAGTCGTGATCATGTTAGGTTGTTTTTAATATTGATTACGAAACAATGGCCAATTGCCGCCTGTTACTATAAAGTGCTAGATATGCATGGTATGGACACGTGATGGGGAGGGATGAAAACTAATATGTCACCAAAAGAGTTATAAGTTGGCTGGGTGCGCAAGTAGAGGAAGGCCGAAGAAGTGGTTTGATTGTGTGAAAGATGATATGAATGTAAGAGGAGTTGACTCAAAGTTTACGAATGATAGGAGTGAGTGGAAGAAAAAAACATGTTGTGCCGACCACATACGTGGGATAAGGGCAGGAGAATTATTATGAAAAAATTGCCATCGTGCGATTTTAGCAAATTACAAATGGGCCAATCCCTTTTAGGGTTCCGTGCCCAAAGAGTAAAACGGGACCCTATTATTATGACTCAGCTGTCCTTCCGTCTGTCTGTCCATCTGTCACCAGGCTGTATCTCATGAACCATGTTAGTTAGATAGTTGAAATTTTCACAGATGATAGTATTTCTGTTGCCGCTGTAACAACAAATGAAATAAATATTTCATGGGACAAACGTGATTTTTTGCCGTTTTTATAGATAACTAGCTTCCGCCAGCGGCTTCGTCCGCATGTTACCTTGAATAACAAAAACATATCTATTCCACGGGAACCGTAAATTTTTTCGGGATAAAAGGTAGCCCATGTCCTTTCTCAAGCTCTAGTCTATCTTTATAAGTAAGTACTTACCAAGTTTCACATCAAAATCGGTTTAGTAGTTTAGGCGTGATTGCGTAACATACAGACAGAGTTACTTTCGCATTTATAATATTATACAAGTACAGATTAGTTATTCGTCAACTCGCGAGCGTGAATCTCGCGAGTACACGCGAGTTGGCACCTTCCAATTTTACCTATTTTTTGTCGTTAACTCGCGCGCACAAATTTTTACGTACAGTCATAATCAAAAAACGGATTTAAACCTGTTAACCTATCTAGAAAGATGGTATGGAACACTTCGTGCGCGAGTCCGATTCGCACTTTGCCCGTTTTTTCGTCCCATTCGCAAGTATCCACAGTTCCATTTTTGCCCGACTGCGAAAGATAAACTTGGTTTTATCGCGACGGTAATTTATGCGGGTTAAAACCGCAACGCGTTTTTAATGTCCGCACCTTGAATTTTTCGTCCCAAAGGATTTTAAATTCGAATTTTTACTGAATTTCAGCGATACGTTTTTGCTCGATACAACTGTATTATTTAACTGACGGTAGTTTAATATAATGGAATGGATGAAATATATTAGGTTTAAGTAAATTACATAATCTATCTAATATTATAAAGAGGAAAGTTTTGTATTTTTGTTCGTAACGAATAAACTCTAAAACAAATGGTCCGATTTCAAATTTTTTTTTTCTATTAAAATGCTACAATACCCCTGTGTAACTTTGGCTATATTTTATGTAGGTACCTCGCGAGCAAAGCCGCGAGTGGAAGCTAGTAAGTTATATACTTAGATTCTGCTCATGACTGTATTTGCAAACGATCCGAAGGTCGTGGGTTCAAACCGGGGCCTCACTACGAATTCATAATACATTACCGAATTAATATAACATTGTTATTTCGTACCATGACCTATGCAAATTTTATTGAAGTAGTGACGTTTCTATAATGGAATCGTTCTGGAAGACTTCGTGGTAAGGCCCCTGGTCGTGCAAAAATGAATTTTTCCATTCGGAACAAATACGTGCGCAATGCCAGTGCTCTAAAACGGTAAAGGAAAACAAACGTGATCAAAGCGGCATTCCCTAGAACCAAAAAAATCCCGAGAATTTGGAACTAAACAGCCATTTGTTGTTTGAAATTGACTTGACAATTTGACTATGACTTTGTTAACTTTTAAAAAAAAACTTGACACTGGCAAAATTGATGTCAAAAGAGACAGATGCCATAAATAAAGAAGAATAAGATTTTTTGTGGCGATATATCGCTGATCCGTTTGCGAAGTAAGCATTCGAATGCTTAAATGCAAGTGCATTCATTATCAAATTAGTTAATCCAGCGCAGAAGATCCTTATTTAATCAAGCAATCTAAAATTCATACATTCTGTATAATCCAACTAGCGCACTTAAGTCTTATTTTCCTAAAAAAACTGTATCGTTTAAAAACGTCGCAATACAACGCCAAAAATTTTTACTATAGTAAGTTATTACGTTTTAAAAACTAAAAAAAACCGACTCCATAGTACCTAGCACTACGTAGAAAAAAACGCAAAAAGACTTATTAAATTTTATTAAGGTTTTCTCGTGGATGCCATCCATTGTCAGAACTGTACCAAATTGTTTGATCAAATTGCACCAGCTTTCAAATAAAAAAAGAATCATCAAAATCGGTTCACTCGCTCAAAGTTCTAAGGTAACAAAAGAAAAATAGAGTCGAATTTAAAACCTCTTCCTTTTTTAAAGTTGGTTAAAACTTACTTTAAAGTTGTTTGACACACATCGCCAAAAGACGGTAACGGTGGGTTAGAGATCCCATTTTAATTAAATTGTTCTTGAAGAATAATCCCATCCCTCATATGACATGTTAGTTCAGCATCCACTCGAGTGAAATACTTGTGTTTTCATCAAGCTGAACAAATTGAACCTAATACGCTAATATCAATCACGTGCCTACAAAACAGTGAAAAATAAAAGATATTATATGCAAAATTTAAATTAAGTTTGACCAAGGAATTACGTTGTCCCATACAAACTTTGCCCCCCTTTTTCACCCCCTCAGGGTTGTACTGTCAGTACGTCATACAAAGAACACACCTTCCAAGTTTCAGGTCTCTACAATCAGTGGTTTAGGCTGTGCGTTGATCCGTGAGTCAGTCATTCAGGACAAAGCCTTTTAGAAGTACTTATAGATATTTGTTACTTAAAAAAAACTTGATCACGATATATGCTGAGGCTCGGTAGATATCTCCTCAGATCTCTAGTAACTTATATCTTTTGAGGATATCTAAAGGGGGTAGTCAGGCACGTCCAAACATGATATTGTCACATGACCACATTGTTCACAGTGATTAGTTTCCGTACGTGACAAGTTGCAATCTCATCACCGCGTGAAAGAATACTAACCTTTGACACACACCTTCGAATTTTTGGTTCTAGGGTATGCCGGTTTCCTCACGATGTTTTCCTTGAGCACTGGCATTGCGCACATAAATTTTACGAATGGAAAAACTCATTGGTACTTGGTGACTAGGTTTGAACCCACGACCTTCAGATCGTGAGGCAGGGGTGCTACCACTACACCACCAGCACTCTTACTTCTTACCTACAAAATACCTATATTAAACCGTAGTTACGTATTTTTCTCTTACGATCTGAAGATCGCAAGTGCTCTAAGTATAATACAATCTCTGGAGATATCTACCGAGCCAGGAGATTCGGTAGTCCACGACTGTTCGTGATCATGTTTTTTATAGAATATCATGATAACCTCAATAAAAAGAAATGGCAATATCTTAATGAGGCGTAATAATAGATAGGTGTGAGTGTGAAGGGCATAGGATATCTGTAAAGTCAAGTAGGCTTTTAAAACCCACGTCGTCTCCAGAAGGCAAGCTCAATTTCTCAGCTCATTTCAGATTAATGTTCCAGGATCGAACACTTAGCTCAAAGTAATGGCTTTGGATAACATACGGCGCCCCTTAACCCCTTCAGTTGGTATAAAAATAATATATTGTGCCGAACAAGGCCCTATGGGCGGACGTTTCTGGCGTGCAGGGCGGTGCAGGGTTAAATCCATACTAATATTATAAAAGCGGAAGTAACTCCTGACTGTTACGCTTTCACGCTTAAACCGCAGCACCAATTTTGATCAAATCTGGTACAAAGATACTAGAGCTTGAGAACATAGGCTACCTTTATCGTGAAAAAAATCTTGGAGGGGTAAAAATAAGGGATGAATATTTGTATGGGAGTCCGTCATTTTTGAAGAAAAACAATTAAACTTTCTATCTATGTACTTCAACATCATTATTTCATACTGCCTAAATTCAGTTATTCGTCAACTGGCGAGCGTGAATCTCGCGATTGCGCGCGAGTTGGCACCTTCCGATTTTACCTAATTTTTCTGTCGTCAACTCGCGCGCACAAATTTATAAGTACAGTCATGCTAAAAAACTGATTGAAAACCAATAAATACCGACTATCTAGAAAGAAAGAAAGAAAAAAAAACTATTCCACGCGGTCAAAGTCGCGGACAAAAGCTAGTAATATACTAAAGATACCGTCCAACCGATTTCCGGACATTCAAATCACGTGAAGGATTGTATCACGGACTGTCGAAAATCGAAATATCGAAGACAAATTCCAAAAGTACTTGAATAATACGTACCTAAGTGGTTTAATCTAGGTATTTTGTAGGTATTTAGGTATGTAAATTATAGTAGACTAGCTTCCACCCACGACTTCGCCCGCACCTTGAAAAACAAAAACAAATTTTATCCCTTGGAAACCATATTTTTTTCCGGGATAAAAGTAGCATAAGTGCTATTAAAAACTATCATGTATATCTGTGCCAAATTTCATTAAAATCCATTTAGTAGTTTTTGCGTGAAAGCGTAACAAACATACATCCATACATCCACACATCCATATAATATTCTAACAAACTTTCGCTTTTATAATATTAGTAGGGTCATAGATACAAAGTTGCAAGCATATATCAGTAGATATACTGATATTTTTTTATACTTGAGGAAAGGATGAGGAACGATTAAAGATACTGCCGTTAAAAGCTAGTTGCAATCACGAAATTATAAATTGAGGAATGCAAGCACGGAATTCTAAATTCCCGGTTCTATTCCATCCTAGTACTGCTGGCCTATAATTCTATGCAAATAGATTCAGCCAACTTACTTGAGGGTATCTGCATAATCGCCGGATGAAATGTAAATATTCGACGTCAGGGGTTCTTAGTTTTTCGGAGTTTTGGCTTTACTAGCTAAGCTAGACTTTACCTGCGCCTTTGCTCATAGAACTTGTAGGTAGTTTAGGTACCTACTTATATATTTTTTAATTTGTCTGTAATACCTACCGCTTAACATTTTTTAATTAGATTTTTTGTAAATAATAAAACAAAATGGTACGAGATGAAAAATATGAATTTTTCGTTATGACGAAACACTCAGTTGACGGCTAAAAGCGGTTGTAGCTAACGCTAACGATTGTGATTGGCCTTTGTCTGGGCCTCGACACTTTATTTACTAAAGGTGGGTTCACGTAGTAAGAATTTCAGTGACTCGATTGTTTTTTCAATACATATTCCCAACGGTTATTACTACCTACCCAAACCTACCTTTTTTAACATGTTATCGCCTTTTAAGGTAGGTAACGAATTGCAAGAATTACAAGATTTACGAAAATAGGTACCTAAAATAAATCTTTCTAGGTATACCTACCTAGTAGGTACTAGTAGTTAGGTAAGTGTATATTCATAAGTACTTATTGGTACAGGAAGTAAGTAGGTAAGTACCTACCTACCTACATAATATCAATACGATAATCAACCTTCCCATATTTTGTTGTTTTCGTCGCTTCATTAAAATGGTATTTTTTCCAACATTATAATGGGGATTGAAATGTGAAGATCGGAACTCATTAGTCATTCATTATGCGGCCATTATAGTTACCATCTAAAAAAAATTGTTTTTGTATAAGTAGGTAAGTACCTAGGTACCTACTTACTCGTAGATATTTTATTAAGTATTTTGTTTTACTTATCCCTAAGATGGATGGAATGTGTAAAAGATGATAAGTAAGTAGGTATGAGTAAGAAAGGTGTGAGTAGGTAGGTAAGTAGGTAGGTAGGTACCTACTATAAGATGACGGATAATAGAGAGAAATGGAAGAAGAAAAAGTGTTGTACCGACCCTAATAGCGTGGGAAAGGGGCAGGAAGAAGACGAAGAAGACTTGTAAGTACATAAGTAGGTAGGTATGTTAGTTTATATTTCGTTATTCTCTTGTCTTGCAATGTTTCTGTTTCACTTTATCGCATTGAATAGCAATCTGTTGTTATTTTGAGTATAATAAACTTAAATTTGAATATATATACCTAACCTACCTGGTCTACCTATCATCTATCTATCTATCTATCTATCTAATAAATAAAAGCAATTTTATGAACAAAACGCGCGCTTGTATCGTATCTCACACGTGACCTTGCCAAGCAGACCGATGTCAACCGTCTCTTTCTCGCGCTCGCGTGGAAATCTCTCGTCTCTCTTCTAGTGCCGTTCCCCCGCGCGCTGCTCCGCGCCACCCGCCCGATTCAGTAATAACTTTACCCGCGCGAAGCTGACACGTCAAAATGGCCGCCGCGCAAACTATTGTGCAATTCAACTACGAATCATCAAAAGCGGAATACATGGCGTTAGTGAAGAAATATTTCGACGAAGACTCAACGCACAGTGAAGCTACGGTACAAAGGACAATAGAGATACTAAAAGGTTCAGCCAAATCGCATTTGCACAAGCATTATGAGATTTCTTACTCATTCGGACGTGAAATATTGATGGAGAAGATGCAACCGCCTGCGGAACCCGTTCAGGTACTGACTTATGAAGATGTTTTTGACATTTTTATAAAATACCATATCAGTAATAATCATTCAGGAGGTAAACAGCACTTATTAGAAGTTGAAAACAATTTCCGATGCGCATACAACTACCCAAATGTGTGTTTGTCTTTGATTATCAAGAGCTGTAATGTCTGTAAGGCAAACTGTACGATCCCAAAAAAAGATACCAACGAAGTAGGTTTGGTGTACGTCACAGTTATGCTCCAATCGAATGAGTTCCCAATATTTAAGTACCTTCTCATTTACATTGATAAAGCCACAGACTTCGTGGTCCTCAGGCCATTAAAGCAGAACTCTGATGTAGAAGTGGCTATGGAGATTTTTAAGATTCTAATGCAGTTCGGGCCGCCGAAGAAACTTTGCTTTCATGGGTATAATAAAAATTTCAATAAAAGGGTGGGCAGCATCTTAAGAGAAGTATGTCCCGTATTAACTTTTTCAATTGAGTACAAAAGTGCCAACTTCGATACTTCTTCCTTCGTGGTGGATAAGCTACAGAACTGGATGACTAGTAACAATTGTACCTTTTGGGAAATAGGATGTTCTGTAATACAGAAAGAGCTTAACGATACCGTAAACAAACATCTGAATACCGGTAAGACTGCACGCAATACAGGCATTACGAGCCTATCTCCACATGAGCTTTTCTATGGAAAATTCCATCCCCTTAAAAAGAATGAAGAAGAATTACATAAACAAACAAAAGTTCTTACAGAGTCTAGCGAAACAACTCGTGAACGAGAAACGATAGCTGTCGATAATAAAGTTGTGGAGCTAAGAATACCGAGTCCAGAAAACTATGAACTCGACCTTCTAAACCAGTTTGAAGATTCACAAATCCGTCAAGGAGTTCCCGCTGTTGATAATATTTTGTCAGTTGATAGAGCAAGTGAAACAAACGCAATAGATCATGAAGTTGAAAGCAAATCGATTGATTTGGGTATGAGTGTAGTAAGAATTACAGATGAACCAAAAAGCTTGGTCCCGTCACAAATGAAGGAAACTGGAGGAAAAGTTACTTCTTTTCTCTTCCCTTCCTCGTTATCTAACAAAGAAGTGAATAAAAAAGATAGAAGTAGAATGCAGACTTCAAGCCCTAAACACACTACTATATCTTCTGCAGACTCAGAAATATTACTTTTACAAATGGAGTGCGAAGATGAGAATCAAAATGAAGAGACAAACGAAGAAAACGACAACCTACCTAATGAAAGTAGAAAAATGAGTTTAAGAAGTGCAAAAATAGATATAAATAGAGAAAAAAGTCCCGAATATGAGATTGAAGAAGAAGAAATGGTTTATAATCCTGATGATATTAATGTAGAAGACGCTAAAGACCCCTTTGAGGATGTGGAAATTCCAGATTCAGTAGACTTTTCTTAAATACGTCTATGATACCAGTAATTATATTTGTTAATTATAACCTACCTTATCTTAAGAAGTAAAAATATAACTGCGAACTAAATTAAATCTGCGTACTTTATTTAGCCCCTTTAATAATAATTTAGTCTGCCTCTGTTATTACTAGGATATCTAAGGGTACCGGGCTTCAGTCTGCTACTATTTCGGTAGAAATAATATTTGAGTAGGTAGTATTTGCCGTAATGATCTAAGTATTTGCCTACCTCCTCTACTTACAAGCTACTTCTTACTAGCGCCTGCAAATATTATCATAGCAAAACTTTATTATGCTTGCTATATATATTTGCAATGCCAGTACTCTTAAACGGTGAAGAAGGAAAACATCGTGAGGAAACCGGCATACCCTAGAACCAAAAATTCGAAGGTATGGTGTCATACATAGGTTAGTATTCTTATAAGCGGCGACGGGCTTGCAACCTGTCACGTACGGAATACTAACTACTGTGCAAAATGTGGGCATGTACCAAATGTCATGTTTGGACTTGCGTCTGACTACCCCCTTTAGATATCCTCAAAGATCTAAGTAACTAAAGATCTGAGGAGATATCTACCGAGCCTGGGGATTACAGTTGTGATCATATTATATATTTTTTTTATATAGGTATATTTTAAAATTTGAGGGAAACTGGTGAGAAAAGACCAAAATAATGTTTTTCAAGACTATTTTAATTAATATCTGAAAGGTTAATCCAGAAACTTAGGTAGGTTAAAGTCCTACGCTATAATTAAATAATTACCTACTAACCTAACTTCACTTGTTAAGTCGAAGGCAAAGAATTCGTGGGAATTATTTTACTGACAACCATTATAAAACCATTATCAACAACAGTAATTTACAAAAGGTAGTTATTACCTAGTGTTTTGTATAACTGCTGAAGTCTGTATGTGTGTGTCTGAAGTAACTAATAAAGTTTTTTTCTATCTATCTATCTACCTTATAGGTACCTACCTACGTCATTTCAGAGCCACTAACGTTTCCTGAAGTCAATTCAATGGATCCACAGCTCAGTTGACAATGCACTTGTATTCTCATAAAGTGTTGTATTGCATTTTTGCATTGTATCAACTATTTCGATTTTTCGGATACGGAAAATGAAAGTGTTCGTAAAAAATCGAATCTATTAAAATTCAATAAGTTTTCACTTAGGTATATTTTATTTATGATCGGATCATGACAATATGACCTTGCGGCGTTTTATACCCCATCCAGAGGCATAATAAGTTTAATTAAGCCTTTGTCTGTCGTATCTGTTTGGGAGAAATTTATTTTCAAGCAAAACAATATTTGTAAAAACTATATAAACATGTTTGATCTTATTATGTTTGTTTACATAATGTCATTGTTTCACACGGTAACCCTTTTAAATCATTTTTGTTAGTTTTTGACACTTTTTCTGAAATTTTTTATTAGTAAAAATAGTAGAAACAACAATTTTCAGTAGTAGTTTTAGGTGTATACAATAAGTAACATGTAGAATACGTGTGTTAGGTATACTTTCATGTAAACATGGAGTAAGTGTCTATCTATAGAACCACAAAAATCGATCTATCCAGATGTTATCTATCACGGGTTCATCAGTTTCCGTAAATGGTACAAAATTAGGTCCCATTCCGTGATACGGATACGGAACAGCACATTACCAGTCATAATGGCCGGTTCATAAATCGCTCTGCTATCGCTTTCCGAGCGAGTAGCTCTACCATTGGAACAATTGCGGTGTTGGCGGCCGGTTTATTGCTATGAATAGGTTTTAATGCCGTTTGGATATAAGCACTGAAATTTCTGTGGGCTTTGTATGAGTTTTCATAGTTTGTTTTCTTCGATACACTTACCTGCAGCGCTCCTAGCGGAAACTTTGAAGAACTAACATCAAGACTCCTCCTTGTGTACTTCCCACATTTTTCTTCTGCCCACCTTTTCCTTTCCTTTTCCACATTTTGTCCTCACACTTCCAAACTTTCATTTTAGGTCACTCACCTCGCACCCCTTCTCCCACACACACCCTCACTAACACTCGGGAACTCCTGTTTCCCGAACTCTTCGAGATTGGTATTCACAGGAGTTCCAACAACACAACATAATACACACCCCCACACTCACCCTAACATTTCCTATCTCCACACACACACACTACCTCATTCACTCTACCTCACCACACATCTCACAATTATATTATACTTACATACTCACACAGAGACACAGTATTCTTTGTTTCATAGTTGTTAGTTAAATTAGACTATCTTTACATTTAAGTATTTTTTTTTACGTTTAAGAATTTTTAATGGAACTTTAGCTTAACTGTTCGGAGGAGGGCGCTGTCACTGCAACTCAGTTTAAAACTTATGCAGTTGTTCAACGTTCCCATTTTTACTTGTACCTACATGTATTGATGTTCCAAATAAATTATTATTATTATATATTTATTAAAACACATACTAAGCCCAAGGTAGTGGCCTTGGATCTTAAGATCGCGGGTTCGAATACGGTCGTGCACCAATCCTTCTAATTATAACTGCAAAGGTTTGTACCTACGTGTTGTTTGTTCCTATTTATCTGTATAACGGTTTAAAGGATTTGGATGGAATTTGAGTAGGTACAAAAAAAATTATCTCAGAAAAAAATTAAAATCAAACAAAAAAAAAACGTTAAAACCGTTAGTGGAGGGCAGGCATAAAAACAGCGTAACTGTGAAGCGTTTTTTGTCATTATTATTAGTATTAGACGGGTATTTATCGCGTTTAAATTACCTTATATTATGAGTCTACCCGTGACCACGACAGCGTGCAAACCTGTCGAAACGTCGGGAAAATATAAGGTAATTTAAACGCGATAAATACCCGTCTAATACTAATAATAATGTGTTTAGATCGTGTACGTTTTTTGTCATTTTACCTTTAGTAACTGTGTATAAGATTAAATCAATGTTTTACTTACTCTTTATAATTTGCGCCATGGACACTTCAGTTATTATCGAAACGATTTATTTTATAGCTCAATAAACTTTACGATATCAATAACAAACGTTCAATCATCAATATTGCTTCATCATTACTGTATTTTAATCGATTAATTATCTTACTAGGACTTAAACGGAGCTTAGGAGAAAGGGTTAATTTAAAATTACTCTATTAACGTATGCGATAAAAAGTTTTGTCACGTCACAAAACTTATTTCACATACAGTCAGTGTTCGCATACGATAATAGCGTATATTAACGAAATATATTTTCATAAAGTAAGTATCAAAACCCGTACTAGCCCTGAAAATAAAGTACCTACCTACTCATCTACCGTTTTTCTTTCATTCGGGTGATAAAAAAACTAATAGTTTACCATTTACAGATGTTTGCAATCCAATAACAGAAAAACTTTGGTACTATCAATAAGTAACAATGTAACAAAATGTAATGTAGGTAATATCAGCTCGAACTCCGCATCACCACAGTTTACAGTCAAATTATGTTTGATACAAGTTTTGATGGTATAAGACTAGTATGACACAGTCATTTGATTCATCCCCTTCAACGTGAATTTGCAGCTCCAAAGGGTTTAAAAGCCTCTGTTTGGGCAGGAACGGGGGAATCCAGTGGTAAATGATTGTTTTATTTGACGTTAGAGATGATTTATTATTCGTTTACAATTTTACATATTATTTTAAATTATATCCGTTTTACGGTTCTAACGAGACAAGATGGCAACGTTTCCTCTTCTTCTTCTTCTCTTCGTAGTCGCTGAAGCTGGCAGTTGGTTTTCTGTCATCATGACATTGACGTTTTGACAGCTGTGATTGATGCGTTGAACTGTCACTCTTAGTTCTTCCTTAACGCAATAGATGGCGTAGTAGGTACTAAACAGCCTCAAAACTCCCTTTAAAAGGAATATTCAAAGGTGATTTTGACACTAGGTAAGGGCCCCATTGTTTCATCATGACGTTTTCATATTTTAATAGTTTTTCAGGATTTGCCAAGGCACCACATATTGCAACTAGTAATAAAGAAAAGACGAAGTTATATTAACCAAATCATATTTTTGGTACCTATGGCCAAACCGTCTATTACCAACCGACCAACCACGCTTGGACGGCACCGTTGGACGGTTAGTAAATATTTTTCTTAACTAGTTAGTCGGTTAGTAATCTACATTTTTATTCCTAACCGACAAACTATCTAGTTTGTCGGTTAGTAATCTACATTTTTGATCCTAACCGACAAACTATCTAAGGATGAATTAATGGTTTGTTGGTTGATAAACTTCTTATACCAACTGACAAACCATTGTATAGTTCATGAGTTCCCAACCGTTTTACTGCTCTGCTCTCATGCAGTATAAGTATACAAACAAATGAGTAGGTACCTACTGAGATGACAGAGGTAAATAGAAGAATGATTAATCCATAATATTTATATAATAATATAAAATAATATAAATTATGTATGTATACCTATAACATTATACTTATATATATATATATATAGCTACCCGCACTATTGCTTACCAAATCTAGACTTAATTATATTTTTTTCTTGCCTTATTTAGCATTCTATTTGATAAAATTTTCTTTATTAATTTTAAGTTTTTGAAGCTGTTGTCTGTTTCCTTAAACATTATGGTAAATGTTGTGCATGCCTGTAATTGGCACACATTTCATAGTATAATTTGTTTTCATGTTGTTTTTTTTTAATGTTTTGTTGTGTGTGCTGTTGGCGTTGCCTAATAAATAAATAAATAAATAAATAAGAAGATCACAATATGTGGAAGATGGTGATATGGCCAAAAAATTACACTTTCATCATCACGATTGTCACTTTGTCGTCTCTTCCTTAGAGAAAATCTCTATCTACGGTGATATTGTTAGGCAGGCTTTTCGAAGTCATGCGTAGCTGAAGGCGATGGAAGGTAGAAAATAGGCCATTACGACTTTATGTGCATTAGATTGAATTGTATCGCTTTATCTGTTTCTATAGAGCCATATTGTTACTTATTTTTGTTACAAGGGAGTCGATTGACTTTGTTATTTTGTTTTCGAAATGTTTAGTTGATTCATACATACATAAAATCACGCCTGTTTCCCGACGGGGTAGGCAAAGATCTCCACTTGCTACGATCCTGACATACTTCTTTTGCTTCTTTTGCTCGAAATATCTACCGAGCCTGGGAATTACAGTCGTGACCATGTATAGGTATATATAAATACCCGTGCGAAGCCGGGGCGGACTACTAATGTTTTATATTGTTAGGTACAGAGAGAACCCTTTAATTAGGAGGGTGTCTCTCTCTTGACGAATGTAATTCAACCGTCGTAACGTGGGACCAAATTGACTAATTACTCCGGTACAAGTATACTGATTTCAGCGTAGGCACGAGAGATTTAATTACTCTGTATCTAGGAATCACGTTCATGTTGCTTAGTTCACTAAGCAATGTCCAAAGTAATTTTAGTAGAAATTTCTAAAATTTGACCAACCTATAATTATTCTCAGAAGAAATTATGTTAATTCCTTTCAGTTTTGCTTTCAGTAGTTTATGCGTGAAAGAGTAACAAACATATATCCAGACATCCATACATTCTTACATACAGGAGCGGATTTACTAGCTTTTGTGGGTGGACCTACGAAAAATGTATGCGGCGCTTTTATATGAAGGAAAACATCGTGGATATTTGCGGCGATGGGCTTGCAACCTGTCACGTACGGAATAATAAACAATGCGAAAAACGTGAGAATGTGCAATGTATAAAGTTTGACCGTGCCTCTGACTATACCCGTTAGGATGATGTGTTAGATGGTGCCTGGGATTATTGTCGTGATATGTTTTTGGTTTGATATCAAAGACAGCACTTGCGAAAGGATCTGCTTTTACGGCCGGTATAAAAGCACTACAGGTTCTTAAAAACGCGGGCTTAACACAATAATTAGACCCTGGTCTCTGTGACTGGACAAACAGTGGAATTGCCGGCCGCCGTGCATGACCCGCCACGTTTACACTGTAATGTATTGTGGGATCTTCTTCTTCTTCTTTATTTAAGGTATTGACTTACAGATCAATTTTGCCACTAAATTTGTGTAAAAAAAAACTGTGTTTAAATTAGTAGTATTGTCAATGTCACAAAATCATAGTCAAATTGTCAAGTCAACTTTAGGATTTTCTGCGGTGTATTTGCCTGACAAATACGTTGCTCTGGTTTTTATATGTTTTCTCGTGTTATTTTGAGTTTTATTGCGTAGTTTTGGTGGTTATTTTGCCAATAAAGCCCGGGTTCTTGACGCGAGTGTAAAGTATGTGAATTAGAGTGATAGTTCTCTTCAAATTCCATCGGAGGAAATCCCGAGAATTTTCAACAAAACAGCCATCTTTTGTTTAAAATTGACTTGACAACTTGACTATGACTCTGTGACGTTGACATACATACATACATACATAAAATCACACCTGTTTCCCGACGGGGTAGGCAGAGACCACGGATCTCCACTTGCTACGATCCTGACATACTTCTTTTGCTTCATTTACTCTCATTACATTCTTCATACATGCGCGTCGGTTTAGGGTACTCTGGACCTGGCCTTTCTCTAAAGCGTCCCCAATTTGATCGAGGTACGTACGCCGAGGTCTTCCCCTTCCAACTGTCCCATTCACACTCTCCTTATACAACTGTTTCGTCAATCTCCTTTCATCCATCCTTTCTACATGCCCAAACCATCTTAGCATACCCTTCTCAATTTTCATCACTACGTCTTCTTTCACTCCACAACGTTCTCTTATCATACTGTTCTTCACTCTATCATTCAAAGTTAAACCATACATACTTCTTAAAGCTCTCATTTCCACTGCATTTATTCTACTCTGATGCTTCTTCTGCCATACCCAACTTTCGCTACCATACATCAATGTCGGCACTAACACTCCACCGTGCACAGCCAGTCGTGCCTTTTTGGACACGATCCGACTGCTCATAAATGTGTGAAGTGCCCCATTCACACTATTTCCAGCATTCACTCTCCTTTCAATATCGTCATCATTTTTTCCATCTCTTTTAAACAGCGTACCCAAATAAACAAACTCTTTCACTTGTTCCACTCTTTTTCCTCTAATCATTATATTACATTCTGTCATGCATTCATCCCTTTCAAAAACCATCACTTTCGTTTTACTTACATTTATTTTCATCCCTTTCCTGTCAAAAGCTTCATGCATGCCTGTTACCATCTCCTGTAACTCCTCTGCCGACGATGCAAGTATTACCTGATCGTCAGCATAGAGAAGACATTTGACGAGTAACTCATTCATTCTTAATCCACAATCACTATCTTTCATATCTTGCAAGCAACTGTCCATGAATAGATTAAAAAGCCATGGTGACGCTACACATCCTTGTCTAACACCCTTTTGGATGTTAAACCATTCAGTGTATGACCCATGTATCCTAACGCAAGCCCTGGAACCCTCATAGAGAGATTTCAGGGCTCGCACCAGGTTGCTTTTTACTCCATACATCGACAGTGCCGACCACAGTTCATTCCTCATCAGTCTGTCATAGGCCTTCTCCAGATTCACGAAAGCGCAATAGACCTTTTGACCTTTGGCCAAAAATTTCTCGGCTATGCATCGCAAGGAAAAGACCTGATCCGTACATCCCATACCCTTTCGAAATCCCACTTGAGCATCCCATATCCTCTCATCAGTTTCTTTCATAACTCTTTCGATCAACACTTTCGCATACAGCTTACCGACGATGCTGAGTAGGCTAATGCCCCTATAATTTTTGCAGTCTTGCTGTGACCCTTTTCCTTTGTAAAGTGGTACTATGACAGCCTTGCACCAATCACTTGGTACTCGGCTGGCACTCCAACATAAATTGAAAAGTCGGTACAGCTGACTCGCAATGACGCCATGTCCAGCCTTCAGCATCTCAACTGTAATCCTATCATACCCTGCAGCCTTCCCTGATTTCATTCTTTTCAATGCACTCACAACTTCATTCATGCTAATATCACTTTCGTCTTCGTATTCATTCTCATTCGTAACCGAGGTAGGCGCTTGTTCCTCCTCTCTTTCAAACAAGCTTTCAAAATATTCCTTCCATCTTTTCAACACACATTCTTCACTTTTCACTAAACTTCCATTCTGGTCTCTGATCGAGTTCAACTCAGAGCTTTGAATTTTCCCTCTGGCTGAACGAATGGATTTCCAGAAAAACTTAATGTTCTTTTGGAAATTCTCAGATAATCTTCTGTCAAACTCATCTTTCTGTTCATCTTTCTTTCTTGCAATCATTTCTTTCACCAACCCTTTTATTCTCTTATACTCGCTTTTAGCATCATTCACATCCTCAATCGTAGCTTTTTGGATTCTTTAACTAGCTCTGATAGCTAGCCAATCCAACCAAGCTTTCTTCTTCTCACTTACTACCTTTTGCACCTCTTTATCCCACCATACATGCTTCCCCATTTTTCCTTTTCTTCTTTTACTCACACCACATTCTTCCGAAGCTACATTCACAACCTCTTCTTTAAACACATTCCACAAATTCTCAATCTCACAAATGTCATCAAGTCCATCAAATCTTTCAATCAATTTACTTTTATACTTCTCTTTCACTTCATCATCTTGCAAATTTTCTACTTTTATTCTCTCTAGAACACTCGTGGTCTCGCGTATTCGATGTCGCCATCCTTTGAAAAGACCACTTATTCTGCTTATTACCTTCTGGTAATAAGCAGAATAAGTGGTCTGTATGGATGCCGACTCCGCGATATGCCCTTGTGTCTAGCACTTTCTTTCTCATTCTTTCATCTACTATCACAAAATCTATCATACTTCTCGTTACATTCTTCGCCTCTCTTGTATACATGTGGATCCTTTTGTGCTCAAACATAGTGTTTGTCACACAAAGGTCCCGTTCTATACGTTGTACAATTATTATACGTTGTACAAGTACGTTGACAATAAAAAAAAAAAAAAAAAAAATATGATCATGACTGTAATCCCCAGGCTCAGGAGATATCTCCTCAGATCTCTAGTTATTTAGATCTTTGAGGATATCTAAAGAGGGTAGTCAGAGGCACGTCCAAACATGACATTTGGTACATGCCCACATTTTGCACAGTAGTTAGTATTCCGTACGTGACAGGTTGCAAGCCCATCGCCGCTTATAAGAATACTAACCTATGACACATACCTTCGAATTTTTGGTTCTAGGGTATGCCGGTTTCCTCACGATGATTTCCTTCACCGTTTAAGAGCACTGGCATTGCGCACATAAATTTTTCGAATGGAAAAACTCATTGGTGCACGACCAGGTTTGAACCCACGACCTTCGGATCGTGAGGCAGGGGTGCTACCACTACACCACCAGCGCTCTTTGACAATACGTTGACAATACTTATAAATAAATACACTTGACACTGGCAAAATTGTTCTCTAAGAGACAGATGCCATAATTGAAGAAGAAGAAGCAAGACTCGATAAATTATGAAAGAAGTGTTGTTCGTAGTGAATTATATTATTATTATTATTCAGTGAAAATCATAAATTGCAACATCGTAAAACATTTTGTCGTGTCGAGAATCGCCTCCTCTCGGTCTATAACATTTTAGTTTAACAATTTTAGTAAGTAGTTATAACGTACCTCTTAATTTCTAGACACTTGTATAGTTCTTGTATAGTAATAGTTCCAGCAAAAAAATATATTAGAATTTATGTAAAGTATCCGTTGAAAGTCAATTTTAGCAGTCTTTTGATACAATTATTTATGTAGAGCCCCAGATAATATAATGGTAGAGCTCATTTCAGTCCTCTTTCTAAGAAAGGAGAATCTGAGAGGACTACAAGAATGAAACCTAATTCAAGAGTCTCCGTGAAGAAAATTGCTTCTGGCAGTACCTACCTAGTATGCAAGTAGGTAACAGACAATGACACTAAACTTGTTAAGAGAATCTTGAGGGTTTTCTGCGATGCATTCGACTTTCGACTTTGTCGCTCTAGTTTTTATATTTCTTCTTGTGTAATTTTGGTGGTTATCTTTCTACGAGTATAAGGAGAGTGTGAATAAAACAGTTGGAAGGGGAATACCTCGGCGTACTTGATCAAATTGGGGCCGTTTTAGAGAAAGGCCAGGTTCAGAGTACCCTAAACCGACGCGCATGTATGAAGAATGTAATGAGACAAAAGAGATATGTAAGGATCGTAGCAAGTGGAGATCCGTGGTCTCTGCCTACCCTGGTGGGAAACAGACGTGAATTTATTTATTGCATTGTTAAGTAAATACATACTTTTTTAAGATTCGAAATCGTAAAATTTACGGGACTTATAGAGGATAGAATCACTTTTTTTTTCTTTTTTCCAAACGCCCGAGAAAAAGCCGAAGATAGTTGAAAAAACACAGCATTTTCAAGATAGAAACCCTTTTTACACGCTTTATATTAGCTTCACCTGTATGTTTGTATGTTTGTATGTTTGTTTGTAACCGACTTCTTTGGGCGCGATTTTGACCAACTTTAAACGGCCAGATTTCGTTCAAACTTTGTAGATTTATCGAGGACCGATGACAATACACTATTTTGATAAAAAATTACTAAAAAATAGAATTTTTAAACTATTATTTATTTTTTTATTTATCCCAAACTCCAAAATAAGTCGTAAAACCTCAGAATTTTCATAAAAACTCTGCCTATGTCGTATCAGTGTGAATGCGCCCAAGAACTGGGTTTAGCAGAGGCTGCAATCAGGCGGCGTAAGGTCGGATGGACCTAATAGGCATGTCGCGTCGAGGCGATTGTCCTAGCAATTCTATCATGACCGAATGTAAGGGAATTACTTTGATGCTACAGTTCAAGATACATAGGTCTAGAGAGGTTTTTATCAGTATTTTTGGACTGGAGATTGGAAATGGCACCATTCTCCTAGCAGTTAGTAGTAGCTCTGCCTTCTGCGCTGTAGGTTGTAGTTTCGATCCCCACCAAGGACAAACATTTGTGTGATGAACAGCGAAATATTATTCCATGTAGAGATGATTCAGTCTAAAAATGCACGCTTCCCCAATGTTACCAGTGTATTGTATGTATTTATCAGTGGAGGGGCGTGCATTTTTAGACTGAATCATCTCTACTTTGGTATGTATTTAAAAAAAAAACAAACAGTAGGTAACGGTATCCATTATTAATCTATCAACTATTATGGTTTATATAGACAAGCTTTGCTTAGTTTGAAGCTAGAAAGCGTTTTGTGAAAAGTCTACCAATATTTAATAATGAATAAGTACTTTAATTAAGTCTATTAGAATTTGAACAAATTTTTTTTTTGCTGATGTGAACCACTGAACTAAACAAAAATAGTTTAGGGCTATTACGAGTAATAATATCTACCTGCCTTTGCAAAAGAGCCCTTTAGCAAGTTTTAATGTGCTCTCACATACGTTTAAAAAAACATCTGGACTTCATTGAAAAGTTTTTTTTTGTCTATAATAGTGTGAAAGATGACATGGGTAAGAAAGTAGTGAGTACTGAGATGACGAGTGTCAGCGGGAAATGGAAGAAGATCACATGTTGTGCCGACCCCACATAACATGGGATAAGGGCAGGAAGATGATGATGATGATGATGATGAATAGTCTAGGTATAACAAAAAAACTTGAGAGGTGTCAAGGGACACTCGGATGGAACGAAGTTCCTTTCCTTGCTTTCTATGAGAGAGAGAGAGAGACAGAGAAAAACGCGCACGCCGCACGGCTTACAACTACAGCAAAAAGTTTCGTGACAACTTTTCGTGAGAAATTTTTCCGTCTATCCCCCTTTCGCAACGAACTAAGGAATAACAACGAATAAGGAACTTCGCTCCAAAACTTGTATACTACAGCAGTATTATTCTCAATTGAAACTAGCGCACTATCGACAAATCACAATCTAGTACCGAAAGGTCCTGATTCTGACACATATTGCCGATATTCGGCAGATATGGGCGTGGATCTAGTGATGGGGTGATAGACAAAAAAATCATGTTAATGTCAAATGTTTTTTTAAACAAAATCCATCACTTTATCAGCTTAGTTATTTATACGTAATTTCTAATCATATCATAATAATAATATCATAATATAAAATCATAATATCTATCACTTATTTGTATATTTCTGTTAGTAAATAATTGATTAAAACATTTAATTTGTCTCAATTATTAATTAGGAAAACACACACCGTCATTTAGCCATCTTCTTTCGTGTCAAAATAAGACATACCTATTGGAGGCTTTTGTCTATTAATCCGGTACCAAAGTTGACGACGACCTAACTTTGTGTGGACATTTTCTGCGATCACTATTTAGCGATTTGGAGAAAATCGCTGAATTAGAACGTTGCCTTAAGATTGGATTTGACCATATTCGGGTATACTATTCTTGGTATAATAAAGTCAAATGCAGGTTAAATGTCAAGTTATTCTTAGCTTGAATTTAACCAAACTCATCTTCATTAAAATCTTAGTATTCAAAAAGTAGATCTGACGTAGGTAGGTACATTTATACAAACTATGTCAAATTCAAGTTAAACTGATATAGTATAAGTATACACAATTTCGTATGAGAGTGTGGCCAGCTCTGATAAAAAATATATTTTTAATCTTATTATTAATATTTTTCTAATCATTTAGTGCGCTTTAAATGATTAAATTGTGCAAAAAATGATTAAAGCGTATTTAAATCATTTCAGCAAACTGCTGGTTCAGTGTTTTTGTGTAAAATAAAGAATAAAGAAGTTTTTTATCCTAGGAAAAGAATAATCTTATAAAACAAAGGTTATCTAGCCCAGCACATAACATTTTTCTCTAGAACGGTGACGTGTAATTGAAGACACCGTAAAAACATACTTATTTCCACATAAATTACTGACAATAACAATTCGGGTACCATTGTCCCTTCTGATGACCTTTGAAGGGTGGCTTTGACCAATATAATGGGCTCATACCCTCACAAATCTACCTATATTTGCGGCTACTCAAAAATATATTCTATGTCTCAAAAAATAAGGGGTAACTTAGGTTCTGGATATGCTGGTTTGAAGTTTAATAAGTAGCTATAAAATTACGTTACCATAACAGTTTGAAATAAGGTGAAATTCAATAACTAAAAGTTGAGGCTTTGTTTTTGTTAAGTTGTTTTTATAGCAAATTGGACGGAATTCTAAATATATAAATCTTTTACTTTACCTGAGGGAGTGCGACGTCAGGGACGGCCGAGAAAACGTTGGCGGGATGACCTTGCAGCTTTTACGAAAGAATGGTGGGATGCAGCCAAGAACAGGGATGACTGGAGGTATTTGGGGGAAATCTTTGCCCAGCAGGGGGACGAAATAGGTTGAATAAAAAAAAAAAAGTTATCTAACTGACAGTCAGTTCAGTCACTGTTGTCCATTATTCAATCCACTAGCTTTCCAAAAACAGGAGGACAATTACACTCCAAATATCAAATTTTCTTTTGTTTTTGTTGACAGTTGACAATTACATGCACAATGCCAGTGCTTTTACATGGTGAAGGAAAACATCGTAAAGAAACCGGTAGAACCTAACTAGAGCAAAAAAATCGAAGATATTGTGTGTCATTATATTAATATTCTTAAAAGCGGCGATGGACTTGCAACCTTGACGTACGGAATATTAACTACTGTGCAAATCATCTTTGTGATTTTACTGAATAAACTAGCTTCTGCCCGCGGCTTCGCCCGCGTGGTACCTTGAAAAACAAAAACAAATCTATCCAACGGGAACTGTACCTTTTTACGGGATAAAAAGAAGCCTATGTGCTATTCTAGACAATTATCTATCACTGTGCCAAATTTCATCCAGATCCGTTCGGTCGTTTCAGCGTGAAAGAGTTACAAACATACATCCATACATCCATTCATTGTTACAAACTTTCGCATTTATAATATTAGTAGGATTATTTTTGAATTTCATTGAATTTGAATCCAAACAGCTGGCTTGCATTTCTCCAAATAAGTGCTTTTGAAGTCATAATTATGGATTTTTAATAATTTACCTGGATCTCGGTAACAGGTGTCTGTTTGGTTTCCGGGAGATGATGGCAGTATTTACGTTTTTTCTCCTTCCTTTGAGGCATAATCGCATCATCTCAGGTGCCAAACAAATGAATTTCAATAGCGTACCCGCGCCGAAACGCGTTATAATATCTTTTTACGATATCGTTAAAGGGACTTCTAAGGGTTTTCAACCGATCAATATTAATGGCTCAAGTCATAAGCGAATGACCGAAATATTATAAACTAGCTTCTGCACGCGGCGTCGCCCGCGAAGTACCTACATAAAATATAGCCTATGTTCATCCTGAAAGTTCATTCTACACATTGGTGAAAGAATTTTTCAAATCGGTTCAGTAGTTTCGGAGCCTATTCATTTCAAACAAACAAACAAACAAACAAACAATCAAAGTTTTCCTCTTTATAATATTAGTATAGATAACTTAGCGAGCGCTGGTGGTGTAGTGGTAGCACCCCTGCCTCACGATCCGAAGGTCGTGGGTTCAAACCTGGTCGTGCACCAATGAGTTTTTCCATTCGAAAAATTTATGTGCGCAATGCCAGTGCTCTTAAACGGTGAAGAAAAACATCGTGAGGAAACCGGCATACCCTAGAACCAAAAATTCGAAGGTATGTGTCATAGGTTAGTATTCTTATAAGCGGAGATGGGCTTGCAACCTGTCACGTACGGAATACTAACTACTGTGCAAAATGTGGGCATGTACCAAATGTCATGTTTGGACTTGCCTCTGACTACCCCCTTTAGATATCCTCAAAGATCTAAGTAACTAAAGATCTGAGGAGATATCTACCGAGCCTGGGGATTACAGTCGTGATCATATTTATACTTAGCTATATCTTTCTAGGGCTCCGTACCGGAAGGGTAACCAACAGGTCCCTATTACTAAGCCTCCGCTGACCGTCCGTCCGTCTGTCTGTCAGAGGGCTGTAGACCCGTAATAGACAGTTGACATTTTGTATAATTGTATTGAGGTAGTATATTGCTTCAAGCTTGAAATATTACTTTTCTCGAATATGATAGTTTTCAAGAGCTTGTGGTAAAGCCACAACTGCCAACCATTTGCCAATACCTTTTTTTTAATACTATAATATAATAATTTGTCTCATTGACCAAGCAGGCCTAAATATCTCTTGTGACATAGACCGCTTTTAGTTGTGCTATTTAACATTATATTTTAATAAAACCGACTTTATTTTATTCGTATTTATCTGTCTAACTTCGTAAAAGTTTATGGTCTATGGGCCCTGTTTACGAGTTGAAAAGTTCCAACGACTTTTAAAAGTAAACCTTTGTGGGTTTTTGTTTTTTAACTAGTTAACGCTAAAATTGAGGGTTGTAGGCAGTGAACAGACAATACATGGAAGTATTCCTCAAGCAAAAAAATTAGCCCACAAAAATAAAGCCCTGGTGGGCGTGGCTTGTCAGTTTTGCCACAGAATTATTTCAAACAATTACAGAAACTTATTACCAGGTAAATTTTAACTTAAACATTAATAAGTTTTTGACAAATCCACGAAAGAGTTTTGGTGTGTGATATTCGGTGTCACGTTTCGCGGATAATTCCTTTCAAGAAATGCTTTCATGTTTTTTCGTTCACTGGTTGTAAGTCACAAGAAAACAAATACTTTAAACTAATTTTGTTTTATCTTAATATTTCTTCTTAAAGAATTCCTCACAAAACATATTACAAAACCAATCACAGTTGCACTTGCAGCTAAAATTCCAGCTATGACTAACACTAGATCTAATTCCAGATATTCAGACCAGGTCATGTTGGCTGAGGGCGAGCGTAGGTGCTTGCCGCCGCCATGGCGGATGACGTGCTCCGTCCACC
This sequence comes from Cosmorhoe ocellata, assembly GCA_963675405.1. Taxonomy (NCBI): domain Eukaryota; kingdom Metazoa; phylum Arthropoda; class Insecta; order Lepidoptera; family Geometridae; genus Cosmorhoe; species Cosmorhoe ocellata. The sequence continues at coordinate 5,140,113 of OY776268.1, forward strand.
ACACGGCGCGGTCCAGAGCTGATTGAGGCTGATCGTACATCAAGTTACGAAGAGCGACCACGTTGTTGCGATAGCTGAAAGATAACATAACTGGTTTTATAGGTTGAAACGAGACAAAACATACGGTTCTGGCTAGCTAACCGCCGCGACAGTCGTGCATTTGTTTATTATTCGCAGGAGAAAGAGCGTGATAAAATGTCGTAGCGCTCATGTTATAATACACTGGCTTCCGTTCGCGGCTTTTTTTGAAATCGGACCAGTAGTTTTTGAGTTTATTCGTTACAAACAAAAATACAAAAATACAAAACTTTCCTCTTTATTATATTAGTATAGAGTATAGATATAGATATTATGTTATAATATGATTTTTTGCGTCATGTGTCACACATGGCTTCACCCGCGCGGTATCACGAAATATTTTACTAATCTCACGGGAAACTACATTTTCCCGGAATAAATAGCCTATGTGCTATTTCAGACTATAATCTATCTTTGTGACAAATTTTATTCAGATCCGTCCAGCCATTTCAGCGTGAAAGAGTAACAAGCATCCATACATCTCATCCTCCATCCTCCATACAAATTTTCACGTTTAAAATTTACAGTATCCTACTAATATTATAAACGCGAAAGTTTGTAAGAATGTATGGATGTTTGTTTGTTACTCATTCACGCTGGAATGGCAGAACGGATCTAAATGAAATTTGCCACAGACATAGATAATAGTCTGTAAAAGCACATCTTCAAGGTAACTTTTTATCCCGGAAAAATGTACGTTTCCCACGGGATAGATTGTTTTTGTTTTTAAAGGTACTACGCGGGAGAAGCCGTGGGCGGAAGCTAGTAGTACTTTAATCACAGTATAATTTTTTATCACCTTCTAGGTTAGATGCCTATTGAATAAAATAAGTATCATGAATCAACACCCAGATAATTTAATTATTATACCCTTTCGTATCTGAATAATATTATTAAACCTCAGCTAAAACGTATTTATACCTATGATCCTTTTTCACTGACATTAGAATAACAAGGATAAAGGAAATTTAATTATGGAATATAATATAAATAAGCATTATATTTATAGGAGCATTATATAAATATTCCAGGCTAATGATAAGAATAGACTATATTTTTAGAGCGTTTAAAACAAAGTGAATATGTAAGAATTATCAGAGTTCATAGCCTTGAAGATCCTAATAGTATAGAGCAGTCAATGTTCGGTTACAGTTATGAGTATAATTAAATAGCTATAACTACAGATAAGTCTTCTTACGGCCTTATGTTAACCCCAGGCGTTGTTGGGAAATACATCGTGAAAGATAAACAATGAAGAGATCTTATAAGAGTTCCTTTTTTCCTTTTGAGGTACAGACAAACATACAGACAAATATCAATAAAGATCTCTTAAAAAAGATCTCCAAAGAACTTTAAAATATGTACCATATCTTCAATCACATTATTTACCTACTAGATGATCTAGATGACTCTTTCAACTTATCGTCATTATAAAAATGAAGCTAAACCACGCTAACCTAAATATATAAGGATCATCAAGTCAAAAGAGAAATAAGAAAGTTATTGAAAACCATTAACCTACTGCACTACGTAGGTATTGATAAAAGTAATCTTACGCGTACGAAGTCGCGGGTTAACGCCTTACATGCTAGGTAAATTTAAGTGCCTATTACTCAAAAATACCTTTTATTGAATTACTGTTGATACGAGCACGTACAAGTAGTTAGATATAGTTATAGTTTATACGTTACTGGCCTCACAGCTCAGTTGGTAGTAGCTACGCTTTTTTCGCTGTAGGTTGTGGGTTCGATCTCCACCCAGGACAAACATTTGTGTGATGTACGCATATGTTTGTTCCGTGTATGGGTGTGATTATCTATTCTATATGTTTTCTTCTTCCACTCACTCCTATCAGTCGTCAACTCTGAATCTACTCCTTTTACATTCATATCATCTTTCACACAATCAAATCACTTTTTCATCGGCCTTCTGGTGCGCATGTAGAAATGCGCACCCAGCCACACTCATAGTCATTACTCTTTTGGTGACATGTTTTTCATCCTTCCTCATTACGTGTACATACCATGCTAATCTAGCACTCCTCATCTTCTCAGTAACAGGCGCTACTTTCAGAATTCCCCTGACATACTCATTCCTTATCCTGTCCAACCGTGTCACCCCACACATCCATCTTAACATCCGCATCTCAGTAGCATGCACTCTTCTTTCATCCGTCTTCTTCATTGCCCAACACTCTGATCCATACATCGCGACAGGTCTGATAAACGTCTTGTAAATTTTCCTCTTACCTATCAGCGTTGTTCAGTATTTCGTTGATTCCAGCCCTCAGGTCTGCCTCGTTCAGATTATCCATTGTCACTTTCGTTCCGATCTTCAGCTGGATATACTTCTCAGCGTTGTACCACTGGTCACCGAGCAAGGGCATCCCCAGGAGTGGTACACCAGCTAATATAGCTTCATCCGTAGACTGGAGACCACCTTGGGTGATGAAGAGTTTGATTTTTGGATGCCCTGTAAAGAAATCATTGTTTTGATCAAATTCAAAAATGTAATTAAACAAAAACTGTCAATAATCAAACAGATAATAAAATTTATCAAAAAAAATACGATTTTCTAGGGAACCAACAGAAAAACAATAATGTCTGCAATACGAATATAGAATTTTTTCAGGCACAACTGATGTCTTCGAACTTTTTAGGTTCTACGCCATGCTGGCTTTCTCATTAAGTATGTTTTTCTTCCCCGCTTTGAGAATACTCGTATAGAGCACATATTAAGTACATTTTTTCAAACAGAAAACCCACCGGATTCACCACGGGGTTTGAACTCACGACGATCTTAGAGTCAAAAGGTACTGGCCTTTTGACTCTAAGATCGTGTAGTATGTATTTCCATACCTAAGTTCCTATAATTTTTTATGCATGGCATTTTATTTCCTAGCAACAATGTATGTTCTTTTATCTATAATCTTATCAAGTAGTGTTAATTGGACAACTCTGATAGTGGAAAACTCCAGTGAAAAATTGATAATCAAAAAAACTTTGTATGAAAAAATATCGTGACTGTAATCCCTAGGCACAGCAGAGATCTCATCCTAGTTACTTAGAGGGTTGTCAGAGGCACGTCCAAACATGCCTACATTTCGCATTGTAGTTAGTATTCCGTGACAAGTTGCAAGCGCATCACCGATTATAGGAATACTAACCAATGACACACACCTTCGAATTTTTGGTCATAGGGTATGCTGGTTTCCTCACGATGATTTCCTTCACCGCGGCATTGCGCAAATACATTTTTCGAATAGGAAACTCACTGGTGCACGACCAGGTTTATACCCACGACCTTCAGATCGTGAGGCAGGGGTGCTACTACACCACCAGCGCTCTTTCTCATTAAGATTTAAAAATCTATAACTCACTGGTCTAGGTGAAATGGATTTATTCTATCTAACCTTGTTTTAAGTTGCAATTCAAAAAATGTATCCAGCACTTACTCAGCAGATCTGATTGTGGCAGCCACTTGAAGATTTTGATATTCTCCGTCTTTCCTGGAAGCACATCTTTGTCCCATTTCCACATGACGTCATACGGAAGTTTGGAGAACACGTTGACCAACGACTGGATTTTTTCAGGAGGCAGCATTGATGGACTGACGTTCGTGCCGAAACTGACGTAGATCACGCCATTTTTGGATGAATCAAGATACGACTTCAAATCCTGGAAAGATGATGGTAGAAATTATTGAACACGTATCATCGCTTTTTGAAACAAAGGTTGATTGATGCGTGACCGGGATTAAACCCGCGACCTTAATAAAAAGACAGTGTTGCTACACGCAATCACGCGATACTAAGAAAACAATACTTAAAAAAGTACTATATTTTTTGTAGAAATCCGAAGGCAATTTTCACCGTTTTGTTTTGGTGTATTTATACATAAAATAATAAATAAATTATGATCACGACTGTTAAATCTCCGGGCTCGTAAGAAATCTTCCTCAGATCTTTAGTTACTTAGATTATTGTGGTGTACCTACTTATTATTCGGTTAGTGGTCATAGTCAACCGCGGAGATGGCAAAAATTAACTATGCATACTCCGGTGTCACAGCCATGACTTACGTTATAATAGCACTAGACGATAGCGCTACTATTTCAGATAATGTATCATGTTTAATTTCTGTATTTGCGATATAAAATAAACTTCATTGATTTGATTTGACTCTGAAAACTGGCCGCATGGAAGAAGAGAAGAGTAGGCCTTATCAATGGCATCCAATTGAATTATTTAGGTGAGAAATTTAGGCGATTAGATATAAAATTACACACTGCTAGGCGTGTCCATCTCCCCTTTCACTGAACCTTTTTAGACAATCAAGTTTTCAAGTTTGACAAACTCGAATTTATTTCAAGGCCCCTTTGCATACCATGAAATAGAATCCCTTGTTTTGTGTATATACAATCGAAGCAACAAGGTTCTTCACAATTAAAGCAAACACGTGCCCACTTTATCAGCGTCGTTATCTAAAACAACAAGGGTATAAAGCAGGCGGTTGACGATACAGCTTTATGGATGACATTTTAAATTATATCGGTCAATCAATCAATCGAGTTTTTTATCATGATTGCAATTATTTCACTGGGTCAAATGATAAAAGCAAAAAGATATCCATTGGTAAAATAATAAAAAAAAAATATGATCACGACTGTAATCCCCAGGCTCGGTAGATATCTCCTCAGATCTTTAGTTACTTAGATCTTTGAGGATATCTAAAGAGGGTAGTCAGAGGCAAGTCCAAACATGACATTTGGTACATGCCCACATTTTGCACAATAGTTAGTATTCCGTACAAGACAGGTTGCAAGCCCATCGCCATCCATTGATCAATAAACATAACGAATAATACAACTAGGTAAGGGTCGGTTTACATCTAACGTAAGATGCGTCGCGTATTATCGGTCGCGTAACGCCAGAACAGACAAAATTATAAATGAGAAAACATTCAACCTTCGTTAGTGCGTCGAGCGTACAGCGTGTTCCAAAGTTCCATTTCCGTCAACGCATTGTCGGCCGACGTAAGAGCGGCAACGTCGCGCCACGTGTATTCTGACTGATACAAATAATCTTCTCTTATATATAAAAACTAGCTTCTGCACGCGGCGTCGCCCGCGTAGTACCTACATAAAATATAGCCTATGTTCATCCTGAAAGTTCATTCTACACATTGGTAAAAGAATTTTTCAAATCGGTTCAGTAGTTTCGGAGCCTATTCATTTCAAACAAACAAACAAACAATCAAAGTTTTCCTCTTTATAATATTAGTATAGATGAATTGCTGTTCGTTAGTCTCGCTAAAACTCGAGAACGGCTAAACGGATTTATCTTATCTTGGGCTTGAAATGTTTGTGGAGGTCTAAGAAAGGTTTAAAAGGTAAGAAAAATTCGAATAACTACCGGGAAAACCCTATAAATATCCCTTTTATATTTCCCATACAAACGTTTTCTAAATAAGTACGAAGTCTGCCGGGTCAGCTAGTAATAATAATAAAACAATGTGGCAAAACGAAGTTACGCTCGACGCATCTGCCGTTGATGTGAACCGACTTTAATACCTAATTGAATAAATACCTACTCAGTGACACAATATACAAAATGCAATGGTTCACGACGAGTTAGTTAAATCACTAAGAATTAGGAACAAGACAACCAGATTACCTAGTTGTAGGTATTGTATTTTTAGATTTTACTAACTCGCTAACAGATTTGATTGAGATGGGCCAGAATATGTTTGATTGTTATATATGAAACTTGGTAATTTTGGTAGTGGCTTTCAGTTTTTATTGTTTACTAGCTGACCCGGTGAACTTCGTATCACCTACTATTCTTCGCATTTTTTTTAATTTTCTCACCATTAAAACCTTCCCTGAACTCGAACGAATATTTCAAAACCAAAATTACCCAAATGAGGCCAGCCGTTCTCGAGTTTTAGCGAGACTAACGAACAGCAATTCATTTTTATATATAAGAAGAAGAAGAAGACTAGCTGACCCGCGCGCGACTTCGTCTGCGCGTTTTAAGTAAGTAATATACGTTTTCTTACCTTTTAAACCTTCCCTAGACCTCCACGATCATTTCAAGACCAAGGTAAGATAAATCCGTTTAGCCGTTCTCGAGTTTTAGCGAGACTAACGAACAGCAATTCATTTTTATATATATAGATAGATATAGAAGATATAGAATAGATATATAGATAAGAAGAAGAAGATTAAATGATTTTAAAAAGGATGAGGTCAAGTTGGCTGTGTCCGTTGTGATTGTTGAATTAGAGTCGTGATTTGGATTTTATTTTCGTTTCACTGGATGACGTTTTTCTTAGCGTCCACGTCCTATTTGGATGTTTCGTCAGTAGCACATTCCTCCACAAGGTTATTTATATTAACGTAAGAACGAATTCATATATAACACGAATTACGAACACTATTTACAAACGAATTTATTCAGCTTTAATTTGTATTTGATTTCCGTCATCAATGTTTATCTTTAGCCAGATCTATACTTTTGTGTGGCTTCTAAAGTAGTTCCGATGGTTTATCTAATGCTCAGATTCTCAGATTTATTTTTTCCTTTCGATTTTTTTTTAACTTTGTAACCTAATGTTAATTAAATAATGACTATAGAATTTATTTACTCTATTTATGTCAACTATTGCAATCGGTCGATTTGGTAGATTTGGTTCACGGTCATCAAAATCAACTGACCTTAGGTAATTCATTTTTCGGCTTCTGATATATTCCTCCAATGTAAACTATACTGGGAGGCAATGGCCTATTTCCATCCCACACAGGATACATATTTAAAAATAACATCTGAACATTATTGGTTAGCTCACTTAAACTCGGCATATCACTGTAAAAAAGTTTTCTCAGTTCTCTGTTCTCATTTTCTTCTTGTTTCTGAAACACTTCGTCCATCACATAGTAGTTATACAATTCTGTCGCTTTTTCCAGTACTGTAAGGTTGTAAATCCTTTGCCTGGAGCTAAGAGGATACACTAGAGGGTGGATCGGTGCTCCCAAGCGTTTGTAGTTATCAAAAAATCCTCCAAAAGAGCTCACTTGTATCACTGGTACTTTGTAGATATGCGAGAATAATAAAGCCGGTCGTACACACGCCTCAATCAGCACCAAATCGAATGTCTCATTCTGAAGAAGTTGCTTAATTTCGTCTGTCTGTAACTGCTTTATAAATATCTCAAGGAGAAGGTCGACTGCGACTCTTACTTGCGAGACCAGGTCATCCTTCTTCCCAGTCGACATCTCAAAAATCTTTGACCTCCATATATCGTAAGATAAATCATGTAGGTCAATTTCTCTAAGGTTTGGTGGAGCTTTGCCTTTTTCGAAGGCTGGGTCTGGTGTTATCACTGTGACGTCATGGCCGCGTTTTGCTAGTTCCTCGGTTAGAGGTCTGAATACAACTTGGTGGCTTATTGAAGGCACTGGCCATACTGCTAGAATTCTAGCTCCATCGACCGAGAGCAAAACACATGCTATTGTGATTAAAGCCAACATATTTACTGGCTGATTTACTGTGTTGTGTATTTCTATTTATACTGTTGAAGGTTAAATTGGTACTTAAGTAGTATTCACTATGCGGAAATAATTCATACGTTGAAGTACCTACCTACATCTGAAAGTGGGTTTCTAATCGGCTTTCTTACTTCAACGCCTGTCTTTGTTTTTATTAGCTATTACAAGTATATTAAGCAAAAACCACCGTTATTGATAAAGGCGATAAAACAGATAAAGAAGACCAAACAAACGTACATTTTATATTATTTAATAACCTCATTTAAATACTTTAAAATATATAAACGAATGCGGACACACGTGCCTTTTGCAGATGAACATTGGCTGGGACATTGTCTGGTGGCAGTAAGACATAACCTTGATAACTATTTTAATCAAACAAGCATGTTTGTCTTCATGCATAACATCTAATCGCTAGTTTTAGATTTTTAGATCTTTACTCTTAGATAATTTAGGGTTTATCGGGTTCAAGTATCTACTACCGATTTCCCAAATTTTATTGACAACTAGAATAGAACTACAGAAATCTGAGTTTATTTTTTTCTTTTTTGGTGTTATAATTGTTGTTGCTAGCAAGAGCACTTCTAAATTAACAAAGATAGGTGCCTACACAAATTTTAGTGGTAAAATTGACTCACCTTAGGTAATTCTTTCTCCGGCTTCTGATAGATTCCTCCGATATAAAGTATACTGGGAGGCACGGGGCGGTTTCCATCCCACACAGGATGCACATTCAAAAACAACATCTGTACATTGTTAGTAAGTTCACTCAAACTCGGTATATCATCACTGTTGAAAAGCTTTCTTAGCTCTTTATTCTCATTTTCTTCCTGATATTGAAACTGTTCGTCGAGTGTATAGTAGTTATACAATTCTTGAGCTTTTTCCAAAACAGTAAGGTTGTTAATCCTTTGTCTGGAACTTAGAGGATACACTAAAGGATGGATCGGTGCTCCCAGACGTTTGTAGTTATCGAAAAATCCTCCAAAGGAGCTCACTTGAATTACTGGTACTTTATATATATGAGAGAATATTAAAGCTGGTCGTACACAAGCCTCAGTCAGCACCAGATCGAAAGTCTCGTTTTCAATAATTTGCTGCAATTCTTTTGTCTGTAACTGCGTTATAAATATTTGAAGCGTAACATCAACTGCTACTTTGAGTTGATATGCTAGGTCGTCTTTCTGTCCTGATGACGATGTCGTCTCATGAACTTTTCTCCATGCTTTGTACGAGAAGTCGTGTAAGTCGATTTCTTTCAAATTTAGCGGGGCTTTGCCTTTTTCGAACGCTGGGTCTGTTGTTATCACTGTGACGTCATGGCCGCGCCTTGCTAGTTCTTGGGTTAAAGGTCGGAACACCACCTGATGGCTTATTGATGGTACTGGCCATACTGCTAAGATCCTAGCCCCACTGGCTGTCGTGAAAAGCACACAAATTGTCGCGAACACACTTAACATTTTGACTGACGAGTTTTTGTCGGCGTTTTTATTTATAATTTACCCAAACGCTCGTATCTCTCGTGACGTTCTTATCGCTCGATGTTTTTATATCTCCTCGATGAGTAGGCTTAATGTGTTGCCAAGCCAAAATATTTCTAAACTCATGCTTTTTATAATGTTTTTCTTAAAGATTTGTTTGCTTCAATAATAATCTTGTTATAGATTCAAGCTTTAGATAGCTACGTTATTCAATTTCACGAAGAACTGTAAATTATTGGATCTTTGAAACTTATCTCATGCTGACTGGAAAATTTTATGTTGATAGTCACCGTATGAGTCTTCGTGAAATGGATGATCTTATGGCAGTTTTGCACATATTTGCGCAATAATAACGTGTTATTTCGCTAATCTATTATACTTAATAAAATTTAAATGCTGTTCAATGGGCGCATCACTTAAGAATGGGCTGGACCGATTTTGTTTCTATTTTCTATTGTTTGCAAGAGATAAGCTCTTCAAAAACTTGCCCCTAATGTGGAAAAAATAGCGAAAAAAGTGCATCGGGATTTATTGAAATTGGGACAAACTGACAAAAAAAACAAAATTTGTTTTTTTAGACATGTAAAACAAGGGACACTTGGAAACGATGGCAGATGCAAAAGTTGGACAGCACGTTTTTCAGGTCAGCTGGTATATATTTATATTAATAAAATAGTGATTATTGAAACGTGCATCACATTAATGGTAGCATTCTAATAGGTAGGTACCTATCAATCTAATTAATTCGACCTTACAGCCATTAGGTATGACTTGTTATCATCAAGATAATATAACGTTTAGAATTGCTAGGTAACCTTGATGATGCTTATATAAAAGTTTTATTATGTTAAATGTATACCATGCCCTTAGAATGAGCACTATTTACAACGTGTCTCTACGGAACAGAAGGTAAAGTAACAGTGATTATAAATTGGTGGACATTTCAAACAACGCCATCTAGCCCCAAATTAACCAAAGCTTGTATTATGGGCACCAGATAGTTGAGATAATAATAATAATTTTTGAAGTGAAACTTCTAATGCGACTTCCAACAAGGATGCGTTAAACGTTTAACGCTACCATGGAGGGGGTATGAACGAGACAGCGCGAGTGAATGCGTGGCACTCGCACGCATGCGCGTAGTATACCTGTTACAGGCCAGTGCGAGCGTTAGCAACGAGAAGTTTCAGTTCTTCCGCGCGGAGGAACTCCACGCACTATTTTTTTCGTCAATAATCTAAAAAAATTAGCACCCCGACATAGAAAAAACATCTGCGTTCAACACTAAAAGGTTTGTTCTGCGTGGGGATCGAACCCACAACCTACAGCGCAAAAGGCAGAGCTGCTACCAATGCTGTGAGGTCAGTCACTTTTATCGAAGCAATTGTATACTAATGTTTGCTATGAACAACGAGTCAGGCGTTCAAATAATACCAATAGGAATAAGAAATATGGATAAGTTATAGTCAAAACATTTTTTAACATCTTTCAATAATTAAGAGATCTTTGGGATTTTCTGCGGTGTATTTGCCTGACAACTACGTCGCTCTGGTTTTTATATGTTTTCTCGTGTTATTTTGAGTTTTATTGCGTAATTTTGGTGGTTATTTTGCTAATAAAGCTCGGGTTCTTGACGCGAGTGTAAAGTATGTGAATTAGAGTGAATAGTTCTCTTCAAAATCGGAGGAAATCCCGAAAATTTTCAACAAAACAGCCATCTTTTGTTTAAAATTGACTTGACTACTTGACTATGACTCTGTGACGTTGACAATACTTATAAATAAATACACTTGACACTGGCAAAATTGTTCTCTAAGAGACAGATGCCATAATTGAAGAAGAAGAAGAAGAAGAAGAGATCTTTGAGAAATAAACACCGATAAAACGTAGATAGAGCATTCAATAACGTTAAAGGCAAAACTTTTCCCTGAAAAACTTTTAACTGAACGCAATTTTATCTCAAACGGTGGAAATATGCAGAGAAAATGTAAAAAATAACCGGAAAAGTGTCAGGGTTCACTCGTAAAGCCGAAAAACTGACGGAAGTCGAGTGGAACTGGATAGAGTGTGAACCTGTACACACGGAAGAGAAATACAGGCGGTGCCGCATAAAATTTCCCTTCACTCTACTGGTAGAGCCAAGCGGTAGTGCCGAAGAAAAGTAGCGGATCTAACAGTCGATGTTAGTGAGTAACAGTCGACCTACATAGTATCGATTTTTATTTAAATAACTAACCATGGGTAAATACTAGTCTACACAATCTTCACTAGCCTATAATAAAAAAGACAAGGTTTTCTATGTCGATGCGTAAGATATTTTTGGTTTCTTGTATTTTCGTTCATTTAATATGGTAACATTGAAATTGAAAAAAGAAATCCACCCTGATTGTTAAGTGTTAACTAAATAGAAAAGGTTGTTTGCTAATAATTTAGGTTATTTTGAAGTCAGTTTTAGCCTTTAAAATAATTATCTTTGATATCTTTGATGACTGGTCACAGACCATTTGGAATTATTTGAATACTAGCTTCCGCCCGCGGCTTCGCCCGCGTTATACCTTGAAAAACCAAAACAAATCTGTCCCACGGGAACCTTATATTTTTCCGGGATAAATAGTATCATATGTGTTATTCCGGACCATAATCTATATCTGTGCCAAATTTCATTCAGATCCGTTCAGCCGTTTTAGCGTGAAAGAGTAACAAACATACATCCATACATACATTCTTACAAACTTTCGCGTTTATAATATTAGTAGGATAAAGATTAGAAGACCAGTGACATCTAACAGCTTTTTAACCTTTTAATCGCATGTTAAAGTTGATTTGTGTTCCACCATGTCCTGATAAAGGATTACATACATAAAATCACGCCTGTTTCCCGACGGGGTAGGCAGAGACCACGGACCTCCACTTGCTACGATCCTGACATACTTCTTTTGCTTCATTCACTCTCATTACATTCTTCATACATGCGCGTCGGTTCAGGGTACTCTGGACCTGGCCTTTCTCTAGTACCTTTCTCTTTCTCTAAGACGTCCCCAATTTGATAAAGGATTATTTCGCGATAATTGAAATGACGTAAAATAGATTACGGTATTATACATGAACATTATTGTTAATTTTGATGCCCTATCAAGTAATGCAATAAACAAAAGTTTTGTGAAATTGGACCTTAAACTTTGAATAAGTCGTCGCGTAATACATCTCCGTGTGTTTACAATGCACCACTAAATGGTATTTCGCTTCGGGTTGAGTTATAAAACTGAATGCATTTTGAAAAGCGACATCTAGCTATCGGAACTCGCATCGACGCTCGATTGAATCATCATCATCAGTCGTGCCTCGTTTATGCCAGAATCGCATTTCTTTTATTTTCTTTTTAAGGCTTCATACATACCTGATAATAATGATAAGTAACGGAGTGGTAAGCTATGTCACAGAGATCGTAAAAGTCAGTCTGATTCCTGTTATATAAACAGTGTAGCACATGAGAAAGTTTATATGAGAAATTCCTCTAAAAGCATTTGTTACTCTTTTCAGCTAATTTGAGCTAAATCATAATCATATTCATGAATGCCAGGTCGTTCATGAAGCTACTCAAAAGAAACCTACAAATTCAAATCAGCAATGAGCAGTGAGAATGTGCACAAAGATACCAGTCACTAACTGGTTAGTAATAAAACACTTGCTAATAATACTAATCATTAGTTATTAACGCGTTCCGTGTAAATAAATAAATATTGGTGGACATTTCATGCAACTCCATCTAGCCTCAAACTAAGCAAAGCTTGTACTATGAGAACCAGATGGCTTGATAGAATAATTACATAGATACTAGTCAATAGTCAATAGTCAATAGTCAATAATCTTTATTCAGTAATATCACAAGGATCATTTTGAATCGTCTTACATACTAGGTGAGTCTAAGTGCCAATTCCAGTCCTATCCCCAGTACGAGAAGAACTGGCAAGAAACTCGCTGGGCCAACTTTTTTTTGTAAATACATACATAGAACACGTTATAAGACCCCCAGACACAGAACAAAAATGTTTATTCTGGGGATCGAACCCACAACCTACAGCGCAGAAGGCAGAGCTACCACCAACTGAGCTGTGAGGCCAGTATTGATAAAGTTAATGATTATGATGCTATTTATCTTCTTACCTATGGTAATCACCGACTTCACTTAAATTAAGCGATCGCTTAAGCCATAATAGCATACTTACAGGACGAAGACTTAGTGGCTAAAATCTGTAGCATTGTATACAAGGTGTGTCTAAGATTTATTAATTTATTTATTTAGAACGTTAAACTCGGTGAGATTTATCTGTATGACTGTATCGTTTGATTTTTTTGTCTATAGGATCAAAGATTTTAATATGATTAAATATACGTAGATATGCCCGGTTGCCAAAACTGTTGCACTGTTTTTACTTGTGTGTGTTAACAAAATGCCGATGCACGCACACTAAACGATTAGTAAAAATTTTATCAGTTATTTCACGATTTATTGTGCAATTATATTGCAAGATCTTTCGTAAAGAAAAAGTTATTTCTTTTGTACCCTAAAATTGAAAATATTTGGCGTGCCAAATGAGCGAGCTATCTCATTTCGTGTGGCAACAAAACGGCGCGGTCTCAGTACCGTACGGGCATATCTTCGATTTAAATCTTTTTATAGGATGTCTCTCAACTCAGTGTGCCTTTTGACAAAGGCCTCCTCCAGTAGTTTCCATTGCTTCCTGTCTTGAGCAACTCTTCTCCATTGGGTCCCGTAGTAAGTTTCAGTTCCAGCGTTTGTAGTCGTCCTCGACATTTCTTGCCATCCATTGGATACCAGTTCGTTGTAATTTGGCTCCACATTTCTTGTGTAGATCTCAACATATGGCAATCTCGATTTTTGGAGGTCTAAGATTAGACATTGTTTTAAAATTTATGAAATACAAAGTAAAAAATAACATCCAAGAATTAGAAAACTAATGTACCTAATAAAAAAAAAGATATTTTAAAAAAGCGCTGTATTGATGAATCTCCCTATTTAGTATATTTTTTTTCTGTTGTAAGAATATGTTTTCTGTTTAGTAGTCTTATTCTGCTTGTTTTCCTAAGAAATAAATAAGTAATACTAATATTGTAGCCTTTTATTCAGATAAACACTTACTTATAAAATTAAAAAAACTTATTCTAGTATTTGTTGCTAGCTTGTTTTCTGAAGATCTTTGTTTGACAATCGGCAATGACTTACTTAGACTACTAAAGGAAAGCTTATGTAGTCATCCTAAAATAAAAATTTTATCAATTAAAATTGAGCTCTTTTTTCAAATTGCAATAATCTAGTTACTTTAAAATTGCAACAAACTATTTACTATATTCATCTCACTCTCATCTTCTTGTCCTTTTCCCCCTTATGTTGTCGGCACAACATGTGTTCCTTCATCACCCTGTATGCAGTTATTAAGCAGATATGACCTCATATGATACAGGATGGTAGATAAGGCATGTTCCATCCGACGCGAGGCTACGTACTGTGTGGAGTGGTGAGTACTCGAGGTCGTTAGACTTGATTACCGTGAGATCTGAGAGGCTAACGAAGAAGTAGATGTAAGTTCTACTCAGTGTGGCCAGATGAGACAAATTATTTTACATTGTTTGGTGCTCAAAATTACAGTGTTTGATACAAAATTACAATAAAAGTAAAAAAAAATACAGTGAATTGATTTTGCCCGTTGAAAAATTAGAGTGTGGGAACACTATTTTTTTTGGTATTACCGTGTACAGTGGATCGTGTGAAAATAAGTAGAACTGCTGTAATTACAGTGTATCTGGCAACACTAGTTCTACTCGGTAAATTTACTGATGGCAGGACTTGGAAACCGGAAAAAAATTCAAACCGTTATGGCTCTAAATACCTACAACCTTTTAATTTCGGTGACGTTCTAAAAAACAGCTGTTTCATACATTTTAGCCAAGTAGGTATTGTACTTTTGCATGAAAAATCTGTTTTTTTCGCACTCACAGTGTTTGTTTCTTAGAACAAGTTGTTTATATTGACGAGTACTTTAACCCCTTGAAGCTTTCCGAAGTAGTCTGGTAACACCCTGTATTGCGTTTGTAACGTAAACTATAAAACCTAAGCCTTCAGTACTCTTAAACGGTGAAGGAAAACATTGTGAGGAAACCAGCGACTTTGTCAGTCTTGGTAGATATCTCCTAATTAAACTTTTTAAACTTCCGTGATTTGATGACATAATTATAATTGAATAACGGGTATTTATCACGTACCTATTTTGTTTTTATTCCCGACGTTTCGAACACATTACAGCGTTCGTGATGTGTTCGAAACGTCGGGAATAAAAACAAAATAGGTACGTGATAAATACCCGTTATTCAATTATAATTATGATATCTCCTAAGATCTCTAGTTACATAAATCTTGGTTGAGGCTAGTCAAAGGTACGTTCAAACATTATATTTGATGTCCACATTTTGCACTGTGGTTAGTATTCCGTACGTGACAGGTGGCAAGCCCATCGCTGCTTATAAGAATACCTACTAACTCTTGACACACACCTTCGAATTTTTGTTCTAGCTAGAGTATGCCGAGTGCTAGAGTTTTTCTTCACCGTTTAAGACTTTGCATATAATTTTTTCGCATAGAAAAACTCATTGGTGCACGACCAGGTTTGAACCCACAACCTTCGGATCGTGAGGCACCACTACACCAGCTAGTGTAGATATTAATAATTAGGTTAGGTTAGTGTAGATATTAATAATTAACAGTTTACAAGGGTGGCTTATAACAAAGAGCCGAGAATACGTCAGAATAACAAGAGACAATAACGTCAAATTTGCTATGAGCACGTCTTTATGAAAATCTCAAGGAAACTCAGAAGCGTTCAAGTCTTAATTACAGTTCTGTAAGTTAATAAAAGTTGTAGATAAGGAAACAACTGTGAAAGTCGACTTGATACTGATCTTAATATGAGCGTGCGACAGTGCTGGGGAAATAGCTGGTTTATTTATTCACTAGTCCCGTGGCTATGCAGTTTTAACACGAATTTCTATACAAGCTTTTGATGGATGAATTGTGTGATGAGCTGTTTGAGTCCCCGGCCATCTTGACGTCAGATGAACGGTCACCTTTAAAAGTTTAATTTCTTCTAAGATATATAGGAAGCAAATCTCTTATTGTAGGAAGCAAATAGAAGTAATTGGGAAGCAATTTTTGGGTAGCATTTCAACGTTAAATACGACAGGTGACTGTAACGGTTATAGCAGATAAGGAGTGTATTAGGAAATGATGGCTGATAGAGAAAAATGGGAGAAAAGAACGTTTCGTGCCGACCCTACGCGAAGTGGGATAAGGACAGGGAGATGATAATGAAAGTTTTTGACAGGCCTTGCAATACATTTTTTATACAAACTTTTTTTACTTTTAACAAATGTTTTTTTTTTCATAATTCTTCCTGAATAACATTGCTTGAATATTTGAAAATCTTGCATTTTCTGGATTAATTTCGTAAATCGTAATCGTAAATTTCTTAAATTAAGCCTTTTTATTTTTCAATTTTGAATACACTTATTTTATTAATCTGATTTAAATTGAATTATATTTACACTGTATTTTTGTGGGCGAACGCCTTCTCTAACTGTCTCTAACTAACTCCAATCTTTTCTTGGCTGCGCTCGTTCTGATTATCAACATCCCAAATGCTATTTTCATTTTTACCCAAGGTAAATCGATCTGTAACTTACATTCTTTTAAAGACCACTTATACTTTGAAATAAGTAGCTAATACTTTTTCAACTTTTACTAATCGCAGTGCACATTTCCCTACCTATCAATCTTTAAGATGTTCCGTTCCATTAGAGCCTTCTTTAAAAGCCAAGTTGATCCTATGCTTCGTTCACACAGTCCATTAACTAGATAAACTTGTCAGAACTATACTTTGCCAGGAGGTAATTAGTGAATACCTACTAATACCTACTGACGACCTCAGTGGCGCAGCGGACTAGAGTCCGCCTGCGACGCTAGAGGTTGCGGGTTTGATTCCCGCCTCGGAACAAATTTGTGTATTATCTGCAGAAATTTGTTCCGTTGGTCTGGGTGTTTTCTATGTATAATAAAAAATATCTACCTACGTATTAATGTATTAAATTGATCAGTTATCAGTACCCATAACACAAGCTTTGAGTAGCTTACTTTGGAGCTAGATGATGCTGTGTAGATTGTCCAGTATTATAAAAAAAATAATATAAAAAAAATATTACTTTGCTATTATTGCTAGCAGCAGCGGTCCGCACTACTGGCAGCACTGATTTCGCTTAAATTACGGTTTTGGTTTGATACATTTTTCTATTCAATATTAATTTCACGGACATGGTTTTCATCCCTCCTCATCACGTGTCCATACCATGCTAAAATCATAAACCTAACTAACACTTGAAATCTAAAAGAAACAACGTAAAATTCAACTATGTAGGAAGCATCGTAAGACCCTGGTATTCTGTGGAGCTACACTTGCGTTGTGCGTTGTTTTTATAATAAAAAGTCTACATGCAGCAATGCTAGTAACTTGCACTAGTGTATTGTCCTGGCACTAAACAAGGCACATAGCTTTGTACACATGTGTCACACGAGTGATCGATCACTTTGTATTATGGTTCGAACAATTGTCCCCTGTTATATCGCAGCTGCCTATAAAAACAGTTTGAATTAAATGCGGACAAAGCAGACGGCAACAGCTTATTGGTAATTGTTATAATTTTGTAACTCTGTGTCAAAAAAATAAAACATTTTTTTTTGAAGACAGACTTTTATATCTACTGTATAAATAAAGAAAAAAATAATAATAATAAATATGATCACGACTGTAATCCCCGGGCTCGGTAGATATCTCCTCAGATCTTTGGTTACTTAGATCATTGAGGATATCTGAAGGGGGTAGTCAGAGGCAAGTCCAAACATGACATTTGGTACATGCCCACATTTTGCACAGTAGTTAGTATTCCGTACGTGACAGGTTGCAAGCCCATCGCCGCTTATAAGAATACTAAACCTATGACACACACCTTCGAATTATTGGTTCTAGGGTATGCCGGTTTCCTCACGATGTTTTCATTGCGCACATAAATTTTTCGAATGGAAAAACTCATTGGTGCACGACCAGGTTTGAACCCACGACCTTCGGATCGTGAGGCCGGGGTGCTACCACTGCACCACCAGCGCTCTGTATAAATAAATATACATAAATTAATAAATAAATCATCATCATCATCTTCCTGCCCTTATCCCACGTTATGTGGGGTCGGCACAACATGTGATCTTCTTCCATTTCTCTCTGTCATTCATAATAATAATAAATAATTAATCAATTAATAAATAAATATTGGTGGACAATTCACACAACGCCATCCAGCCCCAAACTAAGCATAGCTTGTAATATTAGAACTAGATAGATTAATTGTATTTTTTTTTGTAAGTACATACACAATATACTGTAAAAAATACTTATACTATGAATAAAATAACATCTAATATATAAATCAAGATATAAAATATCCTAAAGTAAAATTTATTAAACTCTATTTTCTAATTAAATTTTCTAAAATAGGATAGAAAACAGAGTTCAACTCACTGATCGCAGGTAACCAAACGGCTGGTTACCAAAAAATTGGTAACGTTACTGAAATTGGTCCCTAGTTTCTCAATCAAGTTTATTGATCGTGCAAACGCAACCTTAGAAATGTTATTGAATAGTGTGGGGATAAATAAATCCCGTACATCTCAGATACCGCTGTTTATAATGAAAGAACATCAGCTTTCAATACACGTAGGTGCTGACGCGAGAGCTAGGGTTTGAAAGCCGCAGTATTTCCCGGGATTTCGGGTAATCCCGCGATGAAAACTTGCGAAACCAAGCAACTGTAAAATGTGTTTTCATTATCGCTTGTGTATGTGACTGATGGCATATTGTGTAATTTAGCGAGTTTTCAGAGTAATTTTCGACGAACCCACAAGAGTTAGTGGGTAGCCTTGGGTGTGCATTGACAAACTTTTGGTATAAGTCTTCTCAGAACTATGTTTTGATGCTAGGTATATTTTATAGGTACTTACGCTAAATCGTGAAGCGTTCCACGTTTTTATTGTCAAGTGCACGAGAAGTTAATCCTTTCCTTACACTGGTTCAAAAGAATAAGTGACACTATAAGAGGAAGAAGAAGAAGAAGAATATTGTTATGTGAAATGCAAGTTAGGATTTATTCTGGGGATAGTACTTTGTATGTAGTTTACGTACTCTTATCCCCTTAAGATACCTTATCCTACTAATATTTTAAACAAAATTGAATAGATAGGTACTAAGTATGTTTGTTACTCAATCACGTTGAAACGGCTGAACGGATCTAGATCAAGTTTATCACAGAGATAGATTATAAACTGAAATAGCAAATATTGTTACCATTTATCCAAAAAAATTTACGATTCCCGAGCGACAGATTTGTTTAGGATTTATTTATTAAATACGAACGGAGTCACGGGTAACAGCTATTAATAAAGGAATATTTAATTATTTTTATAAAAAATATCACCAATCATTGTAATGTCTACGGGAAATATTGAAAGCGAACAGATTCCCGGGATTTTTTCCCAGTAGCAATCTCTATTGAACAAAAAGTATGGGTGTTTTGATTTATTGTGTACGCGGTTCGTTATATTCTGCAAAATGGTACACCTTCCTAGGAAGTAAATTTTCTACAAGTATCTTCTGTTTGTGGCTTTGTTATAACTTTACCAATTCTTTACTTATGTCGTCACGTATCTCTGAAGAGTATATCTAGGAGCGCTGGTGGTGTAGTGGTAACGTAACGACGTCGTGGATTCAAACCTGGACGTGCAACAATGAATTTTTCTATTCGAAAGAAATATGTGCGCCAGTGCTCTTCCAATAAGATTTTATGTTTGTAAATTTATAGACCTTGTTTTTGTGTGTAAAACACAGTAAATACATCCAAGATTATATTACTTTTTACAGAAACAAGCTAAGTGATCTAGTTTTATTTTTATAAGTATTTTTATGAAGTGGGATATTGAAACTTTTTGAATTTTTTTGTAACGGTTTTACCTCCAACCGTTGGCAGATTAAATGGCGAAGGAAAACATCGTGAGGAAACTGGCATACCCTAGAATCAAAAATTCGTGTGTCATAAGCTATTATTCTTTTAATCGGCGATTGGCTTGCATGTCACGTACGGAATACTAACTACTGTGCAAAATGTTTGCATTAGCCAAATGCCATGTTCGGACGTGCCTCTGACCACCTTTTTTAGATATCCTCAAAGATTTGGTCTGAGGATATATCTACCAAACTTGGGAATTACAGTAGTGATAATGTATCTCTGACTATCAACATTTTGATATCTTCAAAGATCTAACTAACTAGATAGGTATCTGTCCTGTCTACCAAGCCTGGAGATTACAGTCGTGACCATTTTTCTAATCTATAGTTATTCATACAATCGCAGCTGACAGTACTTGTACCAAACATTGCATTGAGTTTTTATCAATGTTAATAATATCAGTGACCCACTTTATGAAATCAGTTAAAATTTAATACGAGTTTCAAGCCAATTTGCAAACAAAAAGGTATTAAATAGATGCAGCCGGAGCAATGTTTCAGATAAATGAACAATTTGCGTAAAATTTACGTCAAACTTCTTACATTAAATTTGAGGAATATCCCGTCAATACTTTAGTAAACCCAATGGCATGGTGGTTTGCCAGCTGATACACCAAATCACGGGTTCAACTCCCGTATCGTGAGCCCATTATGTTTATTTATTAGATACATATAGCGGTCTGCCCCGGCTTTGCACGGGTATTTATATATACCTACCTATACATGGTTACGACTGTAATCCCCAGGCTCGGTAGATATCTCCTCAGATCTCTAGTGACTTAGATCTTTGAGGATATCTAATGAGGGTAGGTACTCATTAGATACTATGGTGTGTGTCATAGGTTAGTATTATTATAAGCGGCGATGAGCTTGCAACCTGTCACGCACGGAATAATGAATACTGTGCAAAATGTGGGCATGTGCCAAATGTCATGTTTGGCCGTACCTCTGACTACCCTTTTTAGATATCCTCAAAAGATCTTAGTTACTAGAGATCTGTGGGGCGTTTATGGATCTTTGCTTACAAGCAATGTCAATACGTTTTCATTGTAATCAAATGATTTGGTATTACATAAGGTTGTTTATTCAATCAATTTGGTTGACATTTGACAAGTGTAGATTGTATCAGAGTTACGTAATCGCACTACGGGATGCGGAGATATCTACCGAGCCTGGGGATTATAGTCGTGATCATGTGTTTTTGTTAAAAAGATAAATAAAGAAACAAATAAAAAAAAGAAAAATGATTTGGTGTCGTGGGACACCAGGTAGGAACGAAGTTCGAAAGAAAAACGAAAAGAAAGAGGGAGAAAGAGAAAGGTATTATACACTACTCGCTTGTGTATGCGACTGTCGCGCCTGCGCACGTCTCATTTAACGGTTTTATTCCACGCACTTTTTCTTACGGTTTTACTATCACATTTTTTTCAGTTCGGTCGCGCAGCAAAATCCCTATCCCCTCCAAGCCTGCCGTAAGGAACTTCGTTCCAAAAAAAGATGCATTCAGACGCGCTGTTTCAGATGTGAATTCACCTTTAAAAGTTCGCGTCAAAAGTTAATTCATTACTTTAGTTAGACAGATGGCACACGGAGAAAACAATTGTGTTTTATGCCCCAAAACGGGGTAAGTTGAGATCATTTAGAAACCCTTTTCTCATCTCACCCCCTCACCCCACGAACTAAAGTAGTTCTACAGACCAAAGTTTTGTATTTCTCTGGAAAACTTTTTTCAAAGATTGCCAGTCGTGAAAATCTAAGCAATCTTTTAGAGACAGGTACTTAGCAATAAGATGGTTAAAATCGCACGTAGAAATTGGTTTATATCTATACTTGTTGACTTCAATACTTTTGTGAGTAATGTCCCTACCAGTAGGGATAACCGAGTATGGATAAGAAATTTTCTGTGCGCCTATCCCTACCGGTAGAAATAGATCTACACAAACGTGCACTTATCCCTACCAGTAGGGATAGCTTGGTAGGGATAAGTGTACCAGCCGATGCGAATTTGAGAAATTGGCATCACTTTCGAAAGTATTGAAGTCAACAAGTATAATAAATACTTACTATTTAAATTTTGTTTTTCCTTCTTCTTCTTTGTTCTGCCTCTTTACTCACGCTTTGTGGGATGGGCACAATACGTTTTCTTCTTCATTTCCCTCTATGAATATAATAAAACTATGAATTCAAATTAATGGAACACCGACCTCACATAGCGTGAGTAAAGAGGCAGAAAGAAGAAAAAGAATGAATTTATAGTTTTATTTACATAAAAAAATGTTTGTCCATCTGACCTCTTAGTTTTCGATTAAGGTTTCAACTTACATAGAAGTAAAAGAAGCTAAGTAAACTTAAAGGATGGCAACCCTAAAAATGCTATTATTGTATGCAAGCAAAGTAGTACTGATTAAAATTATATTATAAAAATATAAAAAAAATAGATAAGTATTAAAATTAAGTAGGTACCTACTAAATGAAAGGAATGCTGCTGAGCCGCTAGAAAGTGATTTATTACATAGGTACCTACTTATGTTAATGTGTTAAGTGAAATAGTAGAAAGGCTTTTTTATTTTATTTTAGGGTACCTACCAATTACCAATCTACATATTTTATTTGAAGTGGTACCTACATACTTGTAGTTTCACATAGCAGTCTTTTCATTAGCTTGAAAAGTTCTAAAAAATAGCGTTTTCATGTTGAGTAGTCTAGGAGACAGGGCAGCATCGTAATAATCTTATACCTTTTAACCTCTTAAACTAAACGGCTGCAACGATTTTCATGAAATTTAGTATGCCAGGGGTTTCGGGGGCGATAAATCAATCTAGCTAGGTTTCATTTTTAGAAAAAGTGGTTTACCAATAAAAAACCGAGCAAAGCTCGGTCACCCAGTTACTTATAATAAAGCGGCAGAAACCGGCGTCGTAAAGTGACACGATGCGATACCGTGGAATCAAACGATGTCGTATCGTGAAAATGTACGATGTCCATCGTAAAAACTCACGGAGATTTCACGGTTTTGTAACGTGTCACGATGCGATACCGTGGAATCAAACGATGTCGTATCGTGAAAATGTACGATGTCCATCGTAAAAACTCACGGAGATTTCACGGTTTTGTAACGTGTCACGATGCGATACCGTGGAATCAAACGATGTCGTATCGTGTAAATGTGCGATGTCCATCGTAAAAACTCACGGAGATTTCACGGTTTTGTAACGTGTCACGATGCGATACCGTGGAATCAAACGATGTCGTATCGTGTAAATGTGCGATGTCCATCGTAAAAACTCACGGAGATTTCACGGTTTTGTAACGTGTCACGATGCGATACCGTGGAATCAAACGATGTCGTATCGTGAAAATGTACGATGTCCATCGTAAAAACTCAAGGTGATTTCACGGTAATAGGTAGCTTGCTAATAAGTGGATCAAGTATCAAGGATCATACAAAAAAGCGCTAGGACCGAGACGAGTTTCTTGCCTGTTCTTCTCGTATTTGGGTTAGGTTGTAATTGGCACATAAATTTACTTAAAGTGATAGCGCGCACGAGTTACTTTTGTCGCCGTGACTGTTTCGTCACTCTTAGGTTATGTATGGCGATGTCACCCAGTGTCACGTCGTAATATGCGCGCATCTCCATACATAACCACGGACTTGGTAAGAGTGACGAAACAGTCACGGCGATAAAAGTAACTCGTGTGCGCTATCACTTAGACGTTTCAAAGTGATCCTGTGATTTTATTGAATAAGTATATTTTGAATTTGAATTTGGTGCATGTCATAAAAGTTGAAGGCTAACTTTTTATATTTGGTCTTTTTTCTAAGCTAGCTCCGTAACTTTGCCTTTGGACAGAGCAGTGGGCTATTGTTTTCGAGTAAACAATACCTACCTTTGTGTTTCGGACAAACGTACCTGTTCATTATACAGCCCCTTTAGCAAGTGTCGTTTTCAAGAACACAGGTGGTGTAGTGGTGGTGACCCCACCTTCCGATCCTAAAGTCGTGGGTTCCCTAACAAAATTAACAAGGATCATACAAAAGCTTATACTATGGGAACGATAACTGATAGACTAATTATAAGTTTTTTGGTAAATACATACATAGAATACAATAGTAACACCCAGACACAAAACAAACATCTTTGTTCATCGCACAAATGTTTGCGCTGGGTGAGGATCGAACCCACAACCTGCAGCGCAGAAGGCAGAGCTACTACCAACTGAGCTGTGAGGCCAGTCAACTATAAGAATAAGCAGTTATCGATTCTGCGGTGGTAATGGCCTACCATTGCCACTTTAGCTTGTATTATTCAGAGTACTGAATTCCTAAGTAATAAATCGGCAATTTTTCAGTTCCAGATGGCAATATTAAGGCTATACTCGAATAAGGAGTTTCGCTGAAAGAAGCTATTACACGGACCACGCCCACAAACTTTGGTTTAAGATGTGAGATTGTAACTCGTTCTACCAGTACTAAAGTTTAGGCAACTTTACTATGAGAACAAAACATGGTCACGACTGTAATCCCCAGGCTCGGTAGATATCTCCTCAGATCTTTAGTTATTTTAGATCTCTGATATCTAAAGAGGGTAGTCAGAGGCACGTCCGAACATGACTTTTGGCACATGCCCACATTTTGCACAGTAGTCAGTATTCCGTAGGTGACAGGTTGTAAGCCCATCGCCACTTATAAAAACACTAACCTATGACACACACCTTCGAATTTTTGATTCTAGGGTATGACGGTACTATGAAAATCGTTTGCATTGATCCCTGAATAGATCAACTGTTTCACGTGTATTTTTACCCGACTGCAAAGAAGAAGGGTGTTTGGTGTTTTTGTATGTATGGGAGTTTCTTTGGCTGGTCGTTGTAGATTTTGACAAATAAGGTATCGTTAGATTCGAATTCTGGATCAAGAATGGTATTACCATATAAAATGTCAAAAAAATCAATATGACGGCTGTAAGTTATTTTCAGTTAAGTACTTTCGGTTTTTTTAATTTTTGAAATTTATGATCATAATGCAACTTGCCGAAACAATATCAAAACTAATGGATGTCTAGAAATAAGCTAGGTAATATTTTAAAGGGTGATTATGTAACGTATAGCATTATTACGTTCGGTTATTGATAGTTGTTTTTATCGAATACAATTTTTAGATAATATTTTGAATACGATATTTGAAAACATAATAATTAAAATATTGTTATTAATATTATTATTTTTATTTGACGACCTCTGTGGCGCAACGGGCGAGAGTCTCTCCTGCCTGAGAGTCTGCCTGCGACGCAAGACGTTGCGGGTTCGATTCCCCCCGCGAAACAAATTTGTGTACTATCTGCAGAAATTTGTTCCGTTGGTCTGGGTATTTTCTATGTATAATAAAAAATATCTATCTATGTATATAATGTATTAAATAGATCAGTTATCTAGTACCCATAACACAAGCTTTGAGTAGCTTACTTTGGGGCTAGATGATGCTGTGTGGATTGTCCAGCATTATTTATTTTATTTATTTTTATTTAATTGCAAGGGTGTTTAAATCCTGCGATCGCTATCGCATATGCTTTGAACCAATTCAATTCGGTAATAAGTCAACGTCACAAGCAAGTTGGGCCGAGATTTGGACATTTCCAGTTTCGTTCGCATCAATTTTGTACTTTTCCCTGTTCAAAATGTATCAGATATTTTGCCTTGACTTTTATAAGCCGACGAGCTGATGCCCGCAGCTTCGCCCGCGTGAATGTCGATTATCATGACTTTTCATACAAACTTTCATCCCCTAATTTATCCCCTTGGGGTAGAATTAATCAAAATCCTTTCTTAGCGGATGCCTACGTCATAACATCTACCTGCATGCCAAATTTCAGCCCGATCCGTCCAATGGTTTGGGCTGTGCGTTGATAGACTGATCACTATGCCAGTCAGTCAGTCACCTTTGAGTTATATATATTTAGATAGATGGCTGGTGAATAGCAATCGTTTTAGAGATTATTATTTGTATTAAACGGGTATTTATCGCGTTTTATCATTCACCTATTTTTCACGACGTTTCAACAGGTTTACACACAGTCGTGGTCACAGGATGACTCTCTAAAAATAGGTAAAAAAGATAAATAAAACTCGATAAATACCCGTTTAATGCTAAGAATATAATATGTTCAGATTGCGTTAGTTTGAAAATACGTTTTAGTGATTGTTATGTCTCAATAAGGTTTGTTTAGGTAGTTACCATTTTGAGAATTGTATCGTACGACTTGTAAGACACGATTACTAAAGGAATAAAGGCTATAATTGAATTAAAATAATTTATTATAATTGAACATAATGAATTAAATATGAGAACACTGATGGTGTAGTGGTAGCACCCCTGCCTCACGATCCGAAGGTCGTGGGTTCAAACCTGCACTGGTCGTGCACAAATGAGTTATATTTTTTCAAAATTTATGTGCGCAATGCCAGTGCTCTTAAACGGTGAAGGAAAACATCGTGAGGAAACCGGCATACCCTAGAACCAAAAATTCGAAGGTATGTGTCATAGGTTAGTATTCTTATAAGCGGCGATGGGCTTGCAACCTGTCACGCACGGAATACTAACCATTGTGCAAAATGTGAGCATGTACCAAATGTCATGTTTGGACTTGCCTCTGACTACCCTCTTTAGATATCCTCAAAGATCTAAGTAACTAAAGATCTGAAGAGATATCTACCGAGCCTGGGGATTACAGTCGTGATCATATATTTTTTTTTTTTTTTTATATTATTTTTTTATAAAGCTATAATTTACTATGACAACTGTTTCAAGGAGGCAGACTCGTACGCGAGGTATCTCAGATGGTGTCATCAAACCATAAATTTCAAACTCCATTCAAGCAATATCTCCTCACTATCTCCATTTCATTAGAAACCCAGCTTACTAATATTTGTTCAAAAGTTTCGTTGTCACTCAAACCAATCCCTTTTGAAGTATTAACAAGTTAAATTACATTAATTTGCTTGACATGGATTGATGTCAGCGAAAAGCGTAAAGCCGGACATTCATAGCGCGACAAAAGGGATTTTAACGAAAAATGCAGGACAATATTACTATCGTATCGGCATCAACAATCTACCAATTTGTATGTAGTTTAAATTCATATTTCATTTTAGATGTACTATATTTTTACAGCTTCATAGTTAAACTATATTTTATAGCAAATTTCTGTTATTGTTTTTGGATTGCAATCGACATTGTATTCCACTGAGTGCAACTTTGGAGATGCCACGTGGAATAGCAGTTTTATTATCCCTATAGCCAACGAATATAACGTTTAAATTAAAATCGTACAGTGAGTAGCCCACATTACAAAATACCAATAATAATAATT
This sequence comes from Cosmorhoe ocellata, assembly GCA_963675405.1. Taxonomy (NCBI): domain Eukaryota; kingdom Metazoa; phylum Arthropoda; class Insecta; order Lepidoptera; family Geometridae; genus Cosmorhoe; species Cosmorhoe ocellata. The sequence goes on from OY776268.1 coordinate 5,167,764, forward strand.
ACAAAAGTTATTAATAACTAATAAATCAATACACGTGTGATATTATTAGAACAAATTGATTTCACACTAGTTTGTGAAGTTAACAAACAGCCGAATAATTTCCGAACGAAGAAGAACGAACTTTAAGCCGTAACTGAAATACTATTGGAAGACTACTGAAGGTATTCGTTCATTTAAATTGGAATTGGAATCGAAAAAGTTTCGCTATCGCAATACATTGAAGCTCCGAATCTGGATTTATTGAACGCACTCTTTTATTAACTAACTTCTGAGTAGAGTGCATTAGGTATGCTATAGTTTTAGAACGTACCAACCAGTTTAGCCTTGGAAATTTAGAAATCGAAGCTGACAGTCAATACAAAAAAAAACAATCGACTGTAATAATCGCTCCTGAAAAGGAACCACACCTATCTAAATACCCACCTCCTCCTTTGACTTTCAATCAAAGTTGCTTTTTGGGGTAAAATAAAATCCTATTTCTTAAAATTACTTTTATTCCAAATTCAATTCAAGGTCTCAGGTATCTTACAATGTGCTTCACTCTTACGAAACTAATACTATCGTCCACCCAGTTCCTCAATGCTGATACCTTTGCGTAGACTCCTGGGTAGTCAGGTCTGGCGCAGCCAAGGCCCCAGGAGACGACACCAGCTAATTTATCGTTGTAGATCAATGGTCCACCACTGTCACCCTAAAACAGACAAGATCGCAATTAATCCCCCATTTTGGTGGTGAAAGAAAATTTAAGTTGCCAATCTTAAGTAAATATTTGAAAGTAGTAATCTCACTACAAATCAAATTGTCTATTATAATACTTAAATTGTCACATTCAAGACTGAAATGCTAATGAGTAGGTCATCGTCAGCAATAAGTTCAAGAAAAAATTAAAAAAGAGTTTAAAGACTTGAAACTCGAATAGATATTTTGGATAGCTCAAATAATCTTTTAGTTTACCTGGCAAGCATCCTTTCCTCCTTCGGGCACTCCCGCGCACAGCATTCTTGGCGAAATGTTGTAAATTGTGCTGTATGCAGCATCACACGCCTCATTACTAACTTTAGGGATCAGTACTTTCTGAAGAGTTGATGGATAGCCTCCACCTTCCTAAAAAGTATTAAAATTTAGATAGGAATAAAAAATCTTTGTCACTAGACCTAGTGACAAAGATTTTTTAAAGACCTTTAAGGCTAGGTATTCCAGCAATTTCACGTTGTCCCGGGCCCCGCGAAATACTAAGCGTGGAAGCAGCGGCAATGACTCCGCCCAGCGACATAGTATATTAATAAGCAAACTATAAAACAAAACAAACAAGCTATAAACCAAAAGTATGTATAGTTGGCTCAACGAATCAAGGCATTCGTGAATTTAGCAGCAAGAGCTGCGCAGTATCGTTTTTCGGGAGCAATTGGAGGTATGAGGAAAGGGGAAGGAACTGTACATGCGCAAACTCGCACCTGTGGCTAACTTCACGAATGCCTAGATCCGTTGGATGAACTATATGTGCAATAATGATCTTTTTTAATATACTCGTAAATTGACTATGTAACTCACAGCAGTATTTCCCCATCCAGTGACTATAGTCAGCTCTCCGTCATCAATTTCTTCATCAGTCTCCAACATCTTCACTTCTTTGACATTTGCGTTGAACTCCAGCGGCCAAGTTAGCCAGAGGATGGCGATATCGCTGTCCATCTCGTTGTAGCTAAAGTCTGGATGCCAGATCAGGTCTCCAACTGGAATTACCTGGCCACCTTCAGAGTTAGAGGAGGAGCCCGCACGGACTTGGTAGTCGGCTGGATTTGTTCTGAAAAATGTACAAAAGGTGATTTGTTTTAATTTTTCTTTCATATTTTATGGATGGGTCCCATAGTAATAAGTATACATACATACATAAAATCACGCCTGTTTCCCGACGGGGTAGGCAGATATCACGGATCTCCACTTGCTACGATCCTGACATACTTCTTTTGCTTCATTCACCCTCATTAAATTCTTCATACATGCGCGTCGGTTTAGGGTACTCTGGACCTGGCCTTTCTCTAGAACGTCCCCAATTTGATCGAGGTACGTACGTCGAGGTCTACCCCTTTCAACTGTCCCATTCACAATCTCCTTATACAACTGTTTCGTCAATCTCCTTTCATCCATCCTTTCTACATGCCCAAACCATCTTAACATACCCTTCTCAATTTTCATCACTACGTCTTCTTTCACTCCACAGCGTTCTCTTATCATACTGTTCTTCACTCTATCATTCAAAATTAAACCACATACTTCTCAAAGCTCTCATTTCCACTGCATTTATTCTACTCTGATGATAATTATCTAGAAGATAATAAAAGGTTTAATTGTTTTGGGATGTGACCAGTTATCCTAAGCATTACGGATTTTAAAAACCTTCAAGCCAACTTGTTTTAAGGTCAAAAGGTCTCACCCAATAACACAATGAGCTGCAGTAACAATGATGTCTCGACTGACGATGGTCCCGCCGCAGGAGTGGCGCCCTCTAAACATTATCGAGACTTGGTAGGGTGCTTCCGTGATGTCGATATTGTCTCCACCTACTATACGGACATCTTGTTGTGGCTCCTCCTTAAGTGGAGTTGTTCCTGCATGAGACATAAATTATAAGACACTTTCTAATCTAACTGCTCTTAGACTATCCCAAAGGTCTGAATTATCTAAGATCTTTACCATGCCAAGAAGATTAATTAAAACTTGTAGCTTATTTTCCTCGTTATGTGAGAACAAATTCTTTAGCTATAACTATTTAAAAATTTCAAGAGTAAATGACGGCTGATAGAGAACAGTGGAAGAGAAATGTCGTGCAAATTCCACATGAAGTGGAATAAAGACAAAGAGATGATGATCTTTTAAACCGCAGCGTGTATTTTAGTGGTCTATATTCTGACTTTGAGCATGCTAAATTTGTAGTTTGACTGTTGCATACATAGCTCTAAAAAAGATGTTCAGTATAACTTTTTTACGATGGGATCAAAAGACCAAGAACCAGAGGTTCAAAACTTACCCACACACCCAACCAACACCAACCCCAGCAGTAACGGTACCATGGTTTCGAAAGCACTAATCAGGCTCTTTACAGTCCATTAAACATTTATACACGACGGTTACAAATAATTATCAGATATTTAGAACCTTCACACTAATTCTCAACAAGTGACTGATAATAATGTTTGTTTGCATCAAGTGCCTGATTAGAAACACGTGAAAACAAGGGGTTAACGTATTGCTAGGGGTCAATTAGGGTTCCGTACAAGTTATTTATGAGGAAGTTCTGATAAATGCAGGGTTAGGGTAATTGAATGAAAATAAATAGTCACTCTAAAAAATAACTAGATTAGATAGGTGGACATTTTCCATAGTGCCATCTAGCTCCAAACTGAGCAAAGCTAAGGAAACTATTTAGATGACCGATTATAACTTACCTTTGAACAGTTAGATCGTTGAATGTTCACCAATTCATCATCATCTTCTACACTTGCTCTGGCTTCTGCCAATTGCCACAATACTGCGTAATTTATTTTTTTATTTACTAATTCGAGATAATTCTACAAGGATAAAAAAGTTTTAACAGTTCTATGACGACACAGTCCTATAGAACAAATGGGAGTTACTGAATTTAACGAAATAGTAAGATAAATGTTATTTCTATTTTAGATAATTATTAAATAGGAGCTGAGGTTTACTGCTCATTTTTTTTCCTTCAAGTATTAGGTAATGAAGTATTAATTCAAGATTGTATATCTTGGATACTTCAAACTAAATGGTGATCAAATCGATCTACCTAAGTGCCCGCGCACTTGACGTAACGGCGTAGTAACGATAAAAGTCTAAAAATACGAGTAAGTATACGTTTCTCAATATTACTTCTTTTGACTAATAATAAAAAAAACAGTGTGTTTGACAGCGGTGATCGCACGATTTACGTCTATTGCTATTTGTTGCAAGTTACGTAATCAAGCCGAGCGCAGTAATGCGCGAATTTATTTTTGGGGACTGGTGAGCTAGTGAGGTCCCGCCTTGAGGTCCCGGATTCGAGTCCGGTTGTGTAAAAATAGATTTCTCTGTTCAAAAAATGTATGGTTGCTATATGGTACTCTCAAAAAGTGAAGGAAAACATAGTGCAAAATGCAGCAAAAATTCCAAGACATGGAACTTCAGGAGTGTTTTTAATACTTTCACTACACTAGACCTGGATTAAAGCACTTATAACATTACCCTGACCCATTCAGGGACCCTTACCTTAAATAAGAGTGGTGTAATAAGAGTTAGGGCGTAAGGCGTAGAGGCTAGGCGTTAGGCTCCCTTACTACCGGGCCCTGAATACCGTGTAGTGTAATACCCGTTAAAACAATATTGGGTCGTAAAAAGCTATGTTAAGTTTAACCAAATAAAGCTGTACAGAACCTTATTGGAAAATATTTAATAAACTCTCTACCATTGAGGCTATCGAACCCTCAACTACGTTGTACGTAAAATTGTAATCTCACACAAAGATAGTTTAAAATTAAAGATTACATACTGCCCTAATTGCCTTGACACGCATACTTGTTATCAATGATAAGGATTACTTAAAATTGCCCTTTTTAGGTCTAGGGTCTGTCCTAGACCTAATGAGATAAAATGATGGAAAATAATTAAGTGCGTATTATTGATTCAAGATTGATTTATACCAAAACGCAGCGTCGTAGCGTGGCACGATGTGACACTGTGAAAACCTACGACGTCCATCGTAAAAATCTGGCTAGATGAGTTTTTACGATGAACACCGTTTTTCACGACATGACGACATGATTCCACGGTGTCACATCATGCTACGTTACGACGTGTATAGGTTAGTACCTGGTTAACCGAGCTTTGCTCGGTTTTTTTCTCGTAAATCTTGTTTTTTGGAAAATGAAACCTAGCTAGATCGATTTATCGCCCCTGAAAGCCCCTGCATACTAAATTTCATGAAAATCGTTGCAGCCGTTTCCGAGATTCCGATTATACAGGGTGTCCCAAAAAGTAGTGTCAAGCGAAAGTCCAGAGATAGAACACCCCTTGGGGTACCCGAATCACCCCCATGTATGTTCCGCTATTTTTTATAGTTTTCGAGTTATTAATTTTTTTCCGAATTTTTTAAAATTTACGACTTGAACAACTTAAAAAGTCACGTAGCTGATTATTTTATGCATAAAAGAACAAGTCATAACAATTCAGTAGCAAAAAAAAAATCTCAAGAAAGTTTTCTACTTTTTTTTAGAGAACTTTTAAGTAGTACTTAATAAGTAGTATTTATGAGTCGCAATTTGTATCGATAGTAGGTTTCAATGTCCATTAATATATTCCTAACTAGCTTCCACCCACGGCTTCACCCGCGTGGTACCTTGAAAAACAAAAACAAATCTATCCCACGGGAACCGTAATTTTTCCGGAATTAAAAGTAGGTAGGTCTTTGCCAAATTTCATCAAAATCTGTTCAGCCGTTTCAGCGTGAAAGAGTAACAAATATCAATACATTTTTACAAATTTTCACGTTTATAATATTAGTAGGATTTTATAAATAAATTATCTTTCGCCCACGGCTTCACCCGCAATTTCATTTGGATCCGTTCAGCCGTTTCAGCATGAAAGAGTAACAAACATACATCCATACATCTACAAATTCTTACAAACTTTCGCGTTTATAATAATATACATATTAGTAGGATGTCGTGGGACATTTCAATCATTATTTTATCGTGAAACATTTCGCATTATTAAAATAACATTAGATTCCCACGATATTTAGCTCCCTAGTGTATTTTCACACTAGACTCTAAACAAAGATCGGTCCGTGACACGTTTCTAATAATTATCCCAGTACGAAAGTAGAGTTTGATTAAAAATTCTAAGTACTATTCCACCCTTAGCTTGGTGAAGACACCCCATCTAAATCACTCTCTAATTTACGATGTAGCATCTGTGAATTGAGGCACAGCTTATATGATATAGCTGGACCACTTTCAAACAGCACGTTAAGATGGAACATGAGTGCAGTTGTATTTGTCAATGTGGTGGTGATTCGGTTGTTCCGCGGACTAACTAAAAAAACTAAAAACATGCTGAAATATAAACGACCTTATTTTGTTCACACCAAATGCTAAATTAGCGTAAACATTTTAAATGACAATCCTTCATCTGACTAAACTAACGTGTGATAGACGTGGTTTAGCTTATTTTAGTAGCCATGTTAATTGGTGTTGACTAAAGTTATGTGAAAATGGTGGAAAATTTAATAAAATTAGAATAATAATGTCGAGTTTAGCTTTTTTAAAAACTTTCATTTCAAAATGTTACGCTAATTCAGTATTTGGTGTGAACAAAATAAGGTCGTTTATATTTCAGCATTTTTTTAGTTAGTCCGCGAAACAACCGAATCACCACCAATGTCTCAAACTAAACTTCATATTTTACCTACTCTCATTATTCGATTTTCATGAAATTTGGTATGCAGGTTCCGGGGATGATAAATCGATCTAGCTATTTTTTATTTTTATAAAAAAAAACCAGGTCACCAAGTTACCTATTTAAATAATGAAACAAGCTGTGTGTTTCTAGGCTGTGGCGCCAGCTTGTTGCTATTCAAGTCCCGTTTGTCATTTAGAACTTTGGTTTCGTTTTTGGAGGTTTTTATAACTCGCTACCGTTTCCGGAGAGGAACTTCCCTTTCTCTTTGATTGTTGAAAATGTCCTTCAAAGCCTGCATTTTGCCGGAATCAATTTGTATTTGCTAGAGGAAAATCAACTGCGTTTTCCGTGCAAACGCCCCATTAGCTTTGATTTTCTTTTGACAGCGTGTAGGCGAGTTTCTACCCTTATAAGTGGATTATGTCCAATCGGTACACTGCTTATTCTTCTTCCTGCCCTTTTCGAACACTATGTGGGATCGACAAAACACGTTTTCTTCTTCCATTTCCCTGTATCATCCGTCTTCTCAGTACTCACACCTTTCTTACTCATATCATCACACAGTCCATCCATCTTTTTTTTGGTCCACCTCTACCCCTGTATCCATCCACATTCACACCTAACACTCTCCTCGTCACATGACATATTATGTATGACATTCATCTCTCCGCATAACATGCCCATACCACGCTAACCTATAATTCCTCAAGTTTTCCGTCACCGGGGCGCCACTTTTAGGCTTTCTCTATTAGACTCATTCCGTATCTTATACATTCTTCATATCTTACACTCCATAGTAATGAAAATCTTTTGATTTTTAAGCGATTCTGAAAGGAAAGTTGAAAAAAAGTTATGTAGAGATTGTTTATTTTTGAGAACGAAGTTTGTCTTAAAAATATATTCGATGCAGACAAAGTCACGGGCAACAACTGATACATAATTTTAAGCCTTGATGTGGTACCTGATTACTTAGTCTCCATTTACAGATAATCCTAGTGCCTGAAAAGCATCTATCATTTTGTATTTTTTCTAAAGACGAAAATGGTTCATAAGAGCAATGATATAATAATAATACTAAGGCAAAATTTGACCGAATTAGTTTGAGCACTCTCCCCAGAATATATCGTAGTTATCCAAGAGTACCTAAACTGATATTTTATTTGCATTTGAAATCAAATTATTGTAAGAATAGTTATAACAAAAGTTGATCAAATCCACCCGTAGAAAATAACAGTGATTCAAGTGTCATAGTGTTATTTTAAAATTTAAGTTAATTTGGTGTTGTTCGTACCTGGTTCCATGGTCTATGTGTATTATTATTGCTCATTCGTTTGCGGCTTGCAAAGAATTAAGCTTTTGCAAGTTTTAATCAGATCAGTGTTTTTACGGCTTGTTAAGAATAATCCAGTGTCTTAATCATGAACTCGTACAAAATTATTAACATTTAGAAAGTTTTTCGCTACGAAGATAGTTGATCAATTTAGTATAAAAATTTGGGACCATACAAATCTTTTGTGGAACGTCTACATTCAAATCAAAACGTAATTTACCTATATTTTGTTATAAAAATATTATATTATTATTGGATTTTATTATATGATTATTGTATTATTTTTATTACTATTATTTGGTATTAACAAAAAATATTATAAAAAAAAATTACCTTTTGTATTGCAACTTGGTGCCTAGGTACAGTTAACTCCAAAAATAAACTTTATACAAGTGATTTGTGTTATTAGCATGATAATAATAATATTTTAAGATATTTATATGCGAACTAAATAATATATATCTGTGATCACGACTGTAATCCCCAGGCTCAGTAGATAATCTCCTTAAATCTCTAGTTACTTAGATCTTTGAGGACATCTAAAGGGGGTAGTCAGAGACACACATCATATTTCCAAACATGATATTTGGGACCACATTTTGCACAGTGATTTGTATTCCGTACGTGACAGGTTGCAAGCCCATCGCCGCTTATAAGGATACTTATATAAGACACGCACCTTTGAATTTAAGTTCTAGGGTATGCCGGTTTTGTCAAGATGTTTTCCTTCACCATTTGTTTTTTTTAATTATAGCTATCTGTATTTAGTTGAGTTAATGTCTCCAAGTTTAAAATATCAGTACGAATCCTTCATTCCCGATAAAACCAGCCAACCCATTTTAATTAAAACCCATGTAAATAAATTTTCAGTGACAGTTTTGGGATATCACTGATGCCTCTGAGTCTACAATGTTTCAGATTTGCTTTACTTTACATACGGGCAATTAATAATTGTCCTCCACAGAAAAAAAAAATAAAAAAATAAATATGATCACGACTGTAATCCCCGGGCACGGTAGATATCTTCCTCAGATCTTTAGTTACTTAGATCTTTGAGGATACCTAAAGAGGGTAGTCAGAGGCACGTCCAAACATGACATTTGGTACATGCCCACATTTTGCACAGTAGTTAGTATTCCGTACGTGACAGGTTGCAAGCCCATCGCCACAGAAAAGTTAATTTGTGAATTTGCCTAATTAATCGCTATTTCGACCGCACAAATGTAAGTATTTTTTTTAGTTCATACTTGCTTCTGAACGTGTTTTCGCCCGCGTGGTACCTCGAAAAACGAATCTTTAACACAAGAACCGTACATTACCTGCGGTCAGTGACTTGAACTCTTTTTTCTAAAACTTGTTTGTTATTGTGTTAAGTGTTAAATTTATTGTTTGAATATAAAAATAGAGAAGAAAAGTTTTTTCTGTCTTACTTTTGTTATTTTATTTTGCAGTTTTAGTAAGGGTCTGATTCCGCTTATCCATCGTTTACAACAGTTGCCCGGCAACTTGTTGCTCATCTAATTGTTGCTGATTGCCCGTGTGTCATCCACAATGCCTTGCCACAATACATTTCGGGGTCTCTGTGACGTAGGGTCGATCCGTAAAACTTTGTAAGACATGGGTTAATTTGTAATCTGAAACATTTACATTAAATAAACATTTTTGCAAAACTTATAGAACGTCGCGTCATAGAATATTTGATTGTAAGGTCAATAATGTTCTAGTACCAAAAACATAAAATGTGAAAAAGGGGACAAGTTCGGTATAAAAGGCGTTCAGGGTTGACAGTGACGTCGATAAAAGAGTAGAGATTTGAATGTACGACGATTGCGTTTGGGTGGCCGTGAATCATACGATTATAATATTTTTATCAAAAAAGTATGTCGTAATTTTTTTACCTAGCTGCGATGATGGAGGGTAATGTGTTTGGGGTGTATATAATGTACTAGCTTCTGTTCGCCGCTTTGCTCGCGAGGTACCTACATAAAAAATAGCGTATGTTACTCAAGGATAACGTAGCATTCTAACGGTGAAAGAATTTTTGAAATCGGACCAGTAGTTTTTGAGTTTATTCGTTACAAACAAAAATACAAAAATACAAAACTTTCCTCTTTATAATATTACTAGCTGACCCAGCAGACTTCGTACTTATTTAGAAAACGTTTGTATGGGAAATAGAAAAGGGCTATTTTTAGGGTTTCCCCGGCAGTTATTCGAATTTTTCTTACCTTTTAAACCTTCCCTAGACCTCCACGAACATTTCAAGACCAAGATAAGATAAATCCGTTTAGCCGTTCTCGAGTTTACGAACAGCAATTCATTTTTATATATAAGATATAAGAAGAAGAAGATAAGATAGTAATAGTATAGATATAGATTTATGTAAGGGTGGGTGTAAGTGAGATTCTTTGGCTGTCGCTCTAGTTCAAAAAACTGGTTGGATTTTGCTAAAATTACGTTAGCTGTGTTAGCAAGAAATGTTAGCAAAATGTCAAAAAATGCAATATGGCGACTGAAAGAAGCTATTTTCAATTACTTTCAGTCGGGTTATTTAACTTTTGGCATAAACTAGGTTTATCACAGAATCATTCAATCAATCTCAGATCAAAACGGGCGGTCTGATAGATTAAAATCTGTTTTGCGTCTGACATGTTTACGTATTACCTAGATTTGGCCCGGTTTCCACCAAAGAAAAGTGGAGAGGAGACGAGAGGAGATGTGCTACAAAGCTGGCAGGTTATTTCCAATAAAGCGGAGCGGAGAAGTGTAGCGGAGAGAGATGGTTGGTTGGAAATGTGTGCTAGCCGAGTGTGAGTGAGCCGCCCGACAGGACACTTCTCTGCTCTGCCTCGCAGCTTGCTCGCTCACCGCACAAAATTCTATCGAAAAATTAGACATCTCTTCTCCTCTCCGCTTGATTCATTTCCAGCGAAGCAAAGCGGAGAAGAGATATGGACGTAAATTAACGTTTTACGTATATTATTTTAAGATATAAATAATTGGATTCGACGAAACCTGTTTGGTTTATTCAAACACATGTCCTCTCGTCTCCTCTCCTCTCCGCTTTGGTGGAAACCGGGCCTCACTGTGGTGTTACAGTGTATGAAAACAGCCATCATTGTACATGTAATATACACTACCTGAGCACTACCAACTCACGTATTCAAAACCAATAATGTTGGTGCTATAACCCTAAATATTTCAGAGTGCGGTGATATACGTTTTAGTAGGTACTCCGCCACCATGCCTCGTCTTACGATCCTTAGATCGTGGGTTCGATCCAGTCGTGCACACAAATGCATTCTTTCTGTTCAAAAACCTTTGGTCCATTATCGTAGTTGTTTTTCATTACCAGCCCAGCTAAGAATGTAGAATTATTTTCAAATGGTTAGAAGACAAAGTTAAATGCATATTTTGGAGTTTTTGGGGTGCATTTTAAACCTTTCACCACACTGGTTCAAAAGAATTGATGACACGATAAGAAGTAAGTAATATTATATTTTTTTTATAAAATCTGACAGTTCAATGAACAGTCAATACCTTATGTACATACCTACTATAGAGTTGAATTTTAAAGAGTGGGTTTGTGTTGGTGTGATGGGGGGGAGGGTGAAATTTGTCTACACTTATTACATTTATAAAGAGGTGAAGTGTGAAATTTTTGTTTGTTTGTTTACATATAATTATGTAGGAGGAGATATATGTAATAAAATAAATAAATAAATAATAATAATAAATAATAATAATAAATAATGCTGGACAATCCACACAGCATCATCTAGCCCCAAAGTAAGCTACTCAAAGCTTGTGTTATGAGTACTAGATAACTGATATACATATTTAATACATTATATACATAGATAGATATTTTTTTATTATACATAGAAAACACCCAGACCAACGGAACAAATTTCTGCAAATCTCACACAAATTTGTTCCGCGGCGGGAATCGAACCCGCAACCTCTTGCGTCGCAGGCGGACTCTCGCCCGCTGCGCCACTGAGGTAATCTCCGAACATAGGCTATATGTTTTATGAAGGTTCTGGGCGGAGCCGTAAGCGGAAGCTAGAATGAAAATAAACATCATTCAAGGTGTATTTTTTATCAATCTTCATTCTAAGAAATACTTTTGGTTTGAGATAAGAAAATCAAAGCTCGCGTTATATACCTGTTTAGTTATCAGAACACCTATATGCTTACATGACGATACTTGGAAACTCTTGTATCGGGAAATTGAGCAAAATTTTGTTTACCGTGTTATTTTGAAATCTAAATGATAAAACTCTTGCTTTACTGACTGACTGACTTAAACTCAAATTCAAAATATACAAGTTGTTACCAGACTAAGAAAACTTCAGGGGGTTAAAGTACCCATCAATATATAAACAACTTTTTCTAAAAAACCAACACTGTGAGCGCGAAAAAAACAACTATTTCATACATTTTAGCCAAGTAGGTAATTAAATTTTAAATTAAACAGCTGTTTTTTTCGCGCTCTCTGTGTTGGTTTTTTAGAAAAAGTTGTTTATATTGATGTGTTCTTTAACCTCCTGAATTTTTCGGAAGTAGTCTGGTAACACCTGTATTTATTCAAGAAAATCACAAGGATCACTTTGAAATCTAAAACTGACCTACAACGCACAGTTTGTAAGTCTTTGAGAGCTGAAATTTAGGTGGTATGCTTTTTGTGGTCTCACACAATATGATCACGACTCTAATCCCCAAGCTCGGTCGGTATCTCCTCAGATCTTTAGCTACTTAGATCTTTGAAACACAACATGATATTTGGCACTTGTCCACAGTTTGCACGGTAGTTAGTATTCCGTAAGTGACAGGTTGCAAGCCCATCGCCACTTATAAGAATACTAACCTATGATACACACCTTCGAAATTTTGGTTTTAGGGTATGCCGGTTTCCTCACGATGTTTTCCTTCACCGTTTAAGAGCACTGGCATTGGCACATAATTTTTTCGAATGGTAAAAAGTAATCGTGCACGACCAGGTTTGAACCCACGTCTTTCGAATCGTGAGGCAGGTGTGCTACCACTACACCACCAGTGCTCCTATAGAATGCCTCTTGAAATGGGGAAGTGTCAATTATGTACGAGTAAAGTCACGGGCTTCTATGTGTATTTTGCTCAATTTCGCTGTAGGAGTTTCTTGATACGATATCCCTCAAGGTTTTTAAGATAAGGAAAGTTTTGTTTTGTTATTTATTGGTTTATTGAAGCTTGATTTATGGAATGGTACATATTATATTAAAAAATGTAATGAAGAATGTTAACTAATTTTGAATTTAGCTCTCCATATTCTCGGTCAAAAATGAAAAATACAAGTGAAAGAATTACTTCGGTACGTCAATTAGTTTCCGATTTATAGAAGTAAACGTGCGATGTGGACTCGTACTCGATGCGTGTGACGGTGTGACGTCATCGCACAACACAACTACTAAGCGGAGCGTTGGAAATTGCAACCTACCACGTACGAAGTACTAACTACCGTGCAAAATGAGCGCATGTGCCAAATGACATGTTCGGACGCGCCTCTGACTACCCTCTTTAGATATCTGTCTGATGAGATATTTATTTACCGAGCATGGGGAATACTATCGTCATCATGCTTCTACTTTTTTTGTTTTTTGAACAGTGTAAGAAAATATGAAGAAACGTTCGATGATGAGAAAAAATAAATAAAGGGAATATAATGACAATATTGTAGACAGTCGGTTTCAATCCAACACAAAGTCATTATTTTAACGAACAACCAGATACTCATTATTATAACTAAACAAATGTGGAAATAGAAAATTCCCTGTGAGTTCCTCGTAGAGAATTTTCATTCATTCCGTTAAATCAAACATACAGCTGACATTATTTGCTTCACTTCGACACGGTCCCCTATTTACGCTGAGCTTCCGAAGGAAAATCAGAAAAAACTACCTTCTGCAACTGACATCGTCTATACTAATATACTAATAATATTATAAAGAGGAAAGATTTGATTGTTTGTTTGTTTGTTTGTTTGAATTGAATAGGCTCCGAAACTACTGAACCGATTTGAAAAATTCTTTCACCAATGTGTAGAATGAACTTTCAGGATGAACATAGGCTATATTTTATGTAGGTACTTCTAGGAAGCTAGTTTCTAATAAATCTGGTTTTTAATCTTTATATCGAACTAGCTTCCGCCCACGGTTTCGCCCGCGTGGTACCTTGAAAAACAAAAATAAATCTATCCCGCGGGAACCGTACATTTTTCCGGGATAAAAAGTAGCCTATATTTTATTCAGGACCATAATCTATATCTGTGCCAAATTTCATCCAGATCCGTTCAGCCGTTTCAGCGTGAAAGAGTAACAAACATACATCCATCCATACAAATTTTCATGTTTATAATATTAGTAGGATTTTACCATCATTCTCCTGCCCTTATCCCACGCTAGGTGGGGTCGGCACAACATTGTTTTCTTCCACTCACTCCTATCAGTCGTCAACTCTATTCCAACTAGCCATCCTGAATTTTAATTCCCGGACTCATGTCTTACGTCCAATTTTAGGTCAAACTTTACCAACTTTTAAAATTCTTGGTTCATTAAGGCCCAGAATACTCGTCACACTATTCCTTACGTAAAAGTTACAAAAAAAAGTGAAATAGGTCCGTATAGCAACACGGATCTCCGCGGAATCAGACAGCACGAAGCGAAATACCCAAATGACAAGTAAGTAGAGTGCGACATGATAATATGGCTGCTCTGAATTATATAACGAAAGCGACAATTTATAAAAAACATAAATATGTTCAAGTAAATAGCTTATTTCAAAAAAAGGGCTGGGTTGATTTGTTTCAAATTAACTGATTTACATTCACGTGAAATAGAAATTCAAAATACCTTACTGTTCTGGATAAATAAGGGAATTTATGAATTTTCAGAGGTGTTTTTGACATGAATTTTAACCAAGGTTTTCTTACTAGTTCGTGTTTTAGCTCCGGTTGATTTATCACTTATATCCTTGAGTATCGTGTAGTTCAATTTCAATGTAATCTATTTAGCGGTAATAGAATAATTAGGGTTGCAATACTTTCAATTTTCAAAATTCTGGGCCTTAAATGGTACCTAAAAACCATTGATATTTTAACATAATGTTACATGCAAAATTTTTTGTTTACTCTACTCAATTTTTTTTTATTTACACCTGTCAAAACTGTCTCCAATGTCAATCAAACTTTTGATTGAATCAACACCCTTACGTAATACCAAATCACTTGATTACCATCAAAACGGATTGATATTGATTGTGAGCAGAGATCCATAATCGCTTAACAGGGGCCTTACCACAAGCTCTTCGGGCAATGTCAAAGTAATATTACTTACATTGATATTTCGTTATGAACTATAAAAACATTATCAAAGTAGTGTTATTTCAAGCTTGAAATGTGACGTTTCTGAAACATGATGCTTTGCAAAAGCTTGTGATAAAGCTTCTGTAAGTTTTTCTAATGTCGTCTGAAATAATAGTAGATTAGTAGCCAAGGGCTGTAAGGCATCAATTGCAGCCCGATATATTTAGGCGCACGAGCGCAGAGAGAGCGCCTATAGTTCGAGGTTGCAATTGATGCTTACACCCGAGCTTACTACTCTGCTTTACATCTCGATTGTGAGGTAAGTAGAAAAAAACCGGCATTACAAGAATAAAACATTTTTTTTTCAATAACGAAATTGAGCTTCGCCGTTCGATATTTAAAATTGATGACTATATTATACTCATACGAAGACAAGGCTGAATAGCGAAGCGACCTCTTTTGTCATTGGGCTGAATGCATGATGTCTATTGCCAGTATGATGGTTAGAAGTACGCGAACTTTTTGAAAGAGTGAAGTTTTTTTTTTAATTACTTACCACCCTAGGGCTTTTCTAGCTACATTATTACCCTAGAGCGCTAATTGGTCACCTACAAGCCCCATTTGGGGGTAATAAGGACCTACTTACCGAATATGAGAGATGTAAATATTATTATTAAAGGCTTCTTGGCGTAAATAGGAGAACAGAATCTCGTCGGCATCCAAGCATGAATGTTAATAAAAGTGCAGAAACATATAAAATGTAGATTGTTCTCGAAGATAGAACAAACAGAGGCTAATAATGTCACAAGGCGACGCGACGTTGTATAATGGCGAATGGCGTTTTACTAATTTCAGTCTTTATATGTCGTAAAGGATTTGAATCCTTACAAAAAACTCTTGGGAAAATAACTTTGATATTACGTACCATGTCTTACTTTTTTTTGGTTTGTGGCATCTGGCCCCTATTCAATACACATTACAAGTCTTCTTCTTCAATTATGGCATCTGTCTCCTAGAGAACAATTTTGCCAGTGTCAAGTGTATTTATTTATATTATAAGTATTGTCAACGTCACAGAGTCATAGTCAAGTTGTCAAGTCAATTTTAAACAAAAGATGGCCGTTTTGTTGAAAATTCTCGGGATTTCCTCCGATGGAATTTGAAGAAAACTATTCACTTTAATTCACATATTTTACACTCGCGTCAAGAACCCAGGCTTTATTGGCAAAATAACCACCAAAATTACGCAATAAAACTCAAAATAACACGAGAAAAAATATAG
Organism: Cosmorhoe ocellata; assembly: GCA_963675405.1. Lineage (NCBI taxonomy): Eukaryota > Metazoa > Arthropoda > Insecta > Lepidoptera > Geometridae > Cosmorhoe > Cosmorhoe ocellata. Next base: position 5,184,171 of record OY776268.1, read on the forward strand.
AAACCAGAGCGACGTAGTTGTCAGGCAAATGCACCGCAGAAAATCCCATTACAAGTCTACAAATTTGTAAAAGTGACAATAGTCGAATTGACAAGTGCTATTTAATAAAGCCAACAAATATGTAGAATTGTAAGAAAATTTTACAATTTCGTAAATTTTCCTCCATTAGATCGTAATTTTTATTAAACAGAAACTTGTAGAATTGTAGCCGCTTACAATTAATTGTATTTTACAATTTGTAATGTTTATTAAATAGGGGCCTGATTATAAAACAAAGAGTAATTATGGCATCTGTCTCTTTTGAGATCAATTTGACCTGTGTCAAGTGTTTAAATTAGTAGTATTGTCAATGTCACAAAATCATACTCAAATTGCAAGGTCAATTTTAAACAAAAGATGGCTGTTTTGTTCAATATTTTCGGAATTGTACAGTTCACATATTTTACTCTTGCGTTAAGAACTCGGGCTTTATTGGTAAACAAAATTACAAAATATAACTCAAAATAACATGAGAAAAAATATAAAAACTATTGTTGACAGTCGAATGCATCAGTGAAAATATAACTCGTTCCATGTCCTATAAAAATTGAATTGACGTTAGGCTTGTTCAAAAAATATCGATACATCGATACATCGATATTATTTTTACAATGTATCGATATTTTTGAGCGATAATTAACATTTCGATTTGATTTAACGATATACATACATTTCCAAGTATATAAAAAAACGATATTTTTTTAAGACAAATAAACGTTTCAAAATATCAATATCGATACTTAATTGCATTTCTGACATCCCATAATTGACATAATTGAAGTAGTGTTACTTCAAGCTTGAAATGTGACTTCTTTAATCATTATTGTTTTTAGTAGTTGTTCTTTGATAACTAAAAATATAATTGATAATCGTCTTTTCAGAGTTCCGTACCTCAAGAACGAAAAATAAAAACCCATATTAGGATCATTTCGTTGTTTGACTGTCTGCCTGTCTGTGAGCCTTTCTAACATAATCAATTTTGTGCCACATACATTGACTGCCAACTAATCAAAACCTATGAGGTACTTCCCATTGACAAACTTCATGACGCGTTATTGAATTATGCGTCTTATTTCATTGACATAAAGATCACTGAAGGGTATTAACAAACAGGCAAAATAATATATCAGTGCCCTAAACAAGTCACGGCTCATAAACGCGAAAGTTCCCGCTAAGTTTTCACGGACCACAAACTTCAAGTCCCAAGGTAACAGCGAATGAAGACATCGCCTACTGTTTCTGTACTTTATCGCACTTGTAGGTTTTTAAATCTATTTATATTTTTAGTGAATATACACAATAGTCAATAGTCAATAGTCAATAATCTTTATTTAGTAAAATCACAAGGATCATTTTGAATCGTCTTACATACTAGGTGAGTCTAGGTGCCAATTCCAGTCCTATCCCCAGTACGAGAAGAACTGACAAGAAACTCGCTGGGCCCTAGCGCTTTTTTTTGTATTATGAACCTTGTTAACATTGTTAGGGACACCTAGCAGAGTTGGAGCTGATTCGTCCCAAGCTTTTTTGTCATCTAAGTACTCTGATATTCTATAATAAGCATTGGTGGCGTAGTGGTAGCACCCCTGCCTCACGATCTGAAGGTCGTGGGTTAAAATCTGGTCGTGCACCAATGAGTTTTTGTATTTGAAAAATGTATGTGCGCAATGCCAGTGCTCTTAAACGGTGAAGGAAAACATCGTGAGGAAACCGGCATACCTACCCTAGAACCAAAAAATTCGAAGTGTGTGTTATAAGTTAGTATCTTAGAAGCGACGATTAGCTTGCAGCCTGTCACTACTACGGAATACTACCTATTGTGCAAAATGTGAGCATGTACCAAATTTCATGTTTGGACGTGCCTCTTTAGATATCCTCGAAGATCTGAGTAACTAGAGAGATTATCTACCGAGGGGATTACAGTCGTGATCATGCTTTTTTTAGTGAATTATAATATACCTAGTAAGATACGATATAAAATAAATGGAAAAGGGGATTTGTGGATTTTTTATCCAGTAATACCCTTTGTTTTCCTTTTCAGAACCGGAAGAGTATTTCTGGCCAAAAAATCCACAAATCACCTTCTCCATTTATTTATTTTGGTATATTTTATCTAGTCTATTAGTCTTCAAACCGTCTATTTACCAACCGACCAACCACGCCCACCTAGTTTCACGCAGAAACGGCTGAACGGATCTGAATGAAATTTGGCACAGATATAGATTATAGCCTGAATAACACATAGGCTACTTTTTATCCCAGAAAAATATAAGATTCCTGCGGGATAGATTTGTTTTTTTGTCAAGGCACAACGCGGGCGAAGCCGTGGGCAGAAGCTAGTAATCAATTATGATTACACTTCCTTCAATTAAAAAGGGAGGCAAACTGGAAGCAAAAAGTTAGCCGCTCATTGTTCACCTGATCAGGATACGACCTAAGGCTCCTGAAAAATATGACTTCTCCTATAAATCTTCACGAATTGTTGAGTCTGAATTACCATTCGGTTGTTGAACCTTTGGGGTACTTTCTATGGACTTTTGAAAGGTAAAATGTTACACAATGTACACCGTAAAAGTGGTTTTAGGGATCCGTACCTAGAGGGTAAAACGGGACCCTATTACTAAGACTCCGCTGTCTATCCGTCTATCTGTTCGTCTGTCAACAGGCTGTATCTCATGAACTGCGATAGTTAGATAGTTTCTCACAGATGATGTACCTATTTCTGTTGCTGCTATAACAAAAAATACTAAAAAACAGAAAAAAATAAATATTTAGGGGGCTCCCAAACAACAGACATGTTTTTTTATCGCTTTTATAGATCAGTACGGAACCCTTCGCACGCGAGTCCGACTCGCACTTGGCCGGTTTTTATTTATTACTCACTAGCTTTTGCCCGTGACTTCGTCTGCATCAAAGTTTCGCGATAAAAGGTAACTGTATGTCCGGTTCAGCGGTTTAGCGTGAAAGCGTAACAGACAAAGTTACTTTCGCATTTTATTATTATTTATTATTTATTTTATTTATTTATAAGTATGGAAGTATGAATAAAAATAGCGGTTTCTTTTGCGGAAGTCTTTTAAAAACACTTTGAATCCATGCTGCAGGGAAGGAGGTTATGTGTTTGTGATGTTTGTCTGTTGTAGCGGCTGAACGCATTTTGAATATGGTATCGTTAGATTTGTCCAGATCACAAGAGTGACAAAGGCTTTTGGGGTTAAAGCGTGGAGTGCGGCAAAAATATAAAAAAAACAATGCAAGTCGAAGCTAATAACTCTCTAAATACTCTTCCCCCCTTCGGCCGCGTACGAAACCGGAGCTTCGTAACCAGTTGCGGTAAAAGAAAAAATCTTCTTTTTACGATACTAGTTACTAAACAATAGGATTTTTCCCTTACACGATACTGTCCCGGTCAGTTTAAATATGGCTTAAATTAAACACATTCGAATTACGAATAAATCTACCACATCAATTAAACGGGGATGAATTGAATCAATCAAGCCGCATTACGTAATCTTTATCCCACTTCCTGAATAAATTGTAGTCGCTGCAAAAACCACTGAAAATCGAATAAAGGCTGGATATTTACATAATGAGTTGCATGTAGACGAGGCGCGGCATTCACAAAGCGCAATTTTAACCGACTTCAAAAAAGTGGAGGTTTTTTTTATAATTTTTATTAACTGAATATGAGGCTAAACTTTTAGGTATTGACTCCAAAAATAACTGATTATAAATTGTATTAACAATAATTTAATTAATTGTCCTTGGTGCTCTTGCTTTGAAGATCTACTCTTGTTTAAGTTTCATCTACTTACTATGTATTTGTAATAGTTTAGAAGGTGGTTTTTTTTTCTTCTGAAAATTCACTTTATCTTCCCAATTAACAAAATAAAAGACAATCATAGGTATTATATATAGGTATATGATTGCAATGCCAAGTTTTGGTAGACATCTCTTCATAACTCAGATCTTTGAGAAAATTTAGAAGGGGTATGCTGAGCCATGTTCGATTAAGCATACACAGAGCAAACATCTCTGTGTTCATCACACAAATGTTTATCCTGGCTGGGGATCGAACCCACAACCTGCAGCGCAGAAGACAGAGCTACGACCAACTGAGCTGTGAGGCCAGACGATATAGAGTGAATACTAAGATAAATCTGTATATTTCTGTGAATAAAGTTATTTATAGAAAGCGGAAGTTTTAAAGAAACTTCCTGAAGATAAACGATCTTTTTCAGTTTGTTTATTCGAAAATCTTGAAACTTTTGCACAATAAAGAGTGTATAAGTTATTATTTGATAAATCTCAAGTGGTTACCTTTGTTTTGCCTTTAAGCCTTGGTTTCTTGAAAACGGCGACCGACAACAGCGGCAGTAAAACAGATGTAAAGATGCTTTACGGCTTTATATTATTGTACATTACTTTGATATTTGCTCGAATAGCTTGTAGTAACGCCCCTGTACGCAGTAAACGAAAAAACATAGAAGAATGTCTTCAAGGGAAATTTCCGCAAAACATGACACCAAATTTCACACATTGAAACGTTGATTTGTCAAAAATTGATTAATGTTGACTTTATTCTAAAATACAGAGGAAGCAATTCTCTCATTGAGGGAAGCAAATAAAAGCATCGCGGAAGCAATTTTTGGATAGCGTTTCAACGTTAAATACGATAGGTGACTCATCATTTGTGTTTAAATTGCCGTGTAACGTGTAATAAGCTTCTGTATATTTTGTATAAGCAAAGTAAATAATGCTAGACAATCCACACAGCATCATCTAGCCCCAAAGTAAGCTACTCAAAGCTTGTGTTATGGGTACTAGATAACTGATATAATTATTTAATACATTATATACATATATAGATATTTTTTAGTATACATAGAAAACACCCAGACCAACGGAACAAATTTCTGCAGATCGTACACAATTTTTTTCCACGGCGGGAATCGAACCCGCAACCTCTTGCGTCGCAGGCGGACTCTCGCCCGCTGCGCAACTGAGGTCGTCAAATTATTAATTCTTTTATTGTGTAAAACTGACAAGCCAAGCCTACCAGAGTTCTATTTTTGTGAAGTCATTTTGTAGCTCAAGGAATTCTTCCATGTATTGTCCGTTCGCTGCCTGTGATTGTCGTAAATGTCGGCCGCCATTGTTTGGAAAACCAGAGCTGTAAAAAAGTATTTCAGTCTCAGGTGTGTACAAAGATCCGTTTTTGCGCAACTTTTTCTTTTATAAACACGGGTTTAGTTGAACATGCTGAATCAGACCAAATAGCCAAAAAGGATAAAATAATTAAATCGATCTATGAAACCCTTTGTGAAAGAAGCTAATCGGGAAAGTAAAAAAATTTTTATTTGACACAAACACTAGATCTAAACCAATTAGCAGAACCGGAAAAAAACTAAAAACATGAAAGGGTTAAAAAAAACACACGAAACGATACCTAATATAATTAAATGTCGTATTTAATTTTTTCATTTAAGAACATGGAATCCCACTAATATTATAAACGCGAAAGTTTGTAAGAATGTATGGATGTAGTAAAAAGTATCAAACATACATCCCGTACATTCTAACAATCTTTCGTGTTTATAATTTAGTAGGATTATAGATTGCTATACATAGTTTTAGGTACCTACCTACTACGAGTATAAGTTCGACCACTGCACTTTATACCTAAGATCCATCAAAGCACTTGCAAATCCTAGCCTCTCTATGAATAATTCTGGATTTCAGCAGCTTAAACCGATCTAAGCTACATCGTGCGGGTGAACAATGAACTTTGAACTTTATTCGTATAAAAATTGAGTTTAATATCAGTGTTTGATTCATCGGACAGTAGGTACGTATGAAAAATGTTATATGGATCTATTGGATAATAGGTTACTCTAGTGCTTTTGATAAATTTTGGAGTCTCTTCTCCGTACTTTGGTAGATATCTCACATAATATCATGGTTATTACTTTCCAATTCATAGATAAAAAACTTTTCTTCTAAACTTTTTCTTCACAATATCTTCGTAGAAAGATCGTAGAAGTTTACAACATCAAACTCATCAGTCTTTTTTGACAGGTTTGACAGTACAAATAACTGATCTGTGCTGACGGCACCTTATTTATTTATTTTGTTTTAAATTTTCGTCTTTTTATACATTTTTATTAAGTTATGCACTATTTTGTTCATATATACTCTTCAATGGAGAAATGATATCAAAACTATTTTTATTTTTGGCCTTGTTCGAAATTTCTTGTTCTGCTGGTGAGTTGGTACTACAGTTTTCTTCTCTACTTGGTCTCATCTTTACAAATGACTCATGATAAAACTCCTGGTAGGGTCACTCCTATTACTTACCGTGAGGACGTTTGCACTACTAAATATATTCTTCTTCTTTTTCGTGTCACTTTATTCTTTTGAAAGAGCACTGGTAGTGGTAGCACCCCAAGGTTGTGGGTCCAAACCTGGGTGGGGCCTTACCACGAAGTCTTCCAGAACGATTCCGTAACGATTCCATCATAGAAACGTCAATACTTCCATACAATTTGCATAGGTCATGGTACGAAATAACAATGTAATACTAATTCGGTAATGTATTTTGAATTCGTGGTAAGACCTCCGGGTCGTGTAGCAATGAGTTTTTCCATTCGAAAAAAAATCGCAATGCCAGTGATCTAGCCTGGGGATAGTATAGGATATATAGATATAGGATAGATATACAGTCGTGGTCATGTTTTTTTTGTTTTATTTTTCTTTTGAGCCAGTGTGGTGAAAGGATTAAGGTGCATCTCAGAGTCTCCTTTCACTAAAGAGACGCCATCGCAAGTGTACCAACTACCTGTTCTTTAAAAGGTTGTAGAAACTCCCCTTACATCATCATCATCTTCCTGCCCATATGCCACTAGGTGGGGTCGGCACAACAGGTTCTCTTCCTCCACTCTCCCTTATTATCCGTCATCTCAGAAACTCCCCTTTACTCTGCTAAATTGAAGGAACTTCCCAGCCCCCTAGCATAAGGATTGTAGACAGAATTTTGTCATTTTTGTTTGGCCAGATCACAAATTATGACTTCTCTTCCGTGGAGAAAATATGCTCTCTACAGTCTCATGAAATTGCAAAAATAGTCCTTAATGAGTTTCCACAGATCTATATGAAGACGATGAAATCATAATACCAAAAGCGGTCGGTCAGTCAGTTACACTGGAAAACCTGGAGTTTGAACCTGTGGTGACCATCAACAAGGACAAAGAGAAGACGGCATTAACAAAAAACCTCAACTGTGACGAGTTCTCCAGATATGCGACGAATTGCACGCTGGAGGCTGCCCTGATTTATAACTCCAGTCGCAAGTCCCCACCGATGCCGGGTAAAATGAATGACTGGTGCAGGTAAGAAATCAACTGGAAACTTTTACCATGAAAAGTAGAACAGTTTAAGGCTGAATCTAAGCTAATGCTGTGAATGATGAAAAACGTAGGTATAGGAGAGAACTGTCAACACTTCTATATCTATATAAGAGCTTAACCTGACTGACTGACTGACTGACTGACTGACTGACTGATTTATCATCGCCCAGGCGAAACCGCTGAAGCTAGAAAGCTGAAATTTGAAAGGTGGGTTCCTTTTATAACAAAACCACCCACTAAGACGGGATTTTTGGAAATTCCACCTCTAAGGGGGTGAAAAAGGGTGAAAACGTTAGTATGAAACTTTTTAACGCGTGGAACGATTTTCATGAAACTTTGTTTGTGCACTGTAAATGCAAAATTAATCAACACGTGTTTCAGGATTTTTCAATATAACTATCAAAAAGGGGTCAAATGTGGGGTCAATTGTTGTATGGGAACTTTTTAACGGGTAATGCGATTGTTCTGAAACTTTGTTTGTGTACTGTAAATGCAAAATAAATGAACACGTATTTCAGGATTTTTCAATATAACCTTCAAAAAGGGGTCAAATGTGTGGTCAATGTTTGTACGTGAACTTTTTAACGGGTGGTGCGATTGGCTTGAAACTTTGTTTGTGTACTGTAAATGCAAAATGAACGGACACGTGTTTCAGGATATTTCAATATAACCTTCAAAAAGGGGTCAAATGTGGGGTCAATGTTTGTATGGGATCTTTTTAACCTGGTGCGATTGGTCTGAAACTTTGTTTCGTGTTTCAGGATTTTTCAATATAACCTTAAAACAAGGGGGTCAAATGGTCAATGGGGGGTCAATGTTTGTATAGGAACTTTTCAACGGGTGGTGCGATTGGTCTGAAACTTAATTTCGTGTTTTAGGATTTTTCAATATAACTCTAAAAAGGGGGTCAAAAGGGGGGGGTCAATGTTTGTATGGGATTTTTTAACGGGTGGTGCGATTTGTCTGAAACTTCATTTCATGTTAAAGGATTTTTCAATATAACTCTAAAAAAGGGGGTCAATGTTTGTATGGGAATTTTTTAACGGGTGGTGCGATTGGTCTGAAACTTTGTTTTCTGTTTCAGGATTTTTCAATATAACTGTAAAAATGGGGTCAATGTTTGTATGGGATTTTTTTGACGGGTGGTGCGATTGGTCTGAAACTTTGTGTACTGTAAATACAAAATGAATGAACAAAGTGTTTCAGGATTTTTCAATATGACCTTCAAAAAGGGGTCAAATGTGGGGTCAATGTTTTTATGGGTACTTACTTTTTAAAGGGTGGTGTGATTGGTCTTAGTTTTGGTTTGGATACTTTAAATGCAAAATAAATGGAAACGTATTCCTGGATATTTCAAAATAGCCCTCTAAAATGGGTAAAATTGGATGTCAAAGTTATTTATGGGATTTTTTTATTAGTGTGGTTTGTTTGAAACTCAGTTTAGATACCTACTTTAAGTGAACGAAGTCGCGGGCGGGACAGCTAGTATTGTTATAATTTTCTTTCCAACCAGTATCGTGAAAGAATTAAATTGTACCTAAGAACAACTTTTTTTCTGTTCGAAAAATGTATTTACCAGTGCTCTCGAACGGTGAAAGAAAGGAGATGTGTCAAGTGCACGGAAGAATCCTTTAACCACACTGTTTCAAAAAAACTAGTGACACGATAAAGTGGTAGTAGCAGAACCATATCTGGGTCACCTGCCCTTTAGCATACGAGTAGCTAAGGTTGTCTGTGTTAAATTATGAGTAGTTATTTTACAAAGACCTTTCCAGAGCTCTTAGACACCTCACAAATTGCGCTATAGACTGGAACAGCGAGTGCAAAGACGTCACAGATAGCCACTTCAACGAAGAGAGCATAAAGGGCCATATGCATGTAGTCGACAATGTCTGTGACGAGGAGTGGTTCCTCTCGCGTAAGCATTTTATACCTCACCGTACATAGTTTTAGCGTCTACTTTTCTACAGCAAAGAGGTCAAATTTTGAGTCCTTGTTAACCACCAGTCGTACAAAAGGATTTTGAATCGTACCCTTTAGACTATAAGTAACAATTTGCTGTGGTAAAAAGTGAGAGGTACTGTATTCATTATGGCTGTTTGTTTTGTTGTTTGTGGAAAAGGGTAGGTACTTGTTTTTGGTAAAATATATGGCGGGTTAGATAGCATTAGCCTATTTGTCAAATAATCTAGACATAGATCTAGCTTCTGCCCGCGGCTTCGCTTGCATGGTACCTTGTTAAATTATAGTTTGTGTGCTAATCCAGATATTAATCTATCCCTGTGCCCAATTTCATTTAGATCCGTTCAGCCATTTAAGCGTGATTGAGTAACAAATATCCGTAACCCATCCAAAATTTTGCATTGATAAATAAGTATATAGGATTAGTAGGATGATCTAATTGTAAATATTTATGTACTTATATCTAACAGTCATTAATGTTTTTGAAATCTTTAGACACTATTTCTTCAGGTATCCTTAGTTCCTTCTTGAAGATCTATTTTGCCTTGAGAGGCGTTTGTAAGATACATAATAATGAAATTTCCTTGCTATTCCATTTTGCCACTTCAGTTAGAAATATTTTCCATAAATTTTGTTAAATTCGAGATTCTTAAAAGTAGTACAATTTTTTATTACAAATTAGTTTATAAAATAAAATATCACAATACCTTTACTATTCTATAGAACTTTTTCGTGATTGACTGACCTATTGACTTACAACGCAGAGCCTTAACATAAAAAGCTGAAATTTTAATGGCAGATGTCTAAAAAAAATCCCAAAATTCAACCTTTAAAGGGTTAATCTTTAAGGCCGAAGTTCGCCAGAGAGCTGGGAATAGGAATGAAAGGTATCTCAAAAAAAATCTAAAATTTAACATTATATGGAGCTTTATGGTTGAAGTTTGTATGAACATAGTCTCGAGAAGTTCCAATAGTCTTGTATATTTTATTTCAGGATACGATGAGTTGCCTCAGTGTATAGATTCTACATCATCTGCCTGGGAGGCCTGCTACTCAGCATTCAAGAGTGTCGTGGACCACCATAAGAACAGCTCGCAGGAATGGACGCATTACGTTACCCATTTCTATTTGTGCTGGTTAGTTGCTTTTAGTTCTTATGGTGCCGCTAGTTGTTTGTGTAGTGAAAAGAAGATCAGAGTGGCTATTACAGGACTCTAGTTGCAATCAATAACAATGAATGTCTATCAGCCACAGTGCTGTGATTACGTAATTCTAATACTTACAAACAATATATCTAAGGCAATAAATCAAAATATAATAATAATAATCTGATGGCAACCAACTTTCCATAAAACAGTTCACAGCTGGTAACTAGAAGCAGTTAGTAATAATGTTTTGTTAGTATCAGAATTACGTAATCGCAGCCCAGATGCTCCTTCCTCCTTTATAGTGTGTGTCATAGGTTGATATTCCTAAAATGGGCGATGGGCTTGCAACCTGTGACGGAATACTAACTACTGTCCAAAATGTGGGCATGTATCAAATATCATGTTTGGACGTGCCTCTAATTACCCTCCTTAGATATCCTCAAGTAACTAGAGATTTGAAGAGGTATCTACCAAGCCTGGAGATTACAGTTGTAATCATGTTGGTTTTTTGTTTTTCGCTCCTTTCGTCCACAGAGTTGGTGATGATGCTGAACTGGCTTGCTTTTACGTCTGCCGGTTTTCGTACGATGTTTTCCTTTCCCGCTCGAGAGGTCCTATGGTATAGTGCACAAAAAAATACGAACAGAATAATCTATTAGTGCATATCCGAACTCAAACCCAAGACATTTGGATCGCAAGGCAGAGGTGCTACCAATACTCCACCAGCTCAAATACTGAAAAGGACGGAAATGTCTAGTACTTTCCCGCTAAATTATTATCTAATTTTTTTTTTTTTTTTTGTTTTTTTTAATTTTTAATGCTGGACAATCCACACAGCATCATCTAGCCCCAAAGTAAGCTACTCAAAGCTTGTGTTATGGGTACTAGATAACTGATATATTTAATACATTAGTAATTAGATACATAGATAGATATTTTTTATTATACATAGAAAACACCCAGAGCAACGGAACAAATTTCTGCAGATCGTACACAAATTTGTTCCGCGGCGGGAATCGAACCCGCAACCTCTTGCGTCGCAGGCGGACTCTCGCCCGCTGCGCCACTGAGGTCGTCAAATCTAATGCGGTTATAAATTAAGCTTATTAATTTTAATGAGACCCACAACATGCCTTATAGAAATATTATTAATATTAATAAGCCCAACACCATACCTCAAATAGAAATTCGACTCGTGTTTCGCTTCTCCACGAAGCATCCTCAGGACCATTGACTCGCTCCGCACTGGTTGCTCCACCGAGCGCCGAAAGAAAAGTACTTTACTGGAGAAGCGAAACACGTGTCGAATTTCTATTTGAGGTATGGTGTTGGGCTTATTAATATTAATAATAATTCGATAAAGCATGTTGTGGGGCTCATTAATATTAATAAGCTTAATTAGTAACCGCATTGGATAATAGTTTAGCGGGAAAGTACTACACATTCGGTCTTTTTCAGTATTTGTAATGGATCCGCAAAGTCACGCCTGAATCAATCATTTATCTCCACCAGCTCGTCACTCCACACATAGACAAGAATAATTTCTTGCCCATTTGTGGTTTCTTGCCATGCCATGCCCAGTTCTAAGGAACGAGGTATCTCTTACAGTGCCCGGACTAAATTTCGGCGATGCACCCTAGATGCGCTCTTCCAATCGCCTGCTAAATGTGCGCGTGAGCACGCTGTTACAATGCAGAAGTTCACTGTGATCGTGTCAGAGGGAGACGTCTATCAGGTTAGTTCTCTCATTCACTCAATCATGGGCACTGGGGTTGCCTATATGATTTTTGTTTGAATCGATTTTAACTTTCGATATATTGCTGTTCGCCTTACCATTATTTTTAAACGGTGAATGAAATCGTCAGGTTTAGCAGCCTTACATAGTCATTACACAATGTGACGTTTCTAAAACGGAATCGTTCTGGAAGACGGGTAAGGTCCCTCATGGTAGACCTACTGTTCATAGGTTTTTTGGTAGATCTGTATTCAGTAAATAGTCAAGTTACCATCATTTTTGCTTCTTACCAGGACTGTGACCACAACGTGATGTACACGAGCTGTCCTGGTGGTGACCCCCGGCCTAACGCGAGGGTGGTGGGGAAACTCATGAGCGCAGAGGGCAACAGGGCTAGTGTGCTAATAGACAATGTGTGTACCTTGTGGGCGTTACTACTTTTGTATCTAATAAAATGATTTCAAACATTTTATTTGTTTACAATCAACGAAACTCAAGAAAAGCCAAAAAAGATACTTACTAAAACTTGTATAAAACTAAAATTGTATACAAATAAAACCATTTGGGAGTATAAATGGATAAAATCTAGTAGAAAACGTGTCTAAAACTTTATTATTTAAAGCAAATCATTAACGTATATCAAACATGTTTGTAGATGTAAATGAGGGTTATTATTTAATGAAAACAACGGCTATGCAAGTGGCGCGCGTGATATATTCCAAAATAAGGCTTCCATCAAAAGTAAACGCATTAACCACAAAATCGAATTATTTTGCAATCTGTGCTCGAAACGATACTTTAATAACGACCCAACTTGTAAAGACCCTTGTACACCCAGACCGACACGGACGTATAATCGACTAGCTTCCGCCCACGGCTTCGCCCGCGCGCGTGGTACCTTGAAAAACAAAAACAAACCTATTCCTCGAGAAACGTACATTTTCCAGGATAAAAAGTAGCGTATGTGCTATTCCAGACTATAATCTATATCTGTGCCAAATTTCATCCAGATCCGTTGAACCATTTCAGCGTGAAAGAGTTACAAACATAAATCCATACATTCATACATTCATAAATTCTTACAAACTGTTCGCGTTTATAATATAAGTAAGATTGCTAAAATTACTATGGGTAAATTACTCATTTAACACCTGGACAACTGGCAAGGCGAGGTGACGACAGGTGGAGTAAGGCGTTAACTGAATGGCGTCCAAGAACCGGGTATAGGTGCGTCGGTCGTCCGGTAGCGAGATGGGCTGATGTAGCATCCGTCGCGGGCCGGACCTGGATGAGGCTAGCGGCAGACCGTGGACAATGGCATATGCAAAGAGAGGCCTATACCCAGCAGTGGGTGAAGTCGGGCTGCGGATGATGATGATGATGATGAAATTACTCATTCGTTTATAAACTTGCCCCTGAAACAAGTATTTGGGACGAGGTGAGGAATAATAATAAACTTTTAGTCATGTTCAATATGTTAGTCTGTATAAACGACATGATTCGAAGTTAGATGACGAAGGCAGGTAATTCAATTACAATTTGTAACAAAAATATAACACGGGTGACTGAGGGAGTGAAAATGATATTTATTTGGAACTTCTCATCATTGCCCATCATGGACGTCAAACATCCGTCATTGGAATTACTCAATTTTACAAAAACACCCTTATAATAAGTGGTTTTGAGAGAGTATTTTTTGAAGATGTTGTTCATAGTGTCAAATATTTTTTGTAAATCGTTTTCTGTTTCTGCTAACAGCTGCTATGTCGCTTCGTCTAGGCGTCTCAATATTGTCGCGTGGGGAACTGAGATATAGAGACTAGAGTCTCGACTCTAAAAGGCGCAAATATTATGGGAGGCTCTATCGAGACCGGCATATTTACCCCTTTGAGTAATCAAACGATTGTTGTCTATAAGTCTATAATATTGATGAGGGTTAGCGAATCTATATGCCTCCTATCCATAGTTGGCTTAATTCGTCCCATATCCTCATGCAGTCTCATACTACTGAATGTAGTAGAAGCTCATTATCATCAGGGATCTATTAGAGAGGATATGAAAGAGGTCGAGCTTGAATAGAACAGGAGCATAGTATAGAAGACCAGTAACGCAAATCAGTTCAGCGTTGATAGTTTTAACTTATTGATATGTAATCTATGATAACATTGTCTACTTTAAAAGAGGAACTGAAGATCCACTACCACTACCGCTGGATCATCACGACCAGTCGTGGGTTTGAATTCAGTTCTGCATCAATGTATTTTTTTATTCGAAAAAAGTATGCGCGAAACCGGCATATCCTAGAATCAAAAATTCGAAGGTATGTAATGTGTAGAACATATGAGTATTTTTAAAAGCGGCGGTTTTAATCTTCACTTATGAAATACTGTTCAAAACGTGGGCTGTTAAATATAATGGTAGGACGTAGTTCTGACTACCCCTTTTTTATCCTCTAATATCTAAGTAACTAGCGATCTGATATTTCTAATTCAGGCCTGGGGATTACAGTCGTGATCAAGTTTGTTTAATTTTTTTTCTACATTGCTTTTATTTTCCTTATACTAAGTACGTATTTTTGAGTTAAGACACCGTTTAACCAGCTACAATGTGACTGACAAGCAAAGGATCAGGATAGTAAGCTCAGTCTATTGTGCTCTAACGATTGTAGACTGAACTTTAAAGCAATATTCCTCGTTGTTCAGCTATAAAGCTATGGGTTATTGCTGGTAGGTATTTGGGATAATATCGATATTGTGGCAGAGCAGGGACTTATTCATCTCCGCTTTAGGCCGGGACTCCACCAAAGCCGAGACGAGACGAGCGGAGAGGAGATGTTTTTTAACAACCTATAGAATTAGAATATTAACTTAATTATTCTATATTAATATAGAATAGAGCACCTGGCCTGTCACTGCGTTAAATCGCGAAGAGTGAAAGAAGGGAAGGGAGGCCTTTGCCCTGCAGTGGGACGATAACGGCTAAATAATAAATAATAAAAATATAGAATTGTGTTATTGACACATCTCCTCTCCGCACAGTGAAGATCGCTGTGCGGAGATGTGTAATATTTGTATGGCGCGATGGAAGCGGAGATGTGAGCTGTGCGCGGACGACGCGCAGTCGAGACGAGAGAACCGCACACATCTCCGCTTTGGTGGAATCCCCCGAGCTGAAAAACATCTCTTCCCGCACAGCACACAGCACACCGCACACTTCTCTGGTTTGGTGGAGTCCCGGCCACCCGACAAAAGAGGTGTGCTATAAGTTTGTAGTGTATATTTTGTATCTGTGTATCTGTGCATCATGGTCTCATATCTCCTGAACGAATGAACCGATTTGAATGAGTATTTTTTGTTT
The DNA here is from genome assembly GCA_963675405.1 of Cosmorhoe ocellata. NCBI lineage: Eukaryota > Metazoa > Arthropoda > Insecta > Lepidoptera > Geometridae > Cosmorhoe > Cosmorhoe ocellata. The sequence goes on from OY776268.1 coordinate 5,199,818, forward strand.
GAAAGGTTTCGGCCGTTTGAATATCATCACTTTTTTAGTTTATGAAGAGATATAAAAAAATTCTATAGGTCAGGGGTCTTACCACGAGCTCTTACGAACCATCATGTTTCAGAAACGTCAAAGTTTCAAGCTTGAAGTAATACTACTTCAATACAATTTTTATAGGTCATGGTAAGAAATATCAAAGATACATTATTTGATATTGCCCAAAGAGCTTTGTGGTAAAACCCCAGGTGTATCCATTTATGTGAGATCCTTCGTTCAGAAACATATTTATGTTTAAATGCAGTGAGCATTTCGAATTGAAATTCGGAGCATTTCAGGTTCAATTTAATTCCAACTTAAAGAGCAAGTAGATGGAGTTAGTTTAAAGTTTCTGCAGCTGTTGCCTCTTATCGACGGCAGCTCCGAAAAGGTAGGTAAGTACCAGTGTTTCCACTTTTAGGAATTTCGCCCTTTTTTAGGGCGAAACTACTTAGTTCATGTATGACTTAAGGCCATTTTTATTGCGACAGGGATTTAGGGAACCTTAGGGTAAAGATTACTATTGTAAACTTTTTATTCTATGCTCATTAGCTCTTCCTATTAGGGGATGGAAGACACGAGTGATATTATAGTGAGCTAGTAACCTTCATCTCATGATAAAGGAGAGAAGTCAGCGAAAGCCTGCAAAAGTAATGTTGCTTCTTCTGAGTCTTCGAATAATTTGTTCAATTTTTTTTGCATAAAAAATATTTTTATTTGTTTAGTATTTAATATTCATGCGCCATAAATTTGTGAATTTCAAAAAAAAAGTTAAGGATTTTTAGGGATAATTTCCAAAGAATTTAGGGCAAAAGCAGAATTCTCAGTGGAAACACAGGTAAGTACCTACTCAAGTCTGGTGTAATTGGTTGCTTGTCCCCAAGTTTGTCTCACATCTCCATGTGATCCAAAATGATTATATCTCCATATATCCATTTTAGGATTTACTTACAAAAATATGATTAGGAATGTTTTCTTTAGAAATAAAAGAAAAGAAGAAACAAATCTGATCGACTGTAATCCCCAGGCTTGAAAGATATCTCCTCAGATCTCTTGTCTTTGAGAATATCAAAAGATTGTAGACAGAGGCACATTCAAACATGGTATTTGGCACAGTAGTTAATATTACACGCTACTTACTAACCTATGACACACATATTCAAATTTTTGGTTTATAAATATGGACGACCTCAGTGGCGCAGCGGGCGAGAGTCCGTCTGCGACGCAAGAGGTTGCGGGTTCGATTCCCGCCGTGGAACAAATTTGTGTACGAACTGCAGAAATTTGTTTCGTTGGTCTGGGTGTTTTCTATGTATCATAAAAAAATATCTATCTATGTATTTAATGTATTAAGTAAATAATATTAGTTATCTAGTACCCATAACATAAGCTTTGAGTAGCTTACTTTGGGGCTAAATGATGCTGTGTGGACTGTCCAGCATTATTTATTTATTATTTAAATATGCCGATTTATAGAGGATTTAGATTTAGATACCGATTTTAGGATAATATAGGGAAATGTAAGAAAAAAACGTGTTGTGCCGACCTCACATAGCGTGGGAAAAGGGCAGGAACAAGAAGAAAAATATATGCCGATCTTCTTTGACCATTTGAGAACATGACGTGAAAAATATGTTACGAATATTATAAAATACATTGATATAACGAGGTACGAACCTACGTTCTTAGAATCGGATGGCAGGGGTGCTATGTTATCACTAAACCACCAGCACTCCAAAACACAAAATAACATATTAACAGTGTAACATAACATAAATTTATCATGTTCAGGTATCGTCTAAAATCAATCATTCGTATTTACAATACCTACCTTGTTGAAGTTTCAGGTAATTTCGGCCCAAATTGTATAAATTGATCTCACTCAACTCATCAAGCGAAAATTACCAAGTTTCATTGTTTCAAGTTTGTAAGTTTGTACCTAACTAGGTCCCTAAGGCCAGTGTTAACAATAATATAACCGGCAAATTATAGCAAGTTAATTTTATTCTTATCATAATATTGTCACTGACAATATGTGACAAATCATAGCGCCGGTGACAGAAAAAATGAAGAGTAATAGCTTGGCGTGGTATGGGCATGTTATGCGGCGAGAGGAAAGCCATGTTACAAGAAAGGTGATGGATTTGAATGTGGATGGATACAAGAGGTAAACCCAAGAAAACATGGATGGACTGTGTGAAAGACGATATGTGTAGGAAGGGAGTGACGACTACAGTTACTGAGATGACGGATGATAGGGGAGAGTGGAGGAAGAGAACCTGTTGTGCCGACCCCACCTAGTGGGATAAGGACAGGAAAATGATGATAATATTGTCACTGGTTAATTTGAACGTGCATAGTCATAGACATAGTCAAGTCGAACATGGGCGAGTGGCGAGGTTGGCGCAAGATAGAGGCGAATGGCAAAAGCGAAGAGAAAGAGATGATGATGATGACGATGATGTTGATGACGACGATGATGATGATGATGATGATGATGATGATGATGATGATTCTTTTGTGCACTTGACACGGTACCACCGTTTTACACCGTTTCAGAATAGGTACTGGTATTTGTATAGCGCTCATATTTTTTTTTTTAATAGAAAATTAATCATCTTGCTTCTTTATCCTACTTCACATGGGGTCGGCACAACATTCTTCCCTTTCGCTCTCAGTCAGTCAATCAAATCAGCCGTCATTTCCACATAAATATTAGTGTTTAAAATTACTAGACTCACCTAGTATGTAAGACGATTCAAAATGATCCTTGTGATATTACTGAATAAAGATTATTGACTATTGACTATTGACTATTGACTATTGACTCGCGCGTTACTTTAGGTAACTATTGTTTATTAAACGCTGATTTAAGTGTTGATAAACACCAGTTTCTGTATTTGTATTAGTTCGATGTGTTCGGGCATTGCTAATGTGTTTCTCATGTAACGAATTTGGTTTTGAACTGTTATTGGTTTGTTTGTAGTTCGAGACAGATTGGCCTACTCTATATATTTACGATCGAAGATTTTACGGGTTACTGTGGTCTTTTGGCAATTATATTACATACTCTGCTACACTCAAGCTACATACATTGCGTTACTACAAAACCTTAATTAGAATCAAATTGAAAAGACATTATCAAACAAGTATTTATTTCAAAAATCTAAAAATCCGCCAAATTTATCACTCTATTGCCACTTTGTTGGTACCTATCAAATGCGCGATATGATAAGTTTTAATCCCAGATTTATCTGAGATTAGACCCCCAAAGAGATGAAAAGGGGGAGTCTTGGTTTGGAATTAAACCTTCAAAACGTGCTCAAGCACTTTTTAAGACGACTTAGATTAGACTAATCGCCTTTTTTATTTTTTTAGAACACTTACATCAAAAAGAAAAATTTTTTTTTTCTTAATATTCCATCTATCTGTCTGTCAAAACACAATCAAAACAGCTACTTACGTTCCGTTTGCCATAATTGAAGAAGAAGAAGAAGACCTGAAACATGAAATTTGGCATGAAGCAAGCCACAGTATAAAGGAAATGATACGAAAATCGAAATTTTGTAGGTACTTTTATAATTTTTTTTCAAATTTCACCTAAGCATTTGTAAAATGCCACAATTTCCCTCTATCTTCAGCCAAAAGACGTCCACTGCTGGACATAGGCCTCCCCCAGAGAACGCCACCATGACCGGTCCTGCGCCGCCCGCATCCAGCGGACTCCAGCGACCTTCACCAGGTCATCAGTCCACCTTGTGGGGGGCCTACCCACGCTGCGTCGTCCGGTGCGTGGTCGCCACTCAAGAACTCGACAGCCCCAGCGGCCGTCGGTTCTACGAGCGATGTGCCCTGCCCATTGCCACTTAAGTTTTGCTATCCTTAGGGCTATGTCGGTTACCTTGGTTCTTCTACGGATCTCTTCATTTCTGATTCGATCTCGTAGAGAAACTCCGAGCATAGCCCTCTCCATTGCTCTTTGAGTGACTTTGAGCGTTCTTATGAGGCCCATCGTAAGCGACCACGTTTCAGTTCCGTAAGTCATCACTGGCAGCACACACTGGTCAAAGACTTTTGTCTTGAGACACTGCGGAATATCGGACGAAAAGATAGTACGCAGCCTCCCAAACGCTGCCCAGCCGAGTCGGATTCGTCGATTGACCTCTTTCTCGAAGTTGGACCTCCCTAACTGGATAGTTTGTCCCAGGTACACATAGTCGTCCACAACTTCGAGCGTAGAGTCTCCAAGCTTTACCGGTCGTGATTGAACATAAGCATTAAACATGATTTTCGTTTTGTCCATGTTCATTTTTAAACCAACTCGCTCAGAGGCTCTACCGAGATCGTCGAGCATCGCACTTAGGTCCTCCACGGTCTCAGCCATAACTACTATATCATCGGCGAATCGTAGGTGAGTGATGTACTCGCCGTTGATGTTGATGCCTAGCCCTATCCAGTTCAAAGTCTTGAAAACATCTTCCAGTGCAGCGGTAAACAGTTTAGGAGAGATCACATCTCCTTGCCTGACACCCCGCTGCAATGGTATGTGCTTCGAGTTCTGGTCCTGGAGTCGGACTGACATAGTGGCGTTCTCGTACAAGCACTTCAGCACCTCGATATACCGGTAGTCAACTTGGCACCGCTGGAGAGACTGTAGTACAGCCCAGGTTGCGATCGAATCGAAGGCTTTCTTGTAGTCCACAAACGCTAAGCAGAGGGGCAGGTTATACTCTTCGGTTTTCTGTATAACTTGTCGGAGCGTGTGTATGTGGTCTACGGTGCTAAAGCCTTTTCGGAAACCGGCTTGTTCGGTTCATTTCCCTCATTGTAACATTATAATTTAATTTACTACTTAGTAACACCAACCAGTTAAAAAGTCGATAAAACTTTTCTAATACCAATAAATCTTCACACGTACGTAATGGAACTTTTTTATTGACCATTCCATGGCTGAGTTGGAGCGAGAAAGCGCTATCTCCATATGCCTAAGTTTACATGTTCTCATATACATTACAACTGAAACTATTTGTAATTTCATATAAGACAAGGGTCGAGCAACGAAATTTGACCACCTTACACAGAACCCTGTAAACATCTCGACCGTGGAAACTTCATTGTGAAAATTATTAGTCTGAGTTCATTTGTGGCTGGTCGGGTCAATGACATGCAATGACGATACTGTGTTTTTTTTTGTAAACAACAGGAGGTTGTAAGGAGGTTTAAATATCTGACAGGTCGGTTCTTATTTTATCGGGAACAATCACTTGTATTTCTTTGTAGTTACATAAAACAGATCCCTTTAACAATGTTTTTGTAACTTGTTTTTACGTGGGTAACTTTGCAAGGTAACCTTGTGACCTTGCAAGTGTTTAATCGTTTTAATCGTTTTAATTCACTGAAAAACTTTCATCGAAAAAATAATCTAAAATATCCTACTGACTATGAAAGTCATATTTTGCTATACGCCAACTCAAATAAAATAACAAATTATAATATTGAGAGCACTGGTGCTTTAGTGGTAGTAGCCCCGGTTTCCGATCCTAAGGTCGTGGGATCGCATCCGTCGTACACCAATGAGTTTTTCCTGATCATAAACGGTGAAGGAAGACATCGTGAAAAAACCGACATACATATACCCTAAAACCGAAAAATCTAAAGTGTGTGTCATTAGTGTGTGGTTAGTATTCTTATAAACGGAGACGCGCTTGCAACCTGTCACGTACGGAATACTAACTACTATGCAAAGTGTAGGCATGTATCAAATATCATGTTTGGACGTGCCCCAGACATACATATTTAGATAACCTCAAAGATGTAAATAACTAAGATCAAGGGATATGATCACGACTGTAATCCCCGGGCTCGGTAGATATCTCCTCAGATCTCTAGTTACTTAGATCTTTGAGGATATCTAAAGAGGGTAGTCAGAGGCACGTCCAAACATGACATTTGGTACATGCCCACATTTTGCACAGTAGTTAGTATTCCGTACATGACAGGTTGCAAGCCCATCGCCACTTATAAGAATACTAACCTATGACATACCTTCGAATTTTTGGTTCTAGGGTTTCCTCACGATGTTTTCCTTCACCGTTTAAGAGCACTGACATTGCGCACATAAATTTTTCGAATGGAAAAACTCATTGGTGCACGACCAGGTTTGAAACCACGACCTTCGGATCGTGAGGCAGGGGTGCTACCACTACACCACCAGCGCTCTTATTATCTACCGAGTCTGGGGATTACAGTCGTGCGTGATGTTTGTTTTAAATGTTAGGTGTTTCGTCTTCTCTTTCGTACAGAAAACACTCTATGCTTATACTAGATTGTAATTCTTCTGCGCTGTTGGTTGTGGGTTCAATCCTCACCCAGGACAAATATTTGTGTGATGAACACAGACTTTTGTTCTGTGTTAGGTATTGTGTATTCTATCTATGTAAGTATGTATGTATATAAAAAAAAGGTTTGCGGTCTGTATACAAATCTGGTACAAATCCCAAAATGAACTTTTCTCAAAATGACTGATAATTAATTTATCAGCTATCTGGTTCCCATAGTACAAGCTTTGCTTAGTTTGGGGCTAGATGGCGTTGTGTGAAATGACTACCAATATTTAGTTATTTATTATTACTAGGGACAATTTGTTAACTAAAAGTATTTGCAATAGTAAATCTTAAAGTTACCATTCGTTTTGGCAAAAGCAGATAGAAAATAAGCTTCCAAATATTCCTAAAAGACCCTATAAATTGGATTGGGAAAGTCGATTTTAATCTAACGCGTTAGTAAGGTAGGTACGGTCGGAAAAATCAGAAATACTAGTAAGTATGATAATAGAAGATAAAGGCTAGTTTCACCATGCTCTGTTAATTAAACTAGCAACTTGTTAGCCTTTTAATTGCTTGGTAAAGTTGTTTTGTATTCCACCATGTCCTGACAAATGATTATTTTCCGTAAAATAGATTTTATTCTTGTTAATTTTGATGCCCGATCCCCCCTTTGGTTAACAAAAGTTTAGTGAAATTGGACCTAAGTTTAAAAAAATAAAAAAATAAAAAAATAATAATAATAAATGGTCAGGACTGTAATCCCCGGGCTCGGTAGATATCTTCCTCAGATCTTTAGTTACTTAGATCTTTGAGGATACCTAAAGAGGGTAGTCAGAGGCACGTCCAAACATGACATTTGGTACATGCCCACATTTTGCACAGTAGTTAGTATTCCGTACGTGACAGGTTGCAAGCCCATCGCCGCTTATAAGAATACTAACCTATGACACACACCTTCGAATTTTTGGTTCTAGGGTATCCCGGTTTCCTCACGATGTTTTCCTTCACCGTTTAAGAGCACTGGCATTGCGCACATAAATTTTTCGAATGGAAAAACTCATTGGTGCACGACCAGGTTTGAACCCACGACCTTCGGATCGTGAGGCCGGGGTGCTACCACTGCACCACCAGCGCTCTGCTGCACCACCAGTGCTCTTTAATAGTTTAATAAGATAATGGCGGTTATTCTCTTGTTCTTGACTAAATGATGTCAAACCAAGCTTTCACGATACCGACCTTATTTTAGTTCCATAACATTTCCGATGGAGGTAAATGTATGAAAGGATACTATTCGAAAAAAGTTTTCGTAAACTAAATGATTGATTCAGGCGTGACTTTGCGGAAATCCATTGCAAATACTGAAAAGGACGGAAATTTCTAGTACTTTCCCGCTAAAACTATTATCTAATGAGGTTATGAATTAAGCTTATTAATATTAATGAGCACCACAAAATGCCTTATAGAAATATTATTAATATTAATAATCCCAACACCACACCTCAAATAGAAACTCGACACGTGTTTCGCTTCTCCACGAAGCATCCTCAGGACCGTTGACTCGCTCCGCACTGGTGTTGCTCCACCGAGCGCCGAGAGAAAAGTACTTTTCTCTCGGCGCTCGCTATATTAATAAGCTTAATTAATAACCTCATTAGATAATAGTTTTAGCGGGAAAGTACTAGAAATTTCCGTCCTTTTCAGTATTTTCGTAAACTATCAAAAACTCATACTAGGGGTACAACGATGATGTTCTAGAAACGTCACATTTGAAACTTGAAGTCAATACAATTTGCATATGTCATGGTACGAAATAACAATCTAATATGAATTCGGTAATGTATTATGAATTCGTGGTGAGGACTCTGGTTTGAACCCACGACCTTCGGATCGTGAGGCTGGGGTGCTACAACTACACCACAAGAGCGCTCTACAAAAAAATTATATCCTCAGTATTTTCGCTGACCCTACATCTAAGTATGTGGGCAGACCGTTGAGTCATCCTCGGGTCTTCCAGGCGACTTTGAGATTTTATCCGCAGATTGAAGGCCTCAGATAAAACTGGGTAATTTTTGTGTGATGATTCAATATGGAAGGATGATTCAATAGGAAACGTGTAAATAGCACTTTAAACGTAATAGACTATTCCACTTTATTGCACACTAGGTGTTACCCGTGACTTTGTCCGTAAAGATCCATCAATATAACATACTATTCATTTATTATCCTACTGGTACCCAAGGTGGGTTACATTATTGAGTAAAGATCCTTTATTTTTTCTATATTCTTTATTTATTATTATGCTCTATATAATTTTTTTCTAAAGAAATTCCTTTCATATTGCACTTTTACATCTTGAAAGGCACCTTAATTTCATCTCTAGGAGCAGTGGGTTTGGCTCTACATTGCCTGTCAATTCGCCTTCTTCTTCTTTTGTTATCTCATCTGTCTGTTTTGAGATCAGTTTTGTCAGTGTCAAGTGTTTAAATCAGTAGTATTGACACAAAGTCAGTCAAATCGTTATGTCAATTTAAAACAAAAGATGGCTGTTTTGTTCAAAATTCTCGGGATTTCATCCGATGAATTTAGAAAGGAACTATTAACTTTAATTTAAATATTTTACATTTGCCTCATGAACTCGGGTTTTATTGGGAAAATAACAACCAAAATTACACAATAAAACTCAAAATAACACGAGAAAATTATAAAAACTAGAGCGACAAAGTTGACAGTTGAATGAATTGCAGAAAATCCCAATTTGCCAGTCAGTCAGTCACGACATAGTTCTGTATTATAGTATTGTGATAATTGTGTACTTACGTCTTTTGTCTCGAGTATCTCTAGTCCTTATAATTTGATGGAGCAAACAGACAGAGGGTAAACAGTGAAATTACCTTGTGGGTAGACTGAGGAATGCGAGGGAACGGGGTCGGGGCGGGGAGGGGGTGGAGACAGACAAATTATAAGCTTCTTTGCCTTTTGCATGTTTAAAGATAAATATTTGCTGTGTTAAAGGTGAATTTTGGAGAAATTAGCTGAAGGAAATTCACCCAAAAGAGGCGCTAATCTCGAAAACGTACGAAGTTTGATTGAGTGAGATCGTTACGCAACTAATTTTCACTAGTTTTTTGCCGAGATTTTTCAGTAGTTCAAAACACAGTTGGCCTATTGTCAATGGTTGCAAGTCAAGACAAGTACTTAGTACCAATGGATTTTTTATTTACAAAAATGTTTGCCGGCATTACTACTCGTAGTTTAGTAGTCAAACGGTGAAGGAAAACATCGCTAAGAAACCGACATGTTGTAGAACCTAATTAATTTGAAATAGTTTCAAGTTACATTGTGTTTCATTTATTTATTTGATAATTTGATTATTGCATTATAATAATATTATTTTAATGACCCTTGGTGATGACCACAAAATTTATTCTTCGGTCAACTCAGCCCACACCTAACTCAGCCATGGACCGAAATGTTCATACGAAATTTATACATTCTAGATAGATAACCACTAAAGTTCTGAAATGCAAAATGAACCCCCTATTCACAAACGAACGGTCATAGTTTGTCTTTCAAAATGAAATTCTCTTGATATAATCTCGTATAGCATAAAATGAGTTGCGAAACAAGAATAATGAAATAGCCGTGCAGATAAGTTTAACTGATATTGAAACTGTAGCACGTTTTGTGCCGCTTCCAACAATCCCGCTTTCAGGGTTGGTAAAAGTCAGATTTTAATAGAACTGTTTTACTACTTCTTGATTGGTTCTGATCTCCTGGTACTTTTACTCTGACTTCTGAAGCACGGTAAGCGTGGGGAAACCACGAGAAGTGCGCGTTTGATTCTAGTGGCTGCACATAAATATTTTTGGTCTGTATATTTCGAAGGTGTGTCATTCGTTAGTATTCTTATAAGCGGCGATGGGCTTGCAACCTGTCACGTACGGAATGCTAACTACTATGCAAAATGTGGGCGTGTACCAAATGTCATGTTTGGACGTGCCCCTGACTACCCTCTTTAGATATTCTCAAAGATCTAACTAAATGATTAAAGGTCTGATGAAAATATCTACCGAGCCCGTGTATTACTGTCGTGGTCATATTTATTTATTTTATTTTTTATTATTATCTTAACTCTTTAAAATCATAATTATGAGACATCACTTAGTATCCTTCTTCTTCTGTTCGTGTGTGTAAGGACTAAAAATGCACTTAAGAGATTTCTTATTAGTATTGAATAGGAAAAATTATGGTCTATTATTTTGTGATTCTAGTTTCACCCTGGTCACTTTTTATGACCTGGGAATGTGCTCGATGAGTTGCAAACTTTAATTTTTGAGCGTAATGGAGAATTTAAATAGGTACCTGTACCAAATCGGTTGAAAGTTTGTTATAGTAAAGCTTGTACGAGTATGTATACAATAACACTAGTTTTTGTTGTAGTCAAAAATACCTATTAGTTTAGATTTTACAGGAATTTAAACTTCGATAAATATCGAGTCCCGCTAGCAGTCACGTGACCGCATGTGACGTCAATTTACAACGCTTCGCTTAGGAGTTGTGTTATCCGATGACGTCACACCGTCACACGCATCGTACAAGTCCGCATCGCACGTTCACTTCTATAAATTGGAAACTAATTGACGTATTGAAGTAATTCTTTGACTTGTATTTTTTATTTTTGACCGAGTATTCTTAATATTAGGAGAACTATTCAAAATTAGTTAACATTCTTCAATCTAGATTTTGATTTTTGACAAACATTTTGACAACCTCAGTGGCGCAGCGGGCGAGAGTCCGCTTGCGACGCAAGAGGTTGCGGGTTCGATTTCCGCCGCGAAACAAATTTGTGTACGATCTGTAGAAATTTGTTCCGTTGGTCTGGGTGTTATCTATGTATAATAAAAATATATCTATCTATGTATGTAATGAATTAAATATATCAGTTACCTAGTACCCATAACACAAGCTTTGAGTAGCTTACTTTGGGGCCAGATGATGCTGTGTGGATTGTCCAGCATTATTTATTATTTATTTATTTATTTTAGTTATAAATTTCACTGTATCATTTGAGCAAAGATTTAAATCGTAGATATGCCCGTACGGTACTGAGACCGCGGCGTTTTGTTGCCACACGAAATGAGATAGCTCGCTCATTTGGCACACCAAATATTTTCAATTTCAGGGTACAAAAGGAATAAGTATATTTTTTTACGAAAGATCGTGCAATATAATTGCACAATAAATGGTGAAATAACTGTTTGGTTCATTTTTTATTAATCAATAGTGTGCGTGCACCGGCATTTTGTTAACACACACAAGTAAAAACAGTGCCACAGTTTTTGGCGTCCGGACATATCTATGATTTAAATCTTTGCATTTGAGTACATATTTTGTAACGGACCAGATAATAACAGAAAAAAAACAATGTGCGGAAAGGAAACCAAGTAGCATATAAAGTTGCAACCCTACTTGCAACATGTGCTTATTCATTTTTGGTATCGTCGGTGACGCGCGAATATAGTTGTCCGTTTATTTATGCAACTAGGGTAATTGGAACAGTAACTGGTCGCTTTTAATCTTTGGCCAGTTCATGAATTTTAGTATCATGTAGATATCTACATAATAGACTATACATTAGGAATATTATTATTACTTTTAATTAAATTCCAAACACTAATTTGTGGATTAAAAGTTACTCAAAGATCGTTCATAGATATCTCGCGTTCTTTCATATTTTTTAAATTTTAAAAGTAACTTCGCACTAGTCTGCTACTTTAAAGTAGCCAGTTATCTATATCTATATAAGAGCTTGACCTGACTGACTGATTGATCATCGCCGAGCCGAAACCGCTGAAGCTAGAAAGCTGAAATTTGGAAGATGGTTTCCTTTTATAACAAAACCACCCACTAAGGCGGGATTTTTGGAAATTCCACCTCTAAGGGGGTGAAAGAGGGTGAAAACGTTAGTATGAAACTTTTTAACGCGTGGAGCGATTTTCATGAAACTTTGTTTGTGCACTGTAAATGCAAAATAAATGGACACGTGTTTCAGGATTTTTCAATATAACCATCAAAAAGGTGTCAAATGGTCTTTAAAAAGGGGTCAAAGTGGGGTCAATGTTTGTATGGGAACTTTTTAACGGGTGGTGCGATTGGTGTGAGACTTTGTTTGTGTACTGTAAATGCAAAATGAATGGACACGTATTTCTGGATATTCCAAAATAACCCTCTAAAAAGGGTAAAAGGAGGGTCAAAGTTATGTATGGATTTTTTTTATTAGTGTGATTTGTTTAAAACTCAGTTTAGATACTTTAAGTGAATGAAGTCGCGAGCGGAACAGCTAGTATCAACATATTTTGCCTTACAGTCATGTAAAAACTTTTATGTTTTTATTTCACGAAACGCAAAATGCAATTCGGCACTTTCAACAAAAGTTTTTAATTCACAACGTGATTTTTATTTTAGCACAATATAACTTTTTGTAACTCCAAGTCCCAAGCGTGTTTTTGTATTTTATAAGACTTTTCAAATCAAGCTTCTCTTTTAGTGCTTATGCATAACAAGTTCGTAATCAAGATTCGTAACTCGATTACAAAGAAATAAAACATTTTTTTTATTTGTTGGTTATGAAGCAAGAAAAATCTATGCAGTTACGAATCTTTGTTACTTTTGGCAACCTTTGTAAGAAAAAAAAACTTGAGAGGTGTCAAGGGACACTCGGATGGAACGAAGTTCCTTTGCTTGCTTTCTATGAGAGAGAGAGAGACAGACAGAGAAACACGCGCACGCCGCACGGCTTACAACTATAGCAAAAAGTGTCGTTACAACTTTTCGTGAGATTTTTTTCCGTCTAGCCCCCTTTCACAACGCGCGATAAAGAACTTCGTTCCAAAAGTTTAAACCTACATTTACTAAAATGAAAAAAAAAGCTAGCCTGCAAATCTTTACAGCAATTCCCTGATAGAAGTTTTAGCCTAATTACCGATGGTGAGATTGCTGCATTGAGGTCGCCATCCGCACTAGGCGATTGTCCGTGTCTCCGCTCGGCGCCCATTGTTTTCCTACCCATTTCATAGCAGGCGGCGTGCGGGAGGGAACCATCTATATTTTTACTTGTTTTCTGGAATGCGGCATTCGTTTTGAAAAAACAGTTCTAGGAAAATGTTGTTCGGTTATTTAGTAAGGCGAATATTTTTATTAAAATCGCGAGTTTAACGAATAGCTCAAACGACGTTTGCGTGACACAATTGACAGGACACTCACAAACGAAAAACGTCATCTATGTATTATAGTTTCTAATAGCTAAACTCGCGGTTTTAGTTTGCAATTATTAGATAAATAAATAAAAAAATAAATATAATCACGACTGTAATCCCCAGGCTCGGTAGATATCTCCTCAGATCTTTAGTTACTTAGATCTTTTGAGGATATCTAAAGAGGGTAGTCAGAGGCAAGTCCAAACATGACATTTGGTACATGCCCACATTTTGCACAGTAGTTAGTATTCCGTACGTGACAGGTTGCAAGCCCATCGCCATGGAGCGATGTATGTCTATTTGTCATTAAATTATAATAAAAAAGCCTACGTACCTACTTACTTTGTGCACCTATACAGTCTTCAGCACACCAACATCACATGACACAAGCATCAGTCCATTGCCTAATTTAATGGACATTTAGTTTTTATTTATTTTTCATAAATCTAGTGGCCAGGATTTTTTTAAATATTTTTCCTGGATTCTGTGATCGAACTTTAAAGTAAGAAAACCTCAGAAAGTTTAGTCCTTACTTTTTGTTACACCCTATATATCTAAAAACAAAGTAAAAAATATCTCTATCTATATCTCAAAATATTTTTTCGGCTAATAAACGAGTACTTGTAAAAAGCAATCGACACCATTTCCTCCATCATAGCTCGAAAGATGGGACGCAAATGTGGAAGTGTAAACACACTAAAACTTGCGGCGCCAAGTCGAAAATTTTGGGACAAAGGATTCTACGTGAAGATCATCACACTAATTGTTCACCTAAAAACTCACACGCTGCATCTGGTATGTTCAAGAAAACTTGTCGCAAGAATGTTAGTGGCAGTCATATACCCATCACCAAGGTCTATCAAGAGGCTGTAAAACAATATGTAGATGCAGGTTATGACCTGGTGGATGACATTCCCACTTTTAATAGTATAAAAAGTTCATTATACAGAACGAGAAACAAGTCTCAACGTAACAAAAACATTATTCAAGCATATAAAAGACGTGGAAATTCTTGCAGAATTAAGAGACTTCGTGTTGTTTGACCACAATGAGGAGGAACGTATAATAGTTTTCTCGTCAAAAGACAGTAGAAAAATAATTCAAGAGAGAGAAGTCTTCCTCATGGACGGCACATTTCACAGTTGTTCGTCACCATTCTACCAACTATACTCCATGCACGCTGACGTTGGAAGCACTGAGAGAGAAACAAACATAATGCCTATTCTATTTGCGCTTTTACCAAATAAATTGATTGATATCATTTAACTGGACTTAATGCCTTAGATTATTTATTGTGATGACACTGAAACTGTGATTTTTAATGCTTAAGTCTATTTAGTATAAGATTGATATTAAATATTTAACGTTCTTTAATAATATTTGTGATGCAAAAAAGAATCTTCTCTACATTGTCTTTTATTTCTTTTTATATTTGTCCTATCTTATCAGAGCTTTTATTGCTAACTTTACCAAACAATTCCATGGACCCTTTGGGAAAGGAAATATTTTTAATTTTAAAATTTCGTGGACCCCTTAGGAATCAATGTATGGACCTTAGTTTTTTGAAAACAATAGAGTCGTGGACCTTTGGGAATAAGCCGAGGAGGGCGCTGACTCTGCTACACAGTTTTTTAACTTTTGCAGTAGTCAGCCCACATTTATTGTAGGTACTTATTGTACATTGTTTTTGTTCCTAATAAAGATTTTTGTATTTTTTTTGTAATGTTAGTGCATGAAGTCGTTTTCAACTTTTTGTAAAAATATATTAGTGATCAATGAGAGAAAAACATATTTTCTTCTTCTTTCTTTCTTTCTAGATAGTCGGTAGGTATTTAACTAGTTTCAATCAGTTTTTTTATATGACTGTATTTTAAATGTGCGCGCGAGTTGACGACAGAAAAGATTGGTAAAATCGGGGGTTGCTGATGATGCGGATAACATTTATTAGGACACAGTGTCTTGTCGAAAAAAACGAACTTGTCCGAGTCAGTAACAAAAATATTAAAATCAAAAGTGTCAATTGAGTCACTGTGTCCCAATAAATTTTGTCCAAATTGTCAGCAACCCAAATTCGGAAGGTGCCAACTCGCGCGCACTCGCGAGCTTCATGCTCGCGAGTTGACGAACTCTACGTGACTATCGCTTCCTGTGATGTTGTAAATAATTTTGATCCTGTTCAAGGACTCAGCCTTCCCCATTTATGTTAAGTCTCGGATAATCGGATCGAATGTTTCAACCCGAATTGTGTGTCAAGAAAATACAGTAATTACGAGTTTCCGATCAGGATCGGATCAAAGAGATTTGTTTAGATACAAAGCTATAAAAGACTTGTTAAAATGCTCCATTTTCTATTCGCTTTTATAACAAGATTCCAAGCGATATACCTGAATTATCGATTGGTTATTCATACATACATACATTCACCATTAAAATGCTACATTATCCCTGTAACATAGGCTATTATGTAGGTACCTCGCGAGCAAAGCCGCGAGCGGAAGCTAGTTTATTATAATATTGTAGTACATTGGCGTGGTGCCCTCTCGCATGATACCTCAATAGGCCGGAATGAACGCAAGATGACGATACGCCGACATGCATTGTCTTCTGGCGACGAGCCAAGACTGCACGCGCCCACCCTGACTTCTGAGTGAAAGTGATATTGGGCGGATGAGTACCTACGTGTCCAAATCGAAACAAAGGAGAACTCGGCGTCACTGTGCAGTCAAAAGTAATGAACTAGTATTTACTAGCTTCCGCCTATGGCTTAAAGATTGAAAGCCTGAGATAAAACTGGGTATTTTTTGTATGATGATTCAATAAGAAGGATGATTCAATAGGAAACGTTTGATGGAATTTTAAACTTAATGAACTATTCCACTTTATTACACACTAGCTGACCCGGCAAACTTCGTACTTATTTAGAAAACGTTTGTATGAGAAATAGAAAAGGGCTATTTTTAGGGTTTTCCCGGCAGTTATTCGAATTTTTCTTACCTTTTAAACCTTCCCTAGACCTCCACGAACATTTCAAGACCAAGATAAGATAAATCCGTTTAGCCGTTCTCGAGTTTTAGCGAGACGAACAGCAATTCATTTTTATATTATAAGAAGAAGACTAGCTTCCGATCGCGGCGTCACCCGTGAAATATAGTTTCACTGAAAGTTCATTTGACACATTAGTGAAAGAATTTTTCAAATCGGTCCAGTAGTTTTGGAGTCAAACAATAAAATCTTTCCTCTTTATAATATTAGTATATATACAAGCTGTTACCCGCGAATCCGCAAATACATATACATCAATATAACATAATAGCTTTCGCTCACGACTTCACCCGCGTGGTACCTTGAAAAACAAAAACAAATTTATCCAATTGGGAACCGTACATTTTTCCGCGATTAAAAGTAGAGGTGCTATTCAAGACTATAATCTATCTCTGTGCCAAATTTCATCAAAACCATTCAGTTGTTTTTGCTTGAAAGAGTTACAAACATACATCCATACATTCTTACAAACTTTCTCGTTTATATTAGTAGGCTTGCAAACATTAAAAAAACCCAACTGAAAGTGATTGAAAATAACAGCTGCCACATTGGCTTTTTTTTACATTTTGTATAGCTTTATGTTACTCTTGTAATCCAGATGAATCATATGACACCTCATTTTGTCGAAAAAAAAAAACTATTGTACCGAGGGTCTTTGGTCAACTGAGGCCGCTGTCAACTTATCCCGTGGAATGAGTTGACCTAATGCATTTTTAATCGCTCATCCCGCTGTCAAAAAAAAAACAAAAAGGAATGTTTTATTTGAAATTTATGTATCTAGGTACACATACCGATCTCCACATAATTATCTAGTGAAATAAACCTGTAATGTACTTCACTAGCTGTAGTTATACCTATTTGGAATAAAATCTGCGTATCCAAAATGTTCAATTCAATTAGTCAGTTTAACAATCCTACTAATAAAATAAACGCGAAAGTTTGTAAGAATGTATGGATGGATGGATGGATGGATGTATGTATGTTTGTTACTCTTTCACGCTAAAACGGCTGAACGGATCTGAATGAAATTTGGCACAGATATAGATTATAGTTTGGAATAACACATAGGCTACATTTTATCCCGAAAAAATATACGGTTCCCACGGGATAGATTGTTTTTGATTTTCACGCGGGCAAAGCCGCGGGCAGAAGCTAGTTTGGAATATTTCTGTCCAAACAGTTGAATAATCGAACTACTAGGACTGGATGGAATAAACGGTAATTACTTTAATCTATCCTAATAACTTTAAATAACAGTTACAACAAATTACAAGTTGATAATGTATACCTAGTTATTTCACAAAATGATGGTATATCTAAGTCAGAAAATATTTACGGAGTAATTTCCTAAAATAAAACGGTTTTCATCAACCAAATAATGTAAGGGTG
The DNA here is from genome assembly GCA_963675405.1 of Cosmorhoe ocellata. NCBI lineage: Eukaryota > Metazoa > Arthropoda > Insecta > Lepidoptera > Geometridae > Cosmorhoe > Cosmorhoe ocellata. The sequence goes on from OY776268.1 coordinate 5,217,855, forward strand.
TAGCCCGTCTTACAACGGTAAGCGCGTGAAACATTATTTTAACTTATATCGTTTCACTGCTGGGCAAAGGTCTTCATGAAAAAAGGTCAAAAATCTTTGATATTTTCGGAACGAAGTTCCTTACGGCAGGCTTGGAGGGGATAGGGATTTTGCAGCGCGACCGAACTGAAAAAAATGTGATAGTAAAACCGTAAGAAAAAGTGCGTGGAATAAAACCGTTAAATGAGACGTCTTCGTTCCTACCTGGTGTCCCACGACACCACATCATTTTTGTTTTTTTTTTCTAAATTGTGTATGAATGTGAATAATTTACCTTGGTATGATATGAAGTTGTGTCTAGAAAAAAACACTTGATCACAACTATAATCCTCAGCCTTGGTAGATATCTCCTCAGATCTCTAGTTACTTAAATCTTTGAGGATATCTAAAGAGGGTACTCAGAGCCACTTTTGTCTAGTTAGCGATTAAATAAGAATCAAAATTTCCAATATCAGGCATGGCTTAGTATTTCGAACTTCTACCCAGGGTCTGGAAAACTGATATTTATTAATTAAATGTATGTGAAATCAGCTTTTTCTTCAATTTAGGTGCTAATGTACTTATTATTATAACTTTTATACAACGTTAATATTCAGTGATCGGACACAAACTATATAAACAGTTAAGAAAAAAAAAATGAACGTATCACACAGCGCCATCTAGCCCCAAACTAAGCAAGCTATTAAGAACAATCATTTCATTTCACATTGCACCGCTCTACCATCGTTCACCACACTGCTTCGGGCCATCATCATCATCATCATCATTGGCCTGCTTACATCTAATAAATATGATTTATGTGACGTCAGGTTAAATAACAATTCGAAGCACTCGAACATTTTCGTTCGTGGCTATAAAGGCCTATGCGGGAGTGACAGCTGGGTATATTCGGGCCATAGCCATGTTTAACCTACTAATTTTAAACTAAATCTTATACCTTTAAACGAGCAATTCTTGTATATATCTATATAATATGAATCTCGGAAACGGCTCCAACGATTTTCATGAAATTTAGTATGCAGGGGGTTTCGGGGGCGATAAATTGATCTAGCTAGGTTTCATTTTTAGAAAACGTCGTTTACCAAAACAAACCGAGCAATGCTCGGTCACCCAGGTACTAAATAATAATAAGAAAAAATCGAGAAACCATTTGGATTGCTTTAAATTAAAGCTGAAACACAGTACGTCCTCGCCACAAAAGTCTTTTAGCCTAAAATAGGTGCGTAAAATAAAGGGAAATTGCTTATCGCCATCACTACGACCACGCCCGACCAATTGCGTTCAATTTCTTTACGTGAACCAATTTGCTTGAAGCCGGAAACCTGGTTATTGAGAGTAAGATAATGTTCTCTTATAGATAAAACAGCCTAAAACGATTTAATCTAACGAAAAAGGTGTACAATGTGATACAATTTAGATTTTAACATGGATACGGCTTGTCTAAATTAGGAATAGGCGGGCCACACAACGAGGTATAAGGCTGGGTGTACAATAAATCTTATCCTATTCTATCCTAACCTAATAATTTATTCTACTATCCTGTCTTACCTACTACTATTTTAAATGCGAACGTTTTGTATGTATGGCTAGGTGTATGGATGTTTGTTTGTCAATCACGCTGAACCGATCTGAATGAAACTTGGATTATTTTTAACTTTTTTCCTTGGAATAACACATGGACTACTTTTTATTCGGGTAGGTACCACGCTAGCAGAGCCGCGCGCGGTTTTTAGTATTATAAATGCGAAAGTTTGGATAGATGTATGTATGGATGTTTGTTACTCAGTCACACTGCATCGGCTGAACGGATATGGATGAAATTTGGCACAAACATATAGTCTGCAATAGCACATGGCTATAGTTTAACTAGTGGAAGCTAGTAAATAAATAATTGTTTAGAAATATATACAGATCTATATTTTAATATTTTTTTATCCGACTGGCCTCACAGCTCAGTTGTACTAGCTCTGCCTTCTGCGCTGTAGGTTGTGGGTTCGATCCCCACCCAGGACTAACATAATTTGTGTGAAGAACACAGATGTTTGTTCTGTGTCTGGGTGTTAGTATTCTATGTATGTATTTCCAAATGAAAGGTATATAATTAGTCTATCAATTATCTGGTTCTCATAGTACAAGCTTTGCCTAGTTTGGGGCTAGATGGTTTTGTGTGAACTGTCTAACAATAAATTTATAGACCTTCATACATTTTAGTACATAGTAAAGTCATAGTTTTTATAAATTGTTTCAGTATATAATAAGTAAATAGAAATAAATAGGTATTATTAATAGGATTATATATTATATTATTTAAGTAATTGTAGATTGTGTAGGTATTTTTATTTATATTAAATAGGTAGGTATATATATGTTTATTATTATAGGTATTTCTTTATATTTATCACGCCTCACCATCATTCAGCACGCCCAGGATGACTGGTAGAGAATGCTTTTAGCATTAAGTTCTCCTAGCATAAATAATTTGTGTGAAAGTGTTAAATATGTAAATAAATAAATAAAGTCAACTCTAAAAGTTGGAATAAAAAACTATCAAATAGTTATCTCTGCGAGTCTTGAAAATATTTACCTACATTAAAAAAAACCTTTATTAAGGCTGTTACATTCAATAACACATATTTCACGTTAAACCGGCTACGGCTATCATTTCAACTTTTTACTCAAACCGGAAGCTGCCAGATGGCGCCAAAGGATTCGTTTTATGGCCTTTGGATTTTATCCCATGCTTTGAATGGGAGCTTAAAATGAACTTCTGGGACATGCTTTTTTGGCTCTTTAGTCAACTGAGGCCACTCTAAACTCGTCCCGCAGGATGAGTTGACTCGTATATTGATCGGTCAACTCATCCCACTGTCAAAAAAAGACAAAAAATAGTGTATTATTTGAAATTTATGTACTTACACATGTTATCTACGATGCATTCGACTGTCGACTTTGTCGCCTTTTATATTATTTTTTCTCGTGTTCTTTTGAATTTTTGTAATTTTGGCGGTTATTTTTTCCTTAAAGCTCGAGTTCTTGACGCGAGTGTAAAATATGTGAATTATAGTGAATAGTTCTTCTCTAAATCCATCGGAGGAAATTTTTGATGGCTTTCTCTTTTACTCTTAAAATATAAGAAAGAGACAGCATCTATATTTTAGCGATTGCCAGCCTTAATCAGGGCCAAACTTATGAGTTGGTAAGTATTATGTAGGTAGCGAACGTAGGTCTACCATGAGTTTTCAAAATCTACACTCGCTAGCGACTGTAGTTTAAAAGTTGTATGAAAACTTGTACAGCGCCTCTAGCGGATAGTTGGGTACTAAAACGTCACGTCCCTATCCTACGTCACAGCGTACTACAGCGACTGTAGTTTGCGCTTCATTCATTTGCTTAGAATTTGGTACCATGAGTAACAATTTTGACAGACGTCATAGTATTATTAGTATTAGACGGGTATTTATCGCGTTCAAATTACCTTTTATTTTCCCGACGTTTCGACAGGTTTGCACGCTGTCGTGGTCACGGGTCTACCCATGACCAGGACAGCGTGCAAACCAAAAAATACCCGTCTAATACTAATAATAATATGTTCAGATCGCGTAAGTTTAAAAGTACATAGATATCATAGTAGCTACTATTACTACTGTAGTAACGTCAGCCGATCTAAATGTGACAACTCATGGCAGACGTACTGAAAGCTTTTCAAATAGTATATTTAGTATCTAAAGCGCAGTCTATACTTTTATAAGCGCTATAGCTGGGACTCGCATCTGTTGTAAAGTTTCGCTTTGACTAACTTTTCCATCCGGATATTCGTGAAATAATACCTACCGTTAAAGTTTATACTTTGTGGATTAATGTTTACTTTGAGAATTTATTTAAAATTAGCTTTGATATTCAAAATTTTAAATAATATTCACAATAATAATCACACGACAAACATTATAAAAACAAATATACGGTCGATTTGAGAACCTTCACCTTTTTTTTTAAGTGGGTTAAAAATTTATCTGCGTGCCGCCGCATAAGATCGGCAACGCTGACGTTTTATCCGTTCAATGTGCCACTTGCTTTAAACGTCAAAAGGTAATGGCTAGTGTACACAGTGCGAGCTAGCGTACGAGTCAGTCTGCCGAGTAGCTGCACTGCAGTAACTCGCACTGTTTGGACGTCACTTACGAAGTAACTCGCACGTGCGAGTTGGACAGTAGCTCGCATCCGAGTTACTTCAAGATTTTTTTGTTTTCACTCGCATGCTCGCCCGCCAGCATTAGAGCGTTATCACCGTATTTTTTATAACACGTTCACTCTACATCGCAGTAACTCGCAAGACTGGACAGCAGCTCGTGTGTCGTGTAGACAGCAAAGGCGAGCCGACCTACTGGCGTACGAGTAGACAAGCCGTGTAGCTGTCTACTGTCTGGTCAGCAGCATCGCTAATTGATCGAGCGAGCGAAGCGAGCGAAGATCTCAGTGGCAGCTATGCGTTTGGCGTTGTATGTATGCATATATGTTTGTTAGAGCATAACTTAAGAACCGTACATCTAATCTGCATGAAACTTGGAGGGTTTAGAGATACTGCTAATCAAATTTACTGGGAAGCATATGAGCTTAATCGGTGTAGTATTACTATTTATTTCTATTTATAAATAAAAACTTATTATAATAAATATTATAATATAAATCCTTTTTACTTTTTTAATGACTGTTATCTAAAAAAGCAAATGAAAAAACGTCATATTTGAAAGAATGAGCAGAAAAAGTATAATATTTACATCGATGGAAAAAATGGAAGATAAACATATAAAAAATCGGACGCTGGTCTGATCTCAAGGTCTGAAGAAACCATCCTACGAGGAATCGCTGAAAAATATCTTCCGAGGATTTCTCTAACTCAACAACTCAAGTCCTGGAAAATATTTTAAAACCTTGACCAGTCCAGTGATAACCCCGTTAAATTTCAGATACCTACTGTAATACTATAAAGCATAACTAATCCTGGAACCAATATCTTGAACAAAGCCTGGTGAGGCCCTGAGGACGAAGCTTGGAAAGCTTGAGGAACGAACCACAGTAAATTGGGTTAGTTTCTACCAGCGCGACCAACAGAGTCATACAGAATCTTAAGGGACTCTCGCGCGTGAAATTATCTACCCCGAGGTTCTTCTGGAGACAGATAAAGTCCACTCCGCTCATATTCTGTGGTCCAGTGGTGTGAGACCTTGAAGCAACAGCTATCCTAAATGCTCCTGCTAGACAGTCCTGGACTCTGAATACCATTTAAAACAAAAGACTACCTAAATATTGTCCTCAACCGTTTATCTGTATTTACATCTAAACTCTTTAATTTCTATTAGCTTCAGTTTTATTTTTATTAATTCACTGTAAATAGTATAGGTAGGGACTAATTTGTACCTTATATACGAGTACATACATAATATATCTTTATACTCAAAATTTTCTTTAGATAAATAGCAGTAGGGAGATAGTTTTCCTTTCTTAGGTAGGATAATCAAATATTTGTTTGTGATTAGGTTGCGTGGCATAGTACCTACATAAAGTGTATCTAAAAACTTTAGGGCATGAATACAAATAAGGATTGTGGACATCGGGCGCGAGATCTCAGTTCGGGGCGAACTACTAGTAAAATAATTAGTAGGTACTGTTTTCACCTACATTTCCAATTTTAACAAGAGTAATGTATGATCTTGTTGACCCGGGATGGCCAGCTCAGATGGCGAGGGGTTCGGTTCCCGACTCAAGATAAATGTCCCGAGGATCTGCAAATATTTGTGCCTGGTCTGGGTACTTTGGGTGTACGTTCTATTATGTCACCTGTTCATAACGCCCAAGATAAGAAAACATGATCACGACTGGAATCCCCAGACTTAGATCTTTGAGGATATCTAAAGAGGATCAGAGGCACGTCCGAATAAGACCTTTAGCAAATGCTCATATTTTGCACAGTAGTTAGTATTCCGTACGTGACAGGTTGCACTGGCATTATAGCTACTGTCGCTAATGCCAGGAAAAGATGGTGAAGAAACTGGCATACTCTAAAACAAAAAATCGAAGGTATCATAAGTTAGTATTCTTATAAGCTATGGGCTATGGGCTTGCAACCTATCACCTACGTAATACTAACTACTGCGCAAAATGTGGGCATGTGCTAAATATTATAACTGTTTCGACGTGCCTCTGACTATCTTCTTTAGATATTCTCAAAGAGATCTAGGGATTATTTTTTCTTGTGCTCGTAGGCAACATTCTGATACAGAAGCCAATCAAAGACAACAACCTTTGGATGGACTTGACTATAAAAATCCCATCACAGATAGGCACATGCAATATATCAGAAGCAAAATTACACGCAATGGGCGCTGTATGTGCTTTAATAAATGGGTGTCATCAAGATAGTCATATTTTGGGACGTGGGGCCGTCACGTTGTGATGGTGATTTAAAAGAGGCACAAGTCATGAAAGCTCGGAAAAGATAATGGTAAACAAAAAAAATTTACACGTTTTAAAATGTGACCGTGGCTACAGCAAAAAAGAATCGTGACAATCAGAAGGATTCTCAACGGACTTCGTGAAACTTTGTGCCACGGTCACGGCGAAACATCACAAATGTAGATGGACATATTTATCAATGGAAATCTTTATGAATGGACATTTTTTACGAACGGACATTTTTGAGAATGGACATTTTTGTGAATGGGCATTTTTATGAATGGACATTTTTGTGAATGGAAATTTTTTAACTAATTTTCATAGTTGGACATTTATTTTGTTGTGCAAAAGGACGAATGGTACACCTCAATATATTTTTTCAACCCAAGCCACAATATAATGTTGAAGATCTTAACTCAATGTTTATTACGTTTTGTGACGTCTTGTGCTAGGTAATTAATTACAGATTTAAGATACAGCACCTGGTTAACAGAGCTTTGTTCACTTTTTTTTTTTTTTTTGTAAATCTTGTTTTTTGGAAAATGAAACCTAGCTAGATCGATTTATCGCCCCCGAAACCTCTTGCACACAAAATTTCATGAAAATCGTTGAAGCCGTTTTCGAGATTCAGATTATATAATATATACATATATACAAGAATTGCTCGTTTAAAGGTATAAGATAAGGAATGATGGAGGTTTTAAAATGTTATTAAATGTTGGTGACTGTATTTTGACAGTTGCATACGTTCAAAAAGTTAAAGATGATTGTAAATAAAGTTTGGGTAGCTAAAATAAACAAAGCTCTAAAATATCAAACGATAATAATGATCAAATTAAATTATAAGATTATATACAAAACGATACGGAAATCCTACAAATTAAGTGTAATATAAAAGAAATGTTGCCATAAATTTAAAAAATACTTCTCTCGTAACTTGCACCAACCGCCTTCATATCCGCCTCAAGAATTGACCAGAAAATGGCAACCTTACTTATGTCTCGGGCGGATCGCTCCGCCCAAATTATATCGTTAACATGTGGATAGCAACTCTATATTTTTGCTTGGATTTCATTCTGAGTAACATTCTTTAGTTTACCCTAGCTAACCCTTGTGCAACTTTGTTTTAAGTAATATATTACTATGTCTCCGATGCTATTGGTCGTAGCGTGATGTTATAATAATATAGCCTTCCTCGATAAATGGACTATACAACAAATCATCATTTCAAACTAGTTCCTGAGATTAGCGTGTTATTGAATCAAACAAACAAACGAACTCTTTAGCTTTATAATATTAGTATAGATTATTACCCCTATTTTAGCTTACCCTTTTTTTTCTATTCTATTGCCGAGTAAAAGTTTTATATCATATTAATTGTTTTAGTCTTGTTCTAAGTATCGCTAAGTTGTAAGTGACTTTACCCTAAAAAGAGGGTAATGTCCAAAAAATAAAATTTTGTTAGCTTTTCCATTCAAATTTTTGTAAACTCTTATTCCTTTATCCTTCCTTTATGGATACTGATAAATAAAGTTAACTGTGAAAGAGGCTCACCATAAAAATAAACATTTGGATCAAAATTTAGCACTTCCATGCCATCCGATACTATATCGCAGGGTCCAAATTGGAGATTTGCGATTTCTGATACGCCAGCAATAAATTGAAATTTATCTAACGGCTTTGTATAGGGAAAGAGGACGATGTTAAAACATTTTCTTGGTATAACGGGATGTAGAGATTTCAGATTATTTACTCTTTACCAGTCTATACGTATAATGTATTATATTATATAAACATGCCTTTGCATGTCTGAAATAAATGATCGAGTTAGTGACTTTACGAAAATCAATTATTATTATTGAAAAGGTACAATTTTTTTTTGATTTTTCATTCAGACTCAGACTTAGATTCAGATTCCAACAGACATTCAATTATGTATATTAACTGATTTTTTTTATCTATCAAAGATATTAATTTCTAAGTATGTAGTATCAAACAAAGTCTTTTTCTCTGTAAGTATGTACTTTGTTTTAGTGGCCTTGTTTTAAACTGTTTAAAGATTATTGTAAGTAAAAAAGCGTCTCATTCTAACTGCATCAAAACCATTCTATTGTCATTCAACTTTACCCCTTCGAACAAAGCGTAATGTTACGTTGTGCAAACTAGAATGGTGATTTAATTTAACTTTGCGCAGACGGGTTATGACGTCACTACCTCTAATATAAATAGAAGCTAGTGCTTGGACTTCACTTAGTGGCCCACTTCAGCTTAACATGGATATAGGGAAAGCTTTATACTTAGAAGAGACTTGAGCTAAGTAAAGTTATGTTAGGCGCAATAAGACACGTCTATGTCTATTGTCTATGGATGCGGCGCGCTTTGGGCTCACCGCTTCGTTATTTTGCGGACTTATCTGGTGGGTTGCCAACGTGTCGCACCAGATCGAGTGATCACAATGTGACTCGTTAGGAATTTTTTGGGAGTTTTTTTTCCATCGAGGGCTCAATGAGACACGTGTTGCGGCACGCTTTAGGATCACCTCTTCGATATTTTAAGGGTTTATCTGGTGGGGTTCCAACGAGACACGCTAGATCTATTCACAGTGGGACTCGTTGGGAATTTTTGGGAGTTTTTTTACCGTTTTAATAGTGTGACTCGATGGGAAAAAAATCACAACGAGTCACACTGTGACTGGATCTGGTGTAACTCGTTGGGAGCCCACCGTTTATCTTAACATTTCGTATAAAATATGTACATTGAAGAGCTAAGTAAGTTTTTTGTTGTATTTAATACGCAGACAAAGTCACGAGCGTGTTAGCTAGTATGATACAAGTTTACCCTCCTCTGAAATATTATAAACGTGAGAATTTGTATGTATAGATATAAATATGTTTGTTACTCTATCACGCTGAAACAGGAACAGATCGTGATGAAATTTGGTACTTAGGTATAGTCTGAAATAGCACATAGGCTACTTTTTATCCCGGAAAAAATTACAGCTCCCGTGGGGTTTGTTTTTGTTTTTCAAGGTACCACGTGGACGAAGCCGTGGGTGGAAGCTAGTATTATAATAATGCTCGAAAAGAGCCTCTAAGGCATACTTTTATTCTTTCACCACACTAGTTCAAAAGTACTAGTGAGAGAATAAGAAGAAGAAAATGTTAGTATATGAGATCACTCACGACGGCTTCAAGCAATTTACGACATTAAAGCAAGTAGCAGTTGTATAGAGATATCGCCACTACGTACCTCTAGATACGGATCAATTTAGGTTGGTCGACTGACGAGCGGGTAATTTTCTAGACTAAGCTAGGTCAAACCACGTGAGAGACTCCAGTAAAGTGAGGTCCTAATCGAAATGGAGCCTAGCTTATACTTAATAGTCATGTATGATAGTTAGATATTATCCCAGCAAATACTTAGAAGAAATAGCTTTATTTGAAACTAGCTTCCGACCACGGCTTTGCCCGCGTGGCAACTTGAAAAACAAAAACAAATATATCCCGCGGGAACTGCATATTTTTCCGGGATAAAAAGTAGCCTATGTGCTATTCCAGACTATAATCTATATCTGTGTTTATAATTTCAGAAATAATATTTTATATTGATGGATTTTTGCGGAAGAATATTATGGGTAACATCTAGTCTATACTAATCTTATAAAGAGGAAAGATTTGATTGTTTGTTTGTTTGAATTGAATAGGCTCCAAAACAACTGGACCGATTTGAAAAATTCTTTTACCAATGTGTAGAATGAACTTTCAGGATGAACATAGGCTATATTTTATGTAGGTACTTCGCGGGCGACGCCGCGTGCAGACGTTAGTTGGGTATAACTCTGAAACACAGCGTACTATTGGAATATTCTTTGGTTCTTTATTGGTTTGTATCACATCCAGTGTTGCCATTACATCAAGGTAATTTACCGCAACGAGGGCACTTGTCCTCTCCATTGTTACCGGTGACTGGATTGCTACTTTCACAGTGGGGGCAACACAGCCGCTTATACCTACCTTACGAGTACCTTACTCACTTCTGTACAAGGTCTTGGATGGAAACATTTTTTATGCGGCCCTTTGAAGTAGGTAAACATTGTAATCATTTATCCTACTGTAAAATGGAATTATTATTTTTTATCTACCCTCTTGTCTAGTTTAAGTAACTTTACTTTTTGTCTTCCTACCTTTGTTGTGTTACAAGTATATGTACCTACTTGAAGAACCACGGAAAAGAGGGAACTCTTCTAACACAGGTGTAAAACTTAACAGCAGAGATCTCAACCCACAATTGATTTACTATGTAACTAAAATAAAAAGATTTTTACTTTTTTTTTTAATAATGATTGTTTTTGGTTAGAAACTCCTTGGTCGATTATTTTCTGTATCTAAGCGTTTACGTTGGCGGTAACATTATTATGCTTGTGAGTTGTCTCGTCACTGCTAACGTCATTTTCACTGTCCTTGATCCCTTGTCATTTAATTTTGCTCCCTATTTTACTCGTATTACAATTTTAAAAACATTATCCAAATGTGGACTACAGTCAGTGAACGGACAGAAGTATTCCTTGAGCTAAAAATTACCCCATAGAAATAGAGCCCTGGTAGGCGTGGCTTGTCAGTTTTGCCAAAGAATTATATCAAAAATTCACAAAAGCTTATTACACGTTACACGGCAATTGAAACCCAAACGTCGAGGGAATAAAGTCAACATTAATTAATACTTGGCAAATCCACGAAAGAGTTCCGAAATTGAAATTGAAAGTGAAATTTGGTGTCATGTTTTGCGGATATTTTTCTTGCAGAAATGCTTCTATGTTTTTTCGTCTACTAACTACAGTACTATAAATATTATAATCTAAATTTCATTTAACAAAGTGCAGTTTGACAGATTGGAAAATTGAAATACGTTGTCTAGTAGTTTAGCACAAAAGTAACTTTTCCCAATAGCTGAAACGTTTGGCAAGACAGGTTGGTAATTAGGTGTAAGTGATCTTGGACCATTTGTTACTGGACCTGACTTGCTGCTCTTTGGCATGTCAATTAATTACACAACCAGGTAAATTTTGGCATGGTACGTCGTAGCATTCTACGATTTCAGTATCTTCTCTAACTGGGCTCGGCATTGATAAAAAATATATAAACTTATCACAGAACAGCTGTCTGATTCTGTAAGACCTCATTCTAAACTTCGAATCCGAATCCGCTGTGAGTTTCTTGATATGCATTCTAAAAACTCGGTTGATGATTCGAATTTACACTAGCGCCACTCTTGCGAGCGTGTCAGAGAGTTGAACTAAATTGACGGGGAGATTTTGACAGATAAAGTATGAGATGACGTAAGAAGGGCATTCTATACGGAAATTCCCAAGTCACTTCGACACTCGCTTGGAACTCGAACCCGATTCAAAGTGTCAAATAAAAAGGTCAATGTCAAATGTCATTTTGAACCCTAGGCGAAGTGAGAGTGAATTGCGATGTGAGATGCGAGTTAATGTTTGAATTTTACAGAATCGACGTACTGGACAACTTCAACACAACAATTTGGGCTTGTAAATGTCTAGGACATTATAGTAATGCAAAACTTATGTAGATTAGATAAACAAACATATTGCATTTATGCCGAGGAGAGTGCGATCAACATTGTGTCGAATCTACAAGCGGTTTTGGCACCATGGCACCTAGCAACTATGTTCCCAAAGTATGACTAGTGAGTCGATAGAAAACACACTTACATAATACTAACATACCCTGTAGGTTTTATCTTTGTTATTATCATATAAAATACCTTTTTGCGAGCCACAGTCTCGCGGGAACGAAACGTTGAGAGCAAAGTCAACTTGAAGTTGCGTGGGCTTCTCGGTCAGGCTAGTTTTCTTTTATAATGTATACTTAGAATAGCAAATATTGGGTCAACAAGGTTCATCCTTTCGTCTGAACTCGTACAATCCTAATCTATCTTACGGCCGGTTCACACATGTCTCCGTTTTACTGTTCCGTTTTATCGTGTACGTTTTTTTTCGTCGATGGCGTATGTAGTTGTATGAACGACTTCACACATGGCACAGTATTCTGTATACAGTAAAAAATATCGTTCCGTAAAAAAATTACATTCCGTTTTGTCATCGAATACTGGACAACGGAACAGTAAAAATATACGGATACGTAGAATTTTAACGGATAGATACTGTGTATCCATCCTTGTAGAATAGCGGCGGTATACTGCAAGTTTTCTGTTCACACATCGCATCCAGTAATGACGGATCCGTTGAACGTTATACGGTGCCTATGTGTGAACAGAGCATAAATTTATGACGTATCCGTTAAAAACGTACCAGTAAAACGGACTCCCATGTGTGAACGGGCCGTCACGTTGTAATATTTGTCGTCTTGTTTGTTTACGTTTATCTTCAGCTGTCATCTGTCAGCCCATGAAAATATGGTCCGGAGTAGTTTTATAAGTATTTCTTCTTCTTCTTCAATTACGGCATCTGTCTCTTAGAGAATAATTTTGCCAGTGTCAAGTGTATTTATAGATAAGTATTGTCTATAAATACACTTATATGATATTATATTGGCATGTTATGAGAAGAGATGAATGTCATGTGACGAGGAGAGTGTTAGATATGAATGTGGATGGATACAGGGGTAGAGGTAGACCAAAGAAAAGATGGATGGACTGTGTGAAAGATGACATGCGTAAGAAAGGAGTGAGTAGGTACTGAGATAACGAATGATAGAGGGAGGTGGAAGAAGATCACATGTTGTGCCGACCCCACATAACGTGGGAAAAGGGCAGGAAGATGATGATGATGATGATATTGTCAACGTCACAGAGTCAGTCAAGTTGTCAAGTCAACTTACGTTGTAATATTTGTCGTCTTGTTTGTTTACGTTTTTCTTCAGCTGTCATCTGTCAGCTTTTTCGAACCGTTCGGCTAACAGCGGTTACGCACTGCGTCCGATCCGTATCCGTGAAAATATAGATCTAGAAAACTCGAACCGAATTCGGATATTGCTTACGCACTAGTCCGATCTCTGATACAAATCCAAGCGATTCAGGAGCCACCTTTTGGCATACCTCATTTTACGTTCATACAAATAATACCATGGCTAATTCGGTCCGTCAAAAACCATCTCCGGAATGGAGATTCTAGAATGACGGAGAGAAGTCGGATGACGGAAAACGTATGTAGTGCGTAAGCTACCATAGCAATAGTTCTACGACTACTCCGGGCCATATTTTCACGGGTTCGGATCGGATTCGGATCGGCCGCAGTGCGTAACCGCTCTAAGGCTCCCTTAGTGGACTGGTCACCGGTGTGACACTTCATAATCCCATTACAATAACTACGTTTCGTAGTAGCTTTTAGTGTAACTAGATATTTTAAATTTCAAATTCAATAACACTGATGGTTGTCAGGGATGAACAACTTAAGTGCAAAGATGTTAAGTGAGTATTCCACTTAGAGCACCGAAACTAAGAATAGTTTCGGTGCTCTAAGTGGAATACCCCATTTAATCAACTTGCTTTGAGAGATCTTTTGGAGATTTTTATAGAATAAAATAGATGCTAGTGAAACTACCGGCGACTTCATTCACGTAATACGTTTTCACATATCTCTACTCTCTATCCCATAAAATAAACGTCTATTGTTCGTTAGACAATCACAATTTTTAAGATAATAGTCATAAAAATATTTTTAAATGTGAATACAATTTTGGTTTACAACTTTTCATTCATAACGATAATGTTATTTGTAAAAATTGATTAGAAGAAGAAAGGAAGACCTCGGCGTACGTACCTCGATTAAATTGGGGATGTTCTAGAGAAAGGCCCTGGTCCAGAGTACCCTAAACCGACGCGCATGTATGAAGAATTTAATGAGAGTGAATTAAGCAAATGAGGTACTTATGTCAAGATCGTAGCAAGTGGAGATCCGTGGTCTCTGCCTACCCCGTTGGAAAACAGACGTGATTTTATGTATGTATGTAAAAATTGAGTAGGAGACGCGATAAAAATAATAAGTATTTGAGTCCAGTTAGTATTAGGTAACTAATCAGTGGTAAAAACTATTCCTAGTTTACGAAGTTTCCTAGTTGTTTCAGCCAATAAGTTAATTGCGTCTAAAATAAACTATTTTCCTGATAACAGGTACTTAAGTATTAATTAGCCAATTAGCCAGTAATTATTTTCTGTCAAGGGTTTTGACCACTTCTGGTATAACTATTCTCAGAATAATGCAATTTCAAATGCTAATAAAATGGCAGTTTACTCTTTGATTGCTAAGAGTTATTTAGAGCAGGGGTCGGCAACGCGCGGCCCGCGGGCTGCATGCGGCCTGCGGACGTCTTGCTTGCGGCCCGTGAATGTTTTTTTATATAAGTTAAATATCAAGAAAAATACATGAACGAACCACGATCGACCGTATAGTGTGGACCCAGCCTTAAAACGCGCTTCACTCTGACCGCGAACGAACAAATGAGCGAAGCGCGAGTACATTACAATTTTTGGTAGCACTTATAATTTATGCGAACAAACTTTTTCAATTGTCAATTAAAGAAAAAATAAATATGCTTCTCGTCTCACAGATGAGCATTTGAGAGCCATAGTTTGAGCTTCTAGGGTTAATATCACAAGTGCGGCCCGGCCCGCCTTTAGTTTATTTTGCCACTTTGTGGCCCTTGCCTGCCAAAAGGTTGCCGACCCCTGATTTAGAGTATACTTTTTGACCAAACTTAGTCTAAGGTAGGTATAATATTTTTTTACAAAAAACTGTAAATTGACTGCCACCTGCACCTCATAAAAGCTACACACACAATATGATATCCGAAATTGAGCCGATGTAACTTGAGAGCACTGGTGGTGTAGTAGTAGCACCCCTGCTTCATGGTTCGAAGGTCGTTAGTCCAAACCTGGTCGCGAGCCTGGGGATTACAGTCGTGATAATGTTTCTTTTAGGAGGTAATATCCAAATCCCTACCCATACAATTTCAAAAATTCCCGGCGAAAGCTAGTTGGTACATAAAAGCAGTGTTTCCACTAAAGATTTTGGTTCTGCCTTAAATTCTTTTAAAATTATCCCTAAAAATCAAGAAAATATCGTGTTACTTATTTCTGATGTCCTTCACAACACAAGCTAGTACTATCCAAAAGGTAAACTTAAATATGTCGGATTATAATAAGAATATTTATCTAAGAATCCCTAGGTAGAGCTCTAGACCATAGAATGAAAATGATGACCGCATCAAGTAATTTTCACCCAAAAATTCCCTAAATCCCTGTCGTAATAAAAATAGCCCTAATTTGTGCATGAACTAAGTATTTACTAATAATAACAATATAATGTATAATTTGTCGAAATATTTTTTTCTGGATCCAATTTATTTTGATATTTTCATAATTGTTTTTGTAGATTATTGTGTTTTGAAATTATTGTGTCAATTTAATGTAACATATGGACCTATTTCCGCTACCTCGGTTCACTCATCCAGAACGACGGTGAGGTAGACCGAGACGTGAAAAACAGAATGAATGCGGGATGGATGAAATGGCGACAGGTCACAGGCACTACGTGTGATCCGCGGATGCCCCTTAAGCTTAAGGGGAAAATCTACAAGACGATCATTAGACCTGTCGTATTGTATGGATCTGAATGTTGGACAACTAAGGCGACGGATGAAAGAAAAGTGCATGCGACGAAGATGCAAATGTTGAGATGGATGTGTGGAGTGACGAGAATGGATAAGATAAGGAATGAGCATATTAGAGGAAGTTTGAAAGTAGCGCCGGTGACAGAAAAAATGAAGAGTAATAGGTTGGCGTGGTATGGGCATGTTATGCGGCGGGAGGAAAGCCATGTCACAAGAAGGGTGATGGATTTGAATGTGGATGGATACAAGAGTAGAGGTAGACCCAAGAAAAGATGGATGGACTGTGTGAAAGAAGATATGTGTAAGAAGGGAGTGACTACTGAGATGACGGATGATAGGGGAGAGTGGAGGAGGAGAACCTGTTGTGCCGACCCCACCTAGTGGGATAAGGGCAGGAAGATGATGATGATGATGATGATATGGACCTATGTAGTCTGAAACAAAATTAAAAAAATAAAATTATCACCTTAAAAAAAGGCGAAATCCCTAAAAGTGGAAACACTGCATAAAGGTAGTTGTGAAAACTGGACCTTACGTAAGTAATTCCAATCCATCAAGCTGACCTTGGGAACCGGAAGTGGCTCTCACCTGCACATTGGCAACCCCGGCACGTAACTTCCACATTCACACCACCCTTCAGCTAATGTGTCGGACTGTATGTCTCCCATATTAAAGTCAGGATAATGAAAATGTTTTGAATAAAAACGTTTCATAAAGTATTATGAAATGAAAATGAATAAATTAAAAGTCAAAAAACTTTATAAATGCAAGCTTTTAAGATGTGCATGACTATTCATCAGTAATTTTGTCCGCCATCATGGAGGTCCCGCTAGATTGGATTTAAAGTCAAATTCAAATTCAAATTCAAAATATGTTTATTTTCAATAGAATCACAGGGATCACTTTGAAACGTCTTACATACTAGGTGAGTCTAAGTGCCAGTTCCAGTCCTATCCCCAGTGCGAGAAGAACTGACAAGAAACTCGCTGGGCCCTAGCGCTTTTTTTGTAGTAGGTATATTATATTGATGGTTCCCCATATTTTGGATTTAATATGACGTTGTATTAGTTTTCGTGTTCATCCTAGCAAACCCTTTTATTTGGTTCACCCATACTGTGGTAGTGCAGACAAATAACTAGTCCGCCATTTTAAATTATCCGCCATATTGGAATTAGAATGACGTTACATAGCTAAGCATACATTTTCATCCAAAATAAGCGTGTATACCAAATTTAAGTGAAGGAAAACATCGTGAAGAAAACGAGCATACCCTGGAGCTAAAAATTCCATGGTTAGTATTCTTATAAGCGGCAAATGGGCTTGCAAACTGTCACGTACGGAATACTATCGTCCTTAGATATCCTCAAAGATCTAAGTAACTAGAGATCTGAGGAGATATCTACCCCTGGGGATTACAGATTGATCATTATATTTCTGGTTGATAGACGAAATTTTCCAAGGCAACGAATTTAAATCGTAGCATGTACAGTGTACAGTATCAACAAAAGTTGACACATTTATTAATTCCTATGTTTACAATAACAAAAGGACGCAGGACTGGACGGTACATTGTAAAGATATGGTGAAAATAATGTTTTTCGGCGTCTTTATCTCCCTTATAAGCCGCAACAGCCTTACTTAGCTGTAATGATAACAATGGAGGCAAACCGTTGGTGTTCTAGTTGTAGGGCCAGCAAATGGGCGTATACCTTAACCACCCAAAAACAAACTCTTATCTTATTTATTTATTTATTTCTTCTTAATTTATATTTTTGTATACATTCTTCCGTACTGCGCGTACCTATAGTTTTTTTATATGAAAAATCCATTGCATCAGGTTTGAACCCAATATTTTGAGATCGTGAGACTTTCGTCATTGTTCTCACTATTCTGGAATAACATAATATCAACCAATCTTTTATTGCTCCAACTTCATGCTATCAGCTCGAATGATTGAAAAATGAATGAAAGAAAAGTTTTTAAAATAACGGTAAAATATCAAATTGAGTAGAATCACGGGTGTTACTGGTAAACTACCAGTACCAGTGAACGGACAATACGAAAGTATTCCTTAAGCTAAAAAATAACACGACAAAAATAGAGCCCCTGGTAGGCGTGGCTTGTCAGTTTTGCCAAAGAATTATTATTATCAAAAAATTACATAAGCTTATTACACGTTACATGGCAATTGAAACCCAAACGTTGAGGGAATAAAGTCAACGTAATCAATTTTTGGCAAATCCACGAAGGAGTTTTGATGTGTGAAATTTTGTCATGTTTTCCGGATATTTACTGGAAGAAATGCTTCTATGTTTTTTCGTTCACTGACCGTTGCCTATAAAAGCACAAACTATTTAATAGTATTGGCATGGCAGTAATTGATCGAAATTGCTCTAATCGCTATTACAATGGCCACACATGTTGGTCATTCCAGTTAGGACGGGACATGCTAGGGTAATCTTTATTTATGGCTGCGAGTATTACCAACTGGTCTACATAGGTAACAAACCTGTGTTGCTCTGAATGGGGCTTGAGCTGCGATGGTTTCAGTAATTGGTGTTGGAGACTTGGGAGAACGCAATTTCAGGCTATTCAACCTGCTACAACCTCAGATTGGTTTACCACCATCATCATCATCCGCAGCCCGACTTCACCCACTGCTGGGTATAGGCCTCTCTTTGCATATGCCATTGTCCACGGTCTGCTGCTAGCCTCATCCAGGTCCGGCCCGCGACGGATGCCATGTCGTCAGCCCATCTCGCTACCGGACGACCGACGCACATATTATACCCGGTTCTTGGACGCCATTCAGTTAACGCCTTACTACACCTGTCTTGTACTGGTTTACCACTCAAATATAAATAACTAGCTGATGCCCGCAGCTTCGCTCGCGTGAATGTCGATTATCGCGACTTTTCATACAAACTTTCATTCCCTATTTTATCGCCTTGGTATGGGTAGAATTAATCAAAATCCTTTCTTAGCGGATGCCTACGTCATAACATCTACCTGCATGACAAATTTCCGCCCGATCCGTCCAGTGGTTTAGGCTGTGCGTTGATAGATCACTATGTCAGTCAGTCAGTCAGTCTTTGAGTTTGAGTCTTATATATTTAGATTAAGATTATGTTTTTCACAAAAAAACACATGATCACGACTGTAATCCACGGGCTCGGTAGATATATTATCTCCTCAGACCTCTAGTGACTTAGATGATTGAGGATATCTAAAGATAGTCAGAGGCATGTCTGAACATTACATTTGGTACATGCCCATATTTTGCACAGTAATAAGTATTCCGTAACTACGTGACAGGTTGCAAGCCCATCGCCGCTTATAATAATACTAACGTAATATGACGTTCTAGGGTATGCCGGTTTCCTCACGATGTTTTCCTTTACCGTTTGAGAGTACTAACATAGCGCACTTAAATTTGAACACAAAAATTGATGCAACGACTGGATTGGAACCCAAGACTTTAGGAATAGAAGGCGAGATCACTACCACTAAACCATTAAAGCAACTATTTTGCTGCAATTTGTAATTTGTCATGTTTTGAGACTTTTCACAGTACCTAAGTAATTTGGAATGGTCTCAAAAGGATTTTAAAAACGTCTCAA
Source organism: Cosmorhoe ocellata (assembly GCA_963675405.1). Taxonomy (NCBI): domain Eukaryota; kingdom Metazoa; phylum Arthropoda; class Insecta; order Lepidoptera; family Geometridae; genus Cosmorhoe; species Cosmorhoe ocellata. The sequence continues at coordinate 5,237,614 of OY776268.1, forward strand.
ATACCCAACTGGAACCAAATCTGAGGTATCTAGGTGTTTTAGGTCAAGGTCAATGAACTGGGTAGGTATTCTTCTTGAGAGGTTAAATCCTTTTCATTATACTTGTTTGCAAATTAAATTTCCAATTTAAATTCTGTAGTAAGGTACCTATACAAAGTATTTCATTTTGTATCCTTTGAGAACCTTGAATACGTTTACAAAGGAGATCATTGAATGAGTCATTTTTTTATCATTGTCATCATTGATTTACTTAAAAAAAAATAATTAAAAAAAAATATTTAACAGTTCACAGTACCTAGTTAGTATTCCGTACGTAACAGGTTGCAAGCGCATCGCCGTTTTTAATACTAACCTTTGACACATACCTTCGAATTTTTGGTTCTAGGGTATGCCGTCCTTACGATGTTTTCCTTCACCGTTTAAAATCACTGGCATTGCGCACATACTTTTTTCCAATGGAACAACTCATTGGTGCACGACTAGGTTTGAACCCACGATTTTCGGATCGTGAGGCAGGGGTGCTACTACTACACCACCAGCGCTCTTATACAACACAATAATTTTAATGAAAATTACATAGGTTTACATAATAGTGATGTAGATACTGACAGTATATCTGCCTTCTGATCCTGAGATTTAAGTTTTCACCAATATTTTCATTCGAAAATAATTTCAGTGTTTTCCTTCACCGTTATAAACTGTTATAGCAAATATAGTTTTTCGAAATAAAAAATCAGTGCAGGACGATTTGAACCCATAACCTTAGGATCAGAAGACGATGTTACCACAAGACCACCCTGGCATGTTAAACTTTTACCATTGTTACCTTCAAGGTGTTACCTTAAATTACCTTCAAGGGGCTTCAAGGCGGGTTGTCGGCAGTTGGTACACTCTTTTGTTATGCAAATTACAAACATTTTGGGGCAGTTAGTACACTGGCTACAGCCGGAGTAAAGTGTTTTCTATGCGAAATAAACTAGTATTGACAAAAAATAACAGGATATATTACGATAAGTATTACAAATGTTTTTTTTGGGGCTAAGTATTAAAATTTATGTAGTTATCTTGTGAAACACAATAAAAACACTCGTTCGACAATCTATAGGTACAGTAAATAGCAAAATGAATACAAATTATACACAACTTCTGTTATAAATAGTGTAACATGACTTTCTTTTATATTATATAGATTTAATTTTTTGATAGTAAGCCAGTTCCCATTGCTTTACCATTAATTTTAAATCAGAAATTTTAATTTGTCGATAGGTACCAGGATAGCAGAAACGATGGAGAGGTATTTCACTGTAGATCTACAGAGTCGAAAGATCACAAGTCGAGAAAACATCTCCATGGTTTATGCATTCCTGGTACTTGGAAATATGAACTCAAGTGTAGGATAGTGGTTTACATTGTAAAATGTATAAGTAGTGTTATGGTCAGGAATTTAGTTTCGTGATATTAAAAATAACAAAAAAATTGATTAATTATTCATATTTTTTTTGAGTAGGGTTACAGAGATATAGATTGCGTGGGCGCCGGCTTTAAACTGATCAAAAACTCATCTTGTGTAATAAATAATTAAATATCTTGCTTACAAGTTTTACTGTTTAAATCTTGTGCTGATCCCACTCACTGGGATAAGGGAAGAAAAATTATGATGATGATTATTGTTGTTTGTATTAAAAACACGTAACACTTTTGCCAAGAACTGTATATTTTTCTGTGCCAATTTCAACCTTAAAGAAGGAGTGTACAAACTGACCATCAATGTATGGAATATCAAAATAACTTTTTTTAGGGTTGAGTGTACGAAACGCCGACAACCCTTCAAGGCTACCTTGATGGTGTAACCTTGAGATTTTCATCTGTTATTATCTAAATGCGATTCTCGAAAGCGATTTTTCCTCGTGCGAACGCGACTTAGCGAATAAATCGGCTTACCCAATACAAATGGAAGTTTTTATTATCACTTTGAGAGAACAGTGTAGCTCTGAGGTTTTAAGCCTTCCTGAAACTGAAAACGTTTCAGTAAACGAGTCTTTTCATCAATACATTGATGGTCTATCCGTTTTACCCGCATTTGAAGAATGAAAAATGTGTTAGAGGAGTATGCTGACACTGTATCTCAAACAGCTGTGCGGATTTTGACAAATCTTGAATCTGCCTGGATTTCGATAGTGAGTAGTGACATTAATGAAATATAATGTGTTAAAAAAATTATTATGGCGACTATAAAGCTATTTTATAAGTATTACTAGCATCCCGGTACGTGCTTCGAAACGTATAAAGTGAAATAATAAAAAAATTTAGGTAATTGCAAACTTCACATAAACCATCTGATAAATAGTCCGAATAAAACCTAAAAATGTGGATAGGTGAGCTCGTTCTTGAGTTATAAAATAACAACAAAAAGTGGCATTGATTTTTATATATTATATAGAGTACCTGGGTGACCGAGCTTTGCTCGTTTTTTTGGGGTAAACGAGGTTTTCTAAAAATGGAACCTAGCGAGATCGATTTTTCACCCCCGAAACCCTTTGCATACTAAATTTCATGAAAATCGTTGGAGCCGTTTCCGAGATTCCAATTATATATATATCTATATACAAGAATTGCTCATTTAAAGGTATAAGATTTAAAGTCGGGTTTTATGTTTTTTCTTTAAACTAATTCTGGTTACGATTATTTAACTTTTTTTCGGTCGTGCATTAATAGGTTTTAATTCTCGGTTCTCATTAACTCTCGGAAGGTACAATGGTAGGATCTAGGTGAGTTTCGAAAATTAAAAATAAGATTTTTTATCAAAAACACTATTTGCGCCTGATAATAAATAACTTTTCAATGATTACACGATGACACTTAAACATCTTTCAAAGATATTATTTTTGTACGCATTCAAATCACGACGTTCTATCAAATAGGGAAAGTTGAAGGAAATGTTTGCTGAAAATCGTTCGCCAATACCTTGGTTTATTCCCATTTGTCCCCCTGCTCTGTCCCCTTGGGGTGACAGATGGGATTAAAACGTCCCATCTGTCATCTCTCCTCTGTTCTATCTGTCTTTTCTTGGAACAGATAGAACTTTTATTATTTGAAAAAGTCCCACGTGTCCCCCTCTTGGCAACGGACAAACAAAACTGTTATAAATTAATTAATATTTTTTAAATTTAATATAATATATATTTGACTTTGAATTTGACTTTGAGACTGTTACATGCTATTTTAAAGTCTGAAAAATACTTAGTTGCTTGTTTTAGAGTTATTACAAAGATTAACTGTAGCATTCCGTCAACGTCAGGGTATTGTCTTTCAGGTCACGGCTAACGAAATTATCACTCTTATTTTACAGAGACCAATTTGTGTCAACGCTCCCGGTGAATTCTAAAACAGTGTGTGGCTATGAGAATGGCTTTTTGAATCAACTTAAGGCTAGATACAAAGAATACATACTATCCTACTAATAATTAAAAACGCGAAAGTTTGTAAGAATGTCTGGATGTCTGGATGTATGTTTGTTACAGTAAAGCTTGTATCTATACAAATACACTTCTTTTATTTGTAGTCAAAAATATCTATTAGTTTTGATTTTACAGGTATTCTAACTTCGATTAATATCTAGTCCCGCTTACAGTCTCGTGACCGCATGTGACCGCATGTGACGTCAATTTCAAAACACCGCTTATTAGTTGTGTTGTGCGATGACGTCACACCGTCATACGCATCAAGTACGAGTCCACATCGCACGTTTACTTCTATAGATCGGAGACTAATTGACGTATCGAAGTAATTCCTTCACTTGTATTTCTTATTTTTGATCGAAAATATGGAGAGCTAATATCCAAAATTAGTTAACATTATTATTGTCCACCAATATATTTTTTTTTATTAAAGTTAATTTAACCTTAGGTACATTTTGATCGCGGGTCTCGTAGCTCTAAATAAAACTCAAATTGTAAATCTCCTCCATTTTACTCGAAGTGACTACAGGGTGGCGTCGAAATCGTTTTGTAAATTGTTTACGATAAAATAGGACCTAATTTTTTGTCTCTCATTGTTTTATTATTATTAAATTAAACCTTATGACTGCCATTTTGAATATAAGAAAATTTTCAAACGTAGCTTCGCAATTTCCCACTGCTCCTTCGACTAACAGATGATATCAATTTTGCAAAACATTTTTGATTATATAAAGATTTTTGCCTCCTATTCATAACTAGCGACCAGCCCCGGTTTCACACAGGTATAAAAGTATTTCTATTTTTTTTTAATATAGTTTATGTTCTTCTGGGATAGTGTAGAATTCTAATGGTAAAAGAATATTTAAGTTCGGACCAGTAGTATTTGAGTTCATTAGTAAAAAACAAAAATAAAAAAACTTTCCTTTTATAATATTTGTCAAACTAAATAATCTTAATATAAAACCTTAATACAGAGCCTATTCAATGCAAAGAAACAATCAAATCTTTCCTCTTTATAATATAAGTATCTATAGTAAATATGTAAAGGAAAAAATGTAGCAATGCAAGAGATGAAACAAAAAGGTCTTATGTAACTCAGTAGTTCAATACAAAATAACAGGAAACCGAATAAATTCTTGATATAATTCGACCCAATTTAGCCAATAAATCAAGGCTATCCGGTGGCATGGATATTAAATCGTGAGGAACGCGGAGAGGGTTTGATCTGGGGATAGATTACAAAGATTGGTGACGACTGGTGCGGAAGGGGAGGTAAGTATGTAGGGTGTCTACTCTGCGAAAGGATCAACGATAATAATACAAGGTGAGTTTTTGGTCAGTTTAAAGCCGGCGCACACGTAATCTATATCTGTAACCCTACTCAAAAAACAATATAAATAATGAATATATTTTTTTGTTATTAATAATAACACGAAACTTACTCGATAATATGAGAACCGCTAGTAGTTGCTCTTCGTTTTTCGGCATGCGAATTTGGCGCGCGGCGCGGTGGTGACTCTGCGCGCCTTACCATGTGTTTAACACACTTTTTTTAATCTTTTCGACTATTCAATTGCGTACGAAATACTTATCAAATTCAATAACTAAACCAACGATACAAATACGATGAAGAAATAAAAGAATTGGGCGCCGGCTTTAAACTGACCAAAAACTCACCTTGTATTATAAACAAGTACTTATGTATAAAAAAAAATGGTCACGACTGTAATTCCCAGGCTCGGCAGATATCTTCTCAAACCTCTAGTGACTTAGATCTTTGAAGATATCTAAAGAGGGTAGTCAGAGGCACGTCCGAATATGACGTTTGGCACTATGCCCAAACTTTGCATAGTAGTAGGTAAGTATTCTGTATTAGTATTTATAGCAAACTGACAATCGATTTTTATAGCCACCATTTTGATTTTTTTTACATTTTGTAATAGCTTTGTCACTTTTGTGACCCAGACAAATCAACACCCCATTTTTGTCAAAATCTGTCTAGCCGTTTGGGGTACAGTGACAGCCAAAGGTATTCGCATGCTAACTTTCAGGGTATAATAAATTAATAAGGACTAGCTTCCGCCCACGGCTTTGCCCGCGTGGTACCTTGAAAAACAAAAACAAATCTATCCCGCGGGAACCGTACATTTTTCCGAGATGAAATGTAGCCTATGTGTTTTTCCAGACTATAATCTATATCTGTGAAAAATTTCATCCCGATCCGTTCAGCCGGTTCAGCGTGAAAGAGTAACAAACATACATCCATACATCCATACATTCTTACAATCTTTCGCGTTTAATAAGGATTGTGTTGTAGTGAAATGCAAACAAGAGCTCTTATCAACGCATGTATTCAGAGAGTAATTAATCAATTGACTCAATGATAACGTGAGTAATTAGTTATCTTGAGTGGCATATTTAATTTACTCGAATGCAAACAATGAGGGTTCTTTGAGGTGAATGTGAGTTCTTTTGGATGTAGCTGTAGCCAAACGGCTGTACCGATTTTGACTAAAAAGGTCTCGATGAATTAGACTCGATCACAAAAGGGGCTGTGAAAATCTATTTTCAATTACTTTACATCGGGTTATTTTTGTTTTTTTACCCAACTGTGAAGAAGGAGGATAATGTTTGTGTTTGGGGTGTATGTATGCAAGTTCCTTCGGCTGTCATTGTAGCTCAAATGGCTGGTCGGAGTTAGATAAATGAAGTGTTGTAAGATTCCTCTAAATTAGAAGAGTAACATAAGCTACCATGAAATGTCAAATAATACTAAGGCGGATGTCAAAAGTTATTTCAGTCGCTATAAGTAGTTTTTTTGTTTTTTTATTTAAATAAATACTTGTTAGGTGTATATAATAATATGTTTTTAAAACATATTTTAGTCTTCTTAAGAGCAGAAAACATATTTGTTTATTCACAATAACGTTGTAAAACTACTTAGTTACTCGATCCACGTAATAAGTTAACAAGCGGTCTGCCCACACGACTTAGGCTGGCCGCACACGGGCCACGGACCACAACCACAAAAGGCCGCCACCGACGTACTCATACTTCCTGTTGTTTTCATACATTTTATATCGACCGTACTCGTTTGATGCCGGTGGTCGCCACACGCTACACGTTCTAGCTCTTAGTGGTTCCGTTTGTGTCTGTCGCGTGGCCTGTGTGCGGCCAGCCTTAAAATTATAGTTAACGAGACTTCGAGTCAAAGTCCAAAAGATACTGATCGAAGACTTGGCTTGGTTGTGTAAAGCGTAGCGGTTCAAAGTACTTAGATGACCGCGTGTTCGATTCCTACCATCTGAGTCAAAATCTATAGGGTTTTTAATGAAAACTTGATCAAAGCATATAAAACTGCTGAAGATATTTGAGATTTTCATTAAATTCAATAATTAATAATTCTATGCTTTGAAGTAAAAAAAAAAAAAAAAAAATATGATCACGACTGTAATCCCCAGGCTCGGTTGATATCTCCTCAGATCTTTTAGTTACTTAGATAGAGGATATCTAAAGGGCGTAGTCAGAGGCAAGTCCAAACATGACATTTGGTACATGCCCACATTTTGCACAGTAGTTAGTATTCCGTACGTGACAGGTTGCAAGCCCATCGCCGCTTATAAGAATACTAACCTATGACACATACCTTCGAATTTTTGGTTCTAGGGTTTGCCGGTTTCCTCACGATGTTTTCCTTCACCGTTTAAGAGCATGGCATTATTGCGCACATAAATTTTTCGAATGGAAATACTCATTGGTGCACGACCAGGTTTGAACCCACGACCTTCGGATCGTGAGGCAGAGGTGCTACCACTACACCACCAGCGCTCTTTGAAGTAATTAAAACAAAAAAATACAAAGAATTAATATTATAACTAAACCACAAAATCAACATAATTTAGTAAGTAGGTATACTTAGAATGCTATTTTCACGTCTATTGTTATCTTCAATGATATATTTTTTACTAAATAAACATTGTAGTTAGGTAACGAGTTAAAACCAGTTTCAATCTACATTTAATAATCATCTCTATATAAGTCATGTACAATAATACGACCGTTAATTGACCAAACAGTTTCTGTGTAAGCGGTTTGTTTATAAAATTGAAATAAAATTTATTAAAAATGTTAGTTAGTTCTTGTGTTTTTATGTGTTTGAGTTTAGTAGTAACAGTGGTGCAAGCGGCAAGAATTTTGACAGTGGTGCCAACCCCATCGATCAGTCACCAAGTGGTATTTCGACCTTTGACTCAAGAGCTGGCGAGGCGAGGGCATGAAGTCACCATCATAACAACAGACCCAGTGTACCCTAAAGGCCAAGCACCAGCAAATTTGACAGAAATAGATTTACACACGTCCTACAAACTATGGAGAGAAATAATATTTTCGAGTGATGTAACAAGTGGACAGACAGATGATATGTTCCAGCAAATTAAAACGTTTTTCCCATTAATATCTGTTATAATACAAGAGCAAATTAAACATCCAGATGTGAAAAAGATTATATCGAATGAAGTTCAGTTTGATTTGTTGATAATTGAAGCGTGGGTACGACCAGCTCTTCTATTTACTCATGTGCTGAAGAATACACCAGTAATACTAGTTAGTTCTCTGGGAGGTATTGGTGGAATTTATGACGTCATGGGAGCACCTTCCAGACCGCCTCTTTTGTATCCCACCCTGCTGCGACAAAGGCTTACCGATCTAACGCTTTCGGAGAAAGTTAGAGAACTTTACAACCATTACGTATTTGAGAATATTTTCACGAGCCAAGATGTCCTTGATGATAAATTGATAAAGAAAATATTGGGGCCTGAAACACCGAGTATTAAAGAATTGGAGAAGAACGTTGATATGTTGTTTTTGAATGTGCATCCTTTATGGGAAATGAATAGGCCGGTGCCGCCGAATGTGGTGTATATGGGTGGGATACATCAAAAACCTGTGAAGGAACTGCCTAAGGTAAAACAAAAAATTATAGAATGATGCTAGTTTGTAAGTTTAATTTGTAGGCAATAATCTTTGGAACATTCAAACTGATTTAAAACATTCTTACACTTGTACTTTGACATAACATATAGACTCCCAAATGTTAAGGGGTTATGTTTTAGTGTAATAATAGGTACTTTGCTTATTTATTTTACGAGATGTACAACTAGAAACTAGACAACTTATTTATAAAACAAAATTTATAAAAATACATCTAGCTATTTGAAATTTAAAATATTGTACGGAACCAATTGTTTATCTTTACTAAAAATTATGAATATCATGTCCTTATAAGAGCTGTTCAACAGTGTAGTCGTTTATTGATTAAACAAACTTCCGTGCAAGTGCGTGTCAAAACTGTGATTAGTATATTTTATTTAGAAATCAAAAAATATACAGCCGATATGCAAAAACCAGTGCATATTTTAGTGTATTTAAGTTTGACGGTGTTATCAGAAGCGGCAAGAATTTTAGTAGTAGTACCAACGCCATCGATCAGCCACCAAGTGGTTTTCCGACCGTTGACTCAAGAACTAGCAAAACGAGGTCATGAGGTCACATACATCACAACAGACCCAGTGTTTCAAACAGGACAGGCACCAGAAAACTTAACAGAAATTGATTTACATGACATGTCGTACAAATTCTGGAGAGAGGCAGTGTTTTCTAGTGAAATGACAACTGGAGAGAAGGATGACATGTTTCAGCAAGTAAAAACGTTTTTACCATTAATATCTGCGATAGTCCAAGAGCAAATAAAACATCCAGAAGTGAAAAAAATCATGTCGAATGAAACACAATTTGATTTGTTGATACTAGAAGCGTGGGTTCGCCCAGCGCTGTTATTTTCTCATGTGTTTAGGAACATACCTGTGATACTGGTCAGTTCTTTTGCTGGTGTTGGTGGGATTTATGACGTAATGGGAGCACCTGCTCGACCACCGCTTCTGTACCCTACACAGATGCACCAAAGAATAGTTAACCTTACTCTTTTGGAGAGAATAAAGGAACTTTATAACTATTTTAAATTTGAGAATCTTTTTGCCACCCAAGATATCAGTGATGATAAATTGATAAAGAAAATATTAGGACCTGAAGCACCGACTATTAAGGAATTGGAGAATAATATAGATATGTTGTTTTTAAACGTGCATCCTATATGGGAAATGAATAGACCGGTACCACCGAGTGTGTTGTACATGGGTGGGATACATCAGAACCCAAAAAAAGAAATACCAAAGGTAAGATTTAATGTTGTATTTTGAAATCTAAATTTATCTATATACTTTTATTAGCTACGTAGATAAGTGTAATTTTTTTGAATAAGGCAACATGACGTTAAAGATAAATTAAAACAAGTTATTCAAAAACTATAAAAACGTTAGGCACGTGCCTAGAACAAGTTATGGAAATACCCAAAATTTAAGGAACTACATCAAGTTTTATCAAAAATAATCAAATAATAAAATCATCTTTAAATGTGCTGTTCAACAGTGTAATCGTTTATTGATTAGTCAAATTTCCGAGGAAGTGTGTGTAAAATAACTGTGATTTTTGGTAAAAAAAATGTATTAATCTATTGCTATAAAATTTTGAAAATATGAAGCTAAGTTTATGTATTTTGGTGTGTATGAGTTTGGTGTTACTGTCTAAAGCGGCAAGAATTTTAGTGGTGGTACCAACACCATCTATAAGTCATCAGGTGATCTTCCGCCCTTTGACTCAAGAACTAGCAAAGCGAGGACATGATGTCACAGTTATCACGACAGACCCTATATTCCCTAAAGGACAAACGCCAGAAAATTTTACAGAAATAGATATACATGACACATCGTATACAATCTGGAGAGAGAAAGTGTTGTCGAGTGAACTAACCAGTGGACAGAAAGACGACATGTTTCAGCAAATACAAACATTTTTCCCATTAATATCTGTGATAGTCCAAGAGCAAATAAAACATCCAGAAGTGAAAAAGATCATGTCGAATGAAACACAATTCGATTTGTTAATACTAGAGGCGTGGGTTCGCCCAGCACTGTTATTTTCTCATGTGTTTAAGAACATACCTGTGATACTGGTCAGTTCTTTTACTGGTGTTGGTGGGATTTATGATGTTATGGGCGCGCCTGGTCGACCCCCTCTTCTGTACCCTACACAGTTGCACCAAAGAGTCGTCAACCTTACTTTTATGGAGAAACTTAAAGAAATTTACAACTATTGTAAGTTTGAGAATCTTTTTGTCACCCAAGATATCAGTGACGATAAATTAATAAAAAAGATATTTGGACCTGAAGCACCAAGTACTAGGGAATTGGAGAATAATATTGATATGTTGTTTTTAAACGTGCATCCTTTATGGGAACTGAATAGGCCGGTACCACCGAGTGTGTTGTACATAGGTGGGATACATCAAAACCCCGCAAAGGAATTGCAAAAGGTAAGATTTGTACCGTCCATATTGTGACTACAAAGTTCTTAAATTATTTTTCTTATCAATTAATTCTTTCTTGATATCAAGCAATTACATTTTCACCCATGCCTTACCTGTTTTGAGCATGTATTTAAAATTATTATAGTTACTCTCACAATAATGGCTATGTATTATAGCCACTAATATTTTAATATTATTTTTCAAATCTCATTTCTCTCTGCTAAATAGGCATTAAACAAATGTTTTCCTATAAATAACAATTTGAACTTAATAAAAACAACTTTTATCCATGTAGAAGATTATTAATCCTATGTATCTCAATATTGTACGGAACCAACTCTTACATAATGAGCTACTCTAAAACAATATGTAAAGTAGCTATTCTTAGCCATCTATAAAAGAGCTCTTCAACAAAGTAACCGTCTATTGATAAAGCAACGAGCGAGAATTCATTACATAGTGATGTATCTAAATATTCTTATACAAACTATTTAAATGTTAACAATGTCAAAACTTGCTCGTATTTTAGTGTGTTTGAGTTTAATGGTGATATTTTCTAAAGCATCAAGAGTTTTGATAGTGGTACCAACACCATCGATCAGCCACCAAGTGGTGTTCCGACCGTTGACACTGGAACTAGCAAGACGAGGTCACGATGTCACCATCATCACTACAGATCCAGTGTTCCCGAAAGGTCAGGCTCCGGAAAATTTGACAGAAATAGATCTACACGACATGTCGTACAAAATATGGAGAGACGCTGTATTTTCGAGTGAATTTCCAAGTGGAAAAAATGATGACTCATTCCAACAGATGGAAACATTTTATTCAGTGATGACATATTTATTTGAGAAGCAAGTGAAGCACCCTCAAATACAGAAGATTATAATGAACGAGTTGAAATTCGATTTGTTGATAGTAGAAGCGTGGGTGAGACCCGCATATTTGTTCAGCCATGTACTTAAGGATATACCTCTAATATTAGTGAGTTCTTTAGGAGGTTTACTTAATAATTACGAGGTTGTTGGTGCTCCAGTCAGACCGCCGCTTATGTACCCTACACCTTTACGCCAAAGACTCTATAACCTTACTATATCAGAAAAACTGACAGAACTCTATAATTACTACATGTTTGATAGCATATTGAATAATCATGATCATGTTGATGACCAGTTGATAAAAAGAATCTTAGGGCCTGATGCGCCGTCTATCAAGGAATTGGAAAAGAATATTGATATGATGTTTATAAATGTACATCCGATATGGGAATTCAATAGACCAGTACCACCTAGTGTCGTGTATATGGGTGGGATACATCAAAAGCCGGTGAAGGAACTACCAAAGGTAAAGCAATATCGTCGTCATCGCAGCAGGAACATAAATGCAACTCATTCAGCCATTGAAAATTCAAAGCAATTGAATACTAAATTATACATATGGGAAAGACGACTCATTTAAATAAGTGTAGATAAATATAGCACTTACAACTAGTTAATATTATATGTGCAAACATACTTTTATGTAGATAATTTTGAAATGTTGAGCAATGCTAGTAAATAGTTGAAATCACAACCACTTTAAATCTATTTTATACCAATGTACTATTTATTTACTGTATCTATTTTATTACCTGTTTAGTTGCCATGTCATGTGTATTTTGTGATGTGTAATTTGAAACTTTTAAATGTTAAACATGAGTCCTAAAAAAAATATTTTTAAGCTATTAGATACAGGGGCCTTACCACAAGCGCTTCAAGCAGTATAAAGTAATATATCTTTGAAATTTCCACAATAACCTATAAAAATGTATTAACGAAGTGTTATTTCAAGCTTGAAATGTGACGTTTCAGAAACAATAGTTTGTACAAGCTTGTGGTAACAAAACTAAAAGAAGTCTTATTCACTTCCAGGAGCTGAAGCAGTACTTGGATTCCTCAAAACACGGAGTAATATACATCAGCTTTGGAACCAACGTCAGCCCTTCGCATCTGCCCCCGGAGAAGATTCAGATGTTGGTGAAAACGTTCTCCAAGCTGCCCTACGACGTTCTGTGGAAGTGGGACCAGGACGAACTGCCCGGAAGGTCAAAGAACATCAGAATCTCAAAGTGGCTTCCTCAATCAGATTTGCTTAGTAAGTAATTATCCTGCCCTTATCCCACGCTAAGGTGGGGTTTGCACAACATGTTTTCTTTCTTCTTCCACTCACTCAGATTCGTCAACTCTGAATCAATATCAATAGTATGTAAACTAATAAAAACCATTTTTGCAGATGCCAATAGTATTTTAGAGTATACGAGTGTGTCATAAGATAGTATTCCTATAAGCGGCTATGTGCTTGTAACCTGTCATTTAAGCAATGCTAACTTTTGTGTAAAATGTGGTCAAATATGTTTGGATGTGTCTTTGACTATCTTCATTTAGATATTCTCAAAAGTTTAAATAACAAGAGATCAAGCCTGGAAATTACAGTTGAGAATATGTTTGTTTTTTGTAGGTCCGAGTATAGACTAGGGCCGAGTACATAGACAGACAGACAAAACAGTAAAGGTTCCTTGCTAGAGAACCCTAAATAGGCAAGATAACAGTCACTGTGTTCATTATCTACACTAAATTATAAAGAGGAAAACTTTGATTGTTTGTTTGTTTGTTTGTTTGAAATGAATAGGCTCCGAAACTACTGAACCGATTTGAAAAATTCTTTCACTGTTGGGAAGCTACATTATCAGCGGGTGACATAGGCTATATTATATTTTCAAAAAAATTAGGGATCCTTACCAAAACTTCGATAATGTAACCCAAGGTGTAAAAAAATTATCTAAAATATTCTTTACATCGCGTGCGCTGCGAAAACTATTGACGATAGAATAAAATGATGTACTACGACTTTAAAGAACACATCATTATTTACAAAAAGTGTCGCGATAGCATATGTCCAACTATTATAGTTATGCCACAATAAGAGTTCTTTTATTTTAACATTTTAATTGAAGGCTACTCTTAGAAAAACACTCTTTATTTGTATCTTAGTTTTAATCCTTATCAAAATAAATCACATCATGTTCTAGACTGCTTCAATACCTTTATACAGCTTTTTGAATTACTCAATTCGGACATTCCATGCGAAAGATACCACGAAATTAAAAATGTAAGTATTAGAATAAAGTTGCGTGAGAGCCTCACCCTGTTCTCGGCTAGCTTTATGCAATGTAGGGGTCACTGGGTGTACGCCGTACGGGAAAGTCAAAGTGAAAAAATAGCAAAAAAAAAAAAAAATATGATCACGACTGTAATCCCCGGGCTCGGTAGATATCTTCCTCAGATCTTTAGTTACTTAGATCTTTGAGGATATCTAAAGAGGGCAATCAGAGGCACGTCCAAACATGACATTTGGTACATGCCCACATTTTGCACAGTAGCCAATGCCACAATGCCTGTGTTCTTAAACGGTGAAGGAAAACATCGTGAGGAAACCGGCATACGTGTCTCTGAGTGTGAGTACCCTCTTTAAATATCCTCAAAGATCTAAGAAACTAGAGATCTGAGGAGATATCTACCGAGCCTGGGGATTACAGTCGTGACCATGTATGTATATATAAATACCCGTGCGAAGCCGGGGCGGACTGCTAGTATTTCATAATGATAAAGAATATATTATATCATAAACGCACGATGACTTAGCATAGACACTTAACTCATTATCACAGACACGAGTTACATGAGTGGATTGTTTGCCACTTGTATTGCGTGCCTAGTCATTATCAACAAGTGATCTTCACGTTTCCGTATGCGAAATACACAAAAATTTAGAAATATTGCGCAAGTTCTCACTTAGTTTCGCCTTTGAATTTTAGTTTTAACTTGTTAGAAAATAGGAACTTCTTTATTATCATCAGACCTCTTTTTATGACATAGAATCGAATTAAAAAGTATAGGAGCGATAAACGATAATAGAATAAAATCACAGTAAAATTATAAAACATAGATGGAAGAAGGAAGAAGGTAAGTACAACAAATATCAAATGTGGTGAGGGGAGCCTAAAAGTTTAATAAATCCCATCAGAACTTTATAAAAACTAAAGGCCTTAATATAATTACTTTAGGAGGATCAAAGTCAAAATCAAAATTAGGTATCAACTGTAAATAAAACTAGATAACCGAACTAATTTAAACACTTGACACTCGCGCAAAATTGATCTCAAAAGAGACAGATGGTGGTTTTGTTAATGGTAACAAAGAAAAAGAAGAAGAAGAAGATAGTTTGACAGTTAAAGGCGCAGGTCGCACGCAGGTTGAATTGGCACAGACAGAAACGAATGGCATAAACAAAGGCCCATGATCAGCGATCGAATGAGACAAGCTGCACCATGGTGATGATGATATAGATAAAGTTAAAATAAGAAGTTTTAGTAATATTAATATCGTACTAAATGCATTTATAGTATGTTCTACTCCAAGCCGAACAAGAACTATTAGATCAAGGTTTTAATTTTGAACCTTAGCGTTTTTTGTTTGATCTTTTTTCGTTTTTTGTTTGAGCTCCCTTTCACAACGCGCGATAAGGAACTTCGTTCCAAAAACCTATGTGCTACCTACTTATTTCAAACACCAAAGAAATGCAAGAAAGCAGCATCTGAGGCGCATTTTAATCCTTTCGCCACATTAGTTCAAAGAACTGATAACGTGATTTTACGGCACAAAACAAAGAAGAAAATAGTCTCCAAAATAAGGCATCTGTAATTTATTAGTCATTTAATTATATGTATAACATATCTAATAGGTAATGATGTATGTATGTAATAAAATTGTATGTAACTATCAAAAATGATAACCCAAGTGTGATCTGTCTGCGTCTTATCACCTGTGTCTGGTTATTCGAATACAACAGTACCTATAGATAATGACGTAAAAATTTTCGACAATAAGCACGGATTACTATGATTGTGAGCATATCAATAAGTTGATTTTGTTAAGGGTTTTTCCTATGCCTATGTGCCTATGTGCCTACACACGAAAGTGTGTCAGCCAAATTTGGAAAAGAAACGAGCGATTCACCGACAAGCTACTTTATAGGTACACGTCATTCTTCTGCCCTTATCCCACGCGTGGGGTCGGCACAACATGTTTTCTTCTTCCACTCATTCCTATCATTCAATTCTGAACCTATCACTTAATCAAACCACTTCTTCTTCAGTCTTTCCCTACTTTTGCACACCCAGCCATACATACTCGTAAACTATAATTAAAGCGATATTTGCTTGAGATTGCATCTCAGTCATGCTATCAAATTGCATTGCTCAATTCCTCAATTCTTACCCGTATGTATTATTTTACAGAGCACCCAAAAGTTAAGCTCTTCATCACCCAAGGAGGCCTCCAGTCTACTGACGAAGCTATTACCGCGGGTGTACCCCTTATTGGCATACCTTTGCTTGGAGACCAGTGGTACAATGTGGAACAATATGTCATCCATAAGGTTGGAGTGAGGGTTGATATGGATTCATTGACTGAAGATAAATTCATCAATGCGATCAAGACAGTAATAAGCGATGATAGGTGAGTTTTTACAAAAGTCTAATTAAAAAAAAAATCGTTATATATAATTATATAGGTATACGAGCTGATGCCCGCAGCTTCGCCCGCGTGAATGTCGATTATAGCGACTTTTCATACAAACTTTCATCCCCTATTTTATCCCCTTGGGGGTAGAATTAATCAAAATCCTTTCTTAGCGGATGCCTACGTCATAACATCTACCTGCATGCCAAATTTCAGCCCGATCCGTCCAGTGGTTTGGGCTGTGCGTTGATAGATCACTATGTCAGCAGTCAGTCAGTCAGTCACCTTTGAATTATATATATTTAGATTGGTGGACAGTTCACACAACGCTATCTAGCTATCTAGCCCCAAACTAAGCAAAGCTTGTTTTATGGAACCAGATAGCTGATAGATTAATTATATGCTTTTTTTTTGTAAATACATCTATAAAATACATAATAACACCCAGACACAGAACAAACATTTGCGTTCATCACACAAATGTTAGTCCTGGGTGGGGATCGAACCCACAACCTACAGTGCAGAAGGCTGAGTTACTACATACCGAGCTGTGAGGCCAGTGTTAATCTTTAAAATCACGCTTTTAGACCTGGCTAACCCTTGTGCTATTCATAAGGAAATGTCAACATATACTGTACGTAGCTAGACGTATTGAGAATATTAAACTTTGAACGTAGGTTGGTTTCAAGGTGATATCTTGTATTAGTATTCTGCTTTAAACCAGTAACGGCAAGTACCACGTAACCTAAGATCCATATACAAAACTAGGCGTGATACTACGCTTCCGTAAATGCAATAACTTTTTCTAACGGAAAAATCGTACCGGAAAAATTCCGGATGGGTGCGGGACGGGATAATTTCATAATAACACTTTTTTATAAAGGCGAAAGTTTGGATGTTTGCTACTTTTTTGTTGTTCAATCATCTATGATTCCCGTTTTGTCGTGTAACATACTCATAGCGTCGCGAATGAAAATATATTATTATTGTTGTGATAATTTATCCTTACGACAGCTGTAACGTCTTGACGGATATTGATTTAGAATTGATGTAGTCTGTGACTTGGAATAAAATTTAAAATACTTTTTAGATAAGTATCATTCAAAGCCGCAGGCAGATGCAAGTTCTTTTAAGTAAACGTCATAAATTCTCGTCACGTTATCGTTATTATGTTGATCGTCAAATATTTTATGCGGTTTTGTTTGCACTATTTTCTTTATTTGTTTATTAAAACAGACTAATTATTGCCAAAACTCGTCACGTCTCTGTTCTACCCTTTACTATATAATATATCGTTGTTAATGTATTAAATAAAGTGCGGCTTGACGCAACTATTTGTAGCTGAACGCTCCATAGTGATAGGACAAGGTCAAGACGTGTATTTATAGTGTTATATAATAAACTAGAGGAACTTCCGCGACTTCAACCTCACGCTGCATCGCTTAGAGGTTGAATTTCGGGATTTTCTTAGTGCATCTTTAAAAAATTAAAGAACCCTTCTCTCCATGTTTCAGGGGTAGAGTTATTTTACCCCTATTCACCCCCTTAGGGGTAATATTTCCAAAAATCCTTTTTAAACGTATGGTTACGTGCTATAAGAAATGCAATCAGACCAAATCGAAAGACTAATGCTATTATAAACGTACCTCCCGATTTCAAGTCTCTAGAATCAGCGGTTTAGGCTATGCGTTGTCTGTCAATAGTCAGTCAGTCACGACAAAGATTTTTTTATTTAAGTATAATTAGGTATGGTTATGATTTTGAAACAAGTAAACTTTTTGCGTGTAGTGTCTATGTTTGCGACTGGTTTATGATCGTTTTTGTATTCGACCTTTTTTATTGCAACTTACGAGGTCACTTTTTGGATGAGTAGCATCTGAGCGCCTCCGTGCTTTGTAAGATACGGTCTTCTACTCCATCTTTTGTCTCGCTCATTCTCGTGCGAGACTAATGCACGACAAAAAGGCGGTAAAATTCTGTCATGGCTGCCATATTAGCTCAGCAGGTGACAGTTCAGCTCTTTCCACTATCACATTCTGGGTCTACTACCTTGTCCCGCTTCTGGGCAAAGGTCTCCCCAAAATCACGCCAACCATCTCTATCCTTTAAAGTTCCCCACCTTCCTCCTTCAAAGGTATTAAGGCTTTTAATGCTTGCTTGGCCGACCACGACCTTACCTAGGTTTTGACGTGTTTGCTCTTCAGCGTCAGAGCTCAGTCTTCGATTATCCTACTAATATTATAAACGCGAAAGTTTGTAAGAATGTATGGACGCATGGATGTCTGAATGTACCTATGCTTGTTACTCTTTCACGCTGAAACGGCTGAAAGAATCTGAATGAAATTTGACACAGATTTTAATCTGGAATAGCATATAAGCTACTTTTTATCCCGGAAAAATTTACGGTTCCCACGGGATAGATTTGTTTTTATTGGTACCACGCGGGCGAAGCCGTGGATGGAAGCTATTGAATTAATAAAAAATCTTGTTCCAGCTACAGAAAGAATATGGAAAGACTCCGTTCGATAATGCACGATCAGCCTCAGTCAGCGTTGGACCGCGCTGTGTGGTGGACGGAACACCTCCTCCGACACGGCAGCGGTAGACACCTGCGGGCGCCAGCAGCCAACATGTCCTGGGCGGAGTACCTGGATGTAGAACTGCTTGCTGTTTTAGGTCTAGGCATTTTATCTATACTTGCAGCTGGAGGAGTAGCATTGTATGTTGTTGTGAGGTTTTTGAAAAAGGCTTTTATTAGTGAGAAATTAAAGAAAAGCTAAATAGTCTGAGTGTGTTTTAATGTTGGTTTCGAAGTCCTAAACTAACTTTCTGAGTTGTACAGGACTGAAGGGTGTAGAAGATTACATCTCAATTTGATTAGATGGCAAAAAAAGACAAAAAAATATATCTAAATTCAATACAAAATGATTTATTTTTACAAAAAGTTGAAAACGACTTTATATAATGACAATCTATTGTTGCCAAAGACATTTTATCTACTGACGTAGAACTTGACTGAGTTCGAAAAATTTTTGTTTAGCTAAAATGAGATCTATTATCTCACGCATAAGGTAGCTATTTCCCTAAAAGAAGTAGCTGGTTCTTAAAGTCTTAAGTTTAAAGTCCTGTGTTCTGTTTAGTTATGGTCACCTCATTAGAAAGGGACACACGCCCCAAATTGATCCTCTCACTCGGACCGGTTTTTGCGGCATGGTACTCAGTCCAGTTACTCTAGAACGTCCTTGATTGTTGCTGAAAACAGAAAACTAAAACCGCGAGTTTACAGAAGGAGTCTAAAGACCTGCGTGACACACTGGACATGACAAACGAAAATGTCATCTGTGTTTAGTATATTTCTTATGGTTGATTTTTTTCCAAAAGTGCTAGTCAATATCGATAACATTTTTATGGGACCACCCTCTTAAGTAAGACCCACCAAACAAAAAAGGAATAATCAAAATCTATTCATACTCGTAATTGGCAGAGTAATCGTGTAAAAAACATACAGACGTACTGAAAACCTCGTCCTTTTTAAAGTCGTTTGAAAAAATATGCTAACGAGTTTTCGATTTATTTTTTTAACG
This sequence comes from Cosmorhoe ocellata, assembly GCA_963675405.1. Lineage (NCBI taxonomy): Eukaryota > Metazoa > Arthropoda > Insecta > Lepidoptera > Geometridae > Cosmorhoe > Cosmorhoe ocellata. Next base: position 5,257,634 of record OY776268.1, read on the forward strand.
ACATGGTTTTAGAGTCATAGATTTCCTCAAAGATTTATTTATGTTACTTGAGATTTGTGTGTTAAAACAAGAGAATAAGGTACAGTTATCATCACGTCAGTTAGTACAGTTCATACGTACCACTCCGTCTCGATACATCTTTGCATTAGTCTAAAGATTATGTAGCATATAGCAGAACAAATGATGTCGTAACTCGAAGTATAAACGGTCTCACTTCACATGTACATGGGAAGTGCATTAGGGATCTTCACTGCTCAGATGTTCCTCTATCTTAGTTTATTATAGCTAGTGAAAATCCTTCGACTTTGTATACGTAGCTGACATATTCTTTACCTAGCTAGTTTACCCTTAGACCTATCATATTGTATGGATCTGAATGTCAGACAACCAATTAGAAAACCAAAAAAAAGTGCAAGCGACGGAGATGCGAATGTTGAGATGGATGGGCGGAGTGACGAGGATGGATCAGATAAGGAACTATATTAGAGGAAGTTTGAAAGTAGCGCCAGTGACAGAAAAGTTGAAGAGTAAAGGTTGGCGAGGTATGGGCATATTAGGCGGCGGGAAGAAGGTGATGGATTTGAATGTGGATATAAGTGAATATGGTAAAGGTCGACCTAAGAACAGATTGATGGACTGTGTGAAAGACGATATGTGTAAGAAGGGAGTGACTACTGAGATGACGGATGAGACAGGAGAGTGGAGGAAGAGAACCTGTTCTACCGACCCCACCTAGTGGGATAAGGGTAGGAAGATGATGTTGGCTTGTTTACATTTTTGTATGTAGCTCGCATTTATGACTGCTCGGCTACCTCCCATTTGTTTGGACCAGTTTTCATTCCATTATAAACCCATTAGTAACCTCTGTGGCGCAGCGAGCGAGAGTCCGCCTGCGACGCAAGAGGTTGCGGGTTCGATTCCCGCCGCGGAACAAATTTGTGTACATCATCATCATCATCATCATCATCAGCCTATAGCAGTCCACTGCTGGACATAGGCCTCCCCTAATGAGCGCCATTGCGCCCTGTCTTCAGTTGTGTACGATCTGCAGAAATTTGTTCCGCTGATCTGGGTGTTTTCTATGTATAATAAAAAGTATCTATCTTTGTACATAATGTATTAAATATATCAGTTACCTAGTACCCATAACACAAGCTTTGAGTAGCTTACTTTGGTGCTAGATGATGCTGTGTGGATTGTCCAGCATTATTTATTCATTTATTTATTATCCTCATTCAATACCTAAACCAGACCTCAGTATTTTGTAACTTTTGCACATACGACATCATTTAGTAGCATTTGGACAACTATTTGAAATCGTAGTTGATAGTTTAAAAGGGCCTAGTAACCGTTGCTACGTAATACAGAACATTTTCATGATATAGCAACTTCACACGTGAAGTTTTCTTTCATTTCCTTTTTGTTGTGAAGACAAGCAAGTTTTCATTCGTCCCTGATACTTCTTAACTTCGAAAAGTCTTTTCATGCTGTCTCTTTTACTCATAGAGAGAGTTAAGGTTGTCTCTTTTCAACGTAAACATGAGAAAACTTGGTGCTAACAAGTCCCATAGAATTAGGGTTGAACGGGATTAGATTAGATTAAAATGTGCCGGATGGTTACCTAGTTTTATGGGCACAGCAAATAAATAAATAAATAAATAAAAATATTATGTATAGCTGTTTTATTTAAAATATAAAGTTAGTGTAAGAAAACCTAAAATAAACACCGTTAATGATAACACTGTTATCAATAAATTTAGTTTAAAATAATAATTCTCATTATGTGGATACTTACGTTAATTTCTTTTGAAAAAAAGATCTTTATCTACAAAAACGCCTGCAGAAATAATTAAAGCTCTATATTGCCTCAAATAATAATTCTTTGCTTGAAGATAAAATTACAAAAGTTAATAGTTGTAGCAGCTTCATTAGCTTTTTTATACAAACATTTTTAAAAAAGCATAAATATTATTACAGGTTACTAAGTTCGAAAAAATAATAATTATAAAAAACATTGTTTGTTCTCGTATTATACTGACTGGTCTCACAGCTCAGTTGGTAGTAGCTCTGCCTTCTGCGCTGTAGGTTGTAGGTTCGATCCCCACGCGGGATAAACTCTATAAGAATAAATTTTCTAATCTTTATAAGGATACATTTTTGTAATGAACAAAAATGTTCGTTCCGTGTCTAGGAGTTATTATATCTTCTATGTGTATTGTTTTAAAAAAAAGGGTAGATGAATCTATCAACTGTCTCGTTCGCATAGTACAAGCTTTGCTTAGTTTGGAGCTAGATGGCGTTGTGTGAAGTGTCCACTAATTTTTATCATTTATCATTATTATCATACACACTAATTGATACTACCGGTGCGTTTCATATCGTTTTTTTTCTGAGCTCAGCTGACACTGTCGTGTGTTTAGATAGTGCCGAAAAAAACATACAATTCCTTTCAAAAATTGCGATTCAAAATTTTCAAACGGACGGGACTCGAACCCGCGTTTTTGCCTAGAGCCAATCAACGCCCAATTACGCCTCAGTTCAATCCAGCCTGTACGAAAATCTTGTTAGATGCGATTTCCATTTGAAAATGTTGAATCCAATTTTTTATTTGCTGTAAACAATAAAAATGGAAAGTTATTAATTCCTACCTTTTAACTGTCAAAGTCAATATTACTTGAAGTGTTTGACAACCCTATCTCTTGCATTGTAATGAAGCAACTTTGTTTGTCCCACACGACTTTTATGAGTTGAGCATGTGTTTGTTTTCAACTTTGTACGTACCTAATGAATGAATGCTTGTTGTGTGTGTGGATAATATTATGGATTACGGTAAAAACTTTGATAGGGAAAGAATTTTTTAATGGTGGCTCAATATATTTATATTTTTTATGGATTACAGATATAAGATTTAGGGTAAAGCTGACTGTGGCGGTCGAGAAAAGAGTGCATGCGGCGGAGTTGCGAATGTTGAGATGGATGTGTGGAGTGACAAGGATGGATAAAGTAAGGAATGCTTATATAAGAGGAAGCCTGAAAGTGGCACCAGTGACAGAATAGATGAGGAATAATAGGATAGCGTGGTATGGGCATGTTATGTGAAGAGATGAATGTTATGTGACGAGGAGAGTGTTGGAAATGTGGATGGATAAAGGGGTAAAGGTAGGCCAAAAAAAAAGATGGATGGACTGTGTGAAAGTTGATATGAGTAAGAAAGGTGTGAGTACTGAGATGACGGATGATAGAGAGAAATGGAAGAAGAAAACATGTTGTGCCGACCCCATATAGCGTGGGAAAAGCGCAGGAAGAAGAAAAAGAAATAAGATTTCGAGTTCCATGATTGGATTCTGTTTTATAAAGGATTAATAGTATTGTAAGAACTCATTATTCTAGAATCTAGAATCTAGATGACGTTAAGTGGACCTTTTTTGGTTTTATCGTGTCTCTAATTCTGCAAACCAGTGTGGTGAATGAAAGGATTAAAGTACGCCTCTTTTTTTTAATTTTCAGTAGGGTTGCTTTATTTTCGAGTAAGTGTTTTTAATTCTAAATAATAAGCAAATATTTATAATTGTACCATTATTTAGTTTATGAAATTACTGATTACGACTTTGACAACCCTAGCAAATACCTTTTTAGCTTTACGTATAGTTTGTACAGTTGGTATATTCCTACTATATTCCTGCCTCATCCAATTGGTATATTCCTACTTGTCCCCCTCTGTCCCCTTGGGGTAACAGATAGGACTAAAACGTACTATTAGTCCCCCTGTTGCCCGGGGACAAGGCTTTTGATCTAAAATCCAAAATGCAATAATTCGCTCATTTTTGTGAAAATAAATCACAAATATCGTTATTATCCAATTGTATTTGGACTAAGTTCTTACAATTGGCTATTTGACAATAGTAACAATAACATGTTTCATATATTAGATACATTAGCTTATAGGTTCACAATACTCATACAATATGTGTTTTGCATTAAAATAAATTGTAAATGTATCGTTTTTGAAAAATTCATTTGAGTTTTTTTGTCCGTGGATTACAAAAACCGAAACACGGGCGGCCATGCTTGACCATCATGTGACGTCACTTCTCTAATTGTCACAGTAAAATGCATCTCAATGGTAAAATGTCGTGTGACAAACAAAAATCGATTCATTTAAGGTTGCAAATTTATTTGCATGTAGGTAATCCTAACTTTTGCTCAGCTGAGTTTCAGAATGTGAGTTTCGGACATTTAGGAACGTGTATAAACAATTTGTCAGGATATTTCACTGTAGTACTTTTACACAAAGACATGTTTTTTAGCTTGTCATTTTTACAAAATACTAGCTCCGCTCGCGGCATTTCCCGCGAAGTACCTACATTAAATATACCCTATGTTCATCCTGAAAGTTCATTCTACACATAATCACACCTCTCGTCAAAAAGTCCATACAAACTTAGACACCGCTTTTTTTTCTTTGGTTTAGGTTTATTTTCGAAAACCCTTAAAATGCGTGTACATTTATTTTGCCTATTAAGTATTTCAACCGAGTTTCAAACAAAACACACCTCTCGTCAAAAAAACTTTGACACCTCATTTAACCCTTTTTGGAGGGTTGTTTTGAAAAATCGATATATACGTTTTAAATTATTTTGCATTTAAAGTATCCAAACCAAGTTTCAGACCGATCGTACCACCCCTTAAAAAGTTCCCATATAAACATTGAGCCCCCATTTTACCCCTTTTTAAAGGTTATGTTGAAAAATCTTGAAACACGTGTACTTTTGTTTTGTATTTACATTACACAAACAAAGTTTCATGAAAATCGCACAACGCGTTAAAAAGTTTCATACAAACGTTTTTAGCCCTTTTCACCCCTTTAAAAGTGGAATTTTCAAAAATCCCGTCTTATTGGGCGCTTACATACCAAGACAAACATACCCTCTAAATTTCAAGTCTGTACGACCAGCAGTTGTATCTATTCAAATCAGTCAGGACTTATCCTTTTATCCGTCCGAGACCCGTGACGTCACAGTCAGAAATGTCACGTGATCGGCTGTTTTTGCGCGAATTTCAAATCACTGGTGGAAAATATACATTTTTTTTCTGATAAATAATGCTTTTTTTGAGGAAATGATGATTGTAAGAGGTTTAAAATAAACTTACGTATATTTATAAGTATCTCTTTGAAAACTGTCAAATAGCTAATTAACTATTTAATAGACGGCCAATGTCGCAGCGCGAGTGCGAAAGAGATTAATCCTGGTATAGTCGACCCTCATCACTGAGATACGATATCGAACGAGTGTTGATGACAGCTGAACTGGGCATTTTATGAAACGACCATCAGCAAAGTGCGGCCGTAAAAGTTCAAAGGGAATGATAAATTCAAAATTCATAATATTAATAACCAGAGATTAATGGGAACTTAAGTAAGACGGTCAAATATTTTTGGGTAAGGGTGCATTGTCTTAATAATACGCCCTGCCGGCCATTCTCAGGGGGATGATAAATTATATTTTAATGACAGATAACAATACAAAGGAACGCACGGCGCTCCAACCTTTTAGACGAATATACGAGTACATTCTACAATCGATAATGAATGGAAATCTATATCTAAGCATGACCACCACTTTTATGGAAGTAACATGGATTTTTTTCAATCCAAATTCGTTCAGCCGTTACAGAACATACTTATGTATCTATCTTTCTAATAATTTAATAGTATCTTATACCTTTAAACGAGTCATTTTTGTATTATACATCTGAATCTCGGCAACGGCTCCAACGATTTCATGAAATTTAGTATGCAGGAGGTTTTGGGGCGATACATCTATCTAGTTAGGTTTTATTAGTGTGTGTGTCAGCGGCATCATAAAGCTACCAAACGCCTGAACCGATTTTGATTTTTTGTTTGAAAGGTGAATTAATCGGGAGTGTTATTTTTGATAGAAATTGGTCCTATATAGCCGCCATCAATAATAACGAATTACTTAATATTTTTTCACAACTCCCTCAATAGAGGTATCAAATATAAGGGATTGAGTAGTAGAATACTATACTACACTAGGACAAATTAAAAATCCAAGATGGCCGACTCCACAAAATGGTTGGCAAAATTTGTGTTGGGGGTTTTTTAAATATTTAATATAATTTGGTTTGAAATTTAACTTGATGTACAATTTATTCAAAGTTAAACAGTCTGAATGGCAGTTTAATTGAATCTTAATTTCGAAAAACTTTCCTCGGGGACTTTTAAAACCATCCAAGTAATTCACCGTGAGGTTGTTTACTTGAAAAGGGATTTTTTCCGTTTACTTCGGTAAGTACTTATAAATTGTTTAACTTTGTAAAGATTTTTCTTTTTTATACAGATGCCGCTCTCCTTCAGGTATCCAAAGACGTTTTTTATATAGACGTCGCGGACGGCCGAGAAAGCGTGCTAAACAGGTAGGTGCTAGTCTTCTTCTTCTTCCTGCCTTTATCCCACTATGTGGGGTCGGCACAACAGGTTCTCTTCCTCCACTTACCCTCATTCTCCGTCATCTCAGTATTAAATAAAATATTTAATACATACTGGCACAATTTATTTTATCGAAAAGAAAAAGAAGATTATTTCGTCACTAAATTTTTGCAATAATATTCTTTTTTTTATATAATACTAGGTTTTGCCCGTGACTTCGTCCACGTGAAATTTTAGCGATAAAAGGTAGCCTTTGTCAAGATTTTGCTAATTGTGCTAAACATCATCAAAATCGGTTCACCTGTTTAAGCGTGAAATCGTAACAAACAGATAGAGTTAACTATAGACAGAATAATTACCTATTATAGTAAGGATTGATTTTTTAAATATATATAAATATGTTAAGTACATACTTTTATGAGTTTGAAACAAAAGATCTTAACTTTATCTTGTTAAATATACCTACTTATAATTAAAAGTTTCATTCGTCCCGGTTAACATATCACCGCACCGGATCCGATGACACATGTTTTACTAGCCAGGGTCACGACCACCGGGGTCGATGAGACTACCTCCCAACAAAACACCTTTTTAGAACCTTCTCAACTATTACCAAAAGGGTTTCAGAGTAGCTTTCTTACTAACCGTGACTTCCGCCTCTATCTTCTGATAACAAATAAATCGGACATGGCTCAGTGAGCATGTCATGTCACAGAGTATAATAACCTAGTACAGCAAACCTGTAAAAATAGTTTACTACATACATACATACATAAAGTCACGCCAGTTTCCTGAGACCACAGATCTCCACTTGCTACGATCCTGACATACCTCTTTTGCTTTATTCGCTCTCATTACATACTTCATACATGCGCGTCGGTTTAGGGTACACTTAACCTGGCCTTTCTCTAAAATGTCCCTTTGATCAAAATACGTACGCCAAGGCCTTCCCTTTCCCACTGTAAAATATAAAAAAAAATTATATAAAATACTGTATTCTTAGTAAATAAATAAATAAAACAGAAAATCCTTGTGTAAGGGTAGCGCAACGTATTTTGACAATGTTTTTAGAGATTTCTAATAACTAGATCTAAAATGAAAATATTTTTTATGAAAAAAAGTACTTAAAAACGCTTTTGGCATTAAAACAATATCCTGTCTGTATGTCTGTCTATCTGTCTGTATGTATGTTTGTCTGTCTGTATGTCTCTCTGTATGTCTGTCTGTTTACCATCAAAATTGCTTAATTTTTGCGTTGGGTTTAGTTACGTTTCTGCGTTTCTTATTCTATATCCGTCTTATCATTTGTCAATATGTTTGTTGATCTTATTGGCTTCATGCCAGGGTTGAGGGAGTCATAATTCAGAAGCATGATCACGGATAAACGATGAAAAATACGTCAGAAAGGAAACCAGAATAACTTAGGTTATGTTATTGCTAAAGGTTATCAAATCGAAAAAGCCTTATCAGGCTGTATTCGCTACTACTTCCGGATTATTTCCAATGCAAAACGTTGAAATATAAAATCAGTGAGCGCTTACCTAGAAGGAATCTATATTGACTCTAGATTTGAAGACCATTATTTTTATGGAAATGTAGTTAACTTTTTTCTGCATTTCCATAAAAATAATTAAAAAATATTATTTTATTATAAAAATATTATTTTAATTATGAATATACATTAATTATTTATGAAATCGTTTCATCGCCTGGGAAAAAAACTTGCATTGTCTAAAAATAAGTTTATATCACCATTTAACCACTTGTGGCATTGTCTTGATGTAAATAGTATAGCGAAAATCAAAAAATCTGTCTGAAAGACTTAGTTGCTAGAGCCTTATGTAATGGCAAAACGTATTTTGACAAATGAGGGGTCGTCGAATTCGTTTTGATTACAAAAGTGACATGGTTGTAAGAAGCTATTTACAAAAAAAATATGATCACGACTGTAGTCCCCGGGTTCGGTATATATCTCCTCAGATCTCTAGTTGCTTAGATCTTTGAGGATATCTATAGAGAGTAGTCAGAGGCACGTCCAAATATAATTTTGGTACATGCCCATATTTTGCACAGTAGTTAGCATTCCGTTCGTGACAGGTTGCAAGCTCATCGCCCCGTATAAGAATACTAACCTATGACACACACCTAATTTTTTGGTTCTAGGATATGCCGGTTTTCTCACGTTTCGCACATACATTTTTCGAATAGAAAAACTCATTGGTGCACGACCAGATTTGAATTCACGACCTTCGGATCGTGAGCCAGGGGTACCACACACCAGCGCTCACTAGTTAAATTTACATGTCACCTTGTTTCGCCTCCACCCGGTTTATTGTCGCGTCAATTTAAAACGTTAGCAACATGACCACAGAACACAGGACAGACGTGACAGACCACAGGCATTTCCGTCTATTACCAGTTGTGTCGGCTGCAGGCCAGTGCAAGCCTACGCAAGGCCTATTTTGGTTTCCATTTATTATATACATCTAGTATATAATAAATGGCTCCATAGAAAAAATTAAAACGATTTTTGGATTTAAAACTATTTCATTAGCCGCATACCCTGTACGTCTACCATGAGTTGTCACATTTAGATAGGCTGACGTTACTACAGTAGTAATAGTACGTTACTATGACATCTGTCAAAATTGTTACTCATGGTACCAAATTCTAAGCAAATGAATGAAGCGCAAACTACAGTCGCTGTAGTACGCAGTGACGTAGGATAGTTAACTACGTGACGTTTTAGTACCCAACTATCCGCTAGAGGCGCTGTACACGTTTTCATACATTTTTTTAACTACAGTCGCTAGCGAGTGTAGATTGTGAAAACTCATGGTAGACCTACTGCTTTTTCACTCGTGTGGAATGACATTAAAAGACTTTGTCGTATCTGAGCTGACAGACAACGCATAGCAACAACTGGTCATAAAGACTTACAATTTGGAGGGTGCATTTCTTTTAGCACGTAGGCGTACATAAAAAAAATTCCAAAATGAGACCTCTAAATTAAGCTTGAAGTTGAAGGTTGAAAAAAATATTTCGGAAACAAAGTCGTGGGGTAGTCCACGAGTTCTTACTATATGTTTAGATAACATCTACTCTAGTACTTACTCAAGGATTATACCTACCTATATTCTACTAATATTATAAACGCGAAAGTTTGTTTGGATATCTGGATGTCTGAATGTATGTTTGTTACTCTTTCACGCTAAAACGGCCAAACGGATCTGAATGAAATTTGGCACGGATTTATATTATGGTCTGGAATAACACATATGCTACATTTTATCCCGAAAAAATGTACGATTCCCGCAGGATAGATTTGTTTTTGTTTTTTTATGTATCACGCGGGCGAAGCCGCTGGCGGAAACTAGTGTAAAGTAATTTTGGAAATCGTATGAGTAATTTCAGAGATTACATCTTACAAACGTAGTTATCAAATACTTATACTTATAGACTGCATGATATAAAAATGAATCAATTTTTCCCTTGGTCACGTCACGTCATCTCGCGTGAACGGCTGGACCGATTTCGATAATTGTTTTTTGTTGTGTTTATAAGGTCAGGAGGAGGTTTTAAGATAGGACAACGTCTGTCGGGCTTAGCTAGTAGCTTAAAACTTGTACGAGTATTATCACAAATTGTTAATACCTACTACATAGTTTTCAATATCTAGAGACACCTCTAAAACTGTTGTTAGCTCTATTTTTCATAAATAGTGCTGTCTGTGAATTGGGTACTATCTCTATATTATTATCTCTTTAAACCTGAAAGGAATGTCTGGATACATCAGAAACACAATCTCTTCTTCGAACAAAATATCATTCGATTTGTACATTCTCGAATTTAAAAGTGCTATTCAAAAACAATATAATAAATAAGCGGTAGAAACACTAATGGTAAGTCTAAACCTAATATTCAAGCAAAGTTAGGGTGTAGAGTAATTATCTGGAAGTGTAGTAGTGTCCTAAAAAACTACGGTAAAAAACGAAAGCGGCGATGGGCTTGTAACCTGACCAAAACTCTTACTAATAATACGTAATACTTATTATCACCTGTGCACCTATGTTCTTTTCGGTCTTGGGTTAGGCTGGAATTTTCACTTATATTTAACTAGCATGTAAAACCGTTTTATAGTGATTGTTTTTATTTTATTAAATAAATATGTTTTGAATTTGACTTTGCAAAACGTAGACATGTGCCAAATAATGTTGCCTCTGACGCTGACCTACCGATATCCTACTATCTGGGGATTTTTTTGATTTTTTGGACTGAGAACTTAGAACTCTCAAATCAAATCAAATCAAAATATGTTTATTTTCAATAGAATCACAGGGATCACTTTGAAACGTCTTACATACTAGGTGAGTCTAAGTGCCAGTTCCAGTCCTATCCCCAGTGCGAGAAGAACTGGCAAGAAACTCGCTGGGCCCTAGCAATTTTTTTGGATGATCCTTGTTAATTTTGTAAGGAATACCTAGCAGAGTTGGAGCTGATTCATCCCAAGCTTTTTTATCATCTAAATACTCTGATATTTTATAATAAGCTTTTCTAGACAGTTTCTGTTTAATTACATTTTTGAATTTTCCAATTGATAAATCAAGCATGTCACTTGGGATTTTGTTATAGAAGCGTACACATTGCCCTTTAAAGGATTTACTTACTTTAGTGAGCCTAACCGTGGGAACAGCGAGTTTATTATTAAGTCTAGTATTAACATTATGATTATCACTATTTTTCCTAAATAAATTAATGTTTTTGTGAACATACATCAAGTTTTCATATATATACTGACATGGCATTGTCATGACGTTTATTTCTTTAAACTTATCTCTAAGAGATTCTCTAGGACCCATGTTATAAATTGCACGAACAGCCCTCTTCTGCAACACAAATATAGTATTAATATCTGCAGCACTCCCCCATAACAAAATGCCGTAAGACATAATGCTATGAAAGTAGCTGAAATATACAAGTCTAGCAGTTTCTACGTCGGTGAAATGACGGATCTTTTTAACTGCATATGCTGCAGAGCTAAGTCTCTTCGACAATTTATCAATGTGCGGGCCCCATTGAAGCTTATTATCTAAAGTTATGCCCAAGAATACTGTGGTGTCTACAAGATCTATATTTTCGTTATTTATTTTTATATTGGTATCTAAATGTCGAACATTTGGTAGTACAAAACGAACACATTTCGTTTTCTTTTCATTTAGTAATAAGTTGTTTACATTAAACCATTTTACAATTTTAGAGATTGCATTATTCACTTCGTCAAAATTAGTCATACGCCGCTTTTGTTTAAATAAAAGTGACGTGTCATCAGCAAACAGTACAATCTCCTGATCATCCCTGACAAGTTTGGGTAGATCGTTTATATATATTAAAAACAAAAATGGTCCTAATATTGATCCTTGTGGTACACTCATTGTTACCACTGACCCCGAAGAACGTTTCCCATTTACGTCAACTCGTTGAAGTCTGTCACTGAGGTAAGATTTTAAAAGATTAAGTGCAACTCCCCTTACACCATAGTGATGGAGTATCATGATTAATGTTTCATGGTGAACACAATCAAATGCTTTAGACAGATCACAAAAAATACCTAAGGTATCGAGAGATTCCTCCCAGTTATCGAAGATATGTGATACCAACTCAACACCGGCATCAGTTGTTGAGCGGCCCTTTGTAAATCCGAATTGTTTTTTATCAAGTATATTATTACTGTTAAAGTGTTTTTGTAGTTGATGAAGAATAAGTTTTTCAAATATTTTACTAAATGTAGGTAACACTGATATTGGTCGAAAATTACAAGGATCTGAATGACTACCAGATTTGAACAGAGGTGTAATCTTGCTATGTTTCATTAAGTTAGGAAAGACACCACTGTCAATACATTTGTTAAATATGAAAGCTAAGTCAGGTGCAATAATTTCAATCAATGATTTTACAACGCTAACAGAAATGCCCCAGAGGTCAGTGGTTTTTTTTACATTAATCTGTTTAAATGCTTTAATGATGTCGTTATTGTTCACATAACCAAAATGAAATGTTACATCACATTCCGGTAAACTATCTTTTAATATAGATTGAGCTATTACAGGTGAAGATTTTAAAGATTTAGTAGTAGAGACTGGAATATCAGTAAAGAATGTTTCAAATGCCTGTGCTACATCAGTATCTTGGTTAATTATTTTATTGTTAATGTTTAAATTTAATACATTACTTTGAGTTTTGATTTTTCCAGTCTCAATATTAATTATTTTCCAAGTAGCCTTAATTTTATCCTGACTGGTTTTAATTTTAGAACTTATATGTTGTGATTTTGCAACTCTACAAACATTCTTAAAAATTTTTGAATAATTTTTAACTCTAGTTTTAAACTCTTCACTAAAATTATACTGTTTTTCGCTGTATAGTTCATACAAAGTGCGCCTGCTTTTATGAATACCTGCTGTTGCCCACTCACAAAATTTAGTACTGCTAGAGACCACAACCGTTTTGGATTTAAAAATTTCATTGAACGTTTGATTAAACTCATTGAAAAAATTATTATATAAATTATTTGGATTGTCATCATTATATAATAAGCGAGGTAAGGTTGTAGCAAGGTTCAATTTCATTTTTTCCAAACGATTTGTGGTAACTGGTATGTAAGTTATTTTTTTTTAGTGTTTATTTTGACTATTGTTTCTATAGTGACTAATTGACCAAGATGATCTGATTGAATATTGCTAATTAAATTTTTCCTTATTCCTTTTATATTCGTAAAAATATTATCTATACAATTGGCTGAAGTAGCAGTTATTCTAGTTGGTTCCATAAATAAGGGTTCAAGATTAAATGATTTAAACAAACTAATCATTCTGGTACTTAAACCGTTTTTCTCTAGTAAGTTTACATTGAAATCACCGCATACTATGATTTGTTTATTTGATTTTGATATAATATTATTCAAAATTTCCTCCATATTTCTTTCAAAAATATCAAATGAAGCGGTTGGTGGGCTATAAGTGCTTATAACAATGAACTGCTCCAACTCCACACAGGATATCTCAATATGTCTTTCTACAGAGTGGGCTACAATGTATTTGCGTTCTTTGAACTTAATTTGTCTATTTATTAAAATTAATGATCCGCCTCTTATAGAATTTACTCTGCAGAAAGAACTACCAACTTGGTGATTCTGGAAATTGAACATGAGCTCATGGCTTCTCAGCCAGTGTTCTGTTAGGCAGATTATGTCAATTTTGTTTGAGTTCATGTACAGGTCTAGTTCTAATTCTTTTTTGCTAAGTCCTTGAATATTTTGATGCACCAACTTACACTTATTTTTACATGATTTATTGTTTAATTGACTTTTTTTTGAATATTTAGTGCTAGAGATTTCCTCTATTGTCTCTGCATTTAATTTAAATGACTTGGAGTAATTTCCAGAGTCATGTCAATATGCTCAATAGAAGCATAGTTAGTAGCCAAGTTTTTGGCTGATATATTAAAATAATAAGATAGCGACACAGCTACCTGTCTTTTATAATAATTGGGAAGGTAGTATTTACCTTTGGTCTGATAGTAATTTTTGTCAATAATACAATTTATGTCCATCAAATGGAAATTATTATTGCATGATAATGTATGCAAAGTCTGATTCAGCTTATATTTAAGGTCATTTTCTGCTTGTGGCAAGCTGTTGCTGTAGGGGAATGTAAACATTACAATTCTATTCACTTGTAAAGTTAAAAGCCTTTCAAAATATTTTATGAGATCTAATTTGTTTATATTACCCCTATTTCCAAGCCAAATCACTAAATTAGAGCCCTGGTTAAGATTACATTTACTTATATTTTGCATGATTTCATGCAGGTCAGCATAAGGCAAACAATTATTTATGACTGGGTGTCCCATTCTAGTGTTTAGTAACTGGCCCATAGTTTTTCCAATTTCATCGCAGAACATTATAGTTTTATTTGTAATTTTATTTTTGTTCAGCTCGGCACACAGCTGAGAAGTTGATGAGGCAGCACTCACTGGCCCCGGACTCACAGGAGGCTGACAGTGGCATGAGTGGTTAGCCACAAGGGAGTCAAAACGCTGTTGATTATTATTTGACAGCCTGAGTAGTTCATCCATGGCCAATGAGTACTCCCGTATCACTTCCTGAGACTTTTCATATCTGTTAGAAATTGATTTTAATGATTCTTCTACACTGGCAAGTTCACATTGAAGCTGCTGTATTTCAGAATCATGACCTAGTTTTGTATTTTCTAGCTGTAATGTACACATTTGCAGCTTATCTATTAAAACAATTTTTTCTTTCTTAGTCCTAATATGAGATACAATATTTTTTTGATTTTTTAATTGTCTTTTAGTTTTACTTATAAATTTATTAATTTTTACATATTTTTTTAGTTTATTTTTACTTAACTTACGTCTGGTGCATGCTGCAACTCTCACTGAGTCATCATTTGTCAAATCTAGTTTTTATATACTTTCTTTTGTTATAATGAGTTTTATTGTGGTTTTGAAATTTATGAATTTTGGTGGTTATTTTTCCAATTAAGCCCGAGTTCTTGACGCGAGTGTAAAATATGTGAAATATAGTGAATAGTTCCTTTTTAAATCCAATAGAAGAAATCCCGAGAACTTTTGTTTTAAATTGACCAGACAATTTGACTTACTTTGTGTCATTGATATTCTTCTTCTTCTTCTTCAATTATGGCATCTGTCTCTTAGAGAACAATTTTGCCAGAGTCAAGTGTATTTATTTATAAGTATTGTCAACGTCACAGAGTCATAGTCAAGTTGTCAAGTCAATTTTAAACGAAAGATGGCTGTTTTGTTGAAAATTTTCGGGATATCCTCCGATGGAATTTGAAGAGAACTATTCACTCTAATTCACATACTTTACACTCGCGTCAAGAACCCGGGCGTTATTGGCAAAATAACCACCAAAATTACGCAATAAAACTCAAAATAACACGAGAAAACATATAAAAACCAGAGCGACGTAGTTGTCAGGCAAATACACCGCAGAAAATCCTTACTTTGTGTCATTGATTTCAATTAAAAAACTTGACACTGGCAGAATGGTTCTCTAAGAAGCAAACGTCATAACCTAAGAAGAAGAAGAGATGTTTACCAAACCCAGAGATAACAGATTAATGCTGAAAAGGACGGAAATGTCTAGTACTTTCCTGCTAAAACTATTATCTAATGAGATTGTTAATTAAGCTTATTAATATTGATGAGCCCCACAAAATTTTTTTCTCTCGGCGCTCGGTGGAGCAAAACCAGTGCGGAGCGAGTCAACGGTCCTGAGGATGCTTCGTGGAGAAGCGAAACACGTGTCGAGTTTCTATTTGAGGTGTGGTGTTGGGATTATTAATATTAATAATATTTCTATAAGGCATTTTGTGGGGCTCATTAATATTAATAAGCTTAATTAACAACCTCATTATATAATAGTTTTAGCGGGAAAGTACTAGACATTTCCGTCCTTTTCAGTATTTGTAATGGATTTCCGCAAAGTCACGCCTGAATCAATCATTAAACAGATTAATGTTTTAGCTACTCTGTATTGTAAAAATTTTGATGACAGAATTTTTGATGCATTGGTGGTAATTCGGTTGTTTTGCAGACTAACAACTAAAATTGACATAATCATTCTAATTTAATTAATTTTCCACCATTTTCACGTACCTAGATTTAGACAACACCAATTTACATGGCTTCTAAAATAAGCTAAAACACGTCAATCATACGTCAGTTTGGTCAAATTTAGAATTGTAATTTAAAATGTTTACGCTAATTTAGGTAAATTTTATGATGTGAACAAAATAAGGTCGTGTTTAGTTCAGCATTTTTTTAGATTTTTTTAGTTAGTCCGCGGAACAATAGAATCACCACCATTGTCTTTACTGTTAGCGTTTGTATTGTGATTGCATGGATAGCATGTAAAGTATTGAGCGCTGCCGCGTCACAGATGTGCCATGTTCAACCCGAATGGTATTCTCCACGTCACTGTACATTTGACGCTGTAAGAACGTGCTCAGAATATTTTGTACATAATGTATTCTGATTTTCTTTTTTTTTATCGGAACTGAAGTTTTTGGATATAGCTGCTTTTTGATTTATCAAAAAGTTTTTAAGAACTTTGATTTGATCGTAATTTATTGATAACTAGCTTCCGCCCATGGCTTTGCCCGCGTTGTACCTTGAAAGCCAAAACAAATCTATCCCGCAGGAACCGTACATTTTTCCGGGATAGAAAGTAACCTATATGCTATTCCAGACTATAATCTATAACTGTGCCAAAGGACAATGGGCAGATTGGGACCACCCTCCAATAGCAATAAAATATATGTCGTTGGATAGGTCTTTTCAATTGGAACAACTATCTTTGAACGGACAGTTATGACAGCAAAGCTGTCATAACTGTCATAACATTTATACTAATAAATAATCTTACTATTATCATAAGAATCAACGTCCTGACTGACTAATTCACAAGTTTCAGACACGATGTGCCATAATGTTTGGACGTGCCTCTGACTATCC
This sequence comes from Cosmorhoe ocellata, assembly GCA_963675405.1. Taxonomy (NCBI): domain Eukaryota; kingdom Metazoa; phylum Arthropoda; class Insecta; order Lepidoptera; family Geometridae; genus Cosmorhoe; species Cosmorhoe ocellata. Next base: position 5,274,645 of record OY776268.1, read on the forward strand.
TCATAAATTTAAATAACTAGAGACGTGGAGAGATATTTACCGACTAATTCACAATTAAAACACGGAAAAGAAAAAAAATCGAAAATAATGAATTTTTGATATTATCCTAAAAAAATACTTGCGGAACCCCGATGCCCTGGTCAGACTCACACTTGTCCAGTTTATTTGGTAAACTCGTTTATCTTTTCGATCAAACCACACTCACAACAGCTTTTTAAAAGACCTTGGATATATCTAATACTTACTAAAATATATGACCAGCGCGCAACTTTGTCTGCGCCTTAAAATTATAGTACCTGGGCGACCGAGCTTTGCTCGGATTTTTTTTGGGTAAACGACGTTTTCTAAAAATGAAACCTAGCTAGATCGATTTATCGCCCCCGAAACCCCCTGCATATTAAATTTCATGTAAATCGCTGGAGCCGTTTCCGAGATTCCGATTATATATATACAGTCGTGGTCAACTAATTAGGGACACTCTTTGGTTAAACCGAATTGTGAATTTATTTTTTATTTTCCAACGAGTCTAAACCATATTCCATATCTCTTACATGTAAGTATAATTAGTCATTTATGTGCCCGATTATACAAACAATAACAACTTCTTAAACATTAAACCTCTTTACAGTATAGCTGATAGATTATCGTAGTGCTATTTGTTCAAATAATGCTGGCTGGCCATTTAATTAGGGACACTGAGATATTGCGTTCTATTTTCAAAATTTGAATCTCAATACTTTTTTACTTCTTCTCTTATTGTTTCGTGGTAGTTTTGGCGGCAATCCCGATATTTATTTTAAGTTTTGAAAAATATTTTGAAGAAAAATGGGTAAAAATAAAAGTTGCGATCCAACACTACGAAAAATTATCATGAAGTTTGTTGTCGAGCATGGTTGGCCATACCGAAGGATAGCAGAACATTTAAATTGTTCAAAAACTATGGTATACAATGCAGTGCAACATGTCAGACGCAATAACACAGATTTAAATGTGCCCAGAACAAAAAGATCGAGAAAAACAACTCCGCAAGAAGATAGAATGATAGCCAGGTTAGCTAAGAAAGATCCGTTTCTAGGCTCTATTTTAATTAAACACGAAGTGTTTGGGACAGACGAAAGAGCTGGTGTCTCAGCTAGGACCGTTCGACGACGTCTGGTAGAAGCAGGGTTGTTCGGAAGAGTGGCTCGCAAAGTACCGTTGTTGAAGAAAGAACATAGAAATGCTCGTTTGGCGTTTGCACGTAAATATGGACATTGGACCTACGCCCAATGGCAACATGTATTATTCTCTGACGAGACCAAGGTTAATTTGATTTCTTCAGATGGAAGGCAATACGTACGGCGTCCAGTAAAAGCGGAAATGAATCCAAGATTCACAAAAAAGCAGGTGAAACATGGCGGTGGAAACATTAAAATGTGGGGTTCATTTTCTGGACGTGGAGTGGGACCTGTGAGGAAAGTTCAGGGTAACTTAGACCAACATCAATACAAGGCAATATTGGAGGAAACGATGCTTCCCTATGCTGAGGAGCATCTCCCTATTATATGGACGTTTCAGCATGATAACGACCCAAAACATACCGCCCGTTCAGTCAAGTCGTTTCTTACCAGTCAGTCAGTATCGGTGCTAGATTGGCCAGCAAATAGCCCGGACCTTAACCCAATCGAGCACCTTTGGCACGAAATCAAGAAAAAAGTAGCCACTTATCGTACCACAACTTTAGATGAACTTAATGAAGCTTTTTGTGAGGCATGGGCAAACATTTCTGTCGAAACATGCCAGAAACTGATAATGTCTATGCCACATCGGTGTCAAGCGGTAATTACTAACAAAGGTTTTGCTACTGGGTACTGATTTTACACGTAATAAAATGGAGCTGTTAAAGATATTATAATACTGCAGATTATTAGTTTTGTTTAACTCTATTTTTCATTATAGTTTACTGTCCTTAATTAAATGTCCAGCTACAGAATTATACCTTAAAATTGAATACATGTTCAACCTTTGATATTAAATACTTTTTTCTATTTATTTATTCTTTTATTTACAGCCATTTAAAGCATAATAATCGGACCAAATTATGCAAATAATAGTTACTGAGAAATCAATAGGGTTTTATATTTGTATGTACATAACCGGTTATTGTTCTTCACTATCTTGCATGTCCCTAATTAGTTGACCACGACTGTATATTGTATATACAAGAATTGCTCGTTTAAAGGTATAAGATGTTTCCCGTATTTGCATAATTTTTGTTTTTAGAGCGCTGTTGGTGTAGTGGTAGCACCCCTGCCTCACGATCCGAAGATCGTGAGTTCAAACCTGGTCGTGCACCAATGAGTTTTCCATTCGAAAAATTTATGTGCGCAATGCCAGTGCTCTTAAACGATGGAGGAAAACATCGTGAGGAAACCGGCATACCCTAGAACCAAAAATTCGAAGGTATGTGTCATAGGTTAGTATTCTTATAAGCGGCGATGGGCTTGCAACCTGTCACGTACGGAATACTAACTACTGTGCAAAATGTAGGCATGTACCAAATGTCATGTTTGGATTTGCCTCTGACTATCCCGTTTAGATATCCTCAAAGATCTAAGTAACTAAAGATCTGAGGAGATGAGACAGTCGTGATCATATTTATTTTTTTGTTTATGCTAAAAATGAACTATACAAAACAACAATAACATTTCAATTCGAACCAGTAGTTCCTGAAATAAGCGCGTTCAACCAAACAAACAAACAACTTCGTCAACTTATAATATTAGTATAGATTATATTTAAACTCGCCTAGGTTGAAGGGGCGAAATCGAAAATAAACATTTACATGCCCCATCGGGTATCGCTTTTGATATCAAAAATCGATTCAGAAACTCGTTATAGCAAGATGGTTATCGGCTGTAGCTTTGCGTGAACATCATTTAAGGCTCAGCACACTTCGCAAGTATAAATACTTGCTCTATAAGTACCACTTCCAGCTCCCAATAATTAGTTTATTATATATGTATGTTAGGCTGTAAGGTATATATTTTATATGGGCCGTAGTTTTTAAGTATTTTCCATCTTGTACACTTAGACTAATGTTGCCTGAAATAAAGTTATTATTATTATTATTATAACGGAGATGGCGGGACGAACTGGACAAGTTCCTTGCAGATTGGAACAAAATCGCTCAAGATCGCGAGGTCTGGAAAGATTGGGGGGAGGCCTTTGCCCAGCAGTGGGACACTAACGGCTGATATAATATAATAATATTACAAACTATTGACCTACCCAATTTCATGCAGATCGGATCATAAGTTTTTGACTCATCGTCAAACAAACATTAAAAACTTTACCACTTTCATTATACACACTGTTTAAAGCATTTAGTCTTACGTAGGTATTGTTTGAGTTCATAAATAAATAAATAATCAGCAAACCACTAGATTCTTATTGCAAAAAAAAACACCTATCTAGACTATCTAACCAGTTTTCTAGCCTATGCAGCTACCTACATCTAGCCCTTCTAACCATCTATAATTATATATATACATACATAATATACCTACTGGTTAGTAAAAACCGGTATATATAAATTATCAAATTGAAATTTCTTCACGCAAAAGTTGCCAATTTCACACCGATAGATATAAAGTTTCCTGAAAAGCCCCATTTGTGACAATGAAAAGTAATTTCGCAATTTTCAAGGTATTGATTGAATGATTTGTTCCATAAGGCACAGTTTACAACAGATTCTCAGAAGTTTCCTCATTAAGGGTGGATTTCACAAACTTTTGGTACAACAATTATGATCTGGGGTATAACTAAATAAATAAATGTTAGTGGACATTTCACACAACGCCATCTAGCCCCAAACTAAGCAAAGCTTGTAATATGGGAACCAGCTGATAGATTAGTTATATTTTTGTAAATACATACATAGAATACACAATAACATCGCCACAGAACTTACATCTGTGTTCATCACACAAATGTTTGTCCAGGGTGGGGATCGAAGCTATAACCTATAGCAGAATGCAAAGCTAATACCAACTAAGCCGAAAGGCTAGTCTATTCTCAGTCTATTTCTCTAACTATTCTCAGAATAATTGAATGCCAACTACTGCAATTTGTTCTAAGGATAGTCCATAAACTAATTTGGTCGAATCCAAGATAAAACATAAGTTTGAAAAACAAGAATACAAAAATCTTTTCTATCAATTTTAGTGTTCCTTTTAATAAATACTTGTGTTACCGTTGTAACAGCCTCAAATTGATCAACTAACACTATTTAAAAGGGCATATAGATTGACTGCACATTATAGGTATATTGAAACTAACAGTAGCGTAACAAACACAATATGATAAGGAACGATATTCATTATCATTATATTATAATATTATTATATATACATTCTAAAAACTCGGTTGATAATTCGAATTTACACTAGCGCCACTCTTGCGAGCGTGTCAGCGAGTTGAACTAAATTGACGGGAAGATTTTGACAGATAAAGTATGTGATGACGTAAGAAGGGCATTCTAAACGGTAATTCCCAAGTCAATTCGACGCTCGCTTCGCACTCGAACCCGATTCAAAGTGTCAAATAAAAAGGTCAATGTCAAATGTCATTTTGAACCCTAGGCGAAGTGAGGGTGTATTGCGATTTGAGATGCGAGTTGATGTTAGAATTTTACAGAATCGACGTACTGTCTATAGCGGTAAAATCCATTGATAATCGAATATTCAAAAATCAACATTAATAACGTTAGGTACTATTCGAACAATCGAATAAAGTATGAGGAAGTGTTTAATTATATTCAGAGACAAAGTATAAAACTTGGTGGTATATTGGTCATCACTTCCTTGCAAACAGAAGATTGTGGCTTCAAACCTAGTCGTACCTTAGTGAATTTCCCTATTCGAAAAAAATAATATCTTCATAATTTTATGCTAGTATTGAAAAAAAAGGAAAACATCTCGATGAAACCGGAAAATACCCAAGAACAAAAAATTCGAAGGTATGTGATATAGATTGGTATTCTTATAAGCAGCGAAGGACTTGTAACCTCTCGTACAGAATACAAAATCTACTGGGCAACAGTAGGCATGATGATGCCTAATATAAGTTAGGACCTACTATGACGTCCCACTTTTTTGAATTTCGGGTTAATAAGTTTAAAAAGGTAATAAAGATCTTAAATTACCTAGTTGCCGAGTATATTTTAATTTACTGCTTCTTTTGCTTATGATTTCTGTGCCTATTGTTTGTTATATTGACGCAAGCCACAAAAGACCTTTTGTGTGGTATATTGAGAGCGAATGTACCCATTTATGCCGGCCTATTATCAGCTTGCTACATTTAGATAAAACAAGGCGCGAAGAATAATAGGACTGAAAGAAAAGAGGTGAAAACATTAAAGAGGGCTTTATTTGAGACTAATCAAATATTCGTTTATTTATACGTGAATTATGATGTTCTGACGGCTGAATCCTTGAACTGAAAAGTTATCACTATTCCTTCTCTTCTTTCTCTTGACAAGTTTAGCGCTCCTGGTAGATAGGAACTTTATTTAAAATATTTTGAATGACCGTCACTAAGTCCTGTCTTTCAAATTCTTTTTCCTGTTCTTTTCTATCATCACCCGTTATCAGTACTCATACTTTTCTGACTCATATCATCACACAGTCCATTCATCTTTTATTTAGTCTACCTCTATCCATCAACATTAATGCCTAACACTCTCCTCGTCACATGAAATTCATCTCTTCTCATAACATGTCCATACCACGATAACCTATTACTCTTCATCTTTTCCATCACCGGCGCCACTTTCAGGCTTCCTCTAATATAATATCGTCCCTGTAGTAGGAAAACTAAATAACTAACACTTTTTGCCAATTCGACTTTATTGCATTTTCATTGTGTCCAATTCAAGCTGCATCTTTCTGTGTCACTAAAGTTTTGATATACTCATTCCGTATTTTATCCATTCTCGTACTCTTTTTTCCTGTATTTCAAATTATTTCCTAAAATCGTATATCCGCTTTTCGGAGCATCATTCAGCACACATACCTATATCAATACTCTACCCACAGTTTCGCTAACGTGGTATCCATATAAAGTAGCCTATACTCTAAATTTCATCCAATTCCGTCCAGCCAGATTGTCCATGCGTGATTGTGTCAGCAAATTTTCACATTAAGTTATACTAGTAGGATTCAGTAGGTTGCAAGCCTATCACCAATTAAAATAATTACATGGTTACTCAGAAACGATAAATTAAGTGATTCCTGTAATTTATAGGCACTGAATTTGAAACAAAATGTTTATTTAGATTAATTCAGTCATTAATCTTATGTTTTGGACAAATTAGCGTTTCAACTTGAGACGTCTATCATGCGAAGTGAAATTCAAAATTGGCTGAAGAAAATTTATAAACACGCTTCGCTCAGATCGAAATGAGAAAATAATTATCAACTGAGCGTTTCCTTCACATTTTGAGTTACAGATTTAGTTTTATCTTCGCCAAATAAGTTCAATCGGTCAATTATCTTCTGAAAAGTAGTTTTGTATTTAAACTTTTGGTTTAAAACTTCCAATAATAAATTCGTAAATTGAGATAAATTATTTATTACTTATGTAATCCTCTCTCTCTCTCTCTTGCCTTATAGTAATATACAAAACGTAACTATCTCTATCTTCACTAATTTATATCTCCTTCTCAACTTCCGTTCGCCTCGCTCGATCACACTTTTCGTAACGCTCGCGTCACGCATTCACCAACTTACCCCAAGTCAAACGTGCAAAGAAATTTTACTTCAAAATATTTACATGGAATATAAAGGTAAGAACGTTTTAAACGTGTTTTTAACCTTCAAATTGTATTTACATCTTGTAGTCCCTTAGACACTAATATTATTTGTCAACACGTTCCTCTTATATCGTAAACAATTCACGTACACCTGACAAATTGAATTGTCATCTAAATGGGTTAGTAGCTTACAGCTGTATTTCAGTTTCCAATCACTAAGGGTCGCTATACAGTTAACTCCAAAAAGCTATTGAACCGTTGATTCTTTCTGACATTTTTTATTTATTTTATGACAAGATGTCGTGCGACATTTGCCAGAATTTCTGAACAAGTATTTTGGAGGTGTAAGTACTTAGTAGTGCAAAAAAATCTACTCTTAACTTCATCCAATGAGGAAATTCCTGGTGATAAACGAGAGATTATAAAGAGTTGTATGACGCAGTAAAGTAAGCAAGAAAAAAATAGCAAATGGCATTTGGAGAGGTTTGAACGATGGATGGGTTAAAATTTGGTTTGAATATGGACTATAAAAAACAAAAATGATCACGACTGTAATCCCCAGATTGAGTTGATATTATCTCCTCAATCTCTAGTTACTTAGATCTTTAAGGACATTTAAAGAGAGGTAGTCAGAGGCACACAATCCACATTTTGCATAGCAGTTAGTATTCCATATGTGACAGGTTGCAAGCTCATCGCCCTTATAAGAATACTAGTCTACTGACACACTCCTTTGAAGTTTTGGTTGTATGGTATGCCAGTTTTTTCATGATGTTTTCTTTCACCGTTTAAGAGCACTGGCATTGCGCACATAATTTTTTCGAATGGAAAAACTTATTGGTGCATGACTAGGTTCGAGCCCGCGACCACTACACAGTGCCCTCTTTTAACATAGACTAATCCATAGCAAGTTAAATTAAATTGAAAAAAATAAAAATCTCCTACACAATCTTTGCCCGCCATTTTGTAGTGGCGCGGCCATCTTGGATTTGAAATTCGTCAGTGTATAGTATTCTACTACTCAAGCCCTTTTATTTGATACCTATATTAAGGGAGTTAAAAATTATGTAATCCGCCATTTAGGGGCGGCGGCTATCTCGATCCAATTTCCATCAAATATAGCTAAGAACACTGCTAAGGCGGGTTACAGTGCTCGACCGATCGTCGGTGCGCACGGTCGGTCCTGACGATACGCACGGCAGTTTGTATCATTCAGTGCTCTCCTGACCAACAAACTGACCAGATGAAAATTGATACAGACATCCGTCGATCGGTGCAGCACTGAACGCGTTCATTCGTTTCCATAGCGCGTCGGCCGACCGACGGCCGTATGCGGACGCGCTCGACCGACGGTCCTCGTACGCAGTGCGTAGCAATATACGCGTGCGTACGGTCGGTCCAGCACTGTACGATTTTTGAATTTTCATATTAATGACAAGCGCGACCGACATACGGACCGACGGTTGTTGGTCAGGAGAGCACTGAATGATATAACCTGACGGTCGGTGCGTGCGTATCGTCAGGACCGACCGTGCGCACCGACGATCGGTCGAGTACTGTAACCAGCCTAAGACTCTTCACATTTCAAACAAAAAAAACAAAATAGGTTCATGCGTTTGGGAGCTACGATGCCACACACACATACAGCCACGTCAAAGTTATAACACCTCGTCGTTTTTGCGTCGGGGGTTAAAAACTACACTAGGATGAAAAAGAGGGAGACAGATTGAAGTTTTTATCAAAATTCGGGTTGTTGTGTATGATGATTTGAGAAATTAATCACATAACCGCATGGGAAAGGTCGGGGCCTAGTGCATAATAAATAGGGACCTTTCCAAACTCAAAGAGAAAACCTACCTGTTTTTTGTAAAGCTCTTACGCCAAATGGAAGTTCTTAAGCCCTTTGGTGTCGTTAAAAGTTTGATTTGATTCAGAGTTGAAGGTGCTTTGTCGTACAAATCGATTATTGTCTCTGTCGAGTATCGTAGAGTTACGATGGCTTCTGAGAATACCATTATGATTGGATTCATCCGGAAACGGCCCTTTCGCAAACGTCCTGCGTTCTCAATTAGGTCCCGATTGATCTTATAGCTTACCTAGCTGTTACCCGCGACTTCGTCTGCAAAAATATATCTTCTTCTTCTTCTTCCTGCCCTTTTTCCACACAATGTGGGGTCGGTACAATACGTTTTCTTTCCCTTTATAATCCGTCATCTCAGTACTCACACCTTTCTTACTCATTATCATCTTTCACACAGTTCATCCATCTCTTCTTTGGTCTACCTCTACCCCTATATCCATCCACATTAATATAGCCTAATATGATTTGTGACATATAATAAACGTCTTTGATTTGATTTGTTCTGATTTGATTAATCATTAAATTATTGATATCAAAAAAATCCCAAGTAACGGATTTTTTTTATGGGTTGAGAAAAGAGGCGGTCACCCAACAAAAACTGGCTGCGCTTGCTTAACCATGTTTCTCATGCAAACCTTTAACCCCATTTTACCCACTTTAAGATTGTTTTTTTGAGACAAAATATAGCCTATGTCCGTTTCCAGGATATAATCTATCTCCTTGCAGAATTTCATAACGATCCGTACATCCGTTTCGTCGTGAAAAGGTAACAAACAAACAGAGTTACTTTCGCAATATTAGTAGGGATTCAACTTAGTTCAGATTAGATCATTAGTGGAATCATTTTAACAAAGGTTTTCTGAATAGAATAAATCTTTCGGGTTATTAAAACAATTTTAGGACACAATACACAATTACGACTGTAATATTCAGGTATAATAGACACTTGGTGCTCAAAAGGCTCAGTGGCGAACTTTAATATAGACATTTTGGATTTTCTAGATTATTATTAGTATTAAAGGGGTACTTATCGCGTTTTATTTACCTGTTTTTCCCGACGTTTCAACAGGTTTACACACTGTCTTGGTCACGGGATGACTGGCTCAAAGATAATAATATATACTTTTAAACTTACGCGATCTGAACACATTATTATTAGTATAAAACGGGTATTTATCGCGTTCTGATTACTTATTTATTTAGTTATAGAGTCTACCCGTGACCACGACAGCGTGTAAACCTGTCGAAACGTCGGGAAAATAAATAGGTACGTAATTAGAACGTGATAAATACCCGTTTAATACAAATAATAATGGCTATGATGATGATGATCTAAGTATCAAGTTGACAAGTGATCAAGTTTTTTTTCTAGGTAGAGAAAACATAAAAGCTAGAACATTCCGTTGTTTCGTAACTTGTTTTGCACCGCTTATATTTCAAGGCGACAAACTCACCAAAGTATCTTACTCCGTAGAAACGTGAGGGGAATATCAAAATAAGCCAATTCTAAGATAGAAACAGTGATGAATGAACTTTATTTTGCGGTTAAAACTTAGTATCGCTATGAAATGAACAAGTTATATTTGTAAGTTAGTAAGGTAGGTATTATATAGGTCTCCCAAAAGCTTTCGCCATGGCTTAGCTACAATGATCTGTAATATTTACCTAAAGTAACGAGATCTGTAGTTGGCATGGCAATGTAATAACAGCCTGACTGCGCTTGCAAGCCTGATGTAGAATAATTGTCCATCACTGACAATATGGACGTCGATCAAATAATTAGAATACAAAAATGGCCAAATGTATCGTGAAAACGTGTAATTCGCGAGCGCAAACTTATACTATAGCAAGCAGAATGCCTTTTATGACTTGTTACCACTTGTCCATCAATATTTATTCTTCTGTTTACTGTTATGGCCTTAAACCGTGTCTTCCAAAGCCACGGAAGTAACCGCAATAGGTTAGTAGCCTACATAAAATAAAATAGGTAAGTAACCTTACACACGAGTCACTGGCCAATAAATACTCGGACGGAAGGTATCGATTAAATAGAGATAATATTTACTTCCGGGATAGGCTAGCCCCGGGCATCGCGTACCTCTTCCCGGGAATATTTATTGGCTTATCTTTTTCTTGAAATACTGTTATGGTCCACTTCATGAAGACTGGTGAAATAATGGAATTTGAACCTTAAGGCAATCACCATAAGAACATCACACCGGTCTTCCTGAAAGAGTTAAAAAGAAAATATATTATGATGGCTATTTATACAAACGCATTCTTCTGTTTCAAAGGGAAATTATGCATATTGATTGCAAAAATAAAATTATGTGCGCAATGGCAATGCTCTAAAACAGTGATGGAAAACATCGTGAGGAATTCGGCATAACCCTAAAAAATTCGAAGGCGTGTGTAATATCAGTATTCTTATAAGCTGCAAACGGCTTACAACCTGTCACGTACGGAATACTAAATACTGTCGAAAATGGTGGGCATGTGCAAAATATCATGTTTGGACGTGTGTGCCTCTGACTACCCTCTTTAGGACTCCACAAAAAGTGTTAGTTACTAGAAATCTGAGAAGATAGTGCATGTGTCGTGTCAGGTCAGTATTCTTATAAGCACCAAGGGGCTAGCAACCTGTCACGTACGGAATACTAAATAGTGTCCAAATGCAAAATATCATGTTTTGACGTGCCTCTAACTACCCTCTTTAGACATCTTCTAAAGAAGAAAATCTGAGAAGATAATCGGGATTACAGTTGGCATGTGGTCTTGCAAATATAATCAATGCGACTTTCATGTTGAATAAAACTGGCGTTTTGTAGTTCATTATATTCCAGCGCGTTTCTCTCGTAGTATTTGAAGAAAACTGAACATTTCATATTATTTACATTTATTATTAATCTCTTGGGCTTCACTGAAATAACTAGCAATCTAAGTGGACACCAATTTATTTTAAGACTAGCAGTTGCTTGCTACTTCATTTTCATTGCTTTTTTTTTAATTATTTTGAGTATACCTTCATTTTCAGGATACAATCTTTCTCCTTGCCAAATTTCAATGACCCATTCTCGTTTACTAAAACTGATTACCTGATCGGGCATCAAAATTAACAAGAATGTTAAAGTATCGTTATCTATTTTAATCATTTCACTTTACGGATGATAATCCTTTATCAGGATATCGTGAGACACAAAACAAGTTTAATAGGCGATTAAAAGACTAACAAGCTGTAAGTTTAATTAAGAGAGCATGGTAAAACTAGCTCCTAAAGTATATACTTACGCGGATGTAATTTGTGATTAATTAATCAATTAATTATAGAACAACTCAACGCTTCACGCATAAGAACATTGTTAATAAATAAAGGGACAAATCCCTTGAGAGCCAGCCATCTTTCTACAGCAATGTAATCTGCTTCTTGATTAGCTAACTCGAGACAAGCTTGCGACAGGCGAAAATCACGCAATCGCTATTGTTAAAAACCTTTGTACGCTACTATTACTACGATTTATGGTGCATTTTGGGCTGTAGGCCGGCAACAGGCGATCAATTTACAACGCTGATAGTGTACTGTAATGCTATAATGTCTATTAAAAATAGTATTTTAGAGAAATCAATATTTCTTAAATCAATATTTCTTAAATATTGATACTAGAATTTATCATTAGAAAATTGCCGGTGTTACCGGTATAAAAATATTGCTCGCAGTTTTAAACTAATATTAAGTACTAGCTTTCACCAACTGCTTCATCCACAAGATACCTTGTTAAATTATAGCCTATGCACTATTCCAGACTATAATCTATCTCTGTGCCAAATTTCATCAAGATCCGTTTAGCCGTTTCAGCGTGATTGAGTCACAGACGTCCATACGTCCATTCATACAAACTTTCGCATTTACTTTATTAGTATGATGTAACAATATGCATGATTGCATAATGCGGCTGGTTTTTCTTTTTTTTTGTAATAATTTGCGATTGTTTTCTTAGCTATTGCTATCGCTTGTTAGGTTTAAGTAATAAGCGCGTTGTTCCTCTTTAAAAATTCAACTTGCCTGTATAAAATCAGCGCAGAATGATGCGAAGGAGATAGCAAATTACGCAGAGGAAGCGGCCAAATGAAGCGAGAATGCGATTATTTTGCTCTGAGACCTTGCTTAAATTTATACGAAATGTTCGCCTTTTATTTAACGAGTCGGAGCGGATACTGTAGTGAGCTTAGCGATTTACAACAAATAAGTATTAGCAAGCTGAAGTGGCAGTGGGCTGGCCATATCTGTTGAAGAACCGATAACCGTTGGGGTAAACGAGTTCTCGAGTGGAGACCGCGGCTCGGCAAACGTAGTGTAGGACGCCTTCCGGCTAGGTGGAGTGACGATCTGCGAAAGGCTGCTGGTGGAGGCTGGATGCGTCGAGCTGAAGACAGGGCGCAATGGCGCTCATTAGGGGAGGCCTATGTCCAGCAATGGACTGCTAATAGGCTGATGATGATGATGATGAAGTATTAGCAAAGCTGAGCGGGAAAAAAAAATTATGTTTTTCACAAAATGTATTATTCGAAAATATTTGGCTGCTATTTTAAATACAGAATATAATAAGGTAAGTATTACGAGTTATAATTCAGTCTATTTTCAAATTCTTTAATTAGATTATTAGATTTATTCCTAAAAAAACCCGACTAAATAGCTTCTAACAGCCGCCATATTACATTTTTTATAGCCTATGTCACGTAATCTAGACGAATCCATACACTCCAGGCACTTCACTTGTCAAAATCTGTCTAGCCATTGGGACTATTTCTGAGAACCACCCAAATAGATTTGTTTTAAAAAAGCAGTCGTTATATTTCTCCAATATTTCTTGATTTTTTACATCTCCCCAATATTTAGTACTAACTAATATTTTCAAACTTTACTTTCTACTTTCCAAAACGCTATGCTACTCGCTTCTCTTATAACCGCATCGCCGTCTATCGTCAAATGATTCAAATTAGCATATCTGTGATTCAGGTTGGCCTGCATTTTGTTTATTTGTTGTATAATTTGCCACTTGTTCTAAAGACCCCCCGATGTTTACCAACACCAAGTGTTTTACATTTTGTTTTTGAATAATTCAAAGTATAATGAAGCTACATAATGAATAGTATTGTTAGTGCTTGTGAATGAGAATTTTATTTTTAGAATTTATTTTATTATGATATTCAATGGATAAGTATTTATTTAAATTACTCAAGGAAAAAGCATTATAAACATCCAAACCGAAATATTTATTTTTCGAAAGAATGGATGGAACTAAAGAACAAATTTTTTCAAAGAAACTTTACCACTTTTTTGAGCCCAATTTTATAAATGTTGATATTTGAATTCATGTGTTATTCTAGTCTAGACTATCTACATTCAAAACTTTATCATAATCGGATTAGTAGTTATACGGTGATAAGTGGTAACAAACATTCAATGCACATAAACTTTCATATTATAGTTTATAGTATGTATGTATGCACTCAAACATTTTCAATTTCACTCAAAAGCATTTCTGTCAAGACTACCTTGTAAAGCTGAGAAAAATATCGGACGCGACTTAAAGTCGCGACATAATAAACATAATCATTAACAGGTTGTTGTAATCACATCCGAAAAGTCCTCGGTATGTTAACACAATATTATGAAGAAAAGGAGACTAAAGAATTTCAGGAAAATTTAAAAAATCCTCATTTATTTGATGTAATCAAAATTATTTCATATATAGCCTTCTATATATATTAGATGGATACAGGGGTAGAGGTAGGCCAAAGAAAAGATGGATGGACTGTGTGAAAGATGACATGGGTAAGAAAGGAGTGAGTACTGAAATGACGAATGACAGAGAGAAATGGAAGAAGATCACATGTTGTGCCGACCCCACATAACGTGGGATAAGGGCAGGAAGATGATGATGATGATGATATATTAGCCTTCTACTTATATGATTGTTGTTTCATTACAGCATTAAAAGTAACCATAAAAGAACCGATAGAAATTAACTAAGAGAAAAAAACATGCTATATTTTCTAAGGTACCTTTAATAATTTTTTTACTTTTACCTTTAATACCTTTACCTCAGGAAGTCTACTCCGCAAAACGAAAACGATAAAATCGGAACCTAATGTTCTTCAAATTCCTTCGAATTAGTAGTTTTTGTTGTCAAAATCAAATATTATTGAGTGGTATTAGAAGTTTATAAGATCAATTTTCAAACGAAATATTTATCGTTCCATCGTTCAAATAATCGATACTTACTAATATTAATTATAAGGAGGAAAGTTTTGTATTTTTGTTTGTAACGATTAAACTCAAAAACTACAGGACTGATTTCAAAAACTCTTTCACCATTAGAATGGTTCATTATCCCTGAGTAAGGGATAGGCAACATTTTTATAAAAAAAATAGAGATAGGTACTTTTCTTTCCGTGTGAAGCCGGGACGTGTTGCTAGCAGTGAATAAAAGGAGTCTCTGAGGCCCTCTTTAATCCGTCCAACACACTGGTTTTAAATTACTAGTGACATGGTAAGAAAAAGAATGATACTCGAAACGATGCACTAACTTAAAGTAGGTTTCGAACGATTATGATGCCGATATATCGTTGTTCGTTTTGCAGAGTAGGTAGACATCCAAACCTAAAGCGGCTAACAATCACGTCATCAAGTCGCGTCCGACAATTTGTTTGCAGCTTAAAGCGAACGTTCCACAGTAATTAAGATATTAAAGAGTAGAGTGTTAAGCTCTTTGGAAAACTCATTTGGAAACGCAAAAGCCTAGGACTATATTTAAATATGCCTTAAGTCACGGATTTAACAACATTATAAAGGTATTACCTTTTACATTCACTTTTAGGTATGAAATAAGGTATTTGGGACATTAGTAGTTCTATTTGGAATAAAATCTGCATTATCCAAAAGCGATACATTTTAGCCAAGTAGGTATTGAACATTTGTATGAAAAAGCTGTTTGTTTTCTCGTTCAGTGTTGGTTTCTTAGAAAAAGTTGTTTATATTGATGGGTACTTTAACCCCCGAAGTTTTCGGTAGTAGTGTGGTAGCACCCTGTATAAATAAATCTATCAATTACCTGGGGTCTTACCACAAAGTCTTCCAGAACGATTCCGTTTTAGAAACGTCATGAAGTAACACTACTTCAATACAATTTGCATAGGTCATGGTACGAAATAACAATGTAATATTAATTTGGTAATGTCTTGTAAATTCGTGGTGAGGCCCCTGGTTGTCTTAATAGAAGCTTTGCTTAGTTTGGGGCTAGATGGCGTTGTATAAATAATAATAATAATACTAATAATGCTGGACACTATCACACAGCATCATCTAGCCCCAAACTAAGCAGAGCTTGTATTATGGGAACCACATGACTGATAAACTACATAGATATACTTTTTTTTTTGTAAATGGTCATTAATATTTATTTCTATTTAATTTCTTATCGTGTCTCTAATTCTTTTTAAACCAGTGTGGTGGAAAGATCAAAGAGAAAAAGCGTCTTAGAGGCACCTTTCGTGTACTTGACATAAAACTCTTTAGGTTCTACGACATCCCAGTTTCCTCACAATGTTTTGGCTTATTCATGTCGGTTTCTTATGGCGTTTTCCTTCGCCGTTTGAGTCTTGGATGTAATTTTGCACTGATCACTGTACTAATGAGCATTGTAACTAGGGTTCTCACTGATATTTTTATATATTGAATACGTCTTTGTATAAATATATATCTACTAGCTGTCCCGCCCGCGACTTCGTTCACTTAAAGTAGATATCTAAACTGAGTTTCAAATAAACCACACTAATAAAAAAATCCCATAAATAACTTTGACATGCAATTTTACCCATTTTAGAGGGCTATTTTGAAATATCCAGGAATACGTTTCCATTTATTTTGCATTTAAAGTATCCAAACCAAAACTAAGACCAATCACATCACCCTTTAAAAAGTAAGTACCCATAAAAACATTGACCCCACATTTGACCCCTTTTTGAAGGTCATATTGAAAAATCCTGAAACACTTTGTTCATTCATTTTGTATTTACAGTACACAAAGTTTCAGACCAATCGCACCACCCGTCAAAAAAATCCCATACAAACATTGACCCCTTTTTTACAGTTATATTGAAAAATCCTGAAACAGAAAACAAAGTTTCAGGCCAATAGCACCACCCGTTAAAAAAATCCCATACAAACATTGACCCCCTTTTTAGAGTTATATTGAAAAATCCTTTAACATGAAATTAAGTTTCAGACCAATCGCACCACCCGTTAAAAAATCCCATACAAACATTGACCCCCCTTTTGACCCCCTTTTTAGAGTTATATTGAAAAATCCTGAAACACGAAACAAAGTTTCAGACCAATCGCACCAGGTTAAAAAGATCCCATACTAACATTGACCCCCCACATTTGACCCCTTTTTGAAGGTTATTTTGAAAAATCCTGAAACACGTGTTCATTCATTTTGCATTTACAGTACACAAACAAAGTTTCAAGGCAATCACACCACCCGTTAAAAAGTTCACGTACAAACATTGACCACACATTTGACCCCTTTTTTAAGGTTATATTGAAAAATCTTGAAACACGTGTTCATTTATTTTGCATTTACAGTACACAAACAAAGTTTCAGAACAATCGCATTACCCGTTAAAAAGTTCCCATACAAACATTGACCCCCCATTTGACCCCTTTTTGAAGGTTATATTGAAAAATACTGAAATACGTGTCTATTCATTTTGCATTTACAATACACAAACAAAGTTTCAAACCAATCGCACCACCCGTCAAAAAGTTCCCATACAAACATTGACCCAACATTTGACCCCTTTTTGAAGATTATATTGAAAAATCCTGAAACAGGTGTCCATTTATTTTGCATTTACAGTACACAAACAAAGTTTCGAACCAATTGCACCACCCGTTAAAAAGTTTCCATACAAACATGGACCCCACATTTGACCCCTTTTTGAAGATTATATTGAAAAATCCTGAAACACGTGTTCATTCATTTTGTATTTACAGTGCACAAACAAAGTTTCATGAAAATCGCTCCACGCGTTAAAAAGTTTCATACTAACGTTTTCACCCTTTTTCACCCTCTTAGAGGTGGAATTTCCAAAAATCCCGCCTTAGTGGGTGCTTTTGTTATAAAAGGAAGCCACCTTCCAAATTTCAGCTTTCTATCTTCAGCGGTTTCGGCTCGGCGATGATCAATCAGTCAGTCAGTCAGTCAGTCAGTCAGTCAGTCAGTCAGTCAGGTTAAGCTCTTATATAGATATCTATATCTATATAAGAGCTTAACCTGACTGACTGACTGACTGACTGACTGACTGATTTATCATCGCCCAGCCGAAACCGCTGAAGCTAGAAAGCTGAAATTTGGAAGGTGGTTTCCTTTTATAACAAAACCACCCACTAAGGCGGGATTTTTGGAAATTCCACCTCTAAGGGGTTGAAAAAGGGTGAAAACGTTAGTATGAAACTTTTTAACGCGTGGAGTGATTTTCATGAAACTTTGTTTGTGCACTGTAAATGCAAAATAAATGGACACGTGTTTCAGGATTTTTTAATATAACCATCAAAAAGGGGTCAAATGTGGGGTCAATTTTTGTATGGGAACTTTTTAACGGGTGGTGCGATTGGCCTGAAACTTTGTTTGTGTACTGTATATGCAAAATAAATGAACACGTGTTTCAGGATTTTTCAATATAACCTTCAAAAAGGGGTCAAATGTGGGGTCAATGTTTGTATGGGAACTTTTTAACGGGTGGTGCGATTGCCTTGAAACTTTGTTTGTGTACTGTAAATGCAAAATGAATGGACATGTGTTTCAGGATTTTTCAAAATAACCTTCAAAAAGGGGTCAAATGTGTGGTCAATGTTTGTATGTGAACTTTTGAACGGGTGGTGCGTTGGTCTGAAACTTTGTTTGTGTAAGTACTGTAAAAACAAAAATAACGGACACGTGTTTCAGGATATTTCAATATAACCTTGAAAAAGGGGTCAAATGTGGGGTCAATGTTTGTATGGGATTTTTTTAACCTGGTGCGATTGGTCTGAAACTTTGTTTCGTGTTTCAGGATTTTTCAATAAAACCTTTTAAAAAAGGGGTCCAATGGGGGGTCAATGTTTGTATGGGAACTTTTCAATGGGTGATGCGATTGGTCTGAAACTTAATTTTGTGTTTTAGGATTTTTTAATATATCTCTAAATAATGGGATCAAATGGGGGGTCAATGTTTGTTAACGGGTGGCCTTTAACTTTGTTTTCTGTTTTAGAATTTTTAAATATAGGTAACTCTAAAAAAGGGGTCAATGTTTGTATGGGATTTTTTTAACGGGTGGTGCGATTGGTCTGAAACTTTGTGTACTGTAAATACAAAATGAATGGATACGTGTTTCAGGATTTTTCAATATAACCTTCAAAAAGGGGTCAAATGTTGGGTCAATGTTTCAATGGGTACTTTTTAAAGGGTGGTGCGATTGATCTTAATTTTGGTTTGGATACTTTAAATGCAAAATAAATGGAAATGTATTCCTGGATATTTCAAAATAACCCTCTAAAAAGGGTAAAATTGGGTGTAAAAGTTATTATGCGATTTTTTTATGATTTGTTTGAAACTCAGTTTAGTTAGATACCTACTTTAAGTGAACGAAGTCGCGGGCGGGACAGCTAGTAATTAATATAAGAAGATTTCTGTAATTTAAGAACTATACAGTGTTACCAGACTACTTCTGAAAATTTCAGGGGGTTAAAGTACCCATCAATATAAACAACTATTTTTAACAAACCAACACTGTGAGCGTGAAAAAAATAACAGCAAAAAAAAATTCAATCTGCATGAAACTTGGAAGGTCTAGAGATTTTACTATGAAGCATATGAGCTTAATCGGTAAAGGTGTTGTAAACATATTGGGTACCAAAGTATACATAAAGTGTGTCCAAAAACATAAGTGCGTGAATAAAAGGATTGTAGACATCGCGAGCGAAATTTCAGTTCGGGGCGAACGATATTTGAAACAAATACAAGTTCTTTAACTTTTTCCAGCTTGAACTGGCAACCCTACTCGAAACTGTCACAGAGCAATAAAGGCGTCTAAAGTGCACCATTATAAAGTTTACCCGGTCTTTATCTACTGCGATGTCTTACACTTTAGTAAAGCTGTTAGAGCCGGAGAAAGAGTCATATCTATTATTTTAAATGAAACTGGTGCATATAACTCACAGTTTATGACCTGAAAATAAAAACAATACGTATTAAAGTGTAGTGTTTGTGTTTGAAAACTGTTTCAGGATTCACGTTATGTGGGGTTGCACAACATGCGATCTTCTTCCGTTTCCCTCTATCATTCGTCATGATGACATGGGTAAAAAAGGAGTGAGTACTAACTCACTCCTTTTTTACCCATGTCATCTTTCACACAGTCCATCCATCTCTTCTTATGAATGAATAAATGAATGACTGAATGAAAGATTTAATTCAATAGAACGGTAATAAATAATTGGATTAAGCTATTTTTGTACCTAACCAGACTCCATTTTTCATCATTTTTTAGCGCATCTTGCGATGGCAAAAACGTATTTAAGTACCTATATGAAAGTATTGTATAGGACTGCCCAAGTTTTATTGCTACCTTTTGAGATGAATATATTACCTTTAATTTTATATCATAGAATCTTTACAGTTGTAATTCCTGTTTCTTTAAATGGTAC
Organism: Cosmorhoe ocellata; assembly: GCA_963675405.1. Lineage (NCBI taxonomy): Eukaryota > Metazoa > Arthropoda > Insecta > Lepidoptera > Geometridae > Cosmorhoe > Cosmorhoe ocellata. The sequence goes on from OY776268.1 coordinate 5,295,048, forward strand.
CTAAAAATCATTGATATTTGTGACTACGAACTTACATAAGTTAAGGTTTTTAACTAAATTTGTTTTTAAATGGTTCTTAGAAGAGGAAATCTTCTGAATTCAACCATTTATTTATATATTGGTCATTATTTTCGCTTAAACAAAATAATTATTTTGATTAATCAAAACATAAAAAGTTATTTTTAGGAATCACGATTTGTTGAAATAATTTTTGTGAACGATTTTACTTTTGTTTTTTATTATAGCACAAGATATATAAGTTTTTTAGACAGGGTGTTACAAAAGACCAATACCAACTTGGATAAAATATAGCTGTTTTTTTCACGGTCACAGTGTTGGTTTATTAGAAAAAGTCCTTTCTATTGATGGGTCCTTTAACCCCTGAAAGTTTCGAAAGTAGTCTGGTGACACCCTGTATATTAAGGTAAGCCATGCCTAGGCACGTGGCAACTTACTTAATGTTCCTAAGTCTTTATTAGTCCTTAATTATCTTCGCTTGTAATTATGCAATGAATATGTAAGAAATACCGTCTTGTAGGCTTTAATATAACTGTTTTATTATTACGACATAATACTCTGAGTAAGGGTGGAAAGAGAGTGAAACAGCAAAATGAAATCATCAGACGCGACTTTTAGTCGCCACTTTGAGAAAATAGCCCTACTAAGGTAAACATAGGTATTTACGTATTCTGAAAAGTTAGTAGGTACTGTGATAAAAGTGGGCATGTGTCAAATATTATGTTAGGATGTACTGAGTTTTAAATAGAGCCTAAGTTAAGTGTGAATAATGTGAGAAAAATTAAATTTTGTTAATTATATCCCGTTATAACGGCGATGGGCTTGCAATCTGTCACGTATAGAATAGGTATGCTGTTCAAAATGTGGGCATATGCCAAATTCAATGTTTGGACGTGGCTCTAAATACCCTCATTATATAACATGAAAGATCTTAGTAACTAAATTATCTACCGAGCCTGGGGATTACAGACATGTCATGATCATGTTTGTTTGTTTTTTTTTATATCTCGTCTAAAGGTTTCCCGAGAATAAATGTAGACAGAACGGCAATCGTTTCATTTGACTGTGACTCTATGACGTTGACAATATTAAACGGCAAAATTGATATTTATAAGACAAAACCAGTGTCAAATCAAGTTTCAAAAAGTGTCAAATTTTTACGTGTTTAAAGTAGGCTTTGTGTTCACAAAAGTCACTTTCTTAAGTCGCGTCCGCTACAATGGCTTAAATCTTGGTTGCGAGTAAATTTTGACTGTAAAATGAGAAGGCTCTATGTAATTACCCTATTAGGCTTGCGGTATGCTTAAGTGGTATGTATTGTTAACCTTAACGTGTATACGCCCTTACTATACCTCGCCCGGAGTATTTTAATAAAATATATCTCATTTAGGTGTGAAGTTAGCCCCTGACTCATATGACCCTACTTACTAAGGACATAAAGAGGGGGGACTGGACACCCCCTGGTTCATGACAAACGAGGGGGTTACTTTATTACTTAAATGCTTCGCAGAGAAGCGAAGCATTTTTGAATGTAAATAAAAAAAATAAAAAAAAAAATATGATCACGACTGTAATCCCCGGGCTCGGTAGATATCTCCTCAGATCTTTAGTTTCTTAGATCTTTGAGGATATCTAAAGAGGGTAGTCAGAGACAAGTCCAAACATGACATTTGGTACATGCCCACATTTTGCACAATAGTTAGTATTCCGTAAATAATAAATGTAATAATATAAAATATTGGTGAACAATTCACACATAGCTATCTAGCCCCAAACTAAGAAAAGCTTGTACTATGGGTAAATATTGTATAATTATATTTTTTTGTAAATACATACATAGAAAACATAATAACACATAGGCACCTGTTAGCAACAAATATTCGTCCTGGGTGGGGATCGAACCCACAACCTGCAGCGCAGAAGGCGGAGTTTCTACCGACTGAGCTATGAGGCCAGTCAAAATCCTTTTAGTATTTTGATCATTATTTTCCATGGAATCCCTGTTGTTTTGCGTTCATAGTAATCAGCCGTATTTACCTCGTCTGAAGAGCATTTGCTCCACTTTTATTCCAATTACGTAATTGGGACAAAGGCTTTAGTGAAAATCATTAGGCGCGGTATACCTACACCTGCAACCCAATTCCCGTATTTTATGTTGAAACCAGTGAAACACATACGTTAATTTGACACATCTAAAGGCCATCGCCGGCTTGTTAGTCTACTGAGGCATTTATAATTGTTTTTCAAGGTGGCGAAGCCGTGGGTAGAAGCTAGTAAAGAAATAAATTCTCGAAATTTAGGTAACTTCTAAAGACCAGTGGGGCGATTATGGATCTTTGCTTACAATCAATGTCAATACGTTTTCATTGTAATCAAGTGATTTGGTACGACATAAGAGTGTTTATTTAATCAATTTGAGCCAGTTTTGACAAGTGTTGATTGTATCAGAGTACCGTAATCGCACTACAGGAAATTGAAGCTTGTATTCTAAATTTAAACATGCCTCTGTGAATGTACTTGTAGATCTGAAACTATTCTGGCAACACCACAAACTACATCCTACATAAATTAGTTCTTCTAGCAACACTGTATCACTTGGATACATTAAGCAACGCGATGTTTCACATTAATTGGTGACTTGGGAAACATTGGCCCACATCAATCGCTCTTGAGAGATCTATGAAGCCACTTGATGATATTTTCCTTGCTTTTCTACGTAAAGGCAGGGTTACTCAGCCTATGCTGTCTACCATGAGTTTTCACAATCTACACTCGCTAGCGACTGTAGTTAAAAAAAAATATGAAAACTTGTACAGCGCCTCTAGCGGATAGTTGGGTACTAAAACGTCACGTAGTTAACAATCCTACGTCACGGCGTACTACAGCGACTGTAGTTTGCGCTTCATTAATTTGCTTAGAATTTGGTACCAGTAACAATTTTGACAGATGTCATAGTAACGTACTATTACAGTACTGTAGTAACGTCAGCCGATCTAAATGTGACAACTCAGGTAGACGTAGGTACAGGGTCTTCTTGGGTCAATTCAATGAATAAAAAGAGATAAAAATGATAAAAAGAGATAGGCGATAGAAAGAGACGCACATTAAGGCTTGAACGGGATGATTAAAACCATGAATTAAAACGGATGTGAGATTTTATTAATTCTTATTCAGATTTACATAAAAATATTTTACTTTTAATAAGTACCTACAGAGAGTACATTTAAATTTCTGCAATGTTAGATAAAATTATGAGATATCGATATAAACTTTCCTGGACAATTCTTTAATGAAAATCATGAAATTCATAAAAGTCATTGAACATTTATTGCTCACGAAAGTATATAGAGTCACCTCCTTTCAGGATAACATACTAGTTTTGGGACACCCTGTATAGGTATGTACATGTATATACGATACTTAGATTACTAGAATAATAATAATAATAATAATAATATATTTATTTATTCAGATAACAAGATCCATAGTGTTAATACAATACAACTTATAATCTAGAGTTAGTAGGTTCCTAACAGTAATACTTAATAATTAAAAGTGATTTAGTCCTCTGTGTGAGTTTCCACATCAGAGGACAATTAAATTTATTGGAGATTGTGTTCAGGATGGTATTGGGGATCCCGCGCACCGTGCGCAGTAGTGACGCAGTCTTCTTGCGCCAGAGGGCGTCGAAAGTATCGGCGCATGCGTCGGCGAACATACCCGACGCACTACAGAAACGCGGGAGCCGCAACAACGCCCTGAACGCATTATTGAATTGGACGCGCAGAGCATTGTAAGTGCTTTGATTATACTGAAACCATAGACTCGACGTGTACAGAGATGTACAGTATGCTTTAAAAAGGGTTATCTTAACCGCATCTGTACATCTAGCGAATCTACGGGCCAGCATATTCGCCCGGACTGACAATGCTCTGCGTTCCCTCTCCATATCAGCATCATCTCGTAATTCATCAGTCACCAAGTGTCCCAAGTATTTGAATTGGTGAACCCTGTTGAGTGGTACACCATTTAATGTAACAGGCGGAATGAAAGTGGGGCTCTTGGTACCCGATTTGAAGACCATGAGTTCTGATTTTTTAACATTATAAATGAGACCGTGTGAGGCCGCATAGGACTCGCACACTGCAAGTAGCTTGTGGAGAGCGCTAATCGAGGGAGCCAGCAGTGCCATGTCATCGGCGTAGCTAAGGTTATTGAAACAGACACCGTCTATGTAGCAGCCCACAGACATGCTGCTGAGTTTCCCGATCAGCTCGTCCACGTACAGGTTGAAGAGCGGGGGGGAACTAAGCCCTCCTTGCCTGACACCGCACTCCAGCCTGCACGGGTCCGACACTTCACCCGCCCATCTCACACGGTTATCCTGGTTTAGGTACCAATATCTAAATATAGACACCAACTCTGATGGCAACCCAGTGTCTCCAAGCTTCTGCCACAGCGTATTATACGAGACAAGGTCAAACGCCCGGGACAAGTCCAGAAAACAGGCATAAACTGGGGTTTGCCTGTCCGTATAATACTTGACAGTGTGCTTCAAACTCAGAATGGCAGTCTCAGTAGACAAGCCCGGTCGGAAGCCGAACTGAGCGTCATGCAACTTAAGATGACTACCAAGATGCGAGTTGAGCAAGCTGTCAAGTATTTTTGCTACGATAGTGGCCAGCGATATTGGTCTGTAGTTAGATTTGTCAGACGCATCTCCCGTCTTACTCTTGATGATGGGTACCACCAGGGTCTGCATCAGGGCAGGGAGTAGGTACGAGTGGGTATAATGCCTGGTCTGTGATAATACATACAAGAATGTTTCTAGTTCTACAAATTTAAAAGTCCAGTACGCTTTGCATAAGTTGTAGACGTAGGTATTGTCTGTTCTTAAGGCCTCTGCATGACTATGCGAACCTGCTCCGAAACTAAATCAGTTTCACTTTTATCGCGCCTTCGCGCTTTGTTCTCCGAATGTCGGTTTTTTGCTACGGGACAATGTTTGGCGAATAAGCGCGAACTTGTGCTACTAAGTGCGAACGCGATTTTGCACGAAATTCGCGGCTTTGTCACTCGACGGCGAGTGTCAAGCGCGCGAACTAAAGTGTGAACGATGTGAATTTCTGCAAGATTGGTGTTGTTCTTGCATTATCTGCGCCGCTAAAGGACAGATGTGCTCATTACTAGCAAAAGGCATGCTTTTATTGAGCAAGTGCTCATTTATAACACGTGTATAACATTGCTAGTTAGATTGATAATTATTATTTAATTATTGAATTAAATTACTATCTAATTAGTAGCTTATTGATCATGCTTATTAAAAAATCAACCGATGACGTTTGATTTTTGAGCATGCTACCTGAGGTGCAAGAAAGGAGGCGTGCCCTGTCCGTCTGAACAGATTTGCTTATGAGCATGCTATTATCAATATGTCCCCAGTTTTTTTTTTCTAATTATACAATTACGAACCGAGAGCACCAGGCTCTGTCAAATGCACGTCTGTCCGTACGTTTACTTTGTTATTTTTAGCACGTCTATCAAGATTCGCATTCGCACAAGAATGTGGAGTGGGCTTTACCTTAAGTGATCTTTATCTTATTATCTGCTAGAACCTAGGGATCATGACATGTTTCAACTTTGTTTATCGCCACCTCATTTAATAAACTTCATGCGTACATACCGGCGTCGTATATCGGCACATTTTATTGTGCAATATAAGCAGAATGTAGCGCCACAGATAATAAACTTTTAATAAAACTGTCTGCAAACAAAATATTACGGAAACAACCTGCTTCTGACGGTTTTCTTCGCGTTGTAGCTTAAAATTATTTACAGATAATAGGTACTTTAATAATAAAAAAAAATATGATCACGACTGTAATCCCCGGGCTCGGTAGATATCTTCTCAGATCTTTAGTTACTTAGATCTTTGAGGATATCTAAAGAAGGTAGTCAGAAGCACGTCCACACATGACTTTTGATACATGCCCATATTTTTCATATAGTTGGTATTCCGTACGCGACAGGTTGCAAGCCCATCGCCGCTTATAGGAATACTAACCTATGACGCACACCTTCGAATTTTTGGTTCTAAGGTATGCCGGTTTCCTCACAATGTTTTCCTTCACCGTTTAAGAGCACTGGCATTGCACACATAATTCTTTCGAATGGAAAAACTCATTGGTGCACGACCAAGTTGGAACCCACTACTATATGATAAGTGCTACATTATCCCTCAGTAACTTAAGCTCTATTTGATGTTATATTTGGATTTTGCGGGCAAAGTCGCGAGTAACAGCTAGTCTTAAATAATACAAAAGGTAGGTTTACTCCTTCGATTACTTTAACCAAAATAAATGTATCTCTTTTCGTTTGATCTAAATCGGTTTAACAGTAAAAGTATTATAAAACTATCCTACTAATATTATAAACGCGAAAGTTTGTAAGAATGTATGGATGGATGGATGTATGTTTGTTACTCTTTCACGCTGTAACGGCTGAACTCTTCTGGATGAAATTTGGCACAGATATAGATTATAGCCTGAAATAGCACATAGGCTACTTTATATCCCGGAAAAATGTACGGTTCCCGCGGGATAGATATGTTTTGTTTTTCAAGATATCACGCGGGCGAAGCCGCGGGCGGAAGCTAGTAAAATATCCTTACTTAGGTTTGTGAAAAATAAATTTAATTTTGAAGTAAGTATAGTTAGCGCTTGCTGTTTCGTCTATGAATATTCTTATAGCGCAGTGGAATTAATGTATGAACTTAATTTTTTTGAGAACAATGGGATTTGGAGCGCGGTGGAACTACCCTTTTGAAAAATGATTATTTATAACAATACATTCACGTATTATGCCACAAAAAAAAGTATTTATTTATTTATTTTAGCCTATGTTGTCCCACTGCAAGGCCTCTTCTTTTTTCCAAAAATAGTTATTTTTTTTACAAAAAAAATAATTGAATTAATTTTAAGAAAAAAGTAAATAAACAAAAAATTTATGGGCAATAATTGTCATTAGGCGTCTTGCACGTTTTCTGCGCTGCATAGAAAAAAAATAACTAGTTTAGTCTGTTTGTCGATTGCCAGACAGTCACATGACGATTTTATATATTAAAAATATTTTATTTTGGGTTCTTTAGTAGGTTTATTGCTTTGTGATTTGAATATGCGGGGTATAAAAAGGTTATACAATGTTGGGTTAGTAAATACGGGCTTGTGTGAGTAGGCCCGCGCTTTGTGGGTTCCGTATCATTATTTAGCTGTTAACTGAAACATTATTCTTCTTATTGTCTTTAGTTAAAAAATCCATTAAACCAATCCTTTTTTTAAATATATACTCTCGGGACTTAATCGCGTATTGTGAAACATTCTATTTACCTCGACGTTATGTCTACTCGTGACCACGGTGATTGTAATATCATCGAAACGTCGAGGTAAATAGAATGTTTCACAATACGCGATTAAGTCCCGAGAGTATATATTTAAACATGTTTCCAAGTCGCGATAGTTTAAAAAGTGTTCAATCCTTTTTTCACGATGACTTAAATGTTGAATCTTATTTTATACGGCTAGCATTTGTTAAGTTTCATCAAAATCCATCATTTAGTTTTGACAGTCTACGATTTCCAGACTGAAAAATATGAAAAAGGTCTATTTTATATTGAACCGTTTTGAAAAATTCTTTCACCAATGTGTCGAATGAACTTTCAGGAAGAACATAGGCTATTTATATGACGACCTCAGTGGCGAAGCGGGCGAGAGTCCGCCTGCGACGCAAGAGGTTGCGGGTTCGATTCCCGCCGTGGAACAAATTTGTGTATGATCTGCATAAATTTGTTCCGTTGGTCTGGGTGTTTCCTATGTATAATAAAAAAATATCTATCTATGTATATAATGTATTAAATATATCAGTTATCTAGTACCCATAACACAAGCTTTGAGTAGCTTACTTTGGGGCTAGATGATGTTGTGTGGATTGTCCAGCATTATTATTATTATTATTATGTAGGTACTTCGCGGGCGAAGCCGCGAGCGGAAGCTAGTGTGAAAATATATATTTTGTTCTTGGGTTTTATTTTCAAATACGGAACTCTAAACAGCTCATGTTTGTTGTCTTCGCATATAATTATTATGTTCATCTTTTTAAATAATTTTCTTTAAAAAACCTTTTTTTCTCACGAAAACCTAAAAAAAAATTCATACCAGTGTGGTGAAATGGTTAATGTGCTCTTTAGAGGCTCCTTTGGTGCACCTACAATATTATAAACGTGAAAGTTTGTAATAATGGTATGGATGTATGTTTGTTACTCTTTCACGCTGAAACGGCCGAACGAAATTTTGGTACAGGTATTTATAGATAGTTTGGAATAGCACATAGTCTACTTTTTATCCCGGAAAAATGTACGGTTCCCGTGGGATAGATTTTTTGTTTTCAAGGTACCACACGGGCGAAGCCGTGGGCGGAAGCTAGATAATAATAACTTAAAACTTAGTACAATGAACAACCGCTATTGTTTAAGCTGAGCATATTATGAAACATTGTTCGTTATTTATCAACTTGCGTAATATGTACATTGTCTAAAGAAGCGATAGTTGGTTCACTTGGACTTTTGGAGTTTGTTTTTGGAGGATGCGTTTTCGATTCCTGTTAAGGCACACTATTTGATTGTTTACAAAGATTTGTTCAGGGGCCTTACCACGAAGTCTTCCTGAACGATTCCGTAACGATTCCATTATAGAAACGTCACTACTTCCATACAATTTGCATAGGTTATGGTACGAAATAACAATTTAATACTTATTCGGTAATGTATTATGAATTCGTGGTCAGGCCCTTGTTGCTATGTTTTCTGACGGCAGACCCTTCAAAGAAAACTTATTTTTACCCGACTGCAAACCGAAGAAGGAAGGTAATGTGCTTGGGATGTATGTACGTATTAGTTTCCTTGGCTGTCGCTGAAGCCTAAACGGCTGGACACATTTTGACAAGTGAGGTGTCGTTGGATTTATCTGGATCACAAAAGTGACATAGGCTAAACAAAATGTCAAAAAATCAAAAAAAGTGACTGTAAAAAATTATTTTCAGTCGTGTAAACTTAAAAAATTGCAATAACTACTTACCTAAAGTTTTTGTACCAAGCTTATTATATTTAAAAATTTGCGACAGAAACTCAAAAAGGACGAGTAAGTTTCAAATGCTATAATATTATTTTCAACAGTAGGTACTTTGTTCCTTTTCCCACAGCTATGTTGGTTCGGGAAAACTTGTGACACGCTATGATTTAGGTAATTTTGAATCTTAAAGCCCAGAATACTCGTCACACTATTCCTTACGTAAAATTTACAAAAAAAGTGACATAGGTCCGCATAGCAACGCGGATCTCCGCGGAATCAGACATAGCACGAAGCGGAATACCCAAATGATAAGTAAGTAGAGTGCGGCATGATAATATGGCTGCTCTGAATTACATAACGAAAGCGACAATTTATAAAAAACATAAATATGTTCAAGTAAATAGCTTATTTAAAAAAAAGGGCTGGGTTGATTTGTTTCAAATTAACTGTTTTTCATTCATGTGAAATAGAAATTCAAAAACCTTACTGTTCTGGATAAATTAGGGAATTTCTTAATTTTCAGAGGTGTTTTTGACATGATTTTTCACCAAGGTTTTCTAACTTATTCGTTTTAGCTCCGGTTGATTTATCACTTATATCCTTGAGTATCGTGTAGTTCAATTTCAATGTAATCTATTAAGCGGTAATAGAATGATTAGGGTTGCAATACTTGCAATTCTCAAAATTCTGGGCCATAAACCTTCACATTTGAACTATGAACCTTGAACCTTGAACTTTGAATCTTAAATCTGCATGTTGTAGTGTACTTGCTGTTTATAAATTTCCTATACCGTGATAGGTACTCATAATCAATTAGACCATAGTTCAAAACTAGGATTACAAGCATAGATATCCCGAAGTTACAAGACTCTGTTACCTAAGCTATCATCAGTTAGATAAGTTAAAATCTATATTAATTAGGTAGGATGTTGAGAATTATGGCTTTTGTAGAAGACTACTTTCGCACGCGGCTCCTTTCGCGTGGTACCCACCTAAATAAAAAATAGTCTATGTGTTATTTTAGGTCTTAAACTACGCGTATTCTAGCCTGTGTGCTATTCCAGACTATAATCAACATCTGTACGTCGATTCTGTAAAATTCAAACATCAACTCGCATCTCACATCGCTATTCACTCTCACTTCGCTTAAGACGCTTTTTATTTGACACTTTGAATCAGGTTCGAGTGCGAAGCGAGCGTCAAAGTGACTTGGGGATTACCGTATAGAATGCCACTTCTTACGTCATCTCATACTTTATCTGTCAAAATCTCTCCGTCAATTTAGTTCAACTCGCTGACACGCTCGCAAGAGTGGTGCTAGTGTAAATTCGAATTATCAACCGAGTTTTTAGAATGCCAATCAAGAAACTCACAGCGGATTCAGATTCGAGGTTTAGAATGAGGTCTTACAGAATCACACGGCTGTGCCTTTCATCCAGATCCGATCAGCCGTTTCAACGTGAAAGATTAACAAGCATACATCCATACATTCATACAAACTTTCGCGTATATAATATTAGTAGGACTAGTTTCCGCCCGCGGCTTCGCCCGCGTTGTACCTTGAAAACAAATACAAATTTATCCCATGGGAACCGTAGATTTTTTCGGGATAAAAGTAGCTTATTTGCTATTCCAGATCATAAAATACGCGTATTCCAAGTTTCATGCAGATCCGTTCAGTCGTTTCGTGAAAAAGTAACACTGTCCTCCTAAAAGCTATAATGCCGTTAAATAATTAAAATCCACTTTCAATTACTAGGGAAAAACCAAAGATTTAAATCGTAGATATGCCCGAACGCCAAAAACTGTGGCACTGTTTTTACTTGTGTGTGTTAACAAAATGCCGATGCACGCACACTAATAATTAGTAAAAAATTAAAAAAACAGTTATTTCGCAATTTATTGTGCAATTATATTGCACGATCTTTCGTAAAAAAATATACTTATTCCTTTAATACCCTGAAATTGAAAATATTTGGTGTGCCAAATGAACGAGCACATTTCGTGTTGCAACAAAACGGCGCGGTCTCAGTACCGTACGGGCATATCTCCGATTTAAATCTTTGGGAAAAACCATTTATAAATAAGCACTATGGTTCATAGATTAATTTAATACTACAAAGAACTGTAGCTGAAGTCACTTTGCCGTCAAGCATGGTATTAGCTATAGGACGGCAGAACAAGGAGGTTGAATAGGTCCTATCGTGTAGGTACGTTCCTATTTTGAAGGTCCAGTGGGTACCATATTTTTGATAGGAGGTCGAATAGGTCCTATCGTGTAGGTGAGGTCCAATTATGAAGGTCCAGTGGGTACTGAACCAAACATACATACATCCTCACAAACTTTGACGTTTATAATTAGTAGGATTGATGGATTTTTGCGGACGAAGCCGCTTGTAACAGCTAGTAAACTATAGGATGCTGTTCGAACCGCAGCAATCATGCGCATAAACAAAATAAAACACATTTTCAATGTTTATTTTAAGCCAAAACAACCATATATTACACGGTATCGCATTGTTACACGCAGCGTGGGTTTACGTGTGAAATACGGGTGCATTCGGTTTCTAGTTAAGCTGATTAGCTATGTCGCTTTAACACGACTAAATTGGAAATTTAATATCATTTGGATGCATGGAGAGGAAGACAAGGGAGATAGAAGATACAAGTAAGACAAAGACGTGACTTTTTAAATTATGTATATTGAAGGGGGCGACATTTTCTATCTTTGTTTAGCGTTGAATTGTTTAAAATTTTGTGTAAATTTTTTTCGTTTTGAAAGAAGCGTTCTAGGGCCTTACCACAAGCTCTTACAAACCATAATGTTTTAAAAACGTCAAACTTAAACTGACACTACTTTCATACAATTTTTATATGTCATAGTACGAAATACCCAAGTTATAGGTACTACTTTGATATTGCCCGAAGAGCTTCTGGTAAGGCTCTTGATGTTACGTCTCTTTTGTCTCATAGATTCATCATCATTATATACTAGCTGATGCACGCGGCTTGGCCCGCGTGGATATCGATTATTGCGACTTAAAAACTTGACAAATTATTTACTAAATCCTTTCTCGAGAACAACTTTAACCATTTGTGAAATTGCATGAAATATGTGTAATAGTTTTTGAGTTTATCGCGAACAGACAGACAGACGCGGCGGAGTACTTTGTTTTATTATATGTAGTGATAGACGCATGGCGCTAGGCGTTTTTTTGTTTATAGACACTTACCACATTGGTAGAGTTTGTTTAATAAAAGAACAGTCGTCCAGTGACATTTATGTCAATGGCGTATGATACAAAATGCAACGACTCGCGACTGTTCTTTTATTAAACAAACTCTATCCTGTTGCGAAATTAATTTCCCAGATGTGGGATTAAAATGCAGTTTACAATGAAGAAAAACAACAAATTAGTAGATAACTTTTATTAATTAATATTACACAGTTAAACAGTCCTATCTATAATTCGTTTATTTATTTACAATTGGTAACAATGTTAATATTAAACTTGGTTTTTATGAAACGACAAGATCCGCGGTAATTTATTGTACCACAAAAATAGACATTGTCGCTAAATTACGGCGGTTATATAGCGTTTGTCGCTTCTTACAAAACCAAAGCTTAATTTTAGTTACATTAAAAACATATTAATTCGAAAATTTAGGGTAAAATAGAAGAGTTACAACAAAATCATTATTTTTTGATATTTTCTCAGTTAGTCTTAGTAAAGTAAGTAGAATTAATTTTTAAAGTCAGAGAAAACCAACTGTTGCAAAAAATACAATAGGTACACTAGAAAATTGATCTCAAAAGTGACAGATGCCATAAACGAAGAAGAAGAAGTTATAGACGCTGTCAAAAAATAGCGCGATACAAAAAATGTGCTAACGTAACATATAATAATAACGAATGTATTTTGACTTTGGTAAATATGTATGTTAAATTACCGCAACTGCCCCTTAAGTAGTAGCTATTTTTTACATTTAAAACAGGAAATTAAAATATCTAAAAAAATACATTGTTCAAGTCCTGGATCTTACCACAAGCTCTTCGAGCAATATTGAAGTAATATAACTTTGGTGATTCGTACCTATAAAAATTGTATTGATGTATTGCGACTTCAAGCTTGAAATGTGATGTTTCTGAAACATGATAGTTTGTAAAAGCTTGTGGTAGACTGGCACTGATATATTAAACAAAGCAAAATAGGATGTTGATTTTGTGCCTCCGTTATATTTGTACACTTGCGTGCAAAAAAATCGACCCATTGCGTATAGTATTTAAAGCTTGTCCTGGGCCGATTTTTTTGCTCGCAAGTATATAGTAAGACTAGCTGTCCCGCCCGCGACTTCGTTCACATCTAAACTGAGTTTTAAACACATCAAGCAACTCATAAAAATCCCATACTACTTTGACACCCCATTTTACCCCTTTTTAAAGGTTATATTGAAAAATCCTGAAACACGTGTCCATTTGTTTTGTATTTACAGTACACAAACAAAGTTTCAGACCAATCGCACTACCCGTTAAAAAGTTCCCATACAAACATTGACCCGACATTTGACCCCTTTTTGAAGATTATATTGAAAAATCCTGAAACAGGTGTCCATTTATTTTGCATTTACAGTACACAAACAAAGTTTCAAACCAATTGCACCACCCGTTAAAAAAATTCTGTACAAACATTGACTCCCCATTTGACCCCTTTTTAAGAGTTATATTGAAAAATCCTGAAACAGGTGTCCATTCATTTTGCATTTACAGTGCACAAACAAAGTTTCATGAAAATCGCTCCACGCGTTAAAAAGTTTCATACTAACGTTTTCACCCTTTTTCACCCTCTTAGAGGTGGAATTTCCAAAAATCCCGCCTTAGTGGGTGGTTTTGTTATAAAAGGAAGCCACCTTCCAAATTTCAGCTTTCTATCTTCAGCGGTTTCGGCTCGGCGATGATCAATCAGTCAGTCAGTCAGTCAGTCAGTCAGGTTAAGCTCTTATATAGATATAGATTAGTAGGTTCACGTGTTAGATATGTACTTATTTCGAAGTGTTAAGTCATGTCAAAATAATATTTTATCACGGCCGTAAAAAAATTCTTTGTCCTATTGTATTCCTTATTTGTTTATTGTACTATAACTGTTGAGGAAAAGTCTGAGTTTGTTGAAAAGAGTAAGGGTATCTTAAAACACTATCAGCAGAACACGATTTTAAAATTTCTGTCTGTAAACTACTCAAAGTAGTAAATAGTTGTACTGTAAGCAGTGGATAGAATAAGTATAAAAAAAATACTGAAACAATAAAATTTTGTTAGGATTTAAATTGCGTATGTTTATTTTCCAATTATGTGACTCGGGTTTCATCACGACCTTATAAAAGAACAAAAAAAGGGTGTCAAAGTTTGTATGGAATCATCCAATAGAAAAATGTTGATCTTATAAATCCATCTATACTAATATTATAATGCAAAAGTTACTGTTTGTTTGTTGCTTTTACGCGACTGAATTGCTGAACGGATCTTTATGAAACTTGGCAATAAGATAAATTGTATCCTGGGAATGAACAGGTCCATACCATATATTCCAAAACAAGCTGACGAGCGTTTAAAAGGACACACCTAAGTTTTCCACATTTTTGCAACATTTTTTATTGGTGCTTCGCTCCTATTGGTCACAGCGTGATGTTATACACGTAAAGCTTAAAGCCTTCCTCGATAAATGAACTTTCTAATACAAAAACAATTTTTCAATTCAAAATAATCGTTTTTGAGATTAGCGCTTTCACCAAACAAACAAGCTCTTCAGCTTTATAATTAGTATAGACATTTAAAAAAAAACAATTCAGACGAAGTTGCCATAATAATATAAGCCAACAAAAAATCTGTCGTATGTTTTCATATGAACGTGTAGTCATAAAACGCGCAGACAAAGTCGTGTGGGGTAACTGTATTTAGCTTCTTTATAATATTAGTATAGATATTTAAAAAAAATGCTGACGAAGTTGCGATACAGGCAAACAAAAAGTTTGCCGCAATTTTTCATATGGGCCTGTAGTCTTACAACGCGCAGACAAAGTCGTGTGGGGGTAACTGTATTTAGCTTCTTTATAATATTATTATATAGATATATAAAAAAGCAATCGGAAGAAGTTGCGATACAGGCAAAAAAAAGTGCCGCAAGTTTTCATATGAGCCCACAGTTTTACAACGCACAAAGTCGCGAGCGGGTGAACTAGCTTTGAAATTATTACTTATTCGGTTTTAGTACATAATGAATTCTAATCACGCGAGCCACAGTGTTTTTTCGGCCAAGGTAGACATCTTGAAAGCTATTTCTTGTCTCCCAGCAAATGGGTATGATAATGAGACTTGGCCTGAGGCTCAGATTTTAAATGAGTCTCTTATATGTAGGTAAGTACTCTTACAAAGTATTTCAAGTAAATTTCTTACCATTATCTCAGCTGGCGTAGGCTGTTTTAAAACCAGAATATTGCCAGTTCAAATTTTTATGAAACGCAAATGCTTAACAATTTTTTTTTAATAAGTTATGCTGACTTTAAAGTTGCGCTGACCGTCAGAGAGGAACATTGAGTAACTACTATTAGATAAACAGTGCTGAATAACATTAAGCCCGGTTTCCAACAAAACAGAGAGAAGAAGAGGCGAGAAGAGATGTGTTTGAATGAACCAATCAGATTTCGTTATTTCCTCATCTTTTATCCGCTTAGCTTCGGTGAAAATGGATCAAGCGGAAAAGAGAGGAGTTGTTTCATTTTTCTATTAAATGTTGTGCGGCGAGCGAGCAAACAGAGCGGAGAAGTGGCTCACTCATTGGCTAGCTTACATCTCCAATCAATCATCTCTCCTCGCTACACTTCCCTCCGCTTTTTTGGAATTAACCTGCCAGCTTCGCAGCAAATCTCTTCTCTTTTTTGGTGGAAACCGGGCTTAATGCTCTGTGGTGACGCACCTTAGTCAGCGAACTTCTCGCAGACCGAAGCTCGAAGGCGTTGCACGCTGACGGTCAGCATAAATATTATCTGATATGAGCCTGGATTATTTTTTTAATGGCATTACAATAACCCCGTTTCTTAAGAAGGCTCAAGTTTTAAAATATGAACGGAAGAAATTATGCCTTGAATATTTATAGAAGTACAGTAAGGCTAGTATTATACAAATTGAGTTAAATTACACTACACATTTTCACATTTTTCTTACCTACTTTTATAAACTACTTACACAAATTTGCTCAGTCAGTCAATTTGAGCTTATTTTGAGAACAAAAAGTATAATTTTAGACATTTTTTGTAATCAAATTTATATAATAAACCAAATTACTTTGGACGATGTTTGACAATGGACTTTGCATGAAAAACGAAAAAAAAACAGTCACCACTTAATCCCCAGGCTCGATAGATATCTCTTCAGATCTCTTGTTACTTAAATCTTTTGGGGATATATAAGGAGGGTAGTCAGAGGTACGTCCAAACATGACACATGCACATGCCCACATTTTGCACAGTGGTTAATATTCAGTACGTGAGAGGTTGCAAGCCCATTGTCACATTGAATTCAACGAAACAAAACGAAATGTGTGATAGCGTTAAAAACTCGAGCTAAGGTTACAATAACAAAAAGTACAATCACTGACAATATGCCTACAAAAATAACGCCATCGATCCCGTTAGACCCAATAAAATATGTCATTCTGCCCGACTGTGATACGTTATTTGATTTCATGGAATTTATGGCACGAATTTCTTCGATTACAAAAGCAATAAATGCTCCAATTTATGTGTGTAATGTGTTAACGGATCCCTTAAAATTGTGATTTTGTTCGTATGAGGAAATATTTTCTTGTGATTTTGTTAAAAAAAAGTAAGTATTCTTGTCAAGCACTTTTCTATTTTTTATTGAACTTTAACTATCAAAAAATAACTTAAACATAGAAAAACTAGTGGTAATTATAATTTCAAAATTTTAGCACTATAATAACATTGAATTTTATTAAAATATAGGTAAACAATTTGATCTTGATACAAGTGAATGTTATACGTATTTCTTGGTTGATATAAAATAACTTTTACAATAAAATCAAAAGGTTAGGTTGTTTTTCTCAGTAAAGTATACATCTGTTACTTTATGGTCGGTGATAAACCACAATTTTTAGAGCAGCTCATATATTTTCACAACACAAATAAATTTTACTAAACTAGCGAAAATACGCTATAAAAACAAGTTAGTTGAGCCGCGGATGTCGGCGACTGTACCTACATAAATTATACTTGTAAAAACTTTATGCATTTTTAGTTCTCTTTGAAAACTTAAAGCGTGCGCGGAAAACGAAACCAAGTGCTTCCTTTTGAAAAACAACTTTATTACCTAGGTGTAATGCTTAAAATTATTTAACTTACATTAGCATAATACATGAACCGTAAAGTTAGTTGATACACAGAAAGGCGTGTTCGCAATGTTTTGTCATGATAGCCCTTTAAAAAAACATGGCTATTTAACCCCAGGTTTGGTAGACATCTTAAACCTTTGATATTAAAAGGGGGTTAAACAGAGGCACGGCCAAATTCTATATTTTAGTACCTAGGTACTTGCTTACTTTTTTCACAGTATTAGTATCAGATTGTAACTTGCAAGCCACACATACCCCAGTGGTTTGGTTTTAATTATTTTAATTTAAAACTAGTAAATGCGACTTGTGGGCGAAGACCACCACCGAGTGGAGCCCACCCAACGAAAGACGGCGACGTGGTAGACCCAGGAGGAGATGGCGAGACTAGCTCGACGCGTATTTACCATCTTGACCTACAGCAGCGTTAAATCGCGAGGAGTGGAAGGAAGGAAGGGAGGCCTGCAGTGGGACAATAATGGCTGAAAAATAAAAATAAATAAATAAATAATAATAATAATAAATGTTAATTGATTGAAAGTAAATGAAAACAGATAACAGTCCCATGACACTGATTTTTTTGACATATTGCATAGCCTATGTCGCTTTCGTAACAGTTTAGCCATTTAGGTAACAGTCAAAGAAACTCGATACATAATCCAGACACATTACCCTCCTTTGCAGTCGGGTAAAAATACACTATCAATTCTTTTCATTTGAATTCGTTGATCAATAAAAACATGGTTAAAATTCATAGCCATTATTTCTGAAATTTAATTTCAGAGTAACTTCAAGACGTTATATAACTCTAAGGCAAATGCGGGTAGAAGAAAAGTCAAAATTATTTCATCAAAACAGTGTAAGTTTAAATTAGAAAAATAACCTATAACCGCTTTTTAGGCCTTGAGAATAAGATTGAACTTCGATTGCCTATTTCAGCAAATTGGAATTTTCATTTATTTTCGTTTACTGAAAGAAAAGTAATTGAGTTACTAGGAAAATGGCTAAGTAGCAGAAAACAGTAAATTGCCTTACTGTGAGCATAAATTTAGGTCAATAAAATCAGGAGTAATTTGCAGTCAAATCAGAAAAAGCATTTCATATAAAAACTGTACCTATTCAGTGATTTTTCTCCGAAATTGTTAAACTGTTTTAAAAATAATAGATAGCAGACCAAAAGTCACAACATAAGTTTCTCATTGATCAATCTGTGATGTAATTAATTTGTAATACCTATTAAGTATAGAACACTTTTTAAACTATCGCGACTTGGAAACATGTTTAAATATATACTCTCGGTACGGTATAGTCTACTCGTGACCACGGTGATTGTAATATCATCGAAACGTCGAGGTAAATAGAATGTTTCACAATACGCGATTAAGTCCCGAGAGTATATATTTAAACCTATTAGGTATATAAATAAATATTGGTTGTTTTGCGCTAAGTAGCCTGTCTTCTTTGGGCAACACTAATTTTTATTTGAAAATATAATAGTAATATAATATTTATTTTAATATACATATAATATAATAGGGTAGAGGTAGGCCAAAGAAAAGATGGATGGACTGTGTGAAAGATGACATGGGTAAGAAAGGAGTGAGTACTGAAATGACGAATGACAGAGAGAAATGGAAGAAGATCACATGTTGTGCCGACCCCACATAGCGTGGGATAGGGGCAGGAAGATGATGATACATATAATATAATATTAATATTTTAATAGTAGCAACAGGCACGGGATCTCACCTCATACCTCTAATCGAGCAATTTTTGTATTATATAATCTGAATTTCGGAAACGGCTCTAACGTTTTTCATGAAATTTAGAATTCAGGGCGTTTCGGGGGCGATAAATCGAACTATCTAGGTTACATTTTTGGAAAACGTCATTTTAACTGTGTTTTCAGGAAATGAAAAACTGCTACTATTTTACCGTTATAACAACACTTAAGGTAATTGACAATAGATGGCGTTGTTAAGCAAACGTCGTAAAAAAAACAACCAAAAAAGTCAACCAGGGGCCTTACCACGAAGTCTTCCGCAACGATTCCGTTTTAGAAACGTCACATTTAAAGCTTGAAGTAAAACTACTTCAATACAATTTGCATAGGTCATGGTACGAAATAACAATATAATATTAATTCGATAAATCTATATTAATATTATAAAGAGGAAAGTTTTGTATTATTGTATTTTTGTATTTTTGTTTGTAACGAATAAACTTAAAAACTACTGGTCCGATTTCAAAAATTTTTTCACCGTTAGAATGCTACGTTATCCCTGAGTAACATAGGCTATATTTAATGTAGGTACCACGCGAGCAAAGCCGCGAGAGGAAGCCAGTTTATTATGAATTCGTGGTGAGGCCCCTGTACTGTGTAGATAAACAGGCCAACACTGATGAGTTGAGGGTCGCGTGCGTGTCGACACGTTGCTAACGGGTTCAGATCCGATCGATGACAACCCTATTAGCACTGTAGGCACGTATGGTTACAGCTGCTGCGTCCTCGATATTAATACAACGCAAGCACGTTCCCTTTTTATATTAATTTTATATTAAAGTAAAAAAAAAATTTAAACAGTTTAGCAGTAAGAAGTTTATGGATTATAAGAATTTTATGCGTGATTGTACATTTAGGATTTTTCTATTTTAATACTTTACAAAGGAATATACTTTTTTATAAGTTATACTATTCGCTTTTCGGGTTAAATGGGGCGGATTTAAACATGGGCTATTTTCTAAAAAAAGTTATTAAATATAAAACGATTTTCTTGCTTCATTTATGTTTTATTTGAACACTTTTTGATTGATTATGAACTTACTTTATTCAATCAAAATATAAACACTGACAGCTACGAACTATTTAACTGTCATGGCCGACTAGGAAAATAAGTTATCATTGTAAAAATCCTTCGCATTTCAATCATTTTTGCTTCATCATATTTTATCGAAATTCAAATTTTTTGGTCTCCATATTTCTGTCTGGTATAGGTACACATAAACCTAGTCCATTATGAAACATTTCCTATACGGAGATGTTTCAGAACTAATCAACCATACCAATTTTTAATATTCATTAAAAATATTAAACTGTGAAATATAATTCTAATCATGAAACATTGCGAACATCTCTATACATTATCCCTATATACCACAGTAATAATTATTACACAGTTAACAACACCTCACTGGAGTCAAAGTTCACTGTAGCGCGTCCATTGCGCGCTGGTTATGTGTCAGCTGACGAACGACACGACGAGAGCGAGCAATGGATGTGAGCAGAGCGTTGCACTGCCTCGCTGCATCGCTAATGGATTTTCACCTGCAAAGGAATGAGTAATTAGTGTTGGAGCAGTAACTTATCGATATTATCTAATAATACAGAATTAAACAAGCCCCCGACATAAACCATGTCATATTTAAAGTTATGGTTACCTTACCATATTCTTTCAATATCATTGAAGTAATACGGTAAAGGATAATAGCTGATGACCTTCAAACGGCTGAACAGATTCATGAATAATGGCTAAAAACACTCGGGATAAAATAATCAATGACAAAAAAAACTAAACGAAAATTGGTTCATCCGTTTGGGAGCTACGATGCCACAGACAGATACACAGACACACAAATACACACACAGACACGATAAACTTATAACTCTTTTTTTCAGCTAGCTCTTTCTTTTTATCAGCGCGTGGTCCAGAAGGACAATCAAGGACTGTCCTAGACTGTCATAGCAAATCCGATTTAAAACTAACTTATATGGTGACGACAAAAAGCGATTTCGAAACCGGTTTCCATGAAATATATTTTCCTTTCCTAAAATATTATTGCAATAAATTGGTTATTTGGTTCGCTGGGTTTATTTTTGTGAGTCAGATAGTAAATTGGATGCGAAATAACAAAAGATTTGATTTAGTAGTAGCTCTGCCTTCTGCGCTGTAGGTTGTGGGTTCAATCCTCATCCAGAGCAAACATTTGTGTGATGAACGCAGATGTTTGATTTTCTGGGTGTTTTAAATTCTATGTATGTATTTACAAAAAAAAAGTATTTAATGATCTAACAATTGTCTGGTTTCTTACAAGTTTTGCTTAGTTTTCGGCTAGATGGCGTTGTGTAAAATGTCAACTATATTTATTATTATTGTTTCCAATAAATAAATAATCATATATTTCTATTTATTTTGTCAGTGCTCTTAAACAGTGAAGGAAAACATCGTGAGGAAACCAGCATACCCTAGAACCAAAAACTCAAAGGTGTGTGTCGTTATTAGTACCTACCTATTCTTATAAGCGGCGAAGTGCAACCTGTATACTACTGGAATACTAACTACTGTGCAAAATGTGGGCATGTACCAAATGTCATGTTTGGACGTGCCTCTGATTAGATTTCCTCAAACATCTAAGTCACTGTCTGAGGAGATATCTACCGACCCTGGGGATTGCAGTTGTGATCATGTTTTTTTTGTTGTTTTTATAGTATTTATAATAATAGTACACACGAGACACGACACGGCGCCGTCGCACCGATCGTACAATATGACCAGTACGTCGATTCTATAAAATTCAAACATCAACTCGCATCTCACATCGCAGTTCACTCTCACTTCGCCTAGGGTTCAAAATGACATTTGACATTGACCTTTTTATTTGACACTTTGAATCGGGTTGTGCAAAGCGAGCGTCGAAGTGACTTGGGAATTACCGCACAGAATGCCCTTCTTACGTCATCTCATACTTTATCTGTCAAAATCTCCCCGTCAATTTAGTTTAACTCGCTGACACGCTCAAGAGTGACGCAAGTGTAAATTCGAATTATCAACTGAGTTTTTAGAAGGCCAATCAAGAAACTCACAGCGGATTCAGATTCGAAGTTTAGAATGAGGTCTTACAGAATCACACAGCAGACTAGCCCTAATGGATGCCTTTTTACTTTAATATAAAAATTCTCCAGAGCCCGCCACGGCCTAGAAAGATTTTAAAAGCATAATACTCTCTTGAACCCGGCAGCAATTTCTGCATCATAAAAACTGCGCCGTAACGTCGGAATCTTATCCCTTCGAGCAGCAGATGCGAATAAATGCCTATAACCACTTACTTTGAAGTGGGCCACTGCCAGCTGCTCGGGCATATAAAACCAACTTAGATAATATACAGTAGTGTGCTAACAATAAGGCTAGTTCCAGATAGTTGCACCAATACGAAATCATGATAATGAAGAATGTTAACTAATTGTGAATAGCTCTCCATATTCTCGGTCAAAAATAAAAAATACAAATGAAAGAATTACTTCGATACGTCAATTAGTTTCCGATTTATAGAAGTAAATGTGCGATGCGGACTCGTATTCGATGCGTGTGACGGTGTGACATCATCACACAGCACAGCTACTAAGCGGAGCGTTGGAAATTGACGTCACATGCGGTCATATGGCTGTTAGCGGGAATCGATATTTATCGAATTTTAAATGCCTGTAAAATCAAAACTAATAGGTATTTTTGACTACAAAAAAAATTAATGGCGTGGGCGAAAGGTAGTGTAATATAATTTGTATAAGTACAAAGAATAATGTAAGTATTTAAGTAAATTCCAATGTCATATTACCACTTAGACCATTTCTATTTTGTATGAGGAACTGATGATTACTGATTAGTGAGATCGACATTCTGTATATCCAATCCACGCGTTACGCAAGCAAGACAAAGGCAGAACCTATACAACTGGTTATTACAAACATTGTTTTGAATTATACGCCCGTAAAATAAGATCTTTACTACAGATAATTAAAGCACTCAGCTGTATGACAAGAACTTTTTCCATTAAGATTGCTTTATGTCGTGGGAAAAATCAAAGACTTTGTTCAATAAAGCGCCTCACGGCAAAGTTGACCTATCTAGTTTAAGCACTATCCCCAGAATAAATAGTAGTTATCTAAGACTAATCTGACATTTTACTTGCATTTGACATTAGATCATCATTCTCCTGCCCTTATCCCGTTGCGGTCGGCACAACATATTATGTTTTCTTCTTCCACTCACTCCTATCATTCGTCAACTCTGAGTCTACTTTTACATTCATATAATCTTTCACACAATCAAACCACTTCTTCTTCGGCCTTCCTCTAATTGCGCACCCAGCTACACTCATACCCATAACTTTTTCTGGTGACATGATTTTCATCGCTCCTCATCACGTATCCATCCATACCATGCCCTTATCCCAAGCTATGTGTGGTCAGCTCAACAGTTTTCTTCTTCCACTCACTCCTATCATTCGTCAACTTTGAGTCTACTCCTCATTCATAATAATATCATCTTTCACACAGTCAAACCACTTTTTTTTCGACCTTTCCCTTCTTGAGAACCCCCTGATACCCAGATACACTCAAACCCATAACTTTTTTGGTGATATGGTTTTCATCCCTCCTCACGTGTCCATACCATGCTAATCTAGCACTCCTCATCTCTTTAATAACAGGCGCCACTTTGAGATTACTTAGCTCAGAATAGTTATACCAGATGTTAGTCAAATAATTTTAGTTATGGAACTTTTTAAGTTATATAAGCGACGCGGCAGACCGAAACGGAGATGGCGAGAGAACTGAAAAATTTCTAGCTAACTGGGAGAGAATAGCACAGGTTCGCGACATCTGGAAAAATTGGGGGGAGGTTTTTGCCCAGCAGTGGGAAACAAACGGCTCACAATAAATAAATAAATAAGTTCGTGTACCTATTAGCTATAAATCTTGAGGTAAGACATTGAGACGTTGTGAGATATCAATGGCATTTCAAGAGAGGCCTATACCCATGGGTGAAGTCGGGTTGCGGATGATGATGATGACTGACAATCAATGACAAAATAATAATCAATGTTTGTGTAGTTTTTGTAACAGAATTTAACTACTTTTAAGCCTGCCAACGTCAATAAGTGACTATTGCACAACTTTTGTGGCAATCAAATACAATCAGTTTCTGTCAGTAGCAGTGCTATTATTAAATAAACCAATAAACAAAAAAAAAGTGAGAATTTTTTCAATTACTTATGTGTGTCTGTAGTAGTGCCAAATATTTTTCATCTATCTATAAATTTAATTCAATTTAGTATACCTAGATGAAATAACCTTGAAATAGCAATAAAAGACTGAAATTAGGGAGACTTTAACTAGTGAATAATAAGTGCCGTTACTTGGAGCCAACCTACCCCTGAAGAATACCTTCTAATGAACCTCAAAATTACTGGAATTTTCTCAGAACAACCTCCAAATTTTACCATAATTACACAAATCTGTCTTCAGAGCCATATTTCATTTTTACAAAGTAGTCGTTAAAGAATTTATGCTAATTGCATAACCCGCTGAAATATTAAAAGGTTGTAGATAGGTAAGGGTAACCATTTTGGGGGTTATTGGAGGGTAGAGCACAGTGGGGCGATTATGGATCTTTGCTTACAATCAATGTCAATACGTTTTCATTGTAATCAAGTGATTTGGTATTACATAAGAGTGTTTATTCAATCAATTTGATTGACATTTGACAAGTGTTGATTGTATCAGAGTTCCGTAATCGCACTACTGGTCTATTTGTAGTTAGCCTATCCATCAAAGGTCGTGGATTCGAATCTATTCGTGCACCAATGGGTTTTCCTGTTTTAAAAATGTATGTGCATTATACCAGTACTCTCAAGAAAAAAAGAGCCTCTGAATGAAGCGCCTATGAAAAGAGCCTATGAAAAAAGGAGGTATTAATTTTTAAAGTTTATTTCTTAGTAACTACATACTAGAGTTTAAATGTCCTTACCTATGTAAAGTCGGTAGTATCAACTTTACCTACTAAATTATTTGTGTTAACTACCTCCCTATCTAAATATATAAAACTCTTAGGTTACTGACTGACTGACAGATCAACGCACAGCTTAAACCTTTTTGGTTATTGTTTTTGTAGATTATATTGTTTTTTAATTATTGTGTCAATTTTATAACTTTACCTATGCAGTCTGAAATAAATTATGGAATTAAGAAACGATACTAAAATTGTAAATTTCTTTTAGTTTTGTATAAATACTGTTTTGTATTCATTTATTCGTTTTTCTTGATATTATTTTTAAATTTTCCTGTATTTTATGCTTCCGTATGTTTTAATATTCTACTAGCTTCCGCCCGCGGCGTCGCCCGCGTGATACCTTGAAAAACAAAAACATCGCTATCCCACGGGAACCGTTCATTTTTTCGGGATAAAATGTAGCCTATGTGTTATTCCAGGCCATAATCTATATCTGTGCCAAATTTTTTCAGACGTGTTTAGCCGTTTTAGCGTGAAAGAGTAACAAATATACATCCATCCATCCATACATTCTTACAAACTTTCGCGTTTATAATATTAGTAGGATTTTTCTTTAAGGAACATAAGAAACAAAAGGTTGTAGTTTGTATGAAAAAAAAGTTATGCGAATAAAGCCGCGGAGTTCCACTAGCTATGAACAAAATAATAATTAGGGAAGTTGATATTAAGCACTGAAGCCAAACAACCAAATAAAAGTATGTATTTTCAAATCACGAAGGAACGTTCAATTTAATGATAAAAACTAAGCAAAATTACTGAGAAGCCTTAAAAGGCTCAATACTTATATGATCATCCCAAGTGGTTTTTATCTTATACCTTTAAACGAGCAATTCTTGTATATATATATTATAATCTGAATCTCGGAAACGGCTCAGCGATTTACATGAAATTTAGTGTGCAGGGGGTTTCGGGGGCGATAAATCGATCTAGCTAGGTTTCATTTTTAGAAAACCTCATTTAGGTACCAAAATAAAACGAGCAAAGCTCGGTCAACCAGGTACTCTTTATTAAACCTAGAATAGTCAAGTCACTGTACAATCTTTTGAAAACTAGATATTACTACTGAATAAATATGAATAGTACCTATTACCCCAGATTAAAAATACTACTCGTATTACCTACTAGGTAATATTACATTTTACATGATCACGACTGTAATCCCTAGGTTCGGTAGATATTTACTCAGATCTCTAGTTACTTGGATCTTTGACAATATCTAAAGAGGGTCAGAGGCACGTCAAAACATTATTTTTAGCACATGCCAACATTTTGCACAGTAGTATTCAAAACTTGATAGGTGGCAAACCTTTCGCCGCTTATAACAATACTAATCTTTGACACACACCTTCAAACTTTTGGTCCTAGGTTATGCCGGTTTCTTCACGAAGTTTTTTTCACCGTTTAAGAGCACTGGCATTGCGCATATACATTTTTCGAAAGGAAAACTGATTGGTGCATGACCAGGTTTGAACCCGCTACCTTCATATCGTTCAGGGAATCTACCACTACACCACCATTGCCATCATTAAGTACTAGGTTTTAGAGACTAAATCATGATCATGAAATTTAATAATAACTAGTTACTTGTAGGTTATTAAACTTACATACAAGGAATCTTTTTTTATATTTTTAGAGATATTTATGGCATAGCGG
Organism: Cosmorhoe ocellata; assembly: GCA_963675405.1. Lineage (NCBI taxonomy): Eukaryota > Metazoa > Arthropoda > Insecta > Lepidoptera > Geometridae > Cosmorhoe > Cosmorhoe ocellata. Next base: position 5,322,084 of record OY776268.1, read on the forward strand.
GTATTTTTCTGGCTAAGTCGCGTGAGTTGCTAGTTCAACACATTGTATCAGCAAAATTCAATTACGAACTTCGTATATAAAACGAAAACACGGTAAGCGATATAATCAAAAACATTCTCTCGTCTCGCGTCTCATTATTTTTCCTTATTTTACGGAAAATTTTGTGACATAATTATTCTAATCAAATCAAATACGATCGCCAATATTGTAAGCAATTGATTCTTGGAAAATTTATTTAATGCTGTTCTATGAATAATTCATGGGAACTGCCTAACCAAAGGTATTTTATGGGGCTATAAATTTTGTAACGTTTGGACGCCGTGCTTGAAACGCGATAGGCCCAAGATACTTATTTTTCTGTAAGGGTGCATGCATAATGATGCATATTTCTCTTAAATTTACAGATACTAGTGAAACTCTCCGTGATTTTGTTCGCGTAACTTTTTTTTCATACAAACGACAAACTCTCCTTACAGGTTGAATTTTGTGAAATGTTATCTCAGTATACCTCTAAAAACCAAAACAGACATACCATCAAAATTTCAAGTCTCTGCGACCAGCGGTTTAGACTGTGCGTTGGTTATATGTAAGCCAAGACTAGAATTAGAATCGTAATAGTAATAGCAAAATAAACAGTTAACACGTTTTATAAAACAAACCTTATCCGAGAAAATAACTATTTCATTTTATTTGTTAAATGCGTGAAATATCAACCAATATTTATTTTTTGAAATAATTCTAGTACTTACATTGAAAAAGGTTTTTCTTATTATTGTAAGTTCGAGATAATGTTTTTTTAATTAGATGATTTAGTTAGACACAAAAAAACCAGCCATTCAAAGCATGGCATAAGTATTTGAAGAATGAGTTCAGATATAAATCCGTGTTAAACTAAGCAAGCTTCGACTAACCTTTTTCAAAGCTTATTTGCTGAGCAAATATAAAGCTTTAAGACAATATTGAGTGAACACATCTTTATACTTTCCTTAAGCAGTTTCGAAAGATTCGGTGATTTTACTGCGTTTATTTTTCATATTTTTAGTAAAATGTTTGGTTTGATTAATTCAAACCAAACATTTTACTAAAAATATGCCTTAATATATATTCAGAGTGTTTTTCCACTCATTTATTTCGCAATGGGTTTGCAACCTGTCACGGTATACTATTTAGCGGATTTGGACGGCTGGATTGATTTTGAAAGTGGTGCTATTAGAAGTCGTTGGATTCGTCTTGATCACAAAAATGAATTTAATAAAATAATTATTTAATACGATTTTGATGAAATTTTGTGTGTATTTCAATGGGTTTCTGGATAGTTTAAAACACAATTGGACCCGGTAGGTGGCGCTGCTGTCGGGTAGGACGACATCTGCTGGGTCCACTTCTAGCTATATAAAATGTAAAGCGCTGGTGGTGTAGTGGTAGCACCCCTGCCTCACGATCCGAAGGTCGTGGGTTCAAACCTGGTCGTGCACCAATGAGTTTTTCCACTCGAAAAATTTATGTGCGCAATGCCAGTGCTCTTAAACGGTGAAGGAAAACATCGTGAGGAAACCGGCATACCCTAGAACCAAAAATTCGAAGGTATGTGTCATAGGTTAGTATTCTTATAAGCGGCGATGGGCTTGCAACCTGTCACGTACGGAATACTAACTACTGTGCAAAATGTGGGCATGTACCAAATGTCATGTTTGGACTTGCCTCTGACTACCCTCTTTAGATATCCTCAAAGATCTAAGTAACTAAAGATCTGAGGAGATACATATCTACCGAGCCTGGGGATTACAGTCGTGATCATATTTATTTTTTATTTTTATTTAAAATGTAAAAATCTAATATGGCGGCTTTAAAAACTATTTTTAACTACCTACCTATTTAAATTTGGGTTGTTTTTTAATAAGTTCTTTTTGTTCTATTTTAGACTCGAACAGCATTTTAACCGTAGTTTAACCTTGGTTTAATCAAAGTTAAACTTGGCTTAACCGTAGTATAACCTTGGTTTAACCGCCACAAGGTCTAATAAACTTTAACTTTGCTACGAAATATGCGCTATGACTTTAACTTAATGAACTCAAGTTTCGAACTAAACTTTCTAATTAATTTTGTTTTCTTTGACTCCTTGAATATTTTATCATTTGGTACTTATAAGTTTTATGACAATAATGTGGCTGTTGATCGAGAGAGCGAAGCGAGTGACACCCTTAATTGGCACGGGATATCAACTTAAATAAAAAAAAACATTATATTTGTCCGAAAAATAATTTCAAAATGGTTTAGAGAATTCGTAAAAGTGACGACTTAAAATCTGTAAGAAACATTTCCTGAAAGGTATCTGAGGAAACCTAACTAGATATTTGAGGATATCTAAAGATAAGTAGTCAGAGGCTAACTAATGTACAAAATGCAGGCACGTGCCAATTGTCATGTTTAGACGAGCCTCTGACTACCCTCTTTAGACATTAGTGGTAATTCGGTTGTTTTGCAGAGTAACTTAAAAAATGCTACCATAGGTACGATCTTATTTGGCTTACTATAAAGACCAAATTAGCGTAAAATTTTTGAATGACAGTTTTAAAAAGATCTAAAAGTGACATAATAATTCTAATTTAATTAATTTTCCACCATTTTCACGTAGCTTTAGTCAACACCAATTTACATGGCTTCTAAAATATGCTAAAACACGTCTATCATACGTCAGTTTAGTCAAACTTAGAATTGTAATTTAAAATGTTTACGCTAATTTAGTATTTGATGTGAACAAAATAAGGTCGCGTTTATTTCAGCATTTTTTTAGTTAGTTTTAGTTAGTCAGCGGAACAACAGAATCACCACCACTCTCAAAGATCTAAGTAACTAAAGATCTGAGGAGATATCTACCGAGCCCGGAGATGACAGTCGTGATCATATTTGTTTATTTTAAGTAGTCAGAAGCACTTTTTAAACTATCGCGACTTGGAAACATGTTTAAATATATACCCTCGGGACTTAATCGTGTATTGTGTAAATAGAATGTTTCACAATACGCGATTAAGTCCCGAGAGTATATATTTAAACATAGTCAGAAGCACGTTCAATTTTTACATGGTTCTCGGACAGCATAACAGCATTTTTGTCCTTTAGTATCATTTATAACCAAGATTTGTCCAGTCCGAAAAAAAAAACTTGAGAGGTGTCAAGGGACACCCGGATGGAACGAAGTTCCTTTCCTTGCTTTCTATGAGAGAGAGAGACAGACAGAGAAACACGCGCACGCCGCACGGCTTACAACTATAGCAAAAAGTGTCGTGACAACTTTTCGAGTGAATTTTTTCCGTCTAGCCCCCTTTCATAACGCGCGATAAGGAACTTCGTTCCAAAAACACATGTGTCATGAAAAGGCATGTTTATCTATCTCACTTACCCCTCAGCACGTGCACGGACACGGCGGAAGTGGCCACATCCGCTAAAGAGCACGTGTAGTTTCCGGAGTCTTGTCTGTTCGCATTTGCAATGTACAGCCTTGATAGTGCTCCATTGGCCGTCGCGTCTGTCTTCACGCTGTTGACAAAAATAGCTAGATATATAAGCTAGATCAGACAAACGTCTAAATTATTAGGGGTTCGAACATTTTTAATCACTGTTGCAAAAACCGGTTAGTTCCGTTATTATGCTCGATTCCCGCTATGCACGGTTTCTAAAACATCTGAATAAAAGGTCCCAAGCTTTTGGACTGTCAAATGGAAAATAAAAAAAAATACAATGAAGAGGTTCAAACATTCTACCATGAGTTGTCATATTTAGATCGGCTGACGTTACAACAGTAGTGATAGTACGTTACTATGACATCTGTCAAAATTGTTACTCATGGTACCAAATTCTAAGCAAATTAATGAAGCGCAAACTACAGTCGCTGTAGTACGCTGTGACGTAGGATAGTTAACTACGCGACGTTTTAGTACCCAACTCTATCCGCTAGAGGCGCTGTACAAGTTTTCATACATTTTTAACTACAGTCGCTAGCGAGTGTAGATTGTGAAAACTCATGGTAGACCGGTTGCAAAAATCGGTTAGTTCCGCTATGCTCGGTTTCTAAAATTTCTGAATAAAAGGTGCCGCTAAGCTTAAGATCAGATTTTTGGACAATCAAAAGGAAAATATTTACACGGGGTGTTATAAGTTTGACGGGTCTGTCTTGTGTGTGTGTGTCTGTCTGTGGCATCAATGCTCCCGAACGCAAGAACAGATTTTGATTTTTTTTTTGTTTGAAAAATGAACTAGTCGGGAGTGTTCTTAGCTATGTTTAATGGAAATCGGTCTAAGATGGCCGCCGCCACGAAATGGCGGATTACATATCAAATAAAAGGGCTTGAGTAGTAAAAACTATACCTACACTATGACATAATTAAAATCCAAGATGGCTGCCATCACAAAGTGGCGGACAAAATTTGTATCGGGGGTTTTATACATTTTTAATTTTACTTGTTCTATAAATGTTGCACTATTTATCCCCCGCCATTTTGATTTCTGCAGACGTTGAAAGTTTATTTATGGGTAGCGAACACTTAATAAAGAACAGTTATACAAACCAAAATCACTTTAGAATTTTCCGTATTTTTCATTTTCTGGAAGTTTTAATTTTTTCTTTCCATAAAAACCTTTGTAGGACTAATGAACATTGAAAAATAATTTTAAGGAAAAGAGATTAAATTTTTAAATCATTCTAATCAGTTATAAGATGGACCTTTTTCGACTTTGTTTATGGTATCTGTCTCTTTTGAGATCAATTTTTCCATGAAGACGATTTCCTACATGAAGAAGTAAGTTATTGATGTGAAGACGAATAAGGCTTTGTTTACCGTACTTATATAATTTGTTGTTGATAGCGAGTGCAGCTGTTTACACTGTATATTATATATGTGTTATATTATACTGTAGGTGGGGTCGCAGAACGATAAAGTTTTTATTGTTCCCTACTACACTATAACAAGTGATCCGGAGTGCCTTTTCACATGTTTTCACAGCTGCCATAGAAACGGCACGGTTTTTACATTGCTGCATACCTACACTCAAAAAGCCAGATATTATAATTTCTCTTACGGAATAACAAAAATTATTTTCGGATGCTCTTCTAACTCTTTAAACTTTCTCAAAAAAAACTAGTAAGAGAAGTTAAATTTAGTTTAAATTGAAGTTGTGGGTTCAGTTTCAAAAATCGACTCGTGCTTGTTTCGCGCGAGGCGAGATACTTAATGCCTTGTTGCGTCCATACATTAGGAATAAAAATGTAGATTACTAACCGACAAACTATCTAGTTTGTCGGTTAGTAACTAACCGTCCAACTAGGTGGACAGCGTGGTTGGTCGGTTGGTAATAGATGCAGTTTACGCGCGAACTTCAGATCGAATGCACGTATCAAGAGAAATGGATGGCCAAAATTTTGATACTGAATTGCAAATGCTCGCGCGTTTTTACGCTCATTGTAGACGCAACGGTCGCGCGTAATATGCGCGAGAGAATCGCGGCGATTTTGCCCTTTCTAGACAAGCCCTTACACAGCTGTGGGTGCTACCGGCTGATTAGAGAGATAGATAGACGTCGGTGTGCAAATACTGAAAAGGACGGATATTTATCTAGTACTTTCCCGCTAAACTATTGAAATAAAAACTGAAATATAAATTCGACACGTGTTTCGCTTCTCCACGAAGCATCCTCAGGACCATTGACTCGCTCCGCACTGGTGTTGCTCCACCGCAGGGTTGGATTTCGTAGTATAATTATACTATTTGTACCATAATTTCATGATAATGTAGTATATAGTATCGTAATGTGAAAATACTACGCGAAAGTACCATAATTTTATGTTCAAGCCGATTTGTTTATTTGGTAGTAATTTTGAACATTTACCTTATTGAGATTTTCTGTACGTATGGCAACATCAAATCAGGCATAGACAAACTGATTCTCTCATGCGATGCTGTAAAAGAAAGTAAGATCGAAAATTTAACATCGTGTCAATGCAAAGGACGAAGTTCCGATTGACGAGTTGGCTGAAATAGACATCCAGTTGCCTCAATTTGATTAATTTGTGAATATTTTAAGTAATTAATACTTACAACAAAATTTCACTAACAAATGCTATTTTATTTTAATTCAAAACGAAATCGTTGGAAACAGAAACGTAGTATAATTTTAGTCAAAGTAGTATATTTTTAACTTCCATGTACAATAATTTTTCAAGGTCTGAATTCAGCCCTGCTCCACCGAGCGCCGAAGGAGAAGACGTCTTTTCTTTCGGCGCTCGGGAAAGTACTAGATACTAGATATTTCCGTCCTTTTCAGTATTTGTAATGGATTTCCGCAAAGTCACGCCTGAATCAATCATTAGTCGGTGTGCATGTTAAAAGGCATTTACGTTAGGAAACTGTTTACGGAGTGCGATGTAAACAAATTCATGTTTGTTTTACGACTGAATTTTATTATCTCACTTGGTGGCGGTCAAAATATTATTCACGGGAGTAAGCTTTACGTATATTGTCCTCAGAGGGCTTAGGTTAGTAAACTATCTCATTAGTTTAATAGATCATAGCGCACTATTTTCGATAACTAAATTCACATAAATCATAGAAAAGTTTTCGTTGCCCGCGTAAGTATCGAGAATTACCGGGAAATTGAAAAAGGGAAATAATAAGATTTTTTTTTATTTTCTTATATTGCATATTGTTTTGGTAAAAAAACTTCTTTTTCTTCTTCTTTCTGCCCTTTTCCCACGCTATGTGGGTGCGGCACAAAACGTTTTCTTCCTTCATTTCCCCCTATCATCCGTCATCTCAGCACTAAAAGTACAATAAATTTGCTAAAAAATCATGCTATCAAAATACGTGATCAATTCAAAAAGTGTCCTAAATAGACACACCAAATTACAGAGTTCATTACAAACCCTAAGATTCTCGTATAAAAAATAGTTTTTAACATGAAAAATAAAGTATTTCCACAAATCTAGGTCGCTAGAATTTAACGCGGCGCTCATCAGAAAGCCTTAATTGGAAAGTTTCATGTGTCTGTAATTTTCTCCAAGTGGAATGGAACTGTAATTATTTCTTGGCAGCAGTAATAGACTGGACGGTGCCAGGACTTTGGAACGGCCTGTTGTTAGGTCAGCTATACATAGCAGTGAATGGAAAAATATTGAAGTATTTCTTTAAGGAGAATGCCCGCAAAACATGACACCAAATTTTACACATCGGAATTCCTGAATATGCCAAAAATTTATTACGGTCGATTTTTTTTTACACAACGCGATCTAGCTCCATACTAAGCAAAGCTTGTAATAGAAACAAGGTAGCTGAGAGATTAATTAAATACCTTTGTTTTTTAAATTCATACATAGAATATAAATAATAACACACAGACACAGTGAAAACATGAAAGTTAAGTAGGTACAACATAAGAAACATAAAAAAAATATATACTCCCTAAAGTAACTATTCTACGTGGGCGAAGTCACGGGCAAAAGCAAACTAGCTTATAATTATAAAAACCTCTGAAATCTGTTTCATATTTCTTATAATGTGGGTTCGTATAGTGATTTGATTTTTTTATAAAACGCTCTGAAAACACGATTAAGATTAGATTAAATTGTAGGAATTTATAAATAAAGTCCAGGCCAATTTTCATCCCTAATATTAAATTAATTTCGCAAACCCAAAAGATAATTACGACAAAAACTGGAATTGTCCAAAAAACAGAAGACCCAAAATCACAGCCTAGAAATACATAGCTTGTTCATTCTAAACCTTAATCCTGATTGTATCTTATTCTGACGGTCAGTAGAAACTACATTCTGGGACCTTACCATAAGCTCTTCGGGCAATATCAAAGTATGTACTTAACTGATATTTTAAAGTATTTTTTTTAAACCAAATCGTTCCACTGCTAGGCAAAGGCCTTTTTTTTTACCTTTCAAAGTAATGTATCATAAAAAAGTAAAGTAACATAAAAATGTGTAAAGTAATTTATCACAGTAATGTAACTTTGATATTTCGTACCATGACCTTAAAAAAATGTATTTAGTAGTGTTACTTACTTCAAACTTGCATGTGACGTTTCTAAAACATAATAGGTTTTGAGCTTGTGGTAAGGCCGAATGGAGCGCTCAGTACGGAAGTTTCCATAGCGATACGAAGTTAGTAATGACCATCAGAAAAAACTAAATACATCCTAACATTGTATTTTGTCTCCCACTTGCAAAATTTGATCGTTGTTAGCAGCGGAACGACTTGATCAGAAATACGAGTATAAGCTATGTCTCAAAACACACAACACTTTAGATATCAGTTCTAAAAACACTTTAGTAATTTAGTAGGCGAGTTGTGAGTTCAATCTATAATTCAAAACACAACGCTTTAGATATCAGTATAAACACAATTTAGCGAGGTGCAAGTTTGATTTACAGTATAGGACAAATTGTTTGCTATTTGCATCTCCAAGTCAAATGTCTGTGCCTAATAATGTTTGGACGTGCCTCTGAGTGGAGTAGGTAATATAGCTATTCTGTATTGGCTGTGTACAAACTATCTCTCTAATCAAACTGTTATTTGGAGCGTGGTTAGCGTCCCAAGTCCCAACTCGAACACACTACAGCCTTCAAATGTTTGAACGAAAATATTCAGTTGTTATTTTATTTGGGTAGGATTTTTTAACCGACTTCAAAAAACAAAGAGGTTTTATGTTCGACTGCATGTATTTTCACCGTTATTTTCATGAATAGAAGACGGAAATAACAATTTTTTTTGTTTGGAAGGTTTGATAAATTGTTATTTTTGTTTGGAAAATTGATAGTTTCTCTATGAAACTTGGCACTTTAATCTTTTCACCACACTGGTTCCAAAGAAATAGTGACACGATAAGAAGAAGAAGAATTAGGACATCTAATTTGTTCATCTGAAAGTTCGCTCCCAGCGCTCACCACAAAGTTCCGTTTTAACAAGTTTTACTTCCAAGCAAAATGAGATTTGTCGGTGATACTCTCAAGAAGGCTACAGTGCTACATTTTCACGCGACTTCGTTCGCGTATGTTTACTTTCACTTGAGTATTAGTGTCACTTTAACGAAAAAAGTTGAAGTTAATATCGCAAATTGCTTTCATTAATACATCTCTAGATCCAGAATAAAATTTACCCTTTGTAGACCTTTTTTTAGACCTTCTTTCTTATTGTAGACCTTACATTATTCTAGAAAGGAAATATTTATCAACCCAGAGCAAAGTTCAACTAGTTATGTATTTACCAGATCTCGAACAACTTTAAAACTGTATCTCAGGGGTCAGTAACTGGCCTGTGTGCAAGTGTCTACGGGTTTGAATTCCGTGACTACATTACTAATTCAAAAGGGGCAGAAATCTCAATACTGTGCCTTATTTCACTTTCATCATCATCTTCCTGCCTTTTTCCACGCTATGTGGGGTCGGCACAACATGTGATCTTCTTCCATTTCCCTCTATCATTCATCATCTCAGTACTCACTCCATTCTTACTCATGTCATCTTTCACACAGTCCATCCATCTTTTCTTTGGCCTTCCTCTACGCTTGTATTTATAGATTAATCCATGAAAATAATCCAGAAGTCGTTTTGTATTATTTGTTTCACTTTAATCTATCAGATTTATTTCTACTTTTTGTTCTACTCCAATCTATCTGGTGGTGTAGTTGTAGCACCCCTGCCTCACGATCCGATGATCGTGGGTTCAAACCTGGTCGAGCACCAATGCGTTTTTCCATTCCAGTGCCACTGTTTAAACAGTGAAGGAAAACATCGTGAAGAAACCAGCATACCATAGGACCGAAAATTCAAAGGTGTGTGTCATAGGTTAATATTATTTTAGGCGGCGATGGGCTTTAAACTTGTCACGTACGGAATACTAACTTAACTACTATGCAAAACGTCCATGTTTGGACGTTCCTCTGACTACCATCTTTAGATAGGTATCCTCAAAGATCTAAGTAACTAGCGATCCTGAGGATTACAGTCGTGATCATGTTTTTTGCAATCAATGGATTTATTCCTACTTTTTGTTCCACACTAATCCGTCACTTCGAAACGTATAGATAGATTTATGCAAATTGATTTTAAAACTCATCTAAAACTGACCCGTTTTAATTTTCTCAAAACAAATAAATTTGTTTTAAATCAAAATAAGAGTATAATGATATGCAAGGGTTATCGGGAACGATCAACAAAGCCCAAACCCATCACAATTTACGAACAAACAAACTTATTTACCTTAATAACTTAAACCTGGGCCCATAACCGTATAAAAGCAGATTTTATTAAACTTGTTTAGATTATACCTCAGGATAGATATTGTTTTATACATGTCATAGGGCAAAACAAACAGCTAGATCACTGTACAAAAGCTCTTGCTTAAACTGGCTTAAAATATGTAACAACTACGAGTACATTCTAACTTTAAAATACACAATAATATTTATTTGAAACCGCTATAATAGCTAAAGATTAACATGAACCCACTGCAGTTTTTGTTTGCACTCTACAGACCAGAGATTTGTTTTTTTTTTATAAATAGACATTAGACATTTGCGCAAATTATTTGGCAGTTGCTATGCCGCATTTATAAAAAAAAACTTATGACGTCTGAGCCAATTTGTGAAATTTCTCACTTTGTGGCGACTCAATTTTGATGCGATTCATTAGTTTATCTGCTTTACGGCAGTAATGTATGTATATCGTGTGGCCATTTGGAAAAAAACTTGCGTGTCTGAGCGTTTCTTTGCGTTGGATATTATGTCAAGACTTTGCTTGTAAATAAGTTACGTATCAATCTTTTTACAGCTTTCATAGACAGTGCATGAAATAAACTTTTGAGGCGCATATAATACACACGAAAAGAAGAAAAAGATTATAATTCCAAAGCTGTTAATATCTAAAGCATCAACAAGATAACAAGCGGGTAGTATTAACATAATCATTATGTAAGTGAACCAACCGATTAAAATATTGACTGTGAGGACAGAAACCTTGTATTTATTTAATCCGTATTACCTTAGAGATTAACAGAGGTCTTCTATTTAATTAACTAAAGATAATAAACGATAAATTTCACGTTGGAAAGTTAAATAAATTACTGAGTTTAAACCTTAGGAGTACAAAACGCGTAAAGTAACGTATAATAATATTAAAGGCGGATTCAACCAGTTTACTAAACTCAAAAATAACATAGCAGATTGTTATTCAATGCCAATCTAGTATAAGCACTATCCCAGAATAAATTGTAGTTATCTAAGAGTAAGCTTAGATAACTACAATTACTACTTAGATTTGAATTTACATTAGGTATCTGAGAAATATATTGATGATAGGAACTCATGGCCCGATGTCGCTCCGCCCTCAGACAGCTAACCAATTTGCAATGTACTCGTAAACGCGGTCCTTTGATGTTTTTGTGTTTTGTTTTGTCTTTTGTTATTAGTTATTATTATTAGGTATCTCGATTGCATTTTTTGTAAGAAGGATCATACAAAAAAGCGCTAGGACCGAGACGAGTTTCTTGCCTGTGCTTCTCGTACTTGGGTTAGGTTGGAATTGGCACATAGATTCACCGCATGTATGACGTTTCAAAGTGATCTTTGTGATTTTATTGAATAAACTATTTTTCAATTTCAATTTCAATAGTTCTACAACAGAATCGTTACGGAATCGTTCTGGAAGACTTCGTGGTAAGGCCCCAGGTTTGAACCCATGATCGGATCGCGGCCGTGCACCGATGAGTTTTTCCATTCGAAAAATTTATGTGCGCAATGCCAGTGCTCTTCAACGGTGAAGGAAAACATGGTGAGGAAATCGGCATACCCTAAAACCAAAATTCTAAGGTGTGTGTCATAGGTTAGTATTCTTACAAGTGATGGGCTTGCAACCTGTCACGTACGGAATACTTTACTATTGTGCAAAATGTGGACACGCACCAAATGTCATGTTTGAATGTGCCTCTGACTACCCTCTATATCTTCAAAAGATCTAAGTAACTAAGAACGAGGGTTTTACAGTCGTGATCATATTTTTTTATTTTAGTATTTTTAAAGGTTTCTACCCCGGTCTAGAAAGCGATCGACGAATGACCCGACCCCTCCCGCGACGCGCCCGCGCTTACGATGACAGACGAACGGCTTGCTTTAACTGGTTAATTAAAGTTCGTAGTTAAGGTTTTGAAAGAGGTTGCGCTCCGAACGCTATTATCGAAATACCGATCACCGGTTTTTTCTGGTATATTGTTAACCGGTTCCAAGCCCTTACACCACCAGCACTAAAAATGTCATTGAGGTAATAAACTAATAGAAACTCACCTGACGCCTCCTCTCTTTGTGTCATAGTTGAGGAGTCTGGTTCCATGTTTCCAGTTCACCAGCCTCGCCCGCCCTGGCTGCGGAACCTCGCTGACTACGCAGCGCAGCTCAATGATAGAGCCTTCTTTGTACAGCTTGTCTTGAAGTGGTCGGCCTCTCTCATCTACTATCTCCACTTTCGGCACTGGGGAGAAAAACATTACTTTATTTTTACTAGCTTCCACCCACGGCTTCACCCGCGTGGTCCCTTGAAAAACAAAAATAAATCTATCCGCCGGGAACCGTACATTTTTCCGGGATAAAAAGTAGCCCATGTGCTATTCCAGATTATAATCTATATCTGGACCAATTTCATTCAGATCCGTTCAACCGTTTTAACGTGAAAGAGTAACAAACATACATTACATTCTTACATCCATACATTTACAAACTTTCGCGTTTATATTAGTAGGATATTTTGAACCAGTGATTAAAGTGCATCTTAAAGGCTCTTTTCCTTTAAGCGACTTCGAACTTTTAAGGTTATATGCAGGTCTGCATATTTTGGCCTTTAGACCAAAATTAACTTTATCAATACTTACCGAGTTCTTTTGATGTTTTCAACTGTGAACAATTTTTTATTTTTTATATATTTTTCGTGTTATTTGAGTTTTATCGGCAATCTGAGTGGTTATTTTCCCATTAAAGCCCGAGTTCTTGACTCAGGTGTGATTTATGGGAATCACGAGTGAATAGTTTTTTTCGAAATTAAATTGACGATTTCCAAAGAATTTTAAACAAAACGGCCATCTTGTATAAAATTTAACTGTCAATTTTACTTTGACGCCGTGACGCTGACAATATTATTCAATAAATAAACTTGATACTGGCGAAATTGATTAAAAAACAGAAGTCATAAACAAAGAAGAAGAAGACATGCCATACGAGTAAATAAAAAAAAAATTTAAACGAAAAAACGGAAGTGGTTTGAAAAAATCTGATCAATTTCTTGATGTAATTTCACTTCACCTCTTAATTAATTAACTTGCCAAAGATTCGGCAATACCAGAATTAGAAACTCAATCAAAACTTCCTGAAGTCGCCATGAGTGGGTGTCTTAGCTTCATTGATTGAAAGCAAATATTGAATGTCTCGGCTCCCATGTCTAAGCGTTTGATTTAGTTGCTGGCAATTACAAATTGCTTGTTGAAGTTGCCCAACTAATCGGCATAGAACTTAGTTTTAGCAGGAATCAAGGTTTAGTCGCAAATCCTACATCCATAGACTAGCTGGTAGTTAACCCCATACTAAGATTTCTCGCGTGATATCCTCAATCCTCATTTGTGTTCACGCCCAAAGATTTAAATCTTTGTTCACGCCCTGAAGTGTTTGGACACACTTTATGTACTACAAGCGAGTTTCTTGTCAGTTCTTCTCGCACTGAGAATTGGACTGGAATTGGCACCTAGAATCACCTAGTATGTAAGACGATTCAAAATGATCCTTGTGATATTACTGAATAAAGATTATTGACTATTGACATGGATAGACAGGTGCCTATGTAAGAGGGTCCTAATCTTAAAAAAATATTAGATTATCCTACCTTCGTAAGTACTTTTACCCGTAAAATAAGTATAATTGACGTCAGCGGTTTTCCCTAATTATTGTAGGTACTTCTTTGGTTATGTTTCAAAAATTATTTACCCTAGAATAAAAATAAAAACCATTTTCGAATGGACATAAAAGCAAGACTTTTTTTCAATTACAGAACCCAATACCTTTACAACCCCTTCACCGATAAGGCCAATATTTCCCAGCAAATCTGCATAGCAGAAATTATAGACCTTCCAAGTTTCACGCAAATTGGAATTGTTAGATCTTAAGTTATGCTCTAACAAATCTTGCCACTGAGATTTTCGCTCGCTTCACTCGCTAAATCAATAAAACAAATTTGTGGTGGTTACACCATTTATGTTCAGGATGGCTGGACCGTGGTCTAATAGGATACAGGTTACTTACTTTTAATGTAAGTAGGTAAGTACTACGCGTAAAAACCGTAGATAGAAGCTAGTGAATAAAATTATGCAAAGTGGGTTAAGGTTACATAAATCGTTCTGCGAAAATCTATCCTAATTTTATACGGATTTAATAACAATTTTATACGGATTTTCTAGAAAACCAAAAGAAACCGTAACTAAAATTCATCTAAATCGTGGCAGAAGCAGAAATGAATTCAGGCCTATAACGAATTGGACCTCTGATGCGCGACCACTCGATTGGAATTAAATACAAAAATGAAATACTTTTACGATTTTCGATAATAGTAAATATCGTAGCAAAAAGTCCGAATACAGAAATGCCATTTTTGCTAATTGCATTACAGCTACTCAACTTAGAGCGGATTTGACCACTTCTGATATAACTATTCCCGGAATAATGTAATGTCAAATGCAAGTAAAATTTCAGTTAACTCTTCGATAACTACAATTTATTCTAGGGATAATGCTTTAGTTTGGTCAAATACTAATAAAAATGTGTTCAGATTGCGTAAGTTTCAAAAATATATTTTGGCATTCGTCAGCTCTACAGAAATTGTCAAGATTGATTTACATTTACACGGTTAAGTAATATGATACAGCCTAATCCTTCGACCCTGGATCGGGCGGCCGGTTGAAAGGGTTTTGATGAATTTGGGTCACCTAGTCCTCTCAAGGGCTTTGATCAAATATTCCATCGATACTATGTTGAAAATATTTTCTCTTTCAAATAATACTGACAAAGTTCGCCAGCTCATTAACCGGTGATTATCGTAACCAATAGTTTAAGATGCCCGTTATTGGAAAATTACAGGAGAAATAACTCAGATTTCAGTTGACGTAGTGTAATTCTGTTCAAAAAACAAGGCAAATACAAATTTAAAAATATATTATGAATGCTATTATGTAAAAACTAAAAAATAAAAAAATGGCCCCAACACAACGTGTGCTCTGGCAATATTTTACATTGGCATAGCGCTCAGTTTTTGCTATTGGACTTTTTGCGTTTTGACTATTTAATTTAGTTAAATAAAATCATAATATTACATTTACAAATACAGATAAGACAGTCGGGTATCCCAACGGACGCCAGAAATTATGCAATTTTCAAAACTAATAACAGACAACAAAGATCAAGCTGCAGAAGCAGACGCCATTTTGAATAACATAATAACTTGAATAATTAGTAGAAACAGAGTTGGAAATGTAAAGCTAGACTAAAATATAATAGTTATCATTAATATTATTATAGTGAACACAATGCCTGGCATTGTTAATTTAGTTGAATGAATTTGAATAGTGTCTAGCTCAGTTATAAAAAAAATACGAGGGTAATTTTCGGGCATTATCATTTTCAGATATCAAATCAGTACTTATCAAAATCAAATTGAAATTGAAATTGAAATTGAAAAATATTTATTCAGTACAATCACAAGGATCACTTTGAAACGTCTTACATGCTAGGTGAATCTATGTGCCAATTCCAACCTAACCCAAGTACGAGAAGAACAGGCAAGAAACTCGTCTCGGTCCTAGCGTTTTTTTGTATGATCAAATAAAGTTTATTTTGTGTCACAAAAACGCAATCAGATCAACACTAAATGCTTTATAGTAAAGGCAGCAAAATAGATCGTCTGAAGTTGTTGCCAGTATAAAAAAATATAGATAACTCAACTCGAGGCCAAAATATTTTTCTTCGTTTATCATGTTACTGGTTCATAATAATAAGATCATGTATATTTCAGCATTTCTTTAGTTAGTCCGCGAAACAACAGAATCACCACCAGAGTTACTAGTTTGGTCGATTTCGGCGATAGTATGAATAAAGATATGAATGCAATAAACATTTTGAGTTTGAATTTAGTCAAATAATGTCGGGTAAATTTATATTCAAGTGAATTCAAAGCTGATGCAAGACTTGAATCCTACGGTCTTAGACGACCAGTGCCTCTGGTCTCCACTGGTCGTAAATCAACAGAAGCTATGACGTAAAATGGGTAATTGAACTCAAGAAAAGGATTATCCTTACTCAGAAGTCAGACTTTCATCTAAATTACAGCGTAACATCATTAAGAGGTCCAAATTGTCTTCAAAAAAAATATGAAAACTCGTAGAAACTGTCAAAGTGACGTGTGGAAATTTCGGCAATTTTTGAATACATCTTTGTTGCTTTAAAAATGTATTAACCTCAAGCTGTCGAATTTCACCAAACTATTGTTAACAAAGCATTACAGTCAGGCATCAAAACTAACAAGAATGTTAAAGTATCGATATTTATTTTACGTCATTTAATTTACGGAAGACAATCCTTTGTCAGGACATAGTGGAACATATAACAACTTTAACAGGTGGTTAAAAGCCAAACAAGCTGTTAGTTTAATAAACAGAGTACGATGAAACTAGCACTAAAGCTACTTCGTTTTTGTTTGTTTCACTAACCTACCCCTCGCCCTAATACTTAAATGCCATTTAGGCGGACTTTTCAAAACGTTTTAGTAAGTACACGATTTTAAATAATAAGTCACAGTCTTAAATATTTAAGATGATCTCATATACCTACCTAAATTAAATGGCGCTTCGGTTTTCACGGATTAAGATCCCCAACACAGTTAAGCTTTTAGATTCACGTAGCATGTAAAACAATACAAATAACACTGTGATATTAATAAATAAACATAATTATTTCAAATTTACATTTGAATGAAGAGTTTGTGAGATTTAGAGCTAATTTCACCATGCTCCGTTAATCAATTTAACTTGTTAGCTTCTCTAGCTTGTTAACCTTTTAATCACCTACTAAAGTTGTTTTTTGTTTCACGATGTCCTGTCAAAGGATTATCTTCCGTAAAATGAAATGACGTAAAATGGATAATATTCCTGTTAATTTTGATTGTAATGCTTTGTTAACAAAAGTTTGAAATTGGACCTTAAGATTAAGAGTTGAAATACCTTATTAAGTTAGTTTTGTTCAAAGGAATTCCATTTCTCAACAAGGTGCTTACAAATGTGGCTAATGACTTCTCCGAGTTGTGTGGCACTTTACGCGGACTTGTTTGTGTAATAAAAGAGTATCCTTCAGTTGCGGAGAGACTTTGTAGTTGCTCTTAAGTTGGTTTAGAAACCTTGACGTGGTTTAAGACGCAAACGTAAAACTCAGCAGTAAACAATGATTCAACATACATACATCATCATCATTTCATTCAGCTGCAATTTACATTATAATTATTTGATTAAATTTGTATTACCCACTAATACTGCACAATTATTAAAGGACAAGATGTCATGTAACTTTTAAGTTTTTTTAAATATATCAGTAAAACTGATAGTTTATGATTTTTATTCATTTTTATAGTAATTAATCATCACTTATCACGGTTTTTATTAAAAACAAAGAAATATTCAATCAAATCATACAAAGAGTTACGACCAAGACGAGTTACTTACCTGTTCTTCTCGGACTTGGGTTAGGCTGGAATTGTCTCTTAAATTTATCTACCATGAGACGTTTCAAAGTTATCCTGGTAATTTTATTGAATAAATATTTTTGATTTGATTTGATTCATGTCTGTGATTACCTCTGATTAACTCTCAATCTACGTAGAGAACGACAAGGCGGGGCGCGGCGATTCATCAAAGAAAACCTTCACTCGTTAGTGCCAGCGATATTATACCGGTTCGTTTATCAATACGCGACGTTTTGGTGCAACAATATTTTTAGCTGTTGAAATTTGTCGATATGACGCTATCGTTATTTAAAGATATCTTATTCGGATATTATAAGGGCGGGTTCAACAAAACTTTATCTTTAGAGATAATACGCTCGTGAGCAACCAAATCGACTCACTTCCACAAGTACTTACTACACACTACTTCAACAACTTCTAAATGTGCCTTTATTGAAAATGACTTGAGTTGTAATTTGTAGATTTTTTTTATAGCTTGATCTTAATCTGATTTTAAAGCTTCAAAATGATACCATTATTTTGAAAATCTATTGAGTATTTTTTCAAATAATCAAATTAGTATGGAAACGCAAAAAAGTGAAGATAATTAAAACAAATTATAGGGCTTGATCAAAATTAAAATAAAACAGAACATTAATTATGTTTAATAGTCAAAATTTTTTTTTGTAATAGTTATCGTAGAGTAAACTGACATTTTACTTGCATTTGACATAAAAATATTCTAAGAATTGTTATACTAGAGGTTGGTTTAATCTACCTGCTTTTGGTATAAATCTATCTTTGATTATCTCAACTTGCTCGGTCCCCAACAAATGATGGAAGTTTCATATAATGAAACTAGCTGTCCCGCCCGCGACTTCGTTCACGTAAAATATCTAAACTGAGTTTTAAACACATCACACAACTCATAAAAATCTCATACTAATTATAATTGAATAATGGGTATTTATCACGTACCTATTTTGTTTTTATTCCCGACGTTTCGAACACATTACAGCGTTCGTGTTCGAAATGTCGGGAATAAAAACAAAATAGGTACGTGATAAATACCCGTTATTCAATTATAATTATGTCATCAAATCACGGAAGTTTAAAAAGTTTAATCTCATACTACTTTGACATTCCATTTTACCCCTTTTTGAAGGTTATATTGAAAAATCCTGAAACACGTGTCCATTCGTTTTGTCTTTGCAGTACACAAACAGACCAATCGCACCACCCGTTAAAAAGTGCCCGTACAAACCTTGACCCCCCCCCCTTTGACCCCTTTTTGAAGGTTATATTTAAAAATCCTGAAACATGAAACAAAGTTTCAGACCAATCGCACCACCCGTTAAAAAGTTCCCATACAAACATTGACCCCACATTTGACCCCTTTTTAAGAGTTATATTGAAAAATCCTGAAACAGGTGTCCATTCATTTTGCATTAACAGTACACAAACAAAGTTTCAGACCAATCGCACTACCCATTAAAATGTTCCAATACTAACTTTGACACCCCATTTTACCCCTTTTTGAAGGTTATATTGGAAAATCCTGAAACACATATTCATTTATTTTGCATTCAAAGTACACAATCAAAGTTTCAGACCAATCGCGCCACCCGTTAAAAAGTTCCCATACAAACATTGACCCCACATTTGACCCCTTTATGAAGATTATATTGAAAAATCCTGAAACACGTGTTCATTTATTTTGTATTTACAGTGCACAAACAAAGTTTCATGAAAATCGCTCCACGCGTTAAAAAGTTTCATACTAACGTTTTCACCCTTTTTCACCCCCTTAGAGGTGGAATTTCCGAAAACCCCGCCTTAGTGGGTGGTTTTGTTATAAAAAGAAGCCACCTTCCAAATTCCAGCTTTCTATCTTCAGCGGTTTCGGCTCGGCGATGATCAATCAGTCAGTCAGTCAGTCAGTCAGGTTAAGCTCTTATATAGATATAGATAGATAGCTTTCGCCTTAGCTTGTTGCTACTAGGAGGATAGGATAAATCGTTTGTAAGATATTGTATCTGCAGTGTCCTTTGGTGAAAGCTATGAACCGCACTACGTTAGTGCTTTAGCATAGATAAATTGGGGCAGATGCGACAGTTCGTGTCAACCCGTGCTTGTTTTTGTAAGAGATGTGCAGATCTCTAGTTAAAAACTTAGATGTTTTGGACATCTAAAGTGGGTAGTTAGAGACACGTCCAAACATGATTTTGGCACATGGCTTCTTTTTACACAGTAGTTACGTGACAGGTTGCAAGCCCATTGCCGCTTGTAGCAATACTAACCTGTGACACACATCTTCGAACTTTTGGTTTCTTTGCGATGTTTTCCTTCACCGTTTAAGAGCATTAGTACCTACCGAGTAATGAAACGTTACACACAAATGCATTTCGTTACTCGCATTTTTTGCAGTATGGTTACCTACACACTGTTTTACCTAGTTTTTACCTAAATTTAGAGTAACTTAAACACAAGTTTGGTTCAAAATACGGAAAAGTGAAATAATGCACTTTACACAGTTTGGTATGTTTTCTACAAATTACGATTCGTTGCTCTCACATAACATCGCATGTTATGAGGTATCCGAAGTAACGAGTAATGTGACGATACGATAGTAACGAGTATTCATTGTCATAGTAACGAATACATACGGATACGCTTTTCTTCGTTACTTTTACCTACACCTCTAGTCTCAATAAATAACTATGATTTTCTTTGATTCATCTGAAATTCTGAAACGCTCTGTTCATGCGTTGAATACAATCTCTTGACATCACAATTCTCTGCTTTTCTTTCAAAATTACTTCACAGACGCAAACTTTTGCGTCTTGCAATTACGAGTTCGCCTCAGACGTTTCTTTGAGCTCGTCCAATTTCCAGAGACAAAATGATCTTGCTTTTGGCATTATTATTACAATCAAAAGAAATCAGAAATTGTGTTCCATTGATTGTCGTTATTAATTTGGAATCTTAGCGAACAATGATGTCTACTTACTTAGACGAGTATAATATTAGCAACAGCGCGTGGTACTCGTACCTATCCGAATGAAATGTAGTAGGTATTATATTTGTTATTTCAAGTCTTTAGCTACGCGTATTCTACGTTTTAATCGTTATGTTCTGACACGCAGTAAAATAATAGATTTTCTATTTTTGGAAAAAAAGCGTAGCTTATGCGTTACTTTAGTAACTATAATTATTATATTTTACTTTAGTAACTATATTAAACATGGCGTTACAGTGTAATCTATACAGTATGAAAACTTATTCCTTGAACGCTTATATGACCTTAGGGTGTACTGAATATCGATTTTTATACATTTTTATGGTCCAAGGCGAAGCACATTAACACAGCGTCGAGACTTTTAGCATTTGCAATTTTATAGTTTCTATAAGAAAACTACAATAGTTTAAGGTGATTGTATTTTTATTCTAGAAATCAAAAAAATACCTATGTTAGAAAATGTTTATTGGGTTAAACTTGATCAGAATATAAAACTGGAGTATTTAACCTCGGTTTAAATCGAATGCTGCTCGCTTCGCTCGAAAAACTGTAAATACAGTTCTTTATGACCGCTACGAGTTGTCGCTTCATAGAAAACCAATGCATAGAGTTATTATTGTCCTAGCAATAATACCAAGTAAAAATAATGATACCATCCGAAAAAGCGCAGTGCAGAGAATTTACACAAACAACACTTTCAACTTTATATCCCACGACATAAGACTTAAAATAAATGGTGTCTCAGAATAATACTGTTGCATTTAAGCTCGCACTTCGTCGCTATTATGGGTGAGATATTGCTGTGAGATGGGAAGTAAACCATACGTTTCTTGTTTAGTAAGAACATAAGTTTTCTTAACTTCCTTGTTTGGCGCAGATGGGTAGGGTACGCAGACAGCGGCCGTTAAGTGGTAGAGAAAATTAGGTCCAAAAACCAAGAGAAAAACAAAGACTACATAATACCTTTGCTATCTGGATTGAAGTAACATATTTGCTGGTCTATCTTTGATGCTTTATCGTGTTATTAATTAATTTCAACTAGTGGCGAAAGTGTACTTCGGCGGCTATCTCTTTTAGCTGCTTTTAACAATTTGAGAGTAGGTAGGTACCTATTAACAGGTAGAACGCAAATATACATATTTTTCAACAGAAAAATATAATTGATGCACGCGTGCATCAATTATATTCATCATTATATTGCATCAATTATATAGTTCTAAGTGGTGAGTTCGAATCTAATCGCGATTAGATTCGAACTCACCACTTAGAACTGGAGTACTACCAATAGACCACCACAGTGCTTTCTGATTTAATTATCAGTACCTGGGTGACCGAGCTTTGCTCGGATTTTTGTTTGGTAAACGAAGTTTTCTAAAAATGAAACCTAGTTAGATCGATTTATCGCCCCCGAAACCCCCTGCATACTAAATTTCATGGAAATCGTTGGAGACGTTTCCGAGATTCAAATTATATATCACGGAAATCTGAATCTCCATTTCCAATGGGCAATATCAAACTAATATAACTTTCACATTTCGTACCGATCTATAAAAAATGTATTGAAGTAGTGTTACTTCAACCTTGAAACGCAACGTTTCTGAAAAATGGTGCTTTGTAAGAGCTTGTTGTAAAGACCCTGAGGCCTCACCACGAATTCATAATACATTACCGAATTAATATTACATTGTTATTTCGTACGATGGCCTAAATTGTATTGAAGTACTATTACTTCAAGCTTCAAATGTAACGTTTCTAAAACGGAATCGTTCTGGAAGACTTCGTGGTAAGGCCCCAGGTAATGTGTACCGGCTTTTGGATCCTAAGGCATGTTACTACTACACCACCAGTGCTCAATGAAACTCAACTTTTGCATAACAATATTTTACACTGAATAAATTGCAGGCATCCTGAGAAGATTTCGCTATTACTCCGGAGTATACGGCTTGTGATTATCTCACGTTTTGTTCTATTCATTTGTTTGCTCATTCTTCATGCGCAGCCGTGTCGATAAAAACGATGTTTATACTCTGCATGAATATTTAAGAGCGTATTTGCTTGTTATTTTGTTTAACATATTTTAAAATAAAGAATATAAAGTATGCAAAGAAGCGAGACTTGTTTAATAAGGTGTCAGTTTTGTTACTTTTAGATAGCGCGCATGGGTTACTTTTGTCGCCGTGATTGTTTCGTCACTCTTAACAAGTCACTCGCACATGTTACGACGTGACACTGGGTGACATCTCCATAAATAACCAAGGACTTGATATGAGTGACGAAACAGTCACGGTGACAAAAGTAACCCGTACACGCTACCTCTTAAATTCGCTATCTTCCGTGTGATTCTGTAAGACCTCATTTTAAACTTCGAATCTGAATCCGCTGTCAGTTTCTTGATTGGCATTCTAAAAACTCGGTTGATAATTTGAATTTACACTAGCGCCACTCTTGCGAGCGTGTCAGCGAGTTGAACTAAATTGACGGAGAGATTTTGACAGATAAAGTATGAGATGACGTAAGAAGTGGCATTCTATACGGTAGTTCCCAAGTCACTTCGACGCTCGCTTCGCACTCGAACCCGATTCAAAGAGTCAAATAAAAAGCGTCTTAAGCGAAGTGAGAGTGAATAACGATGTGAGATGCGAGTTGATGTTTGAATTTTACAGAATCGACGTACTTGAGATTATAATTAGCTTTGCCACGTGGTACCTTGTCTAACTAAAACCTAAGTGCTAACATACTTGCTACTTTCAACCTTTATTTCAGCCCCTTCAAGATTATTTTTTGTGATATGAAATACCCTATGTCTGCCTTAAGAATCTAATCTATCTCCTTGCCAAATTTCATTACGATCCGTTCTGCCGTGAAAAAAATAATAAACAAACTGATTTACTTTCGCATTTCTAAAATATTAGTATGGATGTTGTTGTTTTCTTACTTAATAAACGTACAAGTTTGTGAGGATGTATGGATGTATGTTTGTTACTCTTTCACGCTGAAACTGCTGAACAGATCTGAATGAAACTTGGAATATGCAACAATTTATGAGCTGGAACACACAGGCTACTTTTCATCCGGGTAGTTTATAATAATAGCCTACACAGACTCCAATAATTGCGCGAATATTCGACACTCTTATTGTGTATCTATATTCCTTGTCCCGTTAATATAGTGCCTGCGGTTGTGGACTAAAGCTAGCTTGGAGCAAATTCTAGACCAGATGGCTTACTCGCGAACTAAATTTGAGTTCTACATAGTTTTCCCTTTTCTCATTAAGTTATTCTCTGAACAGCTATAACTATTTTTGCAACAATTTAATACCTCATTACGGTGAAAGGTTTTAGTATGCTTCAGATGTTTTTTTTATGCACTCAACATAATATGTCTTCGAACTATATAGGGTCTCCAACTTTCA
Source organism: Cosmorhoe ocellata (assembly GCA_963675405.1). NCBI lineage: Eukaryota > Metazoa > Arthropoda > Insecta > Lepidoptera > Geometridae > Cosmorhoe > Cosmorhoe ocellata. The sequence goes on from OY776268.1 coordinate 5,346,309, forward strand.
AGATATTTCCTTCCTTCACCATTTGGAGTAGGTTGCGAAATAATAACTAGGAATTTTAAGGCCTCTCACACTTATACATTTCTCAAACAGATCAATCAGAACATTATTACTAACTGCTGTGCAAAAAGATTGTACCAAATGTCATGTTTGGACGTGCCTCTGACTAGCCTCTTTAGATATCCTCAAAGATCTCAGTAACTAAAGATCTGAGGAAGATATCTACCGAGCCCGGGGATTACAGTCGTGACCATTTTATTTTTATTTATTTTTTTCATTAAGTACTACAGCTTTGAACAACAAAAATACTACAAGAATTTCTGTACCACCAAAAATTAAAGCAGTATTTAAAACCTCTGTATATTTTCTTCAATAAATTTACGTATAAATGACTCACCTACAACAGTGAGATGTACCCTCCTCACGAGAGGTGGATGCGTAGATATCTGACACTCGTAATATCCCTCGTCTCGCTCGCTGACGTATTGGATAAGCAGGCGCCAGTCGTTAGGGTGCTCGAATGCAAGCGAGTAGCGGGAATCAGCTGAGTAGGTGTGACGGCCGAATGAGAGAAGATGTAACTCCTGGCCTCGACGGCGGACCCAGGATATCTGGAAATTAAGTCACTTTGAAGGAAATTACAATAACATTTAAAATACGAATCATGTGATGTCGTGTGTACACAGTGTACATCGGATCCCGGATTTGACCCTATGGACTTTTGTTAATTTTGTTTCGGTCTAATTCGCTTTTTGTTAGAATAAAATTCAATTCTATTCTCATCCCACACGTGAGGTCGGTACAATATGTTATCTTCTTCCACTCACTCTTATCATTTGTCAACTTTTGAGTCTACTCCTCTTGCATTCATATCATCTTTCTTACAATCAAACCACTTCTTCTTCGGCCTTCATCTACTAGGTTACCTAGCTACTATACTCATAGCTCTTTTGGTGACTTGGTAGTGTCTCCTGCACATTTCCAGACCATGGATTCAACAAGTAAATATTGTTCAAAATGAAGCACATTCTTGTTTTTTGTTATTGTTAACTCTATTGGATCTTTGCCATCTCTACCTGTGACTTATAGCTGAGTTTATTTTGCAATACGACACTGGAATATATCTCTGTTGACTTCGCAAATACTATCTTAACACTTTTAACGTCAATAAACTCGTGACGACAGTGCATTCTACCACATGCAATATCCGAGACGGTATTGGCTTTATTGGCTTTTAGCTGAGAGCTTTTATTTCTTTTAAAGACTAAGCTTGGATTTGAAGTATAAGCACTAACCCTAGAATAAATCGTAGTTATCAAAGAGTAAACTGACATTTTACTTGCATTTGACATTAGATTATTCTGAGATTATTTATAGAAGTTGGTCAAATCCAACCTTATTATCCTTATTTTTATCCAAACTAAGTGTGAAACGGTTTGGATGTGTGCTAGTCTGCACTGGCTTAATGGTAGTGGCCTCGTCCTCTGATCTTAAAGTTGTGAGTTTGAATCCGCTCGTGTTTCGTTGGACTCTGAGGTGCAAATTAATCTCTTCGCCACACATCAAAAGAATAAAATGGCTGACGCTGTAAACTGAGTGATGAATATAAGAAACATAAACACGACTGTAATCCCCAGGCTTGGTGATAGCTCCTTAAATCTCTAATTACTTAGATCTTTGTGGATATTTAAAGAGGGTAGTCAGTCCAGATGTCTGGATGTCCGGGCAGTCAGGATGGATGTCATGAAAACGTCACGGTCACCAATTCTGACACTTTCACCAAACTTCACAATGTATTGACTTTGACATTTAATAACAAACATACTTTCTGAAATATTATGCCTCATACAGCTAAAAAAAAGCAAATGATCGTGAAAATATTTTGCTCGTACGTGATAGGTTGTAAGCCCATTGCCGCTAAGATGAATCAGAAAGATGAATTGCTGTGAATAGATCTTAAGCTTTTCATTAAGGTACGTTCCCACTGGAATATTGTCTAGCTTTTCTATAAAGTTAAGACCATCAAACAGTAAGAACCTATTATTGGCTTATTTGGACACGAAATCAATATGGACAACAAAGAAAGTAAAACAAACAAAGCACAGACTTAAGTAATTCCGTTATCGTATCTCACGAGGGACTATAATCATGACTTTTTTACGAGTTCCGTTAACAATCCGTGTGATTGTCACGCGTGTTACGGTAAGGAGCAACAGTCGCGGCGTAATGTCACAAATGTGGACATACCTTTAGAAACTATGTATGCCTATATAAAAATTATATAAATAGATTTGGAAGTTACATTCGTATGTGAATGTATGATGTACGTATCCTTTTAAAAGAATAACAAAGTTTTTAAAATCCTTTTCACAAAAAATCAAAGTATGTATTAATGAATAGAAGAAAAAAAAACTGGACCTTCGTTAATTGTAAATCTAGTCAAATGAGAGCTTTTTTTTTCCACCGATGAAAACAAAAAAAGGGCGGACGCGTAGGTATATTTTTACCCGACTGTGAAGAAGGTTAATGTAGGTATTTGGGTTATATGTATGTATGCTAGTTACTTTAGATATTGCTGAAACCCATGCGGCTAAATAGATATTATAATATAGATTCTCTATTTTTTTTAGCAATCAAATACTTTTTATTAAGTAAGTAAATCGATTTTGATATTTTTTTTTATCGATTATGGTAAATCTTGAGTTTATTTTAATGAAGATTTAAAAAAATAAAAGCTCTGGTGGTGTAGTGGTAGCACCCCTGCCTCACGATCCGAAGGTCGTGGGTTCAAACCTGGTTGTGCACCAATGAGTTTTTCTATTCAAAAAATGTATGTGTTCAATGCCAGTGCTCTTAAACGGTGAAGGAAAACATCGTGACAAAACCGGCATATCCTATAACCAAAAATTCAAATAGTTGGTGTCATAGATTAGTATTCTTATAAGCGGCGATGGGTTTGCAACCTGTCACGTACGGAATAATCATCGTGCAAACTACTCCTTTAGAAATCCTCAAAGATCGAAGTAACTAGAGATCTGAGGGGATATCTACCAAGCCTGGGGATTGCAGTCGTGATCATAGATTTACCGTCTTCTCTCCCAAGTCATGTATCCTGCAGTGCAAGTAGACTTTGCTTCCTAACTGCACCGTCACATTGTTACTTGACGCATCGTCTTCGAAGATAGGGTATGGCTCTGAGGTGGTGGTGGAAATGTCTGCGTCCTCCTCCTCTTCTGTGAAGACCTCGTGCCAGAAGGGACCACTGACCACCCTTTGGTCACCAGTCTTGAAATCTGTTAAGAACAATTAAATCTGTGAATTTATTATGAGCAGTGATAGGAATTGGGTGAGCTAATACAAGTATACCTAAACTTCAGAGATCATTGACGAAAGTGGAGACTTCCTTAAACCTATTTTTTTTCCGGGTTCGAAATATTACTTAAGTGTAACTAACATTAATACAGTAAAAGAACTATCGAATTATTTATTATTATGTTTCATAAAAAAATATATTCACGATTTTTATTGTTTGAAACAAAAAAAGAAAATATCGTTTCTGTATCAATAAAATTAATATTTAATGTCCTTAAGTAATGTCCTCAAACCCGGAAAAAATAATCCGGAAAAAAGATTTAGTCGTAAGGAAGTCTCCACTTTTTCTGGCTTTCTTAGAACTTTAGGTATATTAGCTCACCCAATTCCGATCACTGATGATGAGTATAGTAAGATACATAAATTGAGTGATTGATAAGTCAAAGGAGTACATCATACTTTATTTCGTTTCGCTACCTTCCACACATAACTGCAGCGCACTTAGCGGAACTTACGGCAGTGCAGGCGAATTTATAGAAGCATACGAAACGAAGTAAAGTTTTGTCAACTATCAAAACCTTCGGTGAGACACTAAAGCGTTTTCTTATTCTAAAATTTTAGATTTTATCTTGTTATTAATCTTTATCTAAATAAATTACTTCATATTCAAAACTGCTTCAACACCTTTATTTTTTATATAGGTTTTTGAATTATTCAAATCAGACATTCCATTCAAAAGATAACACGAGTTTAAAAATGTAAACGTATTAGAAAAAAGTTGCGTGTTAGCCGCTCACCCTGCTCGGCTGGCTAGACAGCACTTTATGCAATGTAGGTACCTATCACTGGGGTACGGGCGTACGAGTCAATGTCAAAAAATAACAAAAAATAAATAAAAAATCAAAAAGTTCATTAAAATAATAATATTCAAACTTTCTTTATAATTTTCTTTTTTTAGTAACCTGACGCAAATAGAATGGTTTATGAGTGTGTATTCCTTATAATTTTTAATTTTGAAATTTTTGTTAAATACCGTGCGAAGACGGGGCGGACCGCTAGTCAATTACCTATATTACTTTGCCTGTATGACGACATTATTATGCCTATTGGGTAATGACCCAATAGGCGTAATAATGTCGCCATATAAAATGTGCACGTATTATATTCAGTCAGGCACATAGATCACAAAATAAATGAACGTCAGAAAACAAACAAAATGATTGACATGAGCGATCGGCAACCATGGATAGCGTGATCCGACGATTGGCGATCCGGAAAATATGTTCGTGTCACCGTAAGTTTATGTGTCATGCGATGACACGCTCGTCTTTTTTATCATCGAACATGAATAAAGTGGAGAGTTTATTGCGTGTCACAAAGGCGGAGTTTCTCGTTAAAAATACATGCCAGAGGTTTGTGTAACAAAGTCGAAATACCGTGACAAATATTGAAAACTCAAACACTCATTTTAGTTTACAAGAACAGGCATGTCATGAGGAGTGATAAATGACATGTTACGAGAAAGTGATGAATATTAATGTGGATGGATATAGGGTTTGAGGGAGACAAAAGAATAAAAGATGGATAGAGTTGATTAGACTTTGAGATAAGCATTCAGCTGAGGCTGGACCCGTTCAACTGCACATGCAGGGAAAGATTGTAGGTAGTTCTGTTTTAAATTTTATATAATTTTTAAATTTTATTTGCATATTAGTACTTATATTGTCTTCCTAATTTTTTTTTTATTTACTTATACAGGGTTATACGTATCTAATCAATAACCTCTTATAGGCGACTTGGGTAAATCAAGACTAACAACTTTTGATTATTATTAGTATTAGACGGGTATTTATCGCGTTTAAATTACCTTATATTTTCCCGACGTTTCGACAGGTTTGCACGCTGTCGTGGTCACGGGTAGACTGGAGTACTGGAGCTACCGCCTCCGCGAAGCGGGGGTCGAATTATTTGCAACTACCCTCACTTCGTTCTCGACAATAGGGATGTCCATCTGTACACTCGGACGACACACAACACTAACAGTATCCGCGACGCGCTGAGTAACCGGTCTACGACGAGTACACTTAGCTAGCACTGGATTCCATGAGGCAGAGAGTCTGAAACCGTCTTCACGATTGAAATTAGGATATTTCTTAATCTCAATCGCTTCCCGAACCATTCTCTTGTAGTAATACCCGTCTAATACTAATAATAATGTGTTCAGATCGCGTAAGTTTAAAAGTACATATTTAACAACTTTTGTTCTATGACTTTTGCCAAAACGTAATACATCTCAAGTTTTTTTTTTTTTTTAGTTTTTGTGAGAATTTCTATCAATTGTTAGCTCTATGTCTCGTAAATACCTACCTATGTTTCATTTATTCGATTCTGACGTATGCGCAGTCAGCTGAGTCACGCTGAGTGCTACGATTTTTACGCAATCGCTCGGCCGAGTGTGCTACACACACAGCATGTACCGACTTGTCTTAATCTGTGACCGCCTAGAAAGAGCTAAGAAGATTAGAACTGGAAATTTGCCTATTTATTTTTTTGTATGGGAAAAAAAATCATTGAATTAGAAAAAATCGTAGAACAAAAGTTGTTAGTCTTGATTTACCCAGGTCGCCTTTTCAAGGTTATTGATTAGATACCTATAACCCTGTACAAGATGTCATTAGGTATTAGTATTATTATTTTCTTTAGCTAATTTTGTATTACTTAATTTTTTTCCCTGTGTGCGTTTTTTGGACTAATAAATTCTTATTCTTATTCTTATTCTTAATCGAACATTTGTGACGTCTCGACTAGTGAACGGAAAAAAAACATTACTTCAAGGGAAATTTTCGCAAAATATGACTTCGAATTTCACACATCGAAACTCCTTCGTAGATTTGCCAAAAAATTATTAATGTCGGCTTTATTACCTCGACATTTGGGTTTAAACTACCGTGTAACGTGTAAAGCTTACGTATTTTTTTTATATACTCAATTCATTGGCATAATTGGCATAATTGAATTAAAAAATTGAAGGTGTGTGTCAGTTACACCACCGTATGTTACCACCATGGGTTAGTATTCTTATAAGCGGCGATGGGCTTGCAACCTGTCGCGTACGGAATACTAACTAGGTACTGTGCAAAATGTGGACATGTACCAAATGTCATGTTAAGACGTGTCTCTGACTCCCTCTTTAGATATCATCAAAGATCTAAGTAACTAAATATCTTAGGAGATTTCTACTATTACTTTTTACAATTGACAAGCCCCGCCTACCACAGCACATTTGTTGTGGGGTCATTTGTTAGCTCAAAGAAAGCTTCTATTTTCAGTTGACTGTACGTTTACCACGAGTTGTCACATTTAGATCGGCTGACGTTACTACAGCAGTAGTAATAGTACGTTACTATGACATCTGTCAAAATTGTTACTCATGGTACCAAATTCTAAGCAAACGAATGAAGCGCAAACTACAGTCGCTGTAATACGCTGTGGCGTAGGATAGTTAACTACGTGACGTTTTAGTACCCAACTATCCGCTAGAGGCGCTGTAGGCAAGTTTTCATACATTTTTTTAACTACAGTCGCTAGCGAGTGTAGATTGTGAAAACTCATGGTAGACCTGACTGGTCTCAACCCATTTCTAGCTGTCACTACAAACCTTCAATAGACAGTTCCAACAAAAGACTGAAAGCCTGATTACCTCATTGGACTCAATTCAAGTTGTCTACGGCATGAACTCTGCTAAGCATAATTCTAAGGGTAGCTAATCAAACATTATGAACTGTATTTCAATGTAGAAATGATTCAAAATCGAACGAGTAGGAACTGATCAGAGCGCACTACAAACAGAGGGTTCGATTCAGGGATACTTCAATATTTGTTCGAGTCTGGGTGTTTGGGGAACTACGACAGTATATTCGTTCACACTACAGTGGGATTACAAAGAAAAATACAGAAGTACAAACATTAACTCTTTTGCCATAGTAGCCATAGTAGACTTATGGATTATGGATCTCTGCTTACAATCAGTTGCTGTACGTCGATTCTGTAAAATTCAAACATCAACTCGCATCTCACATCGCTATTCACTCTCACTTCGCATAAGACGCTTTTTATTTGACACATTGAATCGGGTTTAAGTGCGAAGTGAGCGTCGAAGTGACTTAGGAATTACCGTATAGAATGGCACTTCTTACGTCATCTCATAGGTAGGTACTTTATCTGTCAAACAAAATCTCCCCGTCAATTTAGTTCAAATCGCTGACACGCTAGCAAGAGTGGCGCTAGTGTAAATTCGAATTATCAACCGAGTTTTTAGAATGCCAATCAAGAAACTCACAGCGGATTCAGATTCGAAGTTTAGAATGAGGTCTTACAGAATCACACGGCTGCACTCTTCTTTTCTTAATGCCCCTTTAAAACAAATCTACCCTCCAAATTTTACATTTAGGTTAAAGTTGTACGTTGGTATGTCAGATAGTAACGTAAATCTCATCACAATAACAATCCTACTATCCTACTAATATTATAAACGCGAAAGTTTGTAAGAATGTATGGATGGATGGATGTATGTTTGTTACTCTTTCACGCTAAAACGGCCGAACTTATCTGAATGAAATTTGGCACAGATATAGATTATGGTCTGGAATAACACATAGGCTACATTTTATCCCGAAAATATTTACGGTTCCCACGGGATTTATTGTTTTTGTTTTTCACGCGGGCCGAATCTAGTTACCTATAAAATACCTTGTCGTGACTGACAACGCATAGCCTAAACCGCTGATCCTAGAAACTTAAAATTTGGAGAATACATTCCTTATACCCCGTAAAAGTACACTAAGTAGAGAAATTCCCAAAGATCAATCTCTAACAGTAGCAACGGGAGGTTGAAATTTGTATGAAAAATTATAACACGAACAAAGCTACGGGGTGTTCCCTATAACATCTATGCCACGGGAGCCGTACATTTGTTCCGGCATAAAAGGTAGCCTATGTGCTATTCCAGACTATAATCTATCTCTGTGCTAAATTTCATCTAGATTCGTTCAGCCATTTCAGCGTGAAAGAGTAACAAACATCCAAACATCCATACAAACTTTTACGTTTATATTAGTAGGATTAAGACGTGGTTAGTAAATTACCATGTGAACGAACCCTACGGGCGATTGTGGGTACGATAATAGTAATCTCCGATATCGGATAGGACCCCAGTTTCGAGTTTGATGACAGGGGTATAAATGTTCATTGATGTGTTCCAAACTGAATATAAAACGAAGTGTATCTGTAATGGTACATTTCAGTAAACCGAAGAGGCGTAGTTGTAAACAAAAGATATCAAAATATATAAACTACTAAATATACAAACCCGCGTGATAAATGTGTATCTTTAAATATCTTTACTTATAATAAACTGTAAACATAACGTGATGAGGAGGGATGAACACCGTGTCACCAAAAAAGTTATGAACCGAATGTTCGCCAAATTCATCAAAAAAAATGTCGGTCGTACCGCTCAAACTTAGATCATACTGGCCCCTATTCAATAAACATTACAAGTCTACAAATTTGTAAAAATGTGAAAATATTGTAGAATTTTATGACAAGCTACAAATATGTAGAATTGTAAGAAAATTTTACAATTTTGTAAATTTTCCTCCAATAAATCGTAATTTTTTATCAAACAGAAACTTGTAGAATTGTAGTCGCTTACAATTAATTGTATTTTACAATTTGTAATGTTTATTGAAAAGGGACCTGGTATATTATCTAAGCGTTCAAATAAAAGTCAAAACGATGAAGCTCAGAGTAGGTTTTGCACGATTATTGTGGCGATAACACGGATGATCGTTTTGCAGTATAAACTCCCTGTACATAAAGTATTTCAAGTATACTTAGTTTGAATTCCATCAAGACAGTTAATAAGCTTTTTAGCAACAAAGATTTAAATCGTAGATATGCCCGGACCGCAAAAACTGTGGCACTGTTTTTACTTGTGTGTGGTAACTAAATGCCGATGCACGCACACTAATGATTAGTAAAAAATGAACCAAACAGTTATTTCACCATTTATTGTTTATTGTGCAATTATATTGCACGATCTTTCGTAAAAAAATATACTTATTCCTTTTGTACCCTGAAATTGAAAATATTTGGTGTGCCAAATGAGCGAGCTATCTCATTTCGTGTGGCAACAAAACCGTACGGGCATAGCTACAATTCAAATCTTTGCTTAGCAAAAAGCAGTCTCGATAATATACCCTCAAGTTTGACTTTTGACAGATTAACAACCTCCATAATCTGTATTAACCCGAGAACCGTGTTCACACACAGCTGAGCCCTATAATGGCTCTAATTGCTCTAATTATCAATTAGACCGATTTGTTCGGCTTCAATGAGACCTTTCTCAGAAGATTCATTAGTTTGGAGACTGGAGCGTTGGCTTAAATCAGAGCACGTGCATAAGTTTTTGATGAGCAAACGAATCTTGTCTTAAAAAAGCATTTGTTACGAATATTTAAAATAAGTGTGTCATGCGTGAATTGGGCTCAAGACTGAAGGGTCCACGTATAAGATTTAATACTATTATGTACATGGTAGGTTTAAAAATTAAATTTATTTAATTATTTTTTGTTATAGTGGCGTTCTGTGAAAATTTCCATTTGGTCCATTTTCATAACTGTTTTTAATAACTACTCGTAGCTACGTAAAAGGCAATTTCCTTCACTCTAACTAGTTATTAAAAACCTATTACGGATCACGAGATACAGTCCGCTGACAGACAGACGGACAGCGGAGATTTAGTAATAGGGTCCCGTTGGTTACCCTTCAGTTAAGGAACCCTAAACTTAGACCTTAAATCTTATTTTTATAATTTTGTATGCTTTTTTTACTATTGCATTTTATATTAGTGTTGTTTATCACAAAACCAAAATACTTAATTTAGGTTAAGGTCGTACCCCGAGCCAATTTCGCCCAAAAGCTGTTTTTAAAAATTTAAAGCTCAAAAAATATAGTCAGTAGGAAATAGCTGAAAACTCAACTAAGACCTGACAGACCTGACAAAAAAATGTATAACCAAGAACTTATAAACAACTGGGAAACATGGAAGTAAAAAACCCAGGAGTATCATTCGTTTGGAGTCTCTGAAATTAGCTGCAATTCTTATTCCGTTCACGTGTGAACTGTTAGTCCTTAGCGCGTTGTTATTTTTTCAGTGGATTTATGTTACTAATAAGAAGTAAACACATAGCGTTTAATATTCTGCGAACGGATACGATCGGACTAAATTAGATGAAATGGGGTGCTTCCGGAATTATATCAGTACTGCTTGTTTTTTTAATGATGGTCATCAATACAAACATTTTTCACATCTAAACTAATATTATAAAGAGGAAAGTTTTGTATTTTTGTTTGTAACGAATAAACTCAAGAACTACTGGTCCGATTTCAAAAATTCTTTCACCGTTAGAATGCTACGTTATCCCTGAGTAACATAGGCTATATTTTATGTAGGTACCTCGCGAGCAAAGCCGCGAACGGAAGCTAGTTTATAATAATAGGCTAATTGCAGTGCGCGACGAGATTTCTTCCGATGATTGTAAACTTTGCTCTACTTTTTATATGTTTTTCTTGTGATGTTTTCAGTTTTATTGTGTAATGTTGATGGTTATTTTTCCAATATAACGCAATTTCCGCTTAAAACTCATTCGATAAACTCGCGATTTTAATTTGCACAGTAGTTTAAACCAAAAATACAATGATAACGATTGAGATTGTCAGTGTATGAAGTGTTTTTCAACTTTTTGTAAAAAATATATTATTTAAATAAACAGACAAACAGACGTTATATAAAAAACCGTTGTTTTAGACTACGTAGCGTGTCTTTAGGTAGTACTAATTTTTATTAAAAAATATCAAAGTACAGAAACGGCTTTTCAACGATTTTATTAATGTATACTCGTAGATAAATATTTGTTTTGTATTGGAAAATGCGCAAAGTTTGTACCTACACCTACTCTTAACATTAAAACTATCTAACTATCGAGCGATCAACTAAATTTGTACCACCTAAGCATTTTATCACTTATGTTAATAAGTATTCTCATATAAGTGACTACTGTCTTTTTGAGAATAAATGTCTTTAAACCTTTTGGCTCAATACATTGCTTGTATATTATAGATTTTCATAATCTTGGCTGTTCATGCTGAATGCAATTATAAAATTTTCATTTACGTCAACGCCCTAAATATCGCGCCGTGAATATCGCTTAGTGTAATTCAATTATTAAGGTTAAGTGGTGGAAAACAAATATTTAAATCGTAGATATGCCCGGACGCCAAAAACTGTGGCACTGTTTTTACTTGTGTGTGTTAATATAATGCCGATGCACGCACACTAATGATTAGTAAAAAATGAACCAAACAGTTATTTCACCATTTATTGCGCAATTATATTGCACGATCTTTCGTAAAAAATATACTTATTCCTTTTGTACCCTGAAATTGAAAATATTTGGTGTGCCAAATGAGCGAGCTATCTCATTTCGTGTGGCAACAAAACGGCGCGGTCTCAGTACCGTACGGGCATTTATCTATGGATGAAAACATGTTTTTCTTCCCTCTCCCTCTCTCTTTCTTTCTCTGTTTACCTGGTATCTGCGGCGCGATGACGCATAGTGTTCTAGTGAGTAGCGAGCTGAACACCAGTAGGCCAGCCGGGGTCATCTTAGCTCCAGCTCTGAGCAGACCTCATGTCAGTCGCTTTTGCATCTACAATAAAAAAAACATACGTTTTGTAAATAAATATAATGTGCTATGAGCGCTGGTGGTGTGGTGGTAGCACCCCTGCCTCACGATCCGAAGGTCGTGGGTTCAAAACTAGTCGTGCACCAATGAGTTTTTCCACTCGAAAAATTTATGTGTGCAATGCCAGTGCTCATAAAACGGTGAAGGAAAACATCGTGAGGAAACCGGCATGCCCTAGAACCAAAAATTTGAAGGTGTGTGCCATAGGTATTCTTATAAGCGGCGATGGGCTTGCAACCTGTCACGTACGGAATACTAACTACTGTGCAAAATGTGGGCATGTACCATTTGTCATGTTTGAACGTGCCTCTGACTACCCTCTTTAGATATTCTCAAAGATCTAAGTAACTAAAGATCTGAGTAAGATATCTACCGAGCCCGGGGAATAATACATTTTTTTTTAATTTAAATCTAATACTAACGATATGTGTAAGATGGGAGTGACTACTGAGATAACGGATGATGAGAGTAGAGGAAGAGAACCCGTTGTGCCGACTCCACCTAGTGGGATAAGGGCAGGAAGATGATGATGATGATGATGATCCTACTTCCTACTAATATTATTATGACTCTTTAGCCAAATGAGGCCGCTGTCAACTTATCCCGCGGAACGAGTTGACCTAATGCATATTTTGACTCGGTCAACTCATCCCGCCTACCCCGTAGGCATTTTTTCCCGTTTGACCCCAAACATTCGAAATATTCTTAATTTCTATTGTTTATATTCAAATAAATGACACAATGAAACACCAAAGTAGAAAGATCAGCAGACAAAAAAAATGTAAATAAGTTACTTATTATAAATATTTTTATTAAGACGTTTCAAAGTGAACCTTATAATTTAATTGAATAAATATACATTTTAGACTTGACTTTTGCCATTAGAAAAAAAATAGCGCGATGAGAAAAAATGTGCGTAGCGTAACGTTGCGAAATATGTTTAAAAAATAGCGCGATGAAAGTGTGCGTAGCGTAACGTTACGAAATGTGTTTTGGCTTTGTTAAATAAGTATATTTAAACTAACCGCAATTGCCCCTGCTCACTTCAGACCCGTGTTCTCGTTACGACTATACCGTAATATTTGCCTACGGCTTTAATTATTCAATACGTAATCTACATTATTTACGTATGAAGGCACACTTATTTATGTTATCATAGCTACGAGTCTAAGGGAATTTATTTATTTAAAGCCTTTGGGATTCACGTCAAACAGGTTTTTGTTATCCAAGAGTATAATAATACTGTGATATTTTAAACACTGTTTTTATAGAACAAACGTAGTCCTATTTACAATCTCTCCGAACGATCATATATGAGACTAGCTTCCGCCCACGGCTTCACCCGCGTGGTACCTTGAAAAACAAAATTTATTTATTTATTTATTTATTTAACAAAATCCACAGCTCTCATTTGTAAAGTTTATACAGATCTTGTAACATAACATACAGCCAATAATGGATTTACATTTTACAAACATTAATTTATAAAATATAGGTACCAACAGTCGCTAAACAAAGTAATATGGTTACAGTAGAGAAGTATACCAAAAATAAACAATAAACACACAATAATAAACAATATACTTATACCTCTATAGAAAAACTAAAAATAAAAATTGAAACGATAGCATAAAATATGAAATAAAAGTGAATGTTAATTTTTATAACCTCACACACTGACCTACATGCCAACTTTTTCATTTAAAAGCTTAAGAACCTCCCGTTTGAAACCACATAGGCTGGTGTGAAAAATATCAATGCTACTGAATATTTTATTGTAATTCCTGTGCAACCGATTAACTAATGAGTTCTGGGCATAGTTGGTGACAGAGTGGGCAACAGCGAAGAGGTTAGTATGCCTCGTTCGCTTACTTGGCGTGCAAAAACGTAAGACATTCGACGCTAGTTCTGGACAATCTATGAAGCTATGGCATAAGCCATGCAGGAATACCATGTCAGATAATTTTCGCCTATTTTCAAGAGTAGTAAGATAATGATGTAGACACGATTCATGATAGTCAGCAACATAGCCCAGCTGACACCGAAAGTTTAGATGTTTAACAAATCCGCTCTGAATACTCTCAATACGATGGATATATGTTAGATACTGTGGATTCCACACCGGACTACAGTATTCCAAGATGCTACGCACATATGAGTAGTATAAGATCTTCATACAGCCGATATCAGTAAAAGGGCGACCAACTCTCAAAATAAAGCCCAAACTTTTATAAGCTTTAGTGACCACCGAATCCACGTGCTCAGAGAAAGAAAGCTTTGCATCCATGATGACACCTAGGTCTCTAATGGAATTAACTTTGCGTAACTTAACACCATTGATTAGGTATTCAGACGTCGTTGTGATCTTTTTCCGCGTATATGAGACGTATGAGCATTTATCAATATTGATGCCTAAGCGGTTCCTGCTGTAGTATGTCGCTAATCTATTGAGGTCTGACTGCAATTTAAGGCAATCAAGCTGATTTTGTACTTTCATGTAGATTTTAGTATCATCGGCATACATGAGAAACCGTGCATGCTTCAAACAGTGACTAATATCATAAAGATACGAGGCATACAAAAGAGGTCCAAGAATGGACCCTTGTGGTACACCAGACGGAATCACAATAAAGTTTGAGCAGAAGCCACCCACAACTACCGCCTGAGAGCGGTTTCGCAAGTAGGATTCCATCCATCGCAACAAGTTGCCTCGAATACCCAATTCGTAGAGCTTGTGTAGAAGTATGACATGGTCAACGCGATCAAAGGCCTTCTCAAAGTCAGTATAGACCACATCTACCTGAGAACCTCCTTGTATAGTGTTAGTTAAATAATCAATGAAGACTCCTAAATTTGTAGTTGTTGATCTGTTTTTCATAAAACCATGCTGTTCTACAGGTATAGAGGTTGATATGACAGGGTATATATGCGAATGAACAATCCTTTCAAATAGTTTACTTAAAACATTAAGAATAGATATCGGTCGATAATTTTCAATTGCCGTCTTGGGACCTTTTTTATGTATAGGTACTATATGGGCTTGTTTCCAGACATTAGGAAAATAGCCATCTCTAAGACACCTGTTAAAGATTAATGTTATAGGGACACTCAACGAGACTGCACACTTGAAAAAGAATATTGGTGGGATTTTATCACTCCCTGCTCCTTTTGTTACATCCAGATTTTGTAAAAGTTTTAATATATCGCCTTTATTCACCTCAATTTTATGAATAATATCACGACTAAATTCGATAGGCTGATTCAGGTGGTAACTATTCGCTGGTTTATTGAAGTTTTTCTCAAAAAAGTTATTAAAAGCAGAGCAAATATCATTCTGCGTATTAAGTATTTCATTATCACATGACATCCGTTGAGGATAGTTCGAGCTATTATTTCTTCTTGACTTAACGTATGACCAGAAAAACTTTGGATGAGACTTAATTTTTTGCTGAGAAAAAATCACATATGACTTATAGCATTCTTCCTGTAGAATCTTTTGTCTTTGACGGAGTTCGGAGAAAGTTACATAGTCATTAGGATTTTTGAAGCGCTTCCAGTCACGATGAGCTTTAGATTTTTCTTGAATTAGTTGTATTAACGGACGGGTATACCAAATAGGATAGCTGTAAGTACCAGAACAACGTACTTTTGGTACAAACTCTAGTATGAGTTTATTTAAGACAGCATAAAAATGATCCAGAATATCTTCGATTCCAAAGTCTTCCGTGATAAATGACCAGTCATATTCAGTCAAAAAGGAATTAATACTTTCAAAATCACCGCGTTTAAATTGAAGTTTTGTTCTCGATAGTTGTTTAAACGGCGGTGTCAAAATGTCAGTGGCTGTAATTGACAACGATGGATGAAAGACATCCTCAGTAACTAAAGGTAAATTCGATTTTTTAATATTGAGAGGTGAATCGGAAAATACTAAGTCTAGGGTATTATTACATTTATTTGTAAGTACGTTGTATTGTGTTAGACCAAGCAGCGAAGTCTGAGCAATTAAATTGGATGCCAAGTTCTGTGTTTCAACTGACCCCTTCCTCAGTACCATCGGATCCCCAGAGGTCCAATCTATGCAGGATAAATTAAAATCTCCCACTATCACAAAATGATCATCAGGATGAGAGTTTCTAACCTGCGACATTAAGTTTATAAATGCTTGCGTGCGTGAGATTAAAGACGAGTTTGGAGGAATATAAGCAGCCGCAATATGCAAGTCATGTGCTGAGCCCAGGGTACGAGCAGGAATAGTAACCCAGATACATTCTAAATCTTGGCTTTGCCACTCTGGTCTAGCGCAGGCCTGCAAGTAGGCAGCGCATAAGATCATTACTCCACCTCCCATAGAACCACGATCTCTGCGAAATAACGAATAATTGCCATCACAGAGCTCGGCATCCAATATTCCCTCACAAAGCCATGTCTCCGTAATCAAGACCACATCAGAATCACCCATCAATAGATTATTGTGAAATTCATTAGTCTTAGTCCGAAGCCCCCGAACATTTTGATAAAAAAGTTTCAAGTTTTTTATTGCATCAATCATTAGAAACACCACAAAATAACCACGCTTACGGACAGAAAATAACTCAATTTTGATACTAAAAGCGGTTTTAGACTCAGGACCATTGATATGAACTGAAGACCAATATGTTTGCATGCATTCATGGAAAACAGCGGCGACATAGCAGTAACAATGGCAGTGTAGTAGACGAAAAAAAATAAAATATTGTTGGTTCGATAGTCATAATGTAGGTATACATATGAATAAGCACAGAGCAAATTTGACAAGAACTGTATATAAAAAAATTGCAAGAAAAACATTAAGTTGTAGGTCGCATGAATCTCAATCGTTTGTGCGCAACAAAAAATATTTTTAATAATAGAGGTATTAAGAGATAAAGGATATAGTGTAGTGTGACGTTTAGGTATAAACAATTTAAATAACAAGTGCACGCCTAGCATGCACACACACAGTAGCTGATGTAAGTAACACAGTTTGGCATAAAGCAATATAGGAAGGAACTTATGATTTAGACTATTTTGATTAAGTCCGCCGTCGAGTTTATGGGGATTGGAGGCGAATCCTCGTTTTTTCGTACAAAAACTCGACAGTTTTTTGTCCATATGTATTTGTAATTCGATTCCTTTGCTTTAAGCTTACATGCGCTTAGCAGCATTTTGCTATCTCTAGTTAGGTGTTCATTTATATAAATTTTATCGGTCTCGCCACCAATTCCCATCTCCCTGCCTGTCAAGTTGCGATGTTTGCGCGCGGCAGCGACTATCCGATCCTTAACAAGACGTTCTCTTAAGCGGACAACAATAGGCCGCGCTCGGGCTGCACTCGCTGCGTGACGCGGCTGCACTCGGTGCGCAAACTCCAAGTCAGAAGGTTGAATGGTTACTCCAATGTGTTGCGTCACCACTCTCACCAAGTCGGCCGTGTTTTCACCATTTTTTTCTGGAATGCCAGTGATTTCAACATTCTGCATCCTCACCCATTGCTGTTGTCTCAGATTTTCTTCTTCTAGCACCCTGACGCGAGTCACACATGTACTCAGAGTATCCTTAAGATTTTTGTTCTCCTCTTTAAGACACTTCAGCTCGGAGGAGGTAATACCGAGAAGTTTCTTTAAGTCAGTGATTTCTTTCTTGATGTCATCATACTGTGTACTAACATAGGTGATCGTATCTTGAAACCCCGTACATTGATTATTGATACTCTTCAACTGGTTTGCAATAGTCCTTTTAATGGTGGCCTCGAGCATGGTTTCCATCTCCTGTCTCATTTCATTCTTCCAAATTTCTCGCAATGAATCCTCAGTGACGTACTCCGGGGGACGAGTTTTTTGCCTACGCATAGTAACACATGAGCTGTCCGATAGAGGCTCAGTGTCTGTCTCGTCACCCGCCTTTGGTAGCTGCGGCGCTGACGAAGCAGTACGAACAGGTGTGTCACTGTTGTCTCGTTTCGGTACCTTGCTCCTGCACTCATAGCAGCTCCAATTACGCTTAAGTTCAAGCGTAAGTTTCTTAAAGCGCTTTGGCGACAGATTAGCACATTGCAAATCGTACTTCCCCTTGCAGCCACTGCAGCTCATGTACTCTTTACTAGAAATTGCAGTTTTACAGCCGAAACACACTCTTGCATCCATTATTATAGTAGGCAGGCTGGTACTATAACACAAACCTCACAGGAACAGTTCACACTATGATAAAAACACAGCTGTGCAGCGCACGCAAATGCACCGCGTAGTAACTATGCAGTATGCAATGTAGCAGCGAGCTATCTGCGAGTTGTCGTAGGTCAGGTTTTTAACGAGCGCACGGGTTATTAAAAATTGTTTTCACCAATTATTCACTATTTCCTTGAAGAATCGAAATGGAACAAACAGCAAAAGCTAGACTGTCCAATAAGCTCCACAACAAGGTACGACACTTATAATAAAAGATACTTTAGACACACTTTAATCAATTTTGTTTACGGACAAGTCATAAGGTATGTTTATTTAGCGACGGTAGGCCGGCCGGAATGAAAATAAAATAAATCAAACGTTCATCCCCTATTTTATCCCCTTGGGGGTAGAATTGGCTATTTGACAGTTTTCAAAGAGATACTTATAAATATACGTAAGTTTATTTTAAACCTCTTACAATTATCATTTCCTCAAAAAAAGCGTTATTTATCAGAAAAAAATGTATATTTTCCACCAGTGATTTGAAATTCGCGCAAAAACAGCCGATCACGTGACATTCCTGACTGTGACGTCACGGGTCTCGGACGGATAAAAGGATAAGTCCTGACTGATTTGAATAGATACAACTGCTGGTCGTACAGACTTGAAATTTAGAGGGTATGTTTGTCTTGGTATGTAAGCGCCCACTAGGACGGGATTTTTGAAAATTCCTCTTTTAAAGGGGTGAAAAGGGCTAAAAACGTTTGTATGAAACTTTTTAACGCGTTGTGCGATTTTCATGAAACTTTGTTTGTGTAATGTAAATACAAAACAAATGTACACGTGTTTCAAGATTTTTCAACATAACCTTTAAAAAGGGGTAAAATGGGGGCTCAATGTTTATATGGGAACTTGTTAAGGGGTGGTACAATCGGTCTGAAACTTGGTTTGGATACTTTAAATGCAAAATAATTTAAAACGTATATATCGATTTTTCAAAACAACCCTCCAAAAAGGGTTAAATGGGGTGTCAAAGTTTTTTTGACGAGAGGTGTGTTTTGTTTGAAACTCGGTTGAAATACTTAATAGGCAAAATAAATGTACACGCATTTTAAGGGTTTTCGAAAATAAACCTAAACCAAAGAAAAAAAAGCGGTGTCTAAGTTTGTATGGACTTTTTGACGAGAGGTGTGATTATCTATACTATCTATACCTACTAATGTTATAAGGAGGAAAGATTTGATTGTTTGTTTGTTTGTTTGTTTGCATGACTCTGAAGATACTGGATCGATTTCAAAATTTTTTCACCAATGTGTAGAATGAACTTTCAGGATGAACATAGGGTATATTTAATGTAGGTACTTCGCGGGAAATGCCGCGAGCGGAGCTAGTATTTTGTAAAAATGACAAGCTAAAAAACTTGTGCCATGTCTTTGTGTAAAAGTACTACAATGAAATATCCTGACAAATTGTTTATACACGTTCCTAAATGTCCGAAACTCACATTCTGAAACTCAGCTGAGCAAAAGTTAGAATTACCTACATGCAAATAAATTTGCAACCTTAAATGAATCGATTTTTGGCTGATTTGCACTATCAGCTTTTATATAGCCTGGCTCTTAGAGTAAATCTTTTCAGCAAACTGCCAACGATAAAACACACGACATTTTACCATTGAGATGCATTTTACTGTGACACTTAGAGAAGTGACGTCACACGATGGTCAAGCATGGCCGCCCGCGTTTCGGCTTTTGTAATCCACGGACAAAAAAACTCTAATGAATTTTTCAAAAACGATACATTTACAATTTATTTTAATGCAAAACACATATTGTATGAGTATTGTGAACCTATAAGCTAATATATCTAATATATGAAACATGTTATTGTTACTATTGTCAAATAGCCAATTAATCAAAATCCTTTCTTAGCGGATGCCTACGTCATAACATTTACCTGCATGCCAAATTTCAGCCCGATCCGTCCAGTGGTTTTGGGCTGTGCGTTGATAGATCACTATGTCAGTCAGTCAGTCAGTCACCTTTGAGTCATATATACATATTTAGATTCTACTCAATTTTATATTTACCGTTATTTTAAAAAAAAAAAATTTATATACCTTTATAACAATGTTTTGATTTGAAAGTCGATGAAACGAAAAAGCGACAGTAAAAAGAGACAGACACATATATCTTAGTGTGTAGGCAACCCTACTTAAACCCATTAATTGATATACGATAGATTTAAGCAATTAAATGACTTCATACCTGTACATAAGGTTCAAATTATTGAGTGGTTTGCGATTTAGCACTACTCAAATACAAGCTAGAACTTGAGTTTCAATGGACCCTATATACCGCTCAAGCGTTTCCTTTGGTAATACTATAGGGTTAGCTATACTAGCTTTTACCCTCGGGTTTACTTGCTTTGTGGGTTGAAAATTGAAGTTATTTTTCCAATTTGATTTGAAAATTAAAGCTTTCCACAACTTAAAGAGCTTAAAAAGCTTTACTCAATTAATAACAGTAAACAAAAACCTATGTTGAGAAAAGTTTCCGTAATTTTATATTTATGAAAGTCGCGAAGGCTACCTATTTGATATTCCTAAGCAACATAGGGCTTGCTTTTCGTTTATCACAAAACCAAAATTTATCTTATTTCTTATCAAAGTTTATTATTTACAAAAAACTAAATTTTCCCAATTTTTGAACTAATGGAACTCGAACCCGCGTTTTTGCTTTGAGCCAGCCACAAAAATCTTGGATCCTAGACTAATACTTATCGCATTAATATTATTTCAACATAACCAATCTAAGTTTCTCTCGTTCAAATCAAGTTAGGTAACAAACAGACCTAAGAGTAATTCCACACTTGGGACATTCTACCGTGACCGTGTCTGTGTCCGAAGCACGCCTACATTTGTCACGCGAGTCTGTAATATCACGGCTAAATGTCTGTGCCTTTTCACGAAATTCCTTGAAAATCTGTCAAATGGGGTGTATGGGGTGTCAGCGTATCATTCTGCCAGCCGGCTGTAACAAGCAGTAGAATGATGTCTAAATTCGTTGAGACCTCAAAATCTCTCACCAGTGGCTCCAAGCAGCTGTCCTGCATGCAGCGGCCACACCCCGGAAACCACGTCGGCTCGTGGGCTAAACCTGGTGAGGGGGGCTTAAGTGTCTAACACTTAAGTCTACGCGGTTGCCCCCCGCAAAGTGCACAAAGTCTGCCTCGGCATTTCGCAATCCACCCCCGGTGGCGAGGCAGCAAGGCAATGTGGAAGGCCTTGAGGGCGACGATAGGGGGCACCTAGTTATCGTCGGCCAGACACAATCCACAAAGTATTCCCAAGGAGGGTTGACGTCAGGCAGGCGGCCGGTCGTAAAACACATAGCCAAAACCCCCTTTACAACATGGACCTAAGAATTAATAGAATGTGCGATAATGTTAGGGCGTACCCCCGAGGCGACGCGCAGGCGCAGCACCCGGCGCCTGTGGGAAATGGATTAGGGTTGTTGCACCAGGGACGGGTGCAACGTAAGACGCGAGTCCGGGAAGTACGAATGAGGTTTGCAAGTTGGAATGTAGGAACGATGACTGGAAGAGGAAGAGAGCTAGCGGATGTTTTAGAAAGAAGACGAATAAATGTAGCGTGTTTGCAAGAGACGAAGTGGAAGGGATCGAAAGCAAGAGAAATTGGGGTGGGTTATAAATTGTATTATTGTGGAAGTGATGGTAAGAGGAATGGTGTAGGAATTGTTCTAGATAGTAAGCTGAAAAAATGTGTGACGGATGTTAAGAGGATGAATGATAGATTGATAGTTGTAAAAGTATTGTTAGAAGATTTAGTTATAAACATTGTAAGTGTGTATGCACCGCAGACTGGGTGTGATGACAGAGTGAAAGAAAAGTTTTGGGAGGAGTTTGATTCAATGATGATGAGTATACCAGAGAGTGAGAAATTATATATTGGGGGGGATTTTAATGGTCATGTGGGAAGAATGAATGAAGGATATGAAAGAGTGCATGGGGGATGGGGGTTTGGTAATAAAAACCAAGATGGCAAGGCCTTGCTCCAGGCTGCCCTAGCTTTTGACCTTGCTATCGCTAACACCTTTTTTGAGAAACCAGAGGAACACTTAATTACATATAAAAGTGGTAATCACAAAACCCAAATAGATTACTTTCTCTTAAAAAGAGATAGCATCTGTTCCGTCAGAAACTGCAAGGTAATACCTGGAGAGGGCTTAGTCTCTCAGCATCGGTTACTTTTACTTGAACTGAGGTTCAAAGTGAAAGGTAATAAAATTAAGCCAAGGCCCCCGCCAAAGATTAGATGGCATTTAATTGAAAAAGCGGAGTATGCAGGAGAATTCAGAAAGAGAGTAGTTGATAGAATGATAGAAATTAAGGATATGTGTGAACTATCAGTAAATGAATGTTGGAATGAGATGGCTACTTGTATGAGAAGTGTGGCGAAGGATGTTTTTGGAGAAACGAAAGGGAAAGGTAAAATAGATAGAGATACTTGGTGGTGGAATGAAGAGGTACAAAAGGTTCTGAAAGATAAGAAGAATGCATTTAAGGAATGGAAAGGAGATGATAGTGGAGATGACAGTATAAAAGAGAGCAGAAGAATAGTATATATGGAGTGTAAAAGGAAAGCTAAAAAAGCTGTTGCTATTGCAAGGGCCAAGGTACAGGATAAATTGTACAAATCACTGGAAACGTCGAGTGGTCAAAAAAACCTGTACCGCATAGCGAAAGAAAGAGAGAAGAATACAAGAGATATTATGCACATTAAATGTATAAAAGATGATGGAGGAAAGGTTTTAACGAACGATGATGACATAAAAGAGCGATGGAAAGTGTATTTTAAAAAGTTAATGAATGAAGAGAATGTTTGGAGTGGAGTGTTAGAAAATGTGCCAATAAACATGGGTTTGGTGAGAGATGTGAGTACGAATGAAGTTAAAGAAGCTGTGCAAGATATGAAGAATGGAAAAGCGGTTGGACCAGATGGAATACCAGTGGAAGTATGGAAGTTACTAAAGGCGGATGGATGGAAGTGGCTGAGTTTATTCTTCAATAAGTTGTTGCAAGAGGAGGCGATCCCTGACGAATGGTGCAACAGTTCACTAGTGCCCATTTTTAAGAACAAGGGTGATGTACAGGACTGCAACAACTACCGAGGAATAAAGCTCATGTCACATAGTATGAAAATTTGGGAAAAGGTGATAGCGAGACGAATGCGAGAAGAGAGTGAGATATCACAGAGCCAGTTCGGGTTTATGCCAGGGCGAGGGACAACGGACGCCATATTTGCACTTCGCCAGCTGTGCGAGAAACACAGACGTGCACACACAAACTTACATATGGTGTTCGTTGACCTGGAAAAGGCATACGACCGAGTACCCCGGGAGGTTCTGTGGTGGGCTTTGAAAGAGAAAGGAGTGCCAGGGAAGTACCTGCAGCTTATCCGGGCCATGTACAGTAAAGCTAGTACACATGTTAGGTCCGAAGCTGGCGTTACCGATGAGTTCAATGTGGCTGTAGGCTTGCACCAGGGATCGGCTCTAAGCCCTTATCTGTTCCTCCTGGTAATGGATGCTCTGACATCGGACATACAGGAGGAGGCACCCTGGTGTATGCTGTTCGCCGACGACATTGTTCTTGTCGGAGAAAACGCAACCGAGGTCCAGAACAGGCTGGGAAAATGGCAAGGTAAACTAGAGAGTGTCGGATTGAAGATCAGCAGAACAAAAACCGAGCACTTGTTCTGCGACTTCGGTGGTCCCTCTAGTTTTACCCCTATTGCCTTAGATGGTGTATCCCTACCAGTCTGTTCCGATTTTCGGTACCTCGGTTCAGTAGTACAGAATGATGGTGAGATTGATCGGGATGTAAGAAATAGAATAAATGCGGGATGGATGAAATGGCGACAGGTCACAGGAACCACGTGTGATCCGAGAATGCCCCTTAAACTTAAGGGGCAAATCTACAAAACGATCATTAGGCCTGTCGTATTGTATGGGTCTGAATGTTGGGCCACCAAGGGAACGGACGAGAAAAGAGTGCATGCGGCGGAAATGCGAATGTTGAGATGGATGTGTGGAGTGACAAGGATGGATAAAATAAGGAATGAGTATATCAGAGGAAGTCTGAAAGTAGCACCGGTGACAGAAAAGATGAGGAGTAATAGGTTAGCGTGGTATGGGCATGTTATGAGAAGAGATGAATGTCATGTGACAAGGAGAGTGTTAGGTATGAATGTGGATGGATACAGGGGTAGAGGTAGGCCAAAGAAAAGATGGATGGACTGTGTGAAAGAAGACATGGGTAAGAAAGGAGTGAGTAATGAGATGACGAGTGACAGAGGGAAATGGAAGAAGGTCACATGTTGTGCCGACCCCACATAGCGTGGGATAAGGGCAGGAAGATGATGATGATGTCACGCTTGTTACTTACGGTACGGAATACATGCCTCTGACTACCCTTTTTAGATATCCTCAAAGATCTAAGTAACTAGAGGTCTGAGAAGATATCTACCGAGCCTGGGGATTACAATCGTGATCATGTTTGTTTTTAGTTTTTGTATTTGTTACGGTAAGGAGACACAGTATCGGCAGTTTGTTACTAGTGTGAAGCGCGCGCTTTAAGACCGATTTGTAATAAGACGCCATAGTTATTTATGAGACGTATTTCTGTCTGGGCGTAGCGAGCCGTGTGATCAATATATTTCTACTTTATTTAGTACAGCTGCTAGACTAAAGTTGAATTCTACTCAAGGAGCAGTAATAAAATAATACTGTTAATGGTATTTACTAATGTAATGATGGAGGGATGAAAACCATCAAAAAAGCTATGGGTATGAATGTGTCTGGGGACGCAAGTAGAGGAAAGCGAAAAGTGGTTTGATTGTGTGAAAGATGACACGAATGTAAAAGGAGTAGAAAAATGTCCCAAATCCCATGCGTGGGATAAGAGCAGGAGAATGATAGCGTCAGTAACTAACATTAGCTAAGCATATCCATATGGCATAATAGTTTGGTCAAGCCTCAGAATACCACTTATAACATTATTCCACGATCCTCTGAGCGAATTCGTAAAGGTTACAATGTATGTTTTGTGTTATATATGACATCGATGACTATTTGATTATTTTGTTTTGCTTTGTGTATTGTATTGTTAATTTAATGAATGTATTATGTAAGTAATTGACATGTATGACTGAATTT
Organism: Cosmorhoe ocellata; assembly: GCA_963675405.1. Taxonomy (NCBI): domain Eukaryota; kingdom Metazoa; phylum Arthropoda; class Insecta; order Lepidoptera; family Geometridae; genus Cosmorhoe; species Cosmorhoe ocellata. The sequence goes on from OY776268.1 coordinate 5,371,849, forward strand.
ATTTGTTATGATATTGTTTTTTGTTTTGTTTAATTTAATTGATATTAATGTATACCTACTCTATTGTATTAGGATAATCCTGTAAAAATAGATGTTAGCGAGTGAAATAAATAAATAAATAAATAAATAAATTAAAAATCTAATTAGGTGGAGATATGAGGATATAATATTATGTTTACAACTATTTTTTCAAATAAAGTAATAAATTTTGACGACCTCTGTGGCGCAGCGGGCAAGAGTCCACCTGCGACGCAAGAGGTTGCGGGTTCGATTCCCGCCTCGGAACAAATTTGTGTATGATCTGCAGAAATTTGTTCCGTTGCTCTGGGTGTTTTCTATGTATAATAAAAAATATCTATCTATGTATATAATGTATTAATATATCAGTTATCTAGTACCCATAACACAAGCTTTGAGTAGCTTACTTTGGGGCTAGATGATGCTGTGTGGATTGTCCAGCATTATTTATTTATTTATTTATTTATTAAATATAGTTGGACATTTCATTTATCCCTAACTAAGCAAAGCTTGTACTATGGGAACTAGATAGCTGATAGATTAGTTACACATTAACAAAACAAAAATTCGAAGGTGTGTGTCATAGGTTAGTATTCTTATAAGCGGCGATGGGATTGCAACCTGTCACATACGGAATACTGTGCAAAATATGGGCAAGTATAAATAAATAATAAATAATGCTGGACAATCCACACAGCATCATCTAGCCCCAAAGTAAGCTACTCAAAGCTTGTGTTATGGGTACTAGATAACTGATATATTTAATACATTATATACATAGATAGATATTTTTTTTTATCATACATAAAAAACACCCAGACCAACGGAACAAATTTCTGCACATTGTACACAAATTTGTTCCGCGGCGGGAATCGAACCCGCAACCTCTTGCGTCGCAGGCGGACTCTCGCCCGCTGCGCCACAGAGGTCGTCAATAAATATCATATTTGGCTGTGCCTCTGACAGCTGACTACGCTCTTGAGATATCCTCAAAGATTTATGTAACCAGATATCTGAGGAGATATCTACCAAGCCTGGGGACAACAGTTTTGATGTTTTTTCTGCCAGGACTTCCACAAAACACCAATTGAATACCAAATTAAACAAACTTGCTCCACAGTAGCTATTAATACCGTGAACAAGTAAGTTTGTAAGTTTGTTGAACGCGACGGGACGCAGCCATTCCTTACTTTAGTTCCTGCTTGAAATACCAGAAACTAACACTAAAGTTTCAGAACTTACTGCTACTGATTGCTACGAGTACTTAGCTCCAACTCTGCTAGGTGTCCCTAACGAAATTAACAAGGATCATACAAAAAAAGGCTCTTTAGTCGACTGGCCCCGCTCGGACTGGCCCCTCAAGTCCAGTTGACCTAATGCATGTTTTGAATTGGTCAACTGGCCCCGCTTACAGAGTTTATTATTAGAATAGTCAAGAAGAAAAGTGTTTCAACTTTTGTCGATATACTTACTATATTGTTGATTTTGAATAGTTCTAAGCAAAAGAACCCAATAAACATAAGTATCATAAATTTATAAAAATGATGTTTCATTTTTTTTCTCAGAGTACGTTTTGTACACATCTGTACATGGATTTGAAATAGACAATAGATTTTTTGTTGAAATTAGTAATGAGCCCAGACGACTAAAAAAATGTAATAAATTAAATGCATTTGGTCAACTGGCCCCGTAAGGCCGGTTTTTTCCAGGGCCAGTCGACTAAAGAGCCCAAAAAAAACGCAAGGGTCCAGCGAGTTTCATGTCAGTTCTTCTCGCACTGGGGATAGGACTGGAATTGGCACCTAGACTCACCAAGCATGTAAGACGATTCAAAATTATCCCTGTGATATTACTGAGTAAAGATATATTGACTGCTGACTATTGACTATTGACTATTTGACTATTAAAGATGCGCTTACATAGGACCTTTTACAAAATTAGAGCAATAAATGCAGTTCCAACAAAAAGTAATTTTTTGAGCAACATCTTTCTAATATTATTGAAAGTTTATAAGGATGTACGGATGCTTGTAACTCAATCTCGATGATACGGCTGAACGGATCTGAATGAAACTTGGAGCAAGCGTAGTTTATGACCTGGAAAAACACATAGGCTAATTTTTATCCGGGTAAGTACCACACGTGAACAGAGCCGCGCATGTATAACAATGTGATTTTTTTAGTGTATAGATTACTATTTAATTCTTTAGGAAGGCTATCTGTACCCCTAGTATGAGTTTTTTATTTACGAAAACTTTTTTCGAATAGTATCCTTTCATACATTTACCTCCATCGGAAATGTTAAGGAACTAAAATAAGGTCGATAATATCGAAAATATTATCTACTCGGCAGTCCCAGCAATGATTTCCAAACCAAGTTTTCACGATATCGACTGTATTTTAATTCCTTAACATTTCCGATGGAGGCAAATGTATGAAAGGATACTATTCGAAAAAAGTTTTCGTAAACTATCAAAAACTCATACTAGGGGTACAGTAAACAAAATCATATTACTGACAAAGCACTGTGTACAAAAATTTAATGTTGTTTCATCTTCCGAGGCAATCAAAGCGAAATTATAAAAGGGACCGTATAAACACATACTTTCTGTATTCATTATTAAAACTCCAAACAATGTTTCGGGTGGATCTGTAATGAAATAATATTTTCGCTGCGAGCAAAACATTGCTTGGCTCGTGGTTGTAGTGTGAGCGAAAAGCGATTCAATCTGAAATTTTTTCTATCAACGTCTAGGGTATTCTACTTTTAGGCCCAAAAGTTACTTACGTTCGCAAATATTATTGTTCTAGTATACTATTTTGCAAACAAAAGTTTGGATTTGAATGCCTGTTTAAATACCTATATTACGAGAAAGATTAAAAAAAAAGGAATTTAGCTAAAAAAAAGTCGCTTTAGATCTACACAAAATGTACTCTTATTTTAACAACGCCCCCTAGTAGCACCGTTAATTATAAATCACCTGCAAACTTAACCAAATTACTTGTTAGGGTGGATTTGACACTTGGTTTAATTAATAAATGTCAGAGATATCTCCGATTACTTTAATTTATCCTGGGGATAGAGCTTAATCTAATTTAGTATATTCCACTCTAAAGGCATATTGTCATGCAAAGGAAATAACAAATCATTTGTCATAAAACAACCTTATTAAATAAGTCTTTGCATTTATTCGTCAACCGCTACTCCCCAAATAAGCGACTGTAACAGAATGAAAACTGTATTTTTAGCCGCTATTCGCTGTCAGTGCAACCAAACCTCACTCTTGCTGCCCCGTACATTGGGAAGTGTCCAAATATCACAGTATATGAGGACAGATCTGTGTTTGCATGCCAAATGAGGTTAAAACTAATTCTGTTTGGTTGTAAGTAGGTGCTACTCGAATTCAAATTGTCTTTTATTTGTTTTCGTTAAAATTTCAGCTTTTTACTGAATTATATTTGTTTCCGATCTTTTTCATTGGAATTTAAGTCATTTTTCAATTAAAAAAATATGATCTCTCTGAAAAATATGAGGAGAAAAATATTAAATTAAAGAAATAAGATCTCTCCTGAAGTGATTTTTTTTCAAAATATCAAAGCCAACTTTTGGTTGGTAACCTGTATTAGCTATTTTCAAAATATTGGAATGTTAAATGTAAATAAAATGTCAGTTTACTCTTTAATTTATTCCGAGGATAGTTCTGAAACTAGTTTGGTCCAATCCCGCGCTTAGTATCATAAATATAAGATTTAAATTTTTAACCGATGAAAGGAAAAAAAACAAAGGAAGTTCTCAAGTCAACGGGTAGGTATATTTTTTTATGTATAACCACATGAATTTTTATAATAATCTCATTGTGACTGATGAGTCACTTCGCAACACTAATAATTTATGTCAGTTTTAAAAAAGCGCTCCAAATTAAATTTATTTTTCACCATTTTTTCGTAGTATAATTCAGCATCAATGCGGCTTTTAAAATAAGCTAAATCACTTTGTCATACGTCAGTTTAGTCGAAACGAAATATTATTGTGCTTATTTAAGCATTTTTGAGCTAATCGCCGGAACAACAGAATTATATGATACTAGTATTACTGTTGCCCGCGACTTCGACCGCATTTAATTCTTTTGATTTTTTTACTTAAAAATTATAGCCTATGTCCTTTCCCTGAATACAATCTATGTCTCTCCTTGCTAAATTTCTTTAAGATCCATTCAGCCATTTAGTCGTGAAAAGGTAACAGACATACAGACAGAGTAACTTTCGCATTTTTCGATTTGTTTTTTTTTTGATGAGATTTTTCGTTTCGTAGTTTCAGTTAGTTCTATGGATGATGAAAATTATGAAAAGATTATATGAACTGTCTGAAGGATGATAATGAGTAAGAAAGAAGTGAGTACTGAGATGACGGATGATGGAGGGAAATGGATGAAGAAAACATATTGTGCTGACCCCACTTAGCGTGGGAAAAGGGCAGGAAAGAGTTTCAGTTACTTCTATCTGTGGAACTAGACGTAATGAGATTCAGACACAATGTTGTAGCCGCGGAAAAATCTTTGAAAATTCAAAGACCGCGACACTGCCGCACTGCGTAAACGCCATCGCGAAAATTCCCCGAAATATATTATTTGTTATCAGCCCCTGGAGTGCGGTACGTTGTATCTGTGGACGTGTGAAGCTATTGGCTTTAAATTATTATGGTTAACATGTGGCGTGGTCCCACTCAGTGATTCATCTCTGTAGCAGAGACATCTACCATAACAAACCTAAAGGCTATTTATGGGTTATAATATACTTTTAAAATTACGCTATCTGAACACTTTATTATTAGTATTAAATGGGTATTTATCTACCCGTACTAATAATGTGTTTTTAGTCTACCCGTGATCACGATAGCGTGCAAACCTGTCGAAACGTCGGGAAAATAAATAATTAGAACGCGATAAATACCCGTTTAATACTAATAATAATTCATAAGGGTTGTAATAGTTTATGAAACATCAAAATTAAATAATACAAATAGGCAAAAAATCCTGTTTGTTGTATGGGAGCCCCCTTAAATATTTATTATTTTATTTGGTTTTTAGTGTGTGTTGTTATAGTGGCAACGAGAAATACATCTGTAAAAATTTCAACTGTCTAACTATCACGGTTTATGAGATACAGCCTGGTGACAGACGGACAGACAGACATACATAACAATTCTGTTTAAGGTCTAATTAATCAGTTGCTATCCATTCTTTATTTTATCTCTTACGTCACTCTTGCCATCTAAACGTGCCCAAATACCTACTCGTAAATCAAAATCTGTCTATCCGTTTGGGCTACAGCCAAAAAACTCACATAGCCTAAAACATTACCCCCCTTCTCAGTTGAGTTAAAAAACAGGTCAATGCCTTATAACATTGTTATGTTCAGTGCTCTTCGACGCGTTTCGACGCGCTTCGCCGACTTCAGGCAGCATCAAAGTGTTCATTCAATTTATCAATGTAAATATTTCACGTGTCTTTGACGTTTTAATCAGACTACCCGCACGAACATAAAAATTCGTGAATTTCATAATAATTATCTAAGCGTTGGCCCACACTTGTGACATTCTGCCGTGACTGACCGTGTCTGTGTCTGAAACGCGCCCACATTTGTCACGCGGGTTTGTAAGTGTCATGTCAAAATGTCTGCGCTTTTTTACGAAGTTTCTTGAAAAAATCTGTGAAATTGTCTCGCGTGTTTACACATTTGTCACGCGGGTTTGTACGAATCACGGCAAAATGTCTGTGCTTTTTAACGAAGTTTCTTGAAAATCTGTCAAAATTTCACGTGTGTTTGTTACGATATGAAGCCACGGTCGGTTACACCATAAAGACACGCGTGCTTCTTATGGTACAGAGACACTGTCACGGCAGTTTGTCTCTAGTGTGGACGCGTTTAATTCTAGCCTACTTTAGAAGTTATGTTAATTTTATTTTCGCACGTTCGCAACGGTTATAACTGGTAAAGTTAGCTTTAGGGATGATATTTAAGAGATTTTCTAGGGGTCGTTGAACTACTGATACCTACTGGCAACCTTTAAGCTGATACTGGTGGAAATCGTATAAGTTAGATATCTTGTTCAAAGCCTTTATTTTGTTACTTTTCAAAGAAACTTTTTATCAAAAAGACAATACAGTCCTTAACATGAACATTAATCAGTAGATAGGAAACTCGTAACAAATAATTAGGAATGTATTTTTAAACGACTTCAAAAAGCAGGTTCTCAATTAATTTATCTCTATCTTTTTGTAGTACTTTTTTTTTTCTTCCTGCCTTTTTTCCACGCTATGTGAAGGAAAACATCGTGAGGAAATCGGCATAACCTAGAATCAAAAGTTTGAAGGTGTGTGTCATAAGTTAGAATTCTTATAAGCGGCGATGGGCTTGCAACCTGTCACATACGGAATACAACTACTGTGCATAATGTGGGAATGTGCCAAATATCATGTTTGTATGTGCTTCTGACTAAATATCCTCAAAAATGAATTAGCTGGAGATCTGAGGAGATATTTACCAAGCTTGGGGATTAGGTACAGTCGTAATAATGTTATTTTTTTTTAATATGCTCATGCTGCAATGCTAATTATTATTCTACCGCGTTGCAAAAACGAGAAGTGTTGGAAAACTCTTAACTAATTAAAATATCTCAAAATTAAACAAAGTAAAACGTTTTTGCCAAATATTTAACGATCAATCAATTCAATTTGTTTTCGGTAAAATTAATGATCATCTAAAAATTTAACCAGGCGTTACATTCAATTGTGTACCTACTAACATTGAAATTATAATTTATGTGAATTTTATAAAATCGAATAAAGCTAATTCGTTGCGAAATAAGATTCAATACTTTCACGGGTCTACGTAAAATGTTAAAACTTTGTACTATCATAATAATTATATTTTGAAATATTTATTATCAATGTAAATTATTTAATTATAGTAGTCAAAAAATTCATATTAGCAAACTTAGCTACTTAATAAACTTTTAATTAATTCAATTTTCGATAGGAATATAATGGGCAGTAGGTACCTACATTATAAGTTTACTTGAAAATTTTATAACATTGTGTTTTCATACAGTTCAACATTAACAATTTGAAGTGTATATTTGGAAATTTATCAAGATTTAAATGAGCAGATAGAATCTATATTTATATCTTTATATTATATTCTTGTTATTCACGTAGAGTACTGGTGTAGTGGAAGCGTCCCCACCTCAAAAAATTTAGGTGCGCAATGCCAGTGCTCTTAAACGGTGAAGGAAAACATCGTGAGGAAACCGGCAGACCCTAGAACCAAAAGTTCGAAGGTGTAAATTTTCTTGTGAGCAGCGATGGGCTTGCAACCTGTCACGTACGGAATACCAATCACTATTCAAAATTTGATCATTTGCCTCTTACCCCCTTTAGATATCCTCAAAGATATAAGTAACTAGAAATCTGAGGAGATATCTACCGAGCCTGGGGATTACAGTCGTAACTATGATTTTTTTTTCACTTCACTGTCCGTTTTACGTCCGGGCGACACTACTTTTTTTAGCATTGGTTTATGTAATCGGGAGCTACGATGCCACAGACAGACACACACACATTATAGACAAGCACGTCAAACTTATAAAATCCCGTCGTTTTTGCGTCAGAGGTTAAAAATAATAGGGAGGCAAACCTGGAGGCAAATAATAGGGAGGCAAACAAACAGCCGCTCACTGTTCGCCTAATGGAGACACAGCCTTAGTTCTTGTAAGTTTATTCAGCTAATAGCTATCTCCTGAATAATACAAAGCTGTGACGTAACAAACCTTGAACTAACCTCAAAGAATCGTTTACACCGTATCGGGAGCATAAGCGCGGGTCCCGTAGCTATTACAAACATTTTGACGTCTAATGGCTCTGCGTAACAGCCTACGTAACCCTCTAGGTACAGTCGATGAGATAAGTTTGTTGAGTTGACTGTTTTTATCGTAGTTCTGTACACGATAAATTAATATTCAAAGTTTGAATGAAAAACTTAAGTATATTATGTAGGCAGAAGGTATTTCTTAAACTTTTGCGTCTATCAAAATATTTATAAATTTTACCGGGTCGCTATTACCTTTATGTATTATTTTTCCAACGTTTCAAGCCCATCGCCGCTTATAGAATACTGACCCATGACACACATTCCAAGTTTTAGTTCCAAGGTAAGCCGGTTTCCTCACGATGTTTTCCTTCACCGTTAGCAATTAAATATAATAGACACTTGAAAATACAAATTCACTAAATTATGTCGCCAACTGTGCGTACAATCACAAACAAGAGGTACTCGTTAATTTCGGCACAATTACCTCGACTCGCATTGTTTTTGATTAACTGTCTGTACTCGATTGTACCCAATGTGGCTTGTATCACTTCAAATATAAAAAACTAGCGATTCGCCCGGCTTCACACGGGAAGAAAAGTATCTCTGATTTTTTGAAAAGAATACTTTGCAAATATAGTCTATGTTACGCAGGGATAATGTAGCATTCTAATGGTGAAAGAATTTTTGAAATCGGTTTAGTAGTTTTTGGGTTAATTCGTAAAACAAAAATATAAAACTTTTCTCTTTATATTACCATAGATTATAGATTAAACAACGGGTTTAGCTAGTCAAGACATTATTATATTAAAGACATATTCTATTGGAATATAACAGTTTTCAGGCTGTATCAATTACACTGTGTATATGTTAAGCAATATTTAATTAAAATAAAAACGTATGTACAAGCTTAGTTTTTCGTTGTATCTACAACATTTTCAAAACGTAAAACGGGGAGCAAAAAGTTATCGCATTTTGTTTAAAAAATTACAGCTTCACAATCCTCTTAATAAGGATAAAAAAAACGTTTCCTTTTCCCACTATCCTACTAATATTATAAACGCGAAAGTTTGTAAGAATGTATGGATGGATGTATGTTTGTTACTCTTTCACGCTAAAACGGCAGAACAGATCTGAATGCAATTTGGCACAGATATAGATTATGGTCTGGAATAACACATAGGCTACATTTTATCCCGAAAAAATGTACGGTTCCCGTGAGATAGCAATGTTTTAGTTTTTCAAGGTATCACGCGGGCGAAGCCGTGGGCGGAAGCTAGTTTAGTATCTAACAAATGTAGGGTAAGTGAAACCATTGTTCCATTAATACTACATATTCTACTCCAGCTGAATAAATGAAGATTGGTAGACGGATCGGGCACAGTCTCTCAAGGTATGTACTTGACCACGATTGAGTTGGGTTAGATCTAGCGCTAATTGAGATTAGAAGATCGAGGCGTGTTTATGAGTTGTCTTCAATACACCGTGATTTTCTCTTAAGGCCCAGCATTTTGAAAATTGCAAGTATTGCAACCCTAATCATTCTATTACCGCTTAATAGATTACATTGAAATTTAACTACACGATACTCAAGGATATAAGTGATAAATCAACCGGAGCTAAAACACGAATTAGTTAGATAACTTTGGTTAAAAATCATGTCTAAAACCCTTCTGAAAACTCAGAAATTCCCTAATTTATCCAGAACAGTAAGGTATTTTGAATTTCTATTTCACATGAATATAAATCAGTTAATTTGAAACAAATCAACCCAGCCCTTTTTTTGAAATAAGCTATTTACTTGAACATATTATTTATGTTTTTTATAAATTGTCGCTTTCGTTATATAATTCAGAGTAGCCATATTATCATGCCGCACTCTATTTACTTGTCATTTGGGTATTTCGCTTCGTGCTATGTATGATTCCGTGGAGATCCGCGTTGCTATGCGGACCTAATCTATGTCACTTTTTTTTGTAACTTTTACGTAAGGAATAGTGTGACGAGTATTCTGGGCCTTAAGTCCTAACTACGTTGTGTCACAAGTTTGAACCAGTCGGTTTTTTTTCGAATCCCCACTATCATATGGCTTTGGCAGTGCGGTCAAAAATATTTTCCATACAGTGTGGGGTTTTTCTCGAATCCCCACTTGTTTTGGCTACAGTGTGGTCAGAAATATTTGTTTTCCTAGAATAAGAATATTTTTATTGTCCAAATGTGTTATTTGGACAATAAAAATATTAAGGGTACAGATGATATTGTCGAGGAAAGTTTCAACAGTTTTATCCATTTCGGGCGTACAATGTGGTAGTTTAGTAGGGGTAGAGGTAGGCCAAAGAGAAAATGGATGGACTGTGTGAAAGATGACATGGGTAAGAAAGGAGTGAGTACTGAGATGACGAATGATAGAGGGAAATGGTAGAAGATCACATGTTGTGCCGACCCCACATAACACATAACGACTTATTCGTCAACTGGCGAGCGTGAATCTCGCGAGTGCGCGCGAGTTGGCACTTTTCGATTTACCTACTTTTTCTGTCGTCAACTCGCGCGCACATATAAAGTACAGTCATGTAAAAAACGGATTGAAACAGGCTAAGTACCTACCGACGAAAGAAAGAAGATGAAAATATGTTTATCTCTCGTTCTCTTACTATTAAATCGGTCTTCGGTTGCCCGTAACGTGGGAAAAGGGCAAGAAGATGATGATGAATGTAGAAGTTTAATGTAAAATTATATTATAAATTACTCATACACAGTAAAGTTTCTAGACCTAAGCCTAAAGTTTCTCCTGAATACGTTGTTTGCCAACGAGAATAGTAAGGTCCAATTTCACAAAACTTTTGTTAACTTTACCCTGATCGGGTATCAAAATTATGTTGAAATAGTATTGTTATTATATTTTACGTCATTTCATTTTACGGAAAACTTTTGTGAAACACAAAACAACTTTAACAGGCGATTAAAAGGCTAACAAGCTGTTAGTTAAATTAGCTCTAAGCGTTATTACAATTACAATTATCATCACTTTTGTAATCTTTGTTCGACACCATAAAGTAACCGTCCACAGTACAGTATCTAAAGAGTTTTATTACAAGACTAGATGGCGCCACAGGCAAAAATATGGCGCTTTCATTGCGTTTTGGTATTGGCATAAGAGCTATTTATCAAAAAACATGATAACAAGTGTAATCTCAGACTCAGTAAATATCTTCTCAGATATAGTTACCTACTTAGATTTTTAGATCTTTGAGGATATCATTGAAATAAAAATATTAGTAGGACTTTCGCAGTTATAATATTAGCAGGATTTATTACGTTGAATATCACGTGTCGACTGACGTCATCGACTTAAGGTAAACCTTACCCTAAGCACACGGCGTATTTTATGCGCACTGACGATGCGCAGATGACGCGCGTTAACGCGATTTAAACGAGATTCAGTCGTAGCCTTGTATGTTACAAGGCTGCGACTGAATCTCGTTTAAATCACAATCACAATCATCATCGTTTAAAGCACACGTAAAAAAATCAGTTGTGCTGTAAACGCGCGTTTGTGAAACGCGTGTCGTCTGAGCGTATAACTCTCCCCCGCCTCTACATCACTTTTGTATCGATTCAAACGCGATACAAACGTGCGCGAGAAGCGCGTTCGAAACACGTTTGTATCGCTTTTATTCGCGTTTAAATCTATACAAACGCAACAATCTTCTTTCTGGTCATCTACGGTACCGTAAACGCACGTTCGTGAAACGCGCGTTATCCGCGCGCATGAAATATGCCGTATGCTTAAGCTCTTAAAGGTAAATGTTGTAAGGAAAAAGCTGATCGCTGTGCCAATATTTCCCTTCTGCGCGTGACATAACAGTCGATCTACCTTGTCATAATCTATGAAATATAGCTAGCCATGCCAAAGAAAACTGAGGCTTGTTTTGACAGGGTTAAGGTTAAATTACAAAAACAGCTGCGGGCTAGCAAGTAGTGATAATGTATTTTGTGATATTATACACAGTTTTGGCTAAGATAGAGTAGATTTTGCTTCTTGAAGTTTCAATACTCTTGTATAAGAACAGACAAAATTCAAGCGAGTATTATTAAAAATTATCATGATTGCGCTGTAAGTTATAGTAAAATGAAGCTGGGAAATATAAAAATAAATAGAAATATATTCGTACTTATTATTAAGTAGGTTCACAGTACACAATAACCGCTTATTAGGTACATTGTTTGGGCAAATCTAGCGCATAAAAAAAATTCAACCCTGCACAAAATATTATTGCGCTACTTACATATTTACAGTCGATCAATTTTTATTTGAGTGTACATCCGATACATAGTGTACGTACAATATTTTTCGCTGGTATTTTTATATAGGTAAAGAAACTAGATGAAAAAAATATATGAAAACTAAAAATACAGGTACAATTCAGCAACTCCACACTAGACAAAGCCTATCGCGGAGACTAAGTTAAGATATACGCCTACAAGGTTATAATAACGTAGTTTATATTTCAGCCGTTCAGAACAGTCTCAAAGTCATGTGAAGAACATACATACATAATGTGGCATATACATCACAAGATGACCCAAAGTCGTATCAGCAGTTTGTTTGATAAATAGCACCGTTTTGTCATAGGGTCGAACTTGGGTGCCTGCCAATACAAGCAAACCCGGGGGCATTAGCCAGCTTGTTTTGCCCCCAAGATTAATCGATTTACAAGCAATAGTACGGAAATTTACTGTATAAACACATTAGAAAAAAAAATACGATCGCGACTGTAATCCCCAGGCTCGGTAGATAATCTACTCAGATCTCTAGTTACTTAGAACTTTGAGGATTTCTAAAGGGGGTATTCAGAGTCACGCCTAAACATGATATTTGGCATATGACCACATTTTGCACACTGATTAATATTCTGTAGTGACAGGTCTCAAGCCCATCGCCGCTTATAAGAATACTAACCTATGACACACACCTTCGAATTTTCGGTTCTAAGGTATGCCGGTTTTCTCACGATTTTTCCCTTCACCGGTTAAAAGCACTGGTACATTATTATTACTAACTGTTTCTATTTGACTATAATCCCAAAGCTTGTTAGATATATCTTCAGATCTCTAGTTACTTAGGTCTTTGAGGATATCTAAAGAGGGTAATATATACACAGATAACATTATGATAGCATAATAAACACACTATATTAATGTGAAACAGTTGAGCTAAGAACTACAAACGATCTACAGATAGCTAACTGATTTAAGTTTAAAGTCAATACGGAGCGTAAATTGAGTCGAATTTGTGGTATTTAATTGAGTTTAATACAAATTTTCTCGTATAATTGAAATCTATTCTAGGTCTTTAGTTATTCAGATCCTTATGAACATTAGCATGTTCAAATATTGTATATGGCAATGTTCTAAGTATTTTTTTAACATATTGTTTTATAGGTACGTGATAGTTGATTATAGAAGAGAATGTGTAAGGAGGAAGAGGATAAGCTATTATGAGCCAAGTGAAAGAGAAGATTGCTATCATGTCGTATAAGGAGGCCCAGGAGAGAACTAATGAAGAGAAATTAATCAGATGCCGACAAGAGACAAACTTTTAAATGAAGAAGAAGAAAATGAGTCGCAATCAAGAATAATTATAATGCACATGCTTAAAATAAGAGAGAAAAAAAAAAGTAAAGTAAGTAGGTACTTCGATTAAAGCTTAGTAGAAATGTCTGAAAAGAATCTGTCACTTATCAGTCTTTTGAGAATGGTAGAAGTTGTAAAGATATAAATAATACTCTATGACAATTCAGACGCATGCACCTCTCGCACACCCACACTTTTCTCTTCCTTTTTAATTACATAACTTTTTACGCAGAAAAATATCTACTACCAACCTTTATAAAACGCAAAAATATCCAAAAATATATTAGAGTGTTCGGCAAAGCCACTGAGAGTTATTAAAATGAGAGAAGCGTACAAAGTCAGGCAAACTTAATTTTAATTTAAGATATCGATGTATTTGATCACAGCAAAAAATATTTAGTACAGCTGCTTCAAATAGATTTTTTTTTTATTTAACACCACACAAGACAAAAGGCTATGTCGCTGAGTGACCAAATTAATTGTTTTACATCTGCGTAGCAGCTTAGTACGGAAATTAAAATTCAATTTAAAATTCAGTTTATTACACTCAAAATAACCTAACAGATAATAATTATCCAATGCGTTATGGAGGAATAGAAATAAAATAAGATAATATAATTTATTTCTATAAAACATTTTAACACAAAAACACATAAAGACTAACAATTTCAAAGAGCAAATAATATACAATGAACCCCGCACTAGGCCTTAGCCTGTATCGCGGGTGTCTGAGTGAGAGTTTAATTAATAAATATAATTTAAAATATATAAAAATAAAAAGAAAAAACTTTAGAGGTGTCAAGGGACACCCGGATGGAACGAAGTTCCTTTCCTTGCTTTCTATGAAAGAGAGAGAGACAGACAGAGAAACACGCGCACGCCGCACGGCTTACAACTATAGCAAAAAGTGTCGTTACAACTTTTCGTGAGATTTTTTTCCGTCTAGCCCCTTTTCACAACGCGACGAAAAAACCTTTAAAAAAAAAGACGGGGTGTTATAAGTTTGACGTGTCTGTCTGTGTGTGTGTCTGTGGCATCGTAGCTCCCGAGCGCATGAACCGATTCTAATTTTTTTTGTTTGAAAGTGAATTAGTTGGGAGTGTTCTTAGCTATGTTTGATGGAAACCAGTCAAAGATGGCTGCCGCCACAAAATGGCGGATTTACATATTTTTTAACAATTCCCTCAATATAGGTATTAAATAAAAGGGCTTGAGTAGTAGAATACAAACTGTGACAAATTTCAAATTCAAGATGGCCGTAACCACAAAATGGCCGGCTAAATTTGTGTCTTTAAAGATGTGTAAAAATAATTGTAGGGGTTTTTTTAATTTTTAATTTATTTAACTTGTCACATATCAAAAAGCAATCTTACCCAGTCTACAAGTGATTCAACTTTTCTTGTTGACACTGTGAGCTTCTTAATTTGGAGTAGTCTGGCCCTAAGAAAGTTTAAATGTGAAACAATCTTGCTTCAATCGAAGATGCTTGGAAAAAGTTAAATTGTTGTTAAGAAAGATGTTAGACTTCACGATTTAAGGCTTCGTACTTTGAAACGTTTTACAATCAATGCTGTCGGCTTGTCTGTATATTTGTCTGTTTGTTTGTAATGGCCTAATATTATAAAAAAAACGTTTTATACTGCTAATCAAAATTCAAAATATATAAATTACAGGGGTATTAAAATAATCACAAGGGTAGTTTTGAATCGTCTCACATACTGCCGGTATAGGTAAGTATAATTAATTCAGAAACCACTCGCAACCTATGCAATGTATGTGATGTTTTTCATCATCATAAAATGATCAGTAATACATCAACTAATTAGTATTTATTTGAAAAATCTCGATTGAAAGCAATTCAAAATAGTTTCTTACAGCCGCCATATTGTATTTTTTGACATTTTATTTAAGCTTATAGTTGTCCCAACGGATCTAGGCATTCGTGAAGTTAGCCGCAGGCGCTGCGAAGTATCGTTTTTCGGGAGCTATTGGAGGTATGGAGAGAGGCAGTGGGACTGGACGTACATGCGCAAACTCGCACCTGTGGCTAGCTTCACGAATGCCTAGAACCGTTGGAAAAACTGTACGTTACTTTTGTAATCCAAAAGAATGCAGTGACATATCATTTGTCAAAATTTGTTAAGTCGTTTGGACTCCAGCGAGAAAAAGAACTCGCATACAATACATACATGCATACGCCCCACACATTACCCTCCTTCGCAGTCGGTTAAAAACAGTTGTCCCATTATCGTAGTTATTGTAACAAATTCTGGCTGCTCTCATTATTAAGGGTAAACGCTCTTTTTCCTCAGTAATCTAACCCCATT
The DNA here is from genome assembly GCA_963675405.1 of Cosmorhoe ocellata. Classification (NCBI taxonomy): domain Eukaryota; kingdom Metazoa; phylum Arthropoda; class Insecta; order Lepidoptera; family Geometridae; genus Cosmorhoe; species Cosmorhoe ocellata. The sequence goes on from OY776268.1 coordinate 5,387,696, forward strand.
ATCATCCCCTACAATGGGTCCCTAAAAATCTCGTTAATAAAGATACAATAATAAAACCACACAGAGTCTTAACGTCTTGTCACAGTCCAGTTATTATATCAGTTGGAACACTCCTTGTTTTTACGATCTTGGACTTTATTTTAATTTGGATTACGCAAGTCGCAAGATTATGTTGTGTTAGACTTATTCTATTTACATTAGTTGTTCAAATGTGTTACTTTCAATATAATTTAAGAATATTATAATGGAAAAATACAATTTTGCAATCACAAGTTTAAAATTACACTTTAAAATTCATAATTACGATTTACTTTATGACGAACGAGGTATGTATACCAATTTATCTTATTTATTTATTTTTCAGCCATTAATGTCCCACTGCAGGGCAAAGGCCTCCCTTCCTTCCTTCCACTCCTTGCGATTTAACGCTGCTGTAGGCCAAGATGGTTAATTTATCTTAAATGATAGTTTTCTACGGAATTTTTAAAACGACTCACACTTATACAACATGATTCAACTGCTAAATAATCTGTTGAGAATTTAGAAAATGAAGTCTTTCATAAGAATCTTTATTTTTCTGACAGTTGTTTGTTTCTATACGTATCTACGAGCTTCAATAGTTTTCGTATGGAGTGCACCAACTGTTTTCTGTTATCATCTGTATTTTTATCCAGTTCAAGAGTACGATTAAAAGCTTAGCCTAATTACAAATAGCCGCTTAAGTTAAGTAGAATTGAGTAAGCGGAAAAAGTAACGTGATTTCAGGCCTTGTTCATTCAGATAACGTATAATTTGAACCAGTGTACAAGGTGCCTAAAAATACATCCAATTATACCTTCTTTTACATACCGTGTCATTAGTAGTATAGGTACGAGTATATATTTACTTACCTACTATTAATATTTACCTGTAGTCTGTTTTTTAACTTTATGGTAAATGCTACAACGCATGTGCCTGTTACAGGCATGCAGCCTGTAACAGGCACATATTTCTTGGTAAAACGGATTTTCTACGATGTATTTGACTGTCAACTTTGTTGCTCTAGTTTTTATATTTTTTCTTGTGTTATTTTGTATTTTATTGCGTAATGTTTTTTTGTTATTTCTCAATAAAGCCCGAGTTCTTGACGCGAATTTAAAATGGAAATCCCTAGAATTTTGAAGAAAACAGCATCTCTTTTTTAATATTGTTTTAAATATTTTGTCAATTTTGAGCATGACTTTGTGACATTGACAATACTATACTGATTTAAACACTTAACACTGGCAAAATTGATCTCAAAAGAGACAAAAGCCATAGATAAAAAAGAAGAAGAAGACACTAGCATGAATAGAGATATTGGCAGAATTGTGGCTTAAGACACAGAGGTCAAAGTAAAGAAGTAAAGTGATGTGACTAGTATAAACAGACTTCACTTTGACGTTACGAAACTAAACAAAATAGACAATTCAGTCACGGATTTTCTGCGGTGCATTTGACTGACAGCTACGTCGCTCTGGTTTTTATATTTTTTCTCGTGTTATTTTGAGTTTTATTGCGTAATTTTGGTGGTTATTTTGCCAATAAAGCCCGGGTTCTTGACGCGAGTGTAAAATATGTGAATTAAAGTGTATAGTTCCCTTCAAATGCCACCGGAGGAAATCCCGAGAATTTTGAACAAAACAGCCATCTTTTGTTTAAAATTGACTTGACAACTTGACTATGACTCTGTGACGTTGACAATACTTATATATAAATACACTTGACTCTGGCAAAATGGTTCTCTAAGAGACAGATGCCATAATTGACGAAGAAGAAGAAGAAGAAGCTTGTTTGAACACCAATGTTCCGTTATTTACAAAACTCGCCAGAGAAACTCGAAGTTTTTATGATTTGAGATAAGGCCCTAGAGATTTGTTTCATAACAATGCCATCCAATAATCAAAGGAAAACCCATAAGGGCCGCCATGGAGCCACCGCGGGCATTATAATTTTATAAAACAACATGATTTTCCCATCAGATACCATCTTCTTAAAATGAGCCTTATTTTGTTGTTGTTATAGGGGTAATAGCAATTTTCAGTTTATATTATAAAAAGGTACAAAGAAGATAAAACTTCCCGTGACTTTTCACGGTTAATTTCTTCTAATGTGTTAGATGTAGTCCTAGGCATATTTTATTTTTACGCCTATAAAAGGTTAATCTTTGGCAATTCCTAGAGTAGAAAATCTTAGTGCATCTTTTATCTAAGTATAAGGAATGTTACCATAATTTTAAGTTTGTATAGATCTACTTTTATTTATAGAAATATACAGTTGTATGTACTCGTAGTTAGACAGAATTAGAAAAAGAGGCGGACTCGAGTCTCGCCGGGTCAAAAAATTTTGATCCCATTTAAATTTCATGAAATATACAGAAAATTATATAAAACTAGCTTCCGCCCACGGCTTCGCCCGCGTGATACCTTGAAAAACAAATCTATCCCACGGGTACCGTAAATTTTACGTAATAAAAAGTAGCCTATGTGCTATTCCAGACTGTAATCTATATCTGTGCCAAATTTTCATCCAGATCCGTTTAGCAGTTTCAACGTGAAAGAGTAACAAACATACATCCATACATCCTTACAAACTTTCGCGTTTATAATAATACTAGCCTCTGCCCGCGGCCTTGCCCGCGTGAAAATAAAAAACAATCTATCCCGTAGGAACCGTACATTTTTTCGGGATAAAATGTAGCCTATGTGTTATTCCAAACCATAATCTATATCTGTGCCAAATTTCATCCAGATCCGTTGAGCCGTTTCAGCGTAAAAGAGTAACAAATATTCATACATCCATACATCCACACATCCATACATCCTTACAAATTTTCGCGTTTATAATATTAGTAGGATTCATTATGAAACAGTTGAAGTATCTGAGGATCACAACAAACAATCTATAGATGGTTCAATTGATGTATCACAGGCAAAGGGAAGTGGGTTATTTGTAAATGATTCAAACATACGAATTTAATCAAGCAAAAATTTATAGCCCCAAATCTCTGCCTCCAGTCCGCTCAACCCATTCTATTTTATAACGACCAACATAATCTTAGTCAAGTGGCGACTCATGAATAATTTCAACGTTACAAGAAAGCTTTCTAGTTTTTCGAGAGGTTTATTGTTCTGCGTGGAACGGAACGTTCTATAGTTCAAGAACCAACGACCGAATGGCTTACTTTACAAGAAACTTGTATTTTATGGAGTAGTTCTTAGAAACTTTCCTTTTAAAATGCTTTGTTCAAATGATATTATAAGCTGGGTTTTTAAATGGAGTTTTTATTTATATGGGTCTTGTGGGGAGCCAAATTAAAGTTTTCACGTATAATAAACCGCAACGACATTGAAGATCCTGACGATAAAAAGCCACAAACAAACACAATATGCCATCAAACATTACGAAAAACACTCTCTTTAGTCGGTGGTTAAAAATGTTACCGCTTACGATACTAGTGCACAAAAATGCCCTACATTTTTTAAATCGTTTAATTTGACCTGCTGTTTTTTTAGCAAACGACTGTCCACCTTTAGCATGAATTATTTAGACTAGAACACTCAACTGGACTGGTGCCAAAAGCCGAGGACTGACCGCAAAACACCGCTTTTTTGTTGAACGAAACTTGTACGGCAATGCGTGTGGACTCTTTGTCTAGTGAATTGCGTTCCATTTTACGTTACATGTGTTTTGATGTAGGTAATGCGAACAAAGAGGGCGCGAAATTGTGGAGCGGAACGGATATAATGTAATGAAATGGAATTGGGGTATTTTCTGTTCGTATTGTGTTATGTATTAGATAAAAGACTGTCACGGATCTTGGTAATAAATAATGTCCTTCGTAGCTAAAAGCGAGTTCCTTATTTTTGTTAATTTATATTCAATTCTAAATTATTTTTAAGACATTTCTGATTAATCATTTAAGGCGCGGAATTTTAGCTGCGTGTATTAATTTGTTTGACAACGTGGGTCTACGTTTCCACTGCTTACCACGAAGATGAACCCACGACTATGTATAGCGTGGTACGGCGTACGTAGGTTACGCACGTGCCACTGCAACCCACGGACACAGTCTTAAAAACGGCAAAACTGCCCTTTGATAAGCGAACTGTACATAGTCGTGGTCATATTCGTGTACTCAAGTGGAAACGTAGACCCACGTCAACAGCGTTGAGCTATGTAACCGCCTATTCGAGCAAGCCACGCGTGTATCAATCCCTTCACACAATAACATAAAAGCCAAATGCAAAAAGTGTAATTCACATATTGACAAATGACTTAGGTATACCTACGCATACTGACCAATCTAATGAGAATCGAACTCGCGTCTCGGATATTTTGTAGTATTTTGAATAGTATCAATGACGTCAATTCATGCATAGCCTTTCCGTGGGTTGTGGACACAACCACCCACATACATTTTCTTACAAAGTGAAATTTAATACACGTGCGTAGCCTCTCCGTGCGCCGTGGTGGGCCCTTAACTGATCCAAGTTCAAGTCAGCCTAACTAGATTTTTTTTCAGAACCCTTTCTGTTTGAGTGTGAATCGCACTTGGTAGGTTTTTTTTATTCTACTACTTTTCTTTTATCGCTTCTTTATACAAATTCAATGTACAGACACGCACACGCGCGTTTTTTTTGTAAATTCTTATATACTATAGGGTTTTGTTCAATAAAAACCCTACAAAAGGCTTCTAGATTTACGTCAACACCGAAGACATTAATCCTATTCTTATCTTCAAAAAGGCTTTCACATTCCAACGTGTTTCTTTACTTGCAGCTATAAAAAATCACTTAGAAGTGAAACTGATTTTACATTTTAATTTGTACACTCCACGATGAAACTCAAAAGAAACGCGAAAGCTAAATACCATAGTGCTGTCAGTAATAGATAGGTAGTTTTCAGTGTTTTTTAATTTGTTTTTTCTTGTACCTATATAGTTGTATATATTTTCTACCTAATCCCATATTCGCTCAGCGAAATGATTAATAAAGATTTAAAAAAAAAGCCAAATAACATAATCACCCCAGGCTCGGTAAATATCTCGTCAGATCTCTAGTTACTTAGATCTTTTGGAGGATACCTAAAAAGGGTAGTCAAAGGCACGTCCGATCATATTATTAAACTCATTTTCGATAAAATGTCCCCTACGTTAATTGATACTTCCGGTATCGATGTATTCATACACACACCCCAAACACATTACCAACCTTCTTCGCTTCGCAGTCGGGTAAATGATGGCAGTTACACTTCTATATGGATTTAGGATGACGTCACTCAAGTCACGTTTCCTAAATCAGCTCACTCAGTTTATCCGAGTTACAAAAAAGGTGCAATTTTTAAAATAGTGTTGGGATACAGTCGTGGTCAACTAATTAGGGACACTCTTTGGTTAAACCGAATTGTGAATTTATTTTTTATTTTCCAACGAGTCTAAACCATATTCCATATCTCTTACATGTAAGTATAATTAGTCATTTATGTGCCCGATTATACAAACAATAACAACTTCTTAAACATTAAACCTCTTTACAGTATAGCTGATAGATTATCGTAGTGCTATTTGTTCAAATAATGCTGGCTGGCCATTTAATTAGGGACACTGAGATATTGCGTTCTATTTTCAAAATTTGAATCTCAATACTTTTTTACTTCTTCTCTTATTGTTTCGTGGTAGTTTTGGCGGCAATCCCGATATTTATTTTAAGTTTTGAAAAATATTTTGAAGAAAAATGGGTAAAAATAAAAGTTGCGATCCAACACTACGAAAAATTATCATGAAGTTTGTTGTCGAGCATGGTTGGCCATACCGAAGGATAGCAGAACATTTAAATTGTTCAAAAACTATGGTATACAATGCAGTGCAACATGTCAGACGCAATAACACAGATTTAAATGTGCCCAGAACAAAAAGATCGAGAAAAACAACTCCGCAAGAAGATAGAATGATAGCCAGGTTAGCTAAGAAAGATCCGTTTCTAGGCTCTATTTTAATTAAACACGAAGTGTTTGGGACAGACGAAAGAGCTGGTGTCTCAGCTAGGACCGTTCGACGACGTCTGGTAGAAGCAGGGTTGTTCGGAAGAGTGGCTCGCAAAGTACCGTTGTTGAAGAAAGAACATAGAAATGCTCGTTTGGCGTTTGCACGTAAATATGGACATTGGACCTACGCCCAATGGCAACATGTATTATTCTCTGACGAGACCAAGGTTAATTTGATTTCTTCAGATGGAAGGCAATACGTACGGCGTCCAGTAAAAGCGGAAATGAATCCAAGATTCACAAAAAAGCAGGTGAAACATGGCGGTGGAAACATTAAAATGTGGGGTTCATTTTCTGGACGTGGAGTGGGACCTGTGAGGAAAGTTCAGGGTAACTTAGACCAACATCAATACAAGGCAATATTGGAGGAAACGATTCTTCCCTATGCTGAGGAGCATCTCCCTATTATATGGACGTTTCAGCATGATAACGACCCAAAACATACCGCCCGTTCAGTCAAGTCGTTTCTTACCAGTCAGTCAGTATCGGTGCTAGATTGGCCAGCAAATAGCCCGGACCTTAACCCAATCGAGCACCTTTGGCACGAAATCAAGAAAAAAGTAGCCACTTATCGTACCACAACTTTAGATGAACTTAATGAAGCTTTTTGTGAGGCATGGGCAAACATTCCTGTCGAAACATGCCAGAAACTGATAATGTCTATGCCACATCGGTGTCAAGCGGTAATTACTAACAAAGGTTTTGCTACTGGGTACTGATTTTACACGTAATAAAATGGAGCTGTTAAAGATATTATAATACTGCAGATTATTAGTTTTGTTTAACTCTATTTTTCATTATAGTTTACTGTCCTTAATTAAATGTCCAGCTACAGAATTATACCTTAAAATTGAATACATGTTCAACCTTTGATATTAAATACTTTTTTCTATTTATTTATTCTTTTATTTACAGCCATTTAAAGCATAATAATCGGACCAAATTATGCAAATAATAGTTACTGAGAAATCAATAGGGTTTTATATTTGTATGTACATAACCGGTTATTGTTCTTCACTATCTTGCATGTCCCTAATTAGTTGACCACGACTGTAAATAAAGTTGCAAAAAATATGTCGATAAATAAAAGTATATGTATACAAATAAACAGTCCGTCATTTTATTGGTAACTAGCTTCCACCCGCGGCTTCGCCCGCGAAGCACCTACATAAAATATAGCCTATGTTCATTCTGAAGTTTCATTCTACACATTGGTGAAAGAATTTTTCAAATCGCTCCAGAAGTTTCTGAGCCTATTCAATGCAAACAAACAAACAATCAAATCTTTCGTCCTTATAATATTAGTATAGACAAAAATTTAATTATATATTTTTTTAAGATAATATTTTACTTAAAGTTCCAATTAAACTTGTAAAAAAAGTTTAAATTATTTCTGCATAAAAATATATGAACCAGTCTTGCTTAATTTAATAATGTTGTTAGTTCTAACGAATAATTCAACTTCAGGTTCAATGTCTATCGACTACTTGAACCATATTTGAACCTTTCACCACACTGGTAGTACTTTCAAACTAGTGACACAATAAGAAAAAAAATATATAAAAATTAATAGCCAAAATATTTTATGTAGGTAGCGGAAGCTAGTATCAGTATAAACAAACAATGGTGTATTTCTATTTTCTCAAAAGTTTTTGTTCACGGTTATACATAAATTTCAAATAATACATTCCTTTTTGTTTGTTTTTGACAGCGGAATGAGTTGACCTATTCAAAAATGCATAGGTCAACTGCTCATCCCGCGGGTTTAGTTGACAGCGGCCGCAGTTGGCTAAAAACCAAAAAAACATGATTTTAAATTTTGATACGACAATATGGCGCAGTATTAGAGCAAGTGCTAACTACGGACAGATAATCTACTGATTATCTGTCTGATTAACTATCCAACGAGATAATGTTGCCAGCCTTTTGGGTACATTACCGCGGTAATTTGAACTCTGTTTTTATCTGTACCTTGTTTGTTGTTGTGTGAATACATTTTATGGCGCAGTTAAAATAGTATAAAAAATATTTTTATTTAATCGATAAAAATAGACAAAAACATCGATACAGGGCCATCTCTAGAAGGTCGAGCCGTGTCTCCATGTCGTAAAGCCACAGGATTACGAGAGTATTTGCGTTACTTGAATCGTTTGCATTTCTGGCTTGGCCTTAGCACTTTGACGTTTATAAATTTACTCTAGAATTGTAGATAATGATAGTTAGGCTCAAGCTTTAGTGAATGAGGTGTAAGACAAGGACGGAACACGAACGTGAGTTTACTATTATGGGCTACTAGCTTCCGCCCACGGCTTTGCCCGCGTGGTACCTTGACAAACAAAAACAAAGCTATCCTACAGGTTCCGTACATTTTTCCGGGATAAAAAGTAGCATATGTGCTATTCCAGATTGTAATCTATAACTGTGCCAAATTTCATCCAGATCCGTTCAGCGTTTCAGCGTGAAAGAGTAACATATTCATCTATACCTCCATAATCCATACAGTCTAACAAACTTTCACGTTTATAATATTACTAGCTGTCCCGCCCGCGACTTCGTTCACTTAAAGTAGGTATCTAACTAAACTGAGTTTCAAACAAATCACACTAATAAAAAAATCCCATAATAACTTTGACACCTAAGATAAATGATTGATTCAGGCGTGACTTTGCGGAAATCCATTACAAATACTGAAAAGGACGGAAATGTCTAGTACTTTCCCGCTAAAACTATTATCTAATGAGGTTATTAATTAAGCTTATTAATATTAATGAGCCCCACAAAATGCCTTATAGAAATATTATTAATATTAATAATCCCAACACCACACCTCAAATAGAAACTCGACACGTGTTTCGCTTCTCCACGAAGCATCCACAGGACCGTTGACTCGCTCCGCACTGGTGTTGCTCCACCGAGCGCCGAGAGAAAAGTCAAATTTTCCCAATTTTACCCTTTTTAGAGGGCTATTTTGAAATATCTAGGAATACGTTTCCATTTATTTTGCATTTAAAGTATCCAAACCAAAATTAAGACCAATCGCACCACCCTCTAAAAAGTACTCATAAGAACATTGACCCCACATTTGATCCCTTTTTGAAAGTTACATTGAAAAATCCTGAAACACGTGTCCATTTATTTTGTATTTACAGTAAGTACACAAAGTTTCAGACTAATCGCACCACCCGTTAAAAAAATCCCATACAAACATTGACCCCTTTTTTAGAGTTATATTGAAAAATTCTGGAACAGGAAACAAAATTTAAGGCCAATTGCACCACGCGTTAAAAATTTTCATATAAACATTGACCCCCCATTCGACCCCCATTTTTAAAGTTTTATTGAAAAATCCTAAAACACGAAATTAAGTTTCAGACCAATCGCACCACCCGTTGAAAAGTTCCCATACAAACATTGACCCCCCCATTTGACCCCTTTTTTTAAAGGTTTTATTGAAAAATCCTGAAACACGAAACAAAGTTTCAGACCAATCGCACCAGGTTAAAAAGATCCCGTACAAACATTGACCCCACATTTGACCCCTTTTTCAAGGTTATATCGAAATATCCTGAAACACGTGTCCGTTCATTTTATATTTACAGTACACAAACAAAGTTTCAGACCATTCGCACCACCCGTTAAAAAGTTCACATACAAACATTGACCCCACATTTGACCCCTTTTTGAAGGTTATTTTGAAAAATCCTGAAATACGTGTCCATTCATTTTGCATTTACAGTACACAAGCAGTTTCAGACCAATCGCACCACACGTTAGAAAAATTCCATACTAACATTGACCCCCCCATTTGACCCCTTTTTTTAAAGGTTTTATTGAAAAATCCTGAAACACGAAACAAAGTTTCAGACCAATCGCACCAGGTTAAAAAGATCCCGTACAAACATTGACCCCACATTTGACCCCTTTTTCAAGGTTATATCGAAATATCCTGAAACACGTGTCCGTTCATTTTATATTTACAGTACACAAACAAAGTTTCAGACCATTCGCACCACCCGTTAAAAAGTTCACATACAAACATTGACCCCACATTTGACCCCTTTTTGAAGGTTATTTTGAAAAATCCTGAAATACGTGTCCATTCATTTTGCATTTACAGTACACAAGCAGTTTCAGACCAATCGCACCACACGTTAGAAAAATTCCATACTAACATTGACCCCCCTTTGACCCCTTTTAGAAGGTTATATTGAAAAATCCTGAAACACGTGTTCATTTATTTTACATTTACAGTACACAAACAAAGTTTCAGGCCAATCGCACCACCCGTTAAAAAATTCCCATACAAAAATTGACCCCACATTTGACCCCTTTTTGATGGTTATATTGAAAAATCCTGAAACACGTGTCCATTCATTTTGCATTTACAGTGCACAAACAAAGTTTCATGAAAATCGCTCCACGCGTTAAAAAGTTTCATACTAACGTTTTCACCCTTTTTCACCCCCTTAGAGGTGGAATTTCCAAAAATCCCGTCTTAGTGGGTGGTTTTGTTATAAAAGGAAACCACCTTCCAAATTTCAGCTTTCTAGCTTCAGCGGTTTCGGCTGGGCGATGATAAATCAGTCAGTCAGTCAGTCAGTCAGTCAGTCAGTCAGTCAGGTTAAGCTCTTATATAGATATAGATTGGATTATATAGAAACACTATCTAAAGCCCGCGGCTTCGATTATCACGACTTAAAAACTTGACCAATTATGAGTATATACTAAAACTTTCCTTGAGAACCACTCTATCCATTGGTGAAAACAACATGAAAATTGCGGCTATCGTCTATTACAGGTTTAGTCGACAGTGTACCGTGTAAAGGAAAACGTTATTATTACGTAAATTTAAATAAAAACAACGGTATTAAAAAGGAGCGTCCTCTTTATTCTAACTCAAATTTTCTTTGTGCTACCTTTTTTATCCGACTGCCGAGGGAGGGTTATTGTTAAGGGTTGCTGAGGTTAATTTGCGTAACAAGTTAAAACAGACCGAAGCGATTGAACTTTTCAACACGTTATAAAAATGTTGTGTATTTTGGGCGTTTCGGTTTTAAAATTAATATTTTTTGGTTATTTATTACCCGAAACGAAAAAGGATAGTAATGTGTTTGGGTTGTACTTATGTATGTAAGTATGCGAGTTTTGTTTTGTTTTGATAAGGTGTCGTTGGCTTGGTCTGGATCACAAGAATGATATAATATACAAAATGACTAAAAAATGGCGGCTGTAAAAATCTATTTTCAGTTACGGTCAGTTGGGTTTTTAAGTATTGCAATAAATACTTGTTCGTTATTTATTTTCATTTCATTCAAATCAGATTCAAATTGAATATCGCAAAAAGTTCACATAAATCCACTTTTAAATTTGCCTCTAGAGACCTGAAACGTAATTTTAAATCTTTAAATTATCCAAAGAAGTGACAGTAATTGAATATTTTCACCAAACTTTTGAAAACTTTACATACAAAGCAGTTTTAGTATGAATAGACAAAGTTTTAGGTTCAAAAAACTCCTAAAAGATAAAGGATAAACTCACCTCTTTGTATCGTCACCGAAGCGTTAATCCAATTATAGTTTTACCTCAAGTATCTTATTTAACTCTGAAGTTTCAGAAAAACCTTCTACTAAATTTTTATTTTCGCTAAACAAACATTTCATATTACTAGACAGCACAAATATATTTAATCATGTCTAGCACAGCCATGCTCAATCTTTTCCCAAAGGGCCGCTTTACAAAATTTCATGGGTCGCGGGGTCTTTATACTACGGCGTAGCACTCGTCCTATGAATCAAACAAAAAACCGATTCCAGCAAACCATTCAAATACAGAATTAATGGTCTTTTTTGAATAATGACACCAAAAAACGCCGATTGATAGCAGCTGTTAACGTATTTAGCAGCTCAATTCTGTTCATCGTGTCTCTGTATTGAGGATCAAGGTCTTTCAATTTTCTATAATGTTAAGCAAAATTAAACAAAGCCTATCGTGTAAATACGTGTAATGATAGCGTATTGTTCAATCAGTTTATTTGCTAAAGTTAATAATAATTCACGGGTCGCATAAAAAATACAAACCGAAGCTTGAACATCTAGCATGTCAAGAAGGAAAATTACCTCTGTATTTTAACTACAAAAGACATCACGTACGTAAAGCAATGTCACTCGTGAGTTCAATCAGTAGAGCTTAAAATGGCTTGGCGGGCTGCAAGCTGTAGTACCGAGCAAAGTATGGAATTAATTATTATGATGTACTTAAGATCAGAGTCATGGACGAAAGAGGATCAATTTGTTACAGTATTACAGAGATTTTTTCAGGAGAAAATTTGGAAATAAAGTAAAAATATTTCTTCCTCAGAATAAATCGCATTATCGAAGATTAAATTGACATACTTACTTGTATTTGACATTACATTATTCTGAGAATTTTTATGCCAGAAAATGGTCAAACTTAATAATTTTTCAGTTACCACCAACACCTATCAGTTAACAAACGCAACGAGTGAAAATAATACTGTTACCAGTCGTGTCGCCAGTTCCTTCGAACTAGTGCGGTGAAAGGATCGTGATTTATTTTAATAATAATTAAGGGAATATGTAGTTGACCTTCTAGCCTAATATGTCGAGTTAAATCAATAAAGTTAAATCAAAATAATGGTGAGCGAAGCGAGCTTCAACGAAAACAAACATTTGTTAAGAGAGTTGATTCTGTGTCTAAGTGTTATAATGTATTATGCAAGTATCTACTTACAAAACAAAATAACTATGTTAATTAGTTACTTAGTAAGTAAATATTTTATCAGTTAGATAGTTTATATCGTAGTAAAAGTTTTGATTAGTCTGAGGCTAGATAGTGCTGAGTAGATTGCCAAAAATGTTAAATAATATTATAAAAAAAAATATGATCACGACTGTTATAATCCCCAGGCTCGGTATCTCCTCATATCTTTAGTTACTTAGATCTTTGAGGATATCTAAAGAGGGTAGTCAGAGGCAAGTCCAAACATGACATTTGGTACATGCCCACATTTTGCACAGTAGTTAGTATTCCGTACGTGACAGGTTGCAAGCCCATCGCCGCTTATAAGAATACTAACCTATGACCTTATATACCTTCGAATTTTTGATTCTAGGGTATGCCGGTTTCCTCACGATGTTTTCCTTCACCGTTTAAGAGCACTGGCATTGCGCACATAAATTTTTCGAAAAACTCATTGGTGCACGACCACGTTTGAACCCACGACCTTCGGATTCATTCTTATTTAACCCAAAATCCCAACAAGATTCCCTTTTTCCCCTACTGGTGGGGATTATTGTACTTTCAAAATTCCACGTCAGAGCGTTACGACGTACCAATGGACATTTAAGGCCGATTTGGTGATGTTGCTGTCAGAACGCGGAAAACTAAGCGAGTTCCTTCAAACCGTAATCCCCACCAAGGTTTCCCCTAATTGTGGGGATTCAAAAAAATACCTCGTTTTATAAAACCTTCACTCACCTGCGTGAAGTTTTAGACCGGCGCAAACGTAGCAATCAATCCACTGCTCTCTCCAGACAGGTTTCAGAAACTGAAAAAAATAGAAATAACTTAAAAATATGTGGTAAACGCATAATATTATAAATATTAGTGGACATTTCACACAACGCCATCTAGCCCCAAACTAAGCAAAGCTTGTGCTATGTGAACAGATAGCTGATATATAATTATAAACCAATTTTTGTAAATACATTACACAGAATACATAATAACACCCCGACACAGAACAAACATCTGCGTTCATCACACATTTTTTTGTCCTAGGTGGGGATCGAACCCATTACTTACAGCGCAGAAGACAGAGCTATTACCAACTGAGCTGTGAGATATAAAACCAATTTTTATAATAATTTTTTGCATAACCTCAAACAGAACCCTTTTTTTTTCTACACAGTCATAATCATCATCATCAGCCTATAGCAGTGCACTGCTGGACATAGGCCTCCCCTAATGAGCGCCATTGCGCCGTCTTTAGCTCGACGCATCCAGCCTCCACCAGCAGCCTTTCGCAGATCGTCACTCCACCTAGCCGGAGGGCTAGGCTTTCTACACAGTCGGGTAAAAAAATAAATTAGCTAAAACCATTTTTCCTTTGAAGATGACATGTAAAACAAATCCTCTGTTGTTCGTTCAGCCACTTACACAAATTGAAAAGTTAAAACACTTGTTACTTCTTGTAACATCAAACAAGACAAAACTCAAGTGTTTATTCTATTTTTCCCGTTAAGCCCCTAAAGGATTAAAAAGCCCTTTGAAGTAACGTTAGCTTATTTTATCATTATTAAGTACTTGACGAACATTTTGTAATTTGAATACAAAAGCTTTGTAATTTAACCTGCTTATTCATAATCACGCTACAAACCTCATTATATCCTGACATATCTATCTATCCTGACATATATAAATGACTGGCCTCACAGCTCAGAGCGGTTACGCATTGCATCCGATTCAAATCTGATCCGAACCCGTGAAAATATGGATCTAAAAAACTCGGACCGGATTCGGATATTGCTTACGCACTAGTCCGATCTCTGGTACAAATCCAAGCAATTCAGGAGCCACCTTTTGGCAATGGTACGTCATTTTACGTGACGGAAATGACGAATGACGGAAAGAAATCGGATGACGGAAAATGGATCTAGTGCGTAAGCTACCATAGAAATAGTTCTACGACTACGTTTGACCATATTTTCACGGGTTCGGATCGGATTCGGATCGGACGCAGTGCGTTCGATCCTCATCCAGAACTAACATTTGTGTGGTGAACACAGATGTTTGTTCTGTGTCTGGGTGTTAATATGTATTCTAATATGTATTTACAAAAAAAGTTGATAATTAATCTATTAGTTATCTGATTCGATTTTATTTATGAAGTGCCAAATTCCGAGTTAGTCGTTTTATTGCTCGTAAGTATACACACGCAAAAACATTAATTTGCTACGATTTTGTGCCAAATATCGAATATAATTTAATTACTTACGAGCAATGATATAAAACAATTTTGCTACGATTTATTATAAATTAACAAAATATTTTAAATAATTTTATTGCTCGTGAGTACAATTACGCCGATAAATAACTTACTGTCACTTGCTTTCATAAAATTAACATGAATATAATAATCATTTAATTTTAAATTCACAAAACGCTTTAATAGAGCACTTTTGTTTTATTTCATTACAGCTCAGAGGTATTAATCATTTAAATTGATTTATGTGTATGTTTAATTAACATAAATTAGTATTTATATTTGTTTACTGATATTATTATTCTGTGACAGTAGTAAGTTTAAATAAGACAAAGTTTTGTGCATAAGCTGAGCGTTATTTCAAACAATAAATTATTGAAAGTTTCCCTTCTTCGGGTACTAAACTCTCAATCGGGTTTTCAAAAAGCCACTAATCGTTTAAATGTTATGTAAGTTTTTGACGCCCTTTCTAGATCCATCGGAGGAAATCCCGAGAGTTTTGAACGAAATAGCAGCTATCTTTTGTTTCTTTTTCTATTTTTTGGTTATAGCGTCTGCGGTTAAAATTTCCACGATTTTGCCAATATTTTTTGGTAAAAAATTAATTATGAACATTTTTAACTGACTTTGTGACAATACTGCTTATTTAAACACTTGACATTGACAGAATGATGAGAGACAGATGCCTTAACAAAAAGAAGAAGAAAAAGAAGTAATATGTCAACGTCCTCTAGTTCACGGGTAAAAAACTCTCAAGCAAATGTCAAACTACACAAGTTTTGACATTTGCTTGAGAGAGTAAATTTCAAGGACGTTCTATCTACTGACGTAGAACGATAGAACGTCCTTGGTAAATGTATTTCAGCTGTCAAAATGAATCAATCGCTAATTTTCTCGTAAAAATTTTACCGTTTGGCCCAATCAACGATTTAGCACTCTATTTGAACAAATGGCAGCCTCATTTTTAGTTTTTTCTATCGTAGCCCTGATCCCTAGCAACTAAGCCTCAAGCTTTAAGCACTTTCGTCCTACTTTCATTTTTTGATGATCCTTTCAATGAATAATTCATTTGTTTAGATCGAGTTGGGACAAGTTCAGCTCAAAGTTTTTTGTAATCGGAATAATCAGATAGGTATCTTCAGATTATTCTTTGGGTTTATAAAAGTGTTTGTATGACGAGTCTTAACAATAATGTCACCTTTTTTTTATCATTATGAATAATATATATATATGTATATACATATATATGATCACGACTGTAATCCCCAGGCTCGGTAGATATCTCCTCAGATCTTTAGTTACTTAGATCTTTGAAGATATCTAAAGGGGGTAGTCAGAGGCAAGTCCAAACATGACATTTGGTACATGCCCACATTTTGCACAGTAGTTAGTATTCCGTACGTGACAGGTTGCAAGCCCATCGCCGCTTATAAGAATACTAACCTATGACACATACCTTCGAATTTTTGGTTCTAGGGTATGTCGGTTTCCTCACGATGTTTTCCTTCACCGTTTAAGAGCACCCGCATTGCACACATAAATTTTTCGAATGGAAAAACTCATTGGTGCACGACCAGGTTTGAACCCACGACCTTCGGATCGTAAGGCAGGGGTGCTACCACTACACCACCAGCGCTCTAATCTAAGAATAATAATAATATAATAATAATAATAATAATGCTGGACACTATCACACAACATTTTTTGTAGGATAAAAAGTACCTAGCAACTTATAAGTCCAAGTGGCCAATGAACTCAAATTTTCTAACAGAAAATCTTTGAAAATTGTAGCATAATAATCTGAGTTTTTATAAGACAGTGGCGCCATCCTTCCCACAGCTATATTGATCGCACTTTTTTAAGGTTATAATAAAAAAAATTGAAATATATAAAGCCCAGCTTTAAGCCTGAAATTTCTTATAGCCAAAAACCTAACCCTATTTTAATAACAAAGTAGACGGGTAGGTATTAATTTACCGAATAACTTTACCAAATCTTGTTACAAAAGTTGATGATAGCGATTTTATAAACTGAAAACGCGAATCCATTCAAACTGGTAAACCAAATTAACCAAGAAACCCTCCGGCGTAAGTGTGGTAACACACTTGCCGAAATTTCGGTTGAATGAGTGCAGTCAATCAACGTATGACATATTATCAGCAGAAACGCTGCGTTCGGCGCAGCGCCAAATTTTTCTTCGAGCGACTATTTTTGCGAAAACGGATATAATATTATTTTGTATAGCCAGCGACACATCCCGCGACGCGTCGCAATCCAAGAACAACCGGACTTTTCTACTTAATTTGATATTTCACCGTTATTTTAAAAGCTTTTTTACCGTCATTCTAGTTTAAACAAAAATAATTTGTTGTGAACAATGACGAAAGTGAGAACAATGACGAAACCGTTGAGTAGAAAGGCAAATAAAAAAAGTAAATCCCAACCACTTGGAGTTGAGCTCTGTGGACTTTAGTTTTCTTGCTAACTTTATGGTAGTTTGGCTACGTAGGTGGAAAGTGGTATTAAAAATGATCAGGAAAATACACAAATCAATTACCCTAATATTAAAATTACCCTAAATTTCTGTAAGTGTTTACAACATTTGAAAAGCCAACCTTACACTGCGACCGATAACTTAACGACCGAAATTTCTGTTGGTGTTTCCAACATTTGAAAAGCCAACCGTACGCTGCGACCGATAACTTAACGACCGAAATTTCGGCAACGCTTTCGGCAAGTGTGTCACGACACTAGAAGCTCTCAGCTCGTTCGCTGACAGGAGATTCTCGTTACGGCCTCGCCTATTCAATACCAAAAGGCTGGGATATAAAAGACCGTATCAATGGCATTCGATGGCCTCTTGAATGCAATTGCACGGCGTTCATTGTGACTGCACTTTTTGAATCCTACAGAATTTAATATGAATAAAGGGTTGGTGAAGTGTTGGGTTTTAGCTATTATTTAATAGAGGCCTTTTTCGCTGGCTCGTAAAAGATTATGGTGGGCAGGAATACTCTTTGAAGCACAGATTTTTGGCTTACAGGTTTGATGGCTTTGACTTTCAGGTACCTATACCAGACCCCTATTAAATAAAAAGTGACAAGTGCTGTTTAATAAAACCTATAAATATGTTAAATTGTAGGTACGATTTTACAATTTTGTAAATTTTTGTAAATCGTAATCGAATACCTTTAAACGAGCAATTCTTGTATATAATATGTATAAAATATAATCTGTATCTCGGAAACGGCTCTAACGATTTTCATGAAATTTAGTATGCAGGGGGTTTCGGGGGCGATAAATCGATCTAGCTAGGTTTCATTTTCCAAAAAACACAATTTACCAAAAAAAAACATCGAGCAAAACTCGGTCATCCAGGTACTGTATTCTTATAAGCGGCGATGGGTTTGTAACCTGTCGTGTTCGGAATATCTACTGTGCAAAATGTGGGCATGTGCCAGATATAATTATTTAGACTTTCCTCCGACTACCTTTTGTAGATATCCTCAAAAATCTGAGAAGATATTTACCGAGCCTGGGGATTCCAGTCGTTATCATGTTTGTATTTTTTTTTGTTTTGACTCGATATCGGTATTTGAACCTATCAACTTTACAATAGAGGTGTCTGTTCCTTGGCCACAACAGCTTGAACAAACTGCGTTTAATAATAATCTTTATTCCAAAGATATAAGACGTATGTGTAAAATTTTTAGACTGGTTTGCAATATTCCTCGATCCTTAGGGATTTAACATGAAGCGTTCGCTTCCAACACTGACGCTCGGGATGGAATAATGTAGTCTAGATATATTAAATTGGAACGAGAATGCCTTCCAACAGTGGGTTACATTATCATTATATCATTTCTCTCCGATATTCCTTTTGAAATTGTATTAAAAACTAGCTTTGAAGGATTTCAAAAGAATTGTACATACCTAGTAGCTTTTAAGAGTCGCCATATTGGATTTATTTACGTTTAACGTAGCTTATTGTTAATAAACAGGTCAAATGTAATTAATAGTAGTACCTATTTATGTTATAAAGAAAATAAACAAGATGATTGTCAGTGTCTGTAATTACTAAGTTATAAAACGTCTATCCATGTAGCCGGTCGAAATTAAAATCTAGTGCTTTATATTTTATATTTTTTACTCTCTATCCACAAATATAACCAATACTTATGTTACTCTTGTAATTCACACAAATCCGATGACAACTCATTTGTCAAAATGCGTCCAGTTGTTCAACCAAAGGAACATACTTACATTCAATTCCAAACACCTTACCCTTTTTCTTTGTAGGCGGGTAAAAAATTATAAGTGCCTTATCACACTTGGTGTTTTTACAATAATACCAATTTTACCGTTACTGCTTTGTACATTACCGGCATGCATATTAATATGAAGAATGTAATAAGAGTGAATGAAGCAAGAGGTATGTCAGGATCGTAGCAAGTGGAGATCCGTGGTCTCTGCCTACCCCACCGGGAAACAGGCGTGATTTTATGTATAATATAAGTATGTATGTACTTTCCACTTCTGTCCAGCAAAATTGTTATTTTCTGCGTCTTGATAAGTTGAATAAAAACCAATCAAATCATACGAATGATCTTTGTCGAGATGGAAGTTTCTAGAATAATTTTATAAACTCCCGAAATTACCATAAAGAAACGGTAAAAAGAGTAATTTTCAAAACTTTGGCCAGGTTTTTCACCGGTAGGTAATTGAAACGGTTTTTTACGGTTTCAACTTTCAGGCAATTATGGTGTAATTAGGATATTTAATGGTTCGTTAGCGGTAGGTACCAATTTTTTGATAGGTTTTTTTTTTAATTCAACAGTGAAAATACAAATTGTTATGGTACAGTGGCTCATAATTGCAGCAACTTTACCTTAGCCCCTGGCTGTAATTTTAGCAAACTTAGAAAATAAATCTGAGAAAAATTATACTTTTGTAGCATTTCTATTTCCGTGCTAAATCCGTAAATACATAATTATATTCCATAAATCTTTACAATGGCACTGGTGGTTTAGTGGTAGTGGCTCCACTTTTCAGTTATAAAGTCGTGGGTTCGAATCCGATTGTGCATCAAAAATGATTCTGTTCAAAAATATATTATGCGATCTCAAACAGTAAAAGAATACATCGTGAAGAAACAAGCATTTTGTAGAAAATAAAATGTAAAGAGACATTAATTTATTGTATTGTGTCAATGTCAAGTGCGCGAAAAGAGTCTATAAGGCACAATTTAATCATTTCGTCACACTGTTTTTGAAAGAACATGATTAAATTAACCCTGGCTTTAATTATGTTTTGTTTATGTTATAGCCCACACAAAATGCCAGTAAAAAGTACAAAAAGAAGCTAGAAAACCATACAAATAAACTGGCCAAAAACTTGCTACAAACACAACAAAACACAGAACGCCTAAAAAGATAGCAAATATTACGCCTGGACAATGTAATCTAATACAGATTACAAAATACATATAAGGGTAGTTTATTGAAATGGCCTTTGATCTCGACACCCAGACCATATCTGTTATGACTAAGTAGTCGATTGCAAATGAAACAGGATAAAAAAAGTAGTTTTACCCCACTTCGGTATTGGTTTAAAAAATATTTGTTTATACCCTTTCCCACCATTAACCCATTCGATCTATCCATTTGGAACAAAATTTTGATAAAGGCGTCTAGCAGAATATTATTATGAAGAACAAAGATTAAAATCGTAGATATGCCCGGACGCCAAAAACTGTGGCACTGTTTTTACTTGTGTGTGTTAAAAAAATGCCGATGCACGCACACTAATGATTAGTAAAAAATGAACCAAACAGTTATTTCACCATTTATTGTGCAATTATATTACACGATCTTTCGTAAAAAAAATATACTTATTCCTATTTTACCCTGAAATTGAAAATATTTGGTGTGCCAAATGAGCGAGCTATCTCATTTCGTGTGGCAACGAAACGGCGCGGTCTCAGTACCGTACGGGCATATCAACGATTTAAATCTTTGATGAAAAACAATACGCAAAAATACTTGGTGAAAATGACACCGTAAAAACTCAATGATATCGCCCGATAAAAGATCGCCATTTGAAAGCAAAAAATACAGCAATAGACCCTTAAAGCTCCATATCAACGATTCATTCATTTCCTTTACGTCAACGATTTTTATCTCGACGGTGACTTCTCGAGAATAGGGAAAAACGTTTAGATATGCCTGCTTTTTGGGGTTCCCTCTCGATTGGAATTATTCGATGATTGTGAAATTGCTTAGATTTCTATTTTTTTTCTTTCTAACCTATATCGTCCCACTGCTGGGCAAAGGTCTCCCCCAAATCACGCCAACCATTTCTATCCTTCGAGGTCTCCCACCATCTGCCCTCGAAGGTATCGAGATCATCCCTCCAACGCTTGCGTGGCCGGCCACGACCTCGCTTTCCGTCAGGCTGCCAGGTTGTAATGGCATTCGCCCATCTGTCTGGTGACATCCGGCTGATGTGGCCCGCCCAGTCCCACTTGAGCCGGACTGTTTTTTTGCCCACGTCGGCAATGCCAGTGGTTGAACGCAACATACTATTCCGCACTCGGTCAGTGCGTTTAAATCCGAGGATGCTGCGTGCCATTGCCCTTTGACAAATCTTGAGCTTGGACTTCTGTAGCTCGGTCAATGACCATTGAAAATTGACCACCAGATTTCTATTAAATTCGGAAAAATTACGTAAATTTCATGCAGGATGTGGACATGCTGGCAGGAATTGGCTGACGCTGTAACTGAAACGACGGATTCTTTTGGACGGATTTTTGTTTTTATCCTATTCGCATTACGAATATGGGGCTAATGCTAATGTCGTTAGATTAATCTAGATTACAAAAATGATTTAAGCTGAAAATGTCCGAAATTCAATATGGCGGCTGTATAAAGCCATTTTCAATTACTTTCAGTCGGATTTTTTTTGTTTTTAACGAAATAAAATGTTTAAATGTTAATTGTACTATGAACTTTTGCATGATACCGTGTGTCGTTCGAGCTATTATCCATTTCAAATGCAATTTCGAGCTTAATTCACCACGATAAGGTGATGAAAAACATGGTGAGGAAACCGGCATGTTTGAGAACCTAAAAAGTTCAGACATGACATCAAGTGCATGCCAAATATTCTTAGACAAGATTAAAACACAAGCAATATAGCAAAATTTACGTACTGGGGCCTCACCACAAATTCATAATACATTACCGAATTAATATTACATTGTTATTTCGTACAATGACCTATGCAAATTGTATTGAAGTAGTATTATTTCAAGCTTCAAATGTGACGTTTCTAAAACGGAATCGTTCTGGAAGACTTTGTGGTAAGGCCCCTGATAAAATTAACGTAAATTTAATATACGTAGAAGCGCAGAACCCTCAAAAATAAAGTGTGCACGCATTGTGTTGTCGTCATGGACCATTATTCAGAGACGACGCTTGACAGGCCGCGACGTTGATAAATACATTTTGTTATCATAGGGATGTCTTGAGAATTATGTGATAATAAAAAATAAATTAGGATCGAAAAATCGGTCAACGTACTGAAGATTGGAGTATCGATCTCATTTTGTACTGAGAGATGCCTAAATCTCTCAAATTTCATGCATTCCCAACTAGTAGCAATATATTTACAAACTACTGGCTTCCGCCCATGGCTTCGCCCGCGTGGTAACTTGAAAAACAAAAACAAATTTATCGCATGAGAACCTTAAATTTTTCCGGGATTAAAAGTAGGTAACCTATGTGCTAATCCAGACTACAATCTTAAGCTTAAGTTAAGCCGTTTCAGCGTGAAAGAGTAACAAACATCCATACATCCATACATACAAACTATATCGCGTTTACCTTTATAAATTTCCCGACGTTTTGACCGTATTGCAACGACAGTTGTCACGGAATGACTATGAAATCCTAACGATTCAGTGCGACTCGTTTGGGTGTAACTCGCTGGGAACCCACTCTCGCACTCTCCCACACTCGCTTATAACTCTAAATATAGGTAGTTATACGTAGTTATAATACGAGTACACGTCAGCACTGTAGTTAAGTGTACCTACTGTTTGAGAAATTACATTTGCGCAGTGTACTTTCGTCGAACAAGGCCAACTTTGAAAAACATGGCCGATCCAATTGTTTCCCAAAAATTTATTACACAACGTTTTCAATTATCAGCCGCACGAGTAACATCCATCCATCATACAATTGAAGCCTAGTTATTACATTATTTTATATCAGAATGTTGGGTAAACTTGCGGTCAAGCGATATAGCATTCCATTAAGTTTAAGGTGAACGCGAACTACGCTGGGCCACGGCGGTGCGAATCGTACCGCAAATTAGCATAATAATGAGCTCTTAAAAACTTTGTCGTGATGGGGCAGCCGTCGGGCTAACATGGCAGACGAGACAACATTTTGTCGATGCTTTTATCTTGTACGAGCTGATGCCCGCAGCTTCGCCCGCGTGAATGTCGATTATCGCGACTTTTCATACAAACTTTCATCCCCTATTTTATCCCCTTGGGGGTAGAATTAATCAAAATCCTTTCCTAGCGGATGCCTACGTCATAACATCTACCTGCTTGCCAAATTTCAGCCCGATGTGTCCAGTGGTTTGGGCCGTGCGTTGATAGATCACTATGTCAGTCAGTCAGTCAGTCACCTTTGAGTTATATATATTTAGATTAGTGAGAGTACCCGGACGACCGCGAGAAAAAAAACCGAGCAAAGTAGTTTTTTTCTAAATTGATTTATAAAAATGAAACATGATACATTACTGAATTAGTGTTACATTGTTATTTCGTACCATGACCTATGCAAATTGTATTGAAGTAGTGTTACTTCATGACGTTTCTAGAACGAAATCGTTACAGAATCGTTCTGCAAGACTTCGTGGTAAGGCCCTTGTAGTTTGGTACTAACAGGCGTACCTGATAAACATAAAAGTGCAAGGCGATGCGCTGCGGCCCGTTTATTCCCGCTCCGGTCCGACCTAGTGAGCCTTTACCTTTAATAATTGGTTTAGTGCCTGCCAAACATGACCGATGTTCGTATAATATATTGTTTGTTTACCGTTACGATTGTAAGTTCATGATTAATGTGTTTGAATGTAATAATGTAATTTATTTTGTTCTGGCGTACCGATATGACTTTTCAAGGTAATTTTAACAATGCATTATATCATTTTTTATTCGAAAATGCTAAATGGAAAATCCACAAATTTACGATTACTTAGAAATATTTGCAATATTTTTTCTTGTTCTGGATGTTGTGGTACCATGATACTAGTAGTTTCTGATACCCATCATCATCATCATCTTTCTGCTCTTATCCCACTAGGTGGGGTCGGCACAACAGGT
Organism: Cosmorhoe ocellata; assembly: GCA_963675405.1. Lineage (NCBI taxonomy): Eukaryota > Metazoa > Arthropoda > Insecta > Lepidoptera > Geometridae > Cosmorhoe > Cosmorhoe ocellata. Next base: position 5,412,157 of record OY776268.1, read on the forward strand.
TCTCTTCCTCCACTCTCCCCTATCATCCGTCATCTCAGTAGTCACTCCCTTCTTATACATATCGTCTTTCACTCATCCATCTTTTCTTAGGTCTACCTCTACCCTTATATCCATCCATATTCAAATCCATCACCCTTCTTGTAACAGTTTTCTTCCCTCTGCATAACATGCCCATACCATGCCAACCAATCAACTTTTCTGTCACTGGCACTTTATTTTCAAACTTCCTCTAATATGTTCATTCCTTACCATATCCATCCTCGTCGCTCCACACATCCATCTTAACGCATCTCCGTCGCATGCACTTTTATTTCATCCATCGCCTTAGTTGTCCAACATTCAAATCCATACAATACGAAGGTCTAATGATCGTCTTGTCGATTTTCCCCTAAAGCTTAATAATAAGGATGATAGTTTCTGATACCCGTAATACGTAATCCTAACGTAGGGTCAGAATAACTATAATGTAACTGTTAGATGCTATTTTTTTATTCATTACATAGCTCTACATTGGAGGCTCTACGTTGGATTGTAAAGTTCACTGGCTGTCATCCAAGTTAGAGCACAGCTAGGGAGCAGTTTTCGTAATGGCAAAACAGTGGACGGCATAAGTTTGATATAACTAGCCTGAAGTTTCAGGAAAAGCATCTTTAAAGTCATAAAACGTTCTCATGTGTACGTTCAAATTGCTTTGCTAGCAGTTATTTAAAAGTCTAAACACGACGTCACTACAGGTGAACATTAAAAAAAACAACTTCGTTGGATTCAGTCAAATTCACAAACACACATTGTTTACCAAAATCCGTTCAGCCTATTGGTCAATAACCCAATAGGTATGTATATAAATTTATTTGGATGTCGCTGTTATTACAGAACTTACATACATATTTTGAACACGTAATGAGGAGGGATGAAAACCATGTTACGAGTACCAAAAGAGTTAAGAGTTTGTTTGCTGGCCACGCAAGTAGAGGAAGGCCGAAGAATAAGAGGTTTGAATGTGTGAAAGATGATATAAATGTATAAAAAGTAGATTTAGAGTTATGATAAGAGTGAGTGGAAGGAGAAAAAATGTTGTGCCGACCCCTGTTAGCTTGGGATAAGGGCAGGAAAATTATACATACACTTTAAACAGATCCTTCTCGGGTAAAAAGGGGTTTAATCTAATCTAACCGCATAATCTTACCTGTAATACATATCTGACTGGGTATACAACTAAGTCTAGGTTTCAGATAGTCTTTTGGTAGGAAAAATCTATGCTAAAGTCTCGATTCAAACCCAAAATAGTAATTGAACAGGTAAGTTACAATTTTGAAAGCGACCTCGAAATGTTACGCTACCGTTACCGAACAATATCTCATGATTGCGTTGGAACTTTGTAACAAGGTTGATTATAAACTTTGACGAGGTCTCTAGGGTCAATCATCTGTAGCGTCAGCATAGCAAGTGTGAACGGTTGTAGTGCGGCTTCGATTCTCGGTGCAAAGATAATCACAAAATATTTTTTGCTAGTTGTGGTGAGCAAAACAAAACAAACAAACATGATCACGACTATTTATAATCCCCAAGTCTTTTGAGGATATCTAACGAAGGCATGTCCAAACATGCTATTTGGTACATGCCCACATACCTATTGCACAGTAGTTAGTATTCTGTACGTGACAGGTTGCAAGCCTATCGCCGCTTATTAGTCTATGACACCTTCAAATTTTTGGTTCTAGGTTATGCCGGTTTCTTCACGATTTAAGAGCATTTCTCATAAATAAATTTTCAAATCGAAAAACTTATTAGTAAACGATCAGGTTTGAACCCACGACCTTCGGATGCTACCACTACACTACACTCTTCAATCAGTAAAATAAGCGATTTACATACCTACTTAAAATTATTTAATATCAGTCGCTAAGTGATAAAGTTGACGTAAAAGAAATATTTTAAAATTCTTCAATGTTTAGAACGTACCTACTTTATTGAAAAATATTAATCTCGGATCTAATACTTATTCAATGGTTTTTTTCCTACTCTTTACCTGAAAATTCTCTGATAAGGTTAGAATATTTGAGATTGACCCTTTGCTATAAAGTATTATTTGTTCGGTTTCGGTCTAAGTTTTCTTTCGATTTTTTCTACATTACCACAAACCTTGGGGACTTGAAAACTTTATTAAGGACCTTTTTACGTAGTTTTCAATACAATCAGAAGGTATTGTTCCGCAAATAGGCCGGCTTAACGCTCCAGTCGCCAGTTTTTCTTCTTCTTTTTCATGACATTTACCTTTATTTTGATAAAGGAGGTTCATTTTGGGCCAATCAAAAATGTCTTAAATACATATACACATACAAATACAAAATACATATACCTACAAATAACTGTCAAATTGATTACGCAGCAGTCGTCAAATACTTGTTTGTCCATATCCTTAACAAGTCATAAGCTTAATTTGTTAATTCCGTAATTCGTCAAATTCTTTATTTGTCATATCCTACTCAAGTCAAAAGCTAAATTTATCATTTTTGCTCAGTCGAAAATCTTTAAAAATCCCTTCTGTTAGGTCCAATCTGAAAACCAACGCTACCTCCTTAACATTTGGTGGTAGCATTAAGCTGAGATTGGTCCTATTCAGCCACGCGACTTGCATGCAGGAAAGACAATTTATATCTTTTTTATTTTACTTTCTGTGTTACTTTTCTAATTTTGTTTGGTTTTACCTTTGTTTTGTTTTTTTTATCTACTTTTATTTTCCTGTATGTGTCCGTGTCTGAATAAAAATTTATTCTATACATAAAAACTCACGACACTATATCGTGTCGTAGCACGATGTGACGGCGTGTGTTTTGGCCCTTATCCGCGCCCGCTGAAGCTTTTATCACTATGCCCAATCACTTAGATAAATTAATTTCATCAAAATGTCCTTAGCGCAAGCAACTTAACCCTTGTAAAGATTAGACGTAAACCGAACAAGCCTACCTGAGGCAATGGAATTCCGCGTAAATTAATTGCTTCAGGCAAGTCTTTGAAACGAATTCCCCGTGTCAAACGTTATACCTATGCGAACGAATAATAGTACCACATAATACTTATACATAATATACACGGTGTTAATGAGCTTAGAGATGGTTTTTTTGATATTTTATATACCCTATGTCACTCTTGTAATCCAGACGAATCTGATGGCACCCATTTCTCACTCGAACCCTTGATCGTAGTTAGCACTACACTACCAGGCCCTAAGGCCCAGAATTTTGAAAATTGCAAGTATTGCAACCCTAATCATTCTATTACCGCTTAATAGATTACATTGAAATTGAACTACACGATACTCAAGGATATAAGTGATCAAACGGAGCTAAAACACGAATTAGTTAGAAAACCTTGGTTAAAAATCATGTTAAAAACACCTCTGAAAATTCAGAAATTCCCTAATTTATCCAGAACAGTAGGGTATTTTGAATTTCTATTTCACATGAATGTAAATCAGTTGATTTGAAATAAATCAACCCAGCCCTTTTTTTGAAATAAGCTATTTACTTGAACATATTTATGTTTTTTATACATTGTCGCTTTCGTTATGTAATTCAGAGCAGCCATATTATCATGTCGCACTCTACTTACTTGTCATTTGGGTATTTCGCTTCGTGCTATGTCTGATTCCGCGGAGATCCGCGTTGCTATACGGACCTATGTCACTTTTTTTGTAACTTTTACGTTAGGAATAGTGTGACGCGTATTCTGGGCCTTAATAAACATTAGAATTAAACAAATTTGTAAAAAAGTGACAATATTGTCGAATTTCATGACTAGTGCTGTTAAATAAAACCTACAAATATGTATGTAGAACTAGCTTCCACACACGGCTTCGCCCGCGTGGTTCCTTGAAAAACTAAAACAAATCTATCTCACGGGATCCGTACATTTTTCGGGATAAAAAGTTGCATATATTATTCCAGACAATAACCTATATCTGTGTCAAATTTCATCCAGATTCGTTTAGCCGTTTCAGCGTGAAAGAGTAACAAACATACATCCATACATCCACACATCCACACATTCTTACAAACTTTCGTGTTTGAAATATAATAATTCTACATAATTATTATATTTCAAACACGAAAGTTTGTAGATAGTGTAGGTAGAATTTTAACATTTTGAAGGTTTTCCACCATTACTATTTGTAAATCGTATTATATTACTTGTAGGATTGGGTCGCGACTCGTGGTCCCATTGTAGCCGGTTACAATTAACTGTATTTTACTATTTGTAATGTTTATTAAATAGGGGGCCAGTACTCTCATTTTCGTTTAGCACTAGCAAGAGCTTATTGTTCGCCAGTTTATTTGAAACAAAATTGCATTCGTTTTGGCTCATTAGCCTAAATGAGGCTCTGCGTCCAATTTAATGGCGACTCTAAATACGGACGTTGGGGACATTTGGCGAATCAGCTTAATCACATTTATTTCCGCTCACGAAAAACTGGCGCGTGAAAAATCTAAATTTACTCGAAACGAATTTAGCCATTCGATGTAGAAGGGTTGGTATAATTGAATCGAAGCTATTTCCAAACCGACGCGGCTAGGCGACAACTTTAGCACATAGGTACACTCAAATCAAAACGTTCAATCTACGTTCCCGGTGGCGTTCCTAACTGGAGATTAAAGAAATTGTATTTTATTTGATACTAGCTTCCGCCCACGGCTTCGCCCGCGTGGTACCTTGAAAAACAAAATCTAACTTTCATCCCCTATTATATCCCCTAGAGGGGAGAATTAATCAAATCCTTTCTTAGCGGATGTCTACGTCATAACATCTACCTGCATGCCAAATTTCAGCCCGATTCGTCCAGTGATTTGGGCTGTGCGTTGATAGATCACTCAGTCAGTCAGTTACCTTTGAGTTATATATATTTAAAGATAGTTTTAGTTATTTTAAAATAATGACGTTGTAAACATAGATTATTTTAGGAACTTCTTCTTCTTCCTGCCCTTTTCCCATGCTAAGTGCGGTCGGCGCAACATTTTTCGTCCTCCATTTCTCTCTATCATCCGTCATCTCAGTACTCACTTCTTTCTTACTCATAATATGAGATACTCATATTACTCATAATAAGATATTATCTTCATTATGACTATTTTAGGAACTGTGGGTTGAAACACACCATTTTTCTCACACAGATATTATATAACCCAGACCATGCGAATCCAGCCAATCTATTTGACTTTGCATGCACATTGTAGTTAAATCTGCAGTCGTAATCAATTTAAAACAAGCTGTTTTTTTATTATCGCTAAACATCGTCGAAATTTTGGCTCTTTAGTCAACTGAGGCCGCTATCAACTTATCCCGTGGGATGATATGACCTAATGCATTTTTGAATCGATCAACTCATCCTATAGTCACATTTTATGATTTGTATAGACACGTAAAAAAGTGTTTCGACATAAGAATTGACTCTTAAACTAAAATCATGCAAAGCTAACCCGTCTATATGACTCTGCTAGCACAGTATTTAATCTGCAGTCGAGAATTTTCAAGTCAAACAAGCGGTTTTTTCCGGTTTTCATCATCATCGCTCAACATCGTCAAAGTTTTGACGCTTGAACTAAAATCATTTCCGGTAGTAAAAACTACACCCCTTCACAACATACGAACTACACCGCACACCATTAGTAAGTATTTTGAAAAGCTTTTAAGGGTTGCTTAATGCGAGTTCTTTCACGCTTTCATTCATCCAATAAAAACTAACTTCAATACAAACTCGACCATACAAACTACAGACCAAAGTGGTGTTAATAAAAGTCTTGGTTTAAAGGCTTGGCTACGCGGTGCGGTGAAGTAAAACGCAAATTATATAACTGTTACCTACAACAAGAGAAATAGTGTACGGTGAGAAGAAGTAAAAAATATAGACGCGCCGCATCATAATAATTACGAACCTCTTCTTTTTGTCGGATAACTAAATTATGTCTGACTACAAAGTAAAACGTACCGAAACCACCGTAAAGAAAAACAACAACTTAAAAACGCCACTTGGCTGAAAAACCAGCTTTTTAACTTATTGTCTTAACCGTTAAAATTACTAGTTGTTATGAAATTCGCGTTTTTTTAAAGCAAGAAAGATATATTGAGAAGTCAATACTTCTCTCTACTAAAAACTCAGCGCCTTCCTGCCTATAGAGACAATAATTTCATACCAAATATTGTAGCGTGGGATAAGGACAGAAAGATCATGGTTACAGCGCTATCTAAACAACCTAAAGAAACGTAACTGCAAGGCCGTACCGCATAGTGTGGCGAAGGCATCAAACCACAGTACAGTACACTCGTATATAAAATTCCTTTTTACTACCACTTTTCAACTAAATAGGTCGTGACTTTGCGGTATTTTATTGGGGATTGCTGAATACGTATCCTTTATATTGCTTATTTTTTCAAAGCGCCTTTATACATGCTAGGTTACTGCCTAAAGGCTTTAATGTTAAACATATTAAAAATTCTTCTTTTTTATCATTCATCATCATTCTCCTGCCCTTATCCCTTATCCCTTATCCCTTATTTTTATCATTATTATTTATTTATTTATTAAGGCACAAAATACAATCAAATAGAATCAGAACAAAGAAATCAAAAAATTAATAACTAGATTAACTCTTAGCATTGTGTACACAGCATGATAACAAAAGTAAGGCTAGACAGTTCCGTGTTACAATTTTACAATACAAGAAGGGGGGAAAATCGATTATCGTTCTTTTAAACCATTATCATCTGCCTGCGTTCATCCCGGTGTAATAAAAATACCATTGTGATGAAAGGTTAATGTTAAGGTAAGCCACAAAGGCAACTTACTTGATGATCTTCACACATTTTGTACCTTATATGTGATTTTTTTATCTTTTTATTAGTCTATTTGCTGAGCGAATTTGGGATTAATTCCATGACTTGTTTTTCTCGATGTCTTTTTTAATGTTTTTCCGGTCGTTTTTTTCTTACCGTTTCATTAGTTCTTGAAACAGTGTGGTAGTTAAAAGGATCGAAGTGCTTCCTAGAAGCTACTTACGTGCACTTTTTCCGTTTAAGAGTATTTACTGGTTTATCGCACATACATATAGATGTTTTGAACCTTGTACCTACATGTGAAATGGCACTGAATTTGGACAACTTGTGAACAGGAAATAATATAGTTAAACTCAAGGTTCTTTTGGGTTTACTCGGTCATATATTTGGACATTGAAAAAAATCAGTTGATCGTTTAATAGGTTACGTGAAATGAGTTACGACCAAAACACTCACGATGCGGCGTCGTCAAACGGTGTCGTTAAGTGGTAGCACGATGCGACGTCGTATCGTAATTATGTATTTCGGCCCTTATATCCAGCTAATTGATTTATGTCAGGTTCAAGAAAATCAAAGATCAAAGCTTCATTATAAACTGACTAGAAGTAATATTCAAAAACAAAACGGCCCTTTTGTATAAAATTTACATTGACAATACCTTATCCAGTAATAATCACTTGACACTGGCAAAAATGTCCCCTTATCTATCTGCGGTTTTTGGATTAATCATTATAGAAGTCCGAAAATCGATATCGATCCGGATATCGAAAACCGCAGATAGATAGAATAACAGAAATCGACCGTAAATCGACAGAAATTACAAATAAAGAAGAAGAAGAAGGATGAACATTCTCTAGCGAGCACTGCAATACCCTTTGAGCTTTAAACGCTACATTCCCCCTACTATAGATCAAATAATTTTTTTGCGCAAAACTCATTTCAAAATGGTTTTCATTCATGTCGTATGAAAAAGATTTTTCATGCGTATCATTTTTCACATTCTAAACTTCCATATCTCTTATTACATTCACACGGCTGTACATAACTGTAGTGTTTACTCATATCAAGAGCTCAAAGTAAAGGCAAATTTTGTGAGGAAACCGGCAAACTAGAATCAAAAATTTTAAGGTATCATTGGTTAGGTTAGAACACTTTTTTCACATTGGTTAGCTTACCAAGACCAAACCAACTACGGGAAAACAACCATTAAAATTTCACGGTGTATTCTTAAAAGCGATGGGTTTAGTTTAGACCTTTCAAACAGTATACAACACGATACATAGGTACCAGTATGTTAGCCAACCACCGCTTATTAATATGCTATTTGTGTTGCGCGGCAGAGCTAACATGACAGCTGTGACAAAATTTTGTCAACGCTTTTGTCGTAAGATAATTTGGGCATGTAGAAAAGATGGATGAAAGGAGATTGACGAAACAGGTGCATAAAGGAGAGTATGAAAGAGACAGTTGAAAGGGGAAGACCTCGGCGTACGTATCTTGATCAAATTGGGACGTTTTAGAGAAAGGCCTTATTTACAAGCTGTTCGAGCAGTATCAAAGTAATGTAATTTTGATATTTCGTACCATGACCTATAAAAAAAATATCGTAACGCTTCTGAAACATGATAGTTTGTAAGTGGTAAGGCCCTGAGTGAAGAGTACCTACCCTAAACCGACGCGCATGTATGAATAATGTAATGAGAGTGAATGAAGCAAAAGAGATTATGTCAGGATCGTAGCAAGTGGAGATTCGTGGTCTCTGCCTACCCCGTCGGAAAACAGGCGTGATTTTATGTATGTTTAGTACGAGTATGTTTTGTGAATTTCTCTTTTTTTTAATTTGAAATGGCATTTTTTAGTCCCATCTGTCATCCCAAAGGGACAGAGCATTGGGACGAATGGGAATATTTCCATATTAGCACAAAAAAGAGCGAAAGAAAACATTCAACAATGGCTATACGACATTCACATATTTTATATGGCATTTACGACCTCAGTGGCGCAGCGGGCGAGAGTCCACCTGCGACGCAAGAGGTTGCGGGTTCGATTCCCGCCTCGGAATAAATTTGTGTATGATCTGCAGAAATTTGTTCCGTTGGTCTGGGTGTTTTCTATATATAATAAAAATATATCTATCTATGTAATATAATGTATTAAATATATCAGTTATCTAGTACCCATAACACAAGCTTTGAGTAGCTTACTTTGGGGCTAGATGATGCTGTGTGGATTGTCCAGCATTAATTATTATTTATTATTATTATTATTATTATTTACAATATATATATCTATTGTCAAAATTGTTGTCAATGCTTTTATCCAACATGTTGTATCATATTTGCACGAGAAAGAACTTTTCAAAACAGTTGTCAATTTTTGTCGTGTTACTCATGTTAGACCTACTGATCCTAAATTCGATCAATAAACCTCTGTTTTGGCACAACACAGTAAGATCCGGTCCAAACTAGTTCAAACTGAATATCGTACCCAATAACCGGTTTTATTTGCACTCAAAAGTTATCGGATACAGTTTCGCGGTTTTCGGTGTTGACAACATTGCGGAACTTCATGCAATTTTCGTCTCTATCGCTTTAAGATAGAGTGGGAAATGGTGGAGCTTATTTTAATATTGTTGTTGATATGGAATATAGTAAAGCTATTTTCTGTATTCCTTTTGGGTAATGTGACTGCATTATTATTGTTAAATGCGATGTTTATCAAAACAATGGTAGACCAGTGCCTTTAAATTCTACCATAGCGCTATGGTAAGTAGCTTGTCGAATTCAGAACATAAAAGCAAACATACGGCTGTAACCTCCAGTTTTTCAAACCTACTAATAATATTATAAACGTGAAATTTGGATGTTTGTTATGTCACGCTAAAATAGCGGAACGGATCTGGATGAAATTTGGCACAGAGATAGATTATGTGCAATAGCACATAGCCTATAATTTAATAAGGCAAACCCGCGGGTTGAAGCTAGTGATAGCATAAGTAATGTAAGCCTAGTACGTATATTTAACCACAATAAAAGCACACACCGCAAACCAAATAACTCGTAAAATACACATAAATAGCCATAACCCAGGCCATTACACACAGAACCCATTTATCTCCTCGGAAGACAGAGGACAATAATTACTCGGAAATACTTGCTAACTAACCGAACCGCTGATCCAAGTCACGGTATTGTATTATAGCTACGGTGCGTTCACACTGCAAAATATACGCTTCTGTCATTTATTTATGACAGACTAGCTTCCGCTCACGGCTTTGCCCGCGTTGTACCTTGAAAAACAAAAACAAATCTATCCCACGGGAAGTGGCTATCAACTTACAGCCATCTTTGTTTACAATTAACTTGACAGATTGACTGTCTATGTGACATTGACATATCTACTAATATAAAAAACATGGCACTAGTAAAATTGACTAAAAAACCGATGACTTAAATAAAGAAGAAGATGATGAGGACACCGCGCTGTTATTCAGTTTACCCTCCTTTTCACCCTCTTGGGGTTTGCCTTGATAAAAATCATGTAAGTACCTAATATGTGTTATTCCAATAAAGCTAGTAACACGATAAGAGCAAGTACTTAGAAGTGGTTCAATTTTCCGTCAACAATCGAAAAGTCCTTGCTAATGTAAACGCGGCTTTAGTCAATTAGTGACGTCGCAGTAGACACTTTATTTTATACTACGCTTTGCTTTGAATAGATTTAATTAAGATTAAGCTGAGTTGGGTCGCGGGCACCAATAATCTTTGTATTGTGTGAGATTATCGCACAGTATTTTATTACTAAAGGCTGACAATTGCATATCAAAACTTGAGATCATTCAGAAGTCTCTGCACGACCAGGTATGGGCAACCGTAGAAAATTTGCGGGCTTAACTTTAGATTATTAACGAAATTAGGGGCCGCAGGTTTCAGTTGAGAAAAGTATGTTTCACTTTATACATTTAACAAGTTAATACAAAAGTAACATTGGATATCAAAATGTTTTCCAAGTTTTCATCAGACATGGTTTTATAGCGATAAAGTTGTGTGTTGTGATGTTCTTCATCGTATGTACAAGCAATTTTAAGCGCAAAACAATGGAACAAAATAATCTGGAACAAATGGAAACAAATGGACTTGTTAAAATTATAAGTTTTGAAATTGAAATTGAAATTGAAAAATATTTATTCAGTACAATCACAAGGATCACTTTGAAACGTCTTACATGCTAGGTGAATCTATGTGCCAATTCCAACCTAACCCAAGTACGAGAAGAACAGGCAAGATTATTTGTAGTCCTACTAATATTATAAACGCGAAAGTTTGTGAGGATGTCTGGATGTCTGTTACTCTTTCACGCTAAAACGGCTGAACGGATTTGAATGAAATTGGGCACAGATATAGATTATGGTCTGAAATAACACATTGGCTACATTTTATCACGAAAAAATGTACAGTTCCCGTGGGATAGCGATATTTTTGTTTTTCAAGGTACCACGCGGGCGAAGCCGTGGGCGGAAGCTAGTAACATATATTTTAACTTTCTTTAGCTCACGGCTTCCAATATTCCGCGGGCTGGATCAAAAGCTGAGGCGAGCCGCATTCGGCCCGCGGGCCGGGAGTTGACCAGGATACAAGAACTATTAGAATAACTGTGCAGAGTTTGGTACGAAACAAATTGGACACAGAAGTGACATAGGCTAAACAATATGTCAAAAAATCAATATGGCGGCTGTAACTATATTCAATTACTTTCAGTCGGCATTTTTATTGTTTGCAATAATACTAGTTTTATTTCCATGAATCAAATCATCTATAGCAAGATACAAATCATCCTACAAATAATTGTATGGGTTCGATTAACTATCATTGAACTGTTAATTATCGTTTGGTTAATTGGGTGTCGAGGCTGAACGGAGTGACACGTAGACCAGGATAACGCTGCATTTCGGATACAGCCATAGGTTTATTACGTAACATAGCGACAGCAATCGGAATAATACATTTATTCATACAAAAAGTTGAAAACGACTTCATACACTGACAATCTCAATTATTGTATTGTTGCTGCAAACTACTGTGCATATTAAAATTATAAATTCGTGATTTTAGTATGCACAGTAAGGAGTCTATTTACTAGACGTGATTTTTCTTGTTCATTAGCATAACAATATTGTAAAATATTTCATGTACAGAGAAAGTAAGATAAAGCGGAACATTGAAATATTTTCAAACTTCTCACGTTATTAATATTGTTTTGAGTGGAGTCACGGGCGTTCTAAATGTCTCTAAAGTTTATTAGTACGCTTAGCAAGCTGTTGTCATGTGGTGGCCTCCCGGCACACTGGGTACATAACCTAAACTATCGTACTAGTGAAGATCCGGTGACTTCACTCGAGTATTGTTATTTTCATGTTTCATAACAGCGTTATGGTTTGAGATAATTTTATTAGCTCACTAGCTGTTACCCGCGACTTTGTACGCGTTAGATTACTTCGAACTACATAGTGCAGTAGGTAATTTTATTAGCTCATAAAAGAACAGGGTTTATTAGGGTTTATTATAACTAATAGTAGGTACGGAGGCGGTGTAGATAGTGATGGAATGGTTTTTATATTAATTTAGATAAATTATTAAATGTGAGCACTGGTGGCACCCCTGCCTCACGATCCGAAGGTTGTGGTCAAACTTGGTCGTGCACCAATGAGTTTATTCGAAAAATTATGTGCACAATGCCAAGGAAAACATCGTAAAGAAACCGGTGTCATAGGTTAGCATTCTTATAAGCGGCGATGGGCTTGCAACCTTTCACGTACGGAATACTAGCCACTATGCAAAATGTGGGCATTTGTACCAAATTGTCACGTTTGGATATGCCTCCAACTACTCACTTTAGATATCCTCAAATTATCAAAATAACTAGATATCTGAAGAGATATCTACCGAGCCTGGGGATTACAGTCGTGATAATTGTGTGTATACTTTTGATCATAGTCTCTGTACTTTTTTGAATATACTGTGACTCCGAATTTTGGATTATATCAAACGGAAAATTTGTTAGCGTGAGAATGGTGACTTACCTCTCGTATTTAACGTTGAAATTATTTACAAAAATTGCTTCCGAATTGCTTCTTTTTGCTTCCATCAATGAGAGAATTGCTTCCTCTATATTTTATAGAGTTATTTTTAGAGGTGACCGGCCATTCTGACGCCAGGATGGCCGGTCACGGTAAGTTGTATTAGAGCAATCTGTAAATAGTAACCCAAATCCTTCAAATGAACTTTATAATAAAGTGGACCAATGCACAACGCACTATTTGCATGACCTTGCCAAACTAAAATCAACCATGTGTAGTATAATACAATGTTGACTTTGTACAATTCTGAACTGTGTGATTATGTAGGTACTGTTTGTGATCGACTAACACGCTGTTGAGTGTCTAATAGTTCGATAAAGCCCCTATTGGCACATGCCTACACTATGTGTCTCAACTAGAGACATCTCTACGAGAGACACATGTCTCAAGTAGAGATAAGACAGGTCTATCAAGTCTCAGGTCTCAAGACAATTCCTCAGGTCAATTTAGCTTGAAGCGACATTTTAGAACCTTGTGACAGGTGATAGCACTCGATACGGCCGATATGAGTTTCTTGCCTGTTTTTCTCGGACTTGGAAATGATTCTCGTGATTTTATTGAATATTTTTTTTTAATTTATATTTGAATAAAGACTTGTTCGATAATGTTGAGATGCCTTAATAATAAAAAATAGTATTTTTATCTACTCTAGATATATTTACAATGTATAATGGTTTTTGAACTTAATTAAAAGATGTTTAGTGTCTCAGCTTAGTTTATCATAGGGTGGATTTAACTAACTATTATCCGAATAATGTTTAATACGATTTAGTTTTAGATTAAGTTACATTTTTATATTTCTTATTATGCGCCGACTTAGCTCTATAGTAGACCGAGTTGGCTGGTAGAAAATGCCCCTAGGCATTCAGCCCTCTTTTTGTAACACATTTTTGTAATCTGCGTATAATATATTGGTAATAGATAACAAATTAATACAAATATGTTCTACTATCGACAACTATGCTGTTTAAGTTTTTAATCTGTCGGTATCAAATAAATGTTAGTCTGTTCTATGCCACCTACCGTGTTTCTTTCATATAATGAAGTATCAATAAATAAATAAATGTTTTATCAATATGTAAGTAAAATATCAGATAACTCTTTGATAACTACAGAACAAGCACTACGCACATAAATGTACCGTAAATTCTCCACGATCGAATTCCAACCCATGACTTTAGGTTTAGAAGACATCTGTGTAAAAAAAACAATATTTTATTCGTGGAGTAGTTTGAGAATATTTCTTGGAGTACTTTGAAACCAAAACGTGGAGTACTTTGGGAATAAGCCGTAACCACTACGCCACTAATGCATCATAAAATTTTAATAAACAACCAGTTAATCAATATAAATTAAAGCCAGTAGAGAAATTATCAATTAATCACTTCCCAATTACCTACATCTAAAATTTAATTCGCAATCGAATACAAAATATATGAAAAATGTATCAGTTGTAATAAAATAAATTGAAATCGCTTATTTCTCTCCAGCATTTGCAGAGAATTGTACAGTGAAAACAAAAAGTCATAACGAGCGAATTTGTCCCCAGTAAGAGTAAAGAGGAAAAAGTGCAAAGTACAGAGAAGTTCATAATTTTGCGGCGAAATATATGGCTTTATATGGGATTTAAAATCTTTTACTCGAATATTGCGAGTTGTTTTACTGCTAAGGAAAATAAATGAGGCTCTGGTAATGAGCAAGACTGCGGGATATTTTTTAAACTACACGCATTGCATAAAGTGTATGAATAATTATATTTTATGCTTTCAAAGTAGGTATAATGTAGATTTTTATATTAGTTGAAATGTAGAAGACACGAGACGCACGTACAATACCTACGTGCTTTATTCATACATACCGCACTAGTTTAAGCACCGGGATTTTCTCTACGGAAAAGAAGACAAAGTTCTTCGTCGTCTTTTTCTTCTTTATATTTATATATTGGAAAACTAACAGCTTTTTACATGGCATTATGTCTTATTCCGTTATCTCTCGCTTATCCTCTTCTTCCGTTTCCCTCTGTCACTCGTATATTACAGTATAATAATGATTGTCGTAAATCAGTTAAGTACCTAAGCTATTTTTAAGCATATATATTAAGTACTATTATACATAGGTACTTATTTTATTAATAATTTGTGATTTTATTACTTAATGTAGAATTACCCAGTGTCAAGTGTATTAAATGTATTGTCACAAAGTCAAGTTGTCAAGTCAACTCTATGCAAAAGATGGCTGTTTTGTTTAGAACTCTTGGAAGATTTCCTGATGGATTGGAAGGGAACTTTCACTTAAATTCTCATTATCTTACACCTGTGTCTAGAACACCATAAAAAATATAAAAACTAGAACAATAATTTTTCAGTCCAAAACATCAAGAAAAAGGCTGGCAAATATTCCTATTATAGCATCATTGTTGAGAGAGGGGTCAACACTATTTGATATCTCTACTGGATACTGTATGCTGTAGTAAATACCTTTGTCGGGTGTATAAACTGCAGATACACTAAGATGCGTTTTACCTTTGGTTAGGGTTTGTGGTAAATAAAATATATGAAGTCCGAATCACTCTATTATTTATTCAAACTTTCTAAATTAGGTTTACAATAATAACTAATCGACCGTATTGGATCGTATACCAGAAATGACTGGAGAGCGCGACCCGTGTAGCGGGAAACGCGCCGCACGCTAAAATCCTATGTCAGCATTCTACGAAACCCCACAATCATCATGAGATAACAAATGATAGAGGGAAATGGAAGAAGATCACATGTTGTACCGACCCCACAAAAAGCAGTTGATGATGATTTCTATTTAAAACCAAAAAAACAATCCAAAAATTTATGATGTTTGCTTTATAATATGAAATTTTCGGAACTTAGGAACGTAATTAATTAACACAACGGGTCCTGTCAACAGCTGTACCCAAAAACCAAGCACTATTGTTAATTAGGTCAAGATATAACGCTAGCATGAATGCAAACATCGCACTGAGAGGCTTCTGAGAAGGTTTCTTAAGAGGCATAAGGAGAATGTCCACTGGAGCGCAACGGACAGCTATTTCAAAAGCCATTTCGAAAGAGCGTGAGTGTCTGGCGACGTGAGAGGTGCGAGAAATTTTTTGCATATTCTAATATTTCGTCCAAGTCTGGGTGTTGAGGTACCATGGTGCTGTGATACCCAACACTGGG
Source organism: Cosmorhoe ocellata (assembly GCA_963675405.1). NCBI lineage: Eukaryota > Metazoa > Arthropoda > Insecta > Lepidoptera > Geometridae > Cosmorhoe > Cosmorhoe ocellata. Next base: position 5,428,312 of record OY776268.1, read on the forward strand.
AATCTTAAGTGGGGTTAGAAGCAGAACTATGTTAATAGTCGAGTTTCTTTAACATGTAAATTCTGAATAAGGCATTTTAGAACTGGTCCAGCATACAATGAGTAATAATTTCTTATCATCTCATTATTAGAGTTACACCATTTTGATTTTGATTTGTTGATAGATTGGTCTTTGAAGAAATATAATTAATTATGTCGTTATTCTTAGCTGATTACATAATATTGATTACTAATACGCACTGGTGGTGTAGTGGTAGCACCCTTGCCTGACGATCCGAAGGTCGTGGGTTCAAACCTGGTCGTGCACCAATGAGTTTTACCATTCGAAATATTTATGTGGGCAATGCCAGTTCTCTTAAACGGTGTAAGAAAACATCGTGAGGAAACCGGCATACCCTAGAACCAAAAGTTCGAAGGTGTGTGTCATAGGTTAGTATTCTTATAAGTGGCGATGGGCTTGCAACCTGTCACGTACGGAATACCAACTGCTGTGCAAAATGTGAGCATGTACCAAATATCATGTTTGGACGTGCCTCTGACTACCCTCTTTAGATATCCTCAAAAATCTAAGTAACTAAATATCTGAGTAAGATATCTACAGAGCCTGGGGATAACAGTTGTGATCATATATTTTTTATTCATTATTTGATTACTTTATAGTTTTGTCACCACAGGATTTTCTCCGTTGGGCTACAGTGGACGGTGGCCCTTACCATAAAGTTAATCAGGGCATTTTCGAGGCTTCACACATAATTAAATGTACTCAAGAACGACGTTCTCGAAAAACGTTTTTCCTTCTCTTAGATAAACTTTTCAATTTCGTATAATGTGGTTTTATATTGAAATATGAGTTTCGGCAGATTTCATTGTCGATTTCTCTTTTTGTGATTTAAAAAACAGATTTGAAGAAAATTATCTTGAACGTTGTTATTTGAATTGGTAAACGGTTATTTTTACTGTTGTAGAAAGTATTGTATGGTTTTAAATGGTTATATATTTTGTTTCCAACAGGACAAATTGTTACATTGTTACATTATATTGTACTCGTAATATGGCTTGAAAATGTTGATGGAAAGGACTTTCACATCTAAGCTAATTCCAACACTATTAATCCACCAATAAACGGCCATAATAGCAAATTTTATTTTCTTCATAAAAAAAACTATTAAATAAAAATAAAAACCATTTTGGAATGTACAAGTAAAGCTCTTTTATTAAATACCCCACTCAAAAAAATTAAAAACACTTTTTTAACTTTGGAACCGAATATCTTTACAACCCTTTTACCAATTAAGCTCATAATATCCTTCCTAGCAAATTTACCAAAATCTCTAGACTTAAATTTCGTGCAGATTGGATTAAGGGTTCTTAACTTAAGTCCTAAAAAACATATTTATATAAAACATACAACGCCAAATCGCCCTACTTGCCTCTGACATTTTGGCTCGCTTCGCTCGCACAGTCAATGAACTCAGATTCAAATATGCACGAAACCAATTTCAAGTTTGATATCATGTTATTATAATAAAGCTCAAACTATATGAGACGTTTCTTCCAAATTAAATATGAAAGACCGCATTCCGCGACATATATTTGGCGGAGCCTCATTGACACAGCTCAAGCACGACTCAAGCATATTATAATATAAATGAATATATTGATGATAGGAACTCATGGCCCGATGTCGCTCCGCCCTCCGACAGCTAACCAATTTGCAATGTAAACGCTGTCCTTTTGTTTTATGTATTTATGTTCTGTTTTGTCTTTTGTTTTTATGTTATTATTATGAGGTAATCTTGATTAAATTTTTTTGTAAGAAGGATCATACAAAAAAGCGCTAGGACCGAGACGAGTTTCTTGCCTGTTCTTCTCGTACTTGGGTTAGGTTGGAATTGGCACATAGATTCACCTAGCATGTAAGACGTTTCAAAGTGATCCTTGTGATTGTACTGAATAAATATTTTTCAATTTCAATTTCAATTTCAATTTCGACTCAGCTAGTTTAAGTGCATTCTACTCTACCAAACCCGGAGATTACAGTGGTGATAATATTTTTTTTTTTTTTTTTATAATAATGTAACAGTACCTACAGATCAGTTGGAAGTTCAGAGGCCTCACCACGAATTCATAATATATTACCGAATTAGTATAACATTGTTATTTCGTACCATGACCTATGCAAATTGTATGGAAGTAGTGACGTTTCTATAATGGAATCGTTACGGAATCGTTCTGGAAGACTTCGTGGTAAGACCCCAGATTACAGTCGTGATCATATTTTTTTTTTGTTTTTGAAGATAATCTTCGACTACCCATCCGATTACAAAAAATCTTTCACCATTGTGTAAAATGAACTTTTAGGACGAACATTGGCTATGATTATTGTAGTTATCTTGCTGGTGAAGCCGTGAGTGGAAGCTAGTATTTAAATAAATAATTAAAAAACTTGAGTGGTGTCAAGGGACATCCGGATGGAACGAAGTTCCTTTCCTTGCTTTCTATGAGAGAGAGAGAGACAGACAGAGAAACACGCGCACGCCGCACGGCTTACAACTATAGCAAAAAGTGTCGTAACAACTTTTCGTGAAAAATTTTTCCGTCTAGCCCCCTTTCACAACGCGCGATAAGGAACTTCGTTCCAATATTGGTGGACATTTCACACAACGCCATCTAGCGCCAAACTAAGCAAAGCTTGTACATGGGAACCAGATAGTTGATAGATTAAATTATATGTAAATATTTTTTTTAAATATATACATAGAATACATAGTAACACCCAGACATAGAACAAGCATCTGTGTTCATCACACAAATGTTTGTCCTGGGTGGGGATCGAACCCACAACCTACAGCGTAGAAGGCAGAGCTACTACCAACTGATCTGTGAGGCCAGATGAGTAAAAATAAATACATGTCTAACAATTGAAAGTTGCTGAGCTGTCCTAACTGAGCTGCGGCTATGCGGAATACCGAACATAACATCCCGGCAAGAGGACGCCCCCGAAATTTCAGGGCTCGGTGATTTCAGCACAGCTTTTAACACCATGTAGCTAAACTTTTGCACACACGTAGCTGAAAAGGTAATTATAAGAAATAAAAAGTTAGATAATCTATGATATATATATATATATTATGCATAAAATGTATTCGAAAAATTTATGTGCGCAATGCCAGTGCTCTTAAACGGTGAAGGAAAACATCGTGAGGAAACCGGCATACCCTAGAACCAATAATTCGAAGGTGTGCGTCATAGGTTAGTATTCTTATAAGCGGCGATGGGCTTGCAACCTGTCACGTACGGAATACTAACTACTGTGCAAAATGTGGGCATGTACCAAATGTCATGTTTGGACTTGCCTCTGACTACCCCCTTTAGATATCCTCAAAAGATTTAAGTAACCAAAGATCTGTGGAGATATCTACCGAGCCCGGGGATTACAGTCGTGATCATAATTTTTTTTTTTCATTTTTTTTTTTTATTATTTTTTTTTTTTTATAAAATGTAAAACAGAACAATATGAAAATAGTAGAGTGTAAGCAACAAGTGTTAAAATAGACAGAAGTAAAATAAAAGAGCATAGATATTAAAAATTGTAACATAGTCAAGTAAATATAACGTATAATTAAGCATAATATTGTAAACAATAGAATATAGATAAGAAAGATAACACGCCCTAAGCAGCATGTAACCCTCAGCGGGAAGAAATGAAAATGTAAACAGTATGTATAGAAAATATTAAGTAAGAAAGAAACTAGTCTTAAGAAAATTGTAACCCTAAATGGGAATAAAAGAAATGAACCCTGTCTTCAACGTAATATAAGAAAAACAAAGTCTCTGACTCCAGTCAGAGGGACGCAGAAAAAAAAAAAAAAAAAAAAAACACCATGTAGCTATACACATTCGAGAATCGTTTACTCTTTTACCTATTTTACGTTTAACTGAGTCTAGACTACTTAAAAGCACTGGTAGCGCCCTCGCCTCATGATCTGAAGGTCGTGAGTTTTCCATTCGATAAATTCATGTGCGCAATGCCAGTGCTTTTAAACGGTGAAGGAAAACATCCTTCTAAAGTATGCCGGTTTTCTCACGATGTTTTCACGATGTTGACACACACCTTCGAATTTTTAGTTCTAACCAAAAATTTGAAGGTGTGTGTAAGTATTCTTATAAGCAGAAATGGGCTTGCAACCTGTCACGTACGGAATACTAACCACTGTGCAAAAAGGTGGGCATCTGTCAAAATGCCATTTTGGACGTGCCTCTGACTACGCTCTTTAGACATTTTCAAAAGATCTATTTTTTGAGACTAATTGTGGCAGTCGTTCTGATTGTACCTGAAGTCGTAAGTTCGAATCCAGTCACGTGAACTTTTCTGTAAAAAAATAAGGATTGTCCTTCTTACCATGGTACTTTGAACCAGTGTGGTGAAAGGAGAAAGTGCGCCTCAGATGCTATTTTTATACATAACATATTATTTTTGTGAATAATTTAGGTTGTAATATTATGCTGGTTTCCTCAAGAACCTACTAGAATCACGTGCATATTTTTTTCGAACAAAAAAATCCATTGATGCTCGACCGGATTCGTACCCACGACCATAAAATTGAAAAGTGGTGCCACTTCCACTAGACATCCCATGCACTCAGTAACCAAGGATAAAATCAATCTTTTGCCACATTTTGTCATCACAGATTTCAATTTCCACTTCCGTATTTCATCTTTACCGCACAAATGCTTCTCATACTATATTATTTCCGGAATGAAGTACCTCTGATTTACGGAATTAAATGTGAGACAGCAGGTCGTTCTATTAGGCGTTTTTCCGACTGCTAGCGATAAGCGATAAACAAGCAGCGATAAATTGTTTCATCGCCAAGCTATGATCGAATACTCGCTAGTCTCGCTTTAAAACAATGTAATATTAAATTTTTTCAAGAAACTATCGTTGTTTTTTCATATTATTTCGGTGCGGTAAACTCATCGTCTTCCTGCCCTTATCCCACTAGGTGGGGTCGGCACAACAGGTTCTCTTCCTCCACTCTCCCCTATCATCCGTCATCTCAGTAGTCACTCCCTTCCTACACATATCGTCTTTCACTCAGTCCATCCATCTTTTCTTAGGTCTACCTCTACTCTTATATCTATCCATATTCAAATCCATAACCCTTCTTGTAACATGAGTTTCCTCCCGCCGCATAACATGCCCATATGCGATAAACTAGTCTCACGTAATGCTGTGTGAATAATCATCGATGAAGATATAGGTGACTATTTATGTTTATGTATAGTGATTAGGTACGTTGCATTTTTAGAACCTAATTTTAATGATTCCGTCCTTTTCTTTTTAGTGAAAAAAGAACAACACAGCGTGTATAGTTATTAAGAAACCCAAAAACTTAATTACTACCATTAGATAATTCTTTTTTATTTACACAGAATCTTATTTTCCGACAGCAAGATCCGCTTTAAAAAAAAACCATATAAATAAAGTTACTTAAGAAACTATATTTATATCGATGGTGCCCGGTATCCAATTCGATAGTAATTATATAGTCATCAAACTGTGTGTTCGTTCTTAAATGGTTGCAAATCGCTTAATCGCTTGCGGTGGAGGAACAACCTCATTTTATTGAAATTTTATAGAGAGCAAGAATGGGACCGCGGTACTAACTAGGTCGTTCAAACATTCTTGTGAAGGCGTTCCGCTTCAGAATGCGGAGGTGGCGTGGCGTAGATCGAATAGTATGAAGCATCTTACGATTTGTGACTCAATGGAAAAGTGTCCGAATCCGCTAAGTGGGTTTGATTCCTATATAATTCCCAATTATTTGTTTGTCTGCATTTTGTGTGTTACCATAGCAATCGTGAGACGTCAGCTCGTCCGCAAAGTATCAGTATAACCAATGCCGTCTTTTATTCCCCAAAAATTTTTGTTCACGTGTGTACATAAATTTCAAATAAAACATTCCTTTTTGGAACTAAGTTCTTTAACGCGCGTTATGAAAGGGGACTAGACGGAAAAAAATCTCACGAAAAGTTGTCACGACACTTTTTGCTATAGTTGTAAGCCGTGCGGCGTGCGCGTGTTTCTCTGTCTGCCTCTCTCTCTCTCATAGAAAGCAAGGAAAGGAACTTCGTTCCGTCCGGGTGTCCCTTGATACCTCTCAAGTTTTTGTTTTTTTTTGACAGCGGAATGAGTTGACTGATTCAAAAATGCATTAGGTCACTCATCCCGCGGGATAAATTGACAGCGGACAGTTGACCAAAGACCCAAAAAAACGGCCGTTCGGGCGAGTTAATGACACAGTTGATAAAAGCACGAGTGAGAATTTGACAGATTTTCAAGGGAGTTTGTGAAAAAACACGGACATTTTTCCGTGGCAGGACAAACACGCGTGACAAATGTGGGCGAGTTTTTTTGAGTTTGTGAAAAAACACGGACATTTTTCCGTGGCAGGACAAACACGCGTGACAAATGTGGGCGAGTTTTCGGACACAGACACAGTCACGGCAGAATGTCACAAGTGTGGACCCGCGCTTACTTTGATATTTCCCCAAGAGCTTGTGCTAAGACCCCAGATCATAGAATAGAATAGAAAAATGTTTATTTGACACACAACGAAAAAGTAAAAAAGTACAGAAATAGACTATGGTACGAGTAGAAGGATTACAGTTAACAGATCAGATAAAATGCAAAACAAAATGCGAACATTAGACTAGGTAAGTATTATGTTATATGTAAGTATAGTAAATACAGATACATCAATTTATAAATTTATAAAAATATAAATAAAGTTAACCCTTTACTCCGTGGTGCCAAACAGGGCCTTACCAAAAGCTCTTCAGGCAATATCAAAGTAATATAACTTTCATATTTCGTTCCATGACATATAAAATTTGTATTGAAGTATTGTTACTTTAAGCTTGAAACTTTGACGCATCTAAAATATGATGGTTTTTAAGAGCTTGTGGCAAGGCCCCAAATCCAGTATCAACTTAATATCGCTCCTATAAGAGACAGCGCTGGTATTAAAACTGGGCCTTATAGGGTGACATCACGGGCCTTGAGCCACTGAGTTCGTAGACCAAATGACAGAGTAAGAATCGACCATAACCTTCATCTTAACCCAAAAGTATTCAATAAACTCGTTTTACTGAACAGATTTAATAAAGAACGATTGGCCAGCCGCCATCATGTCTATTTTATTTAGTAAAGTACCTCGCAGTAAGTTCGTGTGAGTTAGTAACAGCATCTGTGGAGTTTTATAGCACGCTATAAACAAGACACAGGCTGCCAACCGCTCGATTGTTTCAACGTTCAGTACGACTACCATGAGTTGTCACATTTAGATCGTTGACGTTACTACAGTAGTAATAGTACGTTACTATGACATCTGTCAAAATTGTTACTCATGGTACCAAATTCTAAGCAAATTAATGAAGCGCAAACTACAGTCGCTGTAGTACGCTGTGACGTAGGATAGTTAACTACGTGACGTTGTAGTACCCAACTATCCGCTAGAGGTGCTGTACAAGTTTTCAAACATTTTTTTTTACTACAATCGCTAGCAAGTGTAGATTGTGAAAACTCATGGTAGACCTACAGTCCCATCCCCCTTAGCATAGCACCGAAGCGTTTGTCTCTACGTAAGAGATATTTGTGACGGCAAAATTATTAGAAACTAGCTTCCACTCGCGGCTTTACTTGCGAGGTACCTACATAAAATATAGCTTATGTTACCCAGGGATAATGTAGCATTCTAATGGTAAAAGAATTTTTGAAATTGGACCCGTAGTTTTTGAGTTTATTCGTTAAAAACAAAAATACATAACTTTCCCCTTTTACATTATTTCTTTTTCATTTTAGTTTCTATAACATTTAAAAACGCGGCCATACTAGTCACAAATTGCCGTGACCGTGTCGTGACAAATACGTGTGACAATTTGACAGATTTTCAAGAGACTTCGTGAAAAAGTTGGCGTGTTTCGGACACAGTCACGGATGAATGTCATAAGTGTGGACCCACGCTTAAGCATAACATCTAATGTAAAATGATTCAAAATTTTCAAACGGATGGGACTCGAACCTGCGTCTTTCGATACCAATTATACCGTTTAACTACCAGCTTAGAGCAGCAAAGGCTTCGACCGTCGAAGGTCCACTGAAACCGCCCTTATTGTTTACCTTCCTAATAAATAAAAAAATAAAAATAAATATGATCACGACTGTAATCCCCGGGCTCGGTAGATATCTTCTTCAGATCTTTAATTACTTAGATCTTTGAGAATATCTAAAGAGGGTAGTCAGAGGCACGTCTAAACATGACATTTGGTGCATGCCCACATTTTGCACAGTAGCTAGTATTCCGTACGTGACAGGTTGCAAGCCTATCGCCGCTTATAAGAATACCAACCTATGACACACACCTTTGAATTTTTGGTTCTAAGGTATGCCGGTTTCCTCACGATGTTTTCCTTCACCGTTTAAGAGCGCTGGCATTGCGCACATAAATTTTTCGAATGGAAAAACGCATTGGTGCACGACCGGGTTTGAACCCACGACCTTCGGATCGTGAGGCAGGGGTGCTACCACTGCACCACCAGCGCTCTCCTTCCTAATAAATTATACAAAAACCGTTTTTCAGGACTATATAGGTACTAAGCACTATTTCACAGCAAACCTCAAATCCCAAACCTCGCTTCCGAAGTACCGCTAACTCGAAATTTATCGTTCGTCTATCATCCGGAGCAAAACACTAAAAACTAAAGCAATAAATCTGCCATCCCTATAAAAATAACCCTTAAAAATAAAGCCACTAAGTAGCCAAGGGTAGATTCTGCAAATTCATAAAACGAAAATAATGTTACGTTTCTACACAGCTTATTTGACCACAAAATCTACAAATAAAACAAATAAACCTTTTCGCATATCCCATAATTAAAAAAAAAATATACGAAATGATAGGTATGTAAATGTTTTCCAATTTTACGTTTCCTATTCGAACTTTATTAATAATTCTTTGAACATTATTAAACATTCATTTATTTTTAAATACTTTTAAAGTAAACGAAATTAGTACTTTATGAATTTCAGTCCAAACAAACCGCAAACGTAGGTACCTACGAGTATATTTACTTAAGTTCACACGAGTCAAAATATAATCCTTTCACCCCACTGGTATGAAATAATCAATGACACTATAAGAAGGATATCAACAAAGAATAAGTTCTATAAAATCGAATAAGAAAAAGTAGAAAAAACGTATAAAAATTGTAAAAAAAATAAGCATATTTCGAATCTACCCTCTAAAACGAAACGGCAGAAAGGACCATGTCACTTTACGACCGGCCAAGCGCCTTTTACGACTCAATAAGTAAGCAACACAATTCCGACCACCGCTTATAAATAGGTACATTTTCTAGCAATATTTATATGACACAGATAACTTATGGAATGTGCCGTACTAAAATGTATTTCCATACCAAAGTTTTGGGCCGCGCGGAATACGATTTGGCGGACGAAATTTTATTTCGGTGGCCGAATATTTTAAGGTTGACTGACAGCCAGTGGTCGTCTTCGGCATTTAATAAAACGACGTTTTCAGTAAAACCCGTCAAATTCAACGTTTTACTTGGAAGTAATATGTAAATAGAAAAAAACCTACTTCAAATGTATTATACAATAATAATAATTATATTTGATTTTGAGTAGATGACTTTTTTTTTATTTTATGGGAAAATTAGCAATCCCACGGAAAATGTAATAAATGTATAATTAATAATGTACTAGTAACTAGTAGATTAGTTAGTATATTAGTAGTTATATTAAGCTTTTGAAGATAAGAAAAAATTTTATGATTACCCTGAAAATTTAATATATGGGTAAAACGTCAGGTCAGCTATATTAAAATATCTGTTAAAAAAAAATATCGACATGCATTAAAACCTTAATGAGGTTATTTATTGAATTTCCATACTATTTCGATACCCAAATTATTTTTATTTAATTACATTATATTTCTAATTCACACTTCAAAGGCAGGTCTCTGATTTATGTAGGCGTACCGTTTTTTTCCACCCACGTTAAAATTCGTTTTTTTTAAATTGGGTAAATATTTTTTCGTTTCCATCGGATTACACAAAAAAAGTATTTTGAGCGTTTTTATCAGTTAACGAAGCTTTTATTGAGACCTAAATAAACAGATCTTATCTTTGACTTTTTTGCTTATTAACTTCTGTATATACGAGTATATAAAAATTTATAGCTATGTATATTTTTAATTAATTTATATTTTTTAAATAATCTAATAGAATATTGGAAAATAGGATAAAAAACTGAAAGTACTACTTCCAATTTTTTAAAGTGAACTTACTAGTCAAGTTTACTCCAACTAAAAACTAGCCTGGGTAATGATAAATTTTCAACATTTCCACATAAAGTATTTCCTAAATAATTTTCCGTACAAATTGTAGTAGATAGAGACTTTTATGCTAACTTTCAGCGCTATTGTTGGGCTTTAGCGTACGCCTGTACCTCCTATTATATTTATATACCTATTTACAAGCTGTAGGTCTACCATGAGTTTTCACAATCTACACTCGCTAGCGACTGTAGTTAAAAAATGTATGATAACTTGTACAGCGCCTCTAGCGGATAGTTGGGTACTAAAACGTCGCGTAGTTAACTATCCTACGTCACAGCGTACTACAGCGACTGTAGTTTGCGTTTCATAGAATTTGGTACCATGAGTAACAATTTTGACAGATGTCATAGTAACGTACTATTACTACTGTAGTAACGTCAGCTGATCTAAATGTGACAACTCATGGTAGACGTACAGAACATTTTAGCTTCCGCGTTAAATAGTCTCTGACAATTCATTGGTTCAAAACCAGCATCAATAATGACAATTATCGTTTGTCCGTATTTCTGGCTGTTGAACGTTAATTTCCGTTGTCGTTGAACATTGAATTCAATGCGGGCGTAACTCGATTGAAAATCGAGTTTCAGACTACAGGTTGCTCCCAACAAAGTTTTACTCAGAAATGTCACAGGTAGAGCAAAAAAGTTCGTAAGCCTTTGTGGGCCTAGGCTATTTACGGATTTAATGTAGTGGAGAAAATAATTGACTAATGATAGAGGGAAATGGAAGATCATGTTGTGCCGACCACATAACGTAGGGAAAATGCAGGAAGATGATGATATTAATGATTAATATAGTGGAGAAAATAATTGTTATTAATGTGTTAACTAAACTAAAATCTAACTTAAAGGCTTTAATAAAATGGCAATACGACAATTTGTAGTTACTGATAGCTTACTACTAACTAACTAACTACTGTGCAAAATGTGGGCAAGTACCAAATGTCATGTTTGGACGTGCCTCTGACTACCATCTTTAGATATCCTCAAAGATCTAAGTAACTAAAAGATGAGGAGATATCTACCGAACCTGGAGATTACAGTCGTGATTATATATTAATATTATTATGATAGCTTCTTGTGGCTTCGATTGTATAGCGTCATGATTGAAATCAGCATAATTTGTTAAATAAAAGTCCATTTTTTTTTATGGCCATTTAAGAATCATTTTTTTAATTACGCAAATTACCACCAAGCGGATGCAAGTCCCGAAAACCACGTTCAAGATTCTGCCTCGTGCAGACACGAGATCGGCTGAGTGTGCTACAAGAGCTAGAAATGCCGACATTGGTCAACCGCAGCTATCAACGCCAATGCGGTCTGCTGCTAGTCTCGGAAAGGCACCTTAAAACGCGTCCACACTAGTGACAAAGTACCTACTCCGTAGCGACTAAGTGGGTTTGATTCCCATCCGATTCCCAATCATTTGTTTGTCTGGATTTTTATGTAACCATAGCAACGTGATACGCCAGCTTGTCCGCAAAACGGCCATCGACGGTATTGAAAACCGATATACAAACACGCGTGACAATTTGACAGATTTTCAAGGGACTTCGTGAAAAAGCACAGACATTTGCATCAACACTAGTGACAAACTACCGTGACCGTGTCGCCGTACCGTAAAACATGCGTGTATTTATGGCGTGACCATAGCTCCATACTGTAACAAACACTCATGACAATTTGACAAATTTTCCGGTGAAAAGCGCAGACATTTTGTCGTGACACTCACGAACCGTCGTGACAAATGCGGGCGTGTTTCGGACACAGACACATTCACGCAGACACGTTCACAAGTGAACCCACGCTTAAATCATAAATTTTTAGAGATAGCGCGCACGGGTTTCTTTTGTCGCCGTGACTGTTTCGTCACTTATCAAGTCCGTGGTTATGTATGGAGATGCGCGCATGTTTCGACGTGACAACTGGGTGACATCTCCATACATAACCACGGATTTGATAAGAGTGACCAACAGTCACGGCGACAAAAGTAACCCGTGCGCGCTATCTCTAAGAATTGATGATTTAAGCGTGGGTCCACTTGTGAATGTGTCTGTGTCCGAAACACGCCCGCATTTGTCACGACGGTTCGTGAGTGTCACGACAAAATGTCTGTGCTTTTTCACCTGAAAATCTGTCAAATTGTCACGTGTGTCATCTCTTAGCAAAAAATACACAAAATGTTGTTTCAATACAGAAAAATCCCGTCCCTTAAACAAACGACGATGTGGAAAAATATACCCGTCCGCTAAGAAATAATGTTGGGTAAATTTACCCCAGAAAGTTAAAATACCCCAGAAATGGACACGCAAAAGCCCAATAATTTTACGCACAATTTAACAAGAGGTCCATTGTTTTAGAACTGTATTAATAGTGTACGGTGAACCATCAGCTTGGAGTAGTAAAAGTAAACAGCGCAAGCTTGCAGAGAGCTAGTGACGAGCGTAAGCAAGATGATTGAAGAATCGACGTGCGAACATGAGTTTATTACATTTGTCGAACTTTTCATTTTAATTTGTTGTCATCTGTTAAGTAATTAGATAACTATGTCTCTTATTTTGTTTGCCACAAACCCTCAGGCGATGGGAGATATCTTATTATTAGTTTTAAACTGTTTTTTTTTTTCGAAGTTTTGACAGGTTTACAAACTGTCGTGGTCACGGGTAGACTAATATAAATAAATAGGAAAATAAAACGTGGTAAATACCCGTTTAAAAACATATATTGGGAAAAATCTTCTTTGAACTTTAGAACGAAGAATAAAAAGGTTGTTTAATAATTCAACCCAACTTTTAAACATCCTATAAATCAGATTATATATTGAAATATTTGTAATATTAAGCGAACTTACCAAGTGAAGTTATATTTTAATTATTTTAATGTATTCTTGTTAAGAATATACTCCTAAAGAACTAATGTGTATAAAATTATCTTCAGTGTAGAGTAGTTTATATTGTTTGCTCGATATTACTCTGTTGCAAACCTCGTACCTAATGATTCAAGAAACCACTAGATCCCACTGGTCTTGGGTTTTTGCGTGATTACCGCACTACTATAGTTTATTTTACATTAACCTTCTGTATCAAAATAGATGCACTGCACAAAATTGCCTGCATCGCTTTATTGTGTTTTATTCCTCTACTTTATACCCCTCTTTTATTTGACGACCTCAGTGGCGCAACGGGCAAGAGTCCGCCTGCGACGCAAGAGGTTGCGGGTTCGATTCCCGCCTCGGAACAAATTTGTGTACGATCTGCAGAAATTTGTTCCGTTGGTCTGGGTGTGTACCTATGTATAGTAAAAATATCTATCTATGTACCTACGAGTATATCATGTATTAAATATATCAGTTATCTAGTACCCATAACACAAGCTTTGAGTAGCTTACTTTGGGGCTAGATGATGCTGTGTGGATTGTCCAGCATTATTTATTATTTATTATTATTTATTTTCTTCAAGCTACATATCATCGTAACAGTTTCCTACAAGTATAGCATCTGAGGGTGTACCATGAGTTTTCACAATCTACACTCGCTAGCGACTGTAGTTAAAAAAATGTATGAAAATATTGTACAGCGCCTCTAGCGGATAGTTGGGTACTAAAACCTCACGTAGCTAACTATCCTACGTCAAAGCGTACTACAGCGACTGTAGTTTACGCTCATTAATTTGCTTAGAATTTGGTACCATGAGTAACAATTTTGACAGATGTCATAGTAACGTACTATTACTACTGTAGTAACGCCAGCCTATCTAAATGTGACAACTCATGGTAGACGTACTGATGTCTATCTTGAACGATTGTTCTTATTCGAAGTTGAAAAAAGTTTCGGCTAAGAAAAATATACGAAACTGGCATACCTTAATTTTGAAGGTGTCTTAGGTCGCCTTAAACTGAAGATAGATACGTATTTTACCCTCAAAATTATACAAAAAAACTTGTTTCGTTCATGCGTCAACTCAAAACAAAATTGATCACACATAAATGTGAGCAGAGCGCTGGTGGTCTAGTGGTAGCACCCTGCCTCACGATCCGAAGGTCGTGGGTTCAAACCTGGTCGTGCACCAATGAGTTTTTCCATTCGAAAAATTTATGTGCGCAATGCCAGTGCTCTTAAACGGTGAAGGAAAACATCGTGAGGAAACCGGCATACCCTAGAACCAAAAATTCGAAGGTATGTGTCATAGGTTAGTATTCTTATAAGCGGCGATGGGCTTGCAACCTGTCACGTACGGAATACTAACTACTGTGCAAAATGTGGGCATGTACCAAATGTCATGTTTGGACTTGCCTCTGACTACCCCCTTTAGTTATCCTCAATGATCTAAGTAACTAAAGATCTGAGGAGATATCTACTGAGCCTGGGGATTACAGTCGTGATCATATTGATTTTTTTTGTTTTTTTTTAAATGTGTAGCGAAACATTGTGTAAGCAATGTTGTACGCGCATTTAAATAATTATTCAGACTAATGGAACATTGACGTTACGTGAGCTATTTTCGTAAATTAACCCCATTACACACTTTTAAACCCACAAAGTACCCTTTTAGGAGTTGAAATCCAGGAAATCCTACCTCAGGTACTTCTAGACTTCTCCTTTCGACCCAAGATTGTTCTAATTCCCAATTTTTAGATCACTAGAAATAGCTAACGTGTCAGAAACGCTTGCCTCTGGCAGTGATCTGGATAAGTTGAGCTATCTTAAGATCGTTTGTTTTTCTTTGTTCTTTTTAAGCGTAGTGTTAGGTTCATTGTACATATATTATTTGCCCTTTGAAATTGTTAGTCTTTATGTGTTTATGTGTTACAATGTTTTACTTAAAGAAATAAATTTTCTTATTTTTACCGTTTCTCATTTCGATACATTTTAATATTATTCTGTTATCTGTTACATTTCTGTAATTTATTTTCCAATTGAATTCTAATTAGAATATCTTAGGAATTGCACCCCCACAGCTGTTCATTTTCAAGGTCTAAATCACTCTTTTTAGGCTTTACATACTAGAACTGAAACACCGTACAATAATATTATAAATGGTGTTGATATAATATTAGATTTGCAGTCAATCAGAAACATTTTAGTTCCGTGCATCAGGTAGGCAGAATTATATTAAGTTGGCAACAACAGTTAACCGTGCGCCGAATATAGATTGCTTATGATAATTAATTCTAATTGAGTGTAAAACACTGGTACTGAGTTGGTAATTACATGTAATTACAAAATAGAGGCAAATATCGGGGTGAGAAAAATAAATAAAATAAATGTTGATGAAAGTTTCATACAACGCCATCTAGCCCCAAAATATGCAAAGCTTGTACTATGAGATTAGATAGCTAATAGATTAATTATAATTCTGTTTTTTTTTAAATAAGGTACATAATATACATGTTAACACCCAGACACAGAACAAACATCTGTGTTAATCACGCAAAATTTTGTCCAGGGTGGGAATCGAACCCACTACCATTGCAGAAGGCAGAGCTATTAAGCTATAAGAAAAATGGTGCATTTTATTATAATATTGGTGCACGACCAGGTTTTAACCCACAACATTCGGATCGTGAGGCAAGGGTGCTACCACTACGCCACCAGTACCCCAAAAACACTCGTATAACCTAACTAGCTTCCGTTCACGGCTTTGCTCGCGAGGTACCTACATAAAATATAGCCTTTGTTACTCAGGGATAATGTAGCATTCTAATGGTGAAAGAATTTTTGAAATCGGACCAGTAGTTTTTGAGTTTATTCGTTACAAACAAAAATACAAAAATACAAAACTTTCCTCTTTATAATAAGTTACCTATAATGTTAGAGTATATTAAATTAATTGAGGCGAGGTCAACTGTAAATTCTAAGCCACTGAAGCTGAATAAAATTAAGATAAATTTTATAAAGCTCTACGTTTCAATCTCAACCTTTTTGCTTGCAATATTGGTACGTTTAGTTCATACGAGCGCTGGTGGTGTAGTGGTAGCACCCCCGCCTCACGATCCGAAGGTCGTGGGTTCAAACCTGGTCGTGCACCTATGAGTTTTTTCATTCGAAAAATTTATGTACGCAATACCAGTGCTCTTAAACGGTGAAGAAAACATCGTGAGGAAACCGGCATTCCCTAGAACCAAAAATTCAAAGGTGCGTGTCATAATTATGTTAGAATTCTTATAAGCGGCGATGGGCTTGCAACCTGTTACGTACGGAATATAACTAACTGTGCATAAATGTGGGCATGTACCAAATGTCATGTTTGGACGGGCCTCTGACTACCTTCTTTAGATATCCTCAACGATCTAAGGAACTAAGAAATCTGAGAAAGATATTTACCGAGTCCGGGGATTACAGCCGTGATCATATTTATTTTTATTTATTTATTTATTAGTTTATACGAGTACGTTGCTTGTTAACAATATTAATACGTTTAGTTTATATGAGTATGTATGGTTTGACGCAGACTAAGAAAAAACCAGTGGCCCTACCACAAGGTCTTCGGGCAATATCAAAGTGATATAACTTTGATAATAAGGTACCATTATTAGTAGTGATGGTAACCAGTTAAAAAAACATGGTCACAATTACTGTAGTACCTAGTACCTAGGTTTTTTTTAAAATAAATAAATAAATAAATAATGCTGGACAATCCACACAGCATCATCTAGCCCCAAAGTAAGCTACTCAAAGCTTGTGTTATGGGTACTAGATATCTGATATATTTAATACATGATATTTGGTACATAGATAGATATTTTTTATTATACATACACACCCAGAGCAACGGAACAAATTTCTGCAGATCGTACACAAATTTGTTCCGAGGCGGGAATCGAACCCGCAACCTCTTGCATCGCAGGCGGACTCGTGCCCGCTGCGCCACTGAGGTCGTCATTGGTGGACATTTCATTTAACACAACGCCATCTAGTCCCACACGACAGAAAGCTTGTACTACTTTTTTAGTAAATCCTACTAATATTATAAACGCGAAAGTTTGTAAAAATGTATGGATGTAAGGATGAATGGATGTATGTTTGTTACTCTTTCACGCTGAAACGGCTGAGCGGATCTGGATTAAATTTGGCACAGATATAGATTATAGTCTAGAATAGCACGTAGGCTACTTTTTATCCCGGAAAAATGTACGGTTCCCGCAGGATAGATTGCAAAGCAAAGGCAAAGCCGCGGGTGGAAGCTAGTACATAATAATACCCAGACACACAGCAAACATATTATGTTCATCACACAAATGTTTGTCCTGGGTGGGGATCGAACCTACAACTCACAACGCAGAAGGCAGAGCTACTATTAAATGAGCTGTGAGACCAAATGTATAAAGAACACCCGAAAACTTCCTTTTTTTCAAAAAGTTCCCTTTTCACTTAAACTGACTTTTGTTTAAAACTCGTTAAAAACTTGTTAGTCGGGAATTCGATCTTCGTTACGCAACTTTAGAAAATTCGGAAAAAACAACTCACGTAGATACTTAAGAAAATTTCATTCCAAACCTGCGAATGGACAAGTAAGAGATAGCGCACACGGGTTACTTTTATCGCCGTGACTGTTTCGTCACTCTTATCAAGTCCGCGGTTATGTATGGAAGATCTCTAAGATGCGCGCATGTTAGAGATAGCGCGCACGGGTTATAATTAAATAAATAAATAAATAAATAATGCTGGACAATCCACACAGCATCATCTAGCCCCAAAGTAAGCTACTCAAAGCTTGTGTTATGGGTACTAGATAACTGATATATTTCATACATGATATAGGTACATAGATAGATATTTTTTATTATACATGCACAACCAGACCAGCGGAACAAATTTTTGCAGATCGTACACAAATTTGTTCCGAGGCGGGAATCGAACCCGCAACCTCTTGCGTCGCAGGCGGACTCTTGCCCGCTGCGCCACTGAGGTCGTCTGTCGTCACTCTTACCAAGTCCGTGATTATGTATGGAGATGCGCGCATGTTACGACGTGACAACTGCGTGACATCTCCATGCATAACCACTGACTTGATAAGAGTGACGAAACAGTCACGGCGACAAAAAGTAGCCCGTACGCGCTATCTATATCTACATACATCTGTATATATCTATATCTATATATTTATATAAAAATGAATTGCTGTTCGTTAGTCTCGCTAAAACTCGAGAACGGCTAAACGGATTTATCTTATCTTGGTCTTGAAATGTTCGTGAAGGTCTAGGGAAAGGTTTAAAAGGTAAGAAAAATTCGAATAACTGCCGGGAAAACCCTAAAAATAGCCCTTTTCTATTTCCCATACAAACGTTTTCTAAATAAAATGAACTTGATTACTATTTAATAAAGTTCATATTAAAAACTCACTGTTGTCTAAGCAATGTAGAAGGCGGTACGAAGTCTTTTATAAAAGCAATAGGTTAAAAGAGAGATTTTTTTCACTTGGTGGTTTTTACACGCTTTATATTAGCTTCACCTGTATGTTTGTATGTTTGTTTGTAACCGACTTCTTTGGGCGCGATTTTGACCCACTTTAAACGGCCAGATTTCGTTCAAACTTTGTAGATTTATCGAGGACCGATGACAATACACTATTTTGATAAAAAATTACTAAAAAATAGAAAATAAATAATAATTTAAAAAAATAATTATTTATTATTTATAATAAAAAAATAATTATTTATTACTTAAATCCATTTGGTTCAATGTATCAGCATTGACATTCAACGTAGTAATGCTAGCGTCTTGGGGACTTTCATCTAGCGATCTGGATCAATTTGAGCAGATCGATTATAACGGTCCTTAGATAGCTCAACTGTTTCACATGTCTATCCTACTAATATTATAAACGCGAAAGTTTGTAATAATGTATGGATGGATGGATGGATGAATGGATGTATGTTTGTTACTCTTTCACGCTAAAACGGCTGAACAGATCCGAATGAAATTTGGCATAGATATAGATTATGATCTGGAATAACGCATAGGCAACATTTTATCCCGAAAAAGTGTACGGTTCCCGTGGGATAGCGATGTTTTTGTTTTTTGATGTATCACGTGGGCGAAGCCGCGGGCGGAAGCTAGTCTGCTAATAATATAAAGTGGAATGATTTGATTGTTTGTTTGCATTGAATAGGCTCCGAAACTACAGGACCGATTTGAAAAATTCTTTCACCAATGTGTAGAATGAACTTTCAGGATGAACATAGGCTATATTTATGTAGGTACTTTGCGGGCGACGCCGCGAGCGGATGCTAGTCTATACTTAATATTATAAAGAGGAAAGTTTTGTATTCTGTATTTTTGTTTTTTAACGAATAAACTCAAAAACTACTGGTCCGATTTCAAAAAATTTTTCAACTTTAGAATGCTACGTTAACCCTGAGTAATATAGGCTATATTTTATATAGGTACCTTGCGAGCAAAGCCGCGAACGGAAGCTAGTATATTATAAAAATGAATCCCTGTTTTCCTTGGTCACGGCATTACGCGTGAACGGATGGACCAATTTCGCTAATTCGTTTCTTGTTACGTTTGTTATTATAAGAAGGTTCTTAAAGAAGATTCTAAGATAACATCTTTCAGGTCAACTAATATTTTTTATAATTATTGTTTCTTTTTTGTATGTTATATCTGTATTTCTGTAAATAAAGTAATTTCATCACTTAAACTTTCTTATTATTACTTATACCTACTTATTATTATTTACGCTAAATTGAAAAACTAGCTTTCGCCCGCGTAACCGTCGGCGTACTTTGTTAAATTGTAGTTTATTTGCTATAACAGACCATAATCTATCAGAATTTCATCTAGATCCGTTCAGTCGTTTCAGCTTGAGTAACAAACATCCATCCATCCATTTGTTTTTACAATGTTATATAGGTAAGTATAATTTAAAGTTCAATTACTTATTGTTTGATTTATTGCAAAATAAAAACTTATTATACGCGTTGTAAGAATAAAAATATTTGTATTTATATTAAAACATGATCACGGCTGTAATCCTCAGGCTCGGGAAATATCTCTTCAGTTCTCTAGTTACATTTTTTTGAGGATATCTTAAAGAAGGTAGTCAGAGGCACGTCCACTCATAATATTTAGCACATGCCCACATTTTGCACAATAGTATTCCGTACGTATTTATATTAACTTACTTAATATTCATTATTAAAAATATATTACGCGTTCTTTCCTGTCGCGAAGTAATCGAAATATTCTTCGGGAATTCTGATAATATCCAATCTAAATTCAAGGGATATATTATATTCAATATACTCAATTGACTCACCCAATTGTGTATTCATACAATAGCAGGCCTTTATATCATGCTACAAATTTTTATCACTAGGCACTTCAAACTTCAAGTTTCGACACCACAAACACCTTTCAGTCACACAAGGAATAAACACTTCTATCTCGAAGTGGCTAAGTTTAATTTTAGTTAACAGATTTGTCACGGGATCGTAGCGTGCTACGCGGATCGGTGCTACGTGGCGTGGCTACGAGCGAGGGTCTACGACTGTGCGTAGAGCCCAGCGCCGCCCTCTACCGTACACTTTTGGAACTTAGCTCGAGCTTCTAAGATTAATTGAGCAAGTTTTGTACCGAAAATTATTCCTTTAGTTTTTTTAACTCACAGCAGATGTCTTAAATTCCGTAAGTAAGTACATAAATAATGAAACTACGCCACTTATTTCGAAAGTTAAACGTAAATTAAGATGAAACTTAAGTTTTCCGTGCCGTGATACCGCGATAGTCAGTTATTATTTTGGAGACTCCAGTCAAAGTAATTTGGTTTTTAGGGTTCCGTACCCGAAGGATAACTCACGGGACCCTAAAAAAGCCTAAGCCTACGTTGTCCGTCCGTCTGTCCGTCTGTCAATAGGCTGTATCTCATGAACCGTAGTAGGTAGACAGTTGAAATATTCCCAGAATATTTATTTCTATTACCGCTACAGCAAAAAATAATTAAAATAAATTAAAATTGAAAAGGTACCTATGTACAAGTATTAAATCTTGTACGATAGTGCGTAACCCTTCATTCACGAGTCCAACTTTCACTTGGCCGGTTTTATTTGGTATTGGTATTAACATTTAAAAAAAAAAAATATGATCACGACTGTAATCCCCGGGCTCGGTAGATAACTCCTCAGATTTTTAGTTACTTAGATCTTTGAGGATATCTAAAGGGGGTAGTCAGAGGCAAGTCCAAACATGACATTTGGTACATGCCCACATTTTTCACAGTAGTTAGTATTCCGTACGTGACAGGTTGCAAGCCCATCGCCGCTTATAAGAATACTAACCTATGACACATACCTTCGAATTTTTGGTTCTAGGGTATGCCGGTTTCCTCACGATGTTTTCCTTCACCGTTTAAGAGCACTGGCATTGCGCACATAAATTTTTCGAATGGAAAAACTCATTGGTGCACGACCAGGTTTGAACCCACGACCTACGGATCGTGAGGCAGGGGTGCTACCACTACACCACCAGCGCTCTAACGATTAACATTTTATTGGTTATATTTGTTTTCGAATAGGTTCAGACATTGTTATTAACATCTAAAATAACTTTTTATATAATAGTGTTTCCAAATTCGTTTAAACATATGTTTTATGTTTTTGAATGCTATATTCGATGTTATTGTGAAAATCTTATACCTTTAAACGAGCAGTTCTTGTATATATATATATATATACTAGCTGTCCCGCCCGCGACTTCGTTCACTTAATTAAAGTATCGAAACAAAAAAAAAGACCTAAATAACTTTGACACCCAATTTTACCCTTTTTAGGGGCTATTTTGAAATATCCAGTAATACGTT
Organism: Cosmorhoe ocellata; assembly: GCA_963675405.1. Classification (NCBI taxonomy): domain Eukaryota; kingdom Metazoa; phylum Arthropoda; class Insecta; order Lepidoptera; family Geometridae; genus Cosmorhoe; species Cosmorhoe ocellata. Next base: position 5,450,536 of record OY776268.1, read on the forward strand.
TACATTTATTTTGCTTTTAAAGTATCCAAACCAAAATTCAGACCAATCGCACCACCCGTTAAAAAATCATATACAAACATTGACCCCCCCCCCCCCCCATTTGACACTCTTTTTTAGAGTTATGTTGAAAATCCTGAAACATGTATTTACAGTACACAAACAAAGTTTCAGGCCAATCGCACCACCCGTTAAAAAGTTCCCATACAAACATTGACCCCACATTTGAACCCTTTTTGAAAGTTATATTGAAAAATCCTGAAACACGTGTCCATTCAAATTGTATTTATAGTGCACAAACAAAGTTTCATGAAAATCGCTCCACGCGTTAAAAAGTTTCATACCAATGTTTTCACCCTTTTTCACCCCTTTAGAGGTGGAATTTCCAAAAATCCCGCCTTAGTGGGTGGTTTTGTTATAAAAGGAAAACACATTCTAAATTTCAGCTTTCTAGCTTCAGCGGTTTCGGCTCGGCGATGATCAATCAGTCAGTCAGTCAGTCAGGTTAAGCTCTTATATATAGGTAAATAGATAATCGGAATCTCGGAAACGGCTCCGGCGATTTTCATGAAATTTTGTATGCAGGGGGTTTCGGGGGCGATAAATCGATCTAGCTAGGTTTCATTTTCCAAAAAACACGATTTACCAGAAAAAAACCCGAGCAAAGCTCGGTCATCCAGGTACTATACATATATACACCGTGAAATTTTAATATTTGTTTTTGGTTGATACCCGTGACTTTGTACGCGTTAGTTTTCTTTTACCTACCTACGTAGTGCAGTAGATATTTTTTAGTCTCGGTAGATATCTCCTCAGATCTCTGACACCTAGAGAGGATAGTCAGAGGCACGTCCAAACGTGGTATTTGGCTCATAGCCACATTTTGCACAGTAGTTAGTATTTCTTACGTGTCAGGTTGCAAGCCCATCGCCGCTTATTCATCGCGGTTTCCTTGCGTTGTTTTCCTTTACCGTTTAAGATTACTGGCATTGCGCTAAATGTTTTTGAATGAAAAAACTCATTGGCGCTCGACCAGGTTTGAACCCACGACCTTCGGATTGAGTGGCAGGGGTGCTACCACTATACCACCAGTGCTCTTAAATAAATCAAATTTTAAGTATATAACACCACAACAATCTCATACTCACACGAATAAAATATCTGCAAAACATACAAATATTTCACCCACCGCGGGAATTGAACCCGCACCTCTCACATCTCAGTCAGACATTCACCCCTACGCCATTGAAGTTGCTCTTTCTAAGATACTTCTAATTCAATAAAATATGATATAATCAAAATTAAAAAGAAAACAGTAAAGAATTTGAAGGTTTTTTTTAAGGTATCTCTTTCGCGGAAGCGCCTTGAATGGTGGCTTTAGAAATAATTTTATAAAGAAATATTCTTTTCAAAAAGATACCTTATTAGAGAATAAAATAATGTAAATTATAATATAAAATAATGTAAGCAATTATATTTTTTTTAAATATACATTGTTCTACATAGAACAAAGCGAAAGGAGGCCTATGCCCAGCAGTGGGATGAGAAGGGCTGATGATGATGATGATACTTTGTTCAGTTTAAGAGCGCTAATGGTATAGTAGTAGCACCCCTGCCTCACGATCCCAAGGTTCAAACCTGGTCGTGCACCAATGAGTTTTTCCATTCGAAAAATGTATGTTCGCAATGCAAACGGTGAGGGAAAACATCGTGAGGAAACCGGCATACCCTAGAACCAAAAATTCAAAGGTGCGTGTCATAGATTAGTATTCTTATACCTAAACAATGTTTGGCAACGTACGGAATACTAACTACTGTGCAAAATGTGGTCATTGTAATAATGTTTGGACGTGCCTCAGACTACCCTCTTTAGATATTCTAATTCTCTAAGTAACTAGATCTACCCCTTGTATGAGTTTTTGTTAGTTTACGAAAACCTTTTCGAATAATACATTTACCTCCACCGGAAATGTTAAAGAACTAAAATAAGGTCGATAATATCGAAAATATCTTATCGGCAGTCCCAGCAATTTTCCAAACCAAATTTCACGACAAAAGGTTTAGATAAAGTATGGTCCAGCCTACTCTAACTTAGTGTCAAGATAGAGTAAAGATAAAGTACACTTTAGCGCTAAAGTACGTTTATGAAACAACTAAAATTGCTTCCTGACTTTAACAAGACTTGAAGTCTACTCTAAGTTTTTATGAGACAGACCCAGGTTTTAAGATATTTATTCTCAAAAAAGACACAGTCACTAACATGAGAATAACTTAATTAACTTAATAATGTATATAAGTAAGAGTTAAAGGTGGAGGTGCGTTCGGTCTGTAGAAGGTATTAAAATATGCACAAATCAATAAAAAGAAATAGGAAAAAGTAGTAGAGAGAGAAATTAAGCAGTAGATTAAGTAGGTACACAAATTTTCGTAAACTATCAAAAACTCATAGTAGTGGTACTGAGAAGATATCTACCAGTCTGGGGATTACAGTCGTGATCATAGTTTGTTTTTTGTTTTTTTTATTGATATAAGATTGATTGATAAAGGGTTAGTATTCTTATAAGCGGCGATGGGCTTGCAACCTGTCACGTACGGAATACTAACTACTGTGCAAAATGTGGGCATGTACCAAATGTCATGTTTGGACTTGCCTCTGACTACCCCCTTTAGATATCCTCATAAGATTTAAGTAACCAAAGATCTGAGGAGATATCTACCGAGCCCGGGGATTGCAGTCGTGATCATATTTATTTATTTTTGTTTATTTTATAAGATTGATATATGAAAAGATGAGGAGTAATAGGTTAGCGTGGTATGGGCATGTTATGAGAAGAGATGAATGTCATGTGACAAGGAGAGTGTTAGGTATGAATGTGGATGGATACAGGGGCAGAGGTAGGCCAAAGAAAAGATGGATGGACTGTGTGAAAGATGACATGGGTAAGAAAGGAGTGAGTGAGATGACGAGTGACAGAGGGAAATGGAAGAAGATCACATGTTGTGCCGACCCCACATAGCGTGGGATAAGGGCAGGAAGATGATGATGATGATGATAAGATTGATATATCCATTTCATGAAAAAAGTCAATGTCTATAGAATTGAGGTGACCTCGTGCTAAGCCAGTATATCCTCCGCTCAAAATAGGATGATGGATGGCTAAAGTGTCATATTTGTGAAAGTTTCGGGTCAAAATAGAAAATTGATTTCCGCCCCAAACTGCCCTCAAACCCGCCTAATCGGTACAGATTTAGATGCAATGTTTTTATCCGACTGCGAAGCGACGGAGGGTAATGTGTTTAGTGTGTATGTATGTATGTATGCATACGAGTTTATTTATCGCTGTAGCGCAAACGGCTGGCCGGATTTTGACAAATTCATTGTCAGACTCTAGATTACAAGAGTGACACAGGCTTTACAAAATGTCAAAAAACCTAAAATGGCGGCTATAAAAGCCTATTTTCATACGTTCAGTCGGGTTTTGTTTAATTTTTACAATAAGTTCTAGTTAGATAACTGATAGTAAAATTGGCTGATGCTAAGAAAAAAAAATACATGATTAACCTATGATTATAACCTAATGAGAACCAGTAGTTAATACATACACTCCACTTTGAGAACACTCGTGGTCCAGTGGTAATAGATGGTCGTGGGTTCGAAACCAGTCGAGCACCAATGGGTTTTCTATTCGAAAAAATTGATTTGCGCTATACCAGTACTCTTAAACGGTGAAGGAAAACATCATGAGGGAACGGACATACCCTAGAACTAAAAGTTCTAAAGTGTGTGTCATAATGTTAGTAATTTTATAAGCGGCGATAGGCTAGAAACTGTCGCGTACGGAATGCTAACTACTATGCAAAAATGTGAGCATGTGCCAAATGTCATGTTTGGACGTACCTCTGACTACCCTTTTTAGATATATATCGAGGCTGGAGATTAAAGTAGTGATCATGATTTTTAAATTTAAAATTAGCTTTGGCAACTCATAGTCAGGGCTGAATCGCCAGTCTTTTTTGGAGTCCTTTTATAAAAACTAGACATGTCTAAGTAATGTGAGTAATTTCGCGAGATATTTCCCGACGCGAAACATTACATTACACATTACTCTAGCGTTTCAACCATTGCACCATGCCGCTAAACATGTCGCGAGAGAGCAGTGCGCGCCTTGCGCCGCCTCGCAAAATGCTTCTATCTCTTATTTTATTTAAACGTGCGAGCGAGAAGTAACAAATAGCCCAGGCGCGGGGACAGGCCGACGACCATACTAGAACGCCCTGCCGCTTATTTGATATTGAACCGTATTACAGTAAAAATATGGTTTAACAATATGTCGTCCCAATCGTCACATCGCAATATACCTCGACATGTGTCATCTCACAATATCACCATGACACCCGACGAACATTCCATTTCATCCAATACGCGCCATGCAAGAAATGACCGACATTACCTACTTCATACATCTCTTGAAGTCATACCATGACGCGACATGTTTAAAGACATGGTTCAGAGATACATTATTCGGTACGTGTGATGAGTGTCATTATTATTATTATTATTTGTTAATACACTGGCAGCTATTAAGCTGATGCGTGTATATCTTATCAGTGCACTGTTTTATAATGTTTATCGAGTCTGTTTTTGAAAGAGTTCACTGAAGGAGCACTTATCACTGATTCTGGTAGTTTGTTCCAGCAATTTGCCACACGGTTAGGCAAGAAGTGCTTTCTGGGATTGCTTGTACCAGGTAGATTTACCAGTTTTAGCGAGTGGCATCTCAGTCCGTTGTCGTTAATGTTATAAATGTGTTTCAAATCCGAGGCAGTATAGTGGTCATTTAATATTTTATAAGTCTCTATCAGGTCGCCACGTTGTCTACGTTGTTCCAACGTTGTGAGACCCAATTCCTGAAGTCGGTAAGTCATGTGATATGTTATTGCTTGAAAAAGCAATGTTTTGCTAATGTCTAATAAAAACAACTAAAAAGCATTCCCAACAACCTGCAAATGAAATCTGGTACAATCCTTTGGAACCCAAAGCGGTTTGCGGTTGCATCGTAAAATAAATAATTCATCGCTTCCCTTAGTTTTTAGACGATCTTTTTAGCACGATCCGGCGATTCGTATTCTGCTTTCCGTGTGCTTGGCCAGGGTTGCCACCTTGCAGTAACAGTTTAAGGTTGTTTTTTTTTACATTTGACTCATTAATAATTTGGTGAGTTTTGATACTAAAAACAAACATGATCACGGCTGTAATCCCCAGGCTCGGTAGACAATCTACTCAGATCTCTAGTTACTTAGATCTTTGAGGATCTCTAAAGGGGGTAGTCAGAGAAACAGGATATTTGGCACATGACCACATTTTGCACAGTGATTAGTGTTCCGTACGTGACAGGTGACAAGCCCATCGCCGCTTATAAGAATACTAACGTATGACACAAACCTTCGAATTTTTGGTTCTAGGGTATGCCGGTTTCCTCACGATGTTTTCCTCCACCGTTGAAGAGCACTGGCATTGCGCACATAATTTTTTTGAATAGAAAACTCATTGGTGCGCGACCAGGCTTGAACCCACGACCTTCGGATCGTGAGGCAGGGGTGCTACCACTTCACCACCAGCACTCATATATTTACAGCCGCCATATTATTAGATTTATTACATTTTGTATAGCCTGAGTGAGGCAGAGTTTTACCACTACACCACCAGTTTTACTCTGATTATAAATAAGTAGGTATAGATCATAATCATAGATTATAAATAAATAAATAAATAATGCTGGACAATCCACACAGCATCATCTAGCCCCAAAGTAAGCTACTCAAAGCTTGTGTTATGGGTACTAGATAACTGATATATTTAATACATGATAGAATTTTTTATTATACATAGAAAACACCCAGACCAACGGAACAAATTTCTGCAGATCGTACACAAATTTGTTCCGAGGCGGGAATCGAACCCGTAACCTCTTGCTTCGCAGGCGGACTCTTGCCCGCTGCGCCACGATTGACGAAACAGTTGTATAAGGAGAGTGTGAATGGGACAGTTGGAAGGGGAAGACCTCGGCGTACGTACCTCGATCAAATTGGGGACGTTCTAGAGAAAGGCCAGGTCCAGAGTACCCTAAACCGACGCGCATGTATGAAGAATTTAATGAGGGTGAATGAAGCAAAAAAAGTATGTCAGGATCGTAGCAAGTGGAGATCCGTGATCTCTGCCTACCCCGTCGAGAAACAGGCGTGATTTTATGTATGTATGTAGATCATAAACAACGTGTAGTAACTATTACAATTCACTGGTTATAATTATCTTTGTTACTAACGGCAAACGTATTTCGATCACAATTCTCCGAATTGCAATTCAGTAATTGTGTATCGCTGAATATGCGATCGCTGTTCAAATGTTTGACTCAAATATGATTTTAGACCAACGTGAGTAAAAACAATATAAATACTGAATACGAATTACAGATATATTGCTAAAGTTTTTATATTTATGAGTTGAAAATGAGTTTATAGTCCGGTTTCACTTCGCTTGATAGAAACTTAATTGTGTTTTGGGAAGCGAATGATGGATTGATATTTTTTAACAGCATTTTTAATACAAAAATTATCCTATTTTCTATATTAAGAGATACTCATGGGAAACGTACTACTTCATTAAAATAATAACTCTAGTTTTAAAATTTCTTCTCGTGATATTTTGAGTTAGGTATATTGTATAATTTTGGTGCTTATTTTTTCAATAAAGCCCGAGTTCTTGATGTGAGTGTAAAATATGTGAATTAAAGCGAATAGTTCCTTTCTAAATTTATCGGAGGAAATTCAGTGAATTTGGAATAAATCAGCCACCATTTGTCTAGAATTGACTTGACAATTTGACTGACTTTTTGGTAATGACAATAGATACTACTTATTTAAACACTTGACACTGGCAAAATTGAGCTCAAAAGAGAAAACAAAGAAGAAGAAGACTGATGTCATTAATAAAGAAGAAGACGGAGAAAACTTTGATTTCGTTCATTCATAGGACAACGGCGTGACAGCCCTAGCTAAGGAGCTAAAGGCGATGCGTGCTCGGAACAAATATTTGTATTCGAAAAGGTGTTTATTTGTATGAATGTCATGTGTTCCTGATTTTATTGTGTCTTTAAGTAGGTACAGTCGTTTGTGTAGTCTGTCCGTATGTTGTGAAACTGGATGTTTATGTGCAGTATTCTTTAGTTTTTATAAGAGTGTACAACGTCGTACACTCAAAAGGACTCAACTGGGAGATGAGATGGGTTTCGTGCAGTAATAAGATAACATGTTTGCAGAGAGTTAATCACATTTAGAGATTTATTAGCTTCTTACAATTCTAATAAAGTAAAATGAGCTAACGAAGTCATGTCGAGCCGTGCGTTTTCGTCAGCGCGATCTAGGATTAATGACAAAGTGACATCTAGTAGCAAAGCTATGTACTAGATGCACATGACGCTATTGATAAAACTTCGTAAACAAAGAGTTTAGTAATAGGTGTATGCCTGAGAAACGACTGGTTGCAGGTTTGATTACTATTATGGCAAATTTTATTCAATTTACAATGCACACATAAATTACAAAATAATTTGATTTGTCATCAATAGTTTTCGCAGCGCACGCGATTTAAAGAAAATTTTAGGTATTTTTTTTACACCTTGGGTTTAATTATTGAAGTTTTGGTAAGGATCCCTAGTTAAAAAAAATATATAATATAACCTATGTCACCCGCTGATAGTGTAGCTTTCCAACAGTGAAAGAATTTTTCAAATCGGTTCAGTAGTTTCGGAGCCTATTCGATGCAAATAAACAAACAAATTTTTCCTCTTTATAATATTAGTTTCTGAATCGATGTGTTGATAAAATGTATTAAAACCTATCCAACGATATGTTATCCGATCCACTCTACTAAATTTGATACTCTACCGTTATTTTAAAACCTTTTTTAACCTTGATTTTAGAGCTCGTCTTTCAAGCTGATACCATGAAGATGGAGCAATAAAAGATTGGTTGATAATAAGTTATTTAACGAAGGGTACATTTAAAATTAACGAATATTTTACGAGATAACCAAAATTGTTTTTTGCGAACACTGGCGAATAGTGAGAATAATGACAAATCTGTTGAGTAGAATTATCCGATGAAATGGAAAAATGATCAAAAATGATGGGATAAAAATATCAACCTTACTTTACACTTATTTTTGTTTTGACCTAAACTTTTTTTTTAACAAGCCTTATAATCACCGTGCTACTAGACAAACTATGGGTTCCAAAAAACTGATAGAGATATTATTATCATCAATGTATGAAATGTTAAAGAATGTGCTTTAAGAAACTGTTATTGCGTGAGGTACCTATATAAACACGTAACCCACAAAATACAGGAATTTCATAAACGAAATATTTGTCCAGATCCACATAAAATAAAGTATGGAAGCGAAGCATAAACTAAAGTAGATTTATTATTCCAAGCTTCTGAATAGCCAGTATAAAAAGCACACTATCCACTGTAGCGTCAACGCTTAGAAACAGATCTTTTAAACATAAAAACATTGGGTGAGAGATCAATGCTTAGCCCAAACCATAAGTCCTACAGAGACAATAGGAGAACCTTTGCTGCATATCGACCCGCCGCCATTTTTTTTTAACATTTATTTAAATGGAGGATTCCAAATTTTCAATCGCTCTATCGAATAAAAAATTGCTACCACCCACCGCCATTTTTTTTTTCGACTTTTAATATGGAAGAATTTCCAAAATTTTCAATCGCTATATAGAATAAAAAATTGCTGGGACCCGCGATTTTTTTAATACTTTAACCTCTATCTGCCCTCTTAATATCGAGAATTCTTTTAGTAAGCTAGTATTCGTACGTGACAGGTTGCAAGCCCATCTCCGCTTATAAGAATACTTACCTATTAAAACACCTTCGAATTTTTGGTTCTAGGGTATGCCGGGTTCCCCACGATGTTTTCCTTCACCGTTTAAGAGCACTGGCATTGCGCACATACATTTTTCGAATTGAAAAATTCATTGATGCACGACCAGTCTTGAACCCACGACCTTTGGATCGTGAGGCACACCTAGATACCAAAAGGAAAGTGTTATTGGAACTATTATTCTACCATATTACTGTGATTTTGTGTTCTTAGTGATATTTAAGTGGCTACACGTCTTAACCTGCTCACCTCAAGCTTACCGCATTGTCCGGTTCCGTGACGCGGAAATCGGATTAAGTAGGTACAATCTGACGACAATTCATACAAACCTGTAAGTCTAAAGTCAATAACTCTATTGTTCGGCTAGTATTGTGTTTTTACTCGACTACGAAGAAGGGGGGCAATGTTTTTGGGGTGTATGTATGTATATGAGAGTTCCTTCAAACAGCTGGACCGATTTTAACTAATGAGGTGTCGTTGTATTCGTCTGAATTATGAAAGTATCAAAAAATCTAAAAAGTCAAAAAATCCCATATGGTGGCTGTGAAAAGCTATTTCCATTTTAAGTCGGGTTAAATTTTTTCAATAAATACTTGTTAATGAACTATTTAAAAAACAGGTAACAATGACCTTTAAATAAAGCAAGATTTAAACTAAAAACGTATTCACACCTTCATCGTTTATTTTCGTAAAAGAAAAATCTAAAAAAAAGATTGTCAATTAGCTGTCAAATAGTAATTTTCGTTTCTTTACAGATACATCGGTCTAAATGAAAAAATGACTACTTGACTATGACTCTGTGACGTTGACAATACTTATAAATAAATACACTTGACACTGGCAAAATTGTTCTCTAAGAGACAGATGCCATAATTGAAGAAGAAGAAGAAGAAGAAAAAATGACGCCTAAAAGTGTCAGTTTCACAGAGACTACGTTATTATTTTTGACAGCTACAAAATCAGCTAACTGACCTTTATCTATACTAATATTATAAAGAGGAAAACTTTGATTGTTTGTTTGTTTGTTTGTTTGAAATGAATAGGCTCCGAAACTACTGAACCGATTTGAAAAATTCTTTCACCAATGTGTAGAATGAACTTTCAGGATGAACATAGGCTATATTTTATGTAGGTACTTCGCGGGCGACGCCGCGTGCAGAAGCTAGTTCTTTTATAAATAAACGAAAGAGACGTGCATTAAAAATAGTTTTATGAAATCAAAACTGTAAAATCTTCTGAGGTTTGTCAAAACCTTCTTAGTCTCGGTCCACTGGAGCCACTAAAATATTCGAGCCATTCGAGCATTCATCACATCACACATTCGAGCCACGAAAATATTATGTTAAGATGTTTCGTCACGCTCGGGCGCAAAAATCAAATAATTTGTTTTTTTTAATATTTTCCAAGTTGCTCTATTAATATTATTTATTACTAGCTTCCATCCGCAGTGTTACCCGTAAATAATAATAAAATATTGCCTATGTTCATCCTGAAAAATCATTTTACACATTGGAGTATTTCTAATTAGGAAAAACCCGGTACGTGAAACTGGCGTCCGAAAATACGTAAGTCAAATTCACGTTACAAACGGCGGGTTAATCTTGCGCTCTAAAGAATCATCGGCGAGAAGAATCACCTGAAAGCAACGCTTTAGTCGACATCAGCTTTATATATCCCGGCTTGAGTAGCCGTTTCCTTAGTCAAGCAACTTACTTTATTACCGGGGTAGGATAACAAATGTCTATACCTTAAGTTTCAGTTGTATGAGAAAACAATTATGTATGTTACTTTACAAATTTTGCGCAGTATTTGAAGAATCCTCTTCAAATACTGCGCAAAATTTGGGCATGCATGTGCCAAATGTTATGTTTGAACGTGCCTCTGACTATCCTTTTTAGATATCCTCAAAGATCTAAGTAACTAGAAGTCTGAGGAGATCTATCGAGCCTGAGGATTACAGTCGTTACCATGTGTGTGTGTGTTTTATATTCTTCCTTATATCGTGACGCTAGTCACTATAATATTATACAATAAATTCAAATTATCCTAGTCTACACTAATATTATAAAGAGGAAAGATTTATTTGATTGAATAGTATATGCTACGAAACTACCGGACCGATTTAATATTTAGAATAAACTTTAAAAATGAGCAAAGGCTATATTTTACGTTAGTACCCTCGAGCGAAGCCGCGGGCGGAAGCTAGTATTGAAATAAACACAAAAAATTAACAGCAAAACGAACATTGAGTTCCAACAGTTACTAACGCTATTTACAAAGATGTAAAAACGCAATATTTCGATACCAAAAAAGCTATCTAGGTACCTACCATTTAATTTACTTAATTATACAAACATGTTACTTACGAACTGTATGTACTTAAAACTGTACCTATCAAAAATAGGCCATCTCTATTTGCATAGTACTCGGGCATTCGGTAAGCACTCGATTGTGTTATCGATACTTAAAGTGGAATCGATTTTTAACACAATAGGGTTTAATAAATGGATCGAGCTGCCTCTAGAGACACGCTTTGTAGAAAATTCTCAAATGTTTCAAAATAACACCATTTTATTATCCCAGTTGAGTAAAGTAAAAATTACGGTTCGCTTATGTATATCATTCGAATTTTTGTTTTTTTTTGGTATGCCGGTTTCCTCACGATGTTTTCCTTCACCGTTTGAACACTAGCATTGCGCACATACATATTTACACGCTTTATATTAACTTCACTTGTAAGTGGCGATGGGCTTGCAACCTGTCACGTACGGAATACTTACTACTGTGCAAAATGTGTGCATGTGCCAAATGTCATGTTCGGACGTGCCTCTGACTACCTTCTTTAGATATCCTCAAAGATCTAAGTAGCTAGAGACCTGAGGAGATATCTACCGAGCCTGGGGAGTACAGTCGTGATCATGTTTGTTTATGTTAGTAGAAAAACTCATTGGTGCACGACCAGGGGCCTTACCACGAATTCATAATACATTATCGAATTAGTATTACATTGTTGTTTCGTACCATGACCCATGCAAATTGTATTGAAGTAGTGTAACTTCGTGACGTTTTTATAACGGAATCATGAATCAATCTTTCTGGAAGACTTCGTGGTAAGGCCCCTGGTTTGAACCCACAACCTTCGGATCGTAAGGAAAGGGTGCTACCACTACACCACCAGCACTCTCTGAATAACTTTAGCATATTGTACTAATAGAATATTCCAAGCATCACTGATCTCCACACGGCCCACATCACGCGGCCGCTAAATAATTTATTCATTGGGTCATTGCTATAAACCCAATTTTACTTCCCTAAGGTTCAGTTCCTGACCATTATTCTCTATGTTTCACTGCGTCTTAAGCTCGATCTACATACTTGCCAAGTGTGGAATGATTGTAAAAATGGTGTTTCGGCTTACGTTAATTCTTAAATTACATTTTTTACAAATATAATACCAATCAAAAGGATCGCTTCATAGCTTAGCATATTTTTATTTGAAACTAGATTCCGCCCACGGCGGCTTCGCCCGCGCGGTACTTTGAAAAACAAAAACAAATCTATCCCGCGGGAGTCGTACATTTTTCCGGGATAGAAAGTAGCCTATGTGCTATTCCAGATTATAATCTATATCTGTGCCAAATTTCATCCAGATCTGTTAAGCCGTTTCAGCGTGAAAGAGTAACAAACATAGATCAACGCATCGATACATTCTTACAAACTTTCGCGTTTATAATATTAGTAGGATCTTTCACTGCGCCTTAAGCCCGTTTTACATACTTGCCAAGTGTGGAATCACTGAAAAATGGCGCTTGAGCTTACGTTAATTTTTAAATTACAAAATATACCAAACTACTAACCTAAATCTATCTCACAAAACAAAAAAGGTACAATTTTTCTAAAGTTGGTTGCCACTGCTTCAAGTTCACACAGCTTCGTTTCACATAGCATATTTTTAAATAAAAAGATGCGAACCAATGATAGAAGGATTCTTCTCTTCTACATTTTTATCATTGTTCTCACTACATATTTGTAATTTTTCGCAACAAACAATTTTTTTATCTTGTCAAGTCAAATATTCGTTAATTTTAAATGTAGCCTTTGAGAAATAGCTTATTAACAACCAATCTTCATGCTCGAAAAACGAGCTTTGAAATCAAGGTTAAAAGTATTTTAAAATAACGACAAAAATAATAAATAGAGAAGAACTAACCGGGAGCTAAGACGTTATTTAAGTGTACTCTATCCTAATCATATGTGCGAGGTAATGGCGCACGACTTAGCAAACGCTCTAAATTATTATTCCAATGAATATGGCTTATGAGTGTAGATGGATTTATAATTGGTACCTAATTGAAGCTCGTATTATGTATGAGATGTAGACTGATAGATTATTTATGATGTACATTATAATACTGGTAGAAATCCTTGAGACACTCGCACCCTTCCTGCAAAAATAAATATGATCACGACTGTAATCCCCAGGCTCGTAAATATCTCTTCAGATCTCTAGTTACTTAGATCTTTGAGGATATCTAAAGAGGGTAGTCAGAAGTCCAAACATGACATTAAGCACATTTTTCACAGTGATTAGTATTCCGTACGGGACAGGTTGCAAGCCCATCGCCGCTTATAACAGTACTAACCTATGACACACACCTTCGAGTTTTTGTTCTAGGGTATGCCGGTTTCCTCACGAGGTTTTCCTTCACCGTTTAAGATCACAGGCATTGCGCACATAAATTTAAAAAATGGAAAAACTCATTGGTGCACGACCAGGTTTGATCCCACGACCTTCGGATCGTGAGGCAAGGGCGCTACCACTACACCACCAGTTCGATCGCCGCTCATAAGAATACGACTAACGTATGACACACACTTTAGAATTTTTGGTTCTAGGGTAGGTATTATTATTAGTATTAAACGGGTATTTATCGCGTTCAAATTACCTTTATTTTCCTGACGTTTCGACAGGTTTGCACGCTGTCGTGGTCACGGGTAGACCGGGGTCTACGGGCGATAAATACCCGTTTAATACTAATAAGATCGCGTAAGTTTAAAATTATCTAGGGTAGGTGTACAGTCGGGTAAAAATACAATAATGTTTTAGTTGAAATATAATTTGAAATTGAGTCTTTGATTCATGCTATGTCGACACCATTCCGAGTTGGAGCAATCAAATGTTGAACTGTCGTCGGCTAACTTGCAGTGTTCAAGCTCATCCGCGGAAGTGCACTAACTTCTGACAGCCTTCAAATGAAGAGCTGCCAACGTATATGACGACCTCAGTAGCGCAGCGGGCGAGAGTCCGCCTGCGACGCAAGAGGTTGCGGGTTCGATTCCCGCCGCGGAAAAAAATTGTGTAAGATTTGCAGAAATTTGTTCCGTTGCTCTGGGTGTTTTCTATGTATAATAAAAAATATCTATCTATGTATACAATGTATTAAATATATCAGTTATCTAGTACCCATAACACAAGCTTTGAGTAGCTTACTTTGGGGCTAGATGATGCTGTGTGGATTGTCCAGCATTATTTATTATTTATTTATTTATTTATTTATTATTATATGGCAATACTCAGTATTACAAGCATAGAGATAAATTGTTACTTTAGTAACTACTAGCTTCCGCCCACGGCTTCGCCCGCGTGGTACCTTGAAAAACAAAATCAAACTTTCATCCCCTATTTTATCCCCTTGGGGGTAGAATTAATCAAAATCCTTTCTTAGCGGATGCCTACGTCATAACATCTACCTGCATGCCAAATTTCAGTCCGATCCGTCCAGTGGTTTGGGCTGTGCGTTGATAGATCACTATGTCAGTCAGTCAGTCACTCACGCAGGATAGATTTCTTTTTGTTTTTCAAAGGTACCACGTGGGCGAAGCCGTGGTCGGAAGCTGGTACAATATACAATTTTAAACAAAAAAACACAGTGAACGAACACTTGAAAACTTTTAGTGGATAAGAAAGAAGAGAGGACTTACCCTGCAGTGTGACAATATTGGCTGAAAAATAAATAAATTAAATATGATTGCGGTACTGTATTTCTGGTACAATGTCTCCCGTGCCGAGAAGACAATGCAATCGAGTTAGCTCCAGACAGACGACCAACTGGCAGCATCGATTTTTAATTTTCGAGAGCGAAGGAAGAGAGGTCTTTTTATCCGAGAGAAGTTTTATAAAGGAGTACCAATACTAGGTACCTACAGTGGCGTAAATACCAAAGGCTTTGCGCTACTGGACACTAAAATTGTTAGTTGAAATTTTGTTGAACATTGCACATAACGCCATGTAGGCCCAAACTAAGCAAAGCTTGTAAGTACTATGGGAATCAGATAACTGATAGACTAATACTTAAGCTTTTTTTTGTAAATACATATGTACATAGAATAACACTAACATCTTTTCTATGATTAAGACCCAACAAAATATTTTTTTATTAATCTTAAATATTTTTTATTCTGTGCCAGGGTATTAAAAAATTAAGTATATCCTATCCTACTAATGTTATAAACGCGAAAATTTGTAAGAATATATGTAAGGATGTCAGGACGTCTGGATGTCTGGATGTCTGGATGTATGTTTGTTACTCTTTCACGCTGAAACGGCTGAACAGATCTGGATGAAATTTGGCACAGATATAGATTCTATAATCTATATCTATAAGGGAATAGCAAATAGGCTACTTTTTATCCCGGAAAAATGTATGATTCCCGCTGTGGGTTAGAGCCGTGGGCGGAAGCTTGTAAAAAATATATTTAAGTCAGGACTGCTAGGTATGTTGCAAAGTTGAGTGAGTTTTAAACTATTTTATAGTTACAGAGCTCTTACTTACCTGGGAACTCTTGAAAGTTCTTGAACTGAGTGCGCCACCAACTTTATAAATGTACACAATTGGATCTTTCGAATGTAGCACACGAGTAATGCGAGTGGTTTGAGTGAAATATGTTTGAAAATGTACTTTTACTGTTTGTTTCAATCAGCGAAAAAATGGTAGATTTTCAAAGCAACGCTTAATTATTCTGTTTAATCGAGCAATTCTTGTTTAGATAATGTGAAACTCGGAAACGGCTTCAACGATTTTCGTGAAGTTTAGTATGCAAGCGGTTTCAGGAGCGATAAATCGATTTAGTTAGGTTTCATTTTCCAAAAACAAGATTTACATAGAAAAACAGAGTAAAGCTCGGTCAACAAGGTACTACATATTTCCATGCTAATTTATGAGAAATTAACTCTGTCTGTTACGCTTTCATGCTTAAACAGCTGAACCGATTTTGATGAAATTTGGTACAAAGATAGACCGGCTGGTACACTTATCCCTACCAAGCTATCCCTACTGGTAGGGATAAGTGCACGTTCGTGTAGATCGATTGACTAGTGCTTTGCTTAGTTTGGGGCTAGATGGCGTTGTGTGAATTGTCCACCAATATTACCTATTGTTATTATTATCATTTCATTCTATGATCGAAAATAACTTGTAAGGCACTCTTTAATCCTATCACCACATTGGTTCGAAGAACACGATTATGAAGTTAATAACACAGTAATATAATAATATTAGTATAAAAATATAGATTGAATTCTTAAAGAATCGAGTTGTTTGCGTGTGAGTGCGATTTTCATCAATTTGATATTTTACAGTTCTTTAAAAACTTGTTATCCTTGGTTTTAGAGCTCGTCTTTCGAGCTGATAGCACGAAGGTGGAGCAATAAAAGATTGGTCGATAATAAGTTATTTCACAAAGGGTAGGTACATATAAAACTAACTAATATTTTACGAGATAACCAAAGTTATTTTTTGCGAACGATGACGAATAGTGAGAACAAAGATAAAACCGTTGAGGAGAATCGTCCAGTTAACGTTGAAAAGATTCAATGATGCTCCTTTAAAATGCAGTCCACCAATCCATGACAGTTGTGCTAAAAACGCTTCCGAAATGAGCCCAAGTACTATAATTCGGTTCATTAATTGAATTAAGCGCGTTGGTATGTTGAGTTTATCGTCCAGAATAATTTATGGCTCACCACGATCAACAGTTTCTGGGTAAATTGTGCCAACCTGGTAGATAATGTTGCCACTACTGCGTAGGGATTGCCGATTCTGAATTGAATTCTCGAATTTCGAATCGATTTTGTATCGGTCTATAAACCTACTCGATATAAATATCGAGTGCCTACTTAACTATTTTAGACAAATGAAGTTTTTGAAATGACTATTGAATTTTTTGTGTACTCGTTTTCCCACGAACGACAGAATTTTCATTCCTATTTCAGCACATTTTGTGCCGTTCGTGATAATAGAAAAAAATAAAATAAAAATAGCTTCCATTTCTGCATTGTCTCAATACAATGCTTCCATTATCGCATAGATTTTATCAACAGAGACTAATTTTTCAGGGAATAAAATATAAAATTTGTTTCATAGATTTTATCGACAGAGACTAAATTTTAAAAATTTGTCTTACCGATTTATCGGACTAGGTTCTAGCCAATAGCCTGCGTTTATGCCAAATACGTAAGCTTAAGCCGTTATTTAAAGTAAGTTTAATAATGTCGGGAAACACGAAAAATTACCCTAGACTAGAGTCATAAAAATATAACTCAAATTGATATCGGAAGACGCGTGCGAGATAAAAAGCTCAGTCAGGTGTAAAAAACGATTATTCCAATCGAGATGTTCAATAATCGGAATCGATTTGCAAGCTGAAATAGCGACCGCACTTCGCCTACTAGGCATATTATCTTTCGTTTCGCTTCACTAATTTTAGATGAATTGATTAATTTCGCTTAATCCGCACCCCTCTGGGTTCTCGATAGCAGTCGTAAATTCGTTTCTTAAGAGGGACCAGAGTACCCTAATTCACATAGGTACAATCGAAGTTCTTTATTTCGAAATTTCAATTATTTTATTTAATTTAATTTATTAGAAAATCATTTATCTACATAACCAAAGGGTCTTAAGCTTTTACAAACCACCATGTATCAGAAACGTCATAATTCAAGCTTGAAGTAATACAACTTCAATTTATTTTTAGGAGGTTATGGTATGAAATATCAAAGTACGAGTATTATTTTGATATTGCCAAAGAGCTGTGGTTAGTCCCCAGATGTGTAGGCATTTTAGGTAGGTAGGTACTTGAAAAAAAAATTTTTTTTGTAGGTACCATAATCACGGCAAATTCTTCTTCTTCTTCTTGTCATTAGTAAGACAACGTTCTGCTAGGGCATACCATCTGAGCGTTTTTGCGCTTTGAAGGGCCCTTTTATTTCAGGCATTTCAAAAGTTAAGCCATGACAGGGCGGCCTAATAACATTATCACTAAAGTTGGCCTATTTAAAAATGCATCGAAATTACATAGTAGGTAACAATGAGTGTTCCACCAGTAGGCAAACTCATTCACTTTAATTGCATTTAAATTATGTATCTAAAGCCCACATGGAATGTTCAATTAACATACAAACTGTAGATTAATGTTATTTTACTCGCTTCAGTGTATTTGAATATTCCACTGTGGTCAGTGTCACAGATTAGGTAAACAGTAGGTATAAATGTATTGAAATTATAACGTGACTTTAGGTATATGTTTTTAAACTTACGCGATCTGAACACATTAGTTATTATTTATTAGCAAAAGCAGGTAAACAAAAAGCGATAATTATACCAAACGGGTATACCAATAATAACGTGACTTTGTTTAGGACCAAAACTTTGCTTAGTTTGAAACTAGATAGATTGATAATAAGTATTTTTTGACGCACGGAATACTAACTACTGTGCAAAAAGTTTTAATCCAAGTTTGTCTCAATACATTAGTGAAAACTGTATTCGATTTGGTTCAGCCGTTGTCAAACGAACGTACAAACAGTAAATTTTCCAAAAGTTGTTGTTTTAAGCTAAGCAGCTTTTCCTCTTTAGGCAGCACTAATTTTTATTTGAAAATACTTCAAACACGGCTTCTCAACGATTTTATGAAATATACTTAGGTACTTATACTAGATAAATATCGTTATTAGTCAATAGTCAATATATATTTATTCATTAAAATCACAGGGATCATTTTGAATCGTCTTACACACTTACCTACTAGGTGAGTCAAGTTGCCAATCCTAGTCCGAGAAGAACTGACACGAAAATCGCTGGGCCCTAGCACTTTTTTTTGTATAGATTACATGAGTAAGTACTATAAATTATAAAGTACCTACATTTCAGTGTCAGTGATAAAACTACGCTGGTGGCATTACCACGTTGAATGTCAATGCTGATACTCTGAGCCAAATCTGGGACTCCGCGTCGCTACGACCAGATGCCTTGATATAATTTTGAAAACGCGATGCACTTAGTCTCTAACTATGATATATTGTATCTAGTAGGTACTAGCTTCCGCTCGCGGCTTTGCTCGCGAGGTACCTAAGTACATAACATATAGCCTATGTTACTCAGGGATAATGTAGCATTCTAATGGTAAAAAAAAGTTTTAAATCGGACCAGAAATTTTTGGGTTTATTCGTTACAAACAAAAATACAAAACACAAAACTTTCCTCTTTATAATAATTAGTATAGACAAAGCGTGAAAGGGTGCGATGTAGTAGGGGTCAACACAAACCACATGGCATATGAGGACCGGTAATATATTATGTCAGAAACAGATGGTGGGACCGCAACAAGTTATGAGAACTGAGATTGCCATCACGCCGAGACAGATGTATTACACCAAGACGTAAAACAGGTATTCAATATGTATCAAACTGTTTACATTTATTGTTTACATCTAAAACAAGTTGTGAGGATAAATTTATACAAAACTTGTCGAATGAAAACGTTCATTATTATTGTATTGTATCAAACATATTTGTTACAATTGGCCGTTTTGATATCGTAAATACATGCTGAGATTTGGTTTACAAAGAATTTTATTTCTCAAAAGATATTTACTCATAAATGTATTGTTTTAATTTTTTCTTAAATATGTAAATTGATAAGCAGTTTTTGAAGCGGATTTGAACATAAATCTTAATAAAACGTCATAAAATACATCAAAATAAGTACGGTAGGTAGTCATTATTGTTCTGACGCATAATGACCAAAACAATTAATACGCATAGATAGATATTGACCAAACACGAACCTGTAACGTCATATTCGCATAATGACCAATACACACAATAACATAAAAGCCAAATGCAAAAAGTGTAATTCACATATTGACAAATGACTTATACCTTTCCTTTTTTCCTCCATTTCCCTCTATCATTCGTCATCTCAGCACTCACTCCTTTCTTACCCATGTCATCTTTCACACAGTCCATCCATCTTTTCTTTGGCCTACTTTTTTACTACTACTTTTTTTTTTTTTTTTTTTTTTTTTCTACCCTTGTATCCATCCACATTCATTCCTAACACTCTCCTCGTCACATGACATCTCACAACATGCCCATACCATATGCAAAAAGCCAAATGCAAAAAGTGAAATTCACATATTGACAAATGACTTATACCTTACCTACGCATACTGACCAATCTAGTGAGAATCGAACTCGCGTCTCGGATATTTTAGCACTACGCCATCGAGATCCAAAACCCTACAGTTACATTCAGACAAGATCAAAGGTTATTTCAGCGAAAAACAGATCAAATTGTTTCCGCGAAAGTTTTGGGTTGATTTGAGTTTTTAAAGGCCGCTCAAAGCCTTGATGCTGGTCAATTTAAATTCAATATTTATTCAATAAAATTACATGGATGATTTTGAATCGTTTTTCATGCTAGGCGTAAATTTCAATCCTCTAGTAATTCTTTATTGTATACAGTAAAATATTTAAATCAAAAAAAAAAAAATATGATCTGTAATCCCCAGGCTCGGTAGATATCCCCTCAGATCTTTAGTTACTTAGATCTTTGAGGATATCTAAAGGGAGTAGTCAGAGGCAAGTCCAAACATGACATTTAGTACATGCCCACATTTTGCACAGTAGTTAGTATTCCGTACGTGACAGGTTGCAAGCCTATCGCCGCTTATAAGAATACCAACCTATGACACATACCTTCGAATTTTTGGTTCTAGGATATGCCGGTTTCCTCACGATGTTTTCCTTCACCGTTTAAGAGCACTGGACCTTCGGATCGTGAGGCAGAGGTACTACCACTACACCACCAGCGCTCTTACAACAACAATTCATTGAAAAATACATGTATGTGAGCTTAACCCTAAAAGAGTTGATGCCTGTTAATACCTACCTACGAGATGTTTCTATTATATGACTATCAATTTAAGCATACTTAGGTACCTACTCTATTCTTGTCATGATAAAGTGTATAATCAATAAACTGGTTCCATCAAGCAAGATCTGTTTATTAGAAATTTCTCGAGTAATTTACCAGAAATTTCTGGGAAATCTGCTATAAAGGCCACGCCATAACTACAAAGCATTTTTATTGTAGATATTTATAACTCTCTTACGAGTATATATTTTATTACTGGAAGTTGCGTTACCTTTGATCACGTTTTTTTTTATTATCTTAAAAATTTTAACGTCTACTTCACTTTATTTTTAGTAGAACTCTAGACACCGGAATATAAATACTTATCTACCCTCTTTTGTACTTTAGGACATATTGATCTGCCTTTTCAAACAAACTATGGTTAAACCTCATCAAATAACTTGAATTTAACTTAGTCATATTTTTGTGGTAGGTACCTACTAAATAAAACTCCCTTTATGATTAGGACCTTTAAGCCGCGTGTTAACTATCAGTCTGACAGTCAGTTCATGTTATTAAAACTTATTTTAAATTCTTTTATACTAGTTACTTACATTCTATTATCACTAAGTACCTACATATTATTAAACAAAGTCCTCCGCCGCGTATGCCTGTCTGTCTGTTCGCGATTAACTCACTAAGTAAGTCATAAAGTAATTTTCACCAAGGATAGAATGGTTTTAGTACATAATTGTCAAGTTTTAAGTCGCGATAAAAAAATACGTTTGAAAATACGTAGCTTGTTTAATTTTCTAAAAAAATGGCAAATATATCAATGAAATACCTAATATAAAAAAATACGTAACATTTTTAAAAATAACCCATTGAACCTTTTGTAAATACGGCTACCTATGCCCAATTCATATATACCTACTTACACTCCATAGTAAAGGAGTCTTTTATATATAACTACAATAAACTCACGTCCACAATATTTTCGGATTTGTTATTACCTACATCTCAGAGACACGTCTTTTATAGCAGTTATTACATGGAATTCGACCAAACTAGTTTTCGCATCTTTAGAATAAAACGTATAAATACTTGCATTTGACATTACCTAAATTATTCTGAGAATAATAAAGAACCAAAGGTTGATCATATGCACCCCTAGTAAAATTCATCGTCCGGCTTTTGTAGCAAAATTGAGTAGGTTTTATACAAAATCCGGACGCCCGCCCCATTCTATTCACAAACCATTTACCAAACAATACAACCCTTAAGATTTATTCGGGCGAAAAAGCAGGTTTACCTTTACAGGGATTTCCTGATACTATTTGCATACCCAAATAGAGTGGAAGACGGCTTGCTAAGCATTTTCTTTAGTTTGGGTTTCTACAAAACAATAACCGAAAAGTCAGTAGGTACCTATGTCTGACTTAATTCAAAGCCGAATCGGCTAAATTTATTTTAGTGAATTCCTTTATCCTTTGAATTTTTTTATACGAGCGATTTGCGAGCGATTTGCAAGCGAACTAAGAGCGAAACGCGCATGCCAGCGAGTTGCGCGGCGACCATAGCGAAGCGAATAGCGTTATAGACGCCATTTTGTAAACTCTACATTGTAGGTACAAAGTTCGTCAAACCTAACTCGTTTTCGGCGTTTTCGAAGTAATAACGTTACATTGTTCTTTCGTCAGAATTCAAAAAAAAACGTCGTGCACCCGCGGCGTTTTCGCTGCGGGCTCGCGTCTGACGGTCTGTAGTTAGAATACATTTAGTAAGTACTAGCTTCCGCTCGCGGCGTCGCCCGCGAAGTACCTACATAAAATATAGCCTACGTTCATCCTGAAAGTTTATTCTACATTATAGGTGAAAGAATTTTCAAATCGGTCCAGTAGTTTCGACGCAAGCAAACAAACAAACAATCAAATATTTTTCTTTATAATATTAGTACCTATAGGTAGTATAGATTATACCAACTGTGTTGATTTTTATTATAATAGGTACCTACCCACACAAACCTACCTCACTTTTCGTTTAAAAAGCAAGAAAAGACCCTACTTATCCTTCATTTTGTATCTACAATTTATTTCGGATTTCCACTTCAAGGGTGATCTGAAATTTCAGGAAAATAGTAAAAATCGTTTGTCTGTGATCATTCGACCGATTGTATAGTTACTAAAACGAAAAGTGGTCGTTCGTTACTGGTAACGAATTTACTGAGGTGGAAAAGTGAATGACATGAACCCAAGTTGAATTCATCTCATAGGCTATAGTGTTGGCAGAGTGGTGTAAACGGTGAAGGAAAACATCGAGAATAGCATATGTCGTAGAACCTAAGGGTTCGAAGATAATTTGTCAAGTGCACGAAATTAAGCTCTGATTTGCACTTCCCTTCACCACACTAGTTTCGTACTAATGACATGATAGGAAAAGAATTGGAATTACTATTCTAAGCGCTAAATACTTTGAAACTCATATTAGGTAAATGGTATCTATGTAGATATGGTATGGGCATGTTATGAGATGTCACGTGACGGGAAGAGTGTTAGATAATATGAATGTGGATGGATACAAGGGTAGAGGTAGCCCAAAGAAAAGATGGATGGACTGTGTGAAAGATGATATGGGTAAGAAAGGAGTGAGTACCTACTGAGATGATAGAGGGAAATGGAGGAAAAAAACATGGTGTGTCGACCCCACTTAGCGTGGGAAAAGGGCAGGAAGATGAAGGTATCTATGTACATAGATACTTAAGTATGAGTTTCTTTAAAGATATAGACTTTATGACCAGCACTTAATACAATTTTAACCACTAGTTAGTAGCTTGTAAGTTACTTATTCCCTTGACGGCCCGTGTCGCGCCATGGTGGGAAGTTCAAAATAATAATACCTACTTTTACTCCATCAACAGCTTTATAGTCGACCTCAGTGGCGCAGCGGGCGAGAGTCCGCCTGCGACGCAAGAGGTTGCGGGTTCGATTCCCGCCGCGGAACAAATTTGTGTAAGATCTGCAGAAATTTGTTCCGTTGGTCTGGGTGTTTTCTATGTATAATAAAAAATATCTATCTATGTATATAATGTATTAAATATATCAGTTATCTAGTACCCATAACACAAGCTTTGAGTAGCTTACTTTGGGGCTAGATGATGCTGTGTGGATTGTCCAGCATTATTATTATTATTATTATTATATTATAAAGTTGAAAATAAAAGCTAAATGTCTTAATCAATGTGTAGTTTTTAATCAACATAAGGAACGATAATTCAGCTATGCCTTGAGCGCTTTTGAAACTGAAACTGTGTAAACGATGCCTTACCATCCATCTGAAGTTGGGAACGTGCAGGAAGCAAAACTATCTCGTTTCCCGTCTTAAATGCGATCCATTCATGAAACTTATTACTTTAAGCTGACTCCCTTTTATGTAGGTAGGTACCTACTGATAAACAATGGTAGGTAGGTATTACATTTAACCTTGTGCGGCTATTTTCATCTTTTTTCGACTTTATTCGGCTTTTGATTTTGGAAGTTTCTCATTGTTTTGTTTTTTTGCGGAAGCGCTTTTGTATCGTTTTGATAAAGCTTATAAAATCTACCAGCTAGAAGTACCTACCTACGAACCTAGGCTTAAGTTTTTTTCATCTTTAATATCGCTGTGCGAATATGGGTCTAAGTAAAAATATATAGGTAGGACCTACAATAAAATAAATTAAAAACGGGCTAAGTAACAAAATATACCACAAAAACAAATTGAAAACATTTCACATCTTAAATATAAAAATAAATAAACCATAATTATCTACCTACCCAGGTGCCTATTATAAATCCGTTCAGTGGTTTCGGATTATGTCCGAGAACTTTCGCTGTGAATAACCAAATAATCCATCGATCTAAATACTTAGTTATTATAGTAACGAATAACAGACAGAAATAATTCCCTCGGTCATTCCCTTCCACACCACTATTTTGCGGGAAGGCTATATAATAATGATTTTAATGCGTTTTTACTAACTACACTTCTTCTCTCACTACTACGCAGCTACGACTACAAAACTCTGTAGCAGCCAGCTACGGCGTTACTTGGCGAGGCATGAGACAAAGTGTTCCCAAAACTTCCTCTTTGTATAGATGAAAACTTTAGCTCTACTCTATATAAAATCTGTGGTTCTACGAAGAAATATCTAAGTCCATAGGTAGGAAAGTAGGAACCTACCTAAGTTAACTAGTAATATTTATTTCAAAGATCAACCCTACTGAAACTAATTGAAAACATAGCTCCATAAAAGCCGCCATAATAGATTTTTTGTATTTTCATTTCAGAATAAAATAGGCTATAGGTAATAAGTACCTATACCTACCTACTCTTTTTCTTCGTTATTTTATGGCATCGGTCTCTTTTGAGATTAACTTTGCTAGTGTCAAGTGTTAAAATTAATAGTAGCTAATGTCAATGTCACTAGGATAGCTGTTTTGATTAAAACTCTCGAGAATTTTTCCAATGGGTTTAGAAAGGAGCTGTTAACTTTAATTCACATAGTTTACACCCGCGTCAAGATCTCGGGCTTTATTGGAAAATAACTACCAAAATTACACAATAAAACTCGAGAAAAACTATAAAAAGAGCAATAAAGTTCACAATCGAATCTATCACAGAAAATCATAGGTCACCTCACCTCTCTTACTTAGATAGTAGGTACACTTGACACTGGCAAAAGTGATCTTTAATAGACAGAGATTAAGCAGTTTGGGTTAGGTACAGCGATAGCAAATAAGAAATTCACCTATATGGTATTCAGGTAGATCATTCTAAAAATGCACGCCCCTCCAATGTATTTGCTATACTATTTCCTCTACATGCGGTACAAGTACAAGTGGAGGGGCGAGCATTTTTAGATTGAATCATCTCTACCTACTCTACCTACCTACCTAGGTACCTACCTCACGTTATATATTTATACTCGTAGGTACTTAGGTAAGTACATATGTAGGTAGGCTACAGGCATCAAATAAATAGCCTCTCTCACAGCCGGGTAAAAACTAAATAAGCTTCTTAGAGTTATTATTATTCACAAGAAAATCTAATAAAATGCCAGCAAAAACTAGCAACTACCTACTTAATTCCCCACAAGGAAAACAAAGTTGTTCTAAGTAGCTAAGAATAGTAGAATTATTTCTGGAGCTGTTGGGAACTTCACGCATGCGTTAACACAATTAATTACTCACCACGTTAATCTTTTACCTTCTTTTATTGGCTTTTATATTCTGTTTATTGGCTAAATAAATAGATAATCTCCATAAACTCAGTGACACTAATTGGGTTATGCAAGCCCCTTTAGATACGCCACAAGTTAAAACCGCCGCTAAAAACTATTATTGTAAAATCATAATTTTATTAATGTTACCTACAAACTTTAATATAATTAAACTTATTATATTAAAGGGGGTTAGTTTCTATCTTTGAAGAGGAGTAAAAATATATTATGTAGTAGGTATGTGTTAATCCAGACTGTAGTTTAAGTTAGGTTTAAGTTAGTAGGAAGTAGGATAGGATCGGATATGATTAACAGTAAATGATTATATTTAATTACAATCCATGGTTTACTACTTGGACTACTGCTGCCATCTATCTAAAATATCTAAAGTTAAAAGTTGTTATTATTCACAAGATGACGCGTGTTTAGTAGTACAATTTTTAGTCCAATTATGCCAAAAACAAAGTTGGTAAGTTAGGTAATAAATTATGTAGATCAAAATAATATAGAACGCAAATAAAATGATTGGAGGAAAAAAGAGCACGCAGAAAAGGAGCAATCACTGAAGAAAGTCATTAGATCTCTCTGTCATGTGAGTCACCTCAACTATCAATGTCAATGTCAAATAACGCGTATTGCTATTGATCGATCAGGTGCACAGGCAATGCAGCAATTTAGTTAGTTTAGTTCGGGAGCGCTAGTGCATTGCATATTTTAATAGAAATAATCGATTTACTAACTAAAATGTCGTAAAATGGGCACCAACATGCGAAAGAAAACTCAGGTGTCTTTCGTGATACGTGACGAGGAGGAACGCCGGCACAGAAATGGCGTCAGTTCGTTGCAACTCGATCCGATCCAAGGAAGACTGTATTCTGCCGGACGAGATGGGATTATACGCGTCTGGAACACTGCAAACGGTGTCCAAGATCGATACATACAGAGCATGGAGCACCATACTGATTGGGTGAACGATATAGTGCTCTGCTGTGGTGGGAAAAACCTGATAAGTGCTTCGTCGGACACCACTGTAAAGGTATGGAATGCGCCCAAAGGATTTTGCATGTCCACTCTGCGTACACATAAAGACTACGTCCGAACTCTTGCCTATGCTAAAGATAAGGAGCAGGTGGCCAGCGCGGGCCTGGATAAGTCCATTTTCCTTTGGGATGTGAATACTTTGACAGCGTTAACTGCAAGTAACAACACTGTGACAACATCAAGTCTGGTCGGCAACAAGGAGTCTATATACAGTCTTGCTATGAACTCTCCCGGTACAGTACTCGTCAGCGGCTCCACTGAGAAGGTGCTCCGTGTGTGGGACCCTAGAAACTGTTCACGGCTGATGAAACTCAAAGGACATTCGGACAACGTAAAAGCTTTGGTCATCAGTCGAGATGGAACCCAATGTGTATCGGGCAGCTCAGATGGAACAATCAAATTATGGTCATTGTCTCAACAGCGGTGTGTATCAACAATCCGAGTTCACTCTGAGGCCGTCTGGGCGATTATGGCTACTGAAAACTTCACACATATCATATCAGGCGGGCGGGACCGATTAGTTATAATCACAGAGCTTCGTAACCCTGATAACTTTATGATAATTTGCGAAGAGACTGCTCCGATTCTCAAACTCTGCTTCACAGCGGATCAGCAAGGTGTTTGGGTGGCAACATCGGACTCCGATATCAGATGTTGGAAGCTGCCTCCATTAAATCTGCTTTCCTCGGAAACATTACAAAATAGTTACAATACTACCAATGTTTATCAAACACAGCCAATCCACCACATACCGGGAGGACCAGCAATTAAACACTATGCCGTTTTAAACGACAAACGGCACGTTGTAACGAAAGACACAGCCAATCACGTTGCCGTGTTCGATGTACTTAAAGCATGCAAAGTCGAGGATTTAGGAGAGGTTGATTTTGAGGAGGAAATTAAGAAGAGGTTTAAAATGGTTTTCGTACCTAATTGGTTCAATATTGACTTGAAGACTGGAATGATTACAATACATTTGGGACAAGATGAGACTGACTGTTTGACGGCGTGGGTTAGTGCTAAGGATGCTGGGTTAACTACAGAAACAGACCAAAAGGTTTGTATATGTAAAGCATAATTTTTTATTAAACTCGTACTCCAACTCTTAGTAAGCCTAGGTTTCTAGATTCTACTTAAAGATGTAAATAATTCCCGTGTAGTAATCATTCCCGATCCTGTGGACTCTTTGCTTGGACTTATCTTTCTTTATCTTTAATGTTCTAGGTAAATTTTGGAGCCCTATTGTTACAAGCATTACTGGAGCATTGGAATCATGCAAACCGGGTCAACGAGGCCGGCCAGAAGGTCATAGTGAACAACTTCTTTAGTGTCCCTCTACACACTCCTCTGATCTTCAGTGAGATTGGAGGCAGGACGCTATATAGGCTGCAAGTATGTCTTTTTTATTGACATCTGTCTGAATATTGAAACTTCACTTAACTGTTTTGGGATCATGTCAAAATTTTAGACTTAAATTGGCCAAAATTTAAAAAAAATTATCATGTGTCTGAATATTGAAACTTCACTTAATTCTTTATTGACTTTTATGTCTGAATATTAAAACTTCACTTAACTCTTTTGAGATCATGTCAAAATTTTAGACCCATTATTAGCCAAAATTAAAAAAAAACATGATCATGACTAATCCCCAAGGTTTGGTAGATATCTACTCAGATCTCAGGTTACTAAGATCTTTGAGGATATCTAAAGAGGGTAGTCAGAGGCACGTCCAAAATTAATTAACCTAAAAATCAAAATTATATACTGATACAGCATAAGATCTCAGTTAAGTAAGGTTTCAATATTCGGGCTAACTTAAACTAACTAAAACAATGTCTGAAAATAACCCAATTGTCACTTACATAGTCAGGGGCCTTACCAGAAGCTCTTACAAACCATCATATTTTCTGAAACATCAAAGTTACAAACTTGAAATAACACTACTTCAATTTTATTTTTATGTCATGTTACTAAAATATCAATGTTACATTACTTTCATATTCCCTGTGATCTGTGATCTTGTGGTAAGGTTGATTGACGGCACATTAAGTCGAATAATATTAAAAAAATACACATAACTTTTGTAGGGATAATATATTTTATAACGCCATGGAAAAAAAGTATTTCTTGGATTTCAAATTAAGTCTGTATACATCCAGGTTGGAGACGCGGGCGGCGAGACAGAAGGCAACTTGCTAGTTGAAACTGTGCCTTCATGGGTGGTTGATGTTGCTATTGAGATGGTATCACCCAAATTACACAAGCTACCCTTTTATCTCCTCCCACACGCGAGCTGTCAGAGCAAGCAGGATAGACAGAAAAAGGTAATACAAATTGACGACCTCAGTGGCGCAGCGGGTGAGAGTCCACCTGCGGGGCTAGAGGTTGCGGGTTCGATTCCCGCCTTGGAACAAATTTGTGTATGATCTGCAGAATTTTTTTCCGTTGGTCTGGGCGTTTTCTATGTATAGTAAAAATATATCTATACATTAAAATGTATTCAGTTATCTAGTACCCATAACGCAAGTGTGGCTGACTTTGGGGCTAGATAATGCTGTGTGGACTGTCCAGTATTATTTATTTATTTATTTGCTGGCTTAGTTGCATTAGTTTAAATATTAATGTTTCCCATAAATCCCATAGGACCGTCTGGTAGCGAACGACTTTATCCAATGCCGGAAGGTGGCCGAGCATGTGGTGGAGAAGATCATAGGCGGTGGTGATGGCAGTCAGAAAGGCAGCACCAAGGATGAGGATAGCACGGACGGGGCTGAGGAGAAGGTGGAATTGCTGTGCTCAGACCAGGTAGGCATTTTGTATGTTGAAAACTTCATGTGCAGTCTCGTAAACAAATGTTCGCGCCCGTCTAACCTTCACACTGCTCTATCACACTGGTGTCACGGTTAGGAAATAATTTTACCTACCACCAGGGCTTGGAATAGCGGTATTTTCAAATAACGGTTCGACTGACCTTGACGTGGTACCGGTATATCTTTGGTATCTATATAAGTTATACCGGTATTTTTTTAGAATCGGTATAATTAGACTTAGTGCGGTATCGGTAATTTCATCGGCATCGATACTAAAATATCGGTATTTTCAATAAGTATCGGTCTAGTTACCGATCTTATGCACGTATAATATCGGTATAAATTGTGGAAGCGAGAGAGAAAACTTATTAGAAAAGTGCGCCACTACAAATTATGCACAAGTTGGCAAGCACGCGCACCCGCCCCGGGCCCCGCTCAGTGCGCTAGGACCGGAGAGCTGGCAACGTCGCGAGAACCGCTTTGAATACCGGTATTTTAGAGCAATATATCGATACTCGAATATATCGAAAAGAAAATACCGTTATTACCGCTACAGTACAGGTATTATTGGTATCGGTAGCAAGCCACACTGTTAGTCAAGCAGTGTGACAGGCAAGAAAACTGTTTCCGAATCTTCACACTGGTGTGAACTATAGGAAAAACACTGGTTACAATGGTGTGATCGTAACACCACTTACACAATTTAAAATGAAAACCTCTTTTCTGCACTTGAGTATTTCCAAGTTTGTCATAGTTTTACAAAAGCGTCATGGATAGGGCGAAGTGGAGGAAGATTGTAGAGAGAGAGTTTTACAAATGCGTTTTTTTTATTAATTACTAGCTTCCGCCCACGGCTTCGCCCGCGTGGTACCTTGAAAAACAAAAACATCGCTATCCCACGGGAACCGTACATTTTTCGGGATAAAATGTAGCCTATGTGTTATTCCAGACCATAATCTATATCTGTGCCAAATTTCATTCAGATCTGTTTAGCCGTTTTAGCGTGAAAGTGTAACAAACATACATCTATCCATCCATCCATCCATCCATCCATACATTCTTACAAACTTTCGCGTTTATAATATTAGTAGGAAGTAGGATTTGTTTCGTGTGCAAAGTAAGGTCATTGATGAACAGCTTATAATCTGTTTATTCATGTCAAGATTTAAAACAAACCAATATTAAGCAATAGTTAAACTGTAGACGATTTTAACCCTCGAGATAATGACCGCGACTGTACGTAAAGAACTGCACATTGTACGTGTGAGACTGCACATTGTATGTGAGAGACTGCACACTGTACATGGGAGACTGCACACTATACGTGGGAGACTGCATATTAAGTAAATTAGTATCTAAGTTGACTTACGCTTTATTAATTATTTCAGGTACTCGATCCAAATATGGATTTGCGCACGGTCCGACACTTCATCTGGAAATCAAGTGTCGAGTTCACTCTGCACTACAGGATACTCAAAGGATGACCCAACGCCATCTGTGATGTAGACTAACTCTACAGAGTTTGGTCGAGATAGTTTACAGTGCGTGCGATAGAGGGCACTGTAGTATATCCTTACGTCACACTCGCTGATGTGAGCCATTAGTGGAATAGACTTCGTGATGAAAGCATTGATTGGTGAAGTGGTTAAGTTGAAATCATAACTGCGTTCATATTAAATGCATTATCGGCCGCTCATTGTGAACCACTTTTCCGATATTCCATTTTAATATTTGCGATATACAATAGGCATCCATTGCACACTCAATCAGACATCGGTTTAACCATGGTTTAAAATAAATATTAATTTATGGTTTAGGTGTAGGTAATATATACTGTTTGGCAAAAAATAGGGGGCGCCACTTTCTTTGAAATAAATCAATTCATTAATTCTATTGGTATCTATAACACTTTAATAATAAATGCGAGGGTTTGTGTTTTGTTATTTCTTCACGTTAAAACTGTTGGATGGATTTTGATGAAATTTGGTATGTATTGGTATACTTACCCTTAAATCTAACCTGGAGCCCTACAAGTCTTCGGGCAATATAAAAGTAATATATAACTTTAATATTTTGTACCATGACACATAAAAATTGTATTGAAGTACTTAAAGCTTGAAAGTTTGACGTTACTGAAGCATGACGGTTTGTAAGAGCTTGTGGTAAGGTTTCTGCCAAGCTATACCTACCCATTGCCTATGTAGTGAATTGTGTTTAATGAATGAAATGTTTTTATTTTCAACTATCAGTCAATTTAAGTATTTTGATATCATTGAAACAGTAATTTGTAATACTTGACTGATGGAATTGACTGACACATGCATGACCTAAATATGGGTCGAGTTACTGATGCATCTAATATGAACATACCCTAACAGAGTGATAATAAGCAAGTTATAGCTTGAAGGTATGAACAGTTTGAGACAAAGGTGGATAAGGGTAACGATAGGCAGCTAGACTTATGGCGATCTATATCTTGGTTGTTATTACTCTGATCCAGCAAGTAAAATAATGGACAGTAAAATCTGTATTTTGTTCGTGGAGAAATCCGTGGCCAAAGGATAATAATCTCTATTTCAACAGAGTAGGGTTCGGAATTTATTGCATTTGAGCTGGTAGTTAATATACAAAAGATGGTTTATTAGGCAATAATACTTACTTCATTTAAGTAAGTATACTCATTTCATTACCACATGTTTGAAATCCTCTCAGCACATTTTGTACTTTCGACAATGCACATTAAGGTAGACTAGCAGTAATTTTCATATTGATACAAAATACAGATGGAATATTAACTACTATGCAAAATGTGGGCATGTACCAAATATCATGTTTGGACGTGCCTCTGACTATCTTTAGATATCCTCAAAGACCTAAGTAACTAAAGATCTGAGGAGATATCTACTGAGCCGGGGGATTACAATCGTGATCATATTTATTTTTTACAAAATGCTGTGAATTATACCCTAAATCTAGGTTAATTTGTTTCACCAAAAATGGACCAGTGTTAAACAAGTTAATTTATTATTTATTAATCAATACTGCATGTATTATAGATACTTTACATGCCCCATTAAAAAAAAATTACCTGCCAAAATTGTAATCGAATTTTTAGAGTAACTAAAGTTAACCATTCAAGTTGTGTAGCTGTTTATATAGTGCTATGACATTGTATCTGGTAAACAGTTGTTCATCTTTAAATGAAACTAAAATTTTGAGTTGTAATTGCAGGAAATAAAAGTAAAACTTAGTTGAGGACAATTTAAATCTTAATAATAAATTATAGGAATAGTCATCTAGGTTACTCCGAACGGAAAACAGGCGTGAATTTTTTGCTATGCCATTTTTGATCACGTTTTCTAGATGTCTCAGCTATAATTAATAGTTTAGTAATTTTAGCATGTGCTCTAATAAGTACAGAGTTCAATATTGTGTGTAGATTCGAATATTTCATACATGGGATGTTTATTATTTCTTTAAAAAACTTATTTTGGTCAGGGATATTGAAAAGATGCGCTCAAAGCGGTTGATAAAAACAGGAATGTAATTTTGTATGATTGAATGGTTTATTATGATTTTGAACTTAGTTCGTAATGTATTTTATTGTTCTGTATAAATATTTTACTATGGTATATGGTCACAAGATTAAGCATTTTTATTGCAAGCATTTAGTATTTTAGTTATTGTGGCCTTAACTACCAATACTAGGCTCTATGCACTTTACAAAGGAAATTGATGTGTCTAGTCGGATTGGTCAGATGCGCGTTCACCTTAAGCTATTTCGCTGATCCAAAATCCATCATGGTTTTCTTAGAGGCCAAGTTGCATAGACAGTTATTTTTAATGTTTATAATATCAAGTTGTATAATTTGCAGAATTAGCTTTAGATTTGTTTAATGTTATTGTATGACGTAGAGATTAAATGTTTGTTACAAGAATGTAATCTATTGTTTGAAATGGCAAGCTGCCTATTTTACAAACTATCCTACTAATATTATAAATGCGAAAGTTTGTAAGAATGTATGGATGTATGTTTGTTACTCTTTCACGCTGAAACTGTTGAAAGGATCTGGATGAAATTTGGCACAGATATAGATTATGGTGTGGAATTAAATAACACATCTAGGCTACATTTTACCCCGGAAAAATGTACCTACGGTTACCGTGGGACAGATTTGTTTTTGTTTTTCAAGGTACTACGCGGGCGAAGCCGTGGGCAGAATTTAGTATAATATTATAAATGCGAAAGTTTTTACTTTGGATGGATGGATGAATGTTTTCTCAATCACGCAAAATCGGCTCTGAACTGATTTGAATAACCACAGAATACTTTTAACCCCAAAGAAATGAAAAAGGGAGGTTAGAGTTTAAATCATCAGAAACGCGGGGCGCCGCTGCTAGTCAAAATAACAAAGACATGATTTAAAAAAACTTTATTTACAAATTTGTTAACCTATATTCTACGTCAGTGTGAACAGTGAATCAAATGATCAATATGAATCACTGTTGACATTCAATAACAACTTTCCCCAATTTACCCTTGGGAACATCTATCGATGGTAACGTGTCTGTTATGATGCCGGTGGCGACTGTGACGTTGTTTTCCCGCATCGTAAAAGGCTGACCGCGCGTCATCACCATTCCTTCCAGCAGCGTGAGGTATACAGTGCCGTGATCTCCCGGCATCATCATGTGTGTGGATGGATCTGGGGGATAGGAACAGTGAATAATATGAATATAGAAATTATTTTCATTGTGCTAATATAATTAACTACTCAGTACGTACGTAGAATTGTTTAAAAAATATTTTTTCGAAAACTAGCAAGACTACTAGACGTGCAATAGGGCACAAAAACCCTCTAGTTAAATTTGTTTATAAGTGCCTGTGCCTACTTTATAATAAGTTCTTTCATGGTCTTACGGGTCCGAATCCTAAGGCGCATTTACGAATTTTTCGAAAAATATATGTGCGCTATACCCTTAAATAGGTAGGTAGGTACTCACAAAGGATGAAGGAAAACATCGTGCATGAGGAAACATGTGTTAGAATTTTAAAAGTTCAAAGACATTGTGTCAAGGGCATGAAAGGAACATCTGAGGCGTCCTTTTACGACACTTCTTTCTTTGTTATGTCATATTTTTCGAACCAGTGTGGAGAAAGAATTGAAGTAGGTACACGTCAGAGGCTTTTTGTACCATTTCCAGTCTAATCAATCTAGCACGTACCCAAATCAACTCTACAAGCTATATTCCAGGTCCCGCTGAACATTTGCTGTGAGTATTTCGAGAACACTGGTTTCTTCCGCCCCCCCTCGCTGCGCGTAAGGAAGTATATCTCCGCCTTGTAATGATTGGACAGCTGACAGCTCTTAGCGGCGCAGAGGAGCATGCCAGTCTCGACTGCTTTCATCTTCATGCCGCGGAGTAGGACACCGACGTTGTCACCTGCAAGAGCCTGGAACAGTGAACCAGTTTGTTTAAAGTCACGTTGTCACCTGCAAGAACCTGGAACAGTGAACCAGTTTGTTTTCTACATAATTTTTTTTAAAAGTTACGCGACCTGAACCCATTATTATTAGTATTTCCCGACGTTTCGACAGGTTTACAGTCGTGGTCCCAAAAAAATATCCCGTGGTAAATAAAACGCGATAAATACCCGTTTAACACTTATAATAAACAGTTTGTTTTCACCTGTTAATGAATTGGGGGTGTATATGAGTTCTTTTGGTATCGCTGTAGCCCAAACGGCTAGTATTGAATAGGTAGGTACTATGTGTACCTATAGATGTTACTACTAAGCGTGGAACAGTGAATCAGTTTGCTATTTACCTGACTGCGAAGGAGGATAATGAGTTTGGGGTGTATTAACCTCTGGGATGCCGGGATTCCAGACACAATAGAAAATCTATTATGTCTCGCGTGGATCCGCGTTCCGGCATGTCACAGGTTAATGAGTTTGGGTTGTATGCGAGTCCCTTTGTCGCTGTAGCCTAAACGGCTAGTATTGAATACTATGTTACTTGAATACTATGTTACTATCCTTGCAATCTTTGAACTTTTACATTCCATGGATTAGAACAGAACACACGACCTTAAGATCAGAAAGCGTAGCCATACCACTAAACCACAAGTGCCTATAAAATACTTACTTCAGGTACACTCTTCTTAAAAATCTGTATATCCGACAGCGTTGTTTTAATATTATATCCAAACCCCATCAAATCCGCTTCAGCATTTTTCTTCATGATCCCCCTTTTGAGGGTGCCAACGACAACTGTACCCCTTCCGGGGACTGTGAATGCGTTGTCTATGGGCATTAAAAAGGGGGATTCCAGGTCTCTAACGATAGGGGGGACGAAACTGTCTATTGCATCTAGAAGCTTCCTTATTGAGGGTACACCTGTAACAATATAACAAATAAATAAATAATAAAATTTGGTGGATATTTCACAAAACGCCATCTAGTTCCAAACTAAGCAAAGCTTGTACTATGGGTACTTTTTCTTAAATACATACCAACATAGAATAAAACATACTCACATAATAACACCCAGATCAAACAGCCGAGTTCAGTACACAAATGTTAGTCTTGGGTGGGGATCGAACCCACAACCTGCAGAGCTACTACCAACTGAGCTGTGAGGCCAGTCAATCTGATATTAAAATTTTATCAATTGTCGTAATAACTAGTGTCCAATTCTAGTGATCACCTTACGATTTTTTATAAGACTAATCACTAACCAATATAATAGAAGGACATGAAACAAAAAAAGTTTTGTAAACTATCAAAATCCGAACGAAGCATCATGGGTGTTGTGGTACCATGGTATTCCATAAGGGGATTTGTAGAACGTTTGTCCCGAAATCCCCTTCCGGTTCTCGAAGGAGAAGCAGCGGGGATTTCAGAAATCCCCGCTGCTTCCTCTTTGAGAGCCGGAAGGGAATTTCTGGGCATAAAGTCCAAAAATTCCCTTTGCAGAAGATCATTGCAGGGGATTTCAGGAATAAACCTTTGTAAGCACTTCTACCGCCGTATCTACAACCGGGTCTAATACCGGGTATCGACCCCGCACTATTTGCGTCTCAGAAGGACACTCGTCCGCTACTCCACCAAGGCAGTCGGATACCTACCGAATTCAGATTCATCTTCTTCCATAGCTTTCAGTGCTGATCCACAAATCATTGGCACGCGATTACCGTCATATCCGAAATCCGTTATCAATTCTCTCATTTCTATCTCAACTAACTCTAAAAGCTGAAACAATGTTGAAAAACATCATTACAATCATGTAACTATTATAGTATTTATTTAGATAAAAATAACTCAACAGAGAGTAATTAAGTTTTTTTTAATTTTTAATATTATAAAGAGGAAAGTTTTGTATTTTTGTTAGTAACGAATAAACTCAAAAACTACTGGTACGATTTCAAAAATTCTTTTACCCTTAGAATGCTACATTCTCTCCGAGTAACATATGATAGGTTATATTTTATGTAGGTACCTCGAGAGCAAAGCCACGAGTGGAAGCTAGTTATATTATAAAAAGGAAATTTTTGTATTTTTGTTTGTAACATATAAACTCAAAAACTACTGGACCAATTTCAAAAATTCTTTCACCATTAGAATACTACATTATCCTTGAGTAACATAGGCTATATTTTATATAAAAAAATATAAGTAGATACTTTTGTGACCCAAGTGAAGCCGGGGCAAGTTGTTAGTTCTCTATAAAAAAACATAGGCTATGTTTTTATTATGAAATAATTAATATATTATGAATATTATGTACATACTTCATTATCCACTATATCAGCTTTGTTTATATACACAAGTATGTGTTTGATTCCAACTTGTTTTGCTAATAGTAAGTGCTCTCTTGTCTGTGGCATTGGTCCATCATTTGCTGCCACCACTGAAACAAATAATAGATAGGTACTATTACACTACACTACACTTCTACACATGTAATACATAAATGTAAAATTTTTATAAAATAGAATATAAGTTGCATACTTAGCAATTGACTAATGGATGGATGAACTGTGTGAAAGATGACATGATTGATGACAAGAAAGGAGTGAGTTATGAGATGACGAGTGACAGAGGGAAATGGAAGAAGATCACATGTTGTGCCGACCCCACATAACGTGGGATAAGGGCAGGAAGATGATGATGATGATGACTTAGCAATTGACTAAGGTCTAAGTTGTTAAATTCAATAATAATTTTTGTAACAAATTTTCTTTTAAATCAATTGAAGAACATTTCTACATTCCTTTAGCTATGATTTAAAGAACTATATATATGGCACCCATATAAATCTCTACTCTTTTAACAATTTTACCATCAACCAAACACCAAACTTGGCCCCTTTTTTCATATTTATGTTTTTCTTGCAATTTTTTTTTCATAGTATTTAGTAATTGACATTTTGCTTGGAGACCACACCAAGATCCATCAAAAATTAATTGGTAGATACTTACCAAGAATAGCTGCATCCATCTGTGACGCTCCGGATATCATGTTCCTGACAAAATCTGCATGTCCGGGACAGTCAGTGTGTGCGTAGTGCCGTAACTTTGTGCTGTAGCCAACATGTGCTGCATTTATTGTTATACCTGAAAATTAAATCAGTTTTTATGTATATATTATGATGCAAATAGGTAAGTAGGTACTTTACTTTCACTGAAATATCAAAATGAGAATGAAAACAGATTCTTGTTCCGTTTCTACTTGGGTTAACTACAGATCCTATTTATCTGCTTCGTAGGTACCTACTTACTTACATAAAAAATTGTAGTTCATACGGAATATTTACCACTTAGATAATAGTACCTGGGTGACCGAGCTTTGCTCATTTTTTTGGGGTAAACGACGTTTTCTAAATATGAAACCTAGCTAGATCGATTTATCACCCCCGAAACCCTCTGCATACTAAATTTCATGAAAATCGTTGGAGCCGTTTCCGAGATTCAGATTATATACAAGAATTGCTTGTTTAAAGGTATATGATACAGATCTACGATTTACCATAAATATCTATTAGGTAATTAACCAAAACAACAAAAAAGGTTAGGTAAATTCGGTTCGAATTATATTTTTCGTTTTGCGTAGTAGACCCTGTTTTTATTTATTTATTAGAAACAAAAGTGTGTTAGCAAACCTCTAGCTTTTTCCTCCGGTGCCTTGTCTATTTCGTCGTATGAAACGAAGTTCGCCAGTCCATCCTTCGCCAAAATCTTTGTGATAGCCGCAGTGAGAGTGGTTTTTCCATGGTCTACGTGCCCTATAGTCCCAATGTTACAGTGTTTCTTTTCATCAAAATCCTCTTTTGCTTTACTGCTAAACCTTTTGCACTCAATATGAAATACACTCGCGTATAGCCTGGTATTTGGTGAACTAATGTGTTTAAATGACGGGGCTGGAAATATTCTGCATAATATCGACCGGATAATAAGCCTACCAGTCATTTTTTGTGTTTATTTTCCAAATTTTACATTAATACTTTTGTTTAGTCGCTTTTGAAGTTATGTTTGTTTCAGCCCAGCTGATTGTCAAAATGTCTTCTTCTTCTTCAATTATGGCATCTGTCTCTTAGAAAACAATTTTGCCAGTGTCAAGTGTATTTATATATAAGTATTGTCAACGTCACAGAGTGGTAGTCAAGTTGTCAAGTCAATTTTAAACAAAAGATGGCTGTTTTGTTCAAAATTCTCGGGATTTCCTCCGATGGAATTTGAAGGGGACTATTCACTTTAATTGTCAATGTAATGTAGGCCAGATGTCAGATTTATTTTGATTGACAACTGACAGTTACAACTGTAAAAAAACAGAGCCTCGATCAGTTGTCAAAACTTTTGGAACTTAAAAAACTCGACACCTTTTTACATTTGAGCAGAATAGGTACCAGTATTTTACACATAGCAGTATTTTAGAGAAAGGTAAATAATGAGAGCCGTTTTGTTACCAACATCATTGTGTTGTGGGGCGAGCTACAATATTATAGTCTGTAGGATGGACGAGATTAGTCATAGTTGGAGTAGGGTAACCATCCGTCCGGCCATTCGTTTTCCGGCTTTTTGGGAGTCATCAATATTTGTTTGTATATAAGTATTTTTTCTAAAAATAACTTTCTTAATGTTTGTTACCTTAGTAATCATGCAATCAGTCATCGACATTCGAAATTTCGAATACACGAGCTTACAATCCAATGATTATGAAAATGCAATTTACCGTCACGAGAAATTTTGTTGCCTATCGGAGCAAATAGGTATTAAAAATAAAACATCACAAACTTTAATTCATTATATATTTTTTGTCAGAAGGTAATTAATACAGTGCCAAAACAGTAACAAAACATTAGTAAGAAAAAAAATTAACACTGCATCTAGCTCATACTACAGTATGTAGAAACTAGTCGCCTGACCACAAGACTTTGTCGAAACTTAACATGTCTAAAGTTAAACATGGCTCAAATTATCATTAGCACAATTATGTCACATCAACAATAATCAATAATCTCAAGCCTTGCCTAACTTTAAACAACGCATTGAGGCAAGACTAGGGTTTCGATAGTACGACATTTAACACTCACTTATTTCACAACATTTGAACAAGACAGTTGGCGATATACTATTTATATATTAATAAATTGTGAACTAGACATATAACACCGATACGCCTAATGGATTTAATTCACTACATTAATATTGAGGGTAGCTGTGTGCGGAATTTCAAATTGAATTGCATATCTCATTGTAGTTTAGAAAGAAGTTTTAATCCAATAAGTACATATTTATCATTATTAAAACACTGAAAACACCTATTTGAACAATTACTTTCAAAGACAGAGAGACAGGCTTATTCTGTTGTAAGTATAGGATAGGACGTACAATTTTATAAATATTTCTCAAACTACCCTCATCACACACAACTTCCCTATAATACTGCAAAGAGCAGAATTGCGAGGTGACTTGCCATAACCATCCAATCATTTAAACTTGCCTTAATAAATCAGTCTGTTCCATTGTCACCATGCCGCAATATCTTAATCCAGGGACCGATATGCCGGTAAACGATTAGTATTAACGATATCACAAGAAACATTTAATCATTTAGGCTCCGCGCAGACAGAGAGCGTTCTGTGTTCCGCGTTCTGCGTTCGTCCATTGATGATTTGACGTTCGTCAATGGACGAACGCAGAACGCAGAACGCGGAACGCAGAACGCTCTCTGTCTGTGCGGAGCCTTAACGATAAAACCGGTAGGAAAAAGTGTAATAACGTTAATATTACGTATTTTATTAACTCTTTTTGGCTCACGTCTCTTACTAGCGTTACTGAAATATATTACGGTAATTGTAACGTTATTGGTAGGTACCAACCAGCAAATACACGGAAGTTACGTCATATAAGGATTATCGGCAACAGTCCCTGTCTAAAACACATAAATCACAAAGATACTTGGTATACACTGTTCTAACAACGACTTTTTTTTACATTTATGCGGCGGGTGGTCTTTGTAAAAGATGCAGTGAAAATGGTATCTAAGGTATATATCACGCTTAGAAGAAATCCAAGGGAAGTTCATTATTTTAAAGTGTTTATAGTATTTTTAAGAGGTTATATTTCATTTTTGTGTATTTTTCGCTGCATGTTTTACAAAAAACCGGTCCACCTTTCTATTTAAAAATGCTACCAGTATCAGCTTTGTGGGTGTCAGCTACACTTACAATATTCCTTGGTCCAATGCAAACGTTTCTTGGCATCTTACAATATACCTCAGAGGAGAAATTTACCATAGAACATCGCTAAGCTTAAAAAGCCATTATAAAATAGTTTCACGTTTTTTTATGTGACTAGCAAAATTGTATATTTTGTTTAGTTTAAAATTGTTTACAAAGTTTAGACAATGTTAAAAGGATTTTAATAATAAAAAAACCTTTTGAATTTAAAATTTATGCCATATTCATCATGTTTTGGCGATTAACCTTTCTTGTTTCCGATTACAATATTGCTAGCAGTCCGTAATAGTACCAGAGCTGAAAGTTTTATCTAGTACGACAAGCTCTATAGTATTTTTCCTCTGAGTAATTTATTTAGCTTCTTTAAACATTTTATGACTTTTCTGTAGAAATGCGTCGTTTGATAATGCACGTCTTGAGACTATAAAAATACAAAAATATTTTACTATTGTTGCAAAGCTCGATAAGTGTTTATAAAATTGTAAAAAGTTGATATTTTTGGACAGTTTTTTTATTACAAGCTGTAGATAAAATACGTTAAAATTTTTGCTACTTTAAAGAAAAATATTAGCAACCACATTTTACTTTTTACTACGAATTGAACCTTAAAATTTTTCACTTGTATTAAATTTTTTTTGTATCAAAGAGGTGAGAATCCAAAAATGAAAATATAAAATAGGACGTGCATTACCAACATTAAGCATACTACTCCCGTACACGCACACCGGGATAAGTTTACAAATACATAAGCTCGTAAAATTCGATAATCACCACAGACAGATTTGTAGAAATCAGAACTTTTTTCACTACTCACCATGTTTCAAGTGTTCGTGATATAAATACCAGCACAT
Organism: Cosmorhoe ocellata; assembly: GCA_963675405.1. Taxonomy (NCBI): domain Eukaryota; kingdom Metazoa; phylum Arthropoda; class Insecta; order Lepidoptera; family Geometridae; genus Cosmorhoe; species Cosmorhoe ocellata. Next base: position 5,493,390 of record OY776268.1, read on the forward strand.
TGTACCTACTTCAAGATCTATCATTCCAAAATGGCAACCATATAAATACTGAATTCACTCCATAAACGCCACAACAGTCTGGTAACCATTGTTTTAACATATTTTAGGTTATTGTACTTTTAGGACTGAGTACGTAAGACAGTTTATGGATTGAAAAAATGATCTTATCAAGTTATCTTACAGAAATCTTATGTCTGGGTATCGTTTAAATGCGGTTAGCGGTGAGTAGTAAAAACTAACTGTTACATTCATCAAGTATCTTTAAAAAACTTTTAAACGGACAGATCAAAAGTTAAGTTTACACTGAGATAAGGACTAGCGATTATCAAACATTTATTTATTATTACATCAAACACAGTGTTTTGCCTACAAAGCATTGCAACCACACAAATATAACAAGAAACAATGATCATAAATTAATGCAGTTAATACGTTATGGACTGACACAGTGGCAGTGTATTAAAAGAAAATGCTTTTAAAATTATTAAACAGAGATGGATCTAAACCAAGCTATAGAAGCGGTAATAAACGATATTAAAAACTTTTGAAAGATTACTTGCACACGTTTGCGGATTACGACACTTTTACTCAATCTCAAAAAACTGGACTAATGTAGTGAGATTTCAAATTATACAAAAATGTGGTCAGTTTCCAAACATTGTCTTGTTACATGTTACAGTAACACGTCTAAGCACTGTCACATAAAAACTTAAAATGGTAAGATACATTAAATTGGTGTCGACTAAAACGTGATAAGCACCACAATTAAAAACTATTTATTCGATATTACGTATAAGCTATAACAAATCCAACGGTACATTTCAATTCCGAAAACAAAACTAGTAACAATGAGAGAAAAAAACACCTGGTTTATAATACTTGTGTACTTACAGCAGTACCTATGTAAAAATTAATTTACCAACACTTACAACTACAAAAATATTTTTAGAAATTCTCACTTACATTTAAGAGGAACTGGCAAAATAAATCCTGTATCTCCACTCCACTACATCTCTCGAGCTACAATTGAATACAAAAAACCAGATTTGGTCCGTATAAAATTCATGATGCCATTCCTATCAACTGGACAGAGCTAACCATACGCGTATTGGCGAGTAGCAAAAATATTAGTACACTATGCACACTAAACAATGGCTCAAAATATATTAAATCCACTAAATACCCGATAGTAAAAACAAATCCGCCTTTGTAACGGCAAAACCTCGTAGAAGCATTAAAACTTAAGAATCTAATAGAGTTTAAAACGAGTGGTGGCAGACCGCGAGCTCAGGTCACTGGCTCGAATATCACATAGAAACTATCAGGACGACCACCTTATTGTCCTCACTCTCCCTTAAATACTATTTGCAACTTAGTAAAACAACATCCCCATTAGATTAGTTCTAACAGGGAACAACGATGATATCAAAATATGATTAAAACTTTAGAATTAGAGTATTTGTGCATACAATGCGATCTGTTGGCGCCCACCGTGTTGATAATGCTTTTTATGCCATATAAACTATCCCGACACCCAAACCTTACCAACCTAAATGGACACACCAATTATTATGCTAAACAGTTTGTTCTAAACGAGGATTCTTTTACACCTTGCAAGGTTTCTGTAAACGCGTATTAGACGTTCTAGAAGCTTTAGGACCGTACCTAGAACTATCCTAACCCGACCGAGTAGCGGGCATATCAATAACATCTCTACAAACTAGCTTCGTTTAAAATAGATAAAAAACCAACTACGATACACCGATCTTTGCGAGAATAATCTAACAGTGATTTTATGAATATCTAACACATCTTTTTTTTGTAGTACAGTTATATTTTTTTTATAAATAGACATCCGTAAATTATTATCAAATTCAATAAAGCTCTAATATTGATCCACATTCATAAATTATCGAGACACTGAAGCATAATATTGTTATAAGTACAGAGGAACATTGTGATATCAAAATAAACTAAGTATTTTACCTTGAACATCACGAAGCTATACAACAGTTTGAAATTACGAGAGCCATCTCATTCCCAAGTTAACAGTCTTGCTAAATGGCGACTAAGCACCAACTACACACCCTAACACAATAATCTAGCTAGCGGGTTCTCTAAGGGGTGGCGCGTCACATAGTTTGTACATTCAGGATTATAGGAGCAAAAATAAGTTACGGATATATTAATCTAACCGTTGAAACTTTCTAGGCCATTACTGTTTTCAACGAAACAGAGCCCCAATATAAAATATCTGTGAAAATATACGGTCTAGTTCCACTAAATTCTCTAAACATCGATTACATTATAAACATAACATAAATAAATTCAACAGTGATATTCTTTTCATGCATTTCACTAACTACAAATTTTCTAGCGTTCGTAAAGTTTTCTTAGGTAAATAATTTGCATTATTGGACCTGGATTATACTATACTTGAACTGAGGTCGTTTCGTAGAGAGAAAGCTATGGAAACGACTCTCCAGTTTTCAAAGCAAAGTATTCGGCAGAGTTCGCTACCTAAATCCATATTTACTTAGCATTCTTGAGACATTATTTCCCTAGCACCTTACCAAAGTATACTCTGCGTATCTAGATTTCAGATAGCGAAGCGCGGTCCATTTTGTAAAGGACGAATTTTACACCATGAAGTTTTAGAATAATTCACTTACATTTTATTATACTCGTAGTAAGCGTTCAAAAAGTTGGCGTTAAATTAAGTACTGAATAGTTTTGGTATTTTTTTAGATATTTCTTGTTTTAGGACTAATTTAAGGACATTTTTAATATTAGGTAATATCACACAATATTCTTAGAGATATGCTGGTTAAGCGTTGGTCATAGAAAATCAGAAATCATAATAAAATAGCTTTTACCTTATAGGACAACTCAAACTTAGAATTAGATCAAACGTTAATATAATTCGTAGTATGAAGCATGGGGGTGAAATTGAGGGTAGAAATGCATCGGAAGGGAAGCTTACACTATTTGAAAATTCCATTTATGTGGACGGAAGGAACAATATTTGAGCTAAATAAATTTAAATTTTGAGATTGGGACATGCATTGCAAACCTTTAATAATAATCTAACTCACAGCCGTCAAACTTTTGATGGTATACGCTTTGTATATCGTTCGTTTGTCATAGGCCAATTTGCAAAAACGCGCACGTTATTACAATACTTATTATGTTTTCTACATTTGAGCATTTATACTCACACTTTACCGTTATTACCACATTCCTTCTTTATTAGGTTATACCAAAATTTATTATGCACTTCACGAATACACACTAACCAACTTACCATACCGTTGACGAAAGCACTTTTGAAGAAGAGGGCAAATTTATCTAGCGTACTTTAGGCAACGTTTTGTTGATAAGTGTAGTGTATTCTCAAGTACCCACACTTATTTAATAATATGGTGGAGGGTAGCTCGGCGCGAGGGCGCCGACAGTCGGAATAAACTCACGTTACGGAATGGCTGCCTATTATTTCTGCTACGACTACAATACCTAAATTGATATTTCTCAGTGGCGACGAAGATTAAAATTGTGCGTGCGAGTTTTTCTTTGTTTACGATGTCTATCGGAAAAATTGGGGAATTCGATATGAAGTGTGGTACGTGGTCATCGTACACGGACCGACTGGAAATGTATTTCAAGGTCAATGCCATAAAGGATGACTTGAAGCTGCCGACGTTGATATCTATCATGGGGGACAACGTCTACGAGTTACTAGTGAACTTGGCAAGTCCTAAAAAGCCCTCAGAGCTCGAATATGAGGAGGTGGTGCAGCTTCTACGAAATCATCTACAACCGAATCCGTCGCTGTTGGCGGAAAGGTTTCGATTCCGGCAGAGGAGGCAAGCCGCGGAAGAAACTACAGCAGATTACGTGGCGGAACTGAAGAGGATGGCGCGGTTTTGTAAATTCAATGACAAATTGGATGAAAATTTGCGAGATCAATTTGTCTGTGGAATAAGGAGTGACGTCACGCGTCAACGGTTATTTGCGGAAAAGAACGCGGACGCAATGACTTTTGCCAACGCAATGCAAGTAGCTCATTCCTTGGAGACTGCAGAGCGGGATGCGGCGGCGGTGGAGGCACGGGTTGTGCTGGAGACCGGTGACAAGGCGGAGGTGCATGCAGTCAGCACGCGCGTGACAATGCGGCGCCAGCGTGGCGGTGCGGGCGGCGGCGCCACCGCAGGTGCTTCGCAGCAAGGGCAGCGGCGGCGGACCGCTGGAGACCCCTGCAAATGTTGCGGAGCGGATCATGAATACGATGACTGTAAATACAAGAACTTCGTATGCAGCCGGTGCAGGCAACCGGGGCACCTGCGGCGCATGTGCACCGTCGGCGGTGGCGGCGCAAGGACCAGCAAGGCGGGACGGCCCGTGGCAGGCGGCGCGGCGCGGGGGTTCCACTACGGTGAGGCGACGCGCGACGGCGACCACACCGAGGAGGACTCCTTGTCGGACCAGGAGGAGGAGGAGGATTGCCTGGACTTACACCAGTTGTGTATAAGGGACTATAAGGCGGTGAGTTTGCCCATATCAATCGATGGTCAAGTTATTTCAATGGAAATAGATACCGGTACACCGATATCATGTATAAGCAAGAAACTTTATGATAGGTATTTTAGCTCCACAAAAATACGGACTCATGATTTGCGTCTAAAATTTATTGATGGTTCGAACATTCGACCATTAGGTGTGATTGTGCCTATGGTAGTTTATAAAGGAGTGCAGAAAAAACTAGAGTTGTTCATAATTCAAGACGGAACCACATCACTACTAGGCCGGCAATGGCTTACTGAATTAGGCATATCAATTCCCAGTTTTCAATGTAATAATGTAAAGAGCAGTAAAGATTCTAATATTAATTCTAATGTAAAAACGTTGTTAAACAGGTTTAAAGATTTGTTCGATGGCAGTCTGGGAAGGTTCACGGGCGGCAAGGCAACGCTGCGGGTGCGCGAGGGTGCTGCGCCGGTGTTCCACCGCGCTCGGCCGCTGCCATTTGCGCTGCGCGAGCGCATTGACGCGGAGCTGGACGCCATGCTGCGCGCGGGCATCATCGAGCCCGTCGACTGCTCCGACTGGGCCTCACCACTGGTTCCAGTCAACAAACCTGACGGTACACTTAGGATTTGTGTGGATTACAAGGCAACTCTAAATCCTGTTTTAATTATTGATCGATATCCGTTACCTAAAATTGATGAGGTTCTGGTAGGGTTGAACGGAGCACAGTTTTTTAGCAAAATAGACTTGTCACAGTCGTACAACCAAATTGAGCTGGATGAGTCCAAACAGTACACGGTTATAAATACGCATAGGGGGCTCTTTTGTTATAATAGGCTTGTTTTTGGGCTTTCGTCCAGCCCGGGTATATTCCAACGTATAATGACAAATATATTGAAAGGAATACCTAATGTAGCTGTGTTTATCGATGACGTCATCATCGGTGGTAGAACCGAAGCAGAACATCTAAAAGCGCTCGAAACCGTGTTCCAAAGGTTACTAAGTAGTGGGTTACGGCTAAAAAAATCTAAATGTGTGTTCCTCGTTCAAGAGGTTACCTACTTAGGATATGTTTTATCAAAAGATGGATTGAAAGCGGACCCAACCAAAATTTCAGCGGTATTGGAAATGGAAAAACCACAGAATATCACTGAACTGCGATCGTTCTTAGGGTTATGTAATTTCTTTGCAAAGTTTGTAAAGAATTTTAGTCAAAAATTAATACCGCTATACAATTTACTTCGGAAAAACGTAAAATGGCATTGGAGTAAAGAGTGCGAGCTAGCTTTTACAGAAATAAAGAAAACTTTAACGGGATCGCAGGTTTTATCACATTATGACCCGTCAAAAGAACTTATTGTGACGTGTGACGCGAGCGCAGCGGGGGTCGGGGGGGTGCTGTCTCAGCCGGACCGGGGCGGGGCGGAACGGCCGGTCGCCTTTGTGTCGCGTACACTTACTAGTGCAGAGAAAAATTACTCACAAATACACAGGGAAGCCTTAGCTATTATATACTGCATGAAAAAGTTTCATCAATACGTTTACGGGAGACGATTTACTCTGCGTACGGACCACAAACCACTAGTTTCAATTTTTGGACCAAATACAGGCATACCTACCATGACGGCGAGCCGAATGCAGCGGTGGGCTATAATATTATCAGCTTACAGTTATGATATCGAATATGTAAGAACAGACGTGAACAGTGCTGATTCGCTGTCGAGACTGCCGCTGCGCGATAACAAACCGGTTTCGCGAGTACTTCCAGAACAGACGTATTTGCATTTTGCTCAGGAGGCTTGTCTCCTAGATTATAACGAGATAAAAAGAAATACTTTAAAAGATCCAATTCTAAGTAGGTTGTTAATTTTCATTAGAGATGGTTGGCCTATTAATTGTGAAATTATTGGAATGCAACCATATTTTAATCGAAAAAATGAATTGTATGAAGAACTAGGATGCGTAATGTGGGGTCATAGGGTGGTAATTCCATTACCCTGTAGGGAAAAGGTTTTAAAAGTATTACATGAACCTCACATGGGGATAGTTAAATCTAAAGCATTGGCTAGGAGTTACGTTTGGTGGGCCGGAATTGATGAGGCAATCGAAGTCATGTGTAAGGCTTGCGCCACATGCGGGGCGCAGGCCGACGCGCCTCCGCGGCAGGCTCCGCGCCCCTGGCCGTATCCGTCTAGGCCGTGGTCTAGACTACACTTAGATTTCCTAGGCCCGATTTACGGTAAAATGTACCTAGTAGTAATAGATGCTACATCAAAGTGGTTGGAAGTATTTATGGTACCAAGTACGGCGGCGACTTCCACATTAGATAGATTGAATGAGTTGTGGAGTAGATGGGGCTATCCAAAGCAAATTGTTACTGACAATGGACCACCGTTTACGAGTAGGGAATTTGAGAATTTTGTTAAAACAAGGGCTATCGACCATATACTTACGGCACCCTACCATCCCGCTTCTAACGGAGCTGCTGAAAACGCAGTGAAAACTATTAAACGGGTAATTAGGAAGGCAGTCTTTGAAAAGAAAAATGTTAACGATGCGTTGAATACATTTTTACTATATTACAGAAATACTGAACATGCATCGACAGGGGAAAGTCCAGCTATGTTATTGCAAGGTAGGCGGTTGAGAACACGTTTAGATGCAATAAAACCGGATCGGGAAGTAAAAATGGTAAAATCACAACAGCGGCAAATAGAAAATGCGGGAGGGGCGAGTAGGTTGGTTAGTCCAGGTGAAGACGTGTGGTACAGACAATATTCTAAAACAGACAAATGGTTGCCGGGAAAGGTTGAATCTCGAGTTGGACCATCCAACTATAAGGTTATTGGTGAAGAAGGTGTTAGAGCTCATCGTCATATCGATCAATTAAAACGTAGGACTAGGAGCTCCTTGATCCACCCAGATGCTGAGGGTCCCGAGTTGGAATCTAAGGTTTTAACAGATAAAAAATTTGATGATGATGGGCTAGTGGTGGACCAGTCGGGGAAGCCGGCCTCTCATGAGAGCCGGAGGAGCCCGGCGAAGGAGGCCTCGCCGCTCGTGGCGGAACCTGAACCCCGTGAACCTCCGCCAGATCTGTCAATCGAGAAGAATGCGCCAAGGTCTCGCCCCATGAGACAATGTAAATTAAATAAACCAAATTATAAGTTATAAGGTTGCCATTGTTTATATAATGAACGTAGTTTTAAGTGGTTATTGTTAGTAGTTTGTAAGTCTATAATGTACACAAGTAATCTAGATTAAGTGTGGAGGATTGTAGTGTATTCTCAAGTACCCACACTTATTTAATAATATGGTGGAGGGTAGCTCGGCGCGAGGGCGCCGACAGTCGGAATAAACTCACGTTACGGAATGGCTGCCTATTATTTCTGCTACGACTACAATACCTAAATTGATATTTCTCAATAAGTTCCAATATAATTTACTAATCCGTAAGTATAATTTGTCTAGCTAACCACAGAATATTTTTGCATCGTCAAGACAAAGTAAATATATTTCTATTTGTCCAAAGCAATGCCCCAATCTAGCGACCTAAACGAAGAAGCTGGAATTGGCACTTTCGATAAATTAATTCATTTTTTATTAGAAAAAACAAAAGGCAAGCCGATTTCTATAAAGATAAAATGCCTTGCGACAAAACGTTGTTTAAATTTGATTATCATCGTCAATTTCATAGTTCATTTCATTTTAGAGTAGTTAGGACAACGTTTTATACGAACTTTGACAAGGCTTAAACGAAATCGCTCGCATGTAACCAGTCAATTTTTAAACAAAATAATTAATTTAAAAGTAAATTCATTTTCTATAAATAACTGTAAATATAATCTGTGTCCAATGAAAACTAAATAATAAAAATAATCTATTTGATAGCCATCGCTAGTCTAATAGTTGATTCAAACAAGTAACAAATTCTCAAAAGTACCTTGGTTTTGCGCGAATATCCCATTATTGAAAGACAGCGATTCTGAGGTAAATAGTTACAATAATATGGCAACTACGGAAACGCCGCGGAATAATAAAATAAGTGGAGGTGGCATAACATATCTTGCAAAGTCATGTTCATATTTAATTTGGGCAAATAAATATAATACCTCAATTGCCAGTATAAAACACTGGAATAACTTGATATTAAGAGCAATATAAAATATTATTAATGTTCGTGAGTGAGACATATTTTGATAACAGATCATTAGAAGAAACTTTGGAAAATGTGAAACTTATATATGCTTTGAATAATAAGAGCTAATATACCAAGTCCACTTATTTCTTTACCCGCGAGAAAAAACAGTGAAGTAAAACCTGTGTAAATAATTATGTAACGAAGAAATAATTAACTAACTATAATAAGCTATAAAATATTGTGCTAACGTGAATAAAAATATTTTCCCTAACCGCTTAATACTATTTTTCTCTAACGTTGATTGTACTAACATTCTAAATAAAAATTTCAAGTGAATATGGAAGCGTTAATGCAGGATTGGTTTAATAATTTTAAATTTTAGTATTTTTTTTTAAACTAATAAAAATAGGTAGTTTACCATACCATAATTAAATTTCGTTTAAAAGTAACCGAATAAATAATATTAAATTTCAGTAACAAATTAAATAAGCAGTACCGAGCGATCAAAAATTCCGGACGGAAGACCAAAAAGCCGGACAAGTCCGGTCAATTCCGGATGTATGGTAACCCTACTTACACATTCGTCTTTTAAAATATTGTTTGTAATAAATAGTGATGTAAAAAACGTTGACTCTTACGTATTCAATCAAACCAATCCTGACAATCAGTTTATAAATTAAAAATAAACAAATAATAACAATCGGAAATGCATTAAAAATAACTTAATAAAACTAAAAAAATGAAATATATTTGTACATGACAATAGCTTAAGGTCAAAAATGCATGCACACATTTTGAAGGCACTACCTACCACCTAAGAGTAAGAATTATTGAATGCGATACCACTAGCCTTGATGGCTCCTCATACAGGCTATAGCCAGATAACTTAGACTCTCAGACTCAGTGGTAGCTAGAGTCTAGAGAAAAAAAAAGAAAAAAAATAACTGTCATTTTTCCTAATTAGTATTGCCAGCTAAAATGCTAACAGATAAAATTATGTAGGTATTATTAGTTGATAATTTTGACAGAACCGAAGATTTTGAAGAAGACTAGTTTAGATAATAAATTATTTCTAGAAAGCAAGGTGTTATTCACTATTAATTATTTTTTTGCAGTTCTACTCGGTCATTGGCACCTGTGTACCACACTACCTAAATAACACCAATTTGGGGAAACCCGTATATTCTAGCAACACTGAAAAAACATTTTCACTTAGTCTATTACTATGAAAGTTTTTTTCACATAGGTTATTAAATGAGATAGAAAACCTTTGTGCACAGTAAAAAGACTTTGCTATTTGTTGTCCCTATTTTCTAACACGTATTATAATAAGATAGAATGGGACAGCTATTGCCTAAAAAGCAAATGGAACATTTTTGGCAGGTTTCATGCAAAATATGACTATGTATTAAAAATATTATATAATTCTAACCGGCTTTTTAGTCTAATAATTCATTTTGGCGAATATTATCAACGAACTCGTGCGATTTACAATTAAAATTCTGAATCGCAACGCTAATATAACGCACTAAAATAAGAATTGACGAAAACCACAATCCTATCAAAAACAACTCAGCAGGAGCGAGCTTTTATTACTAATCATAAGAAAAATACGTTTGTATGAAATAAGCGACCATTCAACTCGATTCCTTATGAATTCAACTCGATTCTTTAAGAATTCAATCGATTTTTTTCTACTAATATGTTTACTGCATTATTATTTTCATAACTAGTGTGGTGAAAGGGTAATAGTGTGCCTTAAAGGCTCTTTTTTACACCTTTGAGTCTTTGAACTTTTAGGTTCTAAGTAATACCGGTTTCCTCACGTTTTCAATTGCCTTTTGACTCTAGTACTGGTATAACATGAAAAATTCATTGATGCACGATCGGATGCGAACCCACGACCTCACGGTCGGCGGGACCTACTAGTCCACCAGAGCCCTACATTATAATAATCGATGAGTTTAGCTCGCAACCTGCTTGCCATTCGAATTCCAACCTTAACGACACAATTCTATCCATATCAATTCCACGGTAGTTCAAAAGCACTTACTATCTACAAATTCAACCGTTAAATAAACCAATTACACTTAACCTAATAGTTTTCAACTTTTTTCCATATAATTTTTTAGCACGAATGATAAATATAATGTCGAATATATTAACAGAGATACATCACATTGAAAGGGTTGCGTTTTGGTGTGAACGAAATTGTACCCCGTATTCACAAACAGAGGAAATTTCGAAACGGCTCCAACGATTTTCATAAAATTTTGTATGCAGGGGGTTTCGGTCTTTCGAAATCGATCTAGCTAGATTTCATTTTTATAAAACGTCGTTTTATCCGTGTTTTCAGCAATGTAAAACTGCTACTGTTTTACCAACACAGCAACACTCAAGCTACTTGACAATAGATGGCGTTGCTAAGCAAACGTCGTATTAAAACCGGTCACCCAGGTACTCGTTATTGTACTAATAAATAGTAATGTTATAAACCATAATGCACCCTTTAGGAGTTGAAAAATTCTTAAACAAACCCTCTAAATTTGGGCATTCTACGACCTATGGTTTACGCTGTACGTCGACTTTACTGTCAATCAATCACCTACCGATTAATACGACGATTAATTAAACGGCGATTAATTAATGAAATCTTCCAACAGTTTGTGAATAGGGGCGTAATGTAGTTTTCTTATCCTGTCACTAGTTCTCTCGAACTAGTGAGGTGAAAGGTTTAAAGTGCGCCTAGAGCCTCCTTTACTGCACTATAGTGAAGTGACTAGAATCTAGCTTCAATCGATTATAAAAGTACATCGATTGTAGAAATCGTAGAATCGATAATTCATTACACAATCGATTTTTTTTTTCCTTCAGCTGCCTCATAAACATCCCTATTATATAACTTAAAATGCAATGTTCCTTCAATATTCAATCATCAAAAACAGCTTTGGCAGTACAGAATAACAGACGAAATTAATTTTATGTATATACGTATGCTATTTCGTTCACACCAACACTATTTGGCAAGTAAATTCTACCAGCCCAAGGAAATCTTCACCTAATACTTTATTAAAACATTAGCGAAGCAATGATTATTTATATAAAGCATTTCAGTGTTACCACCAACGACATTATAAAATCTAACCTAACACATTGAGTAATATATTTTTCGCTATATTTTTTCTCTTTTATATAATTTACGTGGTCTCTATTACACCTGTGTTTCCAGATTATATAAATTCACTTTTAAATGGCAACATCTAAATCGTCAGAGTGATAAATGTTGTGTTGCCATCTTAAATGCATTTGAATAGAAAAGTGAATGTAAGTTTATGATATGACATCAAAGATTGCCACTTCCCATCGAATAATCTAATATCTAATGAGCACATAATAATATTGAGTTCTGCTTAATTAGCAGGATATGTGCTGAAATTACTATAGGTCATAACATAAGGGCGAGTTATTTATATCCCCTTTGGTAATTCAACTTTGTAAAGACGTAATTTTTGCACTATTCTAGAGCTTGGAAAACTCCTATTGAGATAGCATAGGCTGGAAACTCTTTTGTGATTGGAAAATCGCTACTATTGGAATATCATAATCCAATTCTAACATAACCAAATTCAATTGAAAACATTTTTGCTCAGAATTTTCAATAGAACTCAGCTGTGCTTTTTTATATCTATTTCCATCTTAACTTTTCAAGCGTAACTTATAAATAATCTGTTATAATTTCTAAATGTTTATACTGGCAATACTTTACAATATTAACCCGACTACAGTTAAAAGCGACCCCAACATTTACGCTTTAAGCAATTTCGCTTCTGAAGCAAATGGATATGTCATTCTGCTTTCATGCTACAATTATTACCTTCATAAAGTATTACCAGTAGGTCTACCATAAGTTTTCACAATCTACACTCGCTAGCGACTGTAGTTAAAAAAAATGTATGAAAACTTGTACAGCGCCTCTAGCGGATAGTTGGGTACTAAAACGTCACGTAGTTAACTCATAGTACTACAGCGACTGTAGTTTGCGCTTCATTAATTTGCTTAGAATTTGGTACCACGAGTAACAATTTTGACAGATGTTATAATAACGTACTATTACTACTGTAGTAACGTCAGCCGATCTAAATGTGACAACTCATGGTAGACGTACTGTTTTCATGCTACAATTTCAACTTCATAAAGTATTACCAGTAAAACCCTGTAGTAAACCTTGCGGCTCGCTTCGCTTACCGGTTCTTACGTTGAATTGTCACAGGGTGAGAGCATCAGTTAATCGGGCCGGTAGCGAGGTAATGGTACGGGTGTCGGTTGTGCATAAACCGAGTATCGTACCTCTGGTTCCGATAGAAATCGTTTCTCTGCAAGTGTTTCTTGTAGTTCGCTTGGCGACGCTCCCGTTTCTCCTTGTCGGTTAGTTTGGCTTGGGGTTTGGCGATGGACGCTTGACTCGCGTCCGCGGTAGTTTTCTTCTGTGAATAGGTTTACTTTACAAAACAATAAGAGAACCTTACATTTAGTACGAGATCCGGCTGCAAAATTATGCACTCATCGAGTATTTGCTAACGCATATTTATGACCATCATTATCTTCCTGCTCTTATCCCACTTTATGTGGGGTCGGCACAACATTGTGATCTTCTTCCATTTCCCTCTGTCATTCGTCATCTCAGTACTCACTCCTTTCTTACTCATGTCATCTTTCACACAGTCCATCCATCTTTTCTTTGGCCTACCTCTACCCCTGTATCCATCCACATTCATACCTAACACTCTCCTTATCACATGACATTCATCTCTTCTCATAACATGCCCATACCACGCATATTTATGACCAGGAGAATATATATCTACCAGGTAACCTGTTAGAGTGCATAATTTTGCAGCCGGATCTTAGACTAATTAACATAGGTATTTGAGTAACGTAAACTATGTTTTTAAGCTTACGCGATCCGAACACATTATTATTAGTATTAAACGGATATACAGTCGTGGTCAACTAATTAGGGACACTCTTTGGTTAAACCGAATTGTGAATTTATTTTTTATTTTCCAACGAGTCTAAACCATATTCCATATCTCTTACATGTAAGTATAATTAGTCATTTATGTGCCCGATTATACAAACAATAACAACTTCTTAAACATTAAACCTCTTTACAGTATAGCTGATAGATTATCGTAGTGCTATTTGTTCAAATAATGCTGGCTGGCCATTTAATTAGGGACACTGAGATATTGCGTTCTATTTTCAAAATTTGAATCTCAATACTTTTTTACTTCTTCTCTTATTGTTTCGTGGTAGTTTTGGCGGCAATCCCGATATTTATTTTAAGTTTTGAAAAATATTTTGAAGAAAAATGGGTAAAAATAAAAGTTGCGATCCAACACTACGAAAAATTATCATGAAGTTTGTTGTCGAGCATGGTTGGCCATACCGAAGGATAGCAGAACATTTAAATTGTTCAAAAACTATGGTATACAATGCAGTGCAACATGTCAGACGCAATAACACAGATTTAAATGTGCCCAGAACAAAAAGATCGAGAAAAACAACTCCGCAAGAAGATAGAATGATAGCCAGGTTAGCTAAGAAAGATCCGTTTCTAGGCTCTATTTTAATTAAACACGAAGTGTTTGGGACAGACGAAAGAGCTGGTGTCTCAGCTAGGACCGTTCGACGACGTCTGGTAGAAGCAGGGTTGTTCGGAAGAGTGGCTCGCAAAGTACCGTTGTTGAAGAAAGAACATAGAAATGCTCGTTTGGCGTTTGCACGTAAATATGGACATTGGACCTACGCCCAATGGCAACATGTATTATTCTCTGACGAGACCAAGGTTAATTTGATTTCTTCAGATGGAAGGCAATACGTACGGCGTCCAGTAAAAGCGGAAATGAATCCTAGATTCACAAAAAAGCAGGTAAAACATGGCGGTGGAAACATTAAAATGTGGGGTTCATTTTCTGGACGTGGAGTGGGACCTGTGAGGAAAGTTCAGGGTAACTTAGACCAACATCAATACAAGGCAATATTGGAGGAAACGATGCTTCCCTATGCTGAGGAGCATCTCCCTATTATATGGACGTTTCAGCATGATAACGACCCAAAACATACCGCCCGTTCAGTCAAGTCGTTTCTTACCAGTCAGTCAGTATCGGTGCTAGATTGGCCAGCAAATAGCCCGGACCTTAACCCAATCGAGCACCTTTGGCACGAAATCAAGAAAAAAGTAGCCACTTATCGTACCACAACTTTAGATGAACTTAATGAAGCTTTTTGTGAGGCATGGGCAAACATTCCTGTCGAAACATGCCAGAAACTGATAATGTCTATGCCACATCGGTGTCAAGCGGTAATTACTAACAAAGGTTTTGCTACTGGGTACTGATTTTACACGTAATAAAATGGAGCTGTTAAAGATATTATAATACTGCAGATTATTAGTTTTGTTTAACTCTATTTTTCATTATAGTTTACTGTCCTTAATTAAATGTCCAGCTACAGAATTATACCTTAAAATTGAATACATGTTCAACCTTTGATATTAAATACTTTTTTCTATTTATTTATTCTTTTATTTACAGCCATTTAAAGCATAATAATCGGACCAAATTATGCAAATAATAGTTACTGAGAAATCAATAGGGTTTTATATTTGTATGTACATAACCGGTTATTGTTCTTCACTATCTTGCATGTCCCTAATTAGTTGACCACGACTGTATATCGCGTTTTATTGACCTATTTTTTTCCGACGTTTCGACAGGTTTACACACTGTCGTGGTCACGGGTGGACTCGGGCTAACGTCGGGAAAAAATAGGTAAATAAAACGCGATAAATATTCATTTATACTAATAACTAGCTGATGCCCGCAGCTTCGCCCGCGTGAATGTCGATTATCGCGACTTTTCATACAAACTTTCATCCCCTATTTTATCCCCTTGGGGGTAGAATTAATCAAAATCCTTTCTTAGCGGATGCCTACGTCATAACATCTACCTACATGCCAAATTTCAGCCCGATCCGTCCAGTGGTTTGGGCTGTGCGTTGATAGATCACTATGTCAGTCAGTCAGTCACCTTTGAGCTATATACATATTATATTTATATAGCTATATGTATATTTAGATAATAACGTGCGATAATAAAGAGCGCTGGTGGTGTAGTGGTAGCACCCCGGCCTCACGATCCGAAGGTCGTGGGTTCAAACCTGGTCGTGCACCAATGAGTTTTTCCATTCAAAAAATTGATGTGCGCAATGCCAGTGCTCTTAAACGGTGAAGGAAAACATCGTGAGGAAACCGGCATACCCTAGAACCAATAATTCGAAGGTGTGTGTCATAGGTTAGTATTCTTAAAAGCGGCGATGGGCTTGCAACCTGTCACGTACGGAATACTAACTACTGTGCAAAATGTGGGCATGTACCAAATGTCATGTTTGGACTTGCCTCTGACTACCCCCTTTAGATATCCTCAAAGATCTAAGTAACCAAAGATCTGAGGAGATATCTACCGAGCCCGGGGATTACAGTCGTGATCATTTTTTTTTATTTTTTTTTTTAATAACGTAAGCTATTTAGATAATAACGTAGGTTTTGTCTACAGTTTAAAGGTCTTACCTCTTTGTTCTCGCTGCCCGGTTTGGAATTGGCATTCGAGTTATCGGGTGATGTCTGCTTCACAGGTGTTGTTTGCGGCGTATTAGTCATTGTTTCAGCCTGAAAAGTATAAAATTTAGTTTATTTTATTTCCAACTTTGATAAATAATTGGGATGAATCAGCTCCAACTCTGCTAGGTATTCCTTACAAAATTAACAAGGATCATACAAAAAAGCGCTAGGGCCCAACGAGTTTCTTGTCAGTTCTTCTCGGACTGGGGATAGGACTGGAACTGGCACTTAGACTCACCTAGTATGTAAGACGTTTCAAAGTAATCCCTGTGATTCTATTGAAAATAAATATATTTTGATTTTGATTTTTAACAATTATATTTACTGACTTCTGGCTCCGCTAATATCTTTATACACACAAAACGAGTTAAATATACGGGTTCTGTTTGCTAAAAACCCTAACATTATTTCCTTTTGCTTTAATGTTTTTCTACAACAAATATGATTCTTATCAGTATTATTATTTTATTTTTAATTTCATGGGGATTAATGTACTTTTTAGTTCACTAATCCCCATTACGAGTTTGCATCAGCAACGGGGAATAATGAACAAAAAGTTCACTAATCCCCGTTGACGGGGATTGTCAATGGGGATTAGTGGAATAAGCCTCTTCATAAACTCGTATTATTCTGACCTTTTTTTCTTTAAGTTTGATGAAAATTAAACAGTTTAACTTGACTTATCTCTTATCTTTAAACCAAGCCAGTACCCCAGCAGTGGGAACATCAAACAGCTGATCATAATAATGAGGATATAGATCAGAAATATCCAAACGTCTGCGCAGAAAAACAGAAAAGGTTCTCCAGTACTATTTTTATAAGTTTGGCTTTGTTGTGGTTTGCGAGAAATAAATATATTTTACTAGCTTCTGCCCGCGGCTTCGCCCGCTAGATACCTTGAAAAACAAAAAAATATATCCCACGGGAGCCGTTTATTTTTCCGGGATAAAAAGTAGCCTATTATTCCAGACCATAATCTATATCTGTGCCAAAACTCATTCAGATCCGTTCAGTCGTTTTAGCGTGAAAGAGTAACAAACATCCAGACATCCAAACAAATATCCCATCAAAAACATAAATGTGAAATGATAGCCAAGTTCAATAAGTATGCTTTAGTCGTTGACTTCGGCGACAAAAGAAGTGAGATCTAAACGGGTGCCAAGTACAATGGTCAGTCCTAAAACTTATTTATAACAATATGAAATATGTTTAACAACTTTAAAATATCATTTCATCTTATAACTTAGGATATTATATTGAAGCCTAAGGTCTAACTTGGCTAGTTTTCGAGTACGAATTATATTAGGTAAAGGTAGCCTTTGCAAGTTTTTTATTTCACTATTACCTGCGCCTTTTCGTCGTAAGGAGGGGGCGCCAGCGCGACTGTGAGAGTGAGATCGCACCACATCGCGCATCTCGCTCTACGCGCCGACACGCAAAGGTTTTTCACAGCCTCCGCTAACTGTAGTATTGCTGTACAGAAAATAACAATGGTCAAATACACTTGTATCTACAAGGTGTCTCCGGTAATACAAAGTTTAATTTGCAAAATGAGAAAACACAATTCTTATATATTTTTAAAATTACGCAATCTGAAATTAACTGGGTATTTATCGCGTTTACCTATTTTTTTCGACGTTTCAATAGGTTTACACGCTGTCGTGGTCACGGGATGAAAAAAATTGGGTGATTTTACGCTAAAAATTAAAAGTGATCGTTGTCTCCAACAAAACGAGGGAAAACTTGAAATGTCATTAAAAAGAAAAATATCTTATCATATCCCATGACCACGACAGTGTGAAAACCTGTTGAAACGTCGGGAAAAATAGGTAAATATAACGCTATTTGTCGCATAAAACACAATTTGTGTTCTATTGACAAGATATTTTAATGACATTTCACCTTATTCTTTGTTTTTTGGAGACAAAGGTCACTTCATTTTTAGCGTAAAACCACCTAATTTTTAGCGTAAAACCACCTAATTTTTAGCGTAAAACCACCTAATTTTTAGCGTAAAACCACCTAATTTCTTTTGTATTTAGAGATCAATGACTTCATGTCTACTTACGGTCATTGGCACTGGTGCGAGGGTTGTGATGGGTAGGGTGCAGTTCTACTTACGGTCATTGGCACTGGTGCGAGGGTTGTGATGGTTAGGGTGCAGTTCTACTTACGGTCATTGGCACTGGTGCGAGGGTTGTGATGGTTAGGGTGCAGTTCTACTTACGGTCATTGGCACTGGTGCGAGGGTTGTGATGGTTAGGGTGCAGTTCTACTTACGGTCATTGGCACTGGTGCGAGGGTTGTGATGGTTAGGGTGCAGTTCTACTTACGGTCATTGGCACTGGTGCGAGGGTTGTGATGGTTAGGGTGCAGTTCTACTTACGGTCATTGGCACTGGTGCGAGGGTTGTGATGGTTAGGGTGCAGTTCTACTTACGGTCATTGGCACTGGTGCGAGGGTTGTGATGGTTAGGGTGCAGTTCTACTTACGGTCATTGGCACTGGTGCGAGGGTTGTGATGGTTAGGGTGCAGTTCTACTTACGGTCATTGGCACTGGTGCGAGGGTTGTGATGGTTAGGGTGCAGTTCTACTTACGGTCATTAGCACTGGTGCGAGGGTTGTGATGGTTAGGGTGCAGTTCTACTTACGGTCATTAGCACTGGTGCGAGGGTTGTGATGGTTAGGGTGCAGTTCTACTTACGGTCATTGGCACTGGTGCGAGGGTTGTGATGGTTAGGGTGCAGTTCTACTTACGGTCATTGGCACTGGTGCGAGGGTTGTGATGGTTAGGGTGCAGTTCTACTTACGGTCATTAGCACTGGTGCGAGGGTTGTGATGGTTAGGGTGCAGTTCTACTTACGGTCATTAGCACTGGTGCGAGGGTTGTGATGGTTAGGGTGCAGTTCTACTTACGGTCATTAGCACTGGTGCGAGGGTTGTGATGGTTAGGGTGCAGTTCTACTTACGGTCATTAGCACTGGTGCGAGGGTTGTGATGGTTAGGGTGCAGTTCTACTTACGGTCATTAGCACTGGTGCGAGGGTTGTGATGGTTAGGGTGCAGTTCTACTTACGGTCATTAGCACTGGTGCGAGGGTTGTGATGGTTAGGGTGCAGTTCTACTTACGGTCATTGGCACTGGTGCGAGGGTTGTGATGGTTAGGGTGCAGTTCTACTTACGGTCATTGGCACTGGTGCGAGGGTTGTGATGGTTAGGGTGCAGTTCTACTTACGGTCATTGGCACTGGTGCGAGGGTTGTGATGGTTAGGGTGCAGTTCTACTTACGGTCATTGGCACTGGTGCGAGGGTTGTGATGGTTAGGGTGCAGTTCTACTTACGGTCATTGGCACTGGTGCGAGGGTTGTGATGGTTAGGGTGCAGTTCTACTTACGGTCATTGGCACTGGTGCGAGGGTTGTGATGGTTAGGGTGCAGTTCTACTTACGGTCATTGGCACTGGTGCGAGGGTTGTGATGGTTAGGGTGCAGTTCTACTTACGGTCATTGGCACTGGTGCGAGGGTTGTGATGGTTAGGGTGCAGTTCTACTTACGGTCATTGGCACTGGTGCGAGGGTTGTGATGGTTAGGGTGCAGTTCTACTTACGGTCATTGGCACTGGTGCGAGGGTTGTGATGGTTAGGGTGCAGTTCTACTTACGGTCATTGGCACTGGTGCGAGGGTTGTGATGGTTAGGGTGCAGTTCTACTTACGGTCATTGGCACTGGTGCGAGGGTTGTGATGGTTAGGGTGCAGTTCTACTTACGGTCATTGGCACTGGTGCGAGGGTTGTGATGGTTAGGGTGCAGTTCTACTTACGGTCATTGGCACTGGTGCGAGGGTTGTGATGGTTAGGGTGCAGTTCTACTTACGGTCATTGGCACTGGTGCGAGGGTTGTGATGGTTAGGGTGCAGTTCTACTTACGGTCATTGGCACTGGTGCGAGGGTTGTGATGGTTAGGGTGCAGTTCTACTTACGGTCATTGGCACTGGTGCGAGGGTTGTGATGGTTAGGGTGCAGTTCTACTTACGGTCATTGGCACTGGTGCGAGGGTTGTGATGGTTAGGGTGCAGTTCTACTTACGGTCATTGGCACTGGTGCGAGGGTTGTGATGGTTAGGGTGCAGTTCTACTTACGGTCATTGGCACTGGTGCGAGGGTTGTGATGGTTAGGGTGCAGTTCTACTTACGGTCATTGGCACTGGTGCGAGGGTTGTGATGGTTAGGGTGCAGTTCTACTTACGGTCATTGGCACTGGTGCGAGGGTTGTGATGGGTAGGGTGCAGTTCTACTTACGGTCATTGGCACTGGTGCGAGGGTTGTGATGGTTAGGGTGCAGTTCTACTTACGGTCATTGGCACTGGTGCGAGGGTTGTGATGGTTAGGGTGCAGTTCTACTTACGGTCATTGGCACTGGTGCGAGGGTTGTGATGGGTAGGGTGCAGTTCTACTTACGGTCATTGGCACTGGTGCGAGGGTTGTGATGGTTAGGGTGCAGTTCTACTTACGGTCATTGGCACTGGTGCGAGGGTTGTGATGGTTAGGGTGCAGTTCTACTTACGGTCATTGGCACTGGTGCGAGGGTTGTGATGGTTAGGGTGCAGTTCTACTTACGGTCATTGGCACTGGTGCGAGGGTTGTGATGGTTAGGGTGCAGTTCTACTTACGGTCATTGGCACTGGTGCGAGGGTTGTGATGGTTAGGGTGCAGTTCCCGCTTCCTCGCCGCTTGGACGCTCGCCACCGCGTTGCGCCAATTTAGCATCGCGTTCTCCACCTCCTTGTGAGGTGCTCTGAAAAAGAAGATTGAGTGAATGAATGAATTAATGAATTAATTAATGGCAATACAGGCTTGCCTAGTAATAATAATAATAATAATGATAATGCTGGGCAATCCACACAGCATCATCTAGCCCCAAAGTAAGCTACTCAAAGCTTGTGTTATGGGAACTAGATAACTGATATATTTAATACATTATATACATAGATAGATATTTTTTTATTATACATAGAAAACACCCAGACCAACGGAACAAATTTCTGCAGATCGTACACAAATTTGTTCCGCGGCGGGAATCGAACTCGCAACCTCTTGCGTCGCAGGCGGACTCTCGCCCGCTGCGCCACTGAGGTCGTCAAAGTGCGAAGACCGCTGTGAGCTCAAATCTTATAAAATTCTAGCAGCATCCAATTTTATGCATTTGAACTTTTTGTATTATATTAGTCTATTTTAACTTTACGTATTTGCATGCTGAATTTTTTTTTCATTTTTCATTTAATTAATGAGTGAAAAAGCGACTCAGTAACTCGTAGACTAATGGAACTCCTAAAAACCGTGTAATTTTAATTTTTAAATACATTTCTGACAATATTTTCTTCTACCGTCTTCTGATATGTTCTACATAGACTCTACATTTATTCTACTCTACATACATTCTTCTGACATGTTTACATACAAGTTATACATACATTCTACATTTTATTCTAGATCATCATCATCATCATCACCCTATAGCAGTCCACTGCTATATATTTATATATTATTCTAGATACATTCTTAGAATTCTTATAAGCGGCGATGGGCTTGCAACCTGTCACGTACGGAATCCTAACTACTGCAAAATGTGGGCATGTACCAAATGTCATGTTTGGACTTGCCTCTGACTACCCTCTTTAGATATCATCAAAGATCTAAGTAACTAAAGATCTGAGGAGATATCTACCGAGCCCGGGGATTACAGTCGTGATCATATTTTTTTTTTTTTTTTACATTCTTAGATACAAGATTTGAGTAGCTTACTTTGGGGCTAGATAATGTTGTGTGGATTGTCCAGCATTATTTATTTATTTATTCTTCATTCATTCCTCATACATTCTAAATTCACTCTTCATTCATTCCACATACAAGTTATACATACATTTCCGACATATTCTTTACATCCTCCCGCCACGTGTTAGGTTGGAAAGTGTTGGGGTCAGTCTCCTTATCTGGTATGTTCTCTTGTCCCCGTTTCAGCACGGTGATCTTATTCTCTTCAGGTTTGTTCCTCTTGTTCTGCGCGACGCTGACGCTCGCTCGGAGAGTTTCCATCTTACCCATTAGGGTCAATACCTAGAATGGTAAAAACAACATTTTAGTGATGTTATAAACTGGCAGTTTTACCCGCAGTTTTTTTTTTATTTGGTACAGATAATAGTCTAGCTTGAGAAAGGACATAGGCTACTTTTTAACACGAAAGCATGTAAAGGGTTGAAATAGGGGATGAAAGTTTGTATGGGGGGAAACGCATGGATAAGACACCCTGGGCGCAGTCAGGTTTTGGATGGGTGACTGCCTCTCATTGCACTCCATAGAAATCATTACATTCTCATCGACTATAATATAATATTACAGGGACGAAAGTTTCGTATGAATTGAATAGGCTCCGAAACTAATGGACCGATTTGAAAAATTCTTTCACAAACGTTTAGGACGAACTTTCAAGATTAAAGCGGGTATTACACTACCCAATTTTAAGTGACCCTTACCCAAACTCTTTATTTAATCTGTGCCCTAACTAAGAGTGGTGTAACAAGAGTTAGAGCGTAAGAATTAAAGTAAGAGGCAAGACCTCCCTAACTACCGCGCCTACTACACGTATAGTGTAATACCCGTGCTATATTTTATGTAGGTACCACGCGGGCGAAGCCGCGGTCGGAAGCTAGTAGTCTATAAGCTATATTTATTACCTTGGTATGTTCCCTCAGCATGTCTACAGTGAGTCTGTCTACTCTGGTGGGGCAGGGCGGCAGGCGCGGCACGGGTATAGAGTTAGACGAGCTAACGGCTCTCCCGGGATACGCTAACGCCAGTCTCGCTTCCGTTCGTTTACGCTCCCGCTCGAGCTGTCGCCACTGCTCGTAGCACATGTCTAGGCGGGCGTGGAGTACGCCTGATGACGTAGCTGCGTTTCTGAAAGGAATTTAAGTCCATATGATTGACTGGCCTCACAGCTCAGTTGGTAGTAGCTCTGCCTTCTGCGCTGCAGGTTGTGGGTTCGATCCCCACCCAGGATAAACATTTGTGTGATGAACACAGATGTTTGTTCTGTGTCTGGGTGTGATTATCTATTTTATGTATGTATTTACAAAAACAACAAGCTTACAAGTACAAGCTTTGCTTAGTTTGGGGCTAGATAGCGTTCGTTGTGTAAATTGTCAAAAAAATATTATTTTTATTATTATTTTTTTACTGAAAAGAACGGAAATTTCTAGTACTTTCCCGCTAAAACTATTGTCTAATGAGGTTATTAATTAAGCTTATTAATATTAATGAGCCCCACAAAATGCCTTAAAGAAATATTATTAATATTAATAATCCCAACACCACACCTCAAATAGAAACAAGACACGTGTTTCGCTTCTCCACGAAGCATCCTCAGGACCGTTGACTCGCTCCGCACTGGTGTTGCTCCACCGAGCGCCGAGAGAAAAGTACTTTCCTCTCGGATGCTTCGTGGAGAAGCGAAACACGTGTCTCGTTTCTATTTGAGGTGTGGTGTTGGGATTATTAATATTAATAATATTTCTATAAGGCATTTTGTGGGGCTCATTAATATTAATAAGCTTAATTAATAACCTCATTAGACAATAGTTTTAGCGGGAAAGTACTAGAAATTTCCGTCCTTTTCAGTATTCGTAATGGATTTCCGCAAAGTCACGCCTGAATCAATCTTTTTTTTTTTTTTTTTTTTAATATTATATGAGCCTGCGGTATTTAATCCTTCTAGTTCCAAAGAGCTAATGGCATGAGGAGTGGCCAACTTTGGTGACGGCGTTGGATAAGCTTAAATTTTGTTGGGGCATGTTAGCCAATTTGTTCTATACTGTGACGTCATAGAACTGTTGAAACTTTTTTATCTGTATTTCAATGGTAGGAATAATGGAACGAAAACTAGCCCATTTGTTCTATAGAACTAATATTATCTGGTAACTTCCATTTGTTCTATAGAAATGTTGGTCCATAAAAGCAGTTTGTTGTAAAAAATCTAGTAAGTATTCAAATGTCACACTCAATGAACGGAAAAAAAATTAAAATATTTCTTCATTCAGTTAATTCGAAGGCGTGTGTCATAGATTAGTACCTATTCTTATCGGCGATGGGCTTGCAACCTATTGCACGTACGGAATACTAAACTGTGCAAAATGTGGTCATGTGCCGAATATCATGTTTGGACGTGTCTCTGACTACCCCCTTTAGAAATCTTCAAATATCTTATACCTTTAAACGAGCAATTCTTGTATATATATATATATATATATATATATAATTGGAATATCGGAAACGGCTCCAGCGATTTTCATGAAATTTAATATGCAGGGGGTTTCGGGGGCGATAAATCGATCTAGCTAGGTTTCATTTTTAGAAAACGTCGTTTACCAATAAAAAAAACCGAGCAAAGCTCGGTCGCCCAGGTACTAATAATAATGATACCAAATTTCACACATCGAAACTCCAAAAATTGATTAAAGCATTCTTTCTCTCTTCTTTCATTTCAGCAGAAATTCCTTAGTTCCTTGTCGACTTTATTCCCTCGACGTTTGGATTTAAATTGCCGTGTAACGTGTAATAAGCTTTTGTAATTTTTTTTATATAACTCTTTGGCATCATTGACAAGCCGCGCCTACCAGAGCTCTAGTTTTGTGGAGTAATTTTTTAGCTCAAGACATTCCACGTATTATCGTTCTCTAGTCACACTGAAAATCACTGTCTAAGGGCTTGTACACAAAACTGCGAAGCGAACGTCGCATCGCAAAAATCTGCGATCTAGCCCTATCTTTTGTCACAAGAAATCAAATCGCGTCGCACCAATTCGCAGTTTTGTGTACAAGCCCTAACTCTTTGGCATCATTGACAAGCCGCGCCTACCAGAGCTCTATTTTTGTTGGATCATTTTTAGCTCAAGGTATTCCATGTAATCGTTCACTGGTCACACTGAATACAGACCTGACTAACATAGTGGTTATATAAATATATTATTTTTATTTAAAACTTTAAAATATGACTTCTGTTATTCAGCTTCATGGAACAACTGTTAAAAGCGAATCTTTTATTTTAAGTTACTGAAGGCTGATAAGAATACAATGGCTACTTTCAGACAGTGTTGCCAAATTAGCGCACCGAGTCGTAGTTATACATAAATTTAGAGATATCTATGAATTCTTGGAAATAATGAGTAAGAGAGGTCTTTGAAAACTACAATGTATTAAGAGCGCTGGTGGTGTAGTGGTAGCACCCCTGCCTCACGATCCGAAGGTCGTGGGTTCAAACCTGGTCGTGCACCAATGAGTTTTTCCATTCGAAAAATTTATGTGCGCAATGCCAGTGCTATTAAACGGTGAAGTAAAACATCGTGAGGAAACCGGCATACTTACCCTAGAACCAAAAGTTCGAAGGTATGTGTCATAGGTTAGTATTCTTATAAGCGGCGATGGGCTTGCAACCTGTCACGTACGGAATACTAACTACTGTGCAAAATGTGGGCATGTACTAAATGTCATGTTTGGACGTGCCTCTGACTACCCTCTTTAGATATCCTCAAAGATCTAAGTAACTAAAGATCTGAGAAGGTTTCTACCGAGCCCGGGGATCACAGTCGTGATCATATTTATTTATTTTAATGTATTAATTTATTGACTTGCCAACTAGGATATTTTAGCAACATTTTTGTTTATCTTTATGTCTGTCTTTACCTCTGTAACGGTTAAACAGATTTGGATGAACTTTGTTATACCCTAGATTAACAGATTTTTTATCCCGGCTGTTATGTGCGCAATGCCAGTGCTCTTAAACGGTGAAGGAAAACATCGTGAGGAAACCGGCATATCTTTGGACTAAAAAAATCTAAGGTACCTATAATATGTGTAATAAGTTAGAATTCTTATAAGCGGCAATGGGCTTTCAACCCGATACATTTGGAATACGAAGTACTGTAGGTACAAAATGTGGGCATGCACCTACCTAAAATCACTTTTTTTCTTTGGACGTGCCTCTGACTATCCTCTTTAGATATCCCCAAAATATCCAAGTAGGCACCTACCTAGATCTAAGGAGATGTCGACCAAGCCAGGGCATTACAGTCGTGATCATATTGTATTTATTTTTTATTTATTTATACTTTATTGTACACAAATTACAAAAAATGTGTTACAAAAGAAGGGCTTATAGCCTCCTAGGCATTTTCTACCAGCCAACCCACTCGGTTTAAATCCAGGTCGGCGCACAATAACAAATTTAAAACTAAAAACTAAAACTAGTTTAACTAGTTAAACTTAATTAAACATTCCACAAAAAACAAAAACAAATAATATAATATTATAATATAGGTATAATATTTTATGTTGTTTATGTATTTTTAAAACTCTCAAGGATAAGGAGTGATCAAAGTTTTTATTTTAAATAGCATATAAACGCGTTGCAAATCAATAAATTAATACTGTGACTGTAACCAACCTCAGTAATAGCAGTCTTACCGAATGTTCCTCATAGCATAGAAAGGCGCCAGCAACGGAATGTCGATACCGGGAGATGGCAACACTGGCGGCGGGTGAGGCGGGCTTGGTCCTAATAAGGCCCCGAGACCTGAAAAAAAACCATTTGTAACTACAAACACATCATCTCTGGGGCCTAACCACGAATTCATAATACATTACCGAATTAATATTACATTGTTATTTCATATCATGACCTATGCAAAATGTATTGAAGTAGTGTTAGGTACTTCAAGCTTTAAATGTGACGTCTCTAATATGGAATCGTTACGGAATCGTTCTGGACTTCGTGGTAAGGCCCCAGACCTCTGTTTTAGAGTGACTGAATTAATTTAGTCAGTCAGTCAGTCAGTCAGTCAGTCAGTCAGTCAGTCAGTCAGTCAGTCAGTCAGTCAGTCAGTCAGTCAGTCATATGAAACATTCTAACAATTAGGTTGGTTTATAAGGTCTACTTCTGTAAACTTCACATATGGATTTACTAAAATATGATGTTATAGTGGACATAATATATAGATTCTTACCAAGATTGAAGTGATTGTTGTCATGCAGATAAGACACATCAACATTAAGTTGGTTGGGAGGTGGTCTATTCCTCATAAAGAGGTTCATCTGTCTCGCCAACTCCTGCTGTCTCATCAGCGCCATTTGCTGCATATCCCTCCCCACGTTACCATCAAAATTGTTCCTCTGTTCATTAGGGAAATTCGGCATCTGATTCGGCATATTGCGTTGCATGAAATCATTCTGGTGAAAGCCATTCGTGCCATTCGGTTGAGGTTTGAAGTTGGTGCAGTTCCCCGGACTCTGATTGGCAAAGTCAAAGTTGATCGGTGGCGGACGTTCTTGAATCATGTCAAAGAAATGATTGTTTTCAGTACGGTTCGGTTGCTGGAAGTTTCTATTGACGAATTGGTTCATTTTGTTCCGTTCCTCCAAAGCTTTCAGGTCTTCATAGTGACCATTCATATCCGGCAGCTTGCTGAAATCTATGTTGTTGATTCCATTTTCTTCTCTGTTATGGTCTAAAGACATGTTGAGCTGAGTCAGGTACGACAGTATCTCTGAAGGATCCTGGCTATCCTTAAAGTTGTTCGGGAATCTCTGATTATTAAATGAGGCATCGTAGTTATTGAAATTCATATCCAGATTCAGACTAGTGGGTCTATTGAAATTGTTGCTTGAAAACATATTTGTCTCAGGTAGAGAGTTTCTTTGGCTTGGTTCAAAGAAGTTGTAGTTATCATTAGGACTTTGAAATTGTGCTCCACCTATTTCCTGAGCAGCTAATCTGAGCAAATTTAGCTGTTCAGGAGAAACGGTGTCAGCCGTATCGGGCAAATCAACTCCGAGTAACGTATTGACATCATTGCCAGGGTAATTGACAAACCCATTGCCAAATCCATTCTGTAAACCATTTTGCATGTTGTAATGGAATCCATTTTGGTCATTCAAGCTGAAATTAAGTGGGGCTTGGTAGTACGGTGGCAGCAATGAGTTCCCCGTGTCTCTATACTGGTTTGGTGGTATGTTTATGGTATTTTCTGGTGGTGGTACAGAGCTGAATAGAAAAACATAAAATATATTAGGAAATAATTTATTTAATTATACAAAACCTGACTTTTAGTAGTTGAAAATAGCTTTTCCAGCTGATATATTGTATTTTTGTCATAATAGCCTGTATCACTCTTGCAAGTCCAGAAAAAAACATATCAGTTGAGTAAAAGATAAAAAATAAGCAGTTTACAACAAATTATGCCGAGGTAATGATGACTGTGTTTTAAGCTGTGTGCCTACCTGCTACTGTCTGAAGACGGGCTCTCTTCCAAGAGGTTGACAATGAGGTCTCGTACAAAAGATTCATCCATAATATTTTCAGACTAGAAAAAAATAAAAAAATATGTAGGTACATTGTTTATCTAAAGAGTCTCCAATTATGTCGAGGTTTTAATGTAAGTAGGTCAAATACCAGAAAAAAAAGAAAGTGGTACTTATTAAAAATCTAATTAAAGAATTTTCTATAGTTTCAATACAAATAAAATGTTTTTCTGCTTATTAATTATAAGTAGGTAAGTATGTACAAATTCAGTATGTAACAAACATTAGGTAACTAAATGTTAAGAGTAAACATGACATGTATTACATATTACATTATGTAGTTGTCATTCTGTCCTTCGCACCGATAAATATTACCAAAAAACAAAGACAAAAAAGTGATTGTATCTATATTCAGCAATTGGTTAACTGCATAATTCATTTTATATTTTTATGACACACATTTTACTAGAATTGTAATGTTACCTTGACATAAAGCAGGATGCAAATACCTATAACTTCCTATACTTTGATCATTCTATATTTTCTACTTATTAGCTGACTTGGTAGCATCTTGTAAGAAAATTCATTGATTGTAGCTTTATGTGAATTAATTTTGGGGTGGTCAATTGCTCATCATAACAATGTATTTTATTGGTGCTTTATTTAATTTAAGTTATAGACAGTACCTATGTATGTTTAATGTAAAAAATTGCAATCAATAGGCACTTGATTAGATTCCTACCTACTTACTGTGTTGACCTTTTGGTGAATTAAAACTAAGCAAATATTGTGAAAACATTATTAGAATTATAGTAGGGTCCAATAAAGTAAAAGTTAAGGTATTTTCCCGAATAATATGGTTATAACAATCAAGATTTTATAATAAGTGTTAATAACTTAAGACAGCCATGAGTTCAAAATGAAGGACACAGAATGGTAAACAATAATGCCAGCATATTGCTCCAATTACAAGCTTATGAACCTAACAGGAATCCAATAGGTTTTAGACACAACAAGATCTGTAGAAATTGTTAATTTGGGAATGTTACCTTGCTGTTGTGTCCTCTAACACACAAACTACAATATTCTAAAAATATTTATGCATTCTATGTCATCATTGAAGGAAAATTTGTTGACACCAAATTTGGATTATCAGCTCAGCTGAAGATCCTCACACAATGGTGCTGCATCAGACGCTCGGTATTTAGGTAACTTTGTACATTTCTCAGCTTTTTCTTGTTTTGCCACCCGGATTTTGGAGCGAGTTGACAGGTCAATACATTTACAACACCCATTGGAATTGTGGTTCACAACAATACACATTGCACTACACTCACCTGATCTGTTTCATTTTCGACGGTTTGATACGCATTACCTATATGACACAGATCACTGAAGGCCATTTAAATTATAATTTCTTTCTTGCCACGATACATACGACTTAACTTCGGTGCTAAGCCATTTTTTCATTGACCTACATGTGTATAAAATTATACGTGCTTTGCTCGCGGCAGTGTTGCTGTCGCGTAAACAAATTACAACCAAATCAATTAAAATAACAAAGCTCTTAAAGTTAAAATATTGAAAGCAAACTACATTATAACTTACATTGTGCATTGTTTTTAGGTAGGTACTGCAATAATAAAAATAAATAAAGCTATGCACTGTGAACTACGAAAGTAGTTTTCATTTGCAATTTCCCGCCCTTTCACACTTTTTCTGCCTTTTTTTTTAATTGGTACCAGCAACACTCAATAATTATTTTTCTAAATTAAAAATTGCATATTAAACAATTAGGTACTTACAAGTACATAGTTTGTTTGAAAAACATAATTGTCATCGTCAAAGAAAAAATAATTATTATGTCATAGGCTAGGCTAGAGTGAATGCTGCCTGCTAGTAGGTTCTGTATAAGTTGGCATCCCAATTCGACACAAATGGTAGATTTTCTCGAATAAGACGTGGCAACACTAAAAAATAGAACTTTATTTAACCACCATCTAGCGTCTAATACACAAACTATAATCTTTTTTGCGTTGGCTTGTATATCAATTGGTTTATCAACTTGACGCTAGATGTCACTAATACCTACTAAAAAATAACAGATGGCGCTCGTAGCACATTAGAAAATAATTATTCTTCACAAGCTTACGAAAAGGATTCATCCAATAAAAAAATAACTTCTGCAATAAGTTTACAACTTGAGTAAATCCTTACAAACTTTTTAGGTTAGTAACTAGTTATTTAAGAAGGTACTATGTAGTTAGGCACTCGAATTATGAATACCTACCTGCCTTACAATAATTACTATTGCCGTAATAATTTGTGTAGGTAGGCACTTAGCTAGCTAAATAATTTGCTTACAGAACCTCAATGCCCCGGGTCGTCTCAATGTAATTACGGTGTGGCGAGGTGTGAAGTGAATCTCTTTGCGCTGGTCTGCTTTGAGCAAATGCAATTGCATTAATACAATACAAGGCGTGGGCGAGTGCATAGCTAACGCACTGTAACTAAATTGTTTGATTAATTGTTGGGTAAGGTATGCAAAGTTGATATAACTAGGTATAATTACCTATCTAGACAAGGGCGTAGGCTGGGAGGGGCGTTTGGGGATTTAAACTCCCCGACCCGATATGCCTAGTGATTCTAAAAACCTAGTTATGTAAGTTATTGCGTTTAATTTCATAGTTAGTCAAAAGTAAAAATATATTCATTTTCAATGAAATCCCAGGGATCATTTTGAAACTTCTTACATACTAGGTGAGTCTAGGGTGCCAATTCCAGTCTTATCACCAGTCCGAGAAGAACTGACAAGAAACTCGCTGGGCCCTAGCGCTTTTTTTGCATGATCCTTGATAATTTTGTAAGGAATACCTAGCTGAGTTGGAGCTGAATTCAACCCAAGCTTTTTTATCATCTAAGTCCTACTCTGATATTTTATAATAAGCTTTTCTAGACAGTTTCTGTTTAATTACATTTTTGAATTTTCCAATTGATAAATCAAGCATGTCACTTGGGATCTTGTTATAGAAGCGTAGGTACACATTGCCCTACAAAGGATTTACTTACTTTAGTGAGCCAAACAGTGGGAACAGCAACTTTATTTTTAAGTCTAGTATTAACATTATGATTACCACTATTTTTCTTAGTAGGTTTTCCTATTTACTTATTATTACTTGGGAGGGGATTTTCAAGAGCTCGATCCCCTCCAAAGTGTAGCTACGGCCATGTACCACACAGATCTACAGATGATTATTTAATCTTCATAAAGATGGGTAGGTATCTACAACTCTTGTGTTATCTACTGACTAACAGATCAACGAACGAACGTCATAGAGCTGAAACTTGGAGGTGACCTACGTTCCTATCTGGGTATAGAGGTGAACTAAGATTATCTACTAGGGAGGTAGAAGTTTGTATGAAAAAACGTAAACATCACAGTTTACTGCTAATTTATGTTCGCAAATGCCTGATTGTAGCAATTTGTAGACACGGCTACGCGACGTGCTACGAAATGTCGTAGCGCGCTATTTTGCCTGTAGCTGTCGGTTGAACATAAAAAAGTAGCTTGGAATTTTACCAACCTTTGGTAAGATTTCATAATAATCTAGATCTGGATGAAATTTGGACAGAGATAGATTATACTCTGGACTGGAATAGGACATAGGCTATTTTGTCCCGGGAAAATATAAGGCTTCCGCGGGATGGATTTGTTTTTGTTTTTCAAGGTACCACGCGAGCGTAGCCATGGTAAAAATAAAGTACCTACTTGTACCTTTAATAGTATTAAACGACTAGTAGTCCGCCCCGGCTTCGCATGGGTATTTATATATACCTATAAATGGTCACGACTGTAATTCCCAGGCTCGGTAGATATCTCCCAGATTTCTAGTTACTTTGATCTTTGAGTAGGTACTCGTACATGACAGGATGCAAGCCCATCGCCGCTTATAAGAATACTAACCTATGACACACACCTTCGAACTTTTGGTTCTAGGGTATGCCGGTTTCTTCACGCTGTTTTCCTTCACCGTTTAAGAACACAGGCATTGCGCACATAAATTGTTCGAATAGAAAAACACATTGGTGCATGACCAGGTTTGAACCCATGACCTTCAGATCGTGAGGCAGGGGTGCTACCACTACACCACCAGTGCTCTCAAATTTAACAAAAATTTCAAAATTCAATATTTATAATACACATACCTACGTCTAACCATACCCTGCGTCAGGTTACTAAAAAAGAAAATTGTAAGTATAGAAAGTTTTAGTATTATTATTTTAATGAAGTTTTTATTTATTATAATGTATTTTTTTGTTTATATTTTTTATTTATTTTTTCACATTGACTCCATCCTGTACACATCCTGTACACCCAGTGACGCCTACAGTGCATAAGCTAGCGCGGCTCTCACGCAACTTTTTTCTATTGCTTACATTTTTAATTTAATGGTATCTTTTGAATGGAATGTCCGAATTGAGTAATTCAAAAAACTATATAAATAAAGGTATTAAAATAAAAATAAATAAATAAAATCTCTTTATTTCAAACAACAATAGGTTCATATAGGTTAGTAAACAACATAAATGCAAAAAAGGGGTTAGTAAGTATTATCTAGACTATTGTTTAAAACACTAATACTTAAAAATAATAATAGGTGCAGGCTTGGTTCACAGAGTGATCACCAGAGTAACAAGGCGTTTCCCGGGATCACTCTGCGCACCAGGCCCGCCCACAGCGGCGAAGAATACTTGTCCGCTACGGTTTTCAGGATGCTGTTGTGGCTGTCACGCACTCTGCGGATCAGGGAAGCTGTTTTTTTACGGATGACGGCTTCAAAGCCATCTGTTTGGTACTCTGAAAACATAGTAGATGCACTGCAGAAGCGAGGCAGCCCCAACATCATCCTGAAGATATTATTATATTGGACGCGTAGGGTCGCTAGCGAGGTCTTAGTGTGTCTAACCCACAGGCTCCCCGTGTACAAGTTTTGACAGTAAGCTTTGAAAAGAGTAACCTTTACTTGCTCCGTACACCGAGAAAACCTGCGAGCCAGCATATTCCCTCGAACTGCCAGCGCCCTACGCTCCCTTTCAATATCGGCATCATCTTTGAGGCTGTCGGTAATTATGTGTCCAAGATATTTAAATGTTTTTACACGTTTTATGTTCATGCCATTAAGGGTAATATTGTAAGTATCTGGAACTTTACCGGCAGCCTCAAAGACCATGTACTCCGTTTTTTTGACATTATACGTCAGCCCATGTTCGAGCGCATATTTCTCACAGACCCTCAAAAGTTCCTGAAGGCCACCCGCCGTAGGGCAGAGCAGCACCATGTCGTCCGCGTAGCTTAAGTTGTTAACGCTAACGCCATCTATCTGACATCCGACACGCATGCTGCTCAGCCCCACGACGAGATCATCAACATATATGTTGAAGAGAAGGGGAGATGTCAACCCTCCTTGTCTTACCCCACTCTCCAAAACATATGCTTCAGATAGTGCATCAGCCCATTTTACAAAATTACTCTGGTTTGCATACCAATATCTAAACATATTCACAACTTCTGCCGGTACACCCCTGTCCCCTAACTTTCTCCAAAGAACGTCATACGACACTAAGTCAAAAGCTTTGGAGAGGTCAAGAAAACAGGCATGCACCGACGTTTTTCTATCTGTGTAGTACTGAACAGTGTGCTTAAGACTCACTATGGCGCTCTCTGTGGACAGTCCGGATCGAAACCCGAACTGCGCGTCATGAAGGGATGAATATTCTTCTAAGTAAGTATTAAGCACACTGTCCAGCACCTTAGCTATAGTCGTCGCCAATGAGATAGGGCGGTAATTCCCCTTATTTGAGATATCCCCAGTTCTATCCTTCACAATGGGCACCACAATGGTTTTCATTAAGTCATGAGGTAAGTAGGAGTGACTAATGCACATTGAAAAGAACATAGCCAAGACTCTCGGTAGGTGAACACCCGCATGTCTGAGATGCTCGACACTTATACCATCATGCCCGGGAGATTTGCCACCACTCATTTTACTGAGAGCTTTTCGCACCTGCTTTGCGGTTATGCAAATCAGTTGCGTCTCTCCCTGGCATAGTGAATCAGCCGAAGTGGAGAGCATAGACGATGGGCCCAGTGAAGAATGAACCTGGAAATGGTCTCTAAACAGGTTGGAGATTTCTTCTGGCCCACTCTTTCCATCTATACTCACTGGGTGGCCAGGCTTAACGTCAAACTTCCCAGTTGATTTCCAGAACTTACTGAAATCTTTTGCTGCTCTATGATTTGCCAAAATATCCATTTTAAGCTGTTCTTGATTATTTTGGCACCATCTTAACCTACTTTTAAAAATTTTGCGTGATTCTTCCATTTGATTAAAAATTTTTCCGGATGATGGTCTTTTATGCAAAACCCATGTTTTGAAGTGAAGCCTGGCCTCCCTATGAGCATCTGAGACATATTTATTCCATCCACATAGACGCCTACCCTTACTTTGCTTTCGCCGCTCACTACTTTTAGTAGCAGCTTCACTTAGGACACTAACTATGCTGTTGTAGACCCCATTGAGCACCAGCTTATGCGCGTCCAAACTGCATGACCCTCGACCGCACACTATGAATTCAGATGGAAAATCAATTTTACGTAGACCCTCGTGACAAAGATCACGGTATTTAGTTATTTGACTCTCATCTCTTTCGCCCCATATTACCATGTTTTGTAGGCGGTCGCGAATCATACACATTGGCTTAACAAGTCTTATATCACACGTAATTACCAGTGGTAGATGATCAGACACAAAGACATCCTCTAGAATATTAACTTCAGTCAGTGTTTGCCACGCGGATGCAGACACTACGCAGTGGTCCAGCCATCTTCTACAGCCGTGAGCCTCACTGACGTATGTGTATACATTAGACTGTAGACCTAAATGTTCTGTGTCTGCACAAGTCCAACACTGGTCCGAGCAAAAGCTTAAAAGTTCATCGTAGAAATTCTCTTGGGGATGAGCATTAAAATCTCCTACTAAATACATGCTAGCCACATCTTCACTACTCACTATTGCACTAACTTCACCTAAAACCTCAGTAAAGATAGGAAGGTTCTCCGGTGAGTTCGTGGGCATGTAAACGGAGAAAATAATAATAGACCTCCCACCCACAATCGCCCGTACTGCAATTAGCCGGTCACTACTACATTTTACCAAACAAACGCTGTCAAAGATTCCTTTTCTCCAGAGAATGGCCACCCCCCCATACGGTCTTCCCCTTAATATTCCCATAGACGTATCCACAGCTGACTTACCCGTATACTCAAAGTCACTTGAAATTGTACCTAGAAAAGGTATGTCATGGGGAAGTAGCCAGGTCTCCTGGAGAGCCAGAATATCCGATATTTTACATAAGTTCTGTAAGTCATTAAAGGACCGTTTAGCTGACTTGCAATTAAAGCTAATTATTTTAAGGTATTGGTTAGACTTAGAATCCATAAAAAAAATAAACTAAGAAGCTTTAACTAATTTTTCATGTTGAGTTTTGTACAAGAAGTGTACAAAACGTCTGAAAGTTATGCCACTGGGCCAAAAACTATCACTTAAAAATAATTCTAGCTTGTGCTTTGAAACATACAACTTATATGAATTATACATTTTAGTTCTACGCATATTTATCATTTTCAATGACACAGTTTCACCAGTTTTATCTTTTATGTATAAAATAATGTCATTTTCGGTGACTTCCTTATTAACGTTAGATATCAAAAGGGGCACCTTAATGTCCGCGGCCTTAAACTTACTGTTAATTTCAGTAGGCGCACAGCCTCTTTGACCAATTAGCTTATATCGTTTAGCAGATTTATTACGCACTACCTGCCACTCCGAGTCCCTAACCACTTGATCATATCTTTCATGCAAGTCCGGCGCAAGTAATCCTCCACGAACATCAAGTCGCGTAGCAGTCGAGTGTGTGTTTGGCACACGTTGAGATTCAGGTAGTTGACAAGCGGCTTCCGAACTAACACGACTGTGAGCGAGATTGCCCGAAATATCACCCGTCGCAACCTCAAGAAGTGTAGAAACCGCAGTACATTCCGCGGCCTCCACGCGCCTAGACGCGGGCTCCGCCTGTAGTGCCATCTCGCTCACTCCTGCATTCACGACGCTGCACTCGCATTCTGCATCGCAACTGCACTCACTGGATACCGCCGAAACCGTGGTTGGGGCCTCCACGTGCTCAGCTGAATTGGTCATCGCTCCTGATTCTTTTGTTACCGACTGTCTCAATATTGAGGGTCGTTCATTGACTTCAGAAACAGCTGATGATTGATGTAGGTTTATAGAAACGTATTCAGGAACGTACTGTAATCCTGAAGGTCCACTGTCCAGTTCGAAGCTATTCTGTAAACATGCTCCTCTTCTATTATTAATGTTTACACTAGACGTACGTTTAAAATCATTTGACGACTTAGGTGTTTGTGTATGATCATCATTTAGTAAGGATGCATGTCTCATATTATCCACCTCCTGTTGTAAACGGGTAAACTGATCCACGGTTACCATTTTTTCTTCTAGTAGCTTTACTTGAGTTTTCAACAAAAGGATCTCTTTGGTAAATCGGGTAACATCAATATGGTCAAATGTGACCGGTGGAAGGAGATGCAGATCTCTAGCTACAAAAATGGGGAATAGCTCTCGATTAGCACTTTTCATAAATGTAACTATATCATTTAGGTCTCTTGACATTTTCTTCTTGCCCTGTTTTCGTCTCAAGGGCATTTTCTTCGAATTCGGCACAGAGTCAAATAGGAGAGTTTTTGCCTTCACAATTTCCTCATCAGGGAAAGAGGATACACAAAGCTGGTGGAGGCTTTCTTCATCCATGTAATCCATAACATTACGCACAAAAGCTAGTAACTCGTTGATAACTACATTGCAGTTCGAGCACTTTACAATATTCGAAGCCATTGTTCTTCGCACAATGAGTCACCGTACAAGCGATTTCAACGCGTCCGCACTATTTCGCGCACAGCGTGAGACTGAATTAAAGCAGTCTAGAATATGATGTGATTTATTTTGATAAGGATTAATACTAAGATACAAATAAAGAGCATTTTTCTAAGAGTAGCCTTTCAATTAAAATTTTAAAATAAAAGAACTCTTATTGTGGCATTTCTATAATAGTTGGATATATGCTATCGCGACACTTTTTGTAAATATTGATGTGTTCTACAAAGTCGTAGTACATTATTTTATTCTATCGTCAATAGTTTTCGCAGCGCACGCGATATAAAGAATATTTTAGGTAATTTTTTTACACCTTGGCTTACATTATTGAAGTTTTAGTAAGGATCCCTAATTTTTTTGAAAATAAAATATAGCCTATGTCACCCGCTGATAGTGTAGCTTCCCAACAGTGAAAGAATTTTTCAAATCGGTTCAGTAGTTTCGGAGCCTATTCATTTCAAACAAACAAACAAACAATCAAAGTTTTCCTCTTTATAATATTAGTTTAGATTATTCATAAAACTCAGTTGCACTATCGCAGATACAGCCGTATTTTACAACTATAATTTTGTAGAGATTATTTCCCATAACAAAAAACCATCCCAAACAAACGATTTCTGTTTCTGACGTTTCCCGCGTGAGGGCGCCACCTGCTGTGCTCATTATTCAATTTACTCTACGACTGTACCTACTATTATTAGGTAGGTGCCAACTTACTATCATTTGTTCTGTGCCTGCGTATAGGGTTGTAACTGAAAATTGGATATCCAAGGGTAGGTGTATCGTATTTTACGGGTTACCTCGTTTATTAATTAGCGAAACAATACGGGGTAGGTATTTAAAAATTCCCATATATATTTCGGCTGTAGTTTTGTTTTTGGGGCGTTGCAAAAGCAACATCAAAAATATGATTTTTAAACGACAACTGGTTTTTATAGAAATCCATCTATTCATGCTTCAAATTAAATATAGTTTACAATAACTAATTACTTAGGTAAGTACTTAGTTTTGCATGTTAGTGTAAGTAGGTAGGTAGGTACTTATTTATTATTATTGCAGACTAACTAGAGGTACCTAAGTGAGTACGCACTATACCAGTACGCAGTTAGTATACTCTTATCTTCTCTATATACTCTATAAACGTACGTAATAATGTAAGTATTTAGTTTTTTATTTTATACTTAGTAGGTAGGTACCTAGTTACATTAAACGCAATGCAGATAATAGAATTCTGATAACTGCAAACTAAACTAACTCTGCTTGCTAGGGCCCTCCTTATTTAGTACAACACATTCAAAATGGTTTTGAATAACGAACACGCTTTCACCGCACCGGAAAACAAAAGAAAATTCAAATAAAGAATTCAATCGCAATCGAATCAAGAATCCGTCGCCCGTGAGTCGAAACGAGATGGTGATACCCAAATCTGCTAACGTAAGAAAGAGACAGGGCAGAGTTAATCCTATTGGCTTATACTGCGCGACGTTTGCCTGGATTGGTCGCCGTGCTTTATTGAACTGTCACTGTAGACGGCGGTTTGGGGGGTGAACGGTAATTTGGGGGCAAGTGGGGGTGGAAAGGGGGGTGAGTGGGTGGTGGGGTCGTCGGGTGGAAAGTCGTTTCACAGAACGGAGTTTGGCGATTGACTTGTGGGTAGTTTTTGGGGTTCCTTGGATATTGTACGAGAGCGGAATATAAATTTAAACTTTATGATACGTTTTTTCCGTTACTGGGGCTCATTTGAACCATAATTATGATATTAGGATTTGAATTATAATCTGCATTATTTACGATTAGGTAGGTACTTATGAGTAAGTATTAAATGACTTATTGTTTCTTACAGCGGGTATGTAGGTACATATTATGTAGAGTACTTATCTACCTACCTACGTACCTACTTACTTACGAGTAACTATTTACCTACTGAGTTAAGTACCACAGCTTAACCTAACATAGGATAGGTACAAGAGGATAGGTACATAGGTATAGACGCTACCTAAAGTTTTTTATAGTCGGTAGGTACGCATAGCTAGTATTTTATATATCTACCTACGTAAGTACCTTTACTTACCTACTACAGCTATTTAATTAGTGTTACTTACTATTATTTAATTAAGTAGGTACTTACAATTCGTAGCTACCTTGGTACAATATACTCGTATATACAGTAGGTAAAAGTATTCATAAAATAATAGGTTTCAATATTCCCGTGAAAATCTCTGATTGGTCGAAAGGAGCGCGGGAAATTGTTGACTTTTCCCGTTTGATGTCGCTTTTCGCGGGATATCAATGTCGCCCCGCCCCCCTGCAGAGCGCGCGAAACTCTTATTGGGTGATGTCAAACGTCACATGATTGTTGGCGGGAAATATACCTACTTTCTGAATTCTTATTTTACCTATTCTGGAACCATCTTGACTTATCTAAAACTAGCTGTACTAATAAAAATTTTGTTTAATTTTCAAATGTTTTACTAATATCCTATTCCGCACGAAGATAAATCCAAAAACACCAAAATCATAAAAATTTGTATTTTTTTCGGAAAAGCCGTTTTTTTTATATTGATACGAGGCCTTTGCATACGTACTCAGATACTACTAAGATAATACCTACCTACTTGATTATACTTAGGTAGATTATAACTTATTTAAGATTGCGTTGATATTTGCAGCGAGTAATCAATATCAAACACGAAAAAGGTTCGATTATATTGACGTTAAGTAGGTAAGAAGGTAGATCTTTGATACAATAAAAACTTCTCCAATAATCTAGATTTAACAGCAACCTAATCTAGTACCTAAGTATACATATAAATACGTATCGTTTGGACCTAGCTATTCGAATGTACCATTGAACGTTAATTGGAAAAGCGAAGCGTTCAATTCAGAGCTTAAAATCTACGGCCTCATTATTCTAAACGGCGGGTCGACGTAATACCACAAATTAAAGCTTAAAACGGACGCTTAACAGCTGACCCAGAATCGAACCCCCCCTCAGTCAGAGGCGAAAAGCATTGAGGCGGGGTTGGCCACGCCTCTGCAAGCTCATGCCTCATGCCTCGTGCCTCACGCCAGGCGACGCGTCAAAAGATCCCCGGCTGGCATTACGAGCGGGTCTTTGCCACGCGGATTAAAAAAAAAACGTCAGTGATTTCAATATTAGAAGAGTGTACAGAAAGAGTTTCTCTACCAATGTTTGTTTTTTTTTAAATAACAAAAGGCAAATAAATATTAGCGTATTATACTATGGAGTATGTAGTTTGATACTTTGGTCTTGTAGAGTTTTAGAGATAAATTTCGTAGAGCAATATTTTATGGTTTTATTATTTTGTTAGGTAAAAAGAAATATTAAATAGTTTATCTGTGTCACTAGCCATTTAAAAACCGTGACAGTTTTTTAGGTGTCCACTTTGTTATAACGTTATAGTAGGTGACAAATGTTTTCATTTCTACTCTAATAATAAATTACATATTAAAAATTTTTTAACAGTTATTTGCTTCACCTAATAACTCTTTAGAGTTAAACTCGTACCAGTATGCATTTTAATTTTCCCTAAGTAACATTTTGCAGTTCCGTTAAAATCACAAAAAAATGAGCTAAAGTCAAAATGTTGCATTACGTGCGATTTTTTTGCACCAAAGTTTGTATAACACTCATCAGTCTACGTTGTCCACTGCTGGACATTACTTAGGCCTGGGGGGAGGCAATTTCTATCCGCTTTATACGCAAAACCAAAGTATCAAAATTATAATTCACAGTATGTTCACAGTTGACGAAATTTAAAATTCGAATGGACCAAAGTGATATAGAAATTGAGTGCTATAGAAGAGACACTTTATATTTTAGCGAAATGGAAATTGCTCAAACACCGTTGCAGTTGACACAAGACCACCAAGATTCCCGAATTACGAGTAAGTATTCTATAGAATAATAAAGATTTAAAAAAATATATTTTGAATTTTTGTCTTAGTAACTAACATTTTAAAAGTAATGTTACTTACCTAATTCTTAAAAATATTTTTTTTGCAGCAAAAAAATAATATAATTACCTACTTTTACTTCAAAAACTTACATTCAGTACATTACTACAGCTTTAAAAAAAGTATTCAAAGAACAATGTTACTGACCGTCGGTCGCTACGCTGTTTTTTGCAAAACCTTCGTTAGTTCGTTAGTCTCGCTAAAACTCGAGAACGGCTAAACGGATTTATCTTATCTTGGTCTTGAAATGTTCGTGGAGGTCTAGGGAAGGTTTAAAAGGTAAGAAAAATTCAAATAACTGCCGGGAAAACCCTAAAAATAGCTCTTTTCTATTTCCCATACAAACGTTTTCTAAATAAAATGTAGGGTCAATTTGAACTTTATTACCTACTATTTAATAAAATTCATATCTGTATTAATAATTTCGTCAAGGGGTACGGTAGACTCGATCGAAACCTTACCTGAATAATAAATCGTAAAAAAGTAAAGATTTCGAGTCGACAACATACATCCGCAAAATTCGGATTGTCGAGTATTTTGTAAAATTCTAATGCTGGCTGAGAGACAAATCGCAGTCGCCATATTCGTCACTGACACCGGATGACATCTTGGGTAATAAAAACTCAAAGTAGGTACAATCAACAGTGCAACCAACCTCTTTGTTCTACTGCACTACGTAGGTTTGAGGTAGGTACCTAGGTAATCCCAAACTTGGTAGCATAATATCCGTTATTATTTGTTATGTTAAATTCTAATGGTGCTCAGAGACACATATTGTGTATTATAATGAGGCACATTTCACCCGAGCGAAGCCGGGTTTTCATCTAGTGTCTAATAAATATCGAATCGAAAATAGTTTAATTTCAAAAGTTATACAAAAGTTAGATACTAAAAAATTTGTTTTTATATGAGTAATTCATAGCATTATAATCAGAGTATTATAATCTCAGTTTGTCTATGCTACGGCGCGTCGTAGCAGAGCCGTAGCAGCCGTAGCTAGAATTTGACACCTATTTAGCCTAGCTAGAGATAACATTTTAGAACCGGTCCTTGTGATTTAAAAAAATATCACTATATCAATAAAAAAATGTCCTCCGCTGCGTCGGTCTGTCTGTTCGCGATAAACTCAAAAAATACTGCACCGATGTTCATGTTGTTTTCACCAATGGATAGAGTAGTTCTTATGGAAGGTTTTAGTATATTATATATTTTTTGGCAAGTTTAGCCGTCATCCACGCGGGCATCAGCTAGTATATTATAAAAATTATGCTTGAGTGTTATTCCCGGTCATAAACTACGTGTATTCCAAGTTTTATCCAGATCCGTTTAGCCGTTTCAGCGTGAAAGAGTAACCAATCATCCATACAAACTCACAAACTTTCACGTTTATTATATTAGTAGGATTTACATCATTACATCCTTATAATATTATTTCTATCAAAGTTGTTACTTATCTAAAAAAAAGTTATGCGTGGTCATACATAAAAAAATATATACTTACGCGTCGACTTGAGAATCTCCTCCGTTTTTTCGTCGGTTAATAAACGGTACGTCGTTAATTCCTTTAAAGTCTTTGCCACTAGCCATACACACTACGCACATCTATAAACTTATTCTATCGCATTTTTCATCATACAAAGGCAAAGCAACGCATCAGTATTCTACTCCATACAGCCAGTAACTCGGGGGTCTATTTGACTGATTTTCAGCCTCTCCATGATTTGCCACTTTACCCGGTCAGCTCGCGTTCTGAATACAAAACAGCCAATCGCGATCGAGTTGGCTCTTTGAAATTTCATCCTCGTCCTGACGTAATGCGTTCGTTATTTGAATATTGAGTTTTTATTACCTCTGTGTTCGTTATTTAAATTTGAATATGACACAATGAGAAATGGATGTTGCTGATTTTATTCGATTTTATTACTACGTTTAATTATTATCAATTTGTGCCACGTAACTTATTATCATTTTATTATTTTATTTATTAAATCATTGATATCA
This sequence comes from Cosmorhoe ocellata, assembly GCA_963675405.1. Classification (NCBI taxonomy): domain Eukaryota; kingdom Metazoa; phylum Arthropoda; class Insecta; order Lepidoptera; family Geometridae; genus Cosmorhoe; species Cosmorhoe ocellata. The sequence goes on from OY776268.1 coordinate 5,537,069, forward strand.
ATGACAGTTAATCCATAAAAAGCGTCTTTTCGTTCACTTCAGCGTGAGTAAGTAGATTGGTAAAAAATATAATTTACTAAGTAACTAGTATTTTATGCTATTTTCTTTGGCTTTCGCTGTGGCCTAAATGTCTTTTACGGGTATTAGCGTCTGGAATACAAAAGTGACTTGCGCTAAATCTATACTAATATTATAAAGCTGAAGAGTTTGTTTGGTTGAACGCGCTATTCGCAGGAACTACTGGTTTTGGATTAAAATTATTATTATGTCGTATAGTCCATTTATTGAGGAAGGCTATAGGCTATATAACATCACGCTATGACCAATAGGAGCGGAGCATTAATAAAAAATGTTGCAAAAACGGGAAAAAATCTTATATTACTTAAAACGTGCAGAAAAAGTTGCGCGAGACTCAACTGGTAGGTATTAAATTAATAGACAAAAAATCCAATATAGCTATTGAAAGAAGCTTAATGTCAATTTTGACAACACAACACAACACACCATGAATACCTATATTAAAACCATTGATTTTAAATTACTTACACTGTCATTTACACTGTCACCTTTAGGTATACCTAAAGATGATAGAAATAGACATAGACAGTCTTTTGAAAAGACATAACGGCTACCTATGTAGTGTAAAGTCCTTTACAAAAGACCTGGATTCATACTCTATCCTACTAATATTATAAACGCGAAAGTTTGTATGGATGGATGTATGTTTGTTACTCTTTCACGCTGAAACGGCTGAACGGATCTGGATGAAATTTGGCACAGATATAGATTATGGTCTGGAATAACACATAGGCTACTTTTTATCCCGGAAAAATTTACGGTTCCCGCAGGATAGATTTGTTTTTGTTTTTCAAGGTACCACGCGGGCGAAGCCGTTGGCGGGAGCTAGTTAATTTTATAATTTGAACTAATTTTTTTAAAAGTCTATGTTTTGTCTATGTCTATTTCCGTCTATATCCACGTCCACATCGCCTAAGCGCACACATGCGCCTCTAAAGTACCTACCTACTCGTAAATTAAGATACCTAATACAATTTACGTCAAGACACATTCAGTACACGGAAAGACATAAAAGGAAATTTTATAAGACACATAAAAACTTCTTCCGGGAAATTGGAAGTCAGTGGGGAGGTGGGGGGAGAGGGAAGGGGGAGTAAATCCCGGGTATCAAGATAAATCAATGTTTGTTTGTGCTGGAGTACGGCACTTACTGCGCACAGAGGAACCGTGGAGTAGCCATTGGGTACATTCTGTCTCGAAAAGCTTATTATAGAATATCAGGGTACTTAGATGACAAATAAGCTTGGGACGAATCAGCTCCAACTCTGCTAGCTGTCCCTAACAACATTGACAAGGATTATACAAAAGTGCTAGGGCCCAGCTAGTTTATTTCTAGTCAGTTCTTCTCGGACATGGGATTAGGAATGGAATTGGCACCCAGACTCACCTAGTAGATAATGTAAGACGATTCAAAATGATCCCTGTGATTTAACTGATTAAAGATAATTATATTGACTATTGGTACAAATAATTTTTGAGAGCTTTTCGGGGGAAAGTCAAAAAAATATTTTTAGTTTTTTTTTAGTTTAGTTAAGTAAATAAATAAAGCACAGTAAAGGTACATAGGTTGGTAGTTAAGGTACCCAATTAACTATAATAATACGTAACTTGTATTACTAATTCCACTTACCTGCTGTTTTTCAAGTTTTACAGTATAGGTAGGTACCTATTGTGTAACAGTACGTCTACCATGAGTTGTCACATTTAGATTAGCTGACGTTACTACAGTAGTAATAGTACGTTACTATGACATCTGTCAAAATTGTTACTCATGGTACCAAATTCTAAGCAAATTAATGAGCGCAAACTACAGTCGCTGTAGTACGCTGTGACGTAGGATAGTTAGCTACGTGAGGTTTTAGTACCCAACTATCCGCTAGAGGCGCTGTACCAAGTTTTCATACTTTTTTTAACTACAGTCGCTAGCTAGTGTAGATTGTGAAAACTCATCATTTTCCAATTTTAATAATATTCTTCAAATTCAAAATCAATTCATTGGTACATTACCTACCTTATAACATGAGTGGTGCCATAAATTGGAACTAAAAAAACATAGGTATTTAAAGGTATTTAAATCAAAAACAGCTTAATACCTATAACAAAAAACTTAATATATCAGTGTGGAGGGCTAAGTTTATACGAAAAAAAATTAAGTAACACAAGGCATAGCTACTCAACCCCATTCATGTCCGGGGTCGCAACAAGGAAACTTTGTCGCTTGCCGTTTTATTTGGTTTTCTTTTGACGCGGGCCCTTGAGCCAGCCTGATTAATTCCCGTCCTGAGGTCCCGGTACCGGGCCCTGATCCAGGCTTACGAGTCTACCATCGGGAAGGACTATTTTGTTATTTCGCTTTGATGTTCACAAGTCTTAGTTATGTGTAGCATGAGGCGAACGTGGTAGTTTTTAGGCTTTTTTAAATTTAAAAGGCTAAAAAAAACACTAAACATATTTGTATTGTTACGCTATGGTGTTGCATTGTTTAAGATAATAAATGTTTATCATTGTTGGCCGAAATGTCAGTAAATAATAAATCAAAATTGAAAGTGTCACTTTTGAAAAAAAATCTGTCGAAACGCTATTTTGCAATAATTTAATAAAAGAATATTCCTCGGCATCAACTTAATAAAACAGTTAAAAATCACTTTATTCATTACAAATTAGATTTTTTTATTTTTGAAAAAAATTGACCTCATATTGCTATCCAATTAAAATATTTGCCCATCCCTTTATGAAAAATCGTTTAGCAAGCCACCACCCGTCTCAAATTATACCTACAAAACACGGAGTTTCAAAGAAGCGGTCACCGTTACGGTAAGCGCTGTCGTAATCATAGCTGATAGACTGGGCAATAAATTGATATTTAAGTACTTACCTACAATGACTTAATTTTTATTTACACTGCGAAACATATTTTTGGGTAGAAACACGATTTTTGGTAGGATTGAGATTTATGGTCTGGGTTGAAAGATCACAGGTCGAAACGAGAAGCACTCAATTGTAATAAATATACATTACGAGTATTAACTACAAACATTATTGCCTTCTTAATAAGTACACAATTGTATTATTTTGTAGATAAAATAAAGCCAAAGTTAGCATAGAAAATAACATGTTCACGTTCTAGTTATTCTGAGAATAGTAAGAGGTAGGTAACTAACTATTCTCAGAATTATGTAATGTCAAATGCAAGTTAAATGTCGGTTTACTCTTTAATAACTATGATTTATTCTGAGTACCTATAATACTTACACTAGTTTGATCGAATCTGCCCATAATAATACGATAATAATACAACCCATAATAATACAACCCGATCCAATAATAGTATTAATAAATTCACGACTTCAGTATAGTGGGCGGGTATCCCCCATCTGAGGCGCAAAAAAGGTGACATCACGTGACGTTCACAACTTTTTGAGAAAGAAAGGTCCTACCATTTAATCCGACCTCATGTGCGAGCCCCCGAGACCAATGAACGTATTGATTTTGTATTGGTCACATATTATTGTTGAGCTGCGGGTTGACACGAATCGTTGGGTATAGTATGGTTTACGGTTTTCAATTTAGCTATGGATTTTTGTTCTTAGCGTCGCACTATTTGTACATTGTAGTTATATTTGAAGATACAAACAATGCTCACAATACTGTCATCATCATCATCATCATCTTCCTGCCCTTTTCCCACTTTATGTGGGGTCGGCACAACATGTGATCTTCTTCCATTTCCCTCTATCATTCGTCATCTCAGTACTAACTCCTTTCTTACCCATGTCATCTTTCACACAGTCCATCCATCTTTTCTTTGGTCTACCTCTACCCTTGTATCCATCCACATTCATAATCTAATACTCTCCTCGTCACATGACATTCATCTCTTCTCATAACATGCCCATACCACGCTAACCTATTACTCCTAATCTTTTCTGTATACAATAAATTTATGTAAATTTTCTGCTCACAATACTGTCAATGGACAGTTTAAAACCTATTTAATTTCTAAACCTAGAAAGTTTTCATCAGCACAAGCCATAAAATGCTAAAAAATTGTCTTATAATGCACATTTCGTATCGTCAAACGATACTCAATGTCTCTGAAAAAGTTTCTCGGCACCAACTCAATCAAAAACGTTTGTAGCATTCTAAACGGAACGGGCAATATCAAAGTAATATCACTTTGATATTAATTCGCACATGACTTATAAAAAAATTTGTAGTGTAATTTTAAGCTTGAAATTTGACGTTTCTGAAACATTATGGTTTGTAAGGGCTTGTTGTGGTAAGATTGATCAATCATCAGTCAGTCAGTCAGTCAGTCAGTCAGTCAGTCAATCAGAAACAAAAGAGTTATAATAATAATAATAATAATAATAATAAATTCTTTATTTCAGGCACATAGGGACCCATAAAATTCGTACATTCCTACTTAATTTAAAAAAAAAACTAAATCTAAGACACTGTATAGGGGTGCTATCAATAAGATAAGATAAGGTAAAAATTAAAATTAAACGCTAGTGTACGGTGCACATAGTGCTGAGTCATTTGTTGTTGTTGTCCGTGTGAACAGAGACCCAACGACTAAACATTGGACTCCGTATGTCGTCAGAGATAGCCACAAGTATTTTGTTGTCGGAACAGCGCAAGCGATGCCAAAACGATGCCACACGCGATCTTGTTACGGCAAAGAAATCAGGGACTCCCGCCTCAAAGAACATGCTCGACGCGCTACAGTACCGCGGTAGCCCCATAAGAACCCGGAATGCGTCATTATACTGAACTCTTATGGTGCTCATTGCCTTCTGCGTGAACGTCATCCACAGCTGGCATGTATACATGCATAAGCAATATGCTTTAAAGAGAGTGGTCTTTACGTCTGTACTGCACTTAGCGAACCGGCGAGCGAGCATGTTACTTCTCACGGCGAGGGCTCTGCGCTCCCGCTCAATATCGGCATCATCCTGCAGCCGTTCCGTCAGCAAATGACCTAAGTATTTGAACTGCTTCACCACATTAACCGCTGTCCCATTCAAATATACTGCGGGTACTCTATCCGGACCCCGACCCGACGCAAAAACCATCATTTCGGTTTTCGAAGCATTATATTTCAACCCGTGGGCATTAGCATAATGCTCACAGATCGAAAGCAGCTTTCTTAACCCTTTGATCGAGGGACAGAGGAGCACCATGTCGTCTGCGTAACTCAGGTTGTTCACACACACGTTACCTACATGACAGCCGACATTGGAGCTCCTCAGCTCCTCGATCAAGCCGTTCACGTACAGGTTAAAAAGGACCGGAGAGGTCACCCCACCTTGACGAACTCCACATTCTAGCCTATACTTACTAGAAGTTGCGTCGCCCCATTTTACACATTTAGTTTGATTTCCGTACCAGAACCTCAACAGATTTACTACTTTACTAGGTACTTGTGACGCTCGTAGTTTGGCCCAGAGAATATTATAATTCACCAGGTCAAACGCGCGGCTAAGGTCGAGAAAGCAGGCGTATACAGAGATCGAGAAAGCAGGCGTATTATAAATTATTTAGAAGAAAAACAAACACCCATAGACAAAGAAAACTCTTTAAAGTAAAAAAATGCGATGGCTGAAGTACCAGGCTTGCATAACATTGAGGAACAGTCAAAGGCACGCCTCACTAATGAACAACAGCGCACAACATAGTGAGTGAATAACGAGTATAATTTGATTTGTACACAATCGAATGTTGTACCCACTGCGCTGTGTCTGACGGGAATCTTTGTAGTACTAGCAATTTGTAGAGGCGTCGCGTGCGAACCGATCAAACAGATAGTTATGTCATTTTTGTTATCTGTTTATTTTAACTTTGTGTCTTCTAGTTTTTTTTTATTAAGCTTGGATCGATCGAATTAAGTGCTTTCAGAGTAAATCGTTGTTATCGAAGAGAAATGCCATTTTACTTGCATTTGCACATTATTCTGAGAGTATTTAGTTATACCAAAAATAGGTGAAAGCCGTCTAAGTAGTTTTTAAATTACTTATTAATGTCTTTATTATTTGTTTGAATATTTGTTTTGTCTCTAGAGTAAATTAATACATTGAGATTACAAAATAAATGTTATTATTATTTAGTATTTATTTATTATTACTGAGATTTTCAGTGCTCAAATACTTATGTTTTAATGCATAAAATCTTAAGTAAGAATAGATCAGTCGATAAATATTTGTGTTATTTATGAGTGGACCTCAATAATTAAACCTTTTTAATAAATTAGTTATTACGAATTATATTGGGAATAATTGTTGACATTTTGTAGACATAAAACGTCTGGAATTTATTTCGTCAATATGGGTATTTTGACGAAATAAATTCCAGACGTTTTACTAGTGTAAGTCATTTTACTTTTATGCCGATCATCGTTATGGGCGTTATGCTAGATTATCCTTCTGATACGGACCGTTTTTGAGGAATCTTTAAATTGTGTTTTTCTGTACTAAACCACAACTGACGCCTTAGGCCAGCCTAATAGCGAGAATTGGGCACTGGCTCATACGAAGTACCTACTAGGTACTAAGAGATATTTATGCATGAGAAGCTCTACCAGTTTATAGCTCTGCAGTCTCGCACCACATGCGAATGACTGCAGTAGACATTCAATAAAGAAAAGGTAAATAAGAGCCATTCTCGCATTGTTCAACAATTAACGATGATTCAAAGTGACGAGACAATTTGTTTCGGGGACTTAGAAATGAGGGCTGCAAATTTGGACTCTATGGACAGGTTTCGGTGGAAAATGCGTTGATTTTCGATTATTTCAAAAGTTTTTTATGTAAACCTATCGATAACGCTTAAAATCCTTTGGTTTGTTTTCTTTTCTATTTCCATTTTCGTTACAAACTGTCTTTTGAAAACATAGTGCTCGATAATCATAGATTGAACAGATTTATTTGTGATGCGAATTTATAAGTACGTACTTGATATTTTGGTGAATTATGTAAAATGTTATGAAAATACTTGGTTCGAACATTTTATTTTAAGTATATTAGCTGACACGACAGATGTTGTCCTGTCCAAATTTTAATAAATCTCTTAAAAAATGCATATTTTTTCTGTTTTCCTATTTTTCGGGCAACTTTTACGAAATATCTGGATTACAAGAGTAACATAAGCTACGAGTTTACAGAAAATTAAAAATCCAAAATGGCAGCTGTATTTAATTAGTTTGTTGGGTTTTTTTTTAATTTTTGCAATTAATAAGTACCTACTAGTTTGTATTAGATGTAAGCATGCTTAGTTAGGTTTGAGTTCGGGACAAGTAGGTAACCATTAAGCCACCCACGTTAAAACTACCACATACCAAAAATAAAACTTTCAAACGGCTGGTTAACATTTGATGAACTTCAGATTAAGTTATCACTTACTTAACCCTCGAATCACTTAATCTAAAATCTCAAAGCTAATAAAATAACCATTGGGAATCACACCCTTTCCTAAATAGATTTCCACTTTCCAAATTCAACAGGGGTGTACTACCCTTATAAATATTGCCACACGATTTGGAACCTTAGCCTTTTGAAATAAGAGTGTTAGAATGGATACGTGTTAAATCAATTAGGTTATTGCTGCTAGACGATCAAATTGAGTATTTAAGTTGATTTAATTTGTGTTATTAGTCGATGAGCACTGGTGGTGTAGTGGTAGCACTTGCCTCACGATCCAAAGGTCGTGGGTTCAAACCTGATCGTGCACTAATGATGAGTTTTTCCATTCGTAGAATTTATGTGCGCAATGCTAGTGCTCTTAAACGGTGAAGGAAAATATCGCGAAAACGACATACCTTAAAACAAAAATTCGAAGGTCTGTGTCTTAGGTTAGTATTTTTATAAGCGGCGATGGGCTTGCAACCTTTCAAGTACGGGATACTAACTACTGTGCAAATTGTCATGTTTGGACTAATCTTTAGATATCGTCAAAGATCTAAGTAAATAGACATTTGAGGAGATTTCTACCGAGCCTGGGTATTACAGTCGTGATCATTTTTAATACCTAAGTTAAACAAAGCACTGACTGGTTTAAACTCGATCGTGAAGGTACCTACTCTTGGGTTTACTTCAATCTAAAATGGTGAAGGAAAACATCGCATTGTAACACAAAGGAAAATCACCAAAACTAGGAAGATACAGTTCATCCAACGGATCTAGGCATTCGTGAAATTAGCCACAGGTGCGAGTTTGCGCATGTAAAGTTCCACCGCCCCACTCCATACCTCCAATTGCTCCCGAAAAACGATACTGCGCAGCTCTTGCGGCTAACTTCACGAATGCCTCGACTCGTTGGGCCAACTGTACCTAACGTGGCACCCACATTAACCAGTCTACCTATATCTTCTCAGGTGATGACAACTCCTTAGTTCGCTGGTCACCACCAACATCAGCGGCTCTGGTGGCCGCGGCCCTCGCCCCACCAGCTCTCAGACCCTGGCTGCCGGATCCTCCGCTGAAAAAACCAGGGCACTTGGGTAAGACAGGTATCATCTTCCTATCCTTAACCAAGCACCACTTTTAAATAGTCTGTAACTAAATTTTTTTAACTCAATACCTGACCAAGACCTGGCTAAGACACCTGCCCTCCTTGCATGAGCATCTTAGACAGCGTTTTCTTCTTCTTCTTCTTTATGGCATCTGTCTCTTTTGAGATCAATTTTTCTAGTAACAAGTTTTTCTTCTTCTTCTTCTTCTTCTTTTAATGGCACCTCTGTCTCATAAAGATCATTTTTGCCAGTGTCAATTGTTTATAATCATCATTCTCCTGCCCTTATCAGTATTGTCACAAATGTCAGTCAAAGTGCTGTTTTGTTCAAAATTCTCGGGATTTCCTTAGAAGATTTAGAATGAAATTTTTCACTTTAATTCACATATTTTACACTTGCGTCAAGAACTCGGGTTTTATTGGAAAAATAACCACCAAAATTACACAATAAAACTCAAAATAACACGAGAAAAATTATAAAAACTAGATCAATAAAGTTCGTAGTCGAATATGAGGTGTTGCTGATTCGTTGGATCACGAGAGTGACAAATTGTCAAAAAATCTAATATGGCCGTTATAAAAAGCTACATAGTTACGTTCAGTCGGATTTTTTTATTTTTGCAATATAAACTACTTTCAAACGTTGGGGTAAACGAGTTCTCGAGTGGAGACCGCGGCTCGGCAAACGTAGTGTATGTAGGACGCCCTCCGGCTAGGTGGAGTGACGATCTGCGAAAGGCTGCTGGTGGAGGCTGGATGCGTCGAGCTGAAGACAGGGCGCAATGGCGCTCATTAGGGGAGGCCTATGTCCAGCAGTGGACTGCTATAGACTGATGATGATGATGATGATGATGACTACTTTCAAATTTAAATGCATCTACGAGCATCTCTCTTACTTTTTATAAGAATAGGCGACCAAGAAATTGGTTTACCGCTTTTGATGACATCTCCCAGTAACATAATTATTCGCTAAGGATTACTATGACAGATTCTGACGTAGCAGTTATTAATCTGTCAAGCGAAAATAGCCCTTGATGTTTTGTACGTGCAAATGATATTCAGCCTTAGAGTGGTAAACCAATTTCTTGGTCGCCTATACCACAGATTTTATAATAGGCCTATACCTACCTCCTATATTTTTTGTATAGGTCCGTTGAAAAATGAAATAAAGAGGTTATTTTGTTGCAGGACTGGTTTGTGTCGTGTGCGGAGACACCAGCTCTGGCAAACACTACGGCATCCTCGCTTGCAATGGCTGCAGTGGTTTCTTCAAGCGGTCTGTCCGGAGAAAACTTATCTACAGGTAAGATATTATCTTTGCGTCGTGAAGGAGTATGATTTATAAACTTATCTACAGGTAAGATATTATCTTTGTGTCGTGAAGGAGTATGATTTATGAACTTATCTACAGGTAAGATATTATATTTGCGCCGTGAAGGAGTATGATTTATGAACTTATCTACAGGTTAGATATTATCTTTGTGTCGTGAAGGAGTATGATTTATGAACTTATCTACAGGTAAGATATTATCTTTGCGTCGTGAAGGAGTATGATTTATGAACTTATCTACAGGTTAGATATTATCTTTGTGTCGTGAAGGAGTATGATTTATGAACTTATCTACAGGTAAGATATTATCTTTGCGCCGTGAAGGAGTATGATTTATGAACTTATCTACAGGTTAGATATTATCTTTGTGTCGTGAAGGAGTATGATTTATGAACTTATCTACAGGTAAGATATTATCTTTGCGCCGTGAAGGAGTATGATTTATGAACTTATCTACAGGTTAGATATTATCTTTGCGTCGTGAAGGAGTATGATTTATAAACTTATCTACAGGTAAGATATTATCTTTGCGCCGTGAAGGAGTATGATTTATGAACTTATCTACAGGTTAGATATTATCTTTGCGTCGTGAAGGAGTATGATTTATAAACTTATCTACAGGTAAGATATTATCTTTGCGCCGTGAAGGAGTATGATTTATAAACTTATCTACAGGTAGGATATTATCTTTGCGCCGTGAAGGAGTATCAGTATTTTTACACTTTCTTGATTTATCACACATATTTATAAACGATTAGTATAGACTAGCTTATGCCCGTGACTATTCGCGTTAGGTACTTTAGGCAAGACATATTTTTAATTTCTCTAGGATTCTTTTTTCATCCTTATTTCTACCCCTTTAAACATTTTTTCGTGATAAAATTTTATCACTTAAAAACCCGCAGACAAAGTTACGCGATGGTATACTCGTAATATAAAATCACAAGAATCACTCTAACAAAAGTCGAATGATTACCGAAGTACAAATGTACCTACTTTCGTCATTGAAAAGTAGGTTATTATTTCAGTGTATCAAAAAGTACAATGACCGTTGAGAATTGACAAAACGACTCATACTAGTAGACAGAAAAAAACTATATTTCTTATACACTTTCGAACCTTAATATTACATACGAATCCAAGAATATCGGCCGCAAAATAAAATTTGTCGAAAATTAGATCATATCAATATTTGCACAAATGTATTGAGTTTGTATTATGGTTGCATGAGAAACGTATGTTTCATCAGTGTTTCAGTGTTTGCGACATTTGGTAAATGGAATTAAGTCAACTGGTTTTTGGAATATCGTGTGTCGGTCATGTTTTCTGCTAATTTTGATTTGTCATCTTCGATTTTCTTTTATGTAAGTACATGAAAATTTAAAAAAGTTTCTTCAGACGCTTTTTGTTGAGAAACAAATAAAATCTAAGTGATAAGGGGTCCTTGTGATAAGAGACACAGTGGATTGAAGAAATAAATCGCAACTACGCTTCCCTTATTGACGCAATTGCATAGAAATATCGCCTCTAAATAATACGTAGATAGGTATATTATCATAAACTATAGCTCATAGTCTATATCCATCTTCCCACTAGGAGGGGAGGGGTTAGGTATAATTTTTTTCCGATCCTGTGCTTCATACATCTAGAAGTTACCATCGACTTTGTAATACTTGCCATTCTTACAATTTGAATGACCTCTGATGTATCTGTTCTTTAGTTTGCTTGTCTATTTTTTTATTTGTAACTGATTCAAATTCAGATACTGGAATAGGAGCTTACTTACAAAAAACTTATTTTTCACTTTTCGGTGATTTAATCTATATAATATCTAGTGTCCTTCAAACTTAAACTCTAGTAATGCTTGTACACTACTGTTTGGAAGCAGAATATCTGAGACTGTGGTGGTACGACGTGAGACGGACTCCTGCTGAAGAGTCTTAAACTTGGTGGTATCACTGATAGAACTTTTATTGACTAAGAAAGTACCAGTGACACAACGATTTCAATTTCGTATTTGTCCAACAAAATCGAAGTAGTATACTAGTAAAGTAATAGACGTGGACTGATAGACGTATCAATTCGCATTCCACAGAACCCTACCCTTGCACAGATTAAAGATATTTCATTACCGATAATCTCCTCAATAATAGGCTTATGGCGAAAGGTTGACATTTGTTGAAGGGACTCAACAGCAGCGGACCCAGCATCGGTTCTTGTTACACGCTCGTAAGCATTTGAATTGTAATGCTTAAGTAGCGTCAGATGTGAGCTTTTTTTATTAATGTGATAATTTATCAAGTTGGAAATGTTTGCATGAGAAAAATTGTGAAAAAAAGGTTTTTTGTGTATAATAAACGGGAGGTAGTTAGTCAAAGGCGACACTGCTTTAACGGAATTTTAAAACGCAATATTTATTCTTTCATTTTAGGTAGAAATCGCGGTTATGGGCTTGATTTTTATAGTCACAAAGCTGGCAGTACCTAATGCCAATGGCACCTATCTCAATTATGATCGTGCAAAGGCAAATAAGTCAATTTCGGCGCATTGCATGCAGCATGAAAGATTGACCAAAATTGTATTCAATAAATAATTGTAATCTCAACAATAACACTCAAAAATCACAAAAAAGATAGAGCAAAATCAATTTGTTAAACATAAAGACGGTACACATGTCACACTTGACCATCTATCATAAGGGTGGATATACATTAATAACATTAGGGTGTAGAATTAATTGAAAGGAGTTGAGGGCTTATGGGCCAAATGTTAAACAGTTTCTAATTGTATCTACCATCTACCCTAATAGTTTATGGTCACCGTTGGTAAAGTGTGATTTTATTGGTATTTACTATTTAGCAGTGATTTAAAAATGTTTTAGAAAAAAGATAAGTATTTATATGATTCCAAATGTGTGAAATTTCCAGACAAATTGGTTCTGTTTGACACGGAATGATAATAAGTACCGACTTACCTTTTTAATAAAAAAAAATAAGCACGATACACAAAATAATTAGGTATGTAGCAATTTGATAACAACATGATTACAAATTTTCTTAGTTTACTGACGAATTGATTTTGTTTGATAATAAAAAATGATAGTAAATAGATTAGTAGGTAAGTTACAAAATAACCTATTCCAAATTTCTTGACCTAAAAATCAACATTACCTTCACACTGTTATTCCGATCTCTCTTTAGTCTACTGTACCTATTTTATACATGATACAAAAAAGTGTCTAATTTAAATTCACATCTTATTTGAATACCCCGCTATTGGGAGAATAATGCCAGAGGTCACATTGATAAGCATAGCGATAAGCGACTCGTCTAGCGACTAGGCTAAGCTTGTTGTTTGTTATAAGAGTAATATTATACGTAACTACAGCTGCTATATTTTTTTGTAATTTGCAACTTAGAGATATATCTATATAGCTTTCAAGTCATGAACCAACCTATGTCAGTTTATAATTGAACTATAACGGATCAGTATCGCGTTTATACCTTTACTTTTTTACCGAATATTATTTTTTTTGTTCGTAGCGACGACAGTACTTATTCATCCCGTGATCGTCGTAGCAATACGGTGAATGTGAAAATAATAAAGGAAAACGCGATGTGGCAAGCTATAGTTTAATAATATGTGTGATAATTGTGATAAATACAGAATACTGAGTTTTTTGTAATCGCCCTTTTATCTCACCGTGACCACACCCTAAAGGCCACAGATGCAAGTAAAAATTAGAAATGTGCTAGAGTTTAGGATAAAGTGGATTCAAATGGCACCCCACTTTCATTGTCATTGTCTGAGTTGCTTTATCTTTGGCATATGAGGCTATTGTGTTTTTGATGCAGTTTTGATGCAGGATTACGGGATTTGCCGGTTGTGATTTGATTTTTTGATGCCGTTTTGATTGTTTGTTTTGACTGTAAAACATGATCACGACTGTAATCCCCATGCTTAGTAGATATCTCCTCAGATCTCTATTTACCTACATCTTAGAGGGTATCTAAAGGTAGTCAGAGGCACGTCCAACCATGGTATTTGGCATTTGTCCACATTTTACACGGTAGTTATTATTCCGTACGTGACAGGTTGCAAGAATATCGCCGCTTATAAGAATACTAACATAATTGATACACACACCTTCGAATTATTGGTTCTAGGGAATTATTGGTTACCTATGCCGGTTTCCTCACGATACTTTCCTTAGAGAAATTTCTATTCTACTATACAAAGAGCACACTATATCAATATGAATTTTCAAAATAGAAAGTTGAAAGAATTTCAGGCCACAAGTGGCAGAGTATTGAGATTACCGGAAATATATCAGCTGAATAAATAAGTTATACTTATTCATTATTCTTTCACGGAAAACTGCATAATTGAGTCAAAACAGCACTGTACATAAAGACTTGTTGACACCATTCGGGAATCGTATACATACGTGCTAATTAGTGTAAATTACGTCAGTTGACAAAAGAAAAACTATTTGCAACATTTTTTACTGATGGTCCGCTCCTATTGGTCTTAGCGTGATGTTATATAGCCTATAGCTTTCCTCCATAAATGGATTATACAACACAACAATAATATTTCAATTTGAACCAGTAGTTCTTGAGATTAGCGCGTTCAACCAAACAAACAAAAAACTTCTCAGCTCGAATATTAGTACCTATATCTAGAACAAGTAAAATTGGTAGGAAAATAAACTGTCTAGAAACGGCAACAAGATTATTCGAAAATGTGAGGGTAATTTAGGATCCATCTAACCGAGCCTTTAAGGTTTTACCAATACTGTAAAATAAATAAAAAGTTGATTATTTGCTGCTTAAATTGGTAGCAACATAATATTATTCTCATACACATTTGGCATTTGCCAATAGCTTTTCCTTTAGTAAGGGATTACGTTTGGCAATCTCTTGCAGTAATAACTTTGAGCATTTCCGCTTAGTTGTGGACGAGGGAGATTACCTTCTTTTGATTATAGAAATGTACACAATATACTTATTTCAAGTATCTTTGGTTAATGTATTCTTATAAGCGGCGATGGGTTTGCAACCTAAGACATACAGAATAATTAAGTAATTACTGTAAAACGTTGCCAAATGATATTGTTTAAGCGTGTGGTAAACTATCCCCTTGATATCCTAAACCCCTTTCGATATCTGCAAAAAATCAGAGTAACAAGAGATCTGAGAAGATGGGTGCCAAACCTGGGGCCTTATCACAAGTTTTTACAAATCATTCGTAAAGAAAAATTTCGTTTCCGGTTCTCATGGTAAAAGTCTGATAAAGGCGAGCGAAAGAGAACATGGCCGAAATATGAAGTGAGATAAGGACAGAGATAAAAGTTAAATTAAGATCTCCGAGCATTTGGTTTTGTTGACAGATGTCAGGCGGGCACTGGACGGTGTGTGGTGGACAAGGCGCACAGGAACCAATGCCAAGCATGTCGCCTGAAGAAATGCCTCACCATGGGCATGAACAAAGATGGTGAGTGCCTAGTTTTATTATTTTTAAAAGATTTTGCAATCTGGTTGCCAGATACCAACCGTAGAGTCCGACCGCAACAAACATTATAACAAAAACGTAAGAACAACGCAACGATAGACTAGATTAGTAGATTAGTAATTACTTAATACAATTAATCGAGATATCTCGAAACATTTCCATAATCGAATGACCCCATTAGTATCTCATAATCGCACACCGCTATTTATTTATAACCAGTAAGTGTGGGTATGAGTTTCAGTGCGGACTGTCAAAACAAAAACGTAAAATAAAATGACCCTTTCAAAACTCATTGAACTAACTATTAAATATCGCGCCTTGATTTTTTATTTGCGCAATCCTTACGTAGATCCTCAGTAAATTAGGTATTGTATACAGCCCTTATTAATCTACCTGGTTAGAACATAAACACCCGTATCTTTATACGTTCTTCATTTAATATCTCAATGAAAAAACAATTTTAGACTATACAGTATACCTAAATATTTAAAAATAAGTAGTTTCTTTTCATAGAATTTTTGTTTCAGTTTCTTTCTTTATTATTTAAGGGACTTAAGATATAATAATTTAGGATTTTCTGCGATGCATTCGACTGTCAACTGTATTGCTCTAGTTTTTATCCATCCTGATTAAATCCATTGGAAGAAATCCCGAGAATTTCGAACAAAACAGACATCTTTTGTTTAAAATTGAATGGAAAATTTGACTGACTTTGTGACATTGACAAAAATACTAACTTAAACATTGACGCTGGCTAAATTGATCTCAACAGAGACTATGTCATAAACAAAGAAGAAGAAGAAGATTCCCACGTCATATTTTCCCACAATAAACCGCCGTATTGTACTATCAAAACATGTCAAATCCCGGTAGGCCGCAATATTTAGCCCATCTCACGAATGCAATTAGGCGAGAGCGAATCGGAACGACAACCCTATTTGTAGGGAGCTGTTTGTACGAGAATGTATTTTAACGTGTTTGTTTTAAAGTGTTGAATTTGTTGCTGCAATATACTATAATAGTTTTTTAGGAATTGGAAACTTACTGTTGAAACTGTTTCAAAAATGATAGCGTCTACAAGTCTACGATGTTCTACGCCGTAGACTCCTTAAGTGCAGAGCACTGCATTTAGGTAGATACAGTAAGGATTTTCTGCGATGCATTCGACTGTCAACTTTGTCGCTCTAGTTTTTATATTTTTTTCTCGTGTTATTTTGAGTTTGATTGTGTAATTGTGGTGGTTATTTTTCTAATAAAGCCCGAGTTCTTGACGCGATTGTAAAATTTGTGAATTAAAGTGAATAGTTCCTTTGTAAATCTATCGGAGGAAAGCCGAGAATTTTGAATAAAACAGGCACGTTACGTCAGTAGATAGAACGTCTTTGTTTTAAACACTTGACACTGGTAAAATTGATCTCAAAAGAGACAGATGCCATAACAAAGAAGATACCGTAAGTAGTTTCGTTTATATGAATATCACTGACAGTTAAGAAGTAAAATATGTTTTCAAAAGTTTTTGTCACAAAAACATCTCAATTAAAATCTTCCTCATCATAGATAGCTTGCATTCAACCAAAAACAGTTATCACATTTAACAATGTTAAATATTCAAAGTACAAGGGTTCAAACCTTTTTGGAGACACGTGGCGCCGCCGCCGTCTAGTGGCGCGTGTCGGAAACCGCTCGGTATACAAATGATGGCTTACGGTACCCTAAAAAAGGTTTAAGTTAAGTCATGCATACGTTTGTTAGTTTAATGTTTTGATTTTATTCTGTTGAATGAGTAAAAAGGTGTTTCGTTTCGGACTATAATGTTAAAAACAGACCTTTGCATCTTTTTTTAAACGACTTCAAAAAAAGGAGGATATCAATTCATCTGTATTTTCTTTATTGATTAAAATTAAAAATGAAAAAATTCAATATGGCGATTGTAGTTTTTTTATGGTGACTATTTTCGATCACTTAGTTAGGTTTTTGATTTTTAAATAAATACTATAGCTTCTATATTAAACATATAGCAAGCGAAGCCTTGCGATACTGAATTCCTAGTTCCTACTTCTACGATTGTCGGTCGCAATGGTCGTGGGTTCAAATTCCGGTTGGCTTACATCAATGGGTTTTCACAGGGTTTTCAGTAACACATTTTGCCATAACTGAAACGGGGAAGGAAAACATCTTGAGGAAACATCATCTTAGTTTACACAAAAAAATAATATGGTCACACTGTAATCCCCAGTTTTGGATGACATCTCCTCATGCCTAACATGAACACCACGGCAAAATTTAGTCGATTGTTTTGTCTCGTTCTTATGCGAATATGAGACAAATTCACGACAAAAGTGTCGACAAAATTTTGTCACGGCTGCTATGTTAGCCCAGCTAATCTCCTGTTAAGTATTCTTATTAAGGTTTTGAGGATATTTAGTAGTCAGAGGCATAAGCAAACTAACGGTTTACATAGGAGTATTCCGTACGTGACAGGTTCCATGCCCGTTGCTACTTATAAGAATACCTACTTAACTACTAATCAATGAATTACATAGAAGTGAAACTACTGGGAGAATAGACAAAAAACTGTATCTAGGAGCCACTAACACGCAAACACCTTGGTATTGCAAGCGCCCAAAGGTTACGGTAACCACTTACCATCAAAAGTTGTATAAAAAACTGCTTAGTTCTAGATAGCCAGTTAAAGATTCTCACGATATATTAGGTATACAATATTACCTATTTTTGCAACAGGCAAAGTAACTCACATACACACATAATGTACACCTAAACATAACTTTCACTTTCCAGTAAGATAAAAACGTCAAAAAAACACGGAATAGACACAACAACTCAACTTTACTCATTAATTCACTTCTAGTACCCTAAAGGCTGCAGAACTCGCTGAGGCTTTTGACAAGGTAGACCAGACGGGCGTTGAATAATTAAATTGTCGCGACACGACATCTCAAAGTAACCGAATTACGTTCCTTTCCAAAGAGAATACGAAGCTCAGAGCTACAAAGGCACTGTACAGGGTGTCCGTGAATAATATAATTCAAAAGGTTAATCAACTGAGGCCGCTCGAACTTATCCCGCGGGATCAGTTGACCTAATAAATATTTTTGATCGGTCAACTGATCATTGATACATTTTATGATTTGTATAGACACGTAATTAGTGTTTCGACATTATATTTAAGAAAAAACCAACGCAATCACATACGCACAAATCATGAGCTACAATGCACATACAAATGCACAAATTAAATTTTTACGTTACTGATTGACTGACAACGCACAAGTCTTACAGAGTTTACATTTGGAAGATAGGTTTCATTTGGGGTCTAGGGGCGCCCCAAGAATGGAATTTCCGAAATTCCACCTCTAAGGTTTGCAGCGGGAGGTTGAAGTTTGTATGAAAAAAACATGGTGAGTTCCGAAAAAAGTTTCATAACATATGATTTAGCTATGTTTTGGACTAGTGATTTGCTGCGACACGTCTACAAAAACACGTGTGCTCTATTAAGTTATATTAATACTTATGTATTTTTAGGTTTAAGGTAGGTACATATTTATTTCTATGGGCCTTAGAATTAGTTTTTAACATCTGCGTTCTTAAATTGCCAGAAATAAAGTTTTTAATAATAATAATATTTGTCGAAGAATAGTTATGATTGACCTGCACACGAGTGCAATAATAGACAGATCAGCGGTCGCTTCTAAAAACTAAAAATGAAAACCAAAAAAGAAATTTGTGAAATACTTATAAATAAATAAATAAATAATGCTGGACAATCCACACAGCATCATCTAGCCCCAAAGTAAGCTACTCAAAGCTTGTGTTATGGGTACTATATAACTGATATATTTAATACATTATTATACATAGATAGATTTTTTTTTTATTATTATACATAGAAAACACCCAGACCAACGGAACAAATTTCTGCAGATCGTACACAAATTTGTTCCGCGGCGGGAATCGAACCCGCAACCTCTTGCGTCGCAGGCGGACTCTCGCCCGCTGCGCCACTGAGCTCGTCAAAATTACAAATTATAAAAACAAACTTATAAATTCTCCAGAATGATAGCACCCTGTGAAGGCGTGCCGGTGGCGTGCCGCAGGGCGCGACTCTACGCCCTCATTACTTCCTTTGCTACAATCTTTTTGACACTTTCGTTTCGGCAAATTGGATCAGCGTTTCATTGTTCGCTTCGTAATGGTAATTTTAGGAAGAGATGTTGAGTTTGATTCGAGTTGTATTGTTTTTGATTGAGTTTCAGTTCAGTTAGTTACTTTTATATATTTTAATTTATTTTTGGAAAACTTACAGATAGATAAAAAACATAGAATTAAGTTACCATTTGTGCCTATTTAGTGTAGGTAGGTACATGTTTGCTGATCACCAATTCAAAGTTTATTGTCATGTATTTTGCAGTTATTATGATATTTTACAGTGAGAAAATGTCGTATGAAGTGGTGCAATAGAATTCCGTTTACGAAAATCAAGTTATAAAAAAAATGTAAATGCAACGAATCTAGAAAAATATATCACTTTCACAAAACTTTTGTGTGCTTTTCAATACGTAGGTAGGTTCAAAATCCGGTCTTGAACTAATAGTTTTTTTTTAAATACATGCCAGTGCTCTTAAACAGTGATGGAAAACATCGCGCTGCGTTTAAATAAAGTTAGTTTGTTCTTGTCATATAATTTTTATTAAAATGTAAAGTATTGTTACGATAGATAGAGAACTCCGGGAGAGATGGGGTGCTCATTTGAATGTGAAGTGTGAGCGCCGCAGGGCGGTCGCTTTGTAGTTTTTGTCTAATTGCGTGTTTGCGGGATTCCTACGCTCATTACTGCGCGGGTGTGACCTTATTAGATTCGGCTTAAGGGCATTTTCTATTCTATTTGCTTATTCGTTTGTGGGAAAAATTGTGGTTAGTTATGTATAAAACATTTTAATATCATGCGTACAATGGAATTTTAAATTTAGTATTGGAGCTTGAATTTTTTTGACGACATTTTGATTGTTGATTTGGATTTTTAAAAAGTTATTATTAAAATTGATATTAAATAAAACTGGCAAAGTGCGAGTTGGACACGCGCACGAAGGGTTACGTAATATTATTATCTAAAAAAACGGCAAAAATAACTTTTGCTGTATTGGAGCCCCCTTAAATATTTATTTTGTTTTGTTTTTTAGTATTTGTTATTATAGCGGCAGCAAAAATACATCATCTGTGACATTTTCAACTGTTTAACTATCACGGTTCTTGAGATACAGCCTGGTGACAGATGGACGGACGGACAGCGGAGTCAAGGGTCCCATTTTACCCTTTGGGCTCGGAACCCTAAAAACAGTGTGGTGATAGAAGCCACTACAAAAATACACGCACTAGATAAAGTATTTCATAAAACAGTAGAAAGCACAGAATTAAACATTCATTTGTAAAATGAAATGGTAATGGCGGAGACTCTACTCTAAGCCTGTACATTCGATCACACAAATACTCGGACTTAAGTGGTAATATCATGTTGAGAAGTGTTATGATGAAGAGTGATTCTTCAACTTGTTTGACTCGTTTTTTATTCGTCTAAGGTTCCAATTCACTTTTGTACAGTGATTTTGTATTGTTTAACGGTTGCAAAGTTCTAAAGATGTACTGAAAAAAGGATTTTCGAAATAAAACTTGTTTTAAAGTCTTCTTTTAAAAAAAAAGGGTCTTCAATTAGGGGTAAATTTTGTAAATTTGAACTGTTTCAAATTCTACTGGAAGACCAGCACAGGGGCCTTACCACGAATTCATAATACATTACCGAATAAGTATTACATTGTTATTTCGTACCATGACCTTTGCAAATTGTATGGAAGTGGTGACGTTTCTGTAATGGAATCGTTACGGAATCGTTCTGAAAGACTTCGTGGTAAGGCCCCAGGTTACTTGTTTATAATATAAGTAAGTAACTGTTTATTATAATTTTCCCTTTAGGTACTGTGTTTTTTTACCAATTAATATAATAATGTTTCAGAAATCGTCAACTATCCAAGTTTATTAGTGAGAGGGTTGACGATTGCCAGCAAAAATTTTATTTTTTTATCGGGTCACCCGTAATTTTAAACCACGATGTGATGAAATTATTAAAATTTTTACATGTAACATATAAACAAGGAAACAAACTCGTGAGTTCTACTAGTTATAGATCAAAGTGTGTTATATTTATGTTTACGAGTATACGCGGCGTCTGTACCCTAACACTTAACTGTTTATACCGGAGTTAAAGCTACACTCCGACACTGATTAATGCGATTTTAATCCGCGCTTAAGCCCCCAAATCCAACCCTGTATTAATGTCCCCCGAAACCCATAAAGTCACAAGTCCATTCCATCCACAGTTAAACTTTAACACAAAGCACTAAAGTTCGAATCCCTTTGCAGATAATTCAGCCCGAATTCAGGATTTCGAACGTTTCTAACTTTTAAGTCCGTGAACTCAAATTCAAAAGGCTTTAGGTCGTATTTTCGAATGGCGAAAACTTTTAGCACGCGATTCTAACCCTTGTTTTTGGTTCGATAAAGCGCACAATCGATTGAACCGAGTACACGGAGATCAATAACCATTAAACCCAAATCATTTGGACAGAAGTCGCGCTGAAAGAGAGGGGAATATACGCTCTGATTCTGGAGTGAGGGAGAAGGGTGACGTTCGTAAGTTCGCCATAAATTAATGGGTTTAAGGTTCTCGAGCAGATGGGACCAGCCAGCACCTGATCCTCATGATTTTGTTTTCCAATTATAATTTCAAATTTTATTTGAATTAACGGAATTTCACATCTAACTTTTGTTTATTTTATAGTTTCATTTAATCTATTTGGTTTTCTGTAAAGTTTTAGGTAGGTGCTTTTACATTAAATACACAAAATTGTTTTATTTTTAAGAGTTTACTTAAAAAAAATACTTATTTTAAAAAGTTACTTATTTTAGCTTTAGAAGCTTTTGCGCATACTTTCGAGTCAAAAATCACGAACAAACATACACCCATCTCTT
This sequence comes from Cosmorhoe ocellata, assembly GCA_963675405.1. NCBI lineage: Eukaryota > Metazoa > Arthropoda > Insecta > Lepidoptera > Geometridae > Cosmorhoe > Cosmorhoe ocellata. Next base: position 5,559,540 of record OY776268.1, read on the forward strand.
TCACACTACAAAAAAACTATTGTTCCCTCCCTCTCATACCGGAAGTGAGACCTCAAAGATGGCTGCGGTCGGTGGGAGGGGCCATTTGATTTATAGTGAGGGGTGGGGGTTATAGTATGGATTTTCAGTTAAAGTTACAGGATTTAGTTGGGGTTGATAATCTTGGTTCGTATTTTAAGTCTGATATTACTTACATTAATTCGTAGAATACTATGAGATAACGTTCTCAGGAATAGACAAAAAGACCTGGGACCCTACCACAAGCTTTCGGGCAATATCAAAGTAATATAGCTTTGATATTTCGTACTATGACCTATAACATTGTATTGAAGTAGTGTTAATTCTAGCTTGAAACTATGACGTTTTTGAAACAAGCTCTTACGTCAAAGTTTCAAGCTTGCAGTAACACTACTTCCATATAATTTTTATACGTCATGGTACAAAATATTATCAAAGTTATGTTTGCCTTGACGTTGCTTTTCGAGCAACGCCTTTTTTTCGTCTTTATCTCCCTGACTCTTTCTAACGCTGGCTGGAGTCGGCACAACACGTTTTGTACTTCCATTTCCCTCTATCATCCGTCATCTCAGTACTCACACCTTTCTTACTCATATCATCTTTTACACAGTCCATCCATCTTTTCTTTGGCCTACTTCTACTCCTGTATCCATCCACATTCATACCTAACACTCTCCTCGTCACATGACATTCATCTCTCCTCATAACATGCCCATATCACGCTAACACCTTATTTTCTATTATCTTTTCCCACAAACTTGTGGTCTAGTTTAGCCCCTCTCCCCTATTTTAGTACGAAAATTGTATCTACCTAACTCAAAGGCACTGTATCAAATTACTTTCTGAAAATGTCGATAGAAAATATAAAATCTATCACAAAGCCAGCTCTACCTTGGCATTATGATCGATGTATCGCTGTGGCTTTAGTCGAGAAAATATAACACGTTACACAGTATATACACAGGCATAGATACTTAGACTGGCCTCACAGCTCAGTTGGTAGTAGCTCTGCCTTCTGCGCTGTAGGTTGTGAGTTCGATCCCCACCCAGGATAAACATTTGTGTGATGAACGCAGATGTTTTTTCTGTGACGTGGGATTATTATTTATTCTATGTAGGTAGGTATGTATTTATAAAAAAGGATTTAATTAATCTATCAACTATTTGGTTCCGATAGTAAAAGCTTTGCTTAGCGTGGCACGTTTGCATACAACACGATCATACGACATCGTGTTGTCATAATATACGGTTTCCGTCGTAAAAACACACGACACGTGTCTGTGTTTTTGACGTAACATCCAATAATCATTGTAACATCTTCAACAATTTCAATTCGACTCGCCAACCAAAAGCACACAGCGGTTATCACAAAACCTAAAAGAAAAACAAAAAACAAACATGGTCTATTATAATCCCCAGGCTCAGTAGATAATTATCTCTTAGTCCTCTAGTGACTTAGATCTTTGAGGATATCTCAAGGGGTAGTCAGAGGCACTTCCGAACATGACATTTGGCACATGCCTACATTTTTCACAGTAGTAAGTTTTCCGTACGTGACAGGTTGCATGCCCATCGCACATAACAATACTAACCTATGACACACACCTTCTAATTTTTGGTTCTAAGGTATGCCGGTTTCCTCACGATATTTTCCTACACCGTTTAAGAGCACTATACTTTTTTAAACAGAAAAGCTCATTGGTGCACGACCAGGCCCCTATTCAATAAACATTACAAGTCTACAAATTTGTAAAAAAGTGACAATATTGTCGAATTTTATGACAAGTGCTGTTTAATTAAACCTACAAATATGTAGAATTGTAAGAAAACTTTACAATTTTGTAAATTTTCCTCCAGTAAATCGTAGTTTTTTACTAAACAGAAACTTGTAGAATTGTAGCCGCTTACAATTAATTGTATTTTACAATTTGTAATGTTTATTGAATAGGGGCCTGGTTTGAACCCACGACCTTTGAATCGTGAGGCAGGGGTGCTCACTACACCACCGGCACTCTTCACAAAACAGCCCGCAATAAAAGTAAAACGGTATATATAAAAATTGACATAAAAATGTCACATACAGGGTTGTGAGACCCCCCACCCCTTCCCACTCCCTCCCACCCCGTGCTACTAGTTATTCTGCGGCCGAGGGCAGGAGGGCGAATGCCTCGATCTGGTTTTATTGGTACCCTCGAGTGCCAGACATCTTTTACATCTTGAGTTATTGAATTACAGTCTGGGGCTGCTACGCTACATAAATAATTTCGCTGAAGACATTGTAACACTGAATATAGGCTACCTACCTATTGTTTTGTATACCTACCTATAATTATATTTGAAGGTGCGTGTCATGCGTACGAAATAGTAACTGCAAAATGTGGGCATGTGCCAAAAGCAATGTTCAGACGTGCTCTTCTTCTTCTTCCTGCCCTTTTCCCAAGCTGTGGGCAAGCAAGTGGGGTCTGTGTGTAATGCTAGTATTCTTATTAGCGGCGATGGGCTTGCAACCTGTCATGTACTAATACTAACTACTGTACAAAATGTGGGCATGTGCCAAGGGTCATGTTCATACATGCTTTTCTTCTTCTTCTTCCTGTCCTTCTCCCACGCTAAGTGGGGTCGGCACAACACGTTTCCTTCCTCCATTTCCTTCTATCTTATATTCAGACGTGCTTTTATCTAAAACATTAATCTATACTAATATTATAAAGAGGAAAACTTTGATTGTTTGTTTGTTTGTTTGTTTGTTTGTTTGTTTGAAATGAATAGGCTCCGAAACTACTGAACCGATTTGAAAAATTCTTTCACCAATGTGTAGAATGAACTTTCAAGATGAACATAGGCTATATTTTGTGTAGGTACTTCGCGGGCGACGCCGCGTGCAGAAGCTAGTTTCTAATAAAATAATAAATGACCATGCCCATTTATAATTTTAGTAGAAACTCATGCCCCGTTGTTTCACAAGGAAAGTTTCAGTAGGAAAAAAAAAAGTTTTTTTTTCATCTAACAAGTACTTAATCAAATTTTGATTTAAAATCCTTACATCAAAATCCATTTGAGCGTGAAGTGGAAAATAACTTCGTGGATTAATCGGGCGTCATTATACCCCAGTAAATCTATCGGTCGCACAAAATGATTCGAAAGAGAGAGACACTACTTATAAGAACAAGAATATATTTTTCTTTTCAAAAAGGTTACGTGCTAGTGGAGTAAAGGAAAACATCGAAAAGAACTCCACGCCTTAGTTCATGTAAAATGTCACATACCGAACCCTCACCCCCCCCCCCCTCCCACCTCCCACTCCCCGGGGCCAGAAGGTATTGAGTATTCTGTGGGCGAGGGCACAAGGCTTTGATTTGATTTTATTGCCTCACCCGACAGGCATCTTTTATCGATGTTTCTGAACACAGAAAGAGTAAGCTTTATCTTTATACAGGGTGTAACATTTAGATCGATCAGTATGGGAAAGTCTGAAACTATAAGGCATACGAAGATCTGTTCTTAGGAACCATGACATCGATTTTAGAAACAATGAAAACTGCATTAATACATTGAAAACATTTGTTTTTTTAAACTACCAAAAACAGGAACGACTGGAAGGATTTGACATTTTGGTACATGCCCGCATTTTGCACAGTAGTTAGTATTCCGTACGTGACAGGTTGCAAGCCCATCGCCAACCTATGACACATACCTTCGAATTTTTGGTTCTAGGGTATGCTGGTTTCCTCACGATGGTTTCCTTCACCATGCTCTTAGCACTGGCATTGTGCACATACATTTTTCGCATGGAAAAACTCATTGGTGCACGACCCGGTTTGAACCCCACTACACCACTAGCGCTCTCCACTACACCACCAACGCTCTATCAATACGTTAGCTACAGATTATAATGTACTACTCAGCAATTATTGTTACAGCTGTTCAGAATGAGAGACAACCACGGAACACGGCGACTATCCGTCCGGAGACCCTGAGGGATATGGACCAAGAGCGTGCCTTGAGGGAGGCCGCTGTTGCCGTCGGTGTTTTTGGGTAAGCAAACCATCAAGCAAGCTGAAGTGGCAGTGGGCTGGCCATATCTGTCGGAGAACCGATAACCGTTGGGGTAAACGAGTTCTCGAGTGGAGACCGCGGCTCGGCAAACGTAGTGTAGGACGCCCTCCGGCTAGGTGGAGTGACGATCTGCGAAAGGCTGCTGGTGGAGGCTGGATGCGTCGAGCTGAAGACAGGGCTCAATGGCGCTCATTAGGGGAGGCCTATGTCCAGCAGTGGACTGCTATAGGCTGATGATGTATGATGTATGATGTAAACCATCAAAAACAAACATAAACAGTATTGGAACTATTGAAACTCCAAGTATGCGACAGACAATTTTTCCTCAGCCGGGCTAGCAAAAAGTTGTCTTCTAGCGAACCACGTGACAATGATTGACTCCCGGTAAAAAATTATACTTACGGCCGAAATTGATAAAAACTTTCTTTTTGAAAGCCAGTTGGAGTATCGTTTCATAGAGAAAGCTTTGCTAAGCGACATAAAAGTTGTCCTCTAGCGAACCACGTGACATTGTGAGTGATGTCCTGCGCATATTTGTCACGTGGTTCGCCAGGCCGCCAAACATGGCAGCCACGTCAAATTTTGTCGACTGTTTTGTCTCGCTCGTTGTCAAGCGAATATGAGACAAATGGATCGAGATTTTTTTATCGTAGCTGCCATAGGCGGCCTGGCGAACCACGTGACAAAGATGTGCAGAACGCAATGTCACTATCTTTGTCACGTGGTTCGCTAGAAGAACTTTTTTGTCGCATAACATAACTTTCTTCACGAAACGATACTTCAACTGGCTTTCTGCTTTGGTTGTTATCAATTTCGACTCTATATTTTTTACCGTCTATACGAATTTTTCGGGCTGTTCTGAACGGATTTTGACAAATGTTGGTTGTTGTTAAATTATTCGCTCATTTGAGCAGGCTTATAGTCATAGACCTTACTGCCTAGTCTTGCGTAAATTAATTTCTTCCGTTTTCTATAATCTAACTTAATCTAACCTAACCTAACCGCCATTTTCTCCTTGGCGGGAATCTTCCTGATTCACACAAATGTTGGATCGTCTGGATCACAAGAGTGACAGGCTAAATATGAAATGTCAAAGAACCCAATATGGCGGCTGTAGGTAAGAGTAGAGCTCTTTTAATTTTGAAATGAGTACTTTTAAGTACTAGTTTTACAATTTATTATTTCATATTCAATAGTGTCAGTCCGTGGATGATGATGAGTAAGTAAAGTACTTGAATAATCATCCCTTTTGATAATGTTCACGACATAAAAACGTTTCTATTTATCCACCCCGGTAGCCAGTTTGACTCCTCGTTCGGAAGAGACTCCTTTGTCAAACGTGAAGGCAGCGATATGGAAAAATGTGTTTCAAGTTAAAAACAAGCTGAAAACGCTTTGGATTTTCTTTTATTTTAGCTTTAAATAACGTCAGTAGTATTTCTAAACGATTTCAAACAAGTAATCTACAAAGTGCAAGTAGCAGGCGCGATGGGCTTGCAATCTGTCACGTACGGAATATTAGCTACTGTGTAAAATATGGGCATGTGCCAAATATTATGTTTGGACGTGCCTGACTATCCTTTTTAGATATTATCCTCAGAGATCTACGTAGCTAGGGATCTGAGGAGATATCTACCGAGCCTGGGGGTTACAGTCGTGACCAAGTTCAGATACGTGTAAGGGGTTGTAAGTAGGTAACTAGAGATCCGAGGAGATAATTATCTACCAAGCCTGGGGATTACAGTCGTACACAGTCGTACATACCTATGTATCTATGTATTAACACAAGTTTTAGGTATAAAAAAACAAATATCTAACCCTACTAAAAGTACCTACCTACTTGAGTAAAAATAGTTTCTTTACATCCGCTATATTGTTTTTGAAATTTTGTGTACAAGCGAGAATTACTCGTATTCCTAACCAACTTGGTTGTCATATCGGTTGTAGGCACATTATGCACTTAATAGTCTAAAGTCTAACGGTTAAATATTTTTGTCATTGTTCGACATTTAGGTATTATTTAGGAGCTTATGTATTGTTCAATTGCACTGTGACGTGTCTGTTGATATAAAATCAAAGCAGTAGTTATGTATTTCCCATGCACGTCAATTGCACAGAGTCAAGAATAGGTATCTACAGAAATTGGATTAGAGAGGGTAAGAGATTGTTTTGTTTTTATAGACAAAAGGATCACGAATTTAATCCTTAGGTTTTGAAACATATCCTCAGATCTATCTTAGAGGATAATTATTTAAAGCGTTAGTACTTAGTTAGTATTTGTTAAATAATAAGATTATTACGACTGTAATCCCCAAACTTGGTAGTATTTTGTCAGTTATAGATCTTTGAGGGTAGGTATCTAAAGTGGGGTAGTCAGAGGCACGTCCAAACATGACATTTGGCACATGCCCACATTTTGCAGTACCTATGTAGTTAGTAATACGTACATGACAGGTTGCAAGCCTATCCTAAGATAAATGATTGATTCAGGCGTGACTTTGCGGAAATCCATTAAAAATACAATACAATACAATACAATACAATATATCTTTATTGTAAAACATAAAACAAACAATAACAAAGAAAAAAAAAATAAGTATAGGAACAAAAAATAAAATATGAATTACAATGGGCGGCCTTATCGCTACCTTTGGATGGACAGGACATATTTGAAAGATAAGGACAGTAGAATTTAATAAGTTATTCGAAAAATATGCATTGAACCACCTACCAATCTGATAAACTACTAATCTGAATATAAGTACATACCTACTTACATTAAATATTAATAAACATACAAAATATTACATAAATACACCTACATTAAAATACATATTATACCTACATAAATAAAATAAGTAAAAACGGAAACAGTAAATAAGAAATTATTATGATGTTCACAGTAGAAATTAAAAATTCTCATGTTGACAATGAAAGGTAATGTTTTAAAAATAGGCAAGGATTTCGCACGACGAATTGTTACAGGCAGAGCATTCCATAGTTTAACAGCTTGAACTGTAAATGAGTTATCATAAAACCTCGACTTGTGAATAGGAGTAAATAATTGAAGGGTTTCAGAAGAGCGCAACGTATGAGGATAGGAATTAGAAAGGTGGAGAAACTCAAAGCGTTCTTTGAGATAGGAAGGAGAGGAGCGAAGAAATAGGATATTGTAAAGGAGGGAAAGAATGTGCAAATTACGACGTGAACGAATAGGTAACCATTCAAGTCTCTTACGAAACTCAGATATGTGATCGAACTTGCGAAGGCCAAAAATAAATCGTATTGAAACATTCTGAAGACGTTCCAGTTTATTAAGTTGGTCTTCAGTTATATCAAGATAGCAAGTGTCGGCGTAATCGAGAATTGGAAGCAATAGTGAATGTGCAAGCGCAATTTTGGTGGATGTAGGAAGAAAGTTACGCAAGCGTTTAAGGGAAGCAACTGCAGCAAAGACTTACGACTAACCGTAGCCAGTTGAGGTCCCCAAGATAAATGCCTATCAAACATTACACCTAAATTTTTGACTACCTCACTGACTTCAAGTATAGTGCCATCAAAAGTAATTGGCGGAAGGTTAGTCCAATCGATTTGGGATAACTTTCCTGAACTACCCATGACTATAACCTGAGTTTTGGCTGGATTCACTTTAAGCCCATAAGATGAGCTCCACTTGAGGATCTTGCTTAGGTCATCATTGATGTTGGCCATGGCTTCACTTAACCATTCCAGAGGTAAAATACCTACTGAAAAGCCTATACCAAGTACCATTTTAGTGACGATTAAACCATTACTTTACAACCTAAAGAGAGATAGAGCTGCTACAATCGTTGCGATTACAATATCTAGCTATATTATAGCGTTTGACAATCAACACTATTACCTACCTACTCTATGTAAATACTACAGGTATACAAAAGCCATAAGAGTAGTTAATGAGATGACGAATGACAGAGGGAAATGGAAGAAGATCACTGTTGTGCCGACCCCACATAACGTGGGAAAACGGCAGGAAGATGATGATACAAAAGCCATAAGAGGTTAAGGTAATAGGTTTATGTAGAATCACTATTCTACGTCATAAACATATTCGCTTGTGAAATTAGGTGTATGAAAAGGTTAGTTGTGAATTGTGAATTAGTGAATTGCAGAATATAAGAATACTAACCTTTTCAGCTTTCTTCGAACCTTCTTCTTCAAGCTTTTTTCAACCTTCGAACTTCCTTTACAATTTAAGCATTTTTTTAATGAGTTACTAAGTATAGACAATATAGACGTCTGCGATAAATCCGTAAATAGCAAAGGGTCATCCTATGACGTCAAACCAACCATATCCCAGCTGATCAAAGGTTGGCGTGTCATTCACTCAACTGCAAATGCCCTGTGAAGTGGAACATCCATTATCTGGATGACTACTTTGGCTTATGCTGACTTTATATAGCTTGGAGTGTGGCTCGTAGATTTACGGCCGATTTCTATATTCTATCTATCTTTGGTTTTTGGATTTTGGATAGACATTTGATTAATGTCAAATACCTATCCAAAATACAAAAACCGCAGATAGATAGAATAGAAATCGGCCGACTCTGAGACCATTAGCGATGTAGGTACCTGGGCACCCGTCCACACTTTTTTGTTTTGACACTAGCTTCCACCGCGAAGTACCTACATAAAATATAGCCTATATTTATCCTGAAAGTTCATTTTACACATTGGTGAAAGAATTTTTCAAATCGGTCTATTACTTTTGGAGCTTAATCAAAACCAACAAACATACAATCAAATCTTTCCTCTTTATGATAAGTATTAAATATATATAAAAATGAATTGCTGTTCGTTAGTTTCGCTAAAACTCGAGAACGGCTAAACGGATTTATCTTATCTTGGTCTTGAAATGTTCGTGGAGGTCTAGGGAAGGTTTAAAAGGTAAGAAAACGTATATAACTTACTTAAAACTCGCATAGACGAAGTCGCGCGCGGGTCGGCTAGTATTAGTATAAATACAAACACCCGCAAATATGCTACAAATGTCCGTTTAAGTCGGGTGTACCTAATGCGTAGATGGACTCGTTATGAATAAAAGTCATATTACTCGTTATGTCTATGACGTCACACGGTACGAGTATTGAAATTGAAATTGAAAAATATTTATTCAGTACAATCACAAGGATCACTTTGAATATGAGAACTAGCCAAGTCAGACCTCAGGGGTTCAATATATACGAGTATTATCAGTAAGTTATTAGGAGAAATGATATTTTAAGTTGTAATAAAATACTTTATATTGTTATTAATAAATTTCAGGACTGACCATTTAACTTGGCACCCATTTATATCTCTTTTATATATTTATATTTTTATTGGATATTTATTATCTGTTAGGTTATTTTGAGTATAATAAACTGAAAATGGTTGTTGAAGTCAACAACCAAGGCATAATTCAGTATCATAATATTGCAACTTGGCTCTCATTTGACATTAAAATGTTTTTACCTAATGGGATTTTTAATTTACTTAAACTGATATAATTATATCCATACAAATAATTAAATCTGTACTTAGATATTTTCAAATACAAATTAGTGCTACCTAAAGAAGAAACGTTACTTAGCTTAGGCCAACAGTTTTAGAAAAAAAAAGTTTGTTTGAATGAAATAGTCAGTCTTGATAGATCCCTAAGCTTCATATTCCAAACGGTATTTATCGAACTTTTTCATTCGAAAACTCATCCCTTTAATAGTCCCATAAAAATACCATAAACTCATTCCATAATTCATACAAATGATTCACTTACAAATACAACACATAGCACTATCTACGATTGGGACATTGGAATTTCATACCATCCCCTTATTTTATTGCTATGAATATGAAGGGGTGATTTTGAATAAGGACGATGTTATTATGGTGATGTGGTATTTTTGTCAGTTTTATAGGTATTTTCTTCAAGGGTAGGTATACTGAAGACGCCACGTTTTTTACCCGACTGCTTGGGCCAAAGAACACGACGTGTCGCGGCGACACTACTGGTTTCTATGAAATTCCCTCCGTAGTTAGCGACACGAAGCTAGCGATGCATTTCAGATGCATTTCATAGAAATACATAGGTAGAAACAAGTAGTGTCGCAGCGACACGTCGTCCGCCGCTGCCTCACGTCGCCCGCTGCGAACTCGTTTGGGAATAAGCTTACGTAGGTTTTTTTTTCGGACTGAATGCTGTTAGTCTGTCTGATAACCTGTGACAGCGTTAGGCCCGGTTTCCACCAAAACAGAGAGGAGAGCATAATGAAATAAAACGAATAAAGTTTCATTTCATTTCAATCAAATTGGAATAAGATTTTAATATGGACAAACATATTGAAACACGTAGTAGCTTTCATAGACTAACGATTTATTATTTTTGAACAATAAAAGCAGGTAGGTACCTACACAACTAAACTATTACACTAGAGATGGCGCTAGTAGTATTTCAAATACATTATTTTGATATTAATTCTAACAAAACAGTTTAATGACTGTAACTTTTTACAAAAAATAAGTATCGTCGTCGCAGCGGGGCGTCGTCCGCTGCTGCCTCGTGTCACCCGCTGCCAAATCGTACCTTATCACTTTGACTCTAAGGTTGATTCTCTCGCAGGCCACCGGTGTCTCTTGCCATGGCACTTTCTCCGGCCCGGTACCCCCTCCTATCGCCACACTACCCGGCACTACCACCTCAACAGCACGCGCAGCCAGACTCCTCGCACGACAATGAAGAGGGGAATACCCATACTGATAGTGATGGTAAGCCTCCAGAAATTAAATGTCATGATTCTCTGATTTTAGAACCCACACTTATAATATTACGGCTTCAATCGCGTGGTAGGTACCTGGTAAAAACAAATCTATCCCGCGGGAGCCGTATCATGATTTTGTGATTTTACAATTCATACTTATAATATTAGTAGCTTCCGCCCACGGCTTCGCCCGCGTGGTCCTTGAAAACCAAAAACGTAAAAGTAGCCTATGTGCTATTCCAGACTATAATCTATCTCTGAGCCAAATTTCATCCAGATCCGTTCAGCCGTTTCAGCGTGAAAGAGTAACAAACATACATCCATACATCTATACATCCACACACACACTCTTACAAACTTTCGCGTTTATAATATAAGTAGGTTAAATGCGAAAGTAACTCTGCCCGTTACGCTTTCACGCTTGAATCGCTGAACCGATGTTGATGAAATTTGGTACAGAGATAGATTTAACTCTGAAACTCAGAGTTCTGTGATTAGGTACAATTAAAGTCTGTTTTTTTAGTTTTTAAACTGTATGTTATTTATTTTTACAGATGACAGTATTGATGTGACCAATGAAGAGGATTCCACGTCTTACTCCCCCCCTGCTGCCCTCGGTAGCTACCCCCAGAGCTGCACTTCCTATAGGTAAGTGTACTCATCTAAAAAGGACATCATCATTCTCCCAAAGATTCAAATCGTTATGCCCGTACGGTACAGAGATGACCTTTTTTTGTCAAATTTTTGGAAAATGAAACCTAACTAGATAAATTTATCGCCCCCAAAACCCCCTGCATACAGATTTTCATGAAAATTGTTGGGCCGTTTCCGAGATTCAGATTATATACCAGATAAGAGCGCTGGTGGTGTAGTGGTAGCACCCCTGCCTCACGATCCGAAGGTCGTGGGTTCAAACCTGGTCGTGCCAATGAGTTTTTCCATTCGATAAATTTATGTGCGCAATGCCAGTGCTCTTAAACGGTGAAGGAAAACATCGTGAGGAAACCGGCACACCCTAGAACCAAAAATTCGAAGGTATGTGTCATAGGTTAGTATTCTTATAACCGGCGATGGGCTTGCAACCTGTCACGTACGGAATACTAACTACTGTGCAAAATGTGGGCATGTACCAAATGTCATGTTTGGACTTGCCTCTGACTACCCCCTTTAGATATCCTCAAAGATCTAAGTATCTAAAGATCTGAGGAGATATCTACCGAGCCCGGGGATTACAGTCGTGATCATATATTTATTTTATATATTTATAAGAATTGTACAGAACACCATGTTTTGGTGGTTACCTTGGTGTTAAGGTGGTATTATGGGGTATAGTTCATACAACGGATCTGATCTAGGCATTCGTGAAGTTAGCCACATGTGCGAGTTTGCGCACGTACAGTTCGACCTCGACCGTGGCGCAGCGGGCGAGAGTCCGCCTGCGACGCAAGAGGTTGCGGGTTCGATTCCCGCCGCGGAACAAATTTGTGTACGATCTGCAGAAATTTGTTCCGTTGGTCTGGGTGTTTTCTATGTATAATAATGTATATAATGTATTAAATATATCAGTTATCTAGTACCCATAACACAAGCTTTGAGTAGCTTACTTTGGGGCTAGATGATGCTGTGTGGATTGTCCAGCATTATTTATTTATTTATTTATTATTTAAGTTCCTTCCCCCCCTCCTCATACCTCCAATTGCTTCCGTAAAACGATACTGCGCAGCTCTTGCGGCTAACTTCACGTATGCCTAGATTCGTTGAGCCAACTATACGTTCAGGGCTATGAGCTGATGGTGGGGGTTGTTCCAGGCCCCTGGGAGTGGAGAGCGCTGCTGAAACCGCTGCCAGGCTTCTCTTCATGGCAGTGAAGTGGGCTAAGAACTTACCATCCTTCGCCAGCTTGGCTTTCAGAGATCAGGTAATAATAAAATAAAAAAAATACGGCAGGATCCTTTGAGGGACAGTTTAATCCTCTTACCACACTGGTTATTCTTCTTATCGTGTCAACTCACTAATTCTTTCGTGTGGTGTAAGGGTGAAAGTACCTGCACCAAAGATTTAAATCGTAGATTATGCCCGTACGGTACTGAGACCGCGCCGTTTTGTTGCCACACGAAATAATAATAATAATAATAATATGTATTTATTTTCAAACTGGTTTTACAAAGTATTTTAAACTTAAGTATAAGTAGGTATTATATTTTATATAATTATTATCATATATGTTGTGCGCGATTATACAAGGTATACGGTATACATTTCCTGGTACAAATAAAATACTTTGGTCAAAAAAAAAAAACCTGGGTGCTGTCTATGTTTCGACTCCTCGCTCTAACTAAGTATAGACTTGTGTGTAGACGCGAGAGATTCTCTACTTCGGCAGACTTAAAAACGGCCAAGCAAATCTTATATTGAAAATTATATATATAATAGTCTATGCACGTAATTTTGTTCACAAATTACGTTTAACAATAAGGAATAAAGTAAAAAGGACTAACCTAAATTAGAACTTAACCTGATCAATCAGCCAGTGTGAGTGTAGTGAAGTTATGTAGGTATGTGTGTAGTTAGTGTGTTTGGTTTGTGTGTAATTATGATGTGTGCATGTTATAATTAATTAAAAATAGTAATAACGAAGCCTTTATGAGACTAGTTATATAACATTTTATGTTAGTATGAGAAGACTTTTTTATAATCATGTAATCACTTTTAATAAATTTTCAGTTTGTATATAAAATGAGATAGCTCGCTCATTTGGCACACCAAATATTTTTAATTTCAGGGTACAAAAGGAATAAGTATATTTACGAAAGATCGTACAATATAATTGCACAATAAATGGTGAAATAACTGCTTGGTTCAGTTTTTACTAATCGTTAGTGTGCGTGCATCGGCATTTTGTTAACACACACAAGTAAAAACAGTGCCACAGTTTTTGGCGTCCGGGCATATCTACGATTTAAATCTTTGACCTGCACTGGTTGAAACAACATAAGAAAGAAATAGATGATATCGCTTTTTAAACCAACGCGCATGTATGAAGAATGTAGATGTCAGGATCGTAGCAAGTGGTCCGTGATCTCTGCCTACCCCGTCGGGAAACAGGCGTTATTTTATGAATGTATAACCCTTAATTAGCAGCTTACTTTGGGGCTAGATGATGCTGTGTGGATTGTCCAGCATTATTTATTTATTTATTGAATTTCCAGGTGATACTCCTGGAGGAGGCGTGGTCGGAGCTGTTCCTGCTGAACGCCATACAGTGGTGTCTCCCCCTGGACGCGGCTTGCGCTACTCTTTTTGGTACGGAGCAAACTGATCAAGGTATCTTCATCAGTCTCTCTATCTCTCTAAATAAAAATAAAAAAATAAATATGATCACGACTGTAATCCCCAGGCTCGGTAGATATCTCCTCAGATCTTTAGTCACTTAGATCTTTGAGGATATCTAAAGGGGGTAGTCAGAGGCAAATCCAAACATGACATTTGGTACATGCCCACATTTTGCACAGTAGTTAGTATTCCGTACGTGACAGGTTGCAAGCCCATCGCCGCTTACAAGAATACTAACCTATGACACATACCTACGAATTTTTGGTTCTAGGGTAGGTATGCCGGTTTCCTCACAATGTTTTCCTTCACCGATTATTAGGTAGGTATTGGTGAAAATTTCACACTAACTGTGATATTATTGACCTTTTGTTGGCTGCAAGTGAATATGTTCTTACCTAACGTTTGGACAGAGAACGCTATAAGCTCCGCGACCCTGCGCCGCCTGCGCGAGGTGCTGGCCAGGTACCGGGCGGTGCTGGTCGATCCGGCTGAATTCGCCTGCATGAAAGCCATCGTCCTCTTCAAATCTGGTAAGATTTCTTCTAACTAGTAGGTAATTATTACAAAAATTAAAAAAAAAATGGCTTTCTAAATAGCCGCCATATTGGATTTATTGACATTTTTAACCTATAAAGTCACTCTTGTGATCTAGACGAAGATTCTTTTTTTGTTTGGTAGGTCGTACTTCAGAGGTGGTCCCATATAAATTTACATACATACATACATAAAATCACGCCTGTTTCCCGACGGGGTAGGCAGAGATCACGGATCTCCACTTGCTACGATCCTGACATACTTCTTTTGCTTCATTCATTAAATCTATTTTACCTATATAAGAGCTTAACCTGACTGACTGACTGACTGATTGATCATCGCCGAGCCGAAACCGCTGAAGCTAGAAAGCTGAAATTTGGAAGGTAGTTTCCTTTTATAACAAAACCACCCACTAAGGCGGGATTTTTGGAAATTCCACCTCTAAGAGGGTGAAAAAGGGTGAAAACGTTGGTATGAAACTTTTTAACGCGTGGAGCGATTTTCATGAAACTTTGTTTGTGCACTGTAAATACAAAATGAATGAACACATGTTTCAGGATTTTTCAATATAATCTTCAAAAAGGGGTCAAATGTGGGGTCAATGTTTGTATGGGAACTTTTTAACGGGTGGTGCGATTGCTCTGAAATTTTGTTTGTGTACTTTAAATGCAAAATAAATGGACACCTGTTTCAGGATTTTTCAATATAATCTTCAAAAAGGGGTCAAATGTCGGGTCAATGTTTGTATGGGAACTTTTTAACTGGTGGTGCGATTGGTTTGAAACTTTTTTTGTGTACAGTAAATGCAAAATAAATGGACACGTGTTTCAGGATTTTTCTAAATAACCATCAAAAGGAGGTCAATGTTTTTGTATGGGAACTTATTAAAGGGTGGTGCAATTGGCCTGAAACTTTGTTTGTGTACTGTAAATACAAAACGAATGGACATGTGTTTCAGGATTTTTCAATATAACCTTCAAAAAGGGGTAAAATGGGGTGTCAAAGTAGTATGGGATTTTTATGAGTTGCTTGATGTGTTTAAAACTCAGTTTAGATATTTTATGTGAACGAAGTCGCGGGCGGGACAGCTAGTTCTTCATTATAATAATATAACAGTTTTTAATATAACGGTAAAATATCAAATTGAGTAAAAGAAAGAAAGAAAGTGGGTTCGATGATTTTGTACGTCTTCACAGAAACCCGCGGCCTAAAAGACCCCCTTCAGATCGAGAACCTACAAGACCAAGCTCAAGTGATGCTAATGTCCCACTCGAGGGCGGCCCACGGGGCGGCCCCCGCCCGGTTCGGCCGCCTACTCCTACTCCTACCACTCCTGCGACTGGTCCCACCACAGCATCTCGAGAAGGAGTACTTTAGCAAGACTATTGGACACACTCCAATGGAAAAGGTGCTTGCTGATATGTATAAAAATTAAGATAGAACTAGATTTCTAGCACTTTTAAACTTACGCGATCTGAACACATTATTATTAGTATTAAACGGGTATTTATCGATAGTCTACCCGTGACCACGACAGCGTGTAAACCTGTCGAAACGTCGGGAAAATAAATAGGTAATTAGAACGCGATAAATACCCGTTTAATACTAATAATAATAGATTTCGAGTTTTGTCATAATCCCCACTGGTGGACAGCTAAGTGGGGATTATGACAATAAACCAGATTTGGTACTCAGCGTTTATTTATTTATAAAAAAAACATGATCGAAAACGTAATTCAACTTAGTAGAAAGAAACTAATGTCATAACTTTTTGCAGATTTGTAACTACTTAAATAGGTAGGTAGGTACTTTGGTGGTAGGTAGGTAAGGTATATACAGGGTGTCCCAAAAAGTAGTGTCAAGCGAAAGTCCAGAGATAGAACACCCCTTGGGGTACCCGAATCACCCCCATGTATGTTCCGCGATTTTCTATAGTTTTCGAGTTATTAATTTTTTTCCGAATTTTTGAAAATTTACTGCTTGAACAACTTAAAACATTTTTTGTGATCTATCTAAAGCATTTGATTGTGTGCACCATGAAACATTTAGGGGGGTTGCACTTAATCTTTTAACATCTTACCTCACTGACAGACTACAGCGAGTTGAAGTAAATGGGAAACGTTCTCCGGGGTCAGTGGTAACAATGGGTGTACCACAACGATCAATGATACGATCTACCCAAACTTGTCAGGGATGATCAGGAAATTATTATTATACTGTTTGCTGATGACACGTCACTTTTATTTAAACAAAAGCGGCGTATGACTATTTTTGACGAAGTGAATAATGCAATCTCTAAAATTGTAAAATGGTTTAATGTAAACAACTTATTACTAAATGAAAAGAAAACGAAATGTGTTCGTTTTGTACTACCAAATGTTCGACAATTAGATACCAATATAAAAATAAATAACGAAAATATAGATCTTGTGGACACCACAGTATTCTTGGGCATAACTTTAGATAATAAGCTTCAATGGGGCCCGCACATAGATAAATTGTCGAAGAGACTTAGCTCTGCAGCATATGCAGTTAAAAAGATCCGTCATTTCACCGACGTAGAAACTGCTAGACTTGTATATTTCAGCTACTTTCATAGCATTATGTATGTCTTACGGCATTTTGTTATGGGGGAGTGCTGCAGATATTAATACTATATTTGTGTTGCAGAAGAGGGCTGTTCGTGCAATTTATAACATGGGTCCTAGAGAATCTCTTAGAGATAAGTTTAAAGAAATAAACATCATGACAATGCCATGTCAGTATATATATGAAAACTTGATGTGTGTTCACAAAAACATTAATTTATTTAGGAAAAATAGTGATAATCATAATGTTAATACTAGACTTAAAAATAAACTCGCTGTTCCCACGATTAGGCTCACTAAAGTAAGTAAATCCTTTAAAGGGCAATGTGTACGCTTCTATAACAAGATCCCAAGTGACATGCTTGATTTATCAATTGGAAAATTCAAAGATGTAATTAAACAGAAACTGTCTAGAAAAGCTTACTATAAAATATCAGAGTACTTAGATGATAAAAAAGCTTGGGATGAATCAGCTCCAACTCTGCTAGGTATTCCTTACAAAATTAACAAGGATCATACAAAAAAAGCGCTAGGGCCCAACGAGTTTCTTGTCAGTTCTTCTCGCACTGGGGATAGGACTGGAACTGGCACTTAGACTCACCTAGTATGTAAGACGTTTCAAAGTGATCCCTGTGATTCTATTGAAAATAAACATATTTTGATTTGATTTGATTCCTACAAAAAAAGTAGAAAACCTTCTTGAGTTTTTTTTTTGCTACTGAATTTTAATAAGTTGTTCTTTTATGCATAAAATAATCAGCTACGTGACTTTGATGAAAACTATGAAAATGTTGGTGTAAAGTCAAATAATTACATTCCGTGAATTATGACAAAAAATTTCAACTTTAAATTAAAAATCTTAACAAGTGATTTCATGGTTCTTAAATAAGTCCAAAGAATTTTCCAGACTCTCAGCTTTAATAATCATTAAAAAAAGTAGTACTTAATAGGCTACTTTGGCTAAAATCGGCCTTCAAAGACGGCGAGGTGGAAAATTCTTAAAATTAGCTACCTGATTAAAAAATGGATTTTGGCCATTTTATCATTCCTAAGCTTAATTCGTTTGTTAACTAACCAAAAATGACAAGGACAAAGAACAACTCATAACAATTCAGTAGCAAAAAAAAATCTCAAGAAAGTTTTTTACTTTTTTTAGAGAACTTTTTAAGTTGTTCAAGTCGTTAATTTTCAAAAATTCAGAAAAAAATTCATAACTCGAAAACTATAAAAAATCGCGGAACATACATGGGGGTGATTCGGGTACCCCAAGGGGTGTTCTATCTCTGGACTTTAGCCTTACACTACTTTTTGGGACACCCTGTATATTATATCCTTCTAAGTACCTACCTATCTACTTTTTTTATTATTGTTACTAAGTTCTAAATTTCTAATGTACCTAGATATGTAAAATATGTAGGTAGTAGGAATCTACCGCCCAAAGTTTACGATCTGATATAAACTTTAAAATTGACCAATGACCCCAAAGTCATTGACTTTTGACCCTAAGGTCATTGATCTTTGACCCCGCAGTCATTGTAATTTAGGCAATATAATAAGTAGCTGGTATTTTCAAATATATATATATATATTAGTATATAATTCTATTTAGTACTATACATAATAGGTATATTATACCTAATGTTAGGTACCTATCTCACTATTTACCTACCTACTTTAAACGTAGGTAGGTATTAGGCCCCTTCATTACTTTATAGTAGGTAATAGGTAGGCACAGGTACCTACATCTATCTAGATAGGTTTACCTAAGTACCCGAAATACCTATCTAGATAGATAAGATAGGTTTAAAAAAAAACAAAACACCCATCTTGTACATTATTGTAAAATTATTCTACGAATATTTAAGTAGGTACTTATAATTTTTAGATCTGTTGAATGTAAGTATTTAAATATCTTATCTAGTTATTCTAGCCTATCTAATTATACTAAGTAGGTAACTTTAGTGTATAAATAGCTTTATTTTAAGGGTAAGACAGACGATTGATAGTGCACACGATGCCACTGTTACTTGCAGCCTAATTATGTTCTTGTAAATAGTTAAATAAATGTACCTAAAATATAATTGATGATTTTATTTCGACCATTTACTTAGTTCCCTTCCGCGTACGAAACCGGAGATTCGCAACCAATTATAGTAGAAGCAATATTCATCTCTAAGCAATAGGTAGGTACTTACTATAGCTTCCGCCCGGGGCTTCGCCCGCGAGGTAGGTACCTACATAAAATATACCCTAAGAATTTTTGAAATCGGATGGGTAGTTTCGGAGATTACCTCCTACATACAAAATATACAAACAAACAAACTTTAGCTATTAGGTAGGTACTTGTCGCAACTAGAGACAATTTCTCGTTTGCGGAAATTATCAGAACTAAGTATTGAAGTTGATAATAGCACCATCTATATTTTTACATTTACCCCTAGTATGAGTTTTTATTTACGAAAACTTTTTTCGAATAGTATCCTTTCATACATTTACCTTCATCGGAAATGTTAAGGAACTAAAATAAGGCCGATAATATCGAAAATATTATCTAATCGGCAGTCCCAGCAATGACTTCCAAACCAAGTTTTCACGATATCGACTTTATTTTAGTTTCTTAAAATTTCCGATGGAGGTAAATGTATGAAAGGATACTATTCGAAAAAAGTTTTCGTAAACTATCAAAAACTCATACTAAGGGTACATACTAGAAAAACGCGTGACATCGAAATAATTAAATTAAGTACTGGTAGGTAGGTACTTACCTATAACTAGCGCCATGTTTTAAGTAAACATACAAATTTACCTACACCGAATTTTCAGATATAGCCAGCAGTCTAAAGACTAGATAAACTTAACATTATTCTAGTCATACTTAAACCTTTCTAAAAGTTAGCAATCAAGTTATAAAAATTCGATGATCAAGCTAATTATGGTAGATAGGTACCTGGCCAGTAGGTACTTCCAATATACCTATCTAAGGAATTAGGAATTAACCACGAATCAGTCTAAGAACAAAATCAATCAAACAGAGCAAATACAAAGAAAAAACCTCGTCGGGCTGGCGGGTGACAAGTTATTAGGGCTGCCACTTTGTTTAACCGACGATAAAAAGGAGGAGGTTTTCAGGTTCTCAAGTCAACGCGTATTTTTTCTACCCTTAACGGGGTAAATATAGTTTATACTAGATTCCGCCCGCGTGGTATCTTGAAAAACAAAAACAAATCTATCCCACGGGAACCGTACTTTTCTCCGGGATAAAAAGTAGCCTATGTGCTATTCCAGACTATAATCTATATCTGTGATAAAATTTCGTCCAAGGCCATTTCCGCGTGAAAGAGTAACAAACATACATAATCCATTCTTACAAACTTTCGCGTTTATAATATTAGTAGGATAATAAAGTAAACTAAGGGTCGGTACCTACATTATTTGACGGAAAATGCGTCGAGCGTACCTACTTTGGTCTCACTCACTAATATTATTATAATACCTAGATTGTCTGTTTTATTTGGCGTTACTCGACTGATAATACGCGACGTATCTTCGGCCAGATGTGGGCGTACCTAAATATTTCCAAAGTGATCGCATAATCACCCAGGGTGCATACCTACTTAAGTATAACCTAATACCTACGTACTTAACTTAACCGTCCGTAGACACGTGCTATGACATTGTGGTTTTATTATTAACACTAATAAGTATGATTTTAGTGCATGCATGAAGAGCTGGGGAGGCGCAATGTAATCCTTTCACCACACTACTGGTGGAATTAACCAGTGACAGTCATTATTGTTTAGGTACATAAGTACCTTTTTATAGGTAACTTGTACCTGTAGGTACCTAAGCGTACCTACCTACATTTTATTAAAGACCGCCCACGGCTTCGCCCACGTAGTACCTTGAAAAACAAAAACATCGCTATCCCACGGTAACCGTAGGTACCTAC
Source organism: Cosmorhoe ocellata (assembly GCA_963675405.1). NCBI lineage: Eukaryota > Metazoa > Arthropoda > Insecta > Lepidoptera > Geometridae > Cosmorhoe > Cosmorhoe ocellata. The sequence goes on from OY776268.1 coordinate 5,580,794, forward strand.
TCTTTTTAGGATAAAATGTAGCCTATGTGTTATTCCAGACCATAATATATATATCTGTGCCAAATTTCATTCAAATCCGTTCAGCCGTTTTTGCGTGAAACAGTAACAAACATCCAGACATCCAGACATCCTCACAAACTTTCGCGTTTATAATATAGTTATCCTACCTAATTTTTTTGTTGTTGATTCTGACTTTACAAAACAGATATGTGCCAACCCTACTACGATGACCAATTCATTATTTATGAAGTTTACCCATTTGCGGTCAGCGACACAGTTCAGAGAAAAACAAACTCTATGTCAACTGAGCAACGTTAATAACAGGTTAATAATAATCATTTTATGTAAGTACCTACGCTGGTTTTCCCTAACCGATTAAATAAGTACCTTTTGAGGTCTCGGTAGTCGGTATATTTACTAAGGTTACATACCATCTAGGTAGGTACTTATATTTAGGTAGTAACTACCTACCTCAGAGTAAAGATAGTACCTACCTACCTAACCCACCTATCTAAATTATGTAGGTATTCAGGTCGGTAGATTTGTAGATCATTGAATCTTGTGATGGGTTATCATGGGTTACGTTTTTGGGTTGGTAAATTGTAGTTAAGATACCTACCTAGGTACCCTATCCAAAAGAATCAAATTAGAAAAAATGTAGGTACAGTCAGCGAGAAAAATACCCAGATACTATGTAGTTATTTTTTTATTATAATAAAATTAGGAACGCAATTTCCATGCTTATCACTAAAACACACTAGAGAATCGAGTCCCTTCACAACATTTTTATGCAATCGTAATATTAGCGAGTAGGCTAGGTATAAAAAAATATGAAAATAATTTATATTACCTAGGTATGTATAATGTAAGCACTTTTATGTATTTACTCTTAGACTAAATTAATTCAAGATTTTACTAAAGTACTTACTTACCTACCTTTTAACTTTATACATACTTACCTATACAATAGGTAGTAAGTTGGTAGTAAGTAGTTACTTTTACTTATTTTTTCTGATTATCTAACATGTACAAAATAATAGTGAAACTGGTGCAAAACAGCTTTTAATATTACAGGTCTCTACCAAAGTACCTATGCAAATCTCTGTTTTTATTTTACCAACGACTCATTGAGATTAACCTTAATGTTATTTATAATGTTTTGTGTAATATTTTGTTTCATAAATCTCACAATTAATTTATTAGTAGGTATGTTAAGGAAAGCAAATAGTAGGTAGGTAAGTGGGCATTTTTCAAAAAATTACACCCCCCTGTTTAACAACTGTCCCTTGATTTCGATTATATTTATCTAAGAAGTAGTTATGTTAGTTATTTGTTTTAGTTATTAGAGTGAATAAACGTATATCATATTTGTTGTTTATACAAAAAAAATACATTAAACTCGAATATATTTCGTGATAATTAAAAATAACAATTGAAAAATGGGTGATTTTGCGCTGTCCCCCGCTAAATCCTACGATACACTACCAAATTTCATAACTTTTTTGTAAGAAAGATGCCCTCTTTTAAGGTTTTATTGAATCAAGAATTCAATCAGTTATTGAGATTTAGTAAAATATAATGAGCCATAAGAATAAAAATGAGAAAAAAATTAAAATATGTGTAAACTTGAAATCATGTTCCTTCCGGAAAAATCAGTTTTGTCACCGATTTTCTAACAAATTATATATTACGGTAGTAATATATTTTCGCATTATTATAAACATTATTTCTAATGCTACCAAAAAAATCAGGATACAAACCTTTCAGTGCCCAAAAACTGCTCTGAAGGAGAACATGTATGTTTGCAAGCCGTGTGAACGATTTTTTATCTCAGTTATGTGACCATTATTTTGTCTTGTATCTTATTATTTATCGTGTCATTTTTAGTTGATTAGTTTGAAAATGTTATTATATCTAAGTTAATCAAAAGTTTTGATTAATTTTTATATTGTGGCTATTTTTAAACAGTTTTTATTACTAGAGGAAAATAAAATGTGACTTCCAGTGTGTGACTATTTGAGCAGTCACATATACGCTGAACGGAAAGTCACAACAAGCCTGAACACATAAAGTATGGTTTACATGGCGATTTTCTCAAGCTATAAAAATATTAAAATTAAAAACAACTTGCGACTATTTGAAGTTGTATTTGGTCTTATGTCTATGTTTGGAAGTCGTTTTTTGTATGTTATTATATTAGATAATAATATTCGTTTGTTAATATGAATGTATTGTACCTACCTATTACATAAGTGAACTAGTAGGCGCTTTTTTCCCATGTTAGTACGTTAATATGAAATTTGTTTGTGTTTGTTCTTATATTTGTAGGTTTGTACTAGTGTACTACTCCCCACGACTTTTTTCGCAAAACGTTTTTTTTTTTTCATACAAATCTTAAACCTCCCGCTGCATCTCTTAGAGGTTCAGTTTCAAGAATTCCTTTCTTAGCGCACCTCTAGACATTGAAAGGAATCTATTCTCTAAATTTCAGCTCTCTAAGACTTATGGTTTTGTGTGTTGATATAATTAGTTAGTCAGTCAGTAACGTAAGAGTTTTATATATTTAGATGAGTGTAAGTGTGGTTTTATGTTTGTATGTTTGTCCAAGTTCAAAAACGCATTTTGTTTTAGGAATAGCAACTAATATCAAAATGCCTTTTACTGGGGCCGAAAAAACTAGACGATATAGAGAAAAATTGTTTTGTTTTGAAAAGTTTGTTTTTTGTCCTGTTTGCATACTATTTTCGCGCCATGTAAACCCAGTCTTTTCCGTTTTAGGTTTCGGTTGCGTGACTGTCCCCGTATTTACGAAGCTGAATATGTTGATTATTTAAGTAGATTTATCATTTCAGGTTTTCTAAACAACTCTCTCAAACGCAAAAATATTTTTTGTATAATTTTTATAGATATGTTTCTCTAAAAATGTGTCTAGAAATCTAATAATGAAGATAATTACAACAAATAAAGTACCCAAAGTCACATAACTGAATAGTTTATTGAATTTTTGATCAGTTCAGATACAACAATTTTGGATTGTGAGTGTTTTTTAAATTGAAAAAGCATTTAAAAGTGATCAAGTAAAGAATATTTGAATATTCTTATAATTTTCACTGTTTTTTCAACTAATGAATATAGTCACACAACTGATATAAATTTTGGAGACTTTCCATTTTGTTTTAGTATTTTTTACAATATTACTATTCCAAGCACGTTATATTCTATTTTTTCTAAAAATATATTGAATTTCTAACATAAAGAGACCAGACACAATTTAAAAAATAAAACTTTTCAAAAAGCATTGATTTTCAAAGGGGGGTGTAATTTTTTGAAAAATGCCCAAGTACCTATTTATTTACATACCTACATTTAAGTATAAAGAAATATAAAACTATCAATTTGTTGATTGGAATGTCATGGAATAGTTACCTATTTAATATTTACATTACTTATATAGTTTGGGCTGCCATCAATTAAATAATAATGTACAGTCAGCATTTACAGTATTTATTACAAAAAAATAAATCTCAGTTCATAATCACAAACAGAAACTTTGCATCAAATATTTAGAGTGTTTTCACATAATAATGCTGACTGTACTTTAATGATATTAAATCTATTACCTAGTACTACTATTTATTTAATTGTGCTTACATTTATTCAAGTTAGAACCTCTAGCTTCTTATTTTTTACTGTTGTACCTAGACAAGTAGATTCCTAATTACAAAATCTAATGGTAACAGTAGGTATACAACACACCAAGTTAACAATAATGGTAACAATGCATATGGATTTAGCTTTCTGGATGAAAACCAATGCATACTCAAACCATACAGGCAAGGAAAACATTTTTCCTTTACACTCATACAAATGACATAAATATTATGTTAATACAAATTTATGATATTTCAAATAAATTATACATTTTCAACCAATAAATAAGTTAGTCATTATTTTGCATCAAATAAGGAATAATGGAAAATTACCAGAAAATTACTAGATTATTAAATGGAATGTTTAATTCTATAGGTACACATTATACCTACTTTACATGAATTAATTAGGCAGTAATGAGTTTTTACTAATAAGTTATCAAAAAAGTGTATTACACTACAATAGAAATTCAATGTGGATAAATAAATAAGTACCTATCTAGGTACATACAGAATATACAAACAAGGTTTTCAATTTGTGCTACTACGAGTATATTAGAATTTTTACTATGCTTATTATAAACATAGTTTTCGATCAAACACAACACAATAAATGACAGAAAATTTTGTTGTTGACTGTACTTCTGTAACACAACATCATTTTTATCCCTTTTATAAATAATGGATTAATTTTACTGGACTACAAACTACAAAATACAGTCGGTTAGGTGTAAATAGTTAATGTAGGTACATTAACATACCAAGGTTTGTAATATAGAGGAAAAATAATAAAATTTTTAGAATTCAATAAAATTAACTCAAAGAAATACCTAAATTGGAGAAGTGGCAGCCCAAGAATATTAAGTAATAATAAATCCCTCAATTGCAATGTTTGAGTATCATGTTGAGGATAAATAATATTGGAATTTCCATGCAGAAACACGTTTCAAAACATGTTAACTACCTAGATAATTATAACGAATGTTGTTTGCTTATCTATTAACTTGTTTAGTTTTCTTTTAGAAAAAAAAACCTAGATAATTTGAGATTTTTATATATCACATTTGATTCACCTAACATTTTGAAAATCCTAGTATAACGAAGGCTGTCTGTAAAATCCTCCAAAGACAATAGTGTTAGTTATTTTTTCTACTATCATGTATGTGAATGGCCTGTTGGCTTCGAATCGCACAACCCCAATCCTATTGCTGAATTCAGCAACAGTAACGGCTGATGCTGTAGTACCCTCTTCAGTAACTTCAATTTCAGCTTTGTGCACTAATTTTGACACATACAAAGGTTTTCTTGACATTAATGGTAGAAGAGCTTTGCTTGAGTCAAACAGGTCTTGTATAGCAAATTTCTGCTTCAGAACCTCAGTTAAATCCATATCAGTTTTAATTTTGAAACGAGGCAAGAAGCAATCCACCTCATCATCAGAGTAATCTTCTTTTGATACTCTTAACTCTTCGAAGAATGCATCTAAAGGAACTTTCTGGAAGTTTGAAAACATACTCTCTAAGGATACACCGTAGTTCGGAAGCATTATAAGCATGGACAAGCGGTTTTCTTTTCCATAAGGCATTTCTATGACCCTCGCTTGAAGTGTCTTGATGTTAGAGAAAGGGTAGGTAGCACGGTTGTACATCATATTGACCTCTCCGATCTGGGTTCCGTTGCTATCAAAGAAGGGCTGTTTACTGGTCGAAGTAGAGTTAAATGGAACCGCCCATTGGCCTTTAAAGTATAGGGCACTAGCGAGTATCATCGGAGTATTTTGGAAGTTACTGCTTTCGACTATAGATGGGATCCGTCCATGAGTGAAGTTAGATATCACCCCGTTCAGACGTTTCGCAGCAAGTTCAGTGTCGTTAAAGCTAAGAGAGATAACATCTGTGTCATAGAAAGTTTTAGCGGTTTCTTGGAAGTCAGGTAGGGGAAGATTCTCTTTGTCAACGAAAATTCCGTTGAATTTAGCTAGTTCTATCGTACTTGTTTTATTAACTATGAGCCACTGTGCCATCTCTCCAAAGTTTTTTCTATTAAGATTCTTGTTTCTCGATAAACGTAGGGCTGCGTTGATTTGCAGCTTTGTGCCATCGGCGGCGCCTTCAGAAATCACTGCAAGAGCCGTCCAGATGGTGATGGGAGAAATAATCATATTCTGGTTAGGTGCTTGCAATACTGACGTGTGGTAAAGGAATTCGATGGAAAAATTACCTATCTTCTCTGTTAATCCATTTCTCACTCGCGTGGTTGTTTCCGGGTCACCGCCAAGTCTCAACGTCACATTCTGTCCGTAGCATGCCGCGAAAAACAAAAGAAACACTGATATTAATTTCATCTTTTTTCCTTACACTTTACTTGTGAAGATTAACAACACAAGTCTGAACTGTTCACGTTGAATTCACAGAATGAATAACATCTTGTGTGAATGAGATAATTTTGTAGCTCGATCGATAACCGGTTATCATTGGACTGGCTGTTTCAAGGCGCGTAGTAGTCTCGAATGTCGGGAGCTAAGATGTAGGATAATAATTCAAGTAGGTAGGTATTTTGCCGTGATTTTAAAAGCTACACAATACAATACGCACGTCTACTCTGTCGCGCAGCCAAGTTGCGAGTATTATTATTGTTATTGTACTGTTCATTATATATTTATATTGAACGTTTTAATAGTCCATGATTTCCTGTTGTAGGTACGCGAGGTAGGCAAGGCAGCTAAATATTGTTTGTATTTGTTTGCATTGTTTATCTCACATCAAACTCAATCTCACAGCTGTAAGTGTAGCAAGCAGAGTGTATTGTAGCCTCTGAGATTGTAGCCAAGCAAAAGCCAGCTCAGCTGTGCCAAATAAATCAATCAATCAATCAAATCGACCAACAAAATAATGGAGTTGAATGCAAACTGAGATGCAAACGAAACGAACGCAATATTTGTTTAAAAAATTAATTGCTAATTTTTTCGCCCGTAATTACACGCATTAGGAGCAGGTTTGTAATGGCTGTCTGAACTCGGAGCGAAGTCTAAAATTGTTTTTATATAATACGTAAGTACATAGGTAGTATCTACTAATATGTGGCGTCATGTAGGTACAATCTACCTACCAACGCCACCAACCAACATCATTGGAAAGAAAGTGTCCGGTGTCCGGCTTTTTTCACGATTTATCAAATAAGAATATGCAACCCCACGTAGGTCTAGGTTGGGTCTAGGTAATTAAATGATGGCATCGTCTTGAAATGACTTTATTGAATTAAGAAAGTATATATTTTTACATTGCCTTACCTACCTAGACTTGTGTAGGTAACAATAGATCGACATATACCTTCCTACAGACCTATTTGTAGTCACTAGGTAGGTACATGGTTTTGTTGAATAAATTTCCGAAAGCACAAAATATACCTATTTATGTAAGACAAGTAGGTATTAATAGGTAGGTAGGTGCCTAAAGATAAACAAAATATCAAGAGGTAAAAGTTGTGAAAGTCCAATGACATACCTACCATTATTTGCTAAAACCTGTAAATAGGATTTACCCAGTGATAATATAAATAGGTTAATTTTATATAGGTGTGTCATAGGTTAGTTTTCTATTTTTTTTGGTGGTTTTACCTATAATTAATAGGTACCAGTAAGCTACCAAACTAAAGTTCAACTGGCCCATAACATGAGCAACGTAAACAGACAGTGGTTTTAATCCGAAAAAGAAGACAGTGACAAATTTAGGGTGCTACACTTCTAAAAAAAAAAATGTGAGCCGTCACGGGACGCCTGGCAGATGTGAAACATCGATCATCATATAGCGTGGCGACTGGCGACGCGTCGCCACGGCATGCGTCGCCACGCCAGAAATCGGTTTTACGTGCGGCTATAGATGTTTCACATCAAAAAACATGAACAATAAGCAAGATACATTTATCCATCATCATAAATAAATACTTAAATGTTTTAAAGAGCTGTGGTTTCAAATAACATCAGGATGGGTCTAACAACCCAAAGGTAAATCTACTTAGTTGCAATTTCGGTAAAGGTCACAGCTTGCTTACCTATACCAGTTTATTCATCTAATCTAACGAAAAAAAATAAGACGCATGGTTTTAAAACCAGTTTTTCCTAATTCACAGTAACTCCACAAATTTATTCAAGCACTTAATTTTAGACAGGTTTTTAAAGCAGATTGGTTGGCAGCCCTGGCATTCCGCACTTTTTGCAATGGAAGAGACCAGCTTACATGCTGGTATTCGAGCAGTGTGCGCCATCTGCACTCGCTAAAGCCCGCGTAACGCTGTTGATAACCTGTAGGTTGTCACACAACCTTAAAGATTTGTCCAGCCCAAAAAAATCGTCAAGATTTAAAATCATACGGCAGTGCGAAGGCACGCACGTCCTACAATGCACATGCTTTGATAAATTTGCCGAGACTCTGTGCAATTGCACACGCAACGCGTAATTGGTCAATGTTGTTTTACGCATGCGGTGTGATCATAATACTATAAATATATTACTTTTTTGTAAAAGAGTAGGCAATAGCTACGTACCTTTGAGGTGCAATGGTATTAGTATTTAACCTGTGTATCAAATGCAACACGTGATTTTATTTCGTGAAATATCTTGTCTTCATTTTCAGATTAGATGGCATTATTACCGACCCGTTTAAGTGTTACTAACGACTATTTTTAGTTACCTAAGTGTTACGAAGTTACCAAATTGTTAATGTTCTGTGTCTGGGTGTTACTATTGTATTCTATGTACTTATGTATTAAATAAGTACCTACTTATATAAATTAGTCTATCAGTTATCTGGTTCCCATAGTACAAGCTTTGCTTGGTTTGGGGCAAGATGGCTTTGTGTGAAATTCCAACAATATTTATTTATTAAATGTAAGATAGCATATAGTCCAGTCTAACTAAATAGTTAAAAGTGTAAAACGAGATAGTGATGCTTTGTCATGGAACTGTACCTATTTATAAGACGTGAATGATGTCACTAGTGACGAGTATCGACATCACTCTCAGAACTTACGATTAGGCTTAGTGATATCACATCACTAAGCTTTGTATACCCTACTTCCTACTTCGTTTACCTAGAAGTTACTACAGTAACTTTATTACATCATTGCCTAGAAATTGTTGTTTTCATCGCCAACCTAGCGGCCACAGATACCACAGACCACGGGTTGGTGATGTAATGTGTCACGTGTGTTCACTGTCGCAATACTGCATCGGTGACATCAATTTTGTATGACATTGTGCAAATGTGGGCGTGTGCCAAATAACATGTTTGGACGTGCTTCTGCCTACCCTCTTTAATCTCAGATCTATGTAACTAGAGATCTGAGGAGATATCTACCAAGCCTGGAGGCAGCCAGTATCTACAGCTGTGAGCATATTTTTTTATACAATTTTTTTTATTAAGGTTTTTATTTATATAAGTTGGTACCTACTTTGGCTAAAGTAGGTACCATAATGTTTGTTTTTATATGAATTTGATTAATTAATACTGCTTACTTTCCTAGCTTTAGACCTAGCTACTATAAAGTTAACATAAAATAATATTTATTCATTTACTTCACCGACTCGCATCTTTTTGAGAGTAAAATGATATTAACTTTTAAACTAATTAATAACGACTACTGCTTGCTTAGTTACTAAATTCTCAAGAGCAATGACGGCGATGAGTAATGTAGTATAATTATTGCATGTGCGTAAAGTATTATCGCTTGGCGTGTCCCCGTGTGACACCGGCCTAATACGGCGTGTGTACGTCGGTAGACGTCGCTTAGCGTAAGGCGCCGTACCGGTAGGTAAATACCATGAGTCACTACATTTTTATAATAGGTAAGATTAGTACGTCACTGTATTAATTGTATTTATATAGTGACGTAAAAAATACCAATTTTTGAGTATTTTTGCGCTAAAATAAAATTGTCCGGCTTTTTAATTTTAGGAAATGGTAAACCCTACGGTTCGATTGTGACGCCACAGATGAGAATATTAATAGTAAATTCAATCAAACATGTATGTATAGGTACAAGTTTGTAGCAATCATGTAGCAAACTATTTAGGTATCGGTGGGTGAGGTAAATGCTCTTTCTTCTCTTTCCAAAATCAATTAATAAATTGATATGCTACCTATAATCGTTAAATAAACGCCACAAATCGTTTTCTATACACTTGTCAACGGGTAAAAACTTATGCTAAGGGTAAAAGGGATAAAATACAGAGTTCAATCAAAATATACTGCACACTTCAAGCATGTAGTTACTAGGTATAGGTACGATAGTAATAGTAGGTGCGTACCTTCTTATCGATTTATTTATTTATCTGGTTGTTGCATAATTTATTTTCAAATATTTTAATAATTATTCTGTTATTCGGACGGAGACAAAATTAAAAAAATGTTAGGTCTAGACGTTGTAAAGTAGTACCTACCTAGAATCTAGGAATTTAGTTCTTTTAGTCAAGTTTATGATATAGGGACCTAGTCACTAAAAAAATCTTAATTGTAAGTAGGTACTTACTGAACAATAGAAACCGCATCAAATCTGTGCAGTAATTTCCGGAGGGAACTTCCTTTTGTATTACGCTGCAGCAAGGAAGACTACCCAATCAACAAAACCACGTCGAAATCAGCTCAGTCATACTCAGACGCGGCCGGGTGGGAACTTGTTTTGATAGTAGTTTTATGTATGGGAAACTTTATAAGTTTCAGTGGTATGGCAAACTGTATAAAGCTTCCGTTCCCGGTTTTGCCTGCGTTTTGGATTGAGAAACTTTGAGATGGGTAAATAAAATAAAATAAAATATTGGTGGACATTTCACATCATCTAGCCAGAAATTAACCAAAATAGCTATCAGATTAACTAGGTATTATACTTGTTTTTGTAAAAACATAATTACATAGAATACATAACACATATTTTGTGTTTATCACACAAATGTTTGTCCTGGTTCGGGATCGAACCCACAACCTACAGCACAGAAGGCAGAATGGCATTACTTCTACAAAAAAATCCCATGAAATATCTATTATTGGTTCTACAAAAAGTAATTATAAAACAAAAATTTACTGCTTAAAATAATTTAATTATTTTAAATCTTCAATACTATCTTCAACCCCAGATCAAATATAGTACAGATAGACAATCTCCTACTTCGAATCGTGAAACGGTTTCGGGCTATTTTTCTGCGGGCTATTTTGCCTTCCACTACTGTACGCTAGATGTCGAAATTTGAGCAAGATCTAAGACCCTAAAAAGGAGGTGTGCTAATAGATGGCGCTAACTAAAGCGTTGGGTGTGCCAACCGACGATAGATGTCGTTATATTTTGTTCAACCTTACGTGAAATTTTTCGGGTAAGTGAGCGCTGATTGGTCCGTTCAAGGTTACGAGAAATCATAAACATAATTAGGGATGGGGTAGTTAGTTTCTATGAAAACAATAATCGATACTTGTTTTTTTTTGTTAACCTAAGCAAAGTGAAATGAGATGTAAACAAGTAGGTAGTCACTTCAAAGTATAATGTAGGTATATATTCATTTATAATATAATAATTAACTATGTTATGTCAATCAGTGAGTCAGTGGTAATCTAGCATTTAATAATAATCGGGTGATAACTAGTAGGGTTAACATTTAGGTACTTTACCTACATTTAGTTATGTATAGATACCTACCATATAGCAATGTGACGTAAAATATTATTTCAATCGATTTTTATAGAATTCATTATAATAAATCCTCAAATATATTAAACCCAAATCGATATTCTCATTATGTACCTACTACGCGACCCGGAACGGCACATCACTACTTACACGTGCCATAACAAAGAATAAAGAAAAGCAATACAAAATTGTCTATGAGAGAAAGGGATGTACAATTGGTGACGTTTTGTGCAATGTAGGTACCTACAGTTTTTACAAGACAACGCCGACCGACGGCGGGGCGCCACGCGGGGTAGCGGGGGAAGCATGCCATTGATGATGAGCTATGACGGTTAATTATAATCTTTAATCGTATCTACATAAAGTTCACTTTTACATAATTTGGTTTACGGAATTGGAAAATACCTACTTGCATTTGTCGCGTCGTGCACTAGCACTCGTGCTGTTTTATGGATCACTAGCTTCCACCCACGGCTTCGCCCGCGTGGTACTTTGAAAAACAAAAACAAATCTATCCCGCGGGAACCGTACATTTTTCCGGGGTAAAAAGTAGCCTATGTGCTAGGTATTCCAGACTATAATCTATATCTATATCTATATAAGAGCTTAACCTGACTGACTGACTGACTGACTGACTGACTGACTGACTGATTGATCATCGCCGAGCCGAAACCGCTGAAGCTAGAAAGCTGAAATTTGGAAGGTGGTTTCCTTTTATAACAAAACCACCCACTAAGGCGGGGTTTTTGGAAATTCCACCTTTAAGGGGGTGAAAAAGGGTGAAAACGTTTGTATGAAACTTTTTAACGCGTGGTGCGATTTTCATGAAACTTTGATTGTACACTGTAAATGCAAAATGAACGGACACGTGTTTCAAGATTTTTCAATATAACCTTCAAAAAGGGGTCAAATGTGGGGTCTATGTTTGTATGGGAACTTTTTAACGGGTCGTGCGATTGGTCTGAAACTTTGTTTGTGTACTCTAAATGCAAAACAAATGGACACGTGTTTCAGGATTTTTCAATATAACCTTCATAAAGGGGTCAAATGGGGTGTCAAAGTTAGTATGGGATTTTTATTAGTTGTGTGATGTGTTTGAAACTCAGTTTAGATACTTTAAGTGAACGAAGTCGCTGGCGGGACAGCTAGTTATGGTATAAATAGCTGTAAGTAGGTACCGAATTTCATCCATTCTAAAAAAATTTCGCGTTTATAATATTAGTAGGATTTTACTTTGACTGATGGTGATGATAGGTAAATGATAATCATAGTGATCTATCACTATCTCTAGGGTTACCTACCTATGGTACCTATTTGGGGTGATTTAGTTTAGGTAGGTAGGTAAGTACAGGTAGGTACCTACCTAGTTAGTGTATCTACCTAAGTATATAATTTTTTTTTAATAAGTAGGTACCTAGATAGCTTACATAAATTGTAAATTAAGTTTTTGTATAGGTAGGTTTACCTATCTAAAATCAATAAAACAAAAAATAACCATTTTTATTTTTACCTAGTCTCTAAATTCAGATCCGACCAAAGATTTCAATCAAAATCTTTGGATCCGACCAAATTGAGTTCGTCATTGCGTACCTAGGTACCTAGGTACCTACCTACCTACAGAACAGACAGTGCGACTTCACTAATTGAGTATTTGAATGTTTTTTTTTTTGAGATAAATGGAAAGATCATTTATAAGTTTTATAACAAAACTATTTTTTATTTTATATTTTCGCAATAATTCAAAAGTTATTTCAAAATAAAAATTATACTTTGAAGCCAGTACCGAAAACACGCCGACAGCTCCCGAGCGCGCGTGACGTCACAATGATAACAATGATGTACCATTATGTACGAATACTACGAAAAAAACAAACTCCCAACAAAATGCTTTTACATGTTCCCCAAGATACGGATAAGATACCGTACGGGCATATCCACGATTTAAATCTTTGCTTGTAGGTACATTTTTAATTTACACCTACATCCACTCCACATGACACGAACTTCCGATAAATTTGAACTTTTTTCGAGCATAGATCTATGAAGGTACCTACTCACACACATACTATATCCTCCAGAATATATAGAAATAAGTTTTCAGGCGCCATCTATGAACACCAGGTAAGAAACTATATAGTTGGTTCAAAAATATCATTGTGTTGCCGCTACTGGCCGCAAGGTGCAAAATATATTGCAAAAATTTTTAAATTTTGTTATGAAAGGTTTTTTTATGTTCTCTTCATGAGTTTATTTAGTCTAAACATAGTTAAAATATAAAATATTTATCTCAGTGCATAATTTCGGATTTTTATGATTTTTACGCAATCATTAATAGGAATTGATACTCCTAACGCCATCTCATGAATTTATTTAGAACTAGAAATCCGTTGTTCTGCATTGCGCCCCATGCTTCAACTAAAATTTTACCAATTGCCTTGATAAGTCTTATTTTAAATCTAGACACTATGGTGTACTCATCAAAGTCTAGATTCCTTAGGTCCCGATCGATGTAATACTGAAAAGTCTTCCAAAGCATTTCCCGGGTTTTGATAATTGCTTCGGATTGACTGAAACAAAATAAAAAAATAATGAAATGTTGATCTATTAAACAGCGCCATCTATTCAAAGCTTTAGGAACTAGATATCCAATTTCAATGCATAAACCAATAATACTCAAGAGAAAATTTCGTTTGTAGGAGAATCAATCCCACAGGATAAGATAACAACGGCTTGGGATGAATCCTTTTAAAACAGCGCCATCTATTCAAAGCTTTAGGAACTAGATACCCAATTTCATGTCATCTAAAACCAATATTATCAAGAGCAAATTTCGTTTGTTTGATCATCTAAATCAATCCCACAGGATAAGATAATCACGGCTTGGTTGTATAATAAATATTACTATTGTAGTTTATAGTTGTAGTTAACCTCTGGGATGCCGGGATTCCAGACACAATAGAAAATCTATTATGTCTCGCGTGGATCCGCGTTCCGGCATGTCACAGGTTAAATATCATAGTTTACTCACCTAGTAGGTACATGTATATCTAATTTGTGCCTAGGCAATGATAGTATTGTTGTTTCGTCATCAGATTCCTGGAACAAGTAAGTACTCTTACAGGGTTGTCGGCGTTTCGTACACTCGACCCTAAAAAAAGTTATTTTGATATTCCATACATTGATGGTCAGTTTGTACACTCCTTCTTTAAGGTTGAAATTGGCACAGAAAAATATACAGTTCTTGGCAAAAGTGTTACGTGTTTTTAATACAAACAACAATAATCATCATCATAATTTTCCTTCCCTTATCCCAGTGAGTGGGATCAGCACAAGATTTAAACAGTAAAACTTGTAAGCAAGATACTTAATTATTTATATACAAGGTGAGTTTTAGCCCCAAAAAAAACATTTGTAATACTTATCGTAATAAATATCCTGTTATTTTTTGTCAATACTAGTTTATTTCGCATAGAAAACACTTTTTACTCCGACTGTCCAGGTAGCCAGTGTACTAACTGCCCCAAAACGTTTGTAATTTGCATAACAAAAGAGTGTACCAACTGCCGACAACCCCTCTTACATCACACAAAATAAATAACACAAATAAACTTGGAAACTTTCTATCTAATAGAAACTTCAAGATATTGGGTTCCAAAGTTGAAAAAATAATAACTTTTTTAAAATTTATTACTTAATATATTTTCAAATGAAAGAACTTCACTTGTATTTTCCAAAATTATTTTTTATTCTAGGATGTATTGTTTTTTTAATTTAACGACAAAAGTAAAATTAAAAAAACCGCTGACTTGTTATCACGGGTATAAGTAAGCCAAGATAATGATAATCAAACTTTTGTTACGTAGGCATAGGCATCTGTGTCTATATGTATATGTAGTAAGTACATAAAGTGTTTCCAAAAACTTTAGGGCGTCAAATTGAGGATTGTGGAAATCGCGCGCGAAATCTCATTTCAGGCGAACTACTAGTAATACATACATACATACATAAAATCACGCCTGTTTCCCAACGGGGTAGGCAGAGACCACGGATCTCCACTTGCTACGATCCTGACATACTTCTTTTGCTTCATTCACTCTCATTACATTCTTCATACATGCGCGTCGGTTAAGGGTACTCTACTACTAGTAATAACTAGTTTATTTAGACATACATGCTGTTTTTTGACTAGATCCCCTTTAGAGAAGAGCAGCGGCGCGCGCGCAGGCAGCGCGCTCGTGCGGCGCACGGCGAGCGCGCGGCGCGCGGCCGAGTGGCGCCCCCCGCCGTGCGCCAGCAGGCAACTCTCGCCGCGTTTAGTGACCGCGTGGTTCACGCTCTCCGACGCTATGTGCGCTCTGTCACCTGTGCTGTCAGATGAGACAACTTATATTACAGTGTTTGATACAAAATTACAATAAATGTAAAAAAAAATAAGTACAGTGAATTGATTTATGCCCGTTGAAAAATTACAGTGTTCTCATCCACTGTAATTTTTTTTAGTATTACAGTGGATCGTGTGAAAATACACATTAGATATGCTGTAATTACAGTGTATCTGGCCACACGGCTGTGATCCGGTGGACATCTCCTCAGTTCTCTGGTTACTTAGACCTTTTAGACCTGTGTCGATCACGATTGATTGGATCATTTTGATTCGATCGCAACCCATACGCGAGTGATGTGATTCGATCTTTTTTGACCCGCCTACGCGTTTGTTTGAGTCAGAGGCACGTCCAAACATGGGGCATGCCAACATTTTGCACAGTAGGTAGTTAGTGTTCCGAGGATTTAGTACGGATTTTTGCACTGCCTTGAAATAAAGTTTCTATAAATAATGCTGGATAATGCTGGACAATCCACACAGCATCATCTAGCCCCAAAGTAAGCTACTCAAAGCTTGTGTTATGGGTACTAGATAACTGATATATTTAATACATTATATACATAGATATATATTTTTTTTATTATACATAGAAAACACCCAGACCAACGGAACAAATTTCTGCAGATCGTACACAAATTTGTTCCGCGGCGGGAATCGAACCCGCAACCTCTTGCGTCGCAGGCGGACTCTCGCCCGCTGCGCCACAGAGGTCGTCAAACTATCAAAATAACACTATAACTATCAAAACCCGTACTAAAAGCTCTGTACGTGACAGGTTGCAAGCACATCACTTTTTATAAGACTGGTCTATGACAAACACCTTAGAACTTTTCGTCCTAGGGTATAATAAACTATTCTTATGTCAATGGGGACAAATGGAAAGAAATTTTATGACTTTCCGTTGCCCCCATAGCGAGAAGGATCAATGGGGATAACGGGAAGAATTTTTTTTACTTTACTCTGTCCCCATAATGGAGACATCATCAATGGGGACAACGGGAATACACTACGTTTTCCTTCACCGTTTAAACTTACCTAGAAAATAATTCGTTCACAGTCCTCAGTTTCCCCTTGGTCCGGACGTTACGTTTCGTGACTAAAAGTGCGTTCACACCGGACAGTAAGGTGCATACGGCCAGTTCGTCAATAACTGAGAACCGGTTCATGTCTCCCAGTTCCAGGTTCGGTTCTATCAGACCAGTTCTGAGAAGTTGCTTTAGGTAGAGGCTTGAGAGGGCTGAAAGAAAAACCTACCAGTTATTGCAAAAATTAAAAAATATATGATCACGACTGTAATCTCCAGGCTCGGTAAATATTTCTTCAGTAGGTCTACCATGAGTTTTTACAATATACACTCGCTAGCGACTATAGTTAAAAAAATGTATGAAAACTTGTACAGCGCCTCTAGCGGATAGTTGGGTACTAAAACGTCACGTAGTTAACTATGCTACGTCACAGTACTACAGCGACTGTAGTTTGCGCTTCATTCATTTGCTTAGAATTTGGTACCATGAGTAAAAATTTTGACAGATGTCATAGTAACGTACTATTACTACTGTAGTAACGTCAGCCGATCTAAATGTGACAACTCATGGTAGACGTACTGATCTCTAGCTAGTTACTTAGATCTTTGAAGATATCTATAAAAAGCTATTTTCAATTACTATTAGATGAGTTTTTTCTAAAACCAAAAATTCTAAGGTGTGTCATAGATTAGTCTTCCTATAAGCGGCTACGGAATACTATGTGCAAATTTGGGCAGTGCCAAATGTCATGTTTGGACGTGCCTCTGACTATCCTCTTTAGATATCCGGAAAGGTCTAAGTCACTAGAGGTCTTAGGAGATATCTACCGAGCCTGGGGATTACAGTCGTGATTTGTTTTGTATGCTATATTTAACCCCCGACGCCAAAACGACGGGGTGTTATAAGTTTGACGTGTCTGTCTGTCTGTGTGTGTCTGTCTGTCTGTGGCATCGTAGTTCCCGAAGGCATGAACCGATTTTGATTTCGTTTTTTTTGTTTGAAAGGCGATTTAGTCGGGAGTGTTCTTATTATGTTTAATGACAATCGGCCCAAGATGGCCTCCACAAAATGGCGGGCCAATAATGTCGGGTTTTTTTTAATTTTTATTGTTTCTTCAGAAAACCTGCATAATACTTCGTTTTCGCCTTAAATGACTCACATTGAACGAATGAAAGCCGGTCCCTCCTGACTTGGTAGTTGTGACACCAGTGGTCGGTGGCTTGGTAGTTCGAGGCTCGCGATTTCTCTTCAAACTCTTGCTGTAGCCGGTTCAAAGCCGCGTGGTCGGACGTGGCACTAAACTTACGTTTAATCTCACGAATTTCTGTCAAATTCAAATCACTATCACTACTATAAAACAAATTCTTCCGCCATCGCGATTAACTCAAAAACTACTGCACCGATTTTCATGCTGTTTTCACTAATGGGTAGAATGAATCTCAAGCTTGAAAAAAAACAGCTGTTTCATACATTTTAGTCAAGCAAGTATTGAACTTTTGTATGAAACAGTTGTTTATATTGATGGGTACTTTAACCCCTGAAGTTTTCGGAAGTAGTCTGGTAACATTTTGTATAAAAATACACTCAACAGTTAACAAAATCCTACTAATATTATAAACGCGAAAGTTTGCAAGAATGTGTGGATGTCTGGATATATGTTTGTTACTCTTTAACGCTGAAACGGCTGAACGAATCTGGATGAAATATGGCACAGAGATAGATTATACTCGTAGTTTGGAATAGCACATAGGCTACTTTTTATCTTAGTTAAGATTAAAAATTGAATAACTATCACCTTCACGTCTTTCAGCTGCGTTCAAAAATACTTCAATATCAGAATGTGCTATTATATTGCTAGTGGCCACTGCGGTTCCCACGATCGACGCGTGGACTAGAGATAGTCCCAGCCGTGGGGACAGCTGTAGCGTCGATAGGGCTTTGCCCAGACGGGTCAGTTGTTCTTTAGGTGTTAGTGCTCCTGAAAAAATGTTTTTAATATAAATCTGGATCGTTATTATTAGTATTAAAGGGGTATTTATCGAGTTTTATTTGACTATTTTTCCCGTTAAATACTTATAATAATGAGTTCAGATCGCGTGAGTTTAAAAATATACAATCTGGATCGGTTGAGCTATCCATGGATCGTTTATAACGGTGTTTAGATAGATCAAACTTATTACAATTAATACATTATATAATTTTACACAAGTGTAATCCTATGTGTATATGCAGTAGAAATTATCATTTTGCAGTTTTTCCCGCAATTTCCAAATTTCCGAGCGTTTTATTCGATTTTTCATTTCCTAAATTATATTTAGACTATAACGAACAATTTCATAAATTTTAAAATTTATTTTTGTTGAATTTCAATCATTTTAAGGTTTTTCTTTTTTACCAAATTTGCCTCACGGCTCAGTTGGTAATAGCTCTACCTTCTGCTGTAGGTTGTGGGTTCGATCCCCACCCAGGACAAACATTTGTGTGACACACAGACACAGAACAAAGATCTGTGTTCAATCTTTGTTCTGTGTTTTATCTATTCTATGTTTGTATTTACAAAAAATAGTATACTAATAATAAATCTATCGGCTATCTAGTTCCCATAGTACAAGCTTTGCTGAGTTTGAGGCTAGATGGCGTTGTGTGAAATGTCTACTAAAATTTATTTATATTGTTTTTATTGAAGTCAGTTATATAAGTCAGTTATATCAGTTATATAAGTCAGTTATATCAGTTATATAAGTCAGTTATATCAGTTATATAAGTCAGTTATATCAGTTATATCAGTTATATCAGTTATATAAGTCAGTTATATCAGTTATAAGTCAGTTATATCAGTTATATCAGTCAGTTATATCAGTTATATAAGTCAGTTATATCAGTTATATCAGTTATATAAGTCAGTTATATCAGTTATATAAGTCAGTTATATCAGTTATATAAGTCAGTTATATCAGTTATAAGTCAGTTATATTAAGAGACTCACCAATATCAATAAGGTCATTGACCGCAAATGCGACTGCCTTTTCGCTCGGCGGCTCCGGTAGCTGCGACAAGAAATCTTGAGCCTTATCATCAGGCGCGTAAGCTTTACAATTCAACACCGTTTGTTCTAACGGTATCCTGAAAGTTGATTATAAGCTGATTTAAAATTGCTTCATTCGAATTCGAATCATTTTGAATCTTGTGACAATCAATTCAAGGTCTTTATTAGTATTTCTAAATAATACAATTGCTACACAAGTCAGAACTAGTGTTGTGAAAGGATTGTAAAAAATATATTGGTCAGATCGTATGAGAGGCCGTATTAATAAGGTGATATAGCGGCGATGGGCTTGCAACCTGTCACGGAATACTAACTACTGTGCAAAATGTGGGCATGTACCAAGTGTCATGTTTGGACGTGCCTCTGACTACCCTCTTTAGATATCGTCAAGAAATAAAGAAAGAAAATCTTTTATTTTTCTTCACAAACGGTTCTCTTAAAAAGAATCTCGTCAAAAGATCTAAGTAACTCAAGATACGAGGAAGATATCTACCGAGCCTGGGGATTACAGTCATAATAGTTGACTAGCTTCCGCCCGCGACGTCTCCCGCGAAGTACCTACATAAAATATAGCCTTTGTTCATCCTGAAAGTTCAGTCTACACATCGGTGAAAGAATTTTTCAAATCGGTCTAGTAGTTTCGGAGCCTATTCAATGCAAACAAACAAATAAAAATCAAATCTTTCCTCTTTATAATATTAAGTATGTATATATAACGCCATATGGCGCTCATTAGGGGAGGCCTATGTCCAGCAGTGGACTGCTATAGGCTGATGATGATGATGGATCAATTGGAAAATTCAAAAATGTAATTAAACAGAAACTGTCTAGAAAAACTTATTATAAAATATCAGAGTACTTAGAAGATAAAAAAGCTTGGGATGAATCAGCTCCAACTCTGCTAGGTATTCCTTACAAAATTAACAAGGATCATACAAAAAAAGCGCTAGGGCCCAACGAGTTTCTTGTCAGTTCTTCTCGCACTGGGGATAGGACTGGAACTGGCACTTAGACTCACCTAGTATGTAAGACGTTTCAAAGTGATCCCTGTGATTCTATTGAAAATAAACATATTTTGATTTGATTTTTGATTTGATTTGATGATGATGATGATATATAACTTTGAAAGGCTAAAGGATTTGGATGAAATTTGATATTAATGTACATTTTTATCCTGGAAAAACCCACAAGAGGATAAAAACCGTGATTAAAGTTTAAAAATATCTAATTCGGCGCCGCTATAGTGACTATATGTTTCGCACGCGGGTTTGTCTGCAATTAACTGTACGTACCTGAGTATTTCCGGTGTATTATGGGAGTCAAATTCAGCTTCTTTTTCCTTAGTGTATAGTCGATAGCAATGACCTGTTAAAAGATAAATTAAATTACATTTATTAAATAAACAAATAAATAAATAATGCTGGACAATCCACACAGCATCATCTAGCCCCAAAGTAAGCTACTCAAAGCTTGTGTTATGAGTACTAGATAACTGATATATTTAATACATTAGTATACATAGATAGATTTTTTTTATTATACATAGAAAACACCCAGACCAACGGAACAAATTTCTGCAGATCGTACACAATTTTTTTTCGAGGCGGGAATCGAACCCGCAACCTCTTGCGTCGCAGGCGGACTCTCGCCCGCTGCGCCACTGAGGTCGTCAAATTGGTGCGCCAGATTCGTACTCACAACCTTAGGATTGGAAGGCGGCGCCCACACCACTAGGCCACCACATACATACCTGGTTGCACTCTGCCCGCTCGGCCGCATCTCTGCTTAGCTGCTGCCAATGAAACCCACTCTGTCTCCAAACTAGCTGTACCTAAACATTAAAAAAGGTCAAATAAGTTGGATAGGTCGAAAGGTTGGTAAGGTCAATAGGGTTGGAAATGTCCAACAGGTTGAAAAAGGGTCAATTCGTTTGGTAAGGTCATGTTGGTTGGAAAGGTCAAAATTTTTGGTAAGGTCAAAAAGGTTGGAAGGGATAAAAAGTATGAAATAGGGTCAAGTCGTTTGTTAAGGTAAATTGGTTGGAAAGGTCAAAAAGGTTGGAAATATCAAACAGGTTGAAAGAGGGCTAAGTCGTTTGGTAAGGTCAAATTGGTTGGAAAGATTAAGTTGGAAAGGTTAAGAAAGAAAAATACTTTATTCAATAAAACCACAAGGATCACTTTGAAACATCTTACATGCGGTGAATCTATGTGCCAATTCCAACCTAACCCAAGTACGAGAAGAACAGGCGAGAAACTCGTCTCGGTCCGTTAAGTTGGTTGGAAAGGTCAAATGTGCTGGAAGGTCACGTTTGTTGGATAGTGAAAGATATGTTTCAAAGCTAATACAGTTGACAATTATTTATAACATACTAGCTTCCACCCACGGCTTCGCCCGCGTGGTACTTTGAAAAACAAAAACATCGCTATCCCGCGGGAACCTTACATTTTTTCGGGATAAAATGTAGCCTATGTGTTATTCCAGACCATAACCTATATCTGTGCCAAATTTTATTCAGATCCGTTCAGCCGTTTTAGCGTGAAAGAGTAACAAACATCCAGACATCCAGACATCCAGACATCTTTACAAACTTTCGCGTTTATAATATTTGTAGGAAGTAGGATACATAAGTTTAGATGTCTTACCAGTGCCTTCTTTAATAGTGTTCTCCTTATGTGCGCCTGAGTCGATGACGTAGCGAACGTCCGGAATGGTGACTGATGTCTCAGCCACGTTGGTAGCTAGGACTATCTTGCGGATGCCCACGGGTGGGATTGCAAACATTTTCGACTGGTCAGATGTTGATAATCTAAAAAAATACAATATTTTAAATGAAAAAGAAAATTATACTTTAACGAGCTGGTGCCCGCAGCTTCGCCCGCGTGAATGTCAATTATCGCGACTTAAAAACTTGACAAATTATATACTAAATTGACAAAGTTTCATACAAAATTTCATCCCCTATTTGATCTTCTTGGGGGTAGAATTAATCAAAATCCTTTCTTAGCGGATGCCTACGTCATAACATCTACCTGCATGCCAAATTTCAGCCCGATCCGTCCAGTGGTTTGGGTTGTGCGTTGATAGATCACTATGTCGGATTTCCTGCGGTATATTTGCCTGACAACTACGTCGCTCTGGTTTTAATATGTTTTCTCCTGTTATTTTGAGTTTTATTGCGTAATTTTGGTGGTTATTTTGCCAATAAAGCCCGGGTTCTTGACGCGAGTGTAAAGTATGTGAATTAGAGTGAATAGTTCTCTTCAAATTCCATCGGAGAAAATCCCGAAAATTTTCAACAAAACAGCCATCTTTTGTTTAAAATTGACTTGAATACTTGACTATGACTCTGTGACGTTGACAATACTTATAAATAAATACACTTGACACTGGCAAAATTGTTCTCTAAGAGACAGATGCCATAATTGAAGAAGAAGAAGATCACTATGTCAGTCAGTCAGTCAGTCAGTCACCTTTGAGTTATATATATTTAGATGTTAGTTTGACTGGCCTCACAGCTCAGTTGGTAGTAACTCTGCTACTATAGGTTGTGGGTTCGATCCCCACCCAGGACAAACATTGTGTGATGAACACAGATGCTAGTTTTATCTGGGCCTTACTAGTATTCTATGTATAAATTTACATCAAAAGTAAATAATTAATCTATCAGCTATCTGGTTCCATTATACAAGCTTTGTTTAGTTTGAAACTAGATGGCGTTGTGTGGAATGTCCACCAATAAGTATTTATTATCTATACTAATATTATAAAAAGGAAAGTTTTGTATTTATGTTTGTAACGAATAAACTCAAAAAGTACTGGACCGATTTAAAAAATTCTTTCACCATTCGAATGCTACATTATCCTTGAGTAACATAGGCTGACAAGGTGACTGACTGACTGACTGACATAGTGATCTATCAACGCACAGCCCAAACCACTGGACGGATCGGGCTGAAATTTGGCATGCAGGTAGATGTTATGACGTAGGCATCCGCTAAGAAAGGATTTTGATTAATTCTACCCCCAAGGGGATAAAATATGGGATAAAACTTTGATTTTGTTTTTTTCAAGGTACCACGCGGGCGAAGCCGTTGGCGGAAGCTAGTTTTTTATACAAATATACAAAATAGATATACTTTTGCTACCCGGGTGAAGCTGGTTTACTATTTATTTATAATTTTATAATAACCTGGAATGTACAGGCAATATCATATGAGTGCCTGACTGTCGGTAATACTCGTCAAGTAACTGTTTAGCGAGTTTAATCTCAGCCCAACCCGGGAGAAACACTAGTATAGCACCTTCGGATTCATGTTTATCAACCGCTTTTACTGTTTCTACTATCTGTAATAAAAAGATGATAAGTAATTATTATTAGTATTAAAACGTTTTATTTACCTATTTTTCCCGACGTTTTGACAGGATAATACCATTATAATACTAATAATAATGTGTTCAGATCGCGTAAGTTTAAAAATTCTTAATAATGATAAGTAAATATAATGACCACTGGTGGTGTAGTGGTAGCTTAGATTACCTTCTAATTGTAAAGGTTGTGGGTACGAACCTGGGCTTATCACATCACAAACTATTCGGGCAATATCAAAGTAATATAAGTTTGATATTTCGTACCATGAGCTTTGAAAATTTTATATAGTGTTATAAAATCACTAAAATCATAATTCTCGAAACATGTTTGTGAAACATGATAGTTTGTAAGAACTTATGGTAAGGCTATGACTAATAAGACTCATATATCTATTCGAAAAATATGTGCACAATGCCAGTGCTCTTAATCGGTGAAGGAAAACATCACGAGAAAACCGGCATACCTTAGAATCATCATTTTGGTGTATGTCATCTGTTTAGTATTCTTATAAGCGGAGTTGGGCTTGTAGCCTGTCACGCAACACTTACCACTGTGAAAAACGTGGGCATATCTCAAAATAACATTTGGACGTGGCCCTGACTATCCCTTTTTATCCTCAAAAGATAAAAGTAAGAGTAGCTAACTGCAGTTATACTAGCTTGCAATATTAATCCTTAGAAAAAATAAAATAAATATGATCACGACTGTAATCCCAGGCTCGGTAGATATCTCCTCAGATCTTTTAGTTACTTAGATCTTTGAGGATATCTAAAGAGGTTAGTCAGAGGCAAGTCCAATCATGACATTGGGTACATGCCCACATTTTGCACAGTAGTTAGTATTCCGTACGTGACAGGTTGCAAGCCCATCGCCGCTTATAAGAATACTAACCTATGACATATACCTTTGAATTTTTGGTTCTAGGGTATGCCGGTTTCCTCACGATGTTTTCCTTCACCGTTTAAGTGCACTGGCATTGCACACATAAATTTTTCGAATGGAAAAACTCATTGGTGCACGACCAGGTTTTGAACCCACGACCTTCGGATCGTGAGGCAGGGGTGCTACCACTGCACCACCAGCGCTCATAATTCTTAGAACCGTAAATATAAAGTTGACTTTACCTCAGCAACATTCAACTGGGGTTTTCCATCTTCTTTCTTGCAATTCGCTAATGTATTCGGCAGTCGGATATTGAATTTATTTTGAATATCTTCTAAATATGACACTTCTACCGGAAAAGTACGTCCTGGCACCTCAATAATAGGACAAGACTCGAAATATCTGAAAATTGTATCAAGGTCAAGGTCAATGTGAAGGTCGAGGTCACAACAAATTTATTCAAAAAGCATTGTATCAAGGTCAATGTGAAGGGCGTAGTCACAACAAATTTATTGGAAAAGCATTGTATCAAGGTCAAGGTGAAGGTCGTAGTCACAACAAATTTATTTAAAGAGCATTGTATCAAGGTCAAGGTGAAGGTCGTAGTCACAACAAATTTATTCAAAGAGCATTGTATCAAGGTCAAGGTGAAGGTCGTAGTCACAACGAATTCATTCAGAATCAGAAAGCATTGTATCGAGGTCAAGGTCAATGTGAAGGCTGAGGTCACAACAATTTTATTCTAAAAGCATCAAAGAATATTCACAATGACAATAAAGTAAATACGAGATATCAATACAATACATAGATACTTAATTGAATTATGTGTTTTCTATCATACAAACTTTACTTAGTTTGGGGCTAGATGGCGTTGTGTGAAATATACCTTAGATTTATTTATTTATATAGATACTTAGCGAAGCAGAGAAGGAGGGTAATGAGATTTTTTGGCTGTCGCTGTATTCCAAACAGCTGGACAGATTTTGACAAATGCTATACAAAATGTCAAAAAATCTAACATGGCGGCTGTGAAAATATATTTTCAGTTACTTTCAGTCGGCTTTTTTTTATTTTTACCATAATTACTAGTTAAGACAACTATATTAGTAGTTAAAACTGTATATGTACCTCGTGAAAACTTCTGTATCAAGTGTAGCACTCATAATAATAATCTTTAGGTCCGGGTTGATGTGTAAAGCACGCTTCAGCAGCAGCAGTATTATATCTGTGTTGACGTCTCTCTCGTGTGCTTCATCTATCACTACATGGGAGCAGCCAGATAGTCCTGAAAATGTTTTTAAAAGTAATTAATTAAATATAATGTATTTTTGGGCCATTCACACAACGCCATCTAAGCAAAGCTTGTACTATGAGAACCGGATAACTGATAGATTCATTATACAATAATATATTATACAATTATATATATAATATAATTTAACAAACAAAATTTACCTCTTTAATAAGAACATAATATTATATATTAGTTTAGATCAAAATTTGGTATTGAAATTGGGTAAGTACCTATCTAGTTCCCAAAAGTTTTCATAGATGGCGCTGTTTGAAAGATTTGTCCAAGACATCAACAATCGATTAAGTGTAGTCACAATCGATTATATTCACATTATGTTTGTTGCCATATGCAAATATTTGTTATTTTTTTTATATTGTAAAATACGTCTGTGATGGCAACCGATGTGACGCCCTCTTTCTGCCTAGCTCTCGGCGCGTGCGGTCGATGTATCTGAGCCAACTAAATAAACTGGATTTATAGTACAAACAGGCTTATTACTTAATATAAACCTGCCGCTAACTTCCACATGGTCCTTCGAGAAAGCAATTAAAGAAAAATCAGCAACCTGCACGCTCAGATACACGCCGCCGCCCGCCCACGCCACGAGGTTTGGACTCCACATTTCCGTAAGTCCAACCAGCAGACGAGCAAGACCACGCCGACTGACGCCCTATGCTGCGTCGCGCGGTCCCTAGAGGGAAAGACATCGTGCCACGCCGACTGACGCAGGACGCACATTGCCTGCGTCGCGCGGCCCGAGCCTTCGCCCTACGCGTGCGAGTCATCGTGCCACGCCGACTGACGCAGGACTCCAATTGCCTGCGTCGCGCGGCCCAAGCCTTCGCCCTACACGTGCGAGACCTCGTGCCACGCCAACTGACGCCGCCCACTGCTGCGTCGCGCGGCCGAGCCTTCGCACTCCAACAAGCCATCGTGCCACGCCAACTGACGCCCGCATTCAGCGTCGCGCGGCTACGACAATACCCAGGTTTGCAAGTGCCTTACTCCAGTACGAGCGTCGAAACCCTCCTGCTACTACCAGGAAGGAGTATACCTGCGCATCGGCTGCAACAAGAGTCAACAGGGTCAACTACAACCTCAAAATTATTCTTGGAAGATTTCATAGTAGATATAATTTTTCGATCGGTATCGATCGTGCAGTTTTATCAAGTTGGCAACATTCTACGCATCAGTATATTCGTAGAAATAGCATATTTCGTAAAAATAGACGCCATTTTTATCGGCACATCCATTGCCACGTTTTGTTGCCTACTTGTAAAACTTTATTTCGAACTTTTTGTGTTAGAATTTTTGTAATAAGATGGAGAAAGATACGCTTGCCACCTTAGTAAGTGCTAGGGGTTATGCCAAGGCTGCTATCACTAGAGTAAAAGTGTTTATGGACAAAGTTAGTGCCAGTAAGGTTTTACCGTCCGCATCCTCGTTGAAAGTCAGACGCGAGCGGCTCATTTCCGCATTTGACGAATATAATAAGCTATGTCTGCAAATAAAAACTTTAGACGAGAATGACACGGAAGATCCAGGTGCGTACGAAGAAATTTACATCGACCTCGTGGCACAAATGAACGAGATACTTAGCCCTAATAATAGCGTCATACCACCCACATCTCACTCCATCACTAACAACATAAAACTGCCGAGCATAACGATACCCACCTTCAGTGGAAAATATTCTGAATTTACAGAGTTTCTAAACATGTTTCAGTCTATAATAGGCTCAACTAACATGCCACCGATACAGAAGTTATATTACTTAAAATCATTTCTTTCAGGAGAAGCTTTAACACTGGTAAACAACCTGCCCCTGACTGATGCCAGTTATGGAGAAGCAACCAAGTTGCTGAAGGAACGATACCAGAACAAATTTCAAATAGTCAATGAGCATATAAACTTGCTCATCGACCAGGCAAACATCACTAGGTCTGTCCCTACAGCTCTACGGTCATTTGTGTCAACCTGCAAGCAGCATCTCGCAGCATTGAAGAACCTTGATGAACCAGTCACGCAATGGGACAGCCTGCTAATTTGCCTGCTATGCAAAAAACTGGACTTGCTCACCAGCAGAGCATATCACCTAGAACGCGACCAATCGGTAACACCAACAATCAGTGATTTCCTAGCATTCCTGGACAGGCGAGCCCTCGCTTTAGAGAACACGGACAGCGTGTCTGCAAGCAAGCCACAGGTGCAGAGACTCACTGCAAACGTCGTGTCAACGGGCAACACTCCAACAAAGGAGGCTCCAAGCTGCATACAATGTAAGTCCAAACACAAATTATTTAATTGCCCAACTTTCAAGCTTGCATCAGTTGAGAAAAGATTGCAACTCGTTACACAGTATAAGCTATGTACAATCTGTCTCACAACCCATCCAAACAAGTGTCGGTTTCATTTCAAATGCACAATTTGCAAGCAGCCCCACAACACCTTACTTCACAAGGAGGCGGCTGTCACTGCAGCATTGCCAACAGTGACACTGATGTCTGGTGCAACGCATGGCCAAATTTTGCTGCCTACTGCTTGGGTCAAACTTTATTCTAACACGGGGACGGTCATAAACTGCAGAGCTTTGCTCGATAGTGGCTCGCAAGCATGCTTTGCCACAGCTAAGCTTATTGATTATTTAGGTGGTACCCCCAGCTGTACTAACAGCCAAATAATAGGCATAACTAACTCTGAACAAAAAATTACTCACTCAATCAATGTTGAAGTTCATTCAAAAGTGTACCCCTACAAAGTAAATGTGAATTGTCATGTGGTGCCTCAAATAACATCTAAGTTACCACAGCAAATGTTTGACATCTCACATATAACGCTACCAGAAGCTAGTCAGCTTGCAGACCCCAACTTTAACAAGCCCGGGGATGTGCATCTGCTTTTAGGCGCTGATGTTTTTTTCCAGGCCCTACTGCCACAACCTGCTGCTGCTGAGGAGAGTGCGGGTGATGCTGCTGCTTCCAGCCACCCAGACCAGCCCAGACTGCTGAACACCTCCTTTGGGTACATCATCGCAGGCCGGATAGCATCAGCAGCGACTACAAACAAGGTGGTTTCACTCTTTTGTAACACTTGCGAATCAGACATTAGTGAGTCTTTGTCCAAATTCTGGAAAGCTGACCAAGTAGATGAAATATACCCAGAGAAATTACCTGAGGTCGAGCATACTGAAAATCATTTCAATGACAATGTTGTGCTTAACAATAATAAATTCCAAGTGTCAATACCTCTCAAGGTGCCCTTGGCTGAAATCAACCATGAATTAGGAGACTCTTTTCACTTGGCCTTAAGCCGATTCTTAAACCTTGAAAAAAGATTAGCTAAAAATAGCAAACTTTTTGAGGATTACAAAAAGTTCATTGATCAGTACATCTCACTTGGCCATGCCAAATATATAAATATAAATCAATATGATTTAAAAAAAGACCCTGTCTATTTTCTTCCTCATCACCCTGTGATCAAAGAGGACAACAAAACAACAAAATTGAGAGTTGTTTTTGACGGGTCTGCTAAAACTAATAAGAAAATTTCACTCAACAACATGATGATGAACGGTCCTGTTGTTCAAAAAGATCTATTTGATGTGTTGATTGCATTCAGACTTGACAAGCACTTTTTCATTTCTGACATAAAAATGATGTTCAGATGCATTATGCTCGATCCTCAGCAAAGATCTCTCCAGAATATTCTGTGGAGAGACCAGCCTAATGAGAACATCAAATGCATTCAATTGCAAACGGTCACCTATGGCCTAAAAACATCATCCTATCTTGCAACACGATGCCTCATTGAGTTGGCTCACCGTTTCAAATCTCAGTTGCCTTCTGCAGCATCTATTCTAGAGAACAATACTTATGTTGATGACATCTTGGTTACACATGATAGTGAGGAGAAACTAGTTGAGTTACAAAAAGACTTAGTTGATCTTCTTTCTCTGGGTGGATTTCAGCTGCACAAATGGTCCTCTAACAGTAACAAAGTTCTGAGGAACATTCAAAAAGAAAAACATTATTTTGGTGAGGTGGACTTGGACAAAGACAATGTCAAAACTCTAGGAGTCAACTTTGACATGAAAGTTGACCAGTTCAAACTATCCACAATTTCTCAATCAGACTTGGCCTCTAGCACAAAAAGACAAATACTGGCCTACATAAGCAAATTCTTTGACCCCCTGGGGTTGATGGGCCCAGTATTTGTCCAAGCAAAAGTTATCATGCAATCTCTGTGGGCTGAGAACATAGGTTGGGATGAAGCCCCGCCAAATAATATTAAAGAAAAGTGGACAGAGTTTGCAAATAGCTTATCACAGATGGCGCCAGTGTACGTTCCACGCTGCATAAAGCCATCCAATGAAGGTACAGTACAATTAATAGGTTTTGCAGATGCATCACTCGTTGCACATGGATGCTGCTTATATCTCAGAGTAATAAACTCCGAGGGAGAGGTAAGTATGAACCTAATTTGTTCAAAGTCAAGAATCAACCCGCACAAAAACAAGCTGACAATACCTAAGCTGGAGCTGAATGCCGCTCTATTGCTTGCCCGATTGGTGCACAAAGTACGCGAGACCCTGCTCATCAAGGCGCTGAGCCCACAGACACACCTCTTTGTAGACTCCCAAATAGTGCTAGCCTGGCTCGATACTGACATTGCAAAGCTGAACACATATGCTGCCAATAGGGTAAGGGTAATTAATGACTTGTCTTTACAAAACTGCTATACGTGGGCGTATGTAGATACTAACGACAACCCCGCAGATTGTATTAGCAGAGGTCTGCTACCTCACGAGCTGAAGGAGCACCATTTATGGTGGCATGGGCCGTCTCTACTTCACGACAGTAAGGTAAATATACACAAAGCCTACAATAAGCCTCTTGCCACAGCTGACCTTCAGTCAAACAGTGATGATAAAACTTCTGTACCGGTGGTATGCGCTGCAACAAATGTTGACAAACACTGCATATTGCAGTCAATTATAGAAAAGTTTTCTAACATAACAAAAATGACTAGAGTATTAGCTTATACACTAAGATATCTTAACAATTTAAAGCCTAATTCTGTAAAATGCAAAGAAAGCTTCCTGTCTGTAAACGAGCTAGATAGTGCATTATCACTATTGATACAGTCTGAACAATTCAAATACTATAATAAAGATATTAAATGTATTCAGGCTAATGATCAATACAAGGGCAATCTGAAATCTCTTTGTCCGTTCATTGGACAAGACAACCTGCTTCGAGTAGGAGGCAGACTTCATCATGCCTCACTACCATTTTCCAAAAAGCATCCAATCATTTTGCCCAGAGATTCAATTGTCACAGGATTGATCATTAAGCGCGAACATGTCAGACTTTTACATGCAGGACAAAAACTAGTTTTATCTAGCATTAACCAAAAATATTGGATAACAGATGGTTTGAGATGTGTCAAAAAATTAATACACAAATGTCTTATCTGCTTCAGGTTGAAGGCCGAGGCCACGAGTCAGCTGATGGGGTCTTTGCCCGCCGACAGAGTCAACGCGTGCCGCCCCTTCGAGAAGGTTGGGATCGACTACGCTGGGCCAATTTCCGTAAAGCAGAGTCGCATAAGAAAACCCGTTATAGGAAAAGGTTACATACTAGTAATCGTTTGTTTTGTCACCAAAGCCATCCACCTTGAGCTCGCGTCAGATTTAACGACAGACACATTCCTGGCATGTTTCAAACGATTCATAGCCAGACGAAATTTGCCCAGTGCTGTCTACTGCGATAACGCGTCGACTTTTAAGGGGGCGAAGGCCCGATTAGGTGACCTGTATCGGCTATATGGTGGTGACAAAGCACATCAAACACAGGTGCAGACTTTTGCTGCAGAGAAAGGAATACAATTTCACTTTATACCTAGTTACAGTCCTGTGTTTGGTGGACTTTGGGAGAGGTCTGTAAAAAGTGTAAAACACCACCTCAAACGTGTAATGGGGGGAGCATCACTGACGTATGAGCAAATCAATACAATACTTACTGAGATAGAGGCAGTCTTAAACTCACGCCCTATTAGTGCAATGTCTTCGGACCCTAATGATCTTTCATTCTTAACACCAGGACACTTTTTGACTGGCTCTCCGATGAACTCATACCCTGAAAAGGATGTCAGTGACACTCCCACCAATCGTCTCAAGTTTTGGTCAATATGTATCAATATGAAGCAATTGTTTTGGAAGCACTGGAAAGATGACTACCTCACTACGCTGCAAAATAGGCCAAAATGGCATACTGTCTTGCCTAACATCGCCGTGGGTAGTCTTGTCATACTCAGGGAGGATAATATACCCCCTCTAGCCTGGCCCATGGCAAGGGTGACCAAAGTCTTTCCAGGAGCTGACAATATAATAAGAGTTATCGAAATAATGACATCCAATGGCCACTTTCACAGAAGGTCTATAACGAAAGTGTGCGTCTTACCTATAGATACTAATTAGTAGTACACCTCATGTCCTGTATAATAATGATAGGCAGGTGTCATAGTTATAAAAATAGTTAGTGTCATAGAATATAAGGTACTTAGAATTTAAGAAATAATACTTGTTTTCCCTTTCAATATGTACAAGTATTCAAGATGTAAACTATATTATAATTTCAATGATTGTGTATTTAAGATACTAGATTATAGCATACATATTTAAGAATATAAGAATGAATATGTTTAAGAATTTATGAATATAATGTATTCAACTTTGCTCTTCAAGCCCCCAGCATGTCCAAGACATCAACAATCGATTAAGTGTAGTCACAATCGATTATATTCACATTATGTTTGTTGCCATATGCAAATATTTGTTATTTTTTTTATATTGTAAAATACGTCTGTGATGGCAACCGATGTGACGCCCTCTTTCTGCCTAGCTCTCGGCGCGTGCGGTCGATGTATCTGAGCCAACTAAATAAACTGGATTTATAGTACAAACAGGCTTATTACTTAATATAAACCTGCCGCTAACTTCCACAAGATTCATCAATATTTCTTAATCTTTAATAATAATAATATAATCTTTTTCATTGATTCATATTTCGTTTTTTTCATCAGCCAACCCGAAGCAAATATCAAAACCTGGGAAATCCTTTGGAAGACTTTTCAGTATTAGTAGTGTAGTTAAGTAGGATAGTATTTACCTGGATTACTTTGCAATCTATTAAGTAGTACTCCTGAAGTGCAGAATAGAACCGAGCCGGCTGGAGGCCGGGGCGGTTTCGAGTCTAGACGCACTTGGTAGCCCACAGATTCACCAACCTGAAACACACCAAATATATCTAGTACTAGCTTCTGCACGCGGCGTCGCCCGCGAAGTACCTACATAAAATATAGCCTATGTTCATCCTGAAAGTTCATTCTACACATTGGTGAAAGAATTTTTCAAATCGGTTCAGTAGTTTCGGAGCCTATTCATTTCAAACAAACAAACAAACAAACAAACAAACAAACAAACAATCAAAGTTTTCCTCTTTATAATATTAGTATAGATTTATTTAAAGAATGATAAAAAACCCAAAAGGTAGACATTGAAAATAGCTTTTTACAGCCGCCATATTGGATTTTGTGTATATCCTATGTCACTTTTGTGATCCAGATGAATCCAACGACACTTCATTTGTCAAAATCTGTCCAGCCATTTGGGCTACAGTGACATCCAAACTAACTTGCATACATACTTCCAAACAAAAAAGTTATCCAAACATACACCCCAAAATCATTACCCTCCTTCTTCGCTTTGCTTGGGGTAAAAAGCACATCAAACATTCAAAAGTGTGTGCCATATAAGTTAATATACCTAAGCGGCGATGGATTTGCAAGCTGTTACGAATACAAAATGCTATGCAAAATGTACAATAGAAATATTGCGAGGAAACCGACATGCCACAAGACTGTCAAGTGGTCAAAGTAACCTCTAAGGCGCTTTTATCCATTCACCACACTGGTTCAAAAGCACTAGTCCTATTAATAATATTATAAACGTGAAAGTTTGTGAGGATGTATGTTTGTTACTCTTTCACGCTGAAACGGCTGAACGGATCTGGATGACATTTGACACAGATATAGATTATGGTCTGGAATAACACATAGGCTACAATTTATCCCGAAAAACGGTACGGTTCCCACGGGATAGATTTTTTTGTTTTTCAAGGTACCACGCGGGCGAAGCCGTGGGCGGAAGCTAGTAAACGATAAGAAGAAATAAAGAAGTTTCACTCCCATCCGACTGCGCCAAATCAATATTGAAAGACAGTAAAAAAATTCGTTTTTGCCTCTTCACACACCTCGCAGTTTCAATCCCATCCGACTGCGCCTAAAATAATATTGAAAGACAGTAAAAAAAAAAGTTTTTACCTCTTCACACATCTCGCTAGCCACTCTCTCAGCTAATCCAATAGCGGCCACCCGTCGCGGCTCCGACACCACAAGATTGGCATCGATGCCACAAGCACGCAGTAACATTGCGGGTACACGCGTGGATTTCCCGCAGCCGGCTGCGCCAACTATTACTGCCACCTTGGAGTTGTTTACTGTAGATGTGATTTGATGCCTATTGGGTGTTAAAATAAAGGTTTTAAGGTGAGCCCTGGTGGTGTAGTGGTAGCACCCCTGCCTCCTAATGAGATTTTCTATTCGAAAAAATTAAATGCGCAATGCCAGTGCTCTTAAACGGTGAAGGAAAACATCGTGAGGAAACCGGCATACCCTAGAACCAAAAATTCGAAGGTGTGTGTCATACGTTAGTACTCTTATAAGCGGCGATGGGCTTGCAACCTGTCACGTATCGAATACTAACTACTGTGCAAAATGTGGGCATGGACCGAATGTCATGTTCGGACGTGCCTCTGACTACCCTCTTTAGATATCCTCAAAAGATCTAAGTCACTAGAGGTCTGAGGAGATATCTACCGAGCCTGGGGATTACAGTCGTGATCATGTTTGTTTGTTTGTTTGTTTGTTTTTTTAAGGTGATATATTTTTGCAGTGGTGGTGTAGTGGTAGCACCACTACCTCATGATCCGAAGGTCGTGGGTTTGCCAAAACTACTGAAAAGGACGGAAATGTCTAGGTACTTTCCCGCTAAACTATTAATTAAGCTCATTAATATTCATCATCTTCCTGCCCTTTTCCCACGTTATGTGGTCAGCACAACATGTGATCTTCTTCCATTTCCCTCTATCATTCGTCATCTCAGTACTCACTCCTTTCTTACCCCTCCATCTTTTTTTTAGCCTACCTCTAACCCTGTATCCATCCATTAATATTAATAAGCTTAATTAATAACCGCATTAGTTAAAAGTTTAGCGGGAAAATACTAGACATTTCTGTCCTTTTCAGTATAAATTTGTAATGGATTTCCTCAGAGTCACGCCTGAATCAATCATTTATCTTGCCAAAACGAAGCAAAGCTTGTACTATGGAAACCAGATGGTTGATAGATTCATTATACTTATACTTTTTTTTGGTAAATACACTAGCTGTCCCGCCCGCGACTTCGTTCACTTAAAGTAGGTATCTATAACTTAACTGAGTTTCAAACAAATCACACTAATAAAAAAATCCCCTAAATAACTTTGACACCCAATTTTACCCTTTTTAGAGGGCTATTTTGAAATATCCAGAAATACGTTTACATTTATTTTGCATCTAAAGTATCCAAACCAAAATTCAGACCAATCGCACCACCCGTTAAAAAATCCCATACAAACATTGACCCCTTTTTTAGAGTTATATTGAAAAATCCTGAAACAGGAAACAAAGTTTCAGGCCAATCGCACCACCCGTTAAAAATATTCCATACAAACATTGACCCCCCCACCCTATTTGACCATCTTTTTAGAGTTATGTTGAAAAATCCTGAAACATGTATTTACAGTACACAAACAAAGTTTCAGACCAATCGCACCACCCGTTAAAAAGTTCCCATACAAACGTTGACCTCACATTTTACCCCTTTTTGAAGATTATTTACAAAAAACCTGAAACACGTGTCATTTATTTTGCATTTGCAGTACACAAACAAAGTTTCAGGCCAATCGCACCACCCCCGTTAATAAGTTCCCATACAAACATTGATCCCACATTTGACCCCTTTTTGAAGGTTATATTGAAAAATCCTGAAACACGTGTCCATTCATTTTGCATTTACAGTACACAAACAAAGTTTCAGACCAATCGCACCACCCGTTAAAAAGTTCCCATACAAACGTTGACCCCACATTTGACCCCGTTTTGAAAGTTATATTGAAAAATCCTGAAACGCGTATTCATTTATTTTACATTTACAGTACACAAACAAAGTTTCAGACCAATCGCACTACCCGTTAAAAAGTTTCCATACAAACATTGACCCCACATTTGACCCCTTTTTGATGGTTATATTGAAAAATCCTGAAACAAGTGTCCATTCATTTTGCATTTACAGTGCACAAACAAAGTTTCATGAAAATCGCTCCACGCGTTTAAAAGTTTCATACTAACGTTTTCACCCTTTTTCACCCCCTTAGAGGTGGAATTTCCAAAAAATCCCGCCTTAGTGGGTGGTTTTGTTATAAAAGGAAGCCAAATTTCAACTTTCTATCTTCAACGGTTTCGGCTCGGCGATGATCAATCAGTCAGGATATAGATATAGATTATATAGAGTACACAAAAACACCCAGACTCAGAACAAACATTTGCGTTCATTACACAAATGTTTATCCTGGGTGGGGATCGAACCCACAACCGACAGCGCAGAAGGCAGAGCTACTGAGCTGTGGGGATAGTCACGTAGTATAGTATGAAGATAAGATTACGGAGAGGATTTTGTTCACTTATATTTGAAAGGATTTCCGACGTCTTTTGACGGTGACTGTACTACTACGTTGGAATGACGTATAAACTTTCTAATTTCGGTTTCATTTGCAACTATAAAATGACGTATCAAACTCTCACTTTCCATTAAAAAGCGAAAGCAGTTCACTGTCAGCGATATTTGAATCTTATCACGACTGAAAACAGTTTATTTTCAATTTCAGCAGCCACTTTTATTCATACGTCATTGTGACGTAGAATACTGACGTATAATGAAAGTAAGTTTACTTTCGCTTTCAACAAGGCTGTGACGTCACGCATGGCATGCTTACGTCATTATCGATTGTATTTATGTTGCTGAGTTTAAAAACAAACATGATTCAAGACTGTAATACCCGTTTGGTAAATATATACTCAGATCTTTGAGGATATCTAAAGGAGGTAGTCAGGGAAAGTTATTTAACTCAAATTAAATTTTCATCGAAATAAATTTAAGAACGTCAATAAACAATTTTATATCTCAACTCTTTTATCGACGTCACTGTCAACCCCGAACACTCTTTGTCCCACACTTGGCCCCTTTTTCACAACAATTGTTTTATATTGCACATCTTTTACAACTGTAGAAGGTGTCAAACGATTTTCGACTCTCGCTCTAAGTTAAATAGGTATAGTTTTGAATGCGAAACTAAAGTGCATTATCCTTTCTCTAACTTACATCTCTGCATCGGAAAAAGTTTAGAAACTGCATCTAAGATCGCGTATCTCAGTTTCACTTCTAGAATTGCGGTCAGGAGACGTCTAAACGAGGTCAGATTGCCTCTCACTGCGCGAGGCGACACCGATATCACTGCTTTTACCGTTGTAAAAGTTACAATTGGGCACGATGATTTTATACTACAGCCCACAATGATGGGTGACCGAACGGCTGAATCAATCCTACTAATATTATAAACGCAAATGTTTATAAGAATGTATGGATGTGTGGATATATGGATGTATGTTTGTTACTCATTCACGCTGAAACTGCTGAACGAATCTGGATGAAATTGGGTACAAATATAGATTATAGTCTGGAATAGCACATAGGTTACTTTTTATCCCGGAAAATTGTACAGTTTCCGCGGGATAGATTTGTTTTTGTTTTTCAAGGTACCACGCGGGCGAAGCCGTGTGTGGAAGCTAGTTTTAAGCTGGGCAAGGAGATTCTATCCTGGGAAAGGACATTAGTTAACTTTTTCGAAAACATAAAAAAAAATCAATGCGTTAAAAGTCGTGGGCTATTGTGGTCATGGGTTCAAACCTGGTCGTCCACTAATGATTTTTCTATTCTACTGTGCAAAATGTGGTCATGTGCCAAATATCATGTTAGGACGTGCCTCTCCCTCTTTAGAATATAAAGAGCGAGGGGCATAGATCTTTGAGGATATCTAATAATCCTCCAAGATCTCAAGTGACTAGAGAGAGATCTGAGGAGATATCTACCGAGCCTGGGGATTACAGTCGTGATGTATATCGCGTGCATTTACGAATCTAAAGAGGGAGAGGTATAGATTTTTGAGGATATCTGATATCACAAGTGACTAGAGAGAGATCTGAGGAGATATCTACCGAGCCTGGGGATGTCATAGATAGAAGGTAGATATAGAAGTATGTATGTCGCATGCATAGACTTACGAATATGCATCAATGGGTAGAGGCGTGAGTTCCTCATCATAGTTTTGAAATGTTTTCTTTAAAGCATCTTTTCTCTTCGCCAGTGTGTGTTGAGACGGCGGCCGTAATACTCTGCCGTAAACCGGATGTACTGGCCCTTTTTGTCCTGGATATACAAGTAAATAAACAAATAATTAATCCGAGGCGGTTTTTTCTAAGCACTCATTAGTACCTAAGTGCTGATTCTCTAAATTTTGTGGAGCTTATAAAGTTTAATAGTAATTTAAAAGTAAAAAAAAGCATCTGATTGAATTACTTTTTAATCTGATTGAAACTTACCTTGTATATCTGTTTCTTCACCATCAAGATAATCATTTTCGCTTTCCGGAAACTCATCTGAAACAATAAATGTAAATCCTAATATCGAACTAATATTATAAACGCGAAAGTTTGTAAAAATGTATGGATGTATGTTTGTTACTCTTTCACGCTGAAACGGCTGAACGGATCTGGATGAAATTTGGCACAGATATAGATTATAATAGGATACTTTTTATCCCAGAAAAATGTACGCTTCCCGTGGGATAGATTTGCGGGCGAAACCGTGGGCGGAAGCTAGTGAATACATATTTACAATTTAATTAATGTGTTCAAAAACTAATCTTTCGTAATATGGACTAATATCAAGTAAATCTTATAATCTATTTTTATTTTTTACTGGAGCCCTACCACAAGCTCTTAGGGCGTTATCAAAGTAATATAACTTTGATATTTCGTACCATGACCTATAAAAATTGTATTGAAGTATCGTTAGTCGTTACTACATGTTTTGACATTTCTGTAACATAATGGTTTGTAAAAGGTTATGGTAAGGCCCTGGGGCCTGAATTTGTGGTGAGGCCCCTGGACTGTGAATCTAACTCCGGTATTCACAAACAAAAAGGGTATACTGTCATAATCCCCACTAAGTTGTCCCCATCCCCACCAGTGGGGATTATGACAATACGCAAATATTTTTTGGCGTTTTCAAGGTATTCTCGATTCTCATTGGCCGATCGCTAATACTTGAGTGGCGATCGGCCAATGAGAATCGAGAATACCTTACTTCGCATAGTAATGCTAGTTTACTGAGGTAAGTATTGTTTGTGAATACCGGTGTTAGATTGATTTGTTCCGAGTAAGTTTTCTACAGTAGGTACTTACTTTCATCGATAGTGGAATCTTTGATAACATGTGCTGTGATAACTCTGTGTTTCGCTTCTACGGCAGTCCTTTCATAAATATCTCCTGTAAACAATACAAAATCACTGTAAAATAGGTAGGTACCTACCTACATCAATATTTTCTTTTTGGATTATCTACGATGCTTTTCTGACTGTCAAATTCTGTCGCTCTAGTTTTTATATTTTTTCTCGTGTTATTTTGTGTTTTATTGTGTATTTTGGTGGTTATTTTGCCATTAAAACTCGAGTTTTTGACGTGAGTGTAAAATACGTGTACTTAGAGTGAAAAGATCCTTTCTAAGTCCATCAGAGGAAGTCCCGAGAATTTTTAACAAAACAGCTTCTTTTGTATAAAATTGACTTGACAACTTGATAATGACTTTGTGACATTGACAATCCTACTAATTTAAACACTTGACATTAGCAAAATTGATCTCAAAAGAGAAAGATGCCTAAGCAAAGAAGAATATTTTTAGTTTAAATTGTAAGTTTAGCGCCACCTTGCGGACCCTCAATCAAACACATATTTAATTAAGCACCTACTTCTCTGTATAACAAACAGATGGCGCTGTTTGCAATAAAACAAACCTACTTATTCCACTCTCATAATCTTCCCATATTTTCTCGATCCTTTCCACTGAGTTCTGACTGATCCTCGCATGGATTGGTTCATATAAATTGCTTCTCACTTGTCTTAATGTTTCCTTATCATATACAGGGTGGCCTCTACTGTCAATCCGTTTGACACTTGTCAGCCAATGGAGGGCTAGGGTTGCAGCTGCCTCTCCGGCTTGGCGTTTTGATAGGGCTGTGCTGAAAATTCAGATTTACACATGTCAAAAAAATCTGGTGTTACTGTAGTGGTAGCACTCTTGTCCTTTGTCCGTGGTGTTGTCTGAGCATTGTTTATAATTATAAAAATGTTTTTAAGTGGACAAAGAAGTGTCTATGTCGCACTAAAATCTTTTCACCACACTGGTTCGAATAAGACGAAGAAGAAAATCAATGGAGAATGTTCATTAATTTTGAATATTAGCTCTCCATATTCTCGGTCAAAAATAAAATACAAGTGAAAGAATAACTTAGATACGTCAGTTAGTTGCCGATATAAAGAAGTGAACGTGCGATGCGTGTG
Source organism: Cosmorhoe ocellata (assembly GCA_963675405.1). NCBI lineage: Eukaryota > Metazoa > Arthropoda > Insecta > Lepidoptera > Geometridae > Cosmorhoe > Cosmorhoe ocellata. The sequence continues at coordinate 5,621,953 of OY776268.1, forward strand.
ACGGTGTGACGTCATCGCACAACACAACTCCTAAGCGGAGCGTTGGAAATTGACGTCACATGCGATCACGTGACTTGATATTTATCGAAGTTTAAATGCCTGTAAAATCAAAACTAATAGGTATTTTTGATTACGACAAAAACTAGTGTATTTGTATACATACAAGCTTTACTGTTACAAACTTTCAACTGATTTGGCATACCCACCTATTAACATTCTTAATTGTCACTGAACAATATACTTAGGTAGTATTAATGTGTTATGCCAGTATTTTCAAACAGGGAAAGAAAACATCAAATGCATGATGGGTCTCTGAAGGGGTTTGATTATCTCAAAACACTAGTTTAATTAAAAGAAGGTTTTTTAGCCTTAAATCTGCATCTAATAAAACAAAAAAATTCTCTCTAATATCATAGTTTGAATCCACATACCATTCAAACTTCTTCTTCTCTGGCCAGACGAATGTATAAGTACAAGTCCAATCTAAATTCTGTGGAGTTTTTTTCTTAACCCCCTTAGGAGTCACATACTGTTTGTAATGCACATCAAACACTTTATCCGGTGTCTTGGCTGAGAGATTATTAAGGGTCATTCTAGGTTCTGGAAACTGAGCTTTGATTTTCTTAAGTTCTGAAATGATACATAAAAAAGAATGAACAAAATCAACTAATATTAAATTAGTTGTTATGTATTATCTGTGGTCATGACTTGTAATTGCCATCAATGGCTCGAGTTGTATTGGATTAATAATGTTTTAATTTCAATAAACATCTGCATATCCTGAATTCTTGGTAGTAGGAATGAGACTATAACACTAGTCATAATAAAAAAAGAATGATAGATAAAATAAAATCTTCAAAATTAAGCTTGGTATGTTAGTTTAGTTATTGTGAGCTCTATGACAAGACATTAAGTCAGATCATAAAATAATCAAAAAATAGGTAAGTAGCTATGTGGTACTGATGACTATACAAAAAAGTTCTAGGGCCCAGCGAGTTACTTGTCAGTTCTTCTCGGACTGGGGATAGGACTGGAATTGGCACCTAGACTCACCTAGTATGTAAGATAATTCAAAATGATCCCTGTGATTTTAATAAATAAAGATATATTGACTATTGACTATTGACCCCTACTTCTAAGGATAACTTACCTAAATCGCTGTCTGAAACATCAGGTAATCCTTTTGAGTACCATTTTCTGTGTGATGTGTATGATGGCAGTAAGTTATGGTGCTTGACTTCATATCTTAGTGGGACTACATTGCTGATAAAGTCTGAAAAAAAACAAGTAAGCATCTTTTTTATCTATATATTATTATATAAAAATAAATTGCTGTTCGTTAGTCTCGCTAAAACTCGAGAACGGCTAAACGGATTTATCTTATCTTGGTCTTGAAATGTTCGTGGAGGTCTAGGGAAGGTTTATAAGGTAAGAAAAATTCAAATAACTGCCGGGAAAACCCCATACTAATGTTTTCTAAATAAGTACGAAGTCTGCCGGGTCAGCTAGTCTGTTATATAAATTGAAACTAACAATAACAAAAACCAAAACCCTTTAATCTCGGTTTTGTTTCTCAGTTAAAAAACCTACTTATTTACTCAACAGGTAGGTATCTACAAAAAGCAGAAATAACTTGGCACCTGCGTGAATGTAAATCCCTTACAGCAAGGTGCCTAGTTAACTGTTGCGTGTTGTAACTATTTTGTAGGCTGAGTCGCTTGTACTTATATAAATTTAGGTTGTAATTAGATGCTTACTTAAATACCAACACTATGTATGTAACATTTATGGAACTTGTAAATAACTACTTAAATAATTATAACCTTCGCTACGTAAGTAATGCCGGTAGTAAAAAGTTATCACTTACTTTGGGAGTTTGCGCTAGAGGCTGGTGCGAGGAATTTTTTCAGGAGGCTTGATCGCAACACACACCATTTCGATAGAATCATTTTAACTTACAAATAACGTTTGTTGTTAGGTTATCTAAACAAAACAATAAGTATACCTCAATGGTTTTGGTAGCTAGCTAGAATCTAGAATAGTTGTGTAATAAAAAATCTAAACTAACTTTGGGTGAATCCCCTTTCTTAGGTTTTATTGGTTTCAATTTCAATACCAAAACAAACAAACTAAATGTTGAACAACAACAATTAGCAACTTCTTCTTCTTCTTCTGCAATTATGGCAACTGTCTCTTAGAGAACAATTTTGCCAGTGTGAAGTGTATTTATTTATAAGTATTGTCAACGTCACAGAGTCATAGTCAAGTTGTCAAGTCAATTTTAAACAAAAGATGGCTGTTTTGTTGAAAAGTCTTGGGATTTCCTCCGATGGAATTTGAAGAGAACTACTAATAACACGAGAAAACATATAAAAACCAGAGCGACGTAGTTGTCAGGCAAATGCACCGCAGAAAATCCCAATTAGCAACTTAGCAGCCTACTTACTTACAAGCTGTCAGCAACAAACATGCTGGCTGTCAAAAACTAATTCTGTCAATGTCAGCTTCTATTAATTTGTCACTTTGATAGTACTTTATGTTTACGCTTCGCTGGTGTAATGCTGATGCTGATGGCGCGTTTTTTATTTTAGCGGCCGATTTTCGAAGTATCTGATAGTGTATATAATAGTAAGTATATAATATATAGTAAGTATATAATAGTAACTTATCCATTTATTAATGCATAGGTATTGCTATTATACTTAGGTACCGTACAAACCTATCAAAGTTCAAGCAATCAATAGAAAATTTCATGATAAAGGAGTCTTTATTCGTTCAAGTGTGATACTAAAGTACACACTTGGACGAATAAAGTTTATTCCAAGTATTGTATCTATCTACCTACCTACTTATTTAGTTAGGTAGGTACATCAAGTTTGTATTTGTATAGCATGATGGACCAGCATAGCCACAACAACGCAATATATTATTATCCTCATATGAGTTTTTGTGCCTGTCAAATAAAAAATATTCTATTCTAATTTTTAATTTACCTGATAAGATGGGTAGGTAACATTCAAAATTCTTAGATGAAAAATGTCAGCGTTAGTTATGTAAGGTACCTAACTGTTAATCCTCGCGCATGCTCGAGAATTCTCCTAGCTACTGTCGGTACTTCTCGCTTCTCGAAATTGACGCTTCCATTCCATTCCGCGGCGGCGGTGTAAATTGAGCCTAACCTACCTAATGCGTGCCGGCCGTGTCGTGAATGTCTGATGTCATGTAGTCTACCTACTACCTCTTCAGACGATCTACGTAGGTAGGTCTGTAGTACCGGCAGCATCATTATTACGATGACGTTAGGAAATAAAATGTGTGTTTGTAGTGATGTCATGATATTGTCTCATAAAATGCACATAGTATGAAGGTAGGTACCTACCCAAATTCAAATGCTGCAAAGTATTATACAAGCTTGTTGTAGTCTGTGTTTTCCAAAATACTTACGTAGGTATGTATCTAGGTAGGTATTACCTATCTATCGACGTGCGTAGAAGAATAACTGGTTCTTGAAGTAGGTACATAGTTCAAATTGAGAGGAAAACGAAACGTTTCTTATGACCAAACCAGCTTGCCGTCAACCACGAAATATTAATTATTTACCTACGAGTATCTAGCTACGTACGAAGCCATTATGAATGATGCACAAAAAATGTATGATGTTATTACCATCAAGATGCTAAAATTCGAAATCTGTGTTGTGTGGGCTGCGTTTGGACAAAAAAAAACTTGGTATAAATACACACTAACTTAGTAATTACAGAGGTATGTTTAGGTACCTACATGTCCGGTCTACAAAACAGCTCGAAATAAAGAAACAGGTTTTATTATTACAAAAATCTTGTTATATTCACTCATTTCACTTATAAAGTGATTAATCAGGACAAAACTTCGTACATTCACAAACAGTCATTGTCAAGCAATCGCTGATCACCATGGCTTGGGAAAATTAAAGAGAATGGGACCAAGTGTTGGTCCCTGTTGAACTCTTTGAGTAGCGAAACAGTTAATACACACTAGGATGAGAATAAATGCCGCTGAATATCACAGTTGTTGTAGATTTCTCCATCACAAAGTAAACAAAAGGTCGGTTACAATGGAAAGAAGGCGCTGAGATTCTGTCTGAGAAAGTAGCTGTGCTGACGGCTGACGCGATTGTCCCTGATTCTGTGACCTCTATGTCCGCTTTATGCACTATAGCTGATACAAAGATATTCTGCTTTGTCACCTTTTGGAAACTCGCCAGGTCTGGCTGAAAGATATCGTACACTCCCATTCTATTCAACGGCTTATTGAGAACAACATTAGTGCTGATATGAAACCTGGGAATCTTGACGTCAACGTCATCCAGTCCGTAAGTTTCTTCGTCCGATTTCAGTTTGTTGAATATATCCTTTATAGATACTGTAGCGAAGTTTTTATACATTTCCGCTATCTTCACATTTGGGTAAGGTAAGATAAAGATCATGGAATACTTCCCACCAGTGCCATAAGGCAACTCAATAACAAAAGCTTTTAGATTCTTCATGTTTGCGAATGAAAACTCGCCTTTCTGGTACATCATATTTACATTACCGATAACCTGCCTATCCTCATTGTAAAAAGGCTCTAGTAGTGTATCAGATTTGTTGAACGGTAAAGCCCAAAGTCCTTTGAAAGAAATTACGTTAGTCAAAATCATTCTCGACTCTTGAAAGTCGTCCGAACGTAGCACATTTGACACTCTCCCACCTGACCTTTCGATGTACGAATTAGCTTCATTTGCTGAGGATGGATCTTTAAAGTCTAAGACCTTGACCGACGCTGCAAAGTCGTTCTGTAAAACGTTTTTGAAGGCAGGATTGACCGTAAAATCACTGTCAAGAAACACAAAGTTTTTGCTCGTCATGCTCACTCCGCTCGCAGGAGGAGGATCCAAAACCTTAGCCGTCAGGTCTCTGTACCCTGCTATCACAGTGCTAGGACTCTTTGGAAGGATGAAAGCCCTGGCGAGTTGGTTGTAGCTGTTGCCCGTTGCACCGAGCGCGATGCCCGTCATCAATGTCCATATTCCAAATGGTGATATCACAACATGGCCTCCTGTTTCTGCTTGGGTATGATGCAGCAACTCAATGCTAAAGTTTCGCGGCCGTTCAGAAAAGTCCACGGCACAAAAACACGATCCGATCAAAAACAGACACAGGCCGGCTGGTATCATTGTGCCCTCGACCGTGCCTCTTCATGTACTGAACAATAACGATGCAAAACGAGAATGTAGTTAATTTTATACGTGTTTACAGTTAATGAGTTTGTTGCGGGAATATCGCTCTTATTTTTTTCTTGTTAAGACATAATGTCAGTCTTTAATGTTGGAGCTTGGAACCGGTATTGGTCATCGTGCCTAATATATATAACGAATACTAAAAGCACTCCTATTGCCTTAAATTCCGTTTACACAATTCTTTATATAGCAAAAGGTAGGTAAAACCACACTAAAAACTACATTATAATATCAGTGGCTGGAATGTCGGAGTGCGACTGCATTTACTACTTATACCCAAGTAGTACCTACATTAAACTCGAAAATAACTATAGCCAGTAGTGTGATAAAAGATAAGCAAGTTTTTTGCAAATTTCTAGAGCCGCTTAGGTCTTAACTATCAGCCTAACTAGTGAAATGACACCACACTAGTTAGGCTAGTTATTAATTAGTTGGCTACTTATAGCTAACTAATTAATAAAAACTAAGTCGGATTCTTCACATCATCATCATATTCCTGCCCAAATCCCACTAGGTGGGGGCGGCATAAAAGGTTCTCTTTCTCTACTCTCCCCTATCATCCGTCATCTCAGTAGTCACTCCCTTCTTACACAATCGTCTTTCACACAGTCCATAGGTACCTACATCTTTTCTTAGATCTACCCCTATTAACCATCCACATTCAAACCCATCATTCTTCTTGTCATATAATAGACTATAAAAAAACCTATTGATTTATCCCCATCTAGGATGTAGATGAGGTCTATGGGAAACAATAAAATTTACGTTAGTCAAATATTTTTTTGCTATGAATTCTCGTTAAGCCATAAGGATAATACCTACACAACACACGATCCTGCCTCCTTAATGCTTCCAATAAGTACACATTAAGTGCCTTACCAAGTTCTGGGAACACTTGCCTTAATGCAGATTAGACACGATCTTCCCCTTAGCAAATGGATATTAAACAGTCACTAAAGAATAAAAACATAACATTATTTACTAGCTTCCGCTCGCGGCTTTGCTCGCGAGGTACCTACATAAAATATAGCCTATGTTACTCAAGGATAATGTAGCATTCTAATGGTAAAAGAATTTTTGAAATCGGACCAGTAGTTTTTGAGTTTATTCGCTACAAACAAAAATACAAAAACAAAACTTTCCTCTTTATAATATTAGTATAGAATAGTATTTATGTAAGTAGGTATGTAAAAACAGAAGTAAGGTAATAAAACAATAGTAGGCATAGTGCTAAACCAAAGTGTGATAAACGAATTTGAAGACAAATTCGTAATAATAGATGAGTCTTCAAAAATTACTCATAATGATAAATAATTGCAGTTCTGAGTACACAGTCTAATATAAGTACAAAAAGTAAATATAAGTACAACAGGGCAATAAAAGGTGACTTAAGTGACTTGTCTTATCAAAACTAAAAAACTGGTTCAAGTTAGTGTGCCACACCTTGATAAGTCATCACATGACAAGTTTTTTTGAAAAAAATACTGCAATCTATCTTGTTTTTTTATATTGTATCAGTTTTCAAAAAGTTGGTTTGGTTTCGTTTTTGTTGAATAATATTTTTGTGGCATTTGACTGTGTGAAAGATGATTATGTGTAAGAAGGGAGTGACTACCGAGATGACGAATGATAGGGGAGAGTGGAGGAAGAGAATCTGTTGTGCCGACCCCACCTATTGGGATAAGGACAGGCGAAGATGATGATGAATATTATTGTGGCATTTTCTGAATGGTGATGATGGTTTTAATTATAATTAAGTGTTCGGTGTATTTTTAAATCAAACTTTGCCATGAGTTCTTTGCTATCACGCAAATATTTTAACGATCGCACAATGCGCTCAACATTTAGCATTCTTCATCTAACAAAGCCTGTTGACAATAGATTTATCCCACATTATTTACTTCTTATGTAATAATTGCATTGTAGTTGTTTCTATAAGAAGTTCATTACCTTTGACCTTATAGGTAACGTTGGAATCATTCAAGAATATTTAGCTTTACCTATATTTTCTTTCTTTAAGTGTAATACAATGCACTTTTTGATATTTAGGCTTTCCCAAAATTTAGAAAGCTGGTTTTATAATAACTTTTTTTTACATATAAAAGGATAAACATAAGACCGATAATTTCTCCTTGAGCTACTCCTGCGTGGCGTTTTGAATTTTATTGTATTTTCTTATGATCATTCTCAAAAATCTTATCTTCTCATGGTATATTAATGATACCATCAATATTCGTTATACCTTGCTCAGTTTGATCCATGATGCCTCTAATACCTTTAGGCTTTAAACCAAATCAAAAGCCTTTCTGAAAATCAAACATTATAGGTACTTACGCTTATGGTAATTAGAGCAGTTTTATTTCACAACCTCATTAAACGACAGACGATCGATTTATGGGACTATAGGGGCGTTTATCTGCTGGAGAAACCATGTTATTGCCACTGGGTTTTACCCACTTTGCCTCGACAATAAAAAGAAAGCAGGAGAAAGCCAGGACTATAATATTAGTCCACTTTTATCTTTTATCGCTTCGAGTATAGTAGAGTGCTTTCATTTTGCATGTTCAGAAATTCATTACTTAGTAAACCAAATTCTGATCTTAAGGAATCCGAACCGGGTCGTGCATCAATGTTGATTTTTTTGACCTGAACCAAGATTTTGAAAATTAATCTTGGCTCAACAAGGATAAGGTTCATCTGTAAAGCTATCGACGAAATTAGAAGTGTTTCTATTTTGCTCTTTGATGTGTGCCTAAAGCATTACCTTTTAGCCGTAACGAATTGTTTGTTTTAAACTTACCTACTTAGGTTTTAGGTAGGTACTGTTAGCTTCAAGTACTAACAGATTTCTTTGTTTCTTGTACCTACTGTGCCAGTCCGCAGTTGGTATTATCATATTGTGTTATTGTTGTCTGGCCATACAGAGTCGTCATTACCCATGATATATTTATGGGGGCTCTTGGGCTTTGAGCTTACAGTTGGGGTTTTTTAGGATATGTTCTTCTACGGATTTTCGCCTGATAATATTGACTACCTACTTATTCTCTGGTCTTCTGCTTCAAATTTAACTGCTAGGACGTTTTTTTTTCTAAATCATGTGTACCTATCTTTAAAAGACGAATCAGCATTTATTTAATTTCTAGCTTCTCGTTTGACCGCCGCTTTACGTTAGCCGTCAGCATCATGAAGAGAGCGGCTGTCATTACCGAGGAGTGAAGTGAGCAGCAAAACTTCGTTTCTTTTATTCTGTAGTTATTATTATAATAATATCCAGACGAAGATATCCAGTCTTTTAGTGTGTTATGTGAGAAAATACCTTGACGCCCGCCCGCGGATGTTGGGTAAAAATGGGTGAAAAAACACTACGGTCCCTATCTCTTCAGATGTCTAGTTACTTTGATCTTTGAGGATATCCAAAGAGAGACACGTCCAAACATGATATTTGGCACGTAGCTACATTTTGCGCAGTAGTTAGTACCTATTCCGTAGGTAGGTACGTGACAGGATGTAGGTTCGAGTAGGTAAGCCTAATACTAACCTATGACACACGACTTCGAATTTTTGGCTCTAAGCTGGTTTCTCTCAATGTTTTCCTTCACCGAAAGTCATGTTGTGACCAGCTCATAGTTCTTTCAGGAACCCGTCTTAATTGGGGATGCCCCGAGTTTTTTAGAAATAGGTACTATACCTACTTTCCAAACTCTAACTAGTCCGGCCTTTACATAAATATAAATATCAATGAGTTCGGTCCTGATAATACCTACTCATCATATTATGTCACGCCACGTCATGTCACGTTATTTACGCTACTCCAAACTAAACCCGATTGATGATTCATGGATTTTTTGCAAAAAGTTTCTTAACACAAAAGACATTCTTATATGCATTTACGTAGGTTAGCCACTTAAAAGCTTTAGGGAAAACCCGCCAATTCCATTGAAGATTATACGTGATCACTGTCAGTCGTGATGAGGATAGTCGAGACCGAAATAATCCAGGAAGAGTAGGTAGGTACGTTAAGTAGGTACCAAGGTAGGTAACCTACCGTTCCACTCACAAGCGCTTCTAACCAAAACACCCGGTTCAATGCTGCCATCATCTGGATTTTGTATTGTACCTAGGAAGGTACTTGTACCTTCCTAGGTACAATATAAAATCCAGATGATGGTAGGTAATTGACTTTAAGTAGGTACCTACACAGGAAGGCAGGTAAGTGTAGGTACTTTATAGAAATTTAGATAGATAAGCTACCTCGTTACGTATTTAAATGGATAAACTAGGTAAATACAATGATCATGATCAGTTTTCAATTGTTTTAGATGTTGGCTGGGACACCGGCGGCAGTTGAACATGGCAAATTATGTTTTATTTTTTTATAATTTTGTTGACTGTAGGTATCATTCAAGTACTTAACACTGCATTCAAGCATCGATATAAATATTTTTGTTTACCTCGATGCATTCAAGCACTGGTAAAACTATAACAGATCACTGCATTCAAGTCACAAATAAATCACCATTTAAAAATTAAGTGCAGCACCATCTTTTGGACATGACTAAAACGTGAAGCTAAATTTAGAGGACGAGCAATAGAAGCTGACAACTACAAAAGATGAGTTGCAGCGTAGTAAGATAAATATAACACAGATGGCGCTATAATCAACAACATAGAAACGTCTTTTACAGAAAATTTTGAGATTGATTGATTTTACACAATAACATTTTTTATTTTTTTATATAATTTAGTAACTCAAAGTTTCTCGTCTTCATGATGTGTGTTGTGATCTGTTGTAAGGTCATGGTCATTTGAAAACAAATGACCATTTTATTGTTCTACAGTATACCTACCTACCTATTGCGAAACCACTACGTAGGTACCCATCTTTGTCTATAAAAGGAAATCTATTGTTTACTGTAAGTATTGTTTGTAGGTACCTAGGTATATACACATACAAAAGCAAATTAGGGCATGCCTTTCCCTCTACGACCTTTGTTCATCTCTTACTTAATGGTAGGTCAGTACCTATCTATTATTAGGTTACTTACCGAGTTAATTTTAACATTTATAGGTACTAACTTTCTTAATGTGGCCTGTGTTCATTAAATGGTGAAAAAAAATATCAAATTCATTTTGAAAATGGAAATGTGTGGAAACTGAAAAACCAAAATATTCGAATGTGTATCATTCTTAGTATTAAGCTGCCCGTAAGAAAAGTCTACCCTGGATATACTCTATGCAAGGAAAAGGTTCTATGAGTATCAAAAACATTTATTTTAATATGGACAGGACTTCACTGTTTGAGCTTTACCTGGTTTATAGTGTCCTGTAGCTGGGTGAGTCGGTCAGCCATTTTAAATAATATTCTTACTTTTAGACGTGAACTGAGGAAGGTAATTAATAAAGGTATTACCTACGGTAGTACCTATTTCTAGAAGAAATGTGCCAAATATAAAGCTCGGACGTGCCTCTGACTACTAAAACATCCTAAAAGATCTAAGCAACTAGAGATCTTGCAAGATTTTTACCAGAGATTCAGTCGTGATTTTTTTTTTTGTAACTTTAACATCTAAATGGGATCGTTTTGTTCGGTGAATTGGATAGGATCTATGGTATTATGAAACAATGTAAATCTCTCACGGTTTTCCATGGGATTTTGTTAGATCAGATGTGTTGTGCATTTGCCCACTTGAGGTACCTATGGTAGGTAGGTAGGTACCGACTTACCTATTGCAATCTAAGTAGATCAAATGTCGTGGATTAGGTACTAAATTTATGGTTTCTTACACAAGTTGGCTGTTTTACAAAAGAGTAGCGTGTCTTTTGCGCACATTGCAAAATAAGTTGGAAACTCTACTGCACTTTTGAAACATCTCACCCTTATCTTACCGCTTGGAAACCAGTTCAGTTGTTCAGTCAGAAGAACATGTGCCGACCCCGCATGAAGTGGGATAACGACAGGGAGATGATCATCATCATCATCAGCCAATAGCAGTCCACTGCTGGACATAGGCCTCCCCTAATGAGCGCCATTGCGCCCTGTCTTCAGCTCGACGCATCTAGCCTCCACCAGCAGCCTTTCGCAGATCGTCACTCCACCTGGGGCCTTACCACGAAGTCTTCCAAAACGATTCCGTAACGATTTCGTAACGATTCCGTTTTAATGTAATACTAGTTACATACAATTTGCATAGGTCATGGTACGAAATAACAATGTACTTAATACTAATTCGGTAATGTATTATGAATTCGTGGTAAGGCCCCTGGCCGGAGGGCGTCCTACACCACGTTTGCCGAGCCGCGGTCTCCACTCAAGAACTCGTGATATGGACAGGGAGATGATGATGATATTTTACGTATTAAAAAAAACAAACAAAGATGCTCACGACTGTAATTCTCAGGCTCGGTAGACTCTCGGCTATATCAGTAGCTCGGTGTCTCCTTAGATCTCTGGTTACTTAGATACTTATTTGAAGATATCTAAAGAGGTTAGTGAGAGGCACGTCCAAACATGATATTTGGCATATGACCACATTTTGCACAGTAGTTAGTATTCCGTACGTGACAAGTTGCAAGCCCAACGCCGCTTATAAGAATACTAACCTATGACACATACCTTCGAATTTTTGGCTCTAGGGTATACCTACAGGTTTCCTCACGATGTTTTCCTTCACCGTTTAAGAGCACTGGCATTGCGCAGTTAGATTTTTCGAATGGAAAAACTCATTGGAGCACGACCAGGTTTGAACCTACGACTTTCGGATCGTGAGGCAGGGGTACTGCCACTACCAACAGTAGGTAGGTATTCTCTTTTATTTATATAGGTATCTATAAATAAACATTGAAGTAGGAAATGACGAGGTAGCAACGGGTCTTACCTACGTAATTACTGCGATGGTCGATTAATCGCATCGTAATAAACATCGATATAGTATAGTATAGTTACTTACTATCTCGAGGTAATCAAATACCAATTGATGCGTTATGAAGTAAGCTTTGATTAGCGATTCAATCAAGAACAGGAATTTATGAATATTTTTAATACCCGGCTGTGAAAAGGATGGTAATGTGTTTGGATTGTAATTGTATGTCTATGAGTTACTTTGGCTGTCGCTGGAAAATACGAAGAATGAGATTTTGTTTTCTGAATTGCGTTTTTTTTATTAAAATTTAGACATGGCGACGTCTGTCGGGTCAGCTTGTAAAATATTAGGGTTATTTCCATTTGTCCCCCTGCTCTGTCCTCTTGGGGGATAGATGTTAATACGTTCTATTTGTCCCTCTCTTGGCAACGGGGGACAGATTATAAAACTTTTATAATTGATTGAAAAAGTTCTATCTGTCCCCTTCTTTGTATCGGGAGGACATTATTGTATTTTTTTTGTGAATTTGAAGCATAATACTTAGAAATGTTAAGTAAAATGGAGATATATAACGACAGGGTTAAAACGAGATGGCCTACGTAACTAACTTACCTACTTCCTATAGATACCAACCTACCCACTTTTACCTGAAAAATAGTATACTTAAGTATTTTTCTTATCAAATGCAAATAAACAACAGTACTTATCTACCTACTTATTTACCTAATTGGCTTGCTACTGCGTGTGAAAATTAGCATCGGCTTTATAGAATCAAAGTTCAAGAACTCAAAAATCAAAGTTCATCTTGAAGGAACTTAATAAAATACCCAAGGGTAGATAACTATCTAGTATCATTAATTTAATTTATCATAATTCATCCTACTAATATTATAAACGCGAATGTTTGTAAGAACGTATGGATGTCTGGATGTATGGATGTATGTTTGTTACTCTTTCACGCTGAAACGGCTGAACAGATTTGGATGAAATTTGGCACATACTAGATTATAGTCTGGAATTGCACATTATGCTACTTTTTATCCCGGAAAAATGTACGGTTCCCGTGGGATAGATTTGTTTTTGTTTTTCAAGGTACATCGCGGGCGAAGCCGTGGGCGGAAGCTAGTTATAAATATTTTAAGGTTATTGCCTCGAATACAAAGAATGCAGTGAATGTAGGTATACCAATGCATTAAATCATCTGTGAAGAATTCTACAATCAACAATTTAAACATGATTTATTAATAAAATTATTCTGATTGAACTTAAGTACCTACCTACTACATTTTTTAGTTCAAGTGGTTCAAGTAGTATTTTTATGAGTCGAAAAAATGGAAGAAAGTTATCCAATATGTTCAACTGGTTAGCCAAATATAATAGTTGTAAATATTGGAATAGACGAATTTTATACGTGTAGGTTGGTTCTAAGGTGTCACTAGTTCTTTCAAACCAGTGTTTTTAAAGGAAAAGCGCTTCAATTTTTATTCACTCGTGATCTCAAGGCTCTTTTTATTCACTCGTGATCTAATGATACACTGAAGTAGGGATTCCTGATAATTTCAACCTCAAACGAAGATTATAGAGTAGGTACTCAAGAATATCATGCATCCGCGTAAAAATAAATGACCTATAAAATCCCACTTTATAATTTTCTTAACAGAAAATAAATACCCTTTATACTTAGTATCAGACAATATCAAGTGTGGCGAGTGCCAATATCCATACCAATCGGACAAGCTTAAGAAGGTCAAAAAAACTAGAGTTAAAATAGTGTAAAACCTCGTTTTAAAACCGGATAGGCCACTTATATCCGAGTTTAAAGTCACGGAGAACTTTTTATATTGTGACATCATAGAATTAATTTGCCGTGAGAAAAATGATGTTGCATTGAAAGAATTTGAATAAAAATATTTGGTTAAACTTGCTAAGCAAGCCATTAGACACCAGAAACCGTGAATTATGTTGACAAAGCCCATTATAGTTGTGTAGTCAAGGTATTATGCATTTTAGAACTTACCTACCTACTAAATAAGATGGATTTTTAAAATAAATAAATATATAAAGTCTTTAGTGGTATTGTGGATAATTGGCCGGCAGAGACTCAAAAACGCGTATTCGATCCCAGATGCGGAATAAATAATTATTATTTGTGGCCTAACTTTCCAAAGATAAGAGAAAAGATTCTATCACATTATTATTGACGATACTGACAGCTTTTATACGGTTGATTCCCATTTGTCCCACTGCTCTGTTCCCTTGAGGTGACAGATGAAACTAAAAAAGTTCCATTTGTCCCCCCGTGCCAAGAGGGGAACGAATGGAACTTTTATTAATAAGTATATAAAGTTCTACCTGTCCCCTCAAATACTGTCTTTGTCTGCTTCTGGAACTTTTGAATATACCTATAATACTTTTGTTTCAACTCCTAAGTTAATTTCACTAACACAGATTAAATGCTTGTTTTGATTTTTAAAGGTTTAATTTGAGGTTTTTGGATTAAGAAGTTTTGATGAGAAATAGAATTAATCAAAATGGTGAGAGAGAAACGCCGTTTTCGGTAAATTATTCTTTTTAACATATCTTGGTATATTATATAGTGCATTATTGGGTGTTCGAATAACAATATATATTCGTATTACCGTTTACCTAATAAATAAAATTATTGTACATTATAAACATAAGTTTTAATAACTTAACTACTATCATAATGAATAGTCATCCCACTGTAATCAACTAAATTACAAAAACATGATTACTTACCTACTGAGTTACGAACAAACCTTGTCTCTGACTGTACCTTCATAATGCAGTACATAACTACTAAAATGGTATTTTGTTAGGAAAACAGATTACAGGGAAAGTTCGTAGAATAATATTTACCTACCTATTAAACATTTTTTACTAAATTTATTTATAAATCTTAGGTATACCTACATTAAGTAGATTATAATAATTTTTCATAATTACATTGATTTTATGGCAGAGAGCGTCATTTCTACTTTTGTTTTCTATGTCAATGATATTACTTACTACAAAAACTGTAAATAAGTAGGTAATAGTCATTACAATTATCATAATGCATAAAAAGAACTTCCGACGCACATTTCAATCCTTCACCACATAGGTTCTTGAATAACACGTTATGAAGAAAATGAAGAAGAAATAAGTAGACTTTCTATTAATGTAAAAGCAAAAGAAACAAAAAACGCTTTCCAAATGTACTGTACAAATATGCTACATAATTAACCTTCATAAATCTGTTTTATTGTAGACACAGTCCCTGAATTTACGTATTTACAAGGTTGACGAAACCCCTGTCTAATAAATATATTTATTAATTGTGGTACGAACTAAACTAATGTAATTTCAAGGATAAATAACACTCGCACATTGGGTCTTCGGTTGTTCATGATAAATTTTATAAAACAAAAGATATTGTATGAAACCGACCACAGATTGAGTATCACTTCACATGGTTATGTAACTCTTGGGTGTCAGTCCTTTTTAAATTTGTCATTTTCGTAAATCTCAAGCTTAAACTAAAAATGGCTCTACGTACACACCAGAGAAAAGTATTAAGCTAGATTTCCTCTCTATAATCATAAACACAAACTCCCTATTCGCCTCAAACCTTTGCCCTAAGATTCTGTCTTCAAGTCCTACAACGGTCGCTGATGCTGCCACTGTCCCTTCTTCCGTCACTTCAATATCCACGTTTTGAACAGCTGATGATATAAATAAAGGGCTATCGGATACTCCAGGCAACTCTGCTCTCTGTACATCGAAGATGGATTGAATTCCTGCGTATTGTAGAGGTGGGATCAAGTCAGATTTCGAAGAGATCTTAAAACGAGGAATGTAAACATCGATATCGGGAATATCTCCATCAAATCTTATATTGTTGATCCAAGATAAAGGTTGTGAAGCGAGGTTTGACAACAGCTTCTTTATAGACGTTCCATCGAAAGGTAACAGAAGTAGCATTGAAAACTCTTCGTTTTTCCCATAAGTCATTTCCAGAACGGTGGCCTGTATTTCGGTGGCATCTCCGAAATTATGAGGAGCTTTGTGATACATCATATTGACAGATCCTATCGTCTTTCCTTGGTAATCATAGAATGCTTCTTCCTTGGTTGATGTCGGGTCAAAAGGGTAAGTCCAGTTGGCTTTGAAAAACAACGCGTCCACTAAAATTAGGCGTAGGTTTTCCAAGTTCTGTTCCTGCACTGCATCAGTGATTCTACCTTCAGTAGCCAGGCAGATGTAATAGTTAATATCGTGAGCTAGTTTAGTAGTATTCTTGGGATCAACAGAATAAATATCTGTGTTATAAGAAGTGGCTGATTCGCAGAATTCAGGATGGATTTGTAATGAACAGTCCGAGAACATAGCCGATTGTCCTTTTAACAACACATCCTGAAAATCACTTTTTAGTAGACTATTCGTTGCTAAATGCAACGCTTGAGTCTGACGAAGGTCTGTTGGCAGCCTTAGCTCTTTAACTAACTCTTGGAACGTTTCTCCAGACGAGCCTTCAGCTAGTAAAGAGAACAGACTCCAGACAGATACGGGTGAGATCGCTTTATTGGTTGTTCCGAAGTTTTCCTGATAACTATAGGTATGATCCAATAGCCTCATTGAAAATTCGTTCAGAGGAGTGAAGTCTACAGTCGGCGCGCCGACCGCGTACCCGGCGAACACAATAACGAAAACCTTGAACATTTTCGCACAAGTTTAACTCACGAACGTGTGTCGTTCTCACTGTGTTTATTTTAACTGGTTAAGGAATAGTTTCCGCTGGTTATTTAAGTGTAGTATTGTTGTTATAGGCATTACTGAGCGCGAGATTCTGTAATCTATCGGAATATTTGTGCAAAGATTCTAGGTCGGATATTTGTTTCAATGTCATGCACGATGAACTAATTATTTGATTTATAGGTAAGTACGAATATTTAGGTACAAAATGAAAAACACTGACCGGTTTTTTGTTTTTGGTACATAACTTTGGCGTTTTCTTTTTCTTTCTTTAGAACTAGTGTGATGAAAAGATTAGATCGTGCAAATATAACATCAAACGCCTGAATTTTTTGAATGTTCACGTAGCTTGGATCATTATAATTGTTTTAAATCAGCGTCTTTAAAGTTTAGGCTAATCAAATAGAGGACTATTATAAAGTTGCATAATTTTAGACCATTAGCAATAAAGAGAAACATGTTATAGTATCAATGTCTTGGCTGATTTTGTTTGGGAAGTAATTTTTTGGAGGATATAATCGCGCTAAGGGAGGCATTGTTGCGTAGTCAGACCCGCGTTTGGCCAATTTAATCAAATCTTGATTACCTACTACTGAATACACTGTAGCTTCTTCATTGTAAGGATTATACAAAAAATCGTTATGAGACGAGTTTCTTGCCTATTCTTCGCGGACTTGTGTTAGGAATTAAGTTGGCGCCCAAATCTACCAAGCATCAAAAGACATTTCAAAATGACTCTACCAAAACTACTTTGTCTTTGTTTTTGAATTAGGTGACTTATTTTTACTCATAAACGGTGAAGGAAAACATCTTGAGCACCAAAAATTTGAAGGTGTGTGTCATAGATTAGTAAGTATTCTTATAAGCGACGATGCGCTTGCAACGTGTCACGTATGGAATACAATCACTGTCAAAATGTGGTCATGTGCCAAATATCATGTTTGGACGTGCCTCTGACTACCCCCTTTAGATATCCTCAAAGATCTATTTAACTAGAGATTTGAGGAGATTATCTACAGAGCCTGGCGATTAGGTACAGTCGTGATCATGTTTTTTACGTCCTCTTTATCGTGACTCTGGTACTTTCAAACCAGTGTGTTGAAAGGATTAGAGTGCCCTTTAGAGTATCTTTTAATGCACATATCTATGAGGTAAAATACCAAAAAACTAGTGCATGTACCTTCACTTTTGTTATAAACATATCAGGCATGTACCTTCACTTTTGTTATAAACATTTCAGCTATGACTTTAGAGAGATCCTTTAGAGATTCCTATGGCTACTGGCTATAAATCTATATTATGACGATCTAGGCCACTGGGCCCGTAATTGCATTATGTGTGACTTGAGATATTGGATTAATAGTTGATTAGGTTTCATGTCGTATACGATATTGGACTCTGCTAAAGCTGAAACAATTTTGTTATCTGTTATCTGTTAACTTTATCATGGTATAACAAGCTTTCTACTTAAGCCTCGTAAAAATCTTTTATAATAATATCATTTTTAGTTTGACCAAGAAAAAAAAGATTTAAAAGAATTTAAGGTTTTTGTTTTAATTTAGGTTTTTGTTTTTGTTTTCTTTAAAATCTTAAAGAAAACAAAAACAAAAACCTAAACAAAACGGCCACGCGGAAGACCCAGGATGAGATGGCGGGACGAGCTGGACTCTCACCTGAGCACCTGGCCTGTCACTGCGTTAAGTCGCGAAGAGTGGAAGAAGGGAAGGGAGGCCTTTGCCCTGCAGTGGGACGATAACGGCTAAATAATAATAATAATAAAGAAAACACGTACCTATAGAAAATGTTAATATTTACCTAGTATAAAATCAAAACTTGTGATTTTAGTAGTTTTGGTTATAGCTTGGATTGCTTAGTTTGGGGCTAGATGGCGTTGTGTAAAATGTCCAACAATATTATTTTATCGCCCTTGTCGAGCATAGGCGGCATGGCACTGGACGTTTCAAAGTTATCTATAACTAAATATTTTAAATTATACAAGTGGAACAATGACGTTTAAATTTACAGATTTTGCATGTAATTTGCACTACTTCTCTTTGGCACTACCGCTTGGCTCTACTAGTAGAGTGTTGCAGGTGTATTGTGATTTCCTAGTTCCGGAGTAGGTAAATACTTTTCGCTATTACTTCCCCTGCCTTATCGCTGCCAAATAAGAAAAGAATCGTAAAATTACAAACCATAAAAATGCTACTTCCGCGATGATAAGGATAACAGATTTTTACCAAGATCCTATCTAGTTTTGTAGGTGAATATAGAAAATGAAAAAAAATATTGCTTATTCTCGTTTCTGAACATTATTTGGCTAATAGATTAGCTGGATTATCCCTTTCTTCCACAGGGAAGTTTAGCTGCTAGGTTATCTATGATTCATTAAGATATTTTGTGTTTAATTTTTAAACGTACGGTTAAAGTCTCGGTCGGACTGCTAGCTCGTAATAAAATGAAGGACAGGTAGGTATAACATCGTTTATCGTTTCCTTATTATTTTCCTTCGTCTCGAGGAAAAATGGCGGAAAATGTTGCATATCCTTCATTTGTGTGATGCTGCAATCTTATTTACTTATCTTATTTAATTTTCTACTTATGAATACTGCTGGTTCTTCTCAATTTGTTATTTTTGCCGTTATTTTAAAATCTTTTTTAGCCTTAATTTTAAGAGCTCATCTTTCAAGCTGATAGCATGAAGATGGAGCAATAAAAGATTGGTTGATAATAAGTTATTTCACGAAGGGTAGGTTCATTTAAAATTAATTAATATGTGTCGAACAATGACGAATAATGAGAACGATGATGAAATGATATGAATGTAAGAGGAATAGACTCAGAGTTGACGAATGATAGGAGTGAGCGGAAGAGGAAAACATTGTCGACCCCACTTAGCGAGGGATAAGGGCAAGAGAATGATGATGATGATGATGATGAAACTGTTGAAGAGAATCACCCAACTACATTACTCCTAGGTACTTTATATCTAGATAATGTGGTAAAATTCGGTGTGTTAGATACGGTGCTTTCGGTGTTTTTAATGACTAATAGAGCACCGGTGGTTTAGTGGTAGTAGCCCCGCCTTCCGATCCTAAGGTCGTGGGTACGAATCCCGTGCACCGATGGATTTTCTACTATATTTGGGGTGTATGTATACATATATGCGAGTTTCTTTGGCTGTCGCTAGTCCAAATGGCTGTACAGATTTTGACAAATGTATCGTTGGATTCGTCTGGATTACAAGAGTCACATGTAAAAAACATATGGCACCTGTAAAAAGCTATTTTCAATTATTTTCAGTCGTATTTTTTTAATTTTTGCGATAAATTATGTATGTACCTACATACTAATTTACTGTAAGCATCTCATTAAACCTTGTTTACTGTTTATTTCATAAATGGTAAACAATTATGACGCAAATTTAAAGATATTTTCATTTTTGCATAAATATCTACAGCCCGTAGGTTAACTTTGTCAGGTAAGTACCTATTTGTTAGATAATCGTGTTACCTACTTACGTAACGTAGGTAAGAGAGCAATGATGGTCTTGTAGTGGGTTCAAATCCGGTCTTGCCCCAATGGATTCTATAATTCATGAGTCTGCGAGTAAATGAAGCAAAAGAGGTATGTCAGGATCGTAGCAAGTGGAGATCCGTGGTCTCTGCCTACCCTGTCGGGAAACAGGCGATTTATGTACCAAGATATTGTTGCACAGAAAACTAACAAACATATGGCAACACAACTATTATACAGGGAGTTACCAGAATAATTCCGAAAACTTCAAGGGGTTAAAGTACCCATCAATATATAAACAACTTTATCAAGAAACCACACTATGAGCGCGAAACTCTTTTCTTACCCATGTCATCTTTCACTCAGTTCATTTATCTTTTCTTTGGCCTACCTCTACCCCTGTATCCATTCACATTCATACTAAACACTCTCCTCGTCACATGACATTCATCTCATGACATAACATGCCCATACCACGCTAACCTATTACTCCTCATCTTTTCCGTCACCGGCGCCACTTTCAGACTTCCTCTGATATACTCATTCCTTATTTTATCCCTCCTCGTCACTCCACACATCCATCTCAACATTCGCATCTCCGCCGCATGCACTCTTTTCTCGTCCGTTCCCTTGGTGGCCTAACATTTAGACCAGTGGTTCCCAAACTCTTTTGTTTCATAGACCACTTTCAAAATTTTGCTGGATTCGGTGGACCCCCTGCATCTACATTACTACCAATTTCTAAATCAGGAAAAAAAAAGTGAAGATTAGATCTATCTTATCTATGGAAACTTGCGTTGTGGCTGAGTTTGTGACCAACATTTTAGTTCTTCACTATCGAAACCAAATTAATTTTCATGCACCCCCTGCTTACGATTGTAGACCCCCATTTTTTGTCACGTCTAACGTAGACCCCCGTCGAGTCTCCCGTGGACCCCTGGGGGTCGATTTAGACCCATACAATACGACAGGATATGTATGGGTAAGCGACATATGGATATGAACATAATATGTATATGCTGGTTTTCTCACAATGGTTTCCCGAGCATACTAAATTGAATTGCCTAGGTAGGTCAAACAACCAACTCCCTGGGTAAACTATATAAATGAACTAAGCAAGTTAATGTAGGCATGTTTGAATGAGCTTTGCTTAACTTTGGTTCCTAGTCCAACGCCTAAAGGCCTCATAACAAGCACTAGAAGTTTATTCTAGGTCATAATTATAAACACTAGTTGGTCTAAAATAACTGGAATAATTCCTATGAGCTTAGGATGGGAAGGAGTGACCACTGCCACTACAGTACTAAGTATTTAATTAACTTCTGATATAACTAACCACAGAATAATGTAATGTCAAATGCTTGTAGATAATTGAGATTTATTCTAAGGAAAGAGTTTAGTCGAATCCAAGCTAACGCTAACAGTTTAAAAACTATTAAGGATTTTTAGAATTCTTCTTCGTTAAAGGAACTATTTACTTTAATTCACATTCTCAAACTCAAAAATATTAAAACTAGACTTCACAGTCGAAAACATCAAAAGAAAACCCCCCTTCTTCTTATTCGTTTTTATCTCATGAAAGCAGTGAACGGAAATATTTACTATTTGAATGATGGGTAGTTGAAATTGAGACTAACATTTTATACTGTGTACTATAATGTTAGCACCTTAATCAATCCGGCTCGAAAGACCAAATGTTTTTTATTGATGTTATATTATAGCTTAGCACCCTAATATGGTAAAGGTGGGAAGGACTCACTGTGGTTTTATTCTTGATGTATGAGATACTATAGCGCCTATAAATACTGTCCAACAGCATAGGTATATAATATGTATGTCATATCTGTACTTACTTATCCATATTATAACTAGATATATAACTAGGTATATCCATAATAAAGCTGTGTGTATACCGTAATCATAAACGCAAGTTATCATGTCATACAATAACACGAGTTAATTAAAGCCATGGTTACGGCGACGGGTAACACACGTGAGGATATTGCGAGCCAACGAAACTAGCTCTCTAGGGGTTTCTAGTTATAATAACTTCGTGAGAATGTTAGACACCGTGATATTTTAAATCACTTTGCTTTTATTTTTTGCTTGAATGTTGTCGAGTGAAAGAAGACGTAGTGATGAAAATTGAGAAGGGTATGCTAAGATGGTTTGGGCATGTAGAAAGGATGGATGAAAGGAGATTGACGAAACAGGTGCATAAGGCGAGTGTGAATGGGACAGTTGTAAGGGGAAGACCTCGGCGTACGTACCTTGACCAAATTGGGGATGTTTTAGAGAAAAGTCAGGTCAAGAGTACCCTAAACCGATGCGCATGTATGAAGAATGTAATGAGAGTGAATGAAGCAAAAGAGGTGTGTCAGGATCGTGGCAAGTGGAGATCCGTGATCTCTGCCTACCCCGTCGGGAAACAGGCGTGATTTTATGTATGTATGTATGTACTTTGCTTTTACCATTTGTGCTTTTGGAAGGAACTTAATTGTGAAAAAATGATCAGCTATGCTGACGAATTTTATTGTAACGGGTTTAGCTCCGTTCGTTGGCAGGTTTAATTAAAAAGAAGGAGAAGTGCTTTTACCCGACTGTAAAGAAACAGGTTAATGTTTGGGGTGTTTGAACGTTGTACCTGTTTGTAAGTTCCTTTGGATCTCACTGGGCCCCAAATGACTGGACAGATTTTGACATTGGAAGTGTCGTTGGATTTTTTTAGACTACAAAAGTGACATAAGTTGTATAAATTGTCAAAAAAAACAATAATGGCGGCCACACTAGTTCAAAAAATAAGTGGATCGGTAAAAAGAATTTTGGGGTTTTAAAATATAATTTTCTTAACTCAAACTTATACCTAAATTACTAGCTTCCGTTCGCGGCTTTGCTCGCGAGATACCTACATAAAATATAACCTATGTTACTCAGAGATAACGTAGCATTCTAACGGTGAAAGAATTTTTGAAATCGGACCAGTAATGTTTTTGAGTCTATTTGTTACAAAAAAAAATACAAAAATACAACACTTTCTTCTTTATAATATTAGTATAGATAACATGCATAGTCGCGGGGAAAACATGTATAGTTGCGGTTTATATCACTAGTTTGAAATTAGATTCCGTATAGTACATGAAGCAATATACGAAGCTATCATACATTAATTAAAGCATAACATCGTTAGTGCTCGCCATCGATAATGGGGATTGAAGTAACACACCATAATGATTCAAGATAATGCATTCCAAGTGGCATTAAGATTATCATGTTAGTAATAGTACCAGCCGCGTGATTCTGTAAGACCTCATTTTAAACTTCGAATCTGAATCCGCTGTGAGTTTCTTGATTGGCATTCTAAAAACTCGGTTGATAACTCGAATTTACACTAGCGCCGCTCTTGCGAGCGTGTCAGCGAGTTGAACTAAATTGACGGGGAGATTTTGACAGATAAAGTATGAGATGACGTAAGAAGTGGCATTCTATACGGTAATTCCCAAGTCACTTCGACGCTCGCTTCGCACTTGAACCCGATTCAAAGAGTCAAATAAAAATCATCTTAAGCGAAATGAGAGTGAATAGCGATGTGAGATGCGAGTTGATGTTTGAATTTTACAGAATCGACGTACTGGGTGACCGAGCTTAGCTCGGTTTTTTTGGCCGGTAAACGACGTTTTCTAAAATTGAAACCTAGCTAGATCGATTTATCGTCCCCGGAACCCCCTGCATACTAAATTTCATGAAAATCGTTCTCGAGATTCAGAATATATATGTATATATATATATATACAAGAATTGCTCGTTTAAAGGTATAAGATTGTATAGCGGGAGATTCATCTTGCTTAAAAATTTTTTTATAGATAGTGTTATCTGTATATTACTCAAATTTGATTTTTTGATCGACAAAAAAGCAAGTAAGTATCATGTGAACGAGCTTTTTTGCAATAGCTATTAACTCCATCGCAGAATAAAACTGTACATAATTTAAAACTACCCGCACTCTTGCATTTTCAGAGCTCAGTGAATCAAACCTCTTTCAATAGGAACCTATTTCGAACTTCCGGTCTGCTAGACAGGAAGTTGCTATGCGATAATTCTACCAAAGAATAAAGGGAGAGTAAGCAATGGATGAACACCAGTATTGGAATAATACAAAATTAAAAAAATTAAAAACCCTCCGACGTCTAAACCTTACCATAAAAGTCATGGTTACCTTACTATGTTCTTTCAATATAATTGAAGTAACACGGTACCAAATTTCGAATCAATAGGACATATGGAAGGTAGTCAGATCAACTCATCAACTATTAAAGAGCTGATGATCTTCAAACGGCTGATCAGGTCATGGTTACCTTACCATATACTTTCAATATCATTGAAGTAACACGGTACCAAATTTCGAATCGATCGGACATATGGAAGTTAAACAGATCCCTTCATCAACTAGAAAAGAGCTGATGATCTTCAAACAGCTGAACAGACTTTTAAGAAACATGGCTATGAACACTCGGGATAAAATTATCTATGACACAAAAAAATAAATGAAAATCGGTTCATCCGTATGGGAGCTACGATGCCACAGACAGATACACAGATACACTGACAGACACGTTAAACTTATAACACCCCTCTTTTTCTTCGGGGGTTAAAAATGCGAAGACCTAGGCCTTAAATTCTAGATCAAAATTCAAACTGAAATCTAGACTAAGCAAATATTTGTTTGCTCTTGATATAAATTTGGGTTCGCGTTATGTAAACACTAATATTGTGAGATAAAGTTTGTAATTTTGTGTGTTTGTTTGTAGAGAGTAATATTTGAAGCTAATGAATTCGGTTTGAAAAATTTTCGGAGTGGGGATTATAAAGTACAAGCTCAGTGGGGATATTGGTACCTAAATACCCAAACTAAGACCACAATGTAGAGTTTTAAAATTGGGGAATCAACGTTATTCTAATTTCACATTGTGTGGTGTGAAAAAAAAATAGCACACATTAGTCATTTCTTCTTCTTCTCTTGTCGATAGTTCTTTTGTCCCAGTGTGGTGAAAGGATTATAGTGCGCCTCAGAGGCACCTTTAGTGCACTTTAATACTCAGTTCTGACCAGTGGGGTAGTATGAGTTTTTGATAATTTAAGAAAACATTTTTCGAATAGTATCCTTTCATTATTTACCTCCATCGGAAATGTTAGGGAACTAAAATAAGGTTGATATCGTGAAAACTTGGTTTGAAAATGATTGCTGGGTCTGCCGATTAGATATTTTCGATATTATCGACCTTATTTTAGTTCCTATACATTTCCAATGGAGGTAAATGTGTGAAAAGATAATATTAGAAAAAAAGTTTTCGTATATAAACTATACCAGATATCAAAACACCCACACCGTTAGCGGAACATGCGAAAATTTCTCCCGCCGGGAATCGAACCCCTGTTGCGTATTAACCAGCCACTTTTCCGCCCAACACCGTGGTCACCTACGTTTCTTTACCTCACATTTCATAGAACTCATCAAGCCTGTCACCACTGACGCCACGTAAATTGAAAATCCCCACAGCTCGTTAAACTGTAAAGCGGCAACCCTAAGCTCTTTTTACATTGAGCCTGATAAATTGCTTCAGAACTAATGTACCGAGTAAATTCAGTATTGTCACAGTCAGTGGAAGGTCGCTGGGTAACTTAAATTTTGTTCCAAATGTTGATATTAAAGTTACTAGTTGATTTTACTGATCTCACAGCTCAGTTGGTAGTAGCTCTGCCTTCTGCGCTGTAGGTTGTGGTTCAATACCCACCCAGGACTAACATTTATGTGATGAACACAGATAATAAATAAATAAATATTATACAATTTTTTTTTTATAAATCCATACATAGCATACATAATATTATAACACCCAGACACAGAACAAACATCTGCGTTCATCACACAAATGTTAGTCCTGGGTGGGAATTGAATCCGCAACCTGCAGCACAGAAGGCAGAGCTACTACCAACTGAGCTGTGAGGCCAGATGTTTGTTTAGTGTCTGTGTATTCTATTATATGTATATATGTACCTACTATAAAAAAAACATAATTATATTATCTATCAGCTATCTGGTTCCCATAGTACACGCTTTGCTTAGTTTGGGACTAGATGGCGTTGTGTGAAAGGTACATCAATATTTTATTTATTTATTTATGCGAAAGGCTGAAGTTTGTATAAAAAAAATACGCGAACGAAATTCCGTGAATTGCACAGTTAATTAAACTCTCGGATATCTGTCTACAAGCTAAAAATAATTTGGGCAAGGAATTATCCCTAAAAATAGGTTAAAATAAAATAGTTTCTCGTAAATCCAAAGCGCGCGCCGGCGCCTAACAAAATAATCCAAATTGTCTTCCACCCTGTCACTAGGGACAGTGTTTATCCACCTTAATCCTCGGAAAGAAAAACTGGGGGAGCTACACGAGGTTAGTCACTGGTCGAGCCATTCAAGCGTAGTGGAATTATCTGCACTTTCAAAAACAAACAAACATGATCACGACTTTAATCCCCAGGTTTGGTAGATACCGCCTCATATACGTCTCAAATACGAGCACAAAAAAAGCACCTATAAAAATAATAATAATAATAATTATCTCAAATATAAGCACCGGTTAGTCTAGTACGGGTTTTGATAGTTTACGATAACTTTATTTAGTTTTTATCCTTCCATACTTCCATGTAATAACAAGTATGTAAGTAAATTGTTTGTATATATTATATATACAGTCGTGGTCAACTAATTAGGGACACTCTTTGGTTAAACCGAATTGTGAATTTATTTTTTATTTTCCAACGAGTCTAAACCATATTCCATATCTCTTACATGTAAGTATAATTAGTCATTTATGTGCCCGATTATACAAACAATAACAACTTCTTAAACATTAAACCTCTTTACAGTATAGCTGATAGATTATCGTAGTGCTATTTGTTCAAATAATGCTGGCTGGCCATTTAATTAGGGACACTGAGATATTGCGTTCTATTTTCAAAATTTGAATCTCAATACTTTTTTACTTCTTCTCTTATTGTTTCGTGGTAGTTTTGGCGGCAATCCCGATATTTATTTTAAGTTTTGAAAAATATTTTGAAGAAAAATGGGTAAAAATAAAAGTTGCGATCCAACACTACGAAAAATTATCATGAAGTTTGTTGTCGAGCATGGTTGGCCATACCGAAGGATAGCAGAACATTTAAATTGTTCAAAAACTATGGTATACAATGCAGTGCAACATGTCAGACGCAATAACACAGATTTAAATGTGCCCAGAACAAAAAGATCGAGAAAAACAACTCCGCAAGAAGATAGAATGATAGCCAGGTTAGCTAAGAAAGATCCGTTTCTAGGCTCTATTTTAATTAAACACGAAGTGTTTGGGACAGACGAAAGAGCTGGTGTCTCAGCTAGGACCGTTCGACGACGTCTGGTAGAAGCAGGGTTGTTCGGAAGAGTGGCTCGCAAAGTACCGTTGTTGAAGAAAGAACATAGAAATGCTCGTTTGGCGTTTGCACGTAAATATGGACATTGGACCTACGCCCAATGGCAACATGTATTATTCTCTGACGAGACCAAGGTTAATTTGATTTCTTCAGATGGAAGGCAATACGTACGGCGTCCAGTAAAAGCGGAAATGAATCCAAGATTCACAAAAAAGCAGGTGAAACATGGCGGTGGAAACATTAAAATGTGGGGTTCATTTTCTGGACGTGGAGTGGGACCTGTGAGGAAAGTTCAGGGTAACTTAGACCAACATCAATACAAGGCAATATTGGAGGAAACGATGCTTCCCTATGCTGAGGAGCATCTCCCTATTATATGGACGTTTCAGCATGATAACGACCCAAAACATACCGCCCGTTCAGTCAAGTCGTTTCTTACCAGTCAGTCAGTATCGGTGCTAGATTGGCCAGCAAATAGCCCGGACCTTAACCCAATCGAGCACCTTTGGCACGAAATCAAGAAAAAAGTAGCCACTTATCGTACCACAACTTTAGATGAACTTAATGAAGCTTTTTGTGAGGCATGGGCAAACATTCCTGTCGAAACATGCCAGAAACTGATAATGTCTATGCCACATCGGTGTCAAGCGGTAATTACTAACAAAGGTTTTGCTACTGGGTACTGATTTTACACGTAATAAAATGGAGCTGTTAAAGATATTATAATACTGCAGATTATTAGTTTTGTTTAACTCTATTTTTCATTATAGTTTACTGTCCTTAATTAAATGTCCAGCTACAGAATTATAGCTTAAAATTGAATACATGTTCAACCTTTGATATTAAATACTTTTTTCTATTTATTTATTCTTTTATTTACAGCCATTTAAAGCATAATAATCGGACCAAATTATGCAAATAATAGTTACTGAGAAATCAATAGGGTTTTATATTTGTATGTACATAACCGGTTATTGTTCTTCACTATCTTGCATGTCCCTAATTAGTTGACCACGACTGTATATATATATGATCACGACTGTAATCCCCAGGCTCGGTAGATATCTCCTCAGATCTTTAGTTACTTAGATCTTTTGAGGATATCTAAAGAGGGTAGTCAGAGGCAAGTCCAAACATGACATTTGGTACATGCCCACATTTTGCACAGTAGTTAGTATTCCGTACGTGACAGGTTGCAAGCCCATCGCCGCTTATAAGAATACTAACCTATGACACATACCTTCGAATTTTTAGTTCTAGGGTATGCTGGTTTCCTCACGATGTTTTCCTTCACCGTTTAAGAGCACTGGCATTGCGCACATAATTTTTTCGAATGGAAAAACTCATTGGTGCACGACCAGGTTTGAACCCACCACCTTCGGATCGTGAGGCAGGGGTGCTACCACTACACCACCAGCGCTCTCCAGTATATATTATGTCATAATAATTATGACTGAATATGTTATATGAATCCTACTATCCTACTAATAAGAGTATTATAAACGCGAAAGTTTGTTTGGATGTCTGGATGTTTGTTACTCTTTCACGCTAAAACGGCTGAACGGATCTGAATGTGGCACAAATATAGATTATGGTCTGGAATAACACATAGGCTGCATTTTATCCCGAAAAAATGTACAGCGATGTTTTTGTTTTTCAAGGTATCAAGCAGGCGAAGCCGCGGGCGGAAGCTAGTATGTTATACTTTAATTAATGTATCTACATACAATATTAAACAATATTCAGAACAAATAAACAAACTTTAATTTTATTTATCGTCGTGTATCTTATTTTTTACCTACGAACTGGCTGTGCATTTTTTGAATAGTTCCCGTACTGCCGGGTAATGAACGAACTCTGCATGATTTTTTTATACTTACGCCTGAAATTTCTGCCTAGGCAAAGTTTCTGAGCCGTCTGAAGTATAATTTCCCAACTCCTTACACTTTACGTATTCAAAGCCATTTTACAAACTCCGTGGCTTTTAAAATATGCAATATTTTACAAGTATTCTATAGCATTACTTTAACTTGAGTCATTTTCTGAAGTTAGCATTTAAAAATCATACAATTAGCTGGAGTGCACTTGGAACTTTAATTTAATTTCAAAGTTGCTCTGCAGTTTTACAGAATGATTTAAAGTCAGGAACAGATTATAAAGTCGCGTTTAGATGTGCTGAGACTTACAGTACTACCATTTAAATTTGGCTCATCGGTAATATTTCAACTTTATGGTAAACTAGTTTTCGTCCAAGGCTTCGCCCGCGTGGTACCTAGAAAAACAAAAACCAATCTATCCCACGGAAACCGTACATTTTCCCGGGATAAAAAGTAGCCTATGTGTTATTCCAGACTATAATCTATATCTGTGCCAAATTCATCCTGATCCGTTTAGCCGTTTCAGCGTGAAAAAGAAACTAAGTAGTGTGTTTACAGTTGTTTTTTGTAGTAAAATATATTTTTGTGAGAATCAGATTAATAACTCAAATTAATAAACAGATAATTCAGACCCAATTTCTTATTTACCTATAATGTAAGTAAGATTTGGATGTAACATAAACTTAGTAAGACTTTGGCTAAGATCTAAGAATAGTTCGCTACGCAATCTTCCTTCTATCCTAACTCCTTAAAGTGCTCCTGTAAAGAACTAAATAAATCAAGACAAAGCCAAACTTAAGTCCAACTTGAACTTACAAAGCTTCTCAAGTTTTCAAACACAACCACCTACTTTAATTCATACTACTGTATCGTTTTTGTTATATATACATGATGCATGAACCAAAAATTCCTAGGTGTGTGTCATAGGTTAGTATTCTTATAAGCGGCGATGGGCTAGCAACATATCACGTACATACTAACAGTGCAAAATGTGGACATGTGCCAAATGTCATCTTTGGACGTACCTCTGACTACCCTCTTTAGATATTATCCTCAAAAGATCTTTAGATCTTAACACTCTTATTTAATAACACCCAGACACAGAACAAACATCTGTTTTCATTACACAAATGTTTGTCCTGGATGAGGATCGGGGTAATCCACAACCTACAGCGCAGAAGCCAGAGCTACTACCAACTGAGCTGTGAGGACAGTCAAGGAAGATATTAAAAATATTATGACCTTTAACCGAACCACCCTAGATCGTAAATTAAATTATTGTAGTTTCGATACTACCACGGACTCAGGCACATAACAATGTTACGCGCCCGAGGCGGGAATTCCAAGATTGACGGATTTGGGTTGAATTTCGTGTTAATATTTGCCTTACAGTTTGAAATTCCGGAATTTAATATTAGTTCTTGGATATTTATATGAGAATAGCTATATGCAGTGGCTTTGCATGGTAAAACTATGTGTCTTCTGTCACATTATCTTACATCGGTAAATTGCAATTATTTTTAGATTAAACAGTAAATAAATGAATTATATCATCATCATCATCATTCAGCCCGGTTGCACCCACTGTTGGGTATAGGCCTCCTCTTTATTACGCCACTCTTTCCGGTCCCCAGAATTAATTATAACATGTTCATATTCCAACACTGCACTAGCGGTGTAATCACTGCCTCTCGATCCGAAGGTCGTGGGTTTCAAACCTAATCGTGCACCAATGAGTTTTTCTATTCGAAAAATTTATGTGCGCAATGCCAGTGCTCTAAAACGGTGAAGGAAAACATCGTGAGGAAACCGGCATACCCTAGAACCAAAAATTCGAAGGTACCTATGTGTCATAACACTTTTTAAACTATCGCGACTTGGGTCTACTCGTGACCACGGTGATTGTAATATCATCGAAACGTCGAGGTAAATAGAATGTTTCACAATACGCGATTAAGTCCCGAGAGTATATATTTAAACCTATGTGTCATAAGTTAGTATTCTTATAAGCGGCGATGGGCTTGCAACCTGTCACGTACGGAATACTAACTACTGTGCAAAATGTGGGCATGTACCAAATGTCATGTTTGGACTTACCTCTGACTACCCTCTTTAGATATCCTCAACGATCTAAGTAACTAGAGATCTGAGGAGATATCTACCGAGCCTGGGGATTACAGTCGTGATCATTTTTTTTTTTTTTTTTTATAAGCGGCGATGAGCTCGCATCCTGTCACGTAGGTACGGAATACTAACACTGTGCAAATTGTAGACATGTGCCAAATATAATCTTTGGTTGTGCCTCTAGCTACCCTCTTTAGATATCCTCAAAGATCTAAGTAACTAGTTATCTGAGGAGATGTCTACCGAGCCTGGGGATTACAGTCGTGGTCATGCTTTTTCTTTTTTGGAAACTCGGTCGCTGTCAAGATCAAATTTGTATTTTTATTATTATAATAATTATGTTTAAAAAATAATTATTGTTGCTATGTTCATCACAGGCATAAAAAGTCACAAAAAAATACATATTTTTTTTTTACATTGGGTAAGGTTATTGTTGTTGTAAGGATAAATTCCCCATAAACACCGCGATATCGAGAGTTAGTGGAAATTCAATATGGCGCCAGGCACGTGCTAGATATTGAAAATTGCTTCGTGACTCGACACTGCTGAGCTGAAAATCTCCATTTTGACAAGCAACACATAATATTGACTGTTATAATCTAAAATGGTTTCTTGTGGCTGGCAATATCATTTTAAAAAGATGGCAAGTTTTAAAAGCGTGAAAAAGTAACAAACATCCATACATCCATACATACAAACTTTTGCGTTTATAATTAGTAAGGAATTAAGGATACATCACCATTCTCCTGCCCTTATCACACGCGTGCGGTCGGGCCATGTTTTCTCCCACTCACTCCTATCATTCGTCAACTCTGCGTCTACTCTTACATTCATATCATCTTTCACACAGTCAAACCACTTTTACTTCGGCTTTCCTCTATTTGCCTACCCAGGATATATACATTGTATAAATAAATACATTGCTAACACTACAATGCAACAACGCACTCGTAGTATACGTTACCACTTGCAATGTAGCCTGCAGTTGAGTGGGTTTCCATGTGATTTCTCCAGGGAGGATAGATGGTAGATTCCTCTCTGCTTACACGTTACTATGTATTATTCTGAAGGGTAGGCAAGTTAAATTATTGAGCTAAAAGGCAAAATTCCTAGGTTTCCAGCTCGAGCAATGTAGACACAGTTTTTCTTTTTCGGTTTTTTTAGCCTTAAAGTGCCCCACTTCAATCGTTTCGCCACATTGGTGATGACAAAAGATGAAGCGTTTTACTCTATGGAACAGAAGGAAAAATAACATTTTGCCCTGCAGTGGGACGATAATGGCTAAATAATAATAATAATAATATATTTTTTTTTAATGTTTTTTTTTATTTGGCAAACAAAAATAAAAGAGCTCTTTTTAATTAGATAACTCAATTTTTTCTTGTATTTTTTATATACTTAGGTATTAAGTACTTATATTTAGTAATTAAACGTAGGTATAAAAGATATATTATACCAAAAGCTTCTGCAACTTTTAGGGCTACTTTCACCATGCTCAGTTTATTTATTTATTTATTTATTTATTTATTGGTTTACAACAACTGTTACACTACTATAACTATACTTATAAAATAATAATTATGAACTAAATGCACAGTTTTCTACAGTTAATAAAACTAACAGCTTGTTAGCTTTTTAATTGCCTGTTAAAATTTCTTTGTATTTCACCGTGTCCTGACAGAAGATTACCATCCGTAAAATGAAAAGACGTAAAATAGATAACGATACTTTAACATTCTTGTTAATTTTGATGCCCGATGTTTAATGAAACGGACCTTAACTTTTAAATCACCCGCTAACAATGTTTATCTTTGTTTAATTTCCAATACCCGCCAAACATTTGCTTGTGATTATAATTCTGGAAACTAGGTCGTTCAGGTTATTGCACTATTAATATACATACGCAGTCGGTACGTACTGTGTGTTAGGTTGTTTTGAACTATAATGCACTACCACAGTCAATTTATAGTTGGTTCACTTCACGTTGTCTGTCAGCTCTCCACATTTTGAGCGTTGAATGAGTAACTCAGCTGAGAGGTGTTGCAAGCTTTCTCCATCTTTAAACGTCTGCTTTTTTAAACTTTATGTTAAGCTTTTTGGAGCGAGTCAACGGTCCTGAGGATGCTTCGTGGAGAAGCGAAACACGTGTCGAGTTTCTATTTGAGGTGTGGTGTTGGGATTATTAATATTAATAATATTTCTTTAAGGCATTTTGTGGGGCTCATTAATATTAATAAGCTTAATTAATAACCTCATTAGATAATAGTTTTAGCGGGAAAGTACTAGAAATTTCCGTTCTTTTCAGTAACTTTATGTTATTTTTACCCGACTGCGAGGAGGAGGGTAATGTCTTGGGGGCTTACATAATAGTATGTATGGTCTTTTGGCTCTCGCTGAGCCATTTGGCTCGACGGATTTAGACAAATGGGTGTGTACTGGTGTGATTTGCCATGATCACAAAAGTGATTATCTGAAATGTCAAAAATTCAAATATGGCGGCTGTAAAAAGCTTTTTATTTTAAAATTGACTTCACAAATTGAATGATTTTGTGACATTGACAACTACTAGGTACTAATTTTGAACACTTGACTCTGGCAAAATTGATCTCAAATGAGACAGATGACATAAACAAAGAAGAAAAAGCAGATATTATGTCCGAAACGCAGCAAGCCGTTTATTAAAAGGATGCAGTAATAGGTCTACCATGAGTTTTCACAATCTACACTCGGTAGCGAGTGTAGTTAAAAAACTTTATGAAAACTTGTACAGCGCCTCTAGCAGATAGTTGGGTACAACGTCACGTAGTTAACTATCCTACGTCACAGATACTACAGCGACTGTAGTTAGCGCTTCATTCATTGAAGAATGAATGAAACGTAAAGTAACAATTTTGACATACTATTACTGCTGTAGTAACGTCAACCGATCTAAATGTGACAACTCATGGTAGACGTACAGTTTACGACACTCCTTAGGTACTGACACTGGCAGAATCGTAGCGAGAAGCAAACGGGGTCATAAAAGTCAAGTCAAAATGATGCAGCTGTTTCTGAATTAGCTGTGGTTACCTGTTTACCACCTCAATTACCGTCATATCAAAATGCATGTCATTATCAGTGACATATTTAATCTTTGTAGTCATGTGGGCTTCATATCGTAGGTAACTCTGAAATTGCAGTGAACATCAGGATGGCTGGACCACAAGAGATATTGGATTCTAAACACGCAAACAAAACAAACATGATCCCGACTCTAATCCCCAGGCTCGGTAGATATCTCCTCAGATCTCTAGTTACTTAGATCTTTGAGGATACGAGGCAGACGGATAGTCAGAGGCACGTCCAAACATCGTGTTTGGCACATACCCGCATTTTACAACAGTTAGTACTCCGTACGTGACAGGTTGCAAGCCAATTGCTGCTTATAAGAATACTATAAAGCATCAAACAAGTATTTAAAGCAAAAATATAAAAAAACCGTCTATGAGTAACTTTATACCTTCTTACAACTGCCATATTGATATTTTGTTATCAAAATTAAAAAAAAATAAGCTAAATTTAGCTTATGTCACTCTTTAGACGAATTCAAAACAACACCATTTGTCAAAATCTGTCGAGCCGTTTGAGCTCCAGCGACTCCCAACTCAGACGAATCCCGAGAATTTTCAACAAAACAGCCATCTTTTGTTTAAAATTGACTGGACAACTTGACTATGACTCTGTGACGTTGACAATACTTATAAATAAATACACTTGACACTGGTAAAATTGTTCTCTAAGAGACAGATGCCATAATTGAAGAAGAAGAAGAAGAAGAAGCTCCAGCGACATCCAAAGGAACTAACATACATACATCTCCAACATACTACCCTCCTTCGCAGTCGGTTGAAAATTCAATATCGCAATTCAAAGTATAAAAAAATGTTTTTGTTATATATTTACCAGAATTTCAGTAGCGCAACTGAAGCAAAGTGAATGTCAAACTTTACGCCAAATCATGATCTTTAGGGATTCACGAGAGATGCTTAGCCGTAATTTGCGTCACTCAATATTTGCCAGCCTCATTTGGAAGTTGGTGTCACGGTGTCACGTCACTGTGTCACCCGTCCCACGTAGCCGCTACGGTTCTCAAACGTTTGAACGCTTTTATCTAATTTGGTTATATGTAAGTGAATTTACGTTAACTTTTTTACCACTAGTAAAAAGGTATAAAAATCCACACGTATGACGTTAGTTGCATATGTAATTATAAGCAAAACCGTTTTATAATTATTTATTATTTGCCATTGAGCTGGCAATACTTAAATCATAAATTAAATTAAATATTGTCGGTGCTAATTTAAATTTTTATGCGAATAAAATTTATATTATTCTACTTTTTATGTTTTTTTATTAGTTTAAGCCTGTAATAATAGATTTAAAGTTTTTGTAAATTAATAAGTTTTAGTAAGGGCATATCCACAAATATAACATAAATAAATATTAAGTATTAAATTATTATTGATATATTATAATGTTATATGTACCTACTTATTATTATTAGTATTAAACGGGTATTTATCGCGTTTTATTTACCTATTGTTCAGTCATCCCGTGACCACGACAGTGTGTAACACTGTCGAAACGTCGGGAAAAATAGGTAAATAAAACGCGATATCTGTTTAATACTAATAATAATGTCTGTGTTCAGATCGCGTAAGTTTAAAAATATATACTCATATGTACCTACTTTCTTCAATGTACAGACATATATACAGAAGATCCCGGTATGTTCTTCTGTATATATTATGTATAGATAGATAATGCATTCACGTGGCGCGGAAAGGTTGAGCACCGCTGTACTGTATTCGGATCACGCGTCCTCGCACGGGAATCGAATCAGCGAGCCACACTCAGTTTATTTACCATTCCCACGGAGCGATGCGCGATAGATTCAATTTGGTGTGAATCTGGCGACGCCTTTGTAGACTACTTTATTAAATAAATAAATAAATAAATAAATAATGCTGCACAATCCACACAGCATCATCTAGCCCCAAAGTAAGCTACTCAAAGCTTGTGTTATGGGTACTAGATAACTGATATATTTAATACATTATAATACTTAAATAGATATTTTTTATTATACATAGAAAACACCCAGACCAACGGAACAAATTTCTGCAGATCTTACACAAATTTGTTCCGCGGCGGGAATCGAACCCGCAACCTCTAGCGTCGCAGGCGGACACTCGCCCGCTGCGCCAATGAGGTCGTCAAAAATGAGGTCGGTGTATTAGTTTAATGTCTATGGAATATTCTACAAATTTTCATCATTCATACGTTAACCATACGTTGGAGCACGTTGGTGTAGTGGTAGCCCTGCCTCACAATCCGGAGGTCGTGGGTTCAAACCTGATCGTGCACCAATGAGTTTTTATATTCGAAAAAAATATATACTATAAAATATGTTATCTTATGTCCCATTCACACTCTCCGCACCTGTTTCGTCAATCTCCTTTCCATCCTTTCTACATGCCCAAACCATCTTAACCAATTTGGAATGTGGTACCAAGATATAGGTAATAGAAGGTAATACATGAAACTTTACGTATTTCCGTAATATTTCCTGAAGTTAAACACGGAATAAACCAGTTAACAACAGACCAGTACATTATCAATATGAATAGCGTTTCAGTGAACGGGCGTTTAACGATTGTAACTTGAGTCGTTATTCATGAAGTTAGCCCGTTTGTTCGCTGTAAATCTGTAACAAAACGGTGTTTGTGTCAAATGTTTATTGTGTAACAAGCTTATATATTTTATGGTGCTTAGACTTGGTACAGTCTACTTCAAATGATTTGACAAACCCGTCAAATATAAATGCACAAAAATCCTACTAATATTATAAACGCGTAAGCTTGTGAGACTGTATGGATGAAATTGAAATTGAAAAATAATTTATTCAATAAAATCACAAGGATCACTTTGAAGTGTCTTACATGTAAGTGAATCTATGTGCCAATTCCATGTGTTTCTTACTCTTTCACGCAAAAACTATTGAATGGATTTTGATGAAATTTGGCATAAAGATTATATTCTGGAATAGCACAAGCTACTTTTTAACCCGGAAAAATGTACGGTTCCCGTGGGATAGATTTGTTTTTGTTTTTCAAGGCATCAAGCAGACAAAGCCGTGAGAGGAAGCTAGTATGTAATCCAAATATCGTGATATTTATCGAGTGTGTAGCAGTCTTGCGTACCTTGTACATGCTAGGCGAATGGAGCCAGATTCTGTTGCATTGAATCACGAAAAAGCGGTACAAACATTTCAAACAGTATTCTATCCCAAAGCACAACAAAACAAGTATTACATTTCCAAGCGCTGATTATTTGAGATCGGGCGTGTTCGTTAAATTTAATGATATTCAAAAAGTTGCACGGAACTTGGTAATTTATCGGTAAACAGAAACTTAATACTTTAGAAAACATGATATTGCTACTTCGAGTTTGTTTTTGTTTGAGAAGATTTCCAAGACGACTGAGAGTTTTTTGATGAAATTAAATTAAGTTAGTTAAGTTTATTTGATATAAATATTTTTATTTACTTTCTGTACAATCCTCATTCCCCAAAAGTGAAGTCCATAAGTCCCCGTAAGTCACCTTACAAACTATTGCTCTTTGTGAAAAAAACATGATCACGGCTATAATTTCAAAGCTTGGTACATAATCTCAGATCTCCAATAACTTAGATCTTAGAGGATATCTAAAGAGTGTAATCAGATGCATGATAATGATATTTGGCACTGCCCATATTTTGCACAGTAGTGTAATTCCGTACTGTAATGTATTGACATTGCGGGTAGAAGTCAATGCATCTGTGTAAGCCTACCGCCATTATTTTACTAATAAATCAGTCTCGATAAATTGGTGTTTAATTCTGCATCTCAAATATTACATTGGCGCCGATATATGGGATTACAGCATGCCTTTCGGCAAATTACCCGAGTTTGAGCTGGAGGAAAGCAAGAACTGGTCTTCATACGTTCGTTTAGTACGACAATTCATTTTGTTGAACGAAATTAAAACGGAGTTACGCGTGGCCACGTTGGTTACGCATGTGGGCGCGCAAACATACCAGTTAATGTGCGATCTTTGCGCTCCAGAACATCCAGAAGACAAAACCTTCGATCGGCTCGTCGAGCTCGTGGCTGGCCACCTAGAACCCAAGCGATCAGAAATAGCAGAAAGACACACATTTCGTCAGCGACGGCAGGCGGAGAGCGAGTCCGTGGGCATCTTTCTACAAAGCCTAAAGCATCTCGCCACGCATTGCAACTTCGGGTCGACACTGGAGGTGAATCTTCGCGACCAGTTTGTCTCCGGACTGCGGAGCGAAGATATGCGCTCGCGTCTGTTCGCCGAGTCATCGCTAGACTACAAAAGAGCTGTGGAGCTGGCGCTCGCGCTGGAGGCGGCGGAGCGGCACGCGGCGGAGGCCGCGGCCGGCGTCGTGCCCGCGGCGACCGCCGGCAGCGTCTCGGGACTCGGGCAGGGCGCCGCCGTGGCCGGGCTGCATCGGGTGGCGCAGGGGCCGCCGGCAGCACGCGAGCCGAGGGGTGCTTGCTGGCGCTGTGGCAAGAGTCGTCATGCGCCTAACAAGTGTAGATATAAGTCTTACGTGTGTGACAAGTGCAGTGTCAAAGGTCATCTTTCAGTGATGTGTTCCAAATCTAAAAAGGACCCACCCAAATCCAGGTACCAAAACTTTATTAATAAGAATTCGAGCTCCGATTCAGATTCGAGCGACGGACTGTATCAAGTAGTTTCGATTAAAAGTGACTCTAAAGACGGTCCGTATCACTTTACCCTATATATTGAAAACATAAAAGTGTTATTCGAAGTAGATACAGGTAGCAGAATATCGGCGGTCAGTAAGTCCTTTTATGACAAACATCTGTCTCATCTACCTATTATTTCCGATAATAACAAGTTCCATTTATATACGGGTGACGCAATCCTTCCACTAGGGCGCGTCATGGTAAACGTGCAGAATTGCAATGTAATCTTATCATTGCCGCTTTTCATAATAAACAACGGAGGCCCTCCTCTACTTGGCCGACGTTGGTTGCGTAAACTGAAATTAAACTCGATTAGCTTGAATCATTTATCTCATGAAGTCGATCCCAAAGTAGCAAAATTAAAATCAGAATTTCCGGATGTGTTCAAAACGGGGTTAGGCTGTTGTAAAACTAAATTAAAGTTGCATTTGAAAGACGATACGCCCATATTCTGCAAAGCTCGCCCGCTCCCCCTCGCCTTGCGCGATCCTGTTGAACAGGAACTAGCACGCTTAGAGCGCGAACAAGTGATTTTCAAGGTAGATCGCAGTGACTACGGGACGCCTATTGTCCCCGTTATCAAGCGTGACGGATCTATTCGATTATGCGGAGATTATAAGATAACAGTAAACAAAGTTCTCAAAGATTTTCACTATCCACTACCACGAATTGAGCAATTGTTCGCCGCTTTAAGTGGAGGGCAGCATTACAGTAAAATTGATTTAAAGCATGCTTATTTACAATGCATATTAGAGGAAGGTTCTCAACCGCTTACAGCGATAACCACGCATATAGGTACATATATTTATCGAAGAGCTCCTTTTGGATTGAAGTGCTTACCAGAAATGTTTCAAAAGTTGATAGAGGAAACACTGAACGGTCTTAACTGTGTGGCTTTCCAAGATGATATATGTGTTACAGGTGCCTCAAAAGAAATTCACTTGGCCAATTTAAGGGCCGTACTTTCGCGATTACAGGAGGCAGGACTTAGGGTCAAGTTCGAAAAATGTGAATTTTTTAAAGATGAGGTCTGTTACCTAGGTTATAGAATTAATAAGCACGGCTTGCATACCGATGGTAGTAAGGTCGACGCGATCGCGAAAGCTCCCAATCCGCAAAATGTTTCTCAACTGAGAGCAGCTTTAGGGCTAATAAACTACTACGCTAGGTTCATTCCAAATATGAGTACATTGTTACAGCCCCTTTATGCTTTGCTCAAAAAGGGAACCAATTGGCAGTGGACGAGTGAGTGCGAAGCCGCGTTTCGTTCCGTAAAAGAGGTTCTATCACGTGAGCCCGTGCTGGCGCACTACGACGCCCGCCTGCCGCTCGTGCTGGCGGTGGACAGCAGCGCGTATGGGCTGGGCGCCGTGCTGTCGCACGTGTACCCGGACGGCTCCGAGCGCGTCGTGTGCTGCGCCTCGCGAACACTCTCCGACGCTGAGCGCAGGTACAGCCAGGTGGACAAGGAGGCCCTCGCTATAGTGTACGGAGTGAACCGCCATCACCAGTACGTGTACGGACGACCTTTCACTCTTAAGACTGATCACAAGGCACTCAGTTATATTTTTGGACCGAAAACTGGAATACCACAGACTGCCGCCAGCAGGCTACAGAGGTACGCGGTCAGGCTGGCCGCCTACGATTTCGACATCAAGTTCGTTCCAACAGAACGGAACGGTAACGCTGACGCATTATCACGTTTGCCGCTGCGACAGCTCAAGGGTGAGTCCGACCGGGATGATGCTGCGTACTTGCACTTCGTGGAAGATAGCTTCCCCATAAGTCACAGAGACGTGGCTAAAGAGACTAAAAATGATTTAGTCTTGCGCAAAATCTACGGCTATTTGATGAGCGGATGGCCAGAGGATACGGAGTTAGAGAACGAGAAGCCGTATTTCCACAGAAAGGATAACCTGCACATTGATCATGATTGCATCGTCTGGGGATACAGGATGGTGGTGCCTGCATCACTGCGCACTCAAATCCTTGACGAGATCCACTCCGGGCACCCGGGCGTGGTGCGCATGAAGCAGGCGGCGCGCCACTACGTGTGGTGGCCTCTGTTGGACGCAGACATCGAGGCGCGAGCGCGTGCCTGCTCCGCCTGTGCGGCCGTGCGCGACGCACCGCCGCATGCGCCACCCGTGCCTTACACTTGGCCCAAGGAGCCGTGGTCTAGATTGCACGCTGACTTCTTACATCACCAAGGTAAGACGTATTTTTTGTTGATCGACTCGCACTCAAAATGGATAGAGGTATTCAACATGCCTGCGGGTACGACGGCCGCGAAGGTCACGGCCGTACTCAGGGAGTGCTTCGCCAGGTTTGGCCTTCCCAAACAGTTGGTGACGGACGGCGGGCCACCGTTCACGTCGGCAGAGTTTGAAAAGTTTCTCCGATGCAACGCTATCAAGCATGTCTTGGCGGCACCGTATCATCCATCTAGCAACGGAGCCGCCGAAAATGCCGTTAAGACTGTCAAAAAGGCAATCAAGAAAGCTGCACTTGAAGGGGACAATGTTGATCGGGCATTGAGCAAGTTTCTTTTCCAATACCGTAATACGGAGCACGCCAGCACCAAGCGGTCACCCGCCGCGGCGATGATGGGCCGGCGGCTGCGCTCGCGACTCGACATGCTGCGTCCCTACACTGCCGACTTCGTCGAGGCCGCGCAGCATGCCCAAGTGCGCAATGCAGGCGGAGTACATCGCGAGGTCAATGAAGGAGACGAAGTACTAGTCAAAGAACTTCGTCCGAATAGCGCTATTAAATGGAAGCCGGGCATTATTGACAAACGCACTGGTGCGGTCACATACAAGGTACGTACCGAGGACATAACAAAAACCAGACATATTGATCAAATATTGCCGGTGCGCAAAAGTAATCGGATGTCCCTGGCTAGAAGCGTTCAGTGCAGTAGCACGGACGATGCTGGTGGCGAGCCCGAACCCAGTACCGATCCGGAGCCTACCGGTTCAACGTTTCACGACGCAGAGGCGTCACCGTCTGGGTCTCCGCTACCATCCTCTTCCGAAAAGGTTGAAGAGGATGGCACTCCTACAGGCATTATGCCAACAGGTTACCTGCGTCCTCGTAACAAAAGACCTAATTATAAAATTTAATTTATAAAAAAAACATCGGTATGCAAATCGTTTTTTTTTACATCTTATATTTATAGGTTGGCTGGTATTTGTATTGAGGCGGGGAAAGTAGGTAGGTTTTGTTTAGTTTAGTTAGTTAGATGTAAGTAGATCTAACTATAGATGGATGTATTTTTGCAACTGATTAGAATAACATTCTTAGGTATATTTAGTTACTTTAATTATAATGTGTGTATTCCAACAATAATTGCTACATTGTTTCGTACTTGGCTGTACCAGTGTTGTTAGTAGATAAGTATTAGTAATTTAACTCTTCATTATTTGCGGAGGGGAAAAATGTAATGTATTGACATTGCGGGTAGAAGTCAATGCATCTGTGTAAGCCTACCGCCATTATTTTACTAATAAATCAGTCTCGATAAATTGGTGTTTAATTCTGCATCTCAAATATTACACGTACGTGACACGTTGCAAGCCCATTGCTGCTTATAAGAATACTAACCTATGACACACACTTTTGAGTTTTTACTTCCAGGGTATGACGGTTTCCCGCGATATTTTCCTTTTTTTTGTGGCATCTATGATGTCAGTAAAATTCAAAAAGCTCATAAAACCTCATTACTGAATGTTAAAGATAAAGCAGCTTAGCCGCACGCGGGTAAATATTAAATTCTACATCATACGCTTCCCACATTTTGCGACGAGTATGAAATTAAACTTTCAGAGTAGTAAGTTCCAGTACGGTAACTTGATTCGAAGTTGGTTGCATGTCGCTGTGCATAATAAATGGGGAGTTTCAAGTGGGGTTTGTGCAGCAATAATGTTATAGTGGCTAAGAGTGAGTATCTTAAGGCCAGATGCGTAAAACCCAGTTGCGACGGAGGGTATAATATTTGTTTGGGGTGTATTTATGTATGTTTGTTTGCTAGTTCTTTTAGGTATTATTGCTAAACGGCTGGATGGATCTAGACATTGGTGGTGATTCTATTGTTCCGCGGACTAACTAAAAAAATGCTGAAATATACACGACCTTATATTGTTCACATCAAATACTAAATTAGCGTAAACATTTTAAATTACAATTCTAAATCTGACTAAACTGACGTATGATTGACGTGTTTTAGCTTATTTTAGAAGCCATGTAAATTGGTGTTGACTACAGCTACGTGAAAATGGGGAAAAATTTATTAAAATTAGAATGATATGTCAATTTTAGGTCTTTTTAAAACTGTCATTCAAAAATGTTACGCTAATTTGGTCTCTATACTAAGCCGAATAAGATCGTACCTATGGTAGCATTTTTTAAGTTAGTCTGCAAAACAACCGAATTACCACCATTATAGAGATGATGTTAGATTCGTCTTGATCATAAGAGTTATATAGAATTTATAAAATGTCAAAAAATATTATATAGCGACTGTAAAAAGCTATTTTACATCATACCACATTTGGTATTTTTTATTTTTGAAATAAATACTTCTTGGCTTTATACTATTTCTTGGATTTACTCGTCATCTCTTTCTACACCATCATGTATCTCTCCACTTTAGTCGATACTCGTTTTAAAAGTATATAACATGTTATAGTATATTGGATTGAATAAATGCAGGTTTGTGTTACTAAATCTCAATGCTATCTTAATTTCAATGGGCATTATTTATTATGCACGCGATTTTTATTGTTTCATAATTCCTACTGTCGAGACAGATTTGGTAGCGATAATGAAACTAGTAATATTTGATGATGTTTAAACTCCACGGGTATACCAATGAACGCGTAGTGGGGATTAGAATAACACTTTTGCATTAATTTCATAATCCCCACTGATTGGATATATACCAGGCGGGGATTATGATGCGCATGTCGGGTGCAGATGTTGAAATAATCAACCCGAAATAGAAGAATTTAATAGTATATAATACAGGTATCAAACTTTTTATTGACGAAAAACCCGGTTTCAAAAACGTAAGGATCTTTTCAGAAGAAATACCTTTGAGCGATCGATGACGTCATTACGGCTTCAATGCGCCTTCCAATTAACCTCCTGTCATCAATGCCGTGCGAGGCGCTTGACATTTGAACCTTGTGGCAGGGTGTTAGGGTTGAAACTCGAGTGTCTGGTTTTAATTATAAAGTAGGGTGTGTTTTTGAATGTTGTTGGTGTGTCAAAGAG
Organism: Cosmorhoe ocellata; assembly: GCA_963675405.1. Taxonomy (NCBI): domain Eukaryota; kingdom Metazoa; phylum Arthropoda; class Insecta; order Lepidoptera; family Geometridae; genus Cosmorhoe; species Cosmorhoe ocellata. The sequence continues at coordinate 5,666,903 of OY776268.1, forward strand.
GAATGGGTTGTTATATTTTTTTAGTTTTGTTTTGACAACAAAAAAATTGCGCGTAAATAAAACAAAGTTTCTTTGTTGTATTATTTTCTTTGTTTTATTTATTTTCGTAATAACTAGGCTGTGTTTTATTTTGATTAATGGAAAAAAAATGCATTAATTAACAGTTTTGTTCTTGATCCAAAATACTGTTTTTACCTAGTATATTTTTTTTACATATTTGCTTTAAAAAACACAAATATTTATTTTTTCACACGACTGCGAAGTGAAGAAGTAGGATAATTGTGTTTAAGGTGTATGTATGTATAAGAGTTACTCTGGCTGTCGCCGTAGCCCAAACGGCTGGACAGATTTTGACAAATGAGGAGTCATTAGATAAATCTGTAAGAGTCACATACATTATACAAAATGTCAAAAAAGCCAATATGGCGGCTGTAAGAAGCTATTTTATATTAATTTGGTCATTTTACTAGACAGGTTTTTTTTTCAATAAATAACCAATATGGCGGCTGTACCCAACAAGCTATTTTGAATTACTTTCGGTCTTTTTACAAGTCACTTTTTTATTTTTTTGCAATAATTACTACATTTCTACACATACTATAGTTATTGTTAATACCACAGGCAATAGGTACTTACACCAGCATCACAGGTCGCCTATATAAACATGTTCATTCCTAAAATCCTAAAAACTAATCCTAAAAACGGAAATACGCACACAACGACACAATCATGTATTATTTCCATTGGAAAATTAGTTGTGCACGCGCTAACGCGTGTAATTTCACATGTGAATAGAGGACAAATTGTGACGTCACACGCAGACATTTCACACGCCGAGCTACCGAGAATGGAACGGGATTGGAGTGATGTGATATTCGGTCATTTTATATTATATGCCAGGTAAATGTGTAAATGATATGATTTATCATGTACTTAGTTGTTTTTTTTTGGGTTTTACAATTCCGAAGAAAGTTCATCTTTTTTCCCTCCTAACTAATGTATCAATGGACGGGCCCTGACTACCCCAGTTTAGATATCCGTTTAACATACCCTTCTCAATTTTCATCACTACGTTCTTTCACTTCACAAATGTTTTCAAACCTAAAAACCTGACTAAATAAAACTAATAAGAGAATAAAATTGTGAAACTATCCATAGAAAATCAACGTAAAATGACATTATCAATAATATTATGTCTTTTTATTATTTTTCATGTCTTTTTTTTTTATACCCAGCTTTGGACTGCTATAAATAGGCTGATGATGATGATGATGATGTCTTTTTTATTTGTCTACCGATCTCGATAAAACAAAGCTTAATTCAAGCTTATCTTAATACATTAGAGAAAACTGCATTCGATATGGTTCAGCCGTTGTGAAGATTAGCGTGCACAAACGCACAGATAAACAAACAATTAGATTTTTTTTCAAAAACTATTATTTTGGGCTAAGTAGGGTGTCTTCTTTAAGTAGCACTAATTTTTATTTGAAAATATCAATAACACGGCTTCTCAACGATTTTATTATAAAGTAAATAATATAAAACATTATAACACATTAATACACACTTTAAACTAGGTAGGGGAGAGCGGGGTTGGAAGTGCCGGGGGTAAGTAGTGCCAGTGAGCATAACTCGAAGACGAAAAGAGATAGCTGCATTTCTATTTTGCATCTCAGAACGTCTAACTATCGCGCGTCGCCGGCAATCATTTTAGTGGCGGCTGCGACGCGGACTGAGCTCCGTCAACACGTAAGTAAATATTTTGCGTTTTAAACTTTTTGGTCAATTGTCTTTCTTTTTAAAGTTACTAATGCCAGTGTTTGACTAGGATGGTGGTTATTTATTCATACATAGCGTGTCGATTTGTTTTGTAAGTTCTGTTAAGCAAAACTTTTTTTATTTGATAGAAAGTGTGTGTCCTAGTAACGGGGATGGAAGTGCCTTTTATTGGGGGCTAGATGTGCCGCGGCACAACCAACCCCAAGCAATACATTATTACTCAACTTTTTTGTTTGATAGGATGAGGAAATACAAACGAAAGACCAAGAGAGGGACTACTTCGAAGGAGTAAAGAGCTGCTGACGTTGTAATAAAAGATGGATGCAAATTAAAAACGCTGACTGATTTAAGACTGAGAAAAGATTATTAAGATGATTATTTTCAGATAAAAGTTACTAAATGTATAATTATAAGACTTAAAAGTTAAATTGATCTCTCTTACAGTACAAATTAAAAAGTTTTGTTAACTTTAGTTAATAATAAAAGAAGAAAATCAATGATTGTTTTTGTTTTTATCTTTATCACGTAGTTTAATAAGAGTTTAATTAGAAAAAGCATTATGCATGTTCGAAGTAATTACTTTATTAATAAAGAAAGAGCATATAAATAACAATTATTTTGTTTTTTTTAATCAAACCCCATTATTTATATTATATAAAATATCCACTTTTAGAAGGGCACAACCAACCTCAACGTCGGCACAACACGCCCCACGGCGGGGTCAAATGTGCCTTCAAAACTATTGCGAAATAGCCAATTATTAATTCTAATTCAAAAACTACAATAAGCGTTTTCTCAAAATCGGCACTTTCAGCCCCGCCCTCCCCTACATAAATCATAATAAATCACAAGAACAATCAGTTTAGGCTGTGCGTTTGTCAGTCAGCTTGATAAGTCACAGTTTTAAGGTGTCGAATTTTCTAGAAGCACTTCCATACGCCTGACTTAAATCTTTGTCCGAATTGTGTTTGGTTGAATTCCACACATAATTATTTCTGGCCGCAACGCAATATGTTCCCGAACTGTGGATGACAATTAACGCATGAAATGGGTCGTAAGCTCAGAGTAACTACATAACACGTGGGACTTTCCGCAACTTCGTTAGTGAAATGTTATTTTCATACAAACTTTAACCCTTTCGCTGCACCCAAAGCGTCCCTTGGGGGTGTATGTTGAAATTATTATTTTACTAGCGGGGCGCGCTGCTGATACGCTGTTATAATTTTACCTCTTTTCATCCTCTTAGAGTTTTTACGGGGTAAAAAGTAGCTTATGATTAATCCAAGTGATAATCAGTTTAATCTATGCTAATACTTGCTACACGTTTGAATTGAAAAAATATTTTTGTGTTGAATAGTTCATTTATTGAGGAAAGCTTTAGTCTTTATAACATCACTCTGCGACCAATGGGAGAGAAGCAAAAATGCAAAATGTTGCAAAAACGAGAAAAATTATATCAAAAAAAAAGTTTTGCCTTCGTCTCGTTCTATTTGTATTCTATTTCGTCCCAAATTTTAAAGTTATGATCACGTGACCAAATGTTTAAACAATGTTCATAGGCATTTAGATTTTTTCTATCACCGTCGTCGCTATTAGCTATGCCTAATGGCCTGCGGTGATGTGAGTATGATCTTTAATTAATTGTTTATGGTGCTTTCGGTTCATACCTAAGTTATGCGAATAGTTTATTTCTGCTCCACGGTTTTGTGCCCTGAATATAGGCCAAAATAGGCTGGGATAGTCGAGTAATTCATATTTGATCACAATAACTACAAGGGATAATGTATAGTGTCATGTTAGATTTGCATGTTCTTTGGCGGCAATTTTGAATTTAAGCCGACAATCAAAATGGAGTTCGCAGTTCAGGTATGATATTGTTATGATATTGTTTTCATCTGTGATTGCTATAGTTTTTCAAAACAAATCAAATAAATAGGCATTCATATTTTATGTTTTTTCCTAATCATTTGTTGACAGGTTAGAACAATGGACCTAGGTTTAACAAAATATGATGTTACCATTTAAGAGCGCTGGTGGTGTAGTGGTAGCACCCCTGCTTCACGATCCGAAGGTCGTGGGTTCAATCCTGGTCGTGCACCAATGAGTTTTTCCATTCGAAAAATTTATGTGCGCAATGCCAGTGCTCATAAACGGTGAAGGAAAACATCGTGAAGAAACCCTAGAACCAAAAATTCGAAGGTATGTGTCATAGGTTAGTATTATTATAAGCGGCGATGGGCTTGCAACCTGTCACGTACGGAATACTAACTACTGTGCAAAATGTGGGCATGTATTAAATGTCATGTTTGGACTTGCCTCTGACTACCCCCTTTCGATATCCTCAAAAGATCTAAGTAACTAAAGATCTGAGGAGATATCTACCGAGCCTGGGGATTACAGTCATGATCATATTTTTTTTTTTTTTTTTTTTTTTTTTTTTTTTTTTACCATTTACAAAACACTGCCTCTTTCTAATAGTAATCTTTTTGAGCTGAACTATCTAAATATACCTAGAATAGAGCGTATTTTATGACTACTTTATAAACACAACCTAAGAAATCTAGAGTAAGACAAGTACCAACCTACGTTTTCCATTTAAAAGACAAGCATATTAATTTATCCATTTAAGGAATTCCTTGTACTTCCTCCTACAAATATTATTATAATACCGTTTCTGAGAATGCATAACAAAACTTGGCAGCATTCCCGCCAAAACGTCACAAAATGGCGGCGTCACAAAATGGCGTTCGCGCCTTATCTCCGACGCGGAACATGACGTATCGCCGAATACACCCGAATAAAACGGTTTCGTACGTGAGAGAAATGACTGCGTTTATGCGATGTAAAAATGTTGATAAAGTGTACGGGATTTTAAAGGTTTATTTTAAAGCCGGAACAAAAGATGGAGTTGGTTTCTGACGGTATTTGTATTTACCTAGCGGGGCTTTGGAACTTTCGATATTATCACGATACAGCTTTATAATATACCCATATATTATAGGGTTACCTACTTATTTCTAAACAGGCAGGTAGGTACTGAATCTACATTATATCAGAATCTTTTGCTCTTGAAATAAAAAATATTAATACTTTTGCATCCAGAAACGCACAAAGCGAACGCGCACCTTTCGAGATTAATCCAGCTTATCACGCCAAAAGGCGAAAGAGTTATAGATATTCGAAGCCTCGTTATTAAGGGTAAAGAACAAAAAAAGGTTCTAAAATGTATTAAATCCGTACAATAATAGATATCTTCTCCAACAATCTTATCATAATTTATCCAAATAAACATGCAAATCCTAAATTACCATAAAATATCTTCGTTTAAACATCGAGTACCAATCCCGGTTTATTATTCATCGGAGATGCAAAAATAGAGTCTGAGCATATCGAAAGGAACCAGGATGGTGTTTCCAATGATATTTAACTTTATAGATGTGTTCTTTAAGCGGAAAAACTTGTTACTAGAACGGTACGATCCGATAAAAATGCATGGATATTGGATATCTAAAAATAGTTGGTCTACATTAAAATCTGTTATTTTACTGATAAAAAAATGATCTCGTCTGTAATACCCAGGCGTGGTACAAATTCTCAGATCTCTAGTTTCTTAAATCTTTGAATATAATCTAAAAGCTCGCTCAAAATTATTGTTTGGCACATTCCCAAGTTTTTATCAATGTTGCTTATATTTACTTATGTTAGATTTTAGTAACACATTCTTATAACTAGATGTCATAGCGATATCACAGGTAGCTACTCTGAAGGTTCAAAAGATGTCTCCTTAACTTAATTGTAGTATTTTGTGTTGGTAAACGTCTAGCGAAACTTTTAGAACTGGGGCCTAAAGGTACATATTTCGTTATCTAACTTTGATATTTCATACCATAACCTATAATTTTTTTTTATTAAAATAGTGTTACTTCAAGATTGAAATGTGACGTTTTTGAAACATGGTGGTTTGTGAGACCTTGTGGTAAGGCCCCAGTCAGTAATATAAGCGTCACGACAAAATTTAATCGATTGTTTTATCTCGCTCTTTTTCTTGCAAATATGAGACAAAAACGTCGACAATTTTTTTTGTCGCAAATGCCATGTTAACCTGGCTGGTTGTGGTTTCAATCTTTATACAATTTAGTAGCAATTAAAATTTAAAGGGAGGTGATGCTTCTAATGGCACATATATCCATGGTCTGAGCGTATCTGAAGGAATCGGAAGATGGTTGAATCGTATTCGATCCGACAAGACAAGCGAGCGTCTCATTTACATAATGCTGACAGTTGAAGGCTTAGAGTACGGTGGAAGAGCGATAGCGATTTTACATTAAAAGTTCACCAATGAACCATTGTATTTTTTTGAAAGTGTATGAAACATTAATCTGAATCTCGAAAACGGCTCCAATGGTTTTCATGTTTAGTAAGCAGAGGGTTTCGGGGGCGATAAATCGATCTAGCTAGGTTTCATTTTTAGAAAACTTCGTTTACCAAAAAAAAAACCGAGCAAAGCTCTTCCAAGCACTTTATTATTAATATTGCAAAAATTCAAAAACCCGACTAAACGTAACTGAAGATATATTTTTACAGTTCCCATATTAGATTTTTTTGACATTTATATAGCCTATGCCACTCTTGGATCAAGACAAATTCAGCGACACCTCATTTGTCAAAATCTGTCGAGTCGTGTCGGGCTACAGCGACAGTCAACGGAACTCGCATACATACAAACATACATCCCATACACATCCATCCTTCTTCGCTTTGTAAATAAGTTGAGTAAAAAGATTAAACGAACGAAATAAGAGAGAAACGGAGAGTGTTAAGTCTACTAATAAAACCTCACCTTAAACCACATAGTCCCCTAATCCCCATAATGGATGAAGATTCGTGGGACGTCTTGAATTGTTACAGATTTTATGTTCAATTATCGTTTTTCAAAAAATATCTTTGTAAAACGTGGTGGAAATAATTGCCATTTGGATCATTGAGTATCTTGGATTTGTTTATTGGAGTCGAAGATTTTATGAAATACTTTATTATTCATAAAAATTACCATGTAATGTAATTTCTATACAATTTCATCTTTTAAGCTTTTTAGGCAATAGCAAATAATATAACTTTGATATTGCCTGAAGAGCTTGTGGTATTGGACATTTCACAAGCTAACGTCATTATTACACAATTTCATCCTTTGATTTCATCTTACCGCTGACGTGAGCGCCAAAAGAAAATGGATTTATTTAATCCAGACTAAACTCTGGTGTGTGCGTATGAGTTTAAGAAAAATCTATTGGTGACCAGATTTCAATTTAAATCTACATTCCTTTTCAAAGCTGGCAGAAACTCATAAAGTAATGTAAGTAGCAAGGTAAAACAACATCTTCTCATAAACATTTCTTATCCAAACCGCGGTACAAAGTAACGCCGGCATGTACTTATGTAGATAACAGTTTCTGGTTCGTCCATTTCATGCGGAGTGCAACGCCTTCAAAGGCTTTTAGGGTGTCTTGGATTCTGTATTTTTCAAGACAAGCAAGATACTTTTGTAGTGAAAGGTTTTTTGAGGTTTTAGTTAAGGGGTTCAAGTAATACACCCCTCTGAGGCTCACTATAATCCTTTTATTGCACTGGTTTGAATTATCTAAGTTCATAGTTAAATGATTGGAAAAATAAACTAAGAAAATAGAATTAAAAAAAAAAAAAAAAAAAAAAACGCAATATTTAGGTACTTACACAAGAATCTCGAAAGAGAAAGATGCCATAAACTAATAAGAAATAAACACAAGAAATACAATTTATCTCCTCTTCTGAAGGAAAAACTTTATGCACGGAGATTATACAATGGAGACTGCAAGCAAACGCCATAAATATCTAATCACCCACTCGCTAGATGGCGTTGCTTGATTTATTTGATTTAGGAACAACTTAGCAATTTATACCTTTCTGTTTGCTAGTTTTGTGTCAACCAGTTTTTGTTTTAATTTTGGGTGAAGATTGTGGATGATAGGGCTAAAACATGGACACCCTACCCACCCCTTAGGTCTTACATGTAATATCAGGCTTTCTCCCGTTCACTGTAAAGATATATCGTGCAGCACTTTTGCAAGGACCTTGACATTCACATTTAAAAACATACAAGCATTTTCATTTTCGAGCTTTGTTTTGGAAAATACAAAGGAAATAACTAAAGAAAAATATGTTTGAGGATTTGAATTTCAAAGCGCAGGAAATCCAAAAGTTTTATAAGTTGACGACGTTTGCATATTTGAGATCCGCTTGTCATTTTGTCAATTTTTGACAGCTAGCGACATTTAGGGAATGAGGGTTGGTAATACGGAGATCAACCTTCTGATTATTACCGAAATAAACTTTTATATCAGACTAGTTGACTCTTGTGCAACTTCCCCCCCGCCCCTTTTTTTTGCAACATTTTTTATTAATGCTCCGCTCCTATTGTACGCGTGATGTTATATAGCCTATAGCCTTCCTCGATAAATGGACTATACGAAACAACAATAATATTTCAATTCGAACCAGTAGTTCCTGAGATTAGCGCGTTCAAACAAACTCTAATATATTAGTATAGACTCTAGTCTATATCTCTATATGATATCCTCTATTAAAGTCTTTATCTTTTGAGGGCGAATGTCTACGGCCTCCATTGATAGGTAAATAAATTTTAAAAACGCCTACCAGTTTTAAAAGCGCGCAGATCACAGCCTCAGGCAGGGTCTTAACAAGGAAACTTTCCACAGCCCGCTGAGCTAAATTATCGGAATTTTCGCGGTTTCGAATAATGGATTCTAACGGCACTGTATATTTTAATGAGTTTGGAAGTTGATAAAAACTTAGGTTAAGATTTCAATGATTATTTCTGCATTTTGAATTCTTAATACCTTTTTGGCATAAACTAAAAAAAACAAAAATGATCTCGACTGTAATCTCCAGGCTCGGTAGATATCTTCCCAGACCTCTAGTGACTTAGATCTTTGAGGATATCTAAAGAAGGTAGTCAGATGCACGTCCAAACATGATATTTGGTGCGTGCCCACATTTTGCATAGTAGTTAGTATTCCATACGTGACAGGTTGCAAGCCCAACGCTGGTTATTAGAATACTAACCTTAAGACACACACCTTCGAACGTATAGTTCTAAGGTATGCCGGTTTCCTCACGATGTTTTCTTTCACCGTCAAGAGCACTGGCATTGCGCAAATAGTTTTTTCAACTGAAAAAACTCATCGGTGCACGACCAAGTTTGAGCCCACGACCCTCGAAATGAGCCACGCAATTCTCTTCTAAGGTGTTCTCTAAAATGTTTCAAACTAAAAGCAATTCACCTTTTTCAAATCCAATTACACAAAATCTTCTTTTTATCAGCATCTACATAAATATCAGTATTTAATATTCAGAATGGCGGGGGGTGCTCGAATAGCCTGAATATCAATGAGCCCTATCAGATTGTCTGTCGATCTGTCTGTTGCGACTGACATTAATCTTGTTTGAGTTCGCGAATTTGTAAAGGCTTTTAAGAAATTCAGAGCAAATTGTTAGGTTGAATTCTTGGCATTAGTTACAGGCAAAATCCTATGAGAATATCTAAAGAAAAAGAATACGGAGAAGACAAAAGCAAAATATCTGGAAATGTAGGTAAATAAGTACTTAGTCAGTTAGTATTTAGGTATGTCTGAAATGCTTACCATTTCATAAGACCATAAGTCTAGTATTAAAAATAGACTTATTAATCGAAACAATTACTAACGTAATTTAAAAGCAAACTCCACAGGAACAAAAAATAGGCGCTACCAAATAGTTAGCAATAATGTTGCTTTGAAAAAAAGGTCATCGTACGAAATAACAATGTAATACTAATTCGGTAATGTATTATGAATTCGTGGTGAGGCCCCTGGATGATGTTAGCAGTGGACAATGGCAAATGCAAAGAGATGCCTATACCCAGCAGTGGGTGAAGTCGGGCTGCAGATGATGATGATGATATATTGACTGAAAGTTGTCCTTGTGATTTCACTGAATAGAATTGTTTTGACTTTTGACTATTTTATACCTAAAAGAGTGATTTTTAGCACTTTATACAAATAAATAGTTGTCATTTTGAGATGTTGGTTGTAATTGTATGAGAAGTGAAGTTGCATAATGTATAATCAATAATCAAAATGCATGTTAGCTTGTTTTTCGATCGCCGCAGTAATCAAACCCACTACCGATTAATCATTTCGATAAAGTTATCCAATAAGAAATAAGCACGCGGCTAATTACTGTAGGTACTGTTTGTTTTCATAAGCATTATACCAATATTTTTGATTCATCACACCATTTGTAGACCACTGAAAATTATCAATGGATTAAAAATTACATAAAGTATTGATAATATTAATCAGACAATGATTGATAAACATTAGATAAGAATTATTTGTGACAATATTGAATAGCAGTACGGGAATAGCTATTATTAAAGAGAGTAATAATTTAAAATGGCTAAAAAAGAAAAACGAAATCTCAAAAGTACGGGTGTAAAGAAAAATGTTACCAGTAAAAGTTTCTGTAGTTGCCGGAACGTAAGTAATTGATCATGTTTTTTCCCGAAAATTCGGCAATTTTGTCTCGTAATTATGTCAAGCAAGATAATTTTATACAACTCATACATTTTGGTATTATCCCGTAAATTTATATTTACGAAGTTTATCTATATTTTATGGTAAACATTATACAGTCTTATTTGACTTCGTTTCGCCAAATCTTTGCCACCATAAACAATTTTAGTCAAGGATGATCACTTCTGAAGTGGTTTTTAGGATTGCTTAACTGAGCTGTAGTTTTGTTTCAGATGAAAGTGGTACTAACAGTCGTATCTGTATTATTGTCTATAGCTGCATTTCAAATATACTCATGCTTCTACAGTATACCAGAGTTGCCGGTGCTAGACCTAAATGAAAATTGGGGTCCCAAAGGTTCTGTTGTTAAAGACACGTCTATCAGACCTTTTAGGGTAGTGTTTACTGATTCTGTAAGTATATTATCTTTTCTTTTATTATCGTTTTAACTGTCACCTATTCTTTCGAATCAGAGTTTTTCTATTACCATTGATCATACATAATCCTACAGAACTTTAATCTGATCATTGATCTAACTGTAAAGCCGGCACTCCATCAAAGCGGAGACGAGACGAGCGGAGAGGAAATGTTTTTAAAAAAACCAATAGAATTGTGTTATTGACACATCTCTTCTCCGCTCAGCTTCAGTGGAAATCGCTGTGCGGAGATGTGTAATATTTGTATGGCGCGATGGAAGCGGAGATGTGAGCTGTGCGCGGACGACGCGCAGTGGAGACGAGAGAACCGCACACATCTCCGCTTTGGTGGAATCCCCCGAGCTGAAAAACATCTCTTCTCGCACAGCACACAGCACACCGCACACATCTCTGCTTTGGTGGAGACCCGGCCTAAAACGAAGAATTACATTAATTAAGAAAGAAATGTAAATACACTGTTTTAGTTGCAAGAAGAGATGCGCACGCTTTTCGAGTACTATCGCCGCTGTGATAACCCGAGGAGCTTCAACGAAACTGGATGGAACTACGGCATTAACTACGATGGTTTTACAGAGTTCTTCACTGAATGGATCTTTGATTATAGTTTTAGAAGACGAGCAAAGTTCTTGAATAAGTTTGATCACTTCAAGACATATATCCAAGGGTTGGATATGCACTATTTGCATGTGAAGCCTAAAGTTGATAAGAAAGTAAAGGTATGTTTTTAATCTGCAATAGAAATAGACAATGTGAAAAAAAATATTGTAAGAAACCAATGGCTTAGTTAGCTTTAAAATTGAATATTTATAGATCATGACATTTCCGAATGTTGGGGATGCTTGGAGACAAAACCAGAAACAACACTGGGACAGAGTCATGCTGAAGAGTTTTCTACCCCCAGTATAAATCTGACATCTATCTATCTTTATGTTTGGAAGGGCATATGATATTACTGAGTAATCCTACTAATATTATAAATGCGAAAGTTTGTAAGGATGTCTGGATGTATATTTGTTATTCATTCACGCTGAAACTGCTGATCGGATCTGGATGAAATTTGGCACACTAATAGATTATAGTCTGGAATGGCATAGGCTACTTTTGATCCTGGAAAAATTTACGGTTTCCGTTGGATAGATTTGTTTTTGTATTTCAACACCACATGTTGACTGTTTGCTTGTTTACCTGAACAAAAGGAGCGTCACTCATTTTAATCCTTTCATCACACTAGTGAAAAACTAGTGATACGATGCGAAGAACGTTCATAAGAATACTGGTTTGTTCATAACAGGTGGTTCCTTTGCTTCTTCTCCACGGATGGCCAGGTTCCATCAGAGAATTCTACGAAACCATTCCTCGGTTGACGACTCCCAGACAAGGTTACAACTTTGTGTTCGAAGTTATTGCTCCGAGTCTGCCTGGCTTTATCTATTCTCAGGTAATTTTATCATCAGCATTGAATTTGGTGGAAATTAAATTCTATTATTAAAAGATTTATTAACTGAAAGACTTTCCAAAGCGAAATAATTATTGTTCAAAGGTTCTTTCAAAAAAGCTCTTCAATTTCTCACGTTTTGAGCAAATATCATCTGTCTATTATATAAAAATCAATCCCTATTTCTCTTGGTTACGGCATCATGCGTGAACGGCTGGATTGATTTCGCTGTTTCTTTTTTGTTGTCATTGTTATTGTAAGGAGAAGGTTTTAAGATATGACAACGTCTGTCTGCGTCAGTTAGTTTAACTACTCACATAACGATGGATAGTTTTAAATCCTTTATTTATCTTCACAGGGACCATCACGATCTGGCTTATCTCCCGTCAAAATGGCCGTTATCATACGAAACTTGATGCACCGAATTGGGCACAAAACCTACTACATTCAAGGTGGAGATTTCGGCCACGCAGTTGGCTCACACATTGCCACACTTTTCCCAAACGAAGTTCTAGGATTCCATACCAATTTGCCTGTCAATTTCTCTAAATGTGCGTTTTTGACGTGGATCCTTGGCAGTTTCTGGCCAAGTCTTGTAGCTGGTGATGACGTGGGCAAGATGTATCCAGTGACGGATAAGATAAAATTCTTTTTGGAGGAGTTTGGATACTTCCATCTGCAGGCCACCAAGCCTGATACAATCGGTAAGTTTTTTCGAGTCTTCTCTAATAATATAAACCCCACCAGCCAAAGACTCTTCTAGTCTTTTGGTTCTTTCGGACCAGTGTGGTGAAAGGATTTAAGTGCGTCTGAAGACTCTTTTCGTACTCAAGAGTTTCAACAACAAAAGATTGCACGCAAGACGAGTATGACATCATGTTCAACTTTTGCTTTGAGAATAATGAAATGATGTCATCTTCTTGATATTTATATCCACCATTAACTTGCACACAAGCTTTGCACACATGAATTGAATAAAAATCTAGTTGCACTGTGCACATGATTGGATTTAAATCTGTATCATGACATGACCTTGTGAAGTCACTACTTTATGTATCCTCCAAGTTTTCAGAACCATACATTCCAAGTGACTTTTTTTCTTCAGGCATTGCCCTCCAAGATTCCCCCGTGGGTCTGGCCAGCTACATTCTTGACCGCGTCATGGTCTTCACAAACCCTGAGAACAAGGACCTTCTAGATGGTGGCCTTACGAAATACTACAGTATGGACAAATTGATAGATAACATCATGCTGTATTGGGCAAGTAGGAGTATCACCACATCTATGAGGCTTTATAAGGAGACTGTGGACAACAAAGAGTTGGAACAGGTTATGGCTGAGTGAGTATTTAATCGAACACTGATGGGTTCAAATCCGGTAGTGTACCAATGGATTTTTTCTGTTAAAAATGTATGTAGGTATGTGCGCAATGAAAGTGCTAAATTGTGAAGGAAAAGACGTGAGGAAACCGGCATACCCTAGAACCAAAAATTCGAAGGTGTGTGTCATGGGTTAGTATTCTTATAAGCGACGAAGAGTAATCAGTCATGTACGGAATAATAACTACTTTGCAAAATGTTCGCATGTGCCAAGTACAATATTTGGACGTGCCTCTGTTTAGATATCTTTAAAGGTAACAAAAGATCTGAAGAGATTTCAACCAAGCCTGTGGATTGCATTTTATAACTTTTGTTAATGTTAACTATGACTAATAACTATGTTTGAGGTAGATCAGTCTAAAAATGCACGCCCCTCCAATGTATTTCCAATATATTTACCTCTACATGCGGTACAAGTACAAGTGGAGGGGCGTGCATTTTAAGACTGAGTCATCTCTACCGGAACCACTTTTTTTATAGAAACTTCCTGAACTGACTCTAAAAAACTTAAAAATACCTCTGGATTCATTTTTAGGATACCAACCCCAGTTCCAACATGGGTTCTTCGCATGAAACACGAGCTGGTTCATCACCCTGACTTCATGATACGCTGGAAATACCCAAACCTGGTGGGGTCTACCACCGCTGAATACGGTGGCCATTTCGCGGCCTTCGAAAGGCCAAAGACCTTTGCCGATGACTTGTTCGAAGCTGTGAAAGATTTTAGAAGTCTGTGATTTTTAAATACATGGCATGGATAATAATAAAGTTCTTTTTTTAAACCTGGATTGTGTAAAAGAGAATATTAGTATGAAAGGAGTGAATGAAAAATGACGGCTGTTAGAGGAGAGGGGAAGAAAACATTCCGACGCTTCATGAAGTGTGATAAGGACAAAGATAGGGATACGATGATTATTTTTTCGGAACTCCTTGCGATTTGTTCGCGTGATATTAGGTTCTTATTCTTTGTTTATGGCATCTGTCTCTTTTGAGATCAATTTTACCAGTGTCAAGTGTTTAAATTAATAGTATTGTCAATGTCACAAAGTCAGTCAAATTGTCAAGTCAATTTTAAACAAAGATGGCCGTTTTGTTCAAAATTCCCGGGATTTCCTCTGACGGATTTCAAAAGGATCTATTCACTTTAACTCACATATTTTACACTCACGTCAAGAACTCGGGGTTTATTGGAAAAATAACACGAAAAAAATATAAAAACTAGAGCGACGAAGCTCACAGCCGAATGCTTTGCTGAAAAGTCGTAGTTTAAAATTGGAAATTATGACATTGATAAGATATGAGCTAAATAATGAAATGTTTCACAAACCGCTATTGAAACAAAAATCGATGTAAGCAAAAAGATAGATAACAGATTTCTTCCCACTTCCCTGGTGGGAGGTAGGTGGGTACAGTATCTAATCGCTTGCAATCGTGTCGGCAGCAAATCGAGTTAGAACCCTGTCGCCGACACTGTCCAGTTAGTTTATTTTCTCTGCAAGTAAATACAAGATGAGAATTTACACAATTTTATTACTTCGTGATACAACGTTAGAAGGAAATTATAAAAGTAGTAGAAACGGTTATGTGAGTATGTTTTTACAAAGACAGAACACAGAATATTATTGAATGAGCAAGATGATTCTTCAATTTATTTCGGTACGACCATAAAGATCTCATTTGTTTTTTTGTATACAAACTTTTTGAACAAAAACGATTTCGTCACTTCCACTTTGCTTTCTAAATTTCTATTCGACCATGAAGATCTTATTTTGTTTTGAATCGAAACTTTTTGGACAAATACGATTCGTTCGCGATACATCGTCCTTCGGTTTATTTCCACTTTATTCTTTTTTCAAAAGCGTTTCGTTCGCTGCAAAACCGAGTGCAAGATTTCAAATGCACCATTTCTTTTGACACAAAAATAAGGTTTTATTTTCGGCCTCGTAACGATTTCTCGATGCAAAAATCTTAACACGCAATATAGAGGCAAATTATAAGCGTAAAATATGTGTATAGCCTGTATAATTATAATCCTTTTAATTATTCCAAACTTCAAATTATATCCCAATGCGTTCATGAGTGGTAAGGTATGACAAACTTTCGCATCACGATCTTATTTTGTTCAACAGAAAGAACAAATTAGCATAAAATTTCTATATGACAGTTTAAAAAACCTGATATTAACATTTTCGATAAATTGAATTAATTTTCCACCATACATCCGTAGCTTTAGTCAACACCAATTTTCATGGCTAATTAAGAAAACACGCCAATCACACGTCTGTTTAGTCAAATTAAGAACTGTTATTTAAAATGTCGTCAACATTTTAAATAACAGTTCTTAATTTGACTAATTTAGTCTTTGGGGAGATGGAAATAAGATCGTGTGTAAACATTGTTTATGAACAAAAGAATCTATAGTATAAAGAGGAAAGTTTTGTATTTTTGTATTTTTGTTTGTAACGAATAAACACAAAAACTACTGGTCCGATTTCAAAAATTCTTTCACCGTTAGAATGCTACGTTATCCTTGAGTAACAAAGGTTATATTTTATGTTATAGGTACCTCGCGAGCATAGCCTCGAACGGAAGCTAGTTACAACTATTTTGTGTACTAGGTATTCACAAAATGATGTAGCTACAAAGCTTAGTTAGGTAGTAGATAAATGTATGCAGAGTTTGCAATTAGCAATGTGAAATTAGCCTCATGAATAGATCAGTATCCAACGTAGCTCTGATTACATTGAATATCTCCCAGCGAGAATTTATGGTTGTATTTTGCTTTGGACGCATTTACAATGAATTCTGCTTGTGGACAGTTAAGACTAACTAGTTTTACTGAACCAATTAAGAGCTTTATCACAAGCTTTTGCAAATCATCATGTATCAGAAACGTTATGTTTCAAGCTTGAAGTAACCTTCAGTACTATTTTTATAAACCATGGTACGAAATATCAAAGTTATTACTTTGATATTGTCCCAAGAGCTTGTGACAAGCCCCTGTTCATGTTTATAGCTTCTTTGTATTTTTTTTTTGCTCTTTATTTACTTGCAGGCGTTAACTTTACCTACCTTAGACACGAAAAATGATTATTAATCAAAACTTACAAAATGCGACCGTGCGACACAAAACATGATTATTCCCATCTGTGTTTCCATCCTACTCTGTCTTTTTAGGGGGACAGATGGGACTAAAAAGTTCCATTTGTTCCTCCGTTGCCAAGAGGATAAATATAACGTTTAAGCCCCTACTGTCCCTCCAAGAGGACAGAGCAGGGGGACAAATGGGAATAGTTAAAAAAACAATAATTGCTGCCAACTTTTGGTCTAAATGTGGTTAGTAAGGGTGAGTGAATGGGCAAACTCAAAGCGGAGTAAAAACGCACTGGGTTTAGTACCACGGTACTGAGTAGGTTTCTATTTATAGCGAGTTAGCAAACAAGCATACGGCCCATCTGATGCCTACGTGGTACAGTTGCTGCCTCGCACGCACTTACGTTTGGCGCTAAGCAGAATGGTGGCCAATTTTGTTTACCTTTCAATTTAGATTAATATAGAAAATACTTTAATTTTTATTTTCATTTATCCATTATATAAACATAATAAATATTTTTCTTTTTTATGTTTATATAATGCTCTTCGGGCAGTATCAAAGTAATATAACTTTGATATTTCGAAACATGACATAAAATTGTACTGAAGTACTTCAAGCTTGAAACTTGAGCTTGTGGTAAAGCATTCGTAAGTGGTTACAATGGTAACCACTGATGCTAAGTGGTTACTCATGGGAAGTACTTTCTATGGTAACCACTAAGTATCAGGCTATTGGCATGATGCAACAGAACTGAAGATACGAAAATATATCCTACTAATATTATAAACGGGAAAGTTTGATCTAGATTAAAATTTGGCACAGATATAGATTACAGTATGGAATAGCACTAATTATTTTTATCCCGGAAAAATGTACGGTTCCCGTGGGATAGATGTGTTTTACAAGGTACCACGCGGGCGAAGCCGTGGGCGGAAGCTGGTCTACGTATAAAACAGATTTCAGTATTCGCATCTCCCTCACTTTAACTCGATTTCTCCAACTCGGTTTGCGCTCAACTTTTTTCCATCCGCAGAACCTAACTCTTCATGATTTGTAATCTGTTTCTCGTTTTTGCGAGTTTCGCTTTGGATGAAATTGGTAGGTTTTTTTTAGAGCATAAAGTTTAAATTTGCATACATATTTTACGTACGAATACGGATGGTCTTTAGAGCAAAATGTCTTCATTAGAAAAACGTCTCTATAACGACCTGTAGTGCGATTACGGAACTCTGATACAATTTACACTTGTCAAAACTGGCTCAAATTTATTGAATAAACACTTTTATGTCATACCAAATCACTTGATTACAATGCAAACGTATTGACATTGATTGTAAGAAAAGATCCATAATCGCCCCCCTGTTAAAGTCTCTGTAAAGATCCCACAAAAATAGAGCCTGGTAGGCGGGATGCTTCCATGTTTTTTCCGTTCACTGTTATAACATCATTAGAGCAGAACGTCCTCAAAATTGGTTAACCTCTAGTGGTAGGTTCAATTCCCAGTGAAAGACAAATCTGTACACTACGAGCATTTGAAGTAAGTCCTAACTTTTGGTGCAAGCCATAGTGACCGCATATAAACAGAAACCTTTCTTCAAGGAAAATTTGAAATGACACCAAATTTCACACATTGAAACTCTTTCGTAGATTTGCCAAAAAATAATAATTGATGGCTTCATTCTCTCGACGTTTGGGATTAAATTGCCATGTAACGTATAATAAGCTTCTTTAAATTTTTGATAAAATTCTTTGGAAAAACTGACAAGCCACGCCCACCAAGGCTCTATTTCTGTGGGGTTATTTTTTAGCTCAAGGAATACTTCCATGTTTATTTACGTTCACAAGTGCAAGCTCATTACCGGGTTTCGAACCAACGTCGGTCAAATCGCTGATAGAGTCACTACAGCTTTGAAAATATAAAAATATATGAAAGCGATAAGTCCCTAAAGGTACGAGTTGGCAGCGGACGACATGAGGCAGCAGCGGACGAACTATTGTCGCTTCATGTCGCCACGACACGTCGTTTCATCCTGTCACTGCAGTCGTGATTTCGAACCCGACTGCAGACGGTTCATCCACTTGGTTCCGAGTGTTCCGTGAAACAAGATGTCTGACTGATCCGCGGTCGGGTGACACTGGCGTCTGCCGCTCGAAGACGCGTCGCTAGCTCCGTGTCGCTAACTACGGGGGGAATTTCATAGATATACATAGAAACCAGTAATATCGCCTGCGACACGTCGTCCGCTGCTGCCTCGTGTCATCCGCTGCCAACTCGTACCTTTAGACTAGATGTAGTCGTTACAGACAAACAAACTTAGCAAGTCAGTGGACCGCCTCATTTGACTAGCAAATGCGGATTACTTGAAAGAACGCGACTGTGAACCATTAGGGAAGTTTTTATGGTAATGAACAAAACAACATTATCATAACGATCGGCCGAATGTTATACAGCTGGGGCGCTCAGTACCCCTAGTATGAGTTTTTGATTTACGAAAACTTTTTTCGAATAGTATCCTTTCATACATTTACCTCCATCGGAAATGTTAAGGAACTAAAATAAGGTAGATAATATCAAAAATATTATCTAATCGGCAGTCCCAGCAATGATTTTCAAACCGAGTTTTCACGATATCGACTTTATTTTAGTTCCTTAACATTTCCGATGTAGGTAAACGTATGAAAGGATACTATTCGAAAAAAGTTTTCGTAAACTATCAAAAACTCATACTAGGGGTACAGATATACAGGGTGTTACCAGACTACTTCCGAAAACTTCAGGGGGTTAAAGTACCCATCAATATAAACAACTTTTTCTAAGAAATCAGCGCTGTGAGCGCGAAAAATAACAGCTGTTCCATGGATATTTTTAAACTTACGCGATCTGTAGTGCGATTACGGAACTCTGATACAATCAACACTTATCAAAACTGGCTCAAATTGATTGAATAACACTAATGTAAACCAAATCACATGATTACAATGAAAACGTATTGACATTGATTGTAAGCAAAGATCCATAATCCCATAATCCCCACAGAACAGATTATTATTAGTAATGTCATCTCGTGACCACGACAGTGTGTGAACCTGTCGAAAAGTCTGGAAAAATAGATAAATAAAACGCGATAAATACCCGTATAATACTAATAAAAAGCTGTTCCATGCAAAAGTTCAATACCTACTTGGCTAAAATGTATGAAACAGCTGTTGTTTCGCGCTCACAGTGTTGGTTTTTTAATAAAGTTGTTTATATTGATGGGTACTTTCACCCCCTGAAGTTTTCGGAAGCAGTCTGGTAACACCTCGTATAGTGTCGGCGATCTACCTACTAAATATTCTGGCAACAAGTGATTGATATACCTACTATTAAAAACCCACAAAAAAAAACATGATCACGACTGTTTATTCTCGGTACATAATATCCTGTTCTCTAGTTACTTAGATCTTTGATGATATTTATATACCGATGGATGTACGTACATATTATGTATTTCCTCGTCAGATCATCGAGGTATTCCCACGAACGCCAAAAATTTCTTCTTCACACCTTTTAGTGCACATTTTTTATTCCCATTTCTGCAATTAAAATCACATTTTGTGCCGTTCGAGGGAATAAAAAAAATTATGTTAAAATTATTCCATTTGCTACACACAATATGATAATTACCAGTGGACGACAATACAGGGAAGTATTCCTTGAAGTAAAATATGGCCCAACAAAAATAGAGCCCTGGTAGGCGTGGCTTGTCAATTATGCCAAAGAATTATATCAAAAATTTACAGAAGCTTATTACATGTTACACGGCAATCAATTTTTGGAGTTTCGGTATGTGAAATTTGGTGTCATGTTTCGCAGATGTATCCTTGAAAAAATTTTTTTTTCGTTCATTCATAATAACTATTTATAGTGATGGAGTTTCCGATGTATTTTCTCACTTCCGCTGTTTCATCCGCAGCATCCACTGTTTTAGCAGACAAACTAAAAACAAAATCTTATAATATTTTTTCAGAACTCGTTACGAAAAACCATCAAAGGATTCCATAGACTAAAAAAACCACGATCAACTTTTCACTCCTCAAAGACTCGACGCTGCAATTTGTCTTAACTCAGCGGAACCGTTTCGTTTTTCATAAACAGATTGCTGGAACCAAGGGATAATTACTTTGAGTAATGAAAAGTAATATTTCTACTAAACAAAAAGCTTGCGGTTACAGACTGTCTGAAACCTCATCACCATTTTTGTTTTAAACATAGGTTTTTTTGATTGTTGGATGTTTATTGGTTTCTAGCTTCCTCTCGCGGCTTTGCTCGCGAGGTACCTATATAAAATATAGCCTATGATACTCATCGATAATGTAGCATTCTAACGGTGAAAGATTTTTTGAAATCGGACCAGTAGTTTTTGAGTTTATTCGTTACAAACAAAAATACAAAAATACAAAACTTTCCTCTTTATAATATTAGTACAGATTAATTTTACCGATAACTATGTATGTTCTATCTTAGGTCACTGTGGGTACCAACCAGTAATGAAGTTTATTATGGACATGCCATAAAGTGTGTGTCATGCACGAGTGAACCGGCTCTTGCATTTATTCTAGGCTAGTTGTACCCGCGACTTCGTTCGCGATTGCCGTTTGTACCCCTCCCTACCTACCTTTTCCTCTCCTGTCCCGCTGTCCCGCTAATACTGAGGGTTGTGACGCCTGTAATTTTAACCTACATAACCAATGTCTTTAAAATTTTTACGGGCAGTCCTTAAAGTACCTTCTACCCAACTTCTTTGTTATTTCAAACATAGATACAAAAAAGTTGTTTATACTATTAATATTATTATTATTATCAGCCTACGCTATCCCACTGCTCCTTCTTCAGTGCTTAGGTTGGACAGTCGGCTCGGACTATTATACGAGTATACTCGTAGTACCTAGGTACAAACTCTGTACGTAAGTGGCAGATATATTTTGTAAAAAAATAGACTATCACCATTTTTCATTCATGAGGAAAAGTTATGTTTCTGCATGCGCGACAATTATGCGCTGTAGCGATAAAATAAATAAATAACCAATCCAATCTGCATTGCGCTGATAAATAAATATGGCCAATCCGAAAGTTACAAATCGTAAAATTATTACAGCGACGAAACAAGAAAGATAACCCTACTCCATAAACGCACACCATTGTCTATGCTTTACTTTAGAGGTGAAAAATCAATACTTAAGCCTTTTTAGACTTTTTTATAAATCATTTTTTTTATTCTTGCATAATGTAATATGCATACATTCAATAAAAAAAATAAGGAAGAGGATAAATAAAAATGAAAATCTAAAACGTAGACAGTTACTATGAAAAAATATAAAAGAAATATTAGAAGTGATGAAAATATTAATATTTCAATTCAAGAAACGTGAAAAATAAAAATTAAACTTTTTATTCTAAATGTATAAAATTATTATGCGATTTACCGTTTACAAATATTGACATTTTGTTTATTTTTCAATACTCTAGTAAAACAAGTCATGGCTACGAATCAGATAATATATTAGAGCTTGGAGCGAACTACTGTCTATTCGATTTATAAACTCCAGTGAGTTAGTATGATTGATAGCTTAGTTAGATTTACTGGCGCAGCCTTTCATTTTATAGCTCTATGGCGCAGCCGCAGCTGATATCCCTGGCTTTGTTGTTTTATAGGTATTAAGTTTAGCACCGCAAAATGAAATAGATCCTGAGCTTTATCCAAATCTAAAAATGAAACGATTGAACGATTTGAGACAACAAGGGCTAGTTTCATTAGGCTCTGTTAATTGAGCTGACAGTTTAATATCCTGTTAAAGTTTTTTGACGACCTCAGTGGCGCAGCGGGCAAGAGTCCGCCTGCGACGCTAGAGGTTGCGGGTTCGATTCCCGCCGCGGAACAAATTTGTGTACGATCTGCAGAAATTTGTTCCGTTGGTCTGGGTGTTTTCTATGTATAATAAAATATATCTATCTATGTATTATAATGTATTAAATATATCAGTTATCTAGTACCCATAACACAAGCTTTGAGTAGCTTACTTTGGGGCTAGATGAGGCTGTGTGGACTGTCCAGCATTATTTATTTATTTATTTAAAAAAAAAAAAAAAAAAAAAAAGTTTTTTGGTGTTTCACTATGTCCTCACAAAGGATTATTTTCCGTAAAATGAAATGGCGAAAATAGTTAACGATACTTTAACATTTTCGGTAATTTTGATGCTTGATCAGGTGATTAATTTGGTCGATTAACAATCTATGACAAGATCCCAAGTGATATGCTTGATTTATCGATTAATAAATTCAAAAATGTAATTGATCAAAAACTGCCTCAAAAAGCTTATTAAAACATTTGTTTGATGAACACAGATGTTTCTTCCGTGTCTGGGTGTTATGTATAAAATAGGTATTCTATGTTGGCATAAACAAAAAAAAAAAACAACAAAAAAAAAAATAACAAAAAAATTAAGTAGGTAAGTATTTAATCAATCTATCAGCTATCTGGTTCCCATAGTACAAGCTTTGCTTAGTTTGGGGCTAGATGGCGTGTGAAATATCCACCATTATTTATTTATTAATTGCGATGAAATTTGGATCTACATAATATCTCAATTCAAAGCGGTTTTAAAGACAACCTCGCTCTTATACAGTAAAAACTAGTTTCTGTTTCAAAATTCACAAGACGCTTCGAAATAAAAGCCTCAGACTAAATGTAAGTACATTAGCGCAGACACTAAAACCTGATGAAAATGGACGTTGCACTAAAATCTTACCACTCCGAATTTTCTACAACTTTTATATATAAATTTTCAGCTTTTCAGCGGGTTTGAGCACTGGTAGTGGTAGCCACCCCTTTTTTATCCTTAAATCGTGGATGCACCAATAGATATTAAATTTTTAGAAGATCGTTTTTTTAATATCTTTCTTTAGATAGTGTAGTGGCACCCTTGCTTCACGATCCGAAGGTCGTGGTTCAAACCTGGTCGTGCACCAATGAGTTTTTCTATTCGAAAAATTGATTTGCGTAATGCTAATGGCTCTTAAACGGCGAAGGAAAACATTTGGCATACCCTAAAAATAAAAATTTGAAGGTAGTATTCTTATAAGCGGCAATGGGTTTGCAACATGACACGTACGGAATACTAACTACTATGCAAAATGTAGGCATGTGCCAAGTATCATATTTGGACCTCTGATTACCCTCATATATCCTCAAAGATCTAAGTAACTAGAGATCTGAGGAGATAACTACCGAGCCTGGGGATTACAGTCGTGACCATGGTATTTTTCTTTTTCTTTAGTAGGTATACTTGCCCAAAAACTTTCAGAGAATTTTATAGGTCCTGAAGAATTGTCTGAATAGAAGATCCGCAGCGATATATTATCAAGTTCGGAAACAAAGACGTCTGGATTCGAAACCTCTTATCTGGATTGAATGAGACATTCAAGTTTTATACTAAAAGCTATTTTATTGTCCATAGAATTAGATTTGATTTACTCTGTTGCGATTCGTAAAAGTTGTGAAATTTACAATGTTTTTGACCCTATCGTGGTTTATGGGCTTTGATATGATCTAAGTTTATGGGTTACTAATATGGAGTCATACAATAAAAATTGTTATGTTACGGAATATAAACACGGAAATGATACATAATTTTGCATATTTGACTTTCACAAAATTTGAGTTTTACTCGTAACTTTCACAATTATTTAAGATCATAGTGGCCTTCACACCACACGCATACACTATTTTGTTCTTTATCAAAAATTTGATGAGTGTCAATCAATATTTTTTGTACCTACGTCCTTATAAATTTATTTTACAAGCTCGTAAGAGCGCTCGGTTCGAAAGTAGGTAGGTACAGTTCATCCAACGGATCTAGGCATTCGTGAAATTAGCCACAGGTACGAGTTTGCGCATGTAAAGTCCCACCACCCCTCTCCATACCACCAATTGCTCCCGAAAAACGATACTGCGCAGCTCTTGCGGCTAACTTCACTAATGTCTAGATTCGTTGAGCCAACTATACTTGTAGTGAAAACCCTACTTAAAACAGGTAGCTGGTACGCTTTAAAAACTATCTAGATCCACATTACTCTCAGGAAATGTAACTTCATATCGCTTCCATAGCTAAGTGCAAACAATTCTGAACTTTATTTACAGACTATCTTGTAATAACCACTAGTGGAGTGGCGATATCCAACGCGGCAGAAACTTAGAAGTATCACAGCATATTTGGAATAGCTAATACACTTGCTTTACTACTAAGAAGCAAAAACGGTTGCACTAAAATCTTTCTCACGGCTCATCCCGGTAACATGGGACTTTGACAGTTAGATAGTTTACAAAACTGTAGGTATTTCGTTTTATTTCTTTCCAAATCTTTACCAGCACAGCCAGAATAACAGCCTAGCATGTTGTCTCATTTTCGCAAAAGAAAGAGCGAGACAAAATAGTTATGAATATTTTGTCGTGGTATTTATTAGCACGGCTGGCGTACCGTACCTATTACCGATTTTAGTTCTTCTAGTTTCCGCTAGGTGCGCTGCAGGTAAATTTAATAGACACTTGAATATTTTTTTAAGGGACTTATAACTTTTATTTAGTAAAACCTTAGGTTCGTCCTTTTTAACCGACTTCAACGGAAAGGTTTCCCAATTGAACTACATTTTTTTTAGCAATTATTCCGCCTATTAGGCTGGCCTTCCACTGCGAGCGGAGCGGGCTCCGTACGGACTCCGTTTAACTTACATTACCCTTTTTGAGTGGACCGCGGGCCCCGCCTTCCACTAAAAAAGGGTAATGTAAGTTAAACGGAGTCCGTACGGAGCCCGCTCCGCTCGCAGTGGAAGGCCGGCATTATGAATGGATTTTGATGATTTTCCTTTTTTCGTTTGGTAGGTAATATTTCAGAGATCACAAAACACAAATTGATTACTTCCTTCTAAAAAGGGATAGCATCAGGTCCATTAAAAATTGCAAAGTAATACCTGGAGAGGGCTTAGTCTCTCAGCATCGATTGCTTATACTTGAACTAAGATTCAAAGTTATGAGTAATAAAAACAAGCCAAAGCCCCCGCCAAAGATTAAATGGCATTTAATAGAAAAGACAGAGTATGCTAGAGAATTCCAAAAGAGAGTAGTTGACAGAATGATAGAAATGAGGGATATGTGTGAATTATCTGTGAACGAATGTTGGAATGAAATGGCTACTTGTATGAGAAGTGCGGCGAAAGATGTTTTTGGAGAAACGAAAGGGAAAGGTAAAATAGATAGAGAAACTTGGTGGTGGAATGAAGAGGTACAAAAGTTTTTGAAAGAAAAGAAGAATGCCTTTAAAGAATGGAAAGGGGATGACAGTGGAGATGACGTTATAAAAGAGGATAAAAGAATGGTATATATGGAGTGTAAGAGAAAAGCAAAAAAAGCTGTTGCTATTGCAAGGGCTAAGGTACAGGATAAATTGTACTAATCTTTGGAAAAGCCGAGTGGACAAAAAGACCTGTACCGAATCGCTAAAGAAAGAGAGAAGGATACTAGAGATATTATGCACGTTAAATGTTTAAAAGATGATGGAGGCAAGGTTTTGACGAATGACGATGACATAAAAGAGCGCTGGAAGGAATATTTTAAAAAGTTAATGAATGAAGAGAATGTCTAGAGTGGAGTGTTACAAAATGTGCCTGTAAACATGGGTTTGGTGAGAAATGTGAGTATCAATGAAGTAAAAAAAGCTGTGCAAGATATGAAGAATGGAAAAGCGGTTGGACCAGATGGCATACCAGTGGAAGTATGGAAGCTACTAAAGGCGGATGGATGGCAGTGGCTGAGTCTATTCTTCAATAAGTTGTTGCAAGAGGAGGCGATCCCGGACGAATGGTGCAACAGTTCGCTGGTGCCCATCTTTAAAAACAAGGGTGATGTACAGGACTGCAACAACTACCGAGGAATAAAGCTCATGTCACATAGTATGAAACTTTGGGAGAAGGTAATAGTGAGACGCATGAGAGAAGAGAGTGAGATATTACAGAGCCAGTTCGGGTTTATGTCAGGGCGAGGGACAACGGACGCCATATTTGCACTTCGCCAGCTGTGTGAAAAATACAGGCGTGCACACACGAACTTGCATATGGTGTTCGTTGACCTGGAAAAGGCATACGACCGAGTACCCCGGGAGGTTCTGTGGTGGGCTTTGAAAGAGAAAGGAGTGCCAGGGAAGTACCTGCAGCTTATTCGGGCCATGTACAGTAAAGCTAGTACACATGTTAGGTCCGAAGCTGGCGTTACCGATGAGTTCAATGTGGCTGTAGGCTTGCACCGGGATCGGCTTTAAGCCCTTATCTGTTCCTCCTGGTAATGGATGCTCTGACATCGGACATACAGGAGGAGGCACCCTGGTGTATGCTGTTCGCCGACGACATTGTTCTTGTCGGAGAAAACGCAACTGAGGTCCAGAACAGGCTGGGAAAATGGCAAGGTAAACTGGAGAGTGTCGGATTGAAGATCAGCAGAACAAAAACCGAGCACTTGTTCTGCGACTTCGGTGGTCCCTTTAGTTTTACCCCTATTGCCTTAGATGGTGTATCCCTACCAGTCTGTTCCGATTTTTGGTACCTCGGTGCAGTAGTACAGAATGATGGTGAGATTGATCGGGATGTAAGAAATAGAATAAATGCGGGATGGATGAAATGGCGACAGGTCACAGGAACCACGTGTGATCCGAGAATGCCCCTTAAACTTAAGGGGAAAATCTACAAAACGATCATAAGATGTCGTATTGTATGGGTCTGAATGTTGGGCCACCAAGGGAACGGACGAGAAAAGAGTGCATGCGGCGGAGATGCGAATGCTGAGATGGATGTGTGGAGTGACGAGAATGGATAAAATAAGGAATGAGTATATTAGAGGAAGTCTGAAAGTGGCACCGGTGACTGAAAAGATGAGGAGTAATAGGTTAACGTGGTATGGGCATGTTATGAGAAGAGATGAATATCATGTGACGAGGAGAGTGTTAGATATGAATGTGGATGGATACAGGGGTAAAGGTAGACCAAAGAAAATATGGATGGACTGTGTGAAAGATGACATTGGTAAGAAAGGAGTGAGTACTGAGATGACGAATGATAGAGGGAAATGGAAGAAGATGACATGTTGTGCCGACCCCACATAACGTGGGAAAAGAGCAGGAAGATGATGAGGTAATATTTCAGAGATGTACATAAATTTGATTTCTCAGGGCTCGTAGTTTACTGAATAGTGCAACTTTGAGATCGGTTTTCTTTTTACTTATTAACGTTACTAAGAATATTTCGACACATTTCAAGTAAATCAATTCCTAAAGACACAGGACCTTGAAATTTCAAAAATGGGCTGTGGTAGCCCTTTTCAAAATGCGTGTAGTGTACCAACTGTCTCATTAGCAGCTGTGACGGTAGCTTGTGGCAATTATCAAGAGATTTCAAGCCAGTTTCCAGAGCTGAGTAGTTTGAAGTTAAGCTGGATTGATTTTGAGTACTTCAATTTGTTTTAGTAGAGTTTAACTCAATCTATATTTTGGATGGATGACCTGGTTTTTTTTATTATCCTAAAACATACATGGTTGAGCCCAAAATGCCGTCCAACAAAAAAAATGTAACCACGTTTGGGTAGTCAGTCTGAGTATTTTTCATTAGTGAACCAAGTCACTATTAACATTCCTTCTTAAAAATTTGATGTCCATACATTTTATTGAAAAAATATTTGTTTCACTTTGGTATTATGGACCCAAAATGAATGATCTCCTTTAAATATTACTATAATAATTATATATCTTTAGTCACCTCTTTTATTACTTTTCTTCAATGTACAGACACACTGGGTAGGTACTACTGGTTTATTATAATGTATGTATAGAAGATATAGATAGATGTTCAATTTACCTATTCGATGCCTTCGATGCTCAGATCTCCGTCCCTATTTAATATTCACTAGTTTATATTCAAAACAAGTTTAACTAGCGCCTGAGCCGCAATGGCCTCAATAGCCTCAATATCCTCATACATAATCCGGAAATCCCATCGCTTAATGACAAGTCGTGGCAATTTGAAATATTGCTAGAAATGTATTTATACTTACAAAATAATCTTATTCTCATCGTCTTTCTCATCTTTTCCCACGTTATGTGGGGTCGGCACAACATGTGATCTTCTTCCATTTCGCTCTATCATTCGTCAACTCAGTACTCACTCCTTTCTTACTCATATCATCTTTCACACAGTCCATCCATATTCTAGTTTGGCCTACCTCTCCCCCTGTATCCATCCACATTCATACCTAGCACTCTCCTCGTCACATGACATTCATCTCTAATTATCTCTCCATGGCATAACATGCCCATACCTCGCTAACCTTTGACTCCTTATCCATTCTTACATTCAGACTCTGTCTTATTCTCATCGTTTTTTTAACACTTTTTTTTTTCTGAAATCCAAAACTTCTGTCATCAACTGAAAGTCATTCTTGCAGCCGCCATATTGGATTTCTTGTCATTTCATTACCATTCTATGTCTTACGTTTCTGACGAAAAGAAAATTGTTAAGAATCTTGCAAAATCCTTAATTTTTATATGAAATTTATACAAAAGAAAAAACAAATACTGCAGGAAAACTTTTTAAAATAAGCCGCGTGTCTCCTATTAAAAGAAATTCAAAAGAGAAAAGCTATAACTATGTAGTTATGTACGGATTTTGTAGCAAGTAACTCGCAACCTCTGTAAACAACACTTGAATCCTTAATAAACCGTCTAATTAACGACGTACATTCACAGAGATAGGGGCAGTGTCCATGATTACAGAAAAGCTAGGACAAATTGTAAATTTTTCTGTTTTTTTTATATAAAAATTCTATGACTATCGTTTCCGTGACAATACTCTCTATTTAAATAAATGAAAGTCATGTTAGTTGCACCATTTATAGCTCGAGAAAGGCTGGACCAATTTTCATGAATTTCATGAAAAAATAATGACAACAATGTTTTTTAAAGATAAATTATTTATAAAAAACATTACTTTCCGCCCAAGGCTCCACCTACGAGGTACCTAAATAAAATATAGCTTATGTTCATCCTGAAAACTCATTCCAAACATTGGTGGAAGAATTTTTGAAATCGGTTAGGCAATTTCAGCAATTATCTCCTACATACACACAAACTTTAACTTATTATTATATTATTATAGTGTAGTAGACTGTAGACTATTCTTTGAATATTTTTTTTTAATTACGTAAGTATACTTATTATTAGTAACTATAACTACATATTAAGTAGAACTTAATGAAGTCATTTACATAATTATCCTGGAAAATTTAACTAGATGAAAAGTCGTTTTAAAATATTCCTGAAAAGCACATAATTTCTGGTCATCCTAAACCACCCGAGTGTGCAATTAGCGTATACTTGTTGACAGATTATGTCTATTTTCTCCCTTTCACTCACAGGTCTCAGCTACTGTTAGAGCGAGATGTCGTATAAAAGGATGGATCATTGAGCCTAGATTTGCTTGTATCTGGTCTGCATTCTGAATGCGGTGCTAGAGAAAAATGCTACAGATTCTTTGTGTTGTCTTTCACATTAACATAGCCATAGATAATAGACAAATAGATTTGTCTAGATTACAAGAGACACATAGGTTATACAAAATATCAAAAAATTCAATATGGCGGCTATAAGACGCTGTTTTCAATGATTTTCAGTCGATTTTTTTTAGAGAGCACTGATGGTGTAGTGGTAGCACCTTTGTTCTACGATCCGAAGGTCGTGGGTTCAAACCTAGTCGTGCAGCAATGAGTTTTTCCATTTGAAAAATTTATTAGCGCAATGCCAGTGCTCTTAAACGGTGAAGTAAAACATCGTGAGGAAACCGGCATACCCTAGAACCAAAAATTCGAAGGTGTTTGTCATAGGTTTAGTATATTTATAAAGGGCGATGGGCTTGCAACCTGTCTCGTACGGAATACTAGCTACTGTGCAAAATGTGGGCATATGCCAAATATCATGTTTGGACGTGTCTCTGACTACCTTTAGATATCCTCAAAAAACTAAGTAACTGATCTGAGGAGATATCTACCGAGCCTGGGGATTACAGTAGTAATCATGTTTCTTTTAATCTAATTTTTTTCACGTGAATGTTGTAAGCACGACAGGTTGTTATTTCAGAGGTGTTACCAGTGGCGCTGACTGTACCTAGGTCTTCCTCAAATAATCAATTGAATCTCAACTCTAAATTCGTTACGAACTCCCCATCGAATAGAGTTGAGTCTCGTCCCGGGAATAAGAATTGAATAGTACTCTACGTGAAGCATCCGTTTCCTAAATAACGGTAGCCACTTATGACGTCCGTTAAAGTAAACCTGAATTTAGTTATAGGAATCTAGCTTAAACTAAAAATTTACTTTTCGTTTAAGTCAATCCCGTATTCAGCCAGTTCTTGCCCGATTAAAATAAAGTTTATTAAAATATTTTTTGTCGCTTTCGCGTTAATTTACATTAAGTACTGGCGCAAACTAAAAAGCTTCAGAATTTTATTTTTTTATAAATTATTGTTCTCTTTTGTTTTTCAATAAATAATAAAAAAAAACATATAAATAAAAAAAACCCGACTGAAAGTAATTGATAATAGCTTCTTACAGCGACAATATTGTTTTTTTTGTTATTTAATATTATATATGACTCTTGTGATCTAGACAAATCTAACGACATCTCATTTGTCAAAATCCGTCGTTTGTGCTACAGCGACAGCCAAAAACTCGTGGACAATACATCCCAAACACTCTTTTTTGCTTCGCAGTCGGGTTAAAAATAAAAACAGTAAAAACAGCTTTACTAATTCAAACCTTAAATCTACTTAATCTAGGTTTTAATTCGGTTACGCGTCCCTCGGTAGGTTTACGACCTCAAATCTCGCGCTGGCAACAAAACGAATAACCGAACGCTTCGTTCGAATACAGAGGCGGCACCGATGCGAATTCAATTCCGATTTAAAATACGGGATTATGGTGTACCTTATGGAATAGACGCAGAGACGAAATGGATATGGGACGTGTCTTTAACTTAATATAGCCTGATGCTGGAATTCTTAGTCTTTTTTTTATACTTTACCACTTTTTTCGAAAAAGCCTGCCACATTTTACTGTCCCAAAAAAAGCTTCTTAGGCGCACTTTATCCTTTCATTACTGTGTTTCGAAATAACTAGCAAAACGATGTGAAACGGGCTTGATAATGTCAACGTCTTGTCTTATGTCAATGTCTTGTCTTATGTCAATCAGAAACGGCCATTTATAGAATGAACGAGCTGATGCCCGCAGCTTCGCCCGCGTGAATGTCGATTATCGCGACTTTTCATACAAACTTTCATCCCCTATTTTATCCCCTTGGGGGTAGAATTAATCAAAATTCTTTCTTAGCGGATGCCTACGTCATAACATCTACCTGCATGCCAAATTTCAGCCCGATCCGTCCAGTGGTTTGGGCTGTGCGTTGATAGATCACTATGTCAGTCAGTCAGTCAGTCAGTCAGTCACCTTTGAGTTTTATATATTTAGATAGCGTCAGTGACGTGTTAATAGAGCAGAGGTAATAAAAAAAGGTAAGGATTGTATTTGGATAATCAGATCGTAAGTGTTCGGTTCGGTTATACGAACTTAGCCGATGCTACTTTTAAGTCAAGTTATACTGTTGTATTATTTATTTACTTATACTTTATTACTTTATTGTACACAGATGCCTAGGGGGCATTTTCTACCAGCCAACCCAGTCTAGTTTAGAGCTAGGTCAGCGCACAGTAAGAATTATAAAAATCTAAATACCAAATCTAAAACTAAATCATACCAAAAACTAAATTATTGTCAGTTTTGTATCATGATAAATAGTTATTTTTTTGACGTCATCATAAGTTTTTTGTTGAAGATAAAATAAAACAATGCAATTCAGAAAGGGAACTACAAATTGCGCGAAATGGCAAACCGTTAATTTTCAGTTTACACTCCGTTGAGTTAAGAGGATGTAGAATAGACACATTAAAATGGAAGCGCTTATTACCGTTTGTTATGCTAGGCTATTTTTTGCTAATGACAAGTGCTTTCTCTATCACTCTGAATATAAATGAAAGAGAGATGTATCACTCTGGAGTGAATATAATTTGCATTACAAGTTTATAATTTTATCATCATCTTCCTACTCTTTATCCAAGTTATGCGTGGTCGGCACAACATGTGATCTTTTTCCATTTCCCTCTATCTGTATATATATCTTTCTTTTTGTATCTATTTTTCTGTCTATCATTTGTCATCTCTGTGCTCACTCCTTTCCTACCCATGTCATCTTTCACACAGACCATCCATCTTTTCTTTGGCCTATCTCTACCCCTGTGTCTATCCACATTCATACCTAACACTCTCCTCGTCACATGTCATTCATCTCTTCTCATAACATGCCCATACCACGCTTACTTATTACTCCTCATCTTTTCTGTCACCGGTGCCACTTTAAACTTCCTCTTATATTATAATCATTCCTTATTTTATCCATCCTTGTCACTCCACACATCCATCTCAACATTCGCATTTTTTATTTTATGTTATAGGTACCTATTTATTAAACTTATCACAATATATTTAATTTAATTTATCACCATCGTCCTGAAATATCATTATTTTCTTAATTTTATCCTATTCAGTTATCATATATCTGTGTACTGTTTAATTAGTAATCGTTATAATTTGCTGCGAACTGGAATTTTCGATAATACGTAGCTACTACCGCTGATGCTGTGACGGAACAATGCAATGGCCCCGTAAATTATACACTTTATTACTGTGAGAATTTAGCTGTGTGCATTGGCATGCATAATTTTGATTAATTAATTTAGAAGTTTAATATTGAAGAATTATCAGATTTTTTAATGATAGAGTGAAAACACTGTTCTTCACATAATTTATAATAGTACCGTCAAAAGCCACCGACATAGCCCACATGATTAGCAAGTTGAAGAGACAGTGATCGGGACACATAGTTCGTAGCGTACCTCGAACTGACGGCCGTTGGAGCAGAAAGGTTCCCGAATAGAGACCACACACTGAAAGTCGCAGTAGAGTACGGACGTTCCATTAGATGGAAAGACGACCTAGTAAATGTTGCTGGGAACCGTTGGGTTAAGAAGACCGCGCAAGATCTTTCGCTCTGGAAATCGACGGGAGAGGCCTATATTCAGCAGTAAACGACATGC
Organism: Cosmorhoe ocellata; assembly: GCA_963675405.1. Lineage (NCBI taxonomy): Eukaryota > Metazoa > Arthropoda > Insecta > Lepidoptera > Geometridae > Cosmorhoe > Cosmorhoe ocellata. The sequence continues at coordinate 5,700,913 of OY776268.1, forward strand.
GGCTGATATGATTAAGATGAATAAGAGAACGTTGAGAAGTAAAAGAAGACGTAGTGATGAATTTAAGAAAGGTATATTAAGATGGTTTAGGCATGTAGAGAGGATAGATAAGGAGATTGACGACACTGTTGCATAAGGCGAGCGTGAATAGGGTAGTTGAATGGGAAAGACCTTTGTATTATAAATCAATTGAGGACGTTTTAGAAAAAGTCAGGCCAAGAGTACTTACCCTAAACCGACCATGTATGATGATTGATTATTGTAATGAGGGTGAATGAAGCAAGAGAGGTATATCAAGACCGCAGCAAGTGGGGATCTTTGGTTTATATCTCCCCAACGGGAAACAATCGTGGTTTTATGAATGTACGTAATAAACAGGCTGTTTGGCTCTATTATTCTAGCGTCAAATAAAACTTTGTCTTGCCCGTGGATGCAGCCGACTGAGAAAATGGGTAAAGAAGACTGGCGAAGTTGTTTGAAGTTGAGACCCAAGTATCATAGGTGTCATTCAGGGATGAAATCAACCAAGATTTGTACAACATAACACTGCAAACAAAATGATACTAAAACTTACCCCCTAAAAGTTGGGATTATAGAGATATAAATTTTTTTATTAATGAGGTTAGGTTAATACGAGTTTTTGTTATTTCCTGTAATAAGCATCAAAATACAATGACTTTGTGACTAGAACTTGACTCCTATGATTTTTTCATTCGAATATGACCCTAGAGTAGCTAGGTAATCTTAAATAATGAGTTTACCTAAATATACCTTATAAAATACGTGCGAGAGCGAAATCGAAGTGTACAAACACAATGCACGCAGTCAGTCTGACTTTGACATTTGACACATTTTGACGTTTGAACGTTCCATTACTGGCATTTATTTTATCTCTTTTGCTGTTTCTCTTTCTATTTTAAAAAAACCTTTCAAGTAGATTCAAAACTGACTAATAATCTGATCTTTTTCTGTAATAAATTCACCATTAATCTAATTATAACAATGTGAAAGATAGCTTTGCACCAAAAATAAGAAACCACAATAAGTGTGTGCGTATATACGAAACGTTTCTCAGCAGATTTTGTTATTAATTTATTTCTTTATTCCCGGCTTTAAAAATTAGCAGTTTTCAGGATGAAAGTCTGACAATAAAAGAATATTCAAATATTATGTTTTTCACCGTAAACGGTTCCTTAAAATATTGGGTCCACTTTCGCCTATCTTCTTTACTCCATCTAAACAAGTATCAGATAACACGTCCTGTAAGTAACAAATTCCAGTTGACATTTTATAATACCTTTTATAGATCTTTGATATTATTTTTCATCAGCTCACAGTCAATGTCATCGCTATCCAATTCTACTTTATCTTTAAAACCTCCACTACTATAATATTCTTCAATTTCTTGCAAGGTTCTATTCTTTGTTTCAGGAACATACCTCCAAATATACAAAGAGCAAAACGTTGCATTCAACGAAAAGCATAAAAAAGTCCCCCAAAGTCCTAAGTAAAAAAATAAATAAGGAGACACTTTCAAAGAAGCAAAATGCAGAAGACACGTCAAAATTACATAGAACGCACCTCCCAAGTCCCTATGTTTAACTGGCATTAGCTCAGCTGATACTGTAAATGCCATAGTTGCTATCCCCAAAGAATTTACAACCATAAATGCTAGTAATACATACAGACACAAAAGCGAAGTACTAGACATCACTCCTATTATTTGCAAATATGAAACTAATGATGCCATTAACATAGTCGCAGCAGATCCAAAACCACTAAATAAAAGCACCGGTTTGTTGTTAAAAAGTTTAAGGAGAACAACATTGAATAGACAGCCCAAATAAAGAATGATATCAATGATAATCATGCCATAAAAGGCAGCAATTTCACTACCAGTAGCTTTTCTAATCATGTCCATAGCGTAAATCAAGAGAACCATGGTACCACTACAGTAAAACAATCCTAAGCAGACGCAAATCTGAAAACTTGGGATATAAAAGTCTTTATTACCTATTTTTCTTATTTTTTTGCCCCAAGACACGCTGTTCTCATTTCTTTGTTTTTGAGAATTTATAAGACATTTCAATTCCTTCTTGGATATGTCATTTGAACCTCTTAACCAGAGGAAGGAATCCTCACATCTTTGATAATCTCCCTTATAAGCCAGCCATGAGGGCGACTCAGGCCAAAAAAAGCTTATCATAAGGGCAATAAATATTGGTACACACATAATGTAGCTAACTGTTTTCCAATGTAAAAACCTCCCTATGATGCTGACCAAAGCAATTCCTAAAGTCTCATTGATGCCATAAAAAGACATAGATATGAGTCTAAACTTTGGGTCGATCATTTCGCTCATGGTGAAGTAACTCACGATAACCATGCTATTAGTCCCAAGGCCATGAAAAGCCTCGGCAATGAGGATGTTAGTGACGCTTTTAGAGAAAAAGATTATGATCCAGCCAATAAGGATGATCAGGCAGCTGGTGATGAAGGCAGGTTTCCGGCCGCGCCATTGCATAATAGCTGGCATGAAGACGCTTGGTAGACCTGCAATGCCGTGTGTCGATCCTGAAAGAAAAAATGTGAGCCGTCACGGGACGCCTGGCAGATGTGAAACATCGATCATCATATTGCGTGGCGACGCGTCGCCACGGCATGCGTCGCCACGCCAGAAATCGGTTTTACGTGCGGCTATAGATGTTTCACATCAAAAATGTGAGCCGTCACGGGACGCCTGGCAGATGTGAAACATCGACATTATTTTGTAAAAGTAATAAGCAGAAAAGAACATAATTGATAGGAACTAAATATGTCATAATGATAAAATAAAATATTACGATTTTTTTCCAGATAACGATGACTATTTATTGAATAAACATTTATTTTCATTAAATACAAAAATTTACTAATTTATTTCAAATCGTGACTACTTAATTCGATTGCGCATGGCGACGCGTCGCCACACCGTACACACTACTGCATATAGACTGTATATATATATATACCATCGTATAGCGTGGCGACGCGTCGCCACGGCATGCGTCGCCACGGCAGAAATCGGTTTTACGTGCGGCTATAGATGTTTCACATCAAAAAAACAAATAAACATAATCATGATCACGACTGCAATCGCCAGGCTCGGTAGATGTCCCCTTTATTATAGTGACTTGGTTCTTTGAGGATATCCAAAGAGGTTAGTCAGAGGCACGTCCAAATATGATGTTTACCCATTTTTCACAATAGTTAGCATTCCATACCATGCCGGTTTCCTCACGATATTTTTCTTCACCGTTTAAGAGCACTGACATTGCGCAGGTGCATGTCCAGGTTTGAACCCACGACCTTCGGATCGTGAGGCAGGAGTGCTACCACTATACCATCAGCGCTGTTTCCAATCTTCCAAAAATTGCTAGTACTTATATAAAATACCACTTTATTTTACAATAAATAAGATTGACCTTATAGTACGAGTACGTCTAGCTAGTAATAGGTACCTATCTAGTATTTATTACAAGTAGGTAGGTAGGTACATAGTTTTTATTTATTTACATTTAATTTTCTAAAATAAAATACCATCAAAATAAATGTATATTTACGAGTATATTACGTACACTGCACTGCTACCAACTCAACAACTAAATCTTCCCTCATCAATTAAAAATCTAAAAATACTTCCATATTTATTATTATGTAAATTGTAATTTACTGCTAAATGCTAGTGATTACAAATTTGTCAGAAAAAACTACAGTTTTTTACAAATATGTAATCTTTATTGAACGCACTTTTGGACATTACAATTGTTAGAAATATACTTGTAGATTTTTACATTATTTGTAGCACTTGTCATAAACTTCGACAATATTGTAAATTTTTTACAAATTTGTAGACTTGTAATGTTTATTGAATAGGGGTGATTTCAGAAATCGGTTTTACGTGCGGCTATAGATGTATCACATCAAAAGAATACGTAGTGAATCCTTAAAGATGTTATGATATTAAATTAATGAAATGGTAAAAGATTTTTGGTGTCAGGAAAATCGCAAAACTGAATATAAATATCTACTGGGCTAAATCCAAGTCAAGGCAATGACGCTTAGAATATACTGAGGTTCACAGCATCATGACACAGACTTTTAAAAAAACCAACACAGGACAAACAATGCAGTTGGACTGATAACTCGTTTGACGCCTTCAAGACAAGACACAGATTATTGATGAAAGAGTTCTTACCAATCCATGTAGCGATGTCCAAATCCACGTGTATTGAACTGTCATTATTCTGGAACTGCTCCAGTAGCACATTAGGGTATCCCACGACCCCACCTACGGATATTGCAGCTAGTTGTGGTGCTGCTGCTATTACGATCTTCAAATAAAAACGGATGTCATTTATCGTGATTATTAGGTTATGGCTTAAAACTAGGTACTTGTACTATTGTGCAATTATTGACTTGAGGGATTGCTGAAAAGGACGGAAATATTATTTAGTACTTTCCCGCTTAACTATTATCTAATGAGCTTACACTCGTTTACGAGTTGATATGTATGCGTAAATGGCACAACTGAACACACATTTATTAGAACTTACTTGTTTTGCAAATGGTGATAAGTTATCCATTTTGTTTCGTTCCATCCATACGTTTGATATACCACAGAGTCTGTAAATAATGATAATCTATGTAAAATTTAATTTCCATTGTCTGAAAAATACAACGGAAAATACATATATCTTGGCTGGTTTAAATATAAAACAGGTATAAATTATCTGAATAGGCTCGTCTTTTATATTCACAATTTGTTTGATTATCCTGCTATTTGCACAGATGCTATTTAGCAAAATGACTTTTCCGTAGAAAAAAATTGGCCAAGTAATAGTTTGTTGATAAATAAAAATATATTTATATAATATAATTTTATGAGAGTTTGCAGTGGTAATTTAGGCATACATAATTATATAGACTAGCCTAAATATATATAACTCAAAGGTGACTGACTGACTGACTGACATAGTGATCCTTCAACGCACAGCCCAAACCACTGGACGGATCAGGCAAGCAGGTAGATGTTATGACGTAGGCATCCGCTAAGATAGGATTTTGATTAATTCTACCCCAAGGGGATAAAATAGGGGATGAAAGTTTGTATGAAAAGTCGCGATAATCGACATTCACGCGGGCGAAGCTACGGGCATCAGCTCGTATAATAATAAAATTGATCTCGACCTGAAAATAAAATCTATAAAGGGTTGTAATTATCCGACTGCGAAGGAGGATAATGTGTTTGGGATGTACTAGCATGTATGTATAAATAAATAAATAAAATAAATAAATAATGCTGGACAATCTACACAGCATCATCTAGCCCCAAAGTAAGCTACTCAAAGCTTGTGTTATGGGTACTAGATAACTGATATATTTAATACATGATATAGGTACATAGATAGATATTTTTTATTATACATACACACCCAGACCAACGGAACAAATTTCTGCAGATCATACACAAATTTGTTCCGAGGCGGGAATCGAACCCGCAACCTCTTGCGTCGCAGGCGGACTCTTGCCCGCTGCGCCACTGAGGTCGTCTATGGTCATGTATGGATGTATGAGAGTTACTTTGGTTATCGCTAAGCCCTAACGGCTAAACGGATTTTGACAAAATGAGGTGACCTGAAGGGTTTGGACTTGAATGTGGATGGATATAAGGGTAGAGGTAGACCTAAGAAAAGATGGATGGACTGTGTGAGGGATGATATGTGTAAGAAGGGAGTGACTACTGAGATGACGGATGATAGGGGAGAGTGGGGGAGGAGAACCTGTTGTGCCGACCCCACCTAGTGGGATAGGGCAGGAAGATGATGATGAGGTGTCGTTGAATTCGTCTGAATCACAGAATGAAAAAAAAACAATATGGCTGATTTAAGAAGCTGTTTTCAATCACTTTGGTTTGGCTTTTTGATTTTTGCAATTAATATTAGGTAGTTGCCTGTTATAGTTACTTGCGCCAGGATGTATTAAATACATAATTATAATATGCGTAATATTATAAATTAATAACCACCTTAATCATCTTTGTTAGATGAAAACAGCCCAATGATGATGATGATGATGAATATTATAATTTCTTATATCAAATTAAAATAATATAAAAATAAATAAAATATGATGAGAAAAATCATTCATTGAGTTCCCATAATTAAACGTTAACCATTGTTGTCTTATAATATGTTCTTAATATATATAATTATTTTCATATGTAATACTTGAATGTGACCTTAGAGCCTTTGAGGTTTCTTAACTTCTTTACGGAACCCTAATAAATTAGTGGTGTTGTAAAATTATTTTGTAAAATATGCAAAATTAATGGAATGATTTGTAGGTATTGAATTGTAATATTTTTAGAGTTCTGTGCCCTAAAACTATAAAAAACCTTTGCTAATAAGTAAGTTCCTATACTAAACTTTTATCGTATACTTTTATTCGAGCAACGTGTCCCAAGTATTACAACCATAAAATGAGATTTAAGAGATATCAAATAAATAAATGTTGGTGGACATTTCACACAACGCCATCTAGCCCCAAACTAAGCAAACTTGTACTATTGGAGCCAGATGGTTGATAGATTAATAATTTTTTTTCAAATACTCGTACATAATTTACGTAGAATACATTATAACACCCAGACACAGAACAAACATCTGTGTTCATCACACAAATGTTTATCCTGGGCGGGGATCAAAACCCACAACCTGCAGCGCAGAAGACAGAGCTACTACCAACTGAGCTGTGAGGTCACCCATCATCATCTTCCTGCCCTTTTCCCACGTTATGTGGCCGGCAAAACATGTGATCTTCCATTTCCCTCTATCATTCGTCATCTCAGTACTCACTCCTTTCTTACCCATGTCATCTTTCACACAGTCCATCCATCTTTTCTTTGGCCTACCTCTACCCCTGTATCCATCCACCTAACATTCCTAACACTCTCTTAGTCACATGACATTCATCTCTTCTCATAACATGCCCATACCACGCTAATGTGAGGCTAGTTATATAAAAAAAAACTTGAAAGGTGTCAAGGGACACCCGGATGGAAAGAAGTTCCTTTCCTTGCTTTCTATGAGAGAGAGAGAGACAGACAGAGAAAAACGCGCACGCCGCACGGCTTACAACTATAGCAAAAAGTGTCGTTACAACTTTTCGTGAGATTTTTTTCAGTCTAGCCCCCTTTCACAACGCGCGATAAACTTCGTTCCAAAAGTACGGAAAACGAATAGTTTACTTGTACTCACACTTGTCTGTCTTCAATGAGGATATTTAAAAAATAATCTATTTAACAATAAGTCAGGATAATAATCCGCTCGCTATGACCTAGGTATTGTATCCGGTGACCTAGGCAAAGGCAGACTATAGACTCAGTTGGTTCTCTGTCTTGCTGTAACAAGTATTCTATGTATGTTTAAGCACAGTACGTCGATTCTGTAAAATTCAAACATCAACTCGCATCTCACATCGCTATTCACTCTCACTTCGCTTATTTGACACTTTGAATCGGGTTCAAGTGCGAAGCGAGTGTCGAAGTGACTTGGGAATTACCGTATAGAATGCCACTTCTTACGTCATCTCATACTTTATCTGTCAAAATCTCCCCGTCAATTTAGTTCATCTCACTGACACGCTCGCAAGAGTGGCGCTAGTGTAAATTCGAATTATCAACCGAGTTTTTAGCATGCCAATCAAGAAACAGCGGATTCAGATTCGAAGTTTAGAATGAGGTCTTACAGAACACACGGCTGGTGTAGTGGTAGCACCCTTACTTAACAATCTGAAGGTCGTAGGTTCAAACCAGGTCGTGCACCAATGAGGTTTTCCATTCGAAAAATTTAAGTGCGCAATGTCAGTCGTGAGGAAACTGGCAAAATCAAAAAAATCAAAATCAAAATATGTTTATTTTCAATAGAATCACAGGGATCACTTTGAAACGTCTTACATACTAGGTGAGTCTAAGTGCCAGTTCCAGTCCTATCCCCAGTGCGAGAAGAACTGGCAAGAAACTCGCTGGGCCCTAGCGCTTTTTTTGTATGATCCTTGTTAATTTTGTAAGGAATACCTAGCAGAGTTGGAGCTGATTCATCCCAAGCTTTTTTATCATCTAAATACTCTGATATTTTATAATAAGCTTTTCTAGACTGTTTAATTACATTTTTGAATTTTCCAATTGATAAATCAAGCATGTCACTTGGGATCTCGTTATAGAAGCGTACACATTGCCCTTTAAAGGATTTACTTACTTTAGTGAGCCTAACCGTGGGAACAGCGAGTTTATTTTTAAGTCTAGTATTAATATTATGATTATCACTATTTTTCCTAAATAAATTAATGTTTTTGTGAACATACATCAAGTTTTCATATATATACTGACATGGCATTGTCATGACGTTTATTTCTTTAAACTTATCTCTAAGAGATTCTCTAGGACCCATGTTATAAATTGCACGAACAGCCCTCTTCTGCAACACAAATATAGTATTAATATCTGCAGCACTCCCCCATAACAAAATGCCGTAAGACATAATGCTATGAAAGTAGCTGAAATATACAAGTCTAGCAGTTTCTACGTCGGTGAAATGACGGATCTTTTTAACTGCATATGCTGCAGAGCTAAGTCTCTTCGACAATTTATCAATGTGCGGGCCCCATTGAAGCTTATTATCTAAAGTTATGCCCAAGAATACTGTGATGTCTACAAGATCTATATTTTCGTTATTTATTTTTATATTGGTATCTAAATGTCGAACATTTGGTAGTACAAAACGAACACATTTCGTTTTCTTTTCATTTAGTAATAAGTTGTTTACATTAAACCATTTTACAATTTTAGAGATTGCATTATTCACTTCGTCAAAATTAGTCATACGCCGCTTTTGTTTAAATAAAAGTGACGTGTCATCAGCAAACAGTACAATCTCCTGATCATCCCTGACAAGTTTGGGTAGATCGTTTATATATATTAAAAACAAAAATGGTCCTAATATTGATCCTTGTGGTACACCCATTGTTACCACTGACCCCGGAGAACGTTTCCCATTTACGTCAACTCGTTGAAGTCTGTCACTGAGGTAAGATTTTAAAAGATTAAGTGCAACTCCCCTTACACCATAGTGATGGAGTTTCATGATTAATGTTTCATGGTGAACACAATCAAATGCTTTAGACAGATCACAAAAAATACCTAAGGTATCGAGAGATTCCTCCCAGTTATCGAAGATATGTGATACCAACTCAACACCGGCATCAGTTGTTGAGCGGCCCTTTGTAAATCCGAATTGTTTTTTATCAAGTATATTATTACTGTTAAAGTGTTTTTGTAATTGATGAAGAATAAGTTTTTCAAATATTTTACTAAATGTAGGTAACACTGATATTGGTCGAAAATTACAAGGATCTGAATGACTACCAGATTTGAACAGAGGTGTAATCTTGCTATGTTTCATTAAGTTAGGAAAGACACCACTGTCAATACATTTGTTAAATATGAAAGCTAAGTCAGGTGCAATAATTTCAATCAATGATTTTACAACGCTAACAGAAATGAACATAACCTAGAACCAAAAATTCTAAGGTGCGTGTCATAAGTTAGTAGAAGGGAAGGTACATTTAAAATTTACTAATATTTGAGATAACAAAAAATTTTTTATTGCGATCATTGACGAATAGTGAGAACAACGATGAATTTGTTGAAAAGAATCGTCAGCTTACTTATTCTCTTTATTATATCCCCATTCATAAGCGAAATCAGATAAACTTTTCAGCAGCTGAAATCTTTCCGCGCGAGTCAAGTCACGCGCCGAACTAAAGTCTATGCGCGGACGTGCGAGAGATTCTAAATCAGCTGATTTACACCTTCAGCACCACAGACGGAGTGGCAGTGAACCTCACCTTTAGCTTTTAAGGTGGAGTTTTGATCAACGCGACTCGCTCGTTTAAGTAATCTTTTATCTTTAAAGGTATAAGAAAATGGCATTTTCCTTCCTAGGCATTTTGGAAATTAGACTTTCTGATCAGGAAGCAGATAACTTGCGTCTCGCATAAAAATTGCAATTTGAATCTGTGTAATAAATTATCATAAACTAGCTTCCGCCTACGGCTTTGCCTGCGTGGTACCATGAAAACAGAAAGAAACCTATTCCGCGTAGATCGTTAATTTTTCCAGGATAAAAAGTAGCCTATGTGCTATTCCAGACTATCCTACTAATATTATAAACGCGAAAGTTTGTAAGAATGTGTGAATGTATTTATGTCAGGATGTCTTGATGTATGTTTGTTACTCTTTCACGCTGAAACGGCTGAACGGATCTGAACGAAATTTGATATTTATTTATTTATTTATTTATTTATTTATTTATACAATTTATTTATATAGATTATTGTCTGGAAGAACTCATAGGTTACATTTTATCCTGGAAAAATGTAAGGATCCCGCGGGATAGATTAGTTTTTGTTATTCAAGGTACCACGGGTGAAGCCGTGGATGGAAGCTAGTAATCTATATTTGTGCCAAATTTCATCCAGATCCGTTCAGACGTTTCAGCGTGAAAGAGTAACAAACATACATACATACATACATAGGTACATACACCCTTACAAACTTTCGCGGTTATAATATTAGTAAGATATTGCGCGTTGTCGCAGCGCTTGGAACTCCACCTTAACACTGTACTAAAACAAGGCCTTAAATGCGAATGTTTCAAACCTGAGGTGAATGGCAGAATTATTTTCACATCTCTATATAATCTTACACACCTACTATTTACTTACACACTTACCTACTTATTATAGTTCCTGTTGCTAAAGCATTTTTGGCCGTGCCTTTAACTATTTTTATTAAATAATTCTCGAAGATCTATATAAACAAAAGATCTGAGGAGATGTCTTCCAAGCCTGGATTTTCAAGCGTTTTACAGTTTTGATTATGTAGGTAGAGATGATTCAGTCAAAAAATGCGCAAAAAACAAGCCCCTCCAAATGTATTTCGGTATGTGGTACAAGTACAAGTGGAGGGGCGTGCATTTTTAGACTGAATCATCTCTACTTAGTTTGCTCGTCTGTTGAGACTGAAAAATCACATTGTGTACTTAGTTTTCTCGTCTGTTGAGACTGAGAAATCACATTATGTACTTAGTTTTCTCGTCTGTTGAGACTGAGAAATCACATTATGTACTTAGTTTTCTCGTCTGTTGAGACTGAGAAATCACATTATGTACTTAGTTTTCTCGTTTGTTGAGACTGAGAAATCACATTATGTACTTAGTTTTCTCGTCTGTTGAGACTGAGAAATCACATTATGTACTTAGTTTTCTCGTTTGTTGAGACTGAGAAATCACATTATGTACTTAGTTTTCTCGTCTGTTGAGACTGAGAAATCACATTATGTACTTAGTTTTCTCGTCTGTTGAGACTGAGAAATCACATTATGTACTTAGTCTTCTCGTCTGTTGAGACTGAGAAATCACATAATGTACTTAGTCTTCTCGTCTGTTGAGACTGAGAAATCACATTATGTACTTAGTCTTCTCGTCTGTTGAGACTGAGAAATCACATTATGTACTGAGTTTTCTCGTTTGTTGAGACTGAGAAATCACATTATGTACTTAGTTTTCTCGTCTGTTGAGACTGAGAAATCACATTATGTACTTAGTTTTCTCGTCTGTTGAGACTGAGAAATCACATTATGTACTTAGTCTTCTCGTCTGTTGAGACTGAGAAATCACATAATGTACTTAGTCTTCTCGTCTGTTGAGACTGAGAAATCACATTATGTACTTAGTCTTCTCGTCTGTTGAGACTGAGAAATCACATTATGTACTGAGTTTTCTCGTCTGTTGAGACTGAGAAATCACATAATGTACTTAGTCTTCTCGTCTGTTGAGACTGAGAAATCACATAGTGTACTTAGTTTTCTCGTCTGTTAAGACTGAGAAATCACATTATGTACTTAGTTTTCTCGTCTGTTGAGACTGAGAAATCAAATTATGTACTAAGTTTTCTTGTCTGTTGAGAATGAGAAATCACATTATGTACTTAGTCTTCTCGTCTGTTGAGACTGAGAAATCACATTATGTACTTAGTTTTCTCGTCTGTTGTGAAAAACACCGCTCCAATGAGATCATGATAATCATAGCGGCTAACAGATCTGTTTTTCTTAAATTTAAAATCTAGACTGAAATTTAAAATCTAGACTTAATCCTATAAAACGCTGGAGGCTGCAGTCTGGAGCAATTTACGACAGCCTGAAGTATTTTCTTTTCATTTCAGTTGGAAGATAGGATTTTTCGAAATTCCATATTAATATTATAAAAACGAAGAACTTTGTCTGTACCTACTCGTAGGTTCGCTAAACGGCTGAACGGATCTTAATGGAATTTGGCAACAAGAAAGCGTCCCACGGCTATGCCACATGAAGGGAAAGTATACCCTGAATATTGAAGATGGAACATTTTACTGAAAGACGACATTATTTGAATTTAAAAAATAATATAAACTGCATTCATAGATATTTAAATAATGACATGGTTGAACCGGGAATCGAACCTGTTACACGAGAAAAATAATCACCCTGTAGCTTTATCATACCGATCGAAAGGCTTCATCATAAGGATTATTTTTTGCTAAGTAACATAGTATCAGAAATAAAAGGAAGACCATGAATTTTAACATTTGATGTGCAATTTTGTTCAGAAAAATGAAAAGCTATAAGTGAATTTATTAATAACTAGCTGTCCCGCTCGCGACTTCATTCACTTAAAGTATCTCAACTGAATTTTAAACAAATCACACTAATAAAAAAATTCCATACATAACTTTGACCCTCCTTTTACCCTTTTTAGAGGGTTATTTTGGAATATCCAGAAATACGTGTCCATTCATATTGCATTTACAGTACACAAACAAAGTTTTACACCAATCGCACCACCCGTTAAAAAGTTCCCATACAAACATTGACCCAACATTTGACCCCTTTTTAAAGATTATATTGAAAAATCCTGAAACACGTGTCCATTTATTTTGCATTTACAGTGCACAAAGTTTCGTGAAAATAGCTTCACGCGTTAAAAAGTTTCATACTAACGTTTTCACCCTTTTTCACCCCCTTAGAGGTGAAATTTCCAAAAATCCCGCCTTAGTGGGTGGTTTTGTTATAAAAGGAAACCACCTTTCAAATTTTAGCTTTCTAGCTTCAGCGGTTTCGGCTCGGCGATGATCAATCAGTCAGGTCAAGCTCTTATATAGATATATATTATTAATAATTGATTTTATTTGGACTAAATAGAACATTTTGCTTTGAGAATCACCCCGATCCGTATTCCGTGAAAGTTTCATCAGACGGACGCTCACAGCATTGGCTTATCATCACCAACTGTCGAACATTCCAGACTCAACGGACGCTAGCGCTCACTCACTCTAACAATGTTCTATTTTAAAGTTTGAAGCGTTCGTGGATCGTTTATTGCCGACGAATTGTTCTCGTGACATTGTGTTACATGGCGTCATGATGTCGTGTTACATAACGTTGCGATGTTGTGTTACATGGTGTCGTGACGTCGTGTTATATGCCGTCGTGATGTCGTGTTACAGGGCGTCGTGACGTCGTGTTGTATGCCGTCGTGTTACATGGCATCGTGACGGTATGTTACATGGCGTCGTGAATAGAGATGAAGCTAGCAATCTTCATCAGTGTTTTTGATAGTTACGACGTGATAGAAAAAATCCTATAAAAACACAGATGTAAAAAAGGGGCCAAGTTCGGTTAAAATGGCGTTCGGGGTTGACGGTAACGTGATCTGAACAAGTGTTGATCTTCTTTTAATATTGAAATTTATAACTTGGCTAGTTTTTTATTAACTTAGTAGGTGTTAATAAAGTTTTTTTTAAAGAAAATATGTAAGCAACTTTGTATGCAGGTCGGTACTCACAGACAAATCTCGACCATAGATATTAATTCCAAATAAGAGGGTATTCAGAATTTAGTTGAAACAAACGTTGGAAAGCTTTTATCCAAATTGTTACCACTTTGCTGTAAAGATGGGCATACAGATAATAATAGAATAGGCGTGTAGAAGCGAACCTTTTTATAACCATAACAGTAGACATACATACAGTCAGGGTTAAAATTGGGGTAGGCAGAGATCACGGATCTCTACTTGATACGATCCTGACATATCTCTTTTGTTTCATTCACTCTCATTACATTCTTCATACATGCGCGTCGGTTTAGGGTACTCTTTGACCTGGCCTTTCTCTAAAACGTCCCCAATTTGATCGAGGTACGTACGCCGAGGTCTTCTCCTAAAACCAAAGCTTAAATAACGTAAGTAAACATTAATTACACAAACTAATATTTTACTTGAAAAAATATACCAAATATATCATAATAATATACACACAATATAATAAAATACTGTGAAACGGTTTTTACCCGACCACGAAGAGAGAAAGAGGGTTATGTGTTTGGGGTGTAAGTATGTTTGGATGTAGAGTTGGTTTGTAGTAGATTTAATATTGCGCCTGTAAAAATCTATTTTAAGTTACATTCCGTCGGGTTTTTTAAATCTTTGCTCTAAAAACTAAAAGTTTTTACAATAATAAAAAAAAAGTTTCAGTGTCATTTCTATACGTTTGTAACCTTATTGTTTAGTTAGAGAATGGGTTTAACTGGGATTTCATTTGATAGTTTACCGCAAATTCCGTGCAATTTTGAACTCTATCGCGTAGAGAAAAGGGCCGATGGCTGCATGTATCCGAAATGTGTAAAGATAATAAAAGAGATGTACACTGAACATTTAGTCGAACGCCTACTGAAAATTATTGAGCAACGAATTCCAACTAGCCAATTTAATTTAACTCGTTTTCAGTTTGTGAAGTAAATTCTAAAGTTTTAGAATATAATTAGAAGTTATTTTACTGACATCTAAAACACAGCCGTCGTATCGTGCAACGATGCGACATCGTGGAATAAAACGATGTAGTGTCGTGAAAATTTATCAAAACCCGTTTGTCAAAAAAAATCATTTGTCAAAACCCGTCTATCCGTTTGGGCAATAGTGACAGCCAAAAGAACTCGCATAGATACATACACCCTGAAAACATTATCCTCTTTCGCTTCGCAGTCGGATAAAATAAGTATCTAATTAATTATCTATCACCTAACGGAATACTAACAACCCTGCAAAATGTAGGGCTGTGCCAAATGTCATCTTTGTACGTGCCTCTGACTACCCTTAGATAGCCTCAAAGGTAGCCACTAGAGATTTGAGGAGATATCTACCGAGCCTGGGGATTATAGTGATTAAAAGTGATCCTTGTGATTTTATTGTATAAATAGTTTTCAATTTCAAATTTCAATAGTAATGGTCATGTTTTTTTGTTTCGTTTTTTTGTAATTAATCTATCAGCTATCTGGTTGCTACATGTACTGTAGTTTGTGTAGTTTTGCTTAGTTTGGGGCTAGATGGAGTTGTGTGAAATTTCCACCAATATTTATTTATACCCCACCGGCTCAGTGTACAAACTAGCGATGATTAAAGCGGTATAAATGATCCGATACCGGCGTTACGCGGTGCTTGTACACACAATGAGCTATTGTTTCATCTTTGATATCTCTTAATGCATCGCGAAGTTTGCTACGGTTGGAAACACTGCGACAATTTTCTTTAAAAAAAATTAGCAAAAAAAAATATGGTCACGACTGTAATCCCCGGGCTCGGTAGATATCTCCTCAGATCTTTAGTTACTTAGATAATTAAGATATCTAAAGAGAGTATAGTCAGAGGCATGTCCGAACATGACATTCTGACATTCCCACATTATGCACAGTAGTTAGTATTCCGTAAGTGATAGGTTGCAAGCCCATCGTCGCTTATAAGAATACTAACGTATGACACACACCTTCGTTTTTTTTTTGTTCTAGGGTATGCCGATTTCCTCACGATGTTTTCCGTCACCGTTTAAAAGCACTGGCATTGCACACATAAATTTTTCGATTAGAAAAATTCATTAGTGACCAGGCTCGAATCCACAAAATTTACTTTTTTGAAGTCGGTTAAAACATACAGCCAATAATCTCCTTTTTTGAAGTCGGATCAAAATCAAAATCAAAAAACCGCACTCTCCTTAGTCGTATCAGAAGCATCTATTCGCTAAGGGGGTTGAATGAATGAACGAACGAACGAGGTAAGAGCTATATTGTGTAAGGGATGAAACCTTGGGCACAGAGAACTAATAACCATTGTTTTACATCCCTCTTGGTTTGTGTGGACTGTACTTTGCTAGTGTTGCAGCTAATGTACGAAATTCAGGTAATGTTTGCATTTACTGCTTTTATCCGACTCCGACGAAGGAAGTTCGGGAATTATGAATGCGAGTTCCTTTAAAAAAAATTCAACATTATCCTTACTCAAATATTTTTTTTGTTTTGTTACTAATCAGTGGTAAATTTCCACATTTGCCGCCCGTAGGCTGTTCAATATTTGCCGCCCCTACCGACCTCAGAGGTCGGTAGGGGCGGCAAATATTGAACAGCCTACTACTATGGTATTGAATTGTAGAGGTCGGACCTCTACAATTCAATACCATAGTTCACAATCACTAATTATATATTTTTGCGTTATTTACGTTGAATTGTTAGTGAATCTAATAACAGTTTTAGGTATAACTAAACATGAAACTTTTTAATTTCTGACTAATTGGTTAGGCAAAAACAACAATTTTGATTCTAAATTTCTTCTTTTTCGGCACAACACCAGTGCGGAGTGAGTCAATGGTCATGAGGATGCTTTGTGGAGAAGCGAAACACGTGTCTTCTATTTGAGTTTGTGTTGTGATAACCTCATTAGATAGTAGTTTAGCGGGAAAGTACTAGATATTTCCGTCCATTTCAGTATTTGATCCTAAATTTGCCGCCCTAAGCACACAGCCCGCTGATAAATCCGCTACTGTTATACATTCCTGAATCCCTAGTACTCCCTGCAACATGTAACAAACATTCCTAAGTGCTAGACTGTTTATTGTTATAGCTACTTAAAGATAACAAAACAAAGAAACTTAAATACCAATTTGCTAAATTGTAGTTCTCTTGATTGAGTGTGCACTTAACTTAAAGTTTTGCGGTCTATTACCCGACTGTGAAGAAAGGGTAATGTGTTTAAGGTGTAGGTATGTATGGATATGTGAGGTTATTTCGCTTTTGCTGGAGCCCAGACCGCTGAACAGATTTTGAAAATGTTTTTGAATTGATAGGGCTTGGAATATTTTCTAGTTTTCCTTTTCACGATCACACCACAGTGAGCTTGAAAAATATAAACAAACCATAAATAATACAAAATGAAAAATTTTAAGAACCCCCTACATCTAAACCTTACCCTAACATGTCATATTTAAAGTCATGGTTACCTTACCATATACTTTCAATATCACTGAAGTAACACGGTACCAAATCTCGGACATAAGGAAAATAGTCAGATCCCCTCATTAAATAGAAAAGAGCTGATGATCTTCAAACGGCTGAACAGATTTTCATGAAACAGTACCCCTAGTATGAGTTTTTGATTTACGAAAACTTGTTTCAAATAGTATCCTTTCATACATTTTCCTCCGTCAGAAATGTTAAGGAACTAAAATAAGGTCGATAATATCGAAAATATTATGTAATCGGCAGTCCCAGCGATGATTTTTAAATCCAGTTTTCACGATATCGACTTTATTTTAGTTCCTTAAAATTTCCGATGGAGGTAAATGTATGAAAGGATACTATTCGAAAAAAGTTTTCGTTAACTATCAAAAACTCATACTAGGGGTACAGGCTAAGAAGACTCTGGATAAAATTATCTATGACACAAAAAAAACTAAACGAAGATCGGTTCATCCGTTTGGGAGCTACGTTACCACAGACAGATACACAGACAGACAGGTTAAACTTATAACACCCCTCTTTTTGCGTCGGGAGTTAAAAAGATATGCTATATAAGAACTATTTTCCCAATACATTTCAGTATCAATACAAGTTGTCAAAGCGAACTTAAGTAACATTCGGACTGAATCAGAACGAGTCTCCCGACGGGAAATGTAAATGTTTAAAGTGACAGACGAACAGACAGAACGCGAGGCTTTTATAGCATTAAAGCTTCAGTTATACCTTGGCAGTACAATGCGGCGGTAGGCTTGTAACCTGTCACGTATTGAATACTAAACACTGCAAAAATATGATGATGCGTTATGTCAAATACACCGTGAAATTTTAATGGTTGTTTTCCCGCAGCGAAATGTTTTGGTCTTGGTAATACAATCGTTGTTTAAACAAATTAAATATTAGAAACAAAAAATACAGATATGCCATTGTGAAAATTTAATTCGAAAGCGACCACGAACCAATAGTAATTCATCCCGATACCTACGCGAAGGCGGCCGGCGGCGCGTCCGATTCGAATAGTACCTACAAGTTACGTCTAATGTTACTATTGTTCCTCACGTTTTCGAGTTGATGAATATTTTTTAAATTATTTTAAAACAAAAACATCTTTATTTTTTTACTTCTACTCTATTTTTCGAAAGTACTCCTTAAGGCAAGTTGTTCTGCCGCGGGAAAACAACCATTACAATTTCACGGTGTATATTTTAACCCGACTGTGAAGCGAATAACTAAATAAATATAGTATTACAAATCTATTAACTTCGTCTGTGGGTTTTAAGTGACATAATTTTTCCCGTTTTTGCAACATTTTGCATTGATGCTTCGCTCCTATTGGTTGCAGCGTGATGCTATAAAGCTTAAAGTCTTCATTAATGAATGAACTATTTAACACAAAAATATTTTTTCAATTCGAACCAGTACTTCTTGAGATAAGCGCGTTCAACAAAATAAAAATAAATACAAAACGTTCTACATAAATAAAGTTATCAACTGATCCTATCAACAATTAATTACGAAAACAGAAATTTAAAACTAAAAAAATTGAATCATCTGTATCTAACTTTTGCTTACAATGCTGATTATGTCTGATTACACTCGCGCGCATGCAAACAACTGTGCACTCCTGTTGGCTCCCTCCCACAGCGCATGATGGGGCTACCGCTAACAAATGCGCGAGCGAGAGGGAGTGAACATGCAAGCAGATGCAGTAGGTATGTTGGGCATAAAATGGTTATTTTTACTTGTAATATACAATACGTTAGACCAGACGAATGTGAGTACCAAGACAAACCTTACAGGGTTTTATGGTACCAATATAATGTATACGGTAACGTCTGTAATGCTAACGAATAAAAAAAAATAAAAAAAAATAAACAAAAACAAACAAACTCTTCAGATTTATAATATTAGTATAGATTGGTGAACATTTCACAAACTAAGCAGAGTGAGAGGATATCTACCAAGCCTGGGAATTACAGTCCTGATCATGTTTTTGTAAAAATATCTTCCCACTGAGTTTTAGTTGACTTGGATCAATAATTCATGAATTTTATTAGCAAGCCCTCAAGTTAAATTGAGTTTTCTTGTCCTCTTATTACGTTTGCGAAATCACACCTTCTTTTGCGATTCCTCATAAACTGGTCACCGTCAAAACGATTGTGCAGGTTGTCTCAATAAACGTGCAATTTTAAATTTTGCAAAATATTTGTTGTTTTAAACCAGTGTAGTAAAAGAATTAAGGTGTATGACCTTTTTTGGTAACACGATATGTCGGTTTCCTCACGATGTTTTTCCTTACCGTTTAGGGGTACTCGTCCGGACAAAAATCTTTGGTGCACGACCAGATTCGAACCTAAGACCTTTGGACCTATACTCTCCCAAAGCCAAGTGGCCACTGCGAGATTTTATCCCTAAACTTGTCGGTTTGGTCATAGCTTTAGGTCTAGTTTCACCATGCTCTGTTAATTAAACCAACAACTTGTAAGCCTTTTAATCACCTGTTAAAGTTGTTTTGTGTTTCACTATGTCCTGACAAAGGATTATCTTCCGTAAAACGAAACGACATTAGATAACGAAACTTTAACCCTCTTGTTAATTTTGATGCCCGATCAGGTAATATTTTGTTTACAAATGTTTGGTGAAATTGGACCTTAGTCTTTAAGCTAGTATTATTTTAACCTATGACACACACCTTCGAATTTTTGGTCAGAAATTACAGTCAACTTTTTAATGAAATTGTCAAAAAAGCTTGGAATAAATCAGCTCCAACTCTGCTAGGTGTCCCTAACAATGTTAACAAGGAATGATCCTTGTTAACATTGCAAAATTAACATTGCAATTGCAATACAAAAAAAAGCGCTAGGGCCCAGCGAGTTTCTTGTCAGTTCTTCTCGAACTGGAGATAGGACTGGAATTGGCACCTAGACTCATCTAGTATGTAAGACGATTCAAAATGATCCCTGCGATATTACTGAATTAACAATTAATATTGTTATGATAAAGCTATATGACGGTGAATGTTTTCTTGGGAACTAGAGAAGGTATTGACAGGATTGAGGCATTAGCATGGTTTTTTTCTTAAAACTTTGAGTAAAACTTAAATTTATCCTTAAACTTTAATTTCCTAGCTCTTCTTCATAGATTGAATTTCGTAGCATCTCTTAAATGGGTTGTCGGCGTTTCGTGCACTCGACCCTAAAAAAAGTTATTTTGATATTCCATACATTGAAGGTCAGTTTGTACACTCCTTCTTTAAGGTTGAAATTGGCACAGAAAAATATACAGTTCTTGGCAAAAGTGTTACGTGTTTTTAATACAAACAACAATAATCATCATCATAATTTTCCTTCCCTTATCCCAGTGAGTGGGATCAGCACAAGATTTAAACAGTAAAACTTGTAAGCAAGATACTTAATTATTTATATACAAGGTGAGTTTTTGGTCAGTTTAAAGCCGGCGCCCACGCAATCTATATCTCTGTAACCCTACTTAAAAAAAATATGAATAATGAATCATTTTTTTTGTTATTATTAACATCACGAAACTAAATTCCTGATCATAACACTACTTACACAATTTACAATGTAAACCACTATCCTACACTTGAGTACATATTTCCATGTACCAGGAATGCATAAACCATGGAGAGGTTTTCGCGACTCGTGATCTTTCGACTCTGTGGATCTACAGTGAAATACCTCTCCATCGTTTCTGCTATCCTGGTACCTATCGACAAATTAAAATTTCTGATTTAAAATTAATGGTAAAGCAATGAGAACTGGCTTACTATCAAAAAAATAAATCTATATAATATTAAAGAAAGTCGTGTTAGTTACACTATTTATAACAAAAGTTGTGTATAATTTGTATTCATTTTGCTATTTACTGTATAGATTGCGAACGAGTGTTTTTATTGTGTTTCACAAGAGAACTACATCAATTTTAATACTTAGCCCCAAAAAAAACATTTGTAATACTTATCGTAATAAATATCCTGTTATTTTTTGTCAATACTAGTTTATTTCGCATAGAAAACACTTTTTACTCCGACTGTCCAGGTAGCCAGTGTACTAACTGCCCCAAAATGTTTGTAATTTGCATAACAAAAGAGTGTACCAACTGCTGACAACCCTCTTAAATATGTAAAAAAATATGTCAATTTGATAAATATTTAAGTTTTAGAGATATAATTTTTTTGCGATGCGTTCGACTGTCAACTTTGTCGCTCTTTTTTATATATTTTTTCTCGTGTTATTTTGAGTTTTATGGTTTTATTGAGTAATTTTGGTGGATCCTCTTCCTGCCCCTTTCCCACGTTATGTGGTCGGCAAACATGTGATCTTCTTCCATTTTCCTCTATCATTCATATCTCTATATGTAAAAGAAAATCTTTTTAGTTACACTGTTTATAACTAAAGAAACGGCTGACCAATTTGGCTGAAAATTGGTGGGAAGGCAGCTTAGAACCAGGAAACGGACATAGGTCAATTTTTTATCCCGTTGTTCTTCTTCTTCTTCAATTATGGCATCTGTCTCTTAGAGAACAATTTTGTGTCAAGTGTATTTATTTATAAGTATTGTCAACGCCACAGAGTCATAGTCAAGTTGTCAAGTCAATTTTAAACAAAAGATGGCTGTTTTGTTGAAAATTCTCGGGATTTCCTCCGATGGAATTTGAAGAGAACTATTCTCTCTAATTCACATACTTTACACTCGCGTCAAGAACCCGTACTTTATTGGCAAAATAACCACCAAAATTACGCAATAAAACTGAAAATAACACGAGAAAAAATATAAAAACCAGAGCGACGTAGTTTTCAGGCAAATGCACCGCAGAAAATCTTTATCCCGTTCGATCGCGTTCCCATGAATGTGACGTGATAAAAGTCAAAGAGAATACAAGTCACTATCTAAGGTGGTACGAAGTTCGTCGGGATATTTATAACATTGTTCAATTTTGAATATTAATCAAAAAGTTTATATTTTGATTCGCAAAGCAGAATTCAAATTCCAATTTGAATTAGCCAGACATTCGAATATTAAACATGAATATATCATATCTGAACCCGTAAGATTGAAAATGTAATATGTTCCGACTGCTTTCGAAAGTAAGGCTGGGTACACACGATTGATGGAAAATGAAAATAAATATGGATGTGAAAATATTTATGTATGCTTAAAGGCTCGACTACACCAAGAGTTAGAAGTGGAAGTATTTTTAGAAATCGTACTCTTGTTACATATTAATTGGATAATAATTCAACTATTGACTGTGAAAAGAAAGGAGGTCGATCAAGTTTCATACATGGTCCCAAATTAGGCCAAATTTCCGGACAACAACAATTTTTAAGGTTAAAAATATGATTCCAAATCTATTATCCAAATTTTGTTTTAAATAAACTGATGATGTACCGGTTGTATGCAGAAACTTGGTGCCCTGATGAAAAATAATCAGATTGATTTACCAAACATGGTTGAGACATGACACCATATTTTGTTGGCCGCCATTTTGGTATTTTAGCTCCAAAATGAAAGACCTCCTTAAAATTATATATAAAACTAGCTTCAGCACGCGGTATCGCCCGCGATGTACCTTAGTAAAAATATAGCCTATGTTCATCCTGAAAGTTCATTCTACATATAGGTGAAAGAATTTTTCAAATCGGTCCAGTAGTTTCAGAGCCTACTCAATGCAAACAAAAAAACAATCAAGTCTTTTATCTTTATAATAAGTATAGATAATGAAGGTTTTAATAATAATAATAATTCCACCCCAATGTGTCTCCACTTTACCATCTAAAGCAACCAGACGCTCATAATTCGAGAGCCGAGCTAAATCTCATCTCTAGCAAATCAAATATTTAGCTAAGTCGCATCACACGAGTGTAAACAGCTCTTTACTGTGGTTTCTGTGCACACACTCATCAGTGTGTTTGTAGCTTTAGAATCATTCGGGTACTGCTTCTTCTTCTTTTTATAGAGTTACTAATTTTTTTGAGCCAGTGTGGAGAAAGGATAATAGTCACGACACAATGATGACAGTTTCCTCACGATGTTTTCATTCACCATTTAAGAGCATCGGCATTGCGCAAATAAATTTTTCGATTATGATAATTTAACTAAGCATTTATTCAAAAACAATTTATATTGTAGGTACTTATCTGAAAAAACTTAAACCTAGAAACATAATATTCGTACAAAACTAGAAAAATAACAGTAATAATATAGCAGAAAAATTATAATACTCATGTTTGTCAAAAATGTATAATTATTATATTAAAGTGATTTATATTATTTTGTTTTAGTTTAAAGTCATTATCTTACCACAAGCTCTAACAAACCATCATGTTTCAGAACGTCACGTGAAGTAACACTACTTCAATACAATTTTATAGGCCATGGTACGAAATATCAAGGTTACATTACTTCGATATTGCCCGAATACCTTGAGGTAAGGTTCCAGGTTTGAGCCCACGACCTTTGGATCGTGAGACATGTTGCACCACCATACCACGAGTGCTCTGAAACAGAAAACTGCACAAAATTGGATTTCCTGTGACGGGCCTCAGATATAACCAACTTAACCCCCTCCCCCCTTTTAACCCCTCCCCCCCCCTTTCACCCCTCCTCCCCTTTGCACCGGGGATTAATTAACGAGACAGACAACCTGTGCTAAACTGTTTGAGGTAGATACGGCTACAGGTACCTGTGAAGCCTTTTACAAATCTATATATTCTTCGCTTATCTTCTCTTACCTATCTATCCATATTAATAATTTCGTCAAAGGGTACGGTAGACTCGATCGAAACCTTACCTAAATAATAAAAATTAAAAAAAATAAAGATTTCGAGTCGACAACATTATAATATTGTATCCCCAAATTCGGATTGTCGAGTATTTTGTTAAATGGTTTAATGGTTTTTCCAACGGTTCTGAGAGACAAATCGCAGTCGTCATATTGGCCACTAGGTATAGCGAAACGTCACTGACACCTCATAATTCGGCTCCTTTTTATCCCGGAAAAATGTACGGTTCCCGTGGGATATATTTGTTGTATGTACCACGCGGGCGAAGCCGTGGGCGGAAGCTAGTTCATATTATATATTTTATACCATTCCCCCTCTAAAAAGCTTATTTTTTTCACAGTGAATAAAAAGCATTTCTTTTTAATCTATATTTTTTTGCAATGCTATAATAACCTTGCGCAAAAAAAACTTTATGCAAAGAATATTCGCATACAAACTCCTTTTTCAAATAACTCCTCGAGCTTTGATTGGTTGACATTTTCGACAAGGAGTTTAGGATTTGAATAAAAACTGTTTTGTGTTCTTTGTTGTCATTAGAATTACGCTATTTTGAATGTAAGTATCTACTACTGCATGTTGTACGAACACGAAGTGTTACACAATAATTGATTGAAAATGCATTCAAGTGATAAAGAAGATGTGTTAACACCTGAGGTTATGAAAGAGAGGGCGGCCGATATAATAGAAAACTTGCTACCACAAAAATCACGCTTAAATCTTTCTTTTTCTCGGAGTCATGGTATAAAGTATCGTATGAAACTCGTGAATAAAACGGATTTAAAGCGAGGGCCATGAATCACTCGCTTTGCTCAGGATTCTAACACTTGAATCACTCGCTACGCTCGTGATTCAATAATTATGAATCACTCCCTGCGGTCGTGATTCAGTCGTTACAATCCTTCACTTGCTCGTGACTCATATATGGCCCTCGCTTTAAATCCGTCCTTTATTCACTAGTTGCATAATATACTAGTACCTGGGTGACCGAGCTTTGCTCGTTCTTTTGGGGTAAACGACGTTTTCTAAAAATGAAACCTAGCTAGATCGATTTATCACCCCCGAAACCCTCTGCATACTAAATTTCATGAAAATCGCTGGAGCCGTTTCCGAGATTCAGATTATATATATACAGTCGTGGTCAACTAATTAGGGACACTCTTTGGTTAAACCGAATTGTGAATTTATTTTTTATTTTCCAACGAGTCTAAACCATATTCCATATCTCTTACATGTAAGTATAATTAGTCATTTATGTGCCCGATTATACAAACAATAACAACTTCTTAAACATTAAACCTCTTTACAGTATAGCTGATAGATTATCGTAGTGCTATTTGTTCAAATAATGCTGGCTGGCCATTTAATTAGGGACACTGAGATATTGCGTTCTATTTTCAAAATTTGAATCTCAATACTTTTTTACTTCTTCTCTTATTGTTTCGTGGTAGTTTTGGCGGCAATCCCGATATTTATTTTAAGTTTTAAAAAATATTTTGAAGAAAAATGGGTAAAAATAAAAGTTGCGATCCAACACTACGAAAAATTATCATGAAGTTTGTTGTCGAGCATGGTTGGCCATACCGAAGGATAGCAGAACATTTAAATTGTTCAAAAACTATGGTATACAATGCAGTGCAACATGTCAGACGCAATAACACAGATTTAAATGTGCCCAGAACAAAAAGATCGAGAAAAACAACTCCGCAAGATGATAGAATGATAGCCAGGTTAGCTAAGAAAGATCCGTTTCTAGGCTCTATTTTAATTAAACACGAAGTGTTTGGGACAGACGAAAGAGCTGGTGTCTCAGCTAGGACCGTTCGACGACGTCTGGTAGAAGCAGGGTTGTTCGGAAGAGTGGCTCGCAAAGTACCGTTGTTGAAGAAAGAACATAGAAATGCTCGTTTGGCGTTTGCACGTAAATATGGACATTGGACCTACGCCCAATGGCAACATGTATTATTCTCTGACGAGACCAAGGTTAATTTGATTTCTTCAGATGGAAGGCAATACGTACGGCGTCCAGTAAAAGCGGAAATGAATCCGAAATTCACAAAAAAGCAGGTGAAACATGGCGGTGGAAACATTAAAATGTGGGGTTCATTTTCTGGACGTGGAGTGGGACCTGTGAGGAAAGTTCAGGGTAACTTAGACCAACATCAATACAAGGCAATATTGGAGGAAACGATGCTTCCCTATGCTGAGGAGCATCTCCCTATTATATGGACGTTTCAGCATGATAACGACCCAAAACATACCGCCCGTTCAGTCAAGTCGTTTCTTACCAGTCAGTCAGTATCGGTGCTAGATTGGCCAGCAAATAGCCCGGACCTTAACCCAATCGAGCACCTTTGGCACGAAATCAAGAAAAAAGTAGCCACTTATCGTACCACAACTTTAGATGAACTTAATGAAGCTTTTTGTGAGGCATGGGCAAACATTCCTGTCGAAACATGCCAGAAACTGATAATGTCTATGCCACATCGGTGTCAAGCGGTAATTACTAACAAAGGTTTTGCTACTGGGTACTGATTTTACACGTAATAAAATGGAGCTGTTAAAGATATTATAATACTGCAGATTATTAGTTTTGTTTAACTCTATTTTTCATTATAGTTTACTGTCCTTAATTAAATGTCCAGCTACAGAATTATACCTTAAAATTGAATACTGTTCAACCTTTGATATTAAATACTTTTTTCTATTTATTTATTCTTTTATTTACAGCCATTTAAAGCATAATAATCGGACCAAATTATGCAAATAATAGTTACTGAGAAATCAATAGGGTTTTATATTTGTATGTACATAACCGGTTATTGTTCTTCACTATCTTGCATGTCCCTAATTAGTTGACCACGACTGTATATAATACAAGAATATTATCCAATAAATAAAATTAAAGCGGAATAATGTATATGACAGTGGAAAAGAGACAGGTGTATAATTATAAAAAGAAAAAAAACGTCTGATTAATTCATAGGTTCATTACTAGCTTGCAACCAAACTTAAATTGGCTTCTCTTGTAGTTAGTGCCAATTTACATTCGTACCCAAGTAACGTATTCAGCAAGCTACTTTGAACCTTATTTATATGTTAATTAAGAGCTAAGATAATGTTATTTGGCGTAATTTAAGTGGTTCTTAGAAGATGATCATCAAGATTTATTATATTTTGATAAACGACAGTTTCGATTGTCCGAGGATTATACGTTGAGCCAAATATGAGCCAGATCTGGGGCCTTACCACGAATTCATAATACATTACCGAATTAGTATTACATTGTTATTTCGTACCATGACATAAGCAAATTGTATGGTAGTAGTGACGTTTCTATAATGGAATCGTTACGGAATCGTTCTGGAAGACTTCGTGGTAAGGCCCCTGGAGCCTTACCATAAACTCTTCGGGCAATGTCAAAGTAATATAACTTTGATATTGCCCAAACCATAATAACCTACTAATATTATAAACGTGAAAGTTTGTAAGAATGTATTGAATACATTTTTGACCAAAAAACCGAAACCATAATTTTTTCGGGATAAAAAGTAGCCTATGCACATTATAATCTATCTCTGTGCCAAATTTCACCCAGATCCGTTTAGCCGCTTCAGCGTGAAAAAGTATCAAACATCTGAGGTACGATTACTCTGATACAATCAGCACTTGTCAAAACTGGCTCAAATTGATTGAATAAACACTCTTATGTCATACCAAATCACTTGATTACAATGAAAACGTATTGACATTGATTGTATGAAAAGATCCATAATCGCCCCCAGATTTATTCATGCATACAAACTTTTAGGTTTATAAAATTAGTAAGATGTAATAATATAATAATAATATAATGATCACGGCTGTAATCCCCAGGCTAGATATCAGGAGGAGATATCTACCGAGATATCTCCTCAGATCTTTAGTTACTTAGATCTTTGAGGATATCTAAAGAGGGTAGTCAGAGGCAAGTCCAAAAATGTCATTTTTGGTACATGCCCACATTTTGCACAACAGTTAGTATTCCGTACGTGACAGGTTGCAAGCCCATCGCCGCTTATAAGAATACTAACCTATGACACATACCTTCGAATTTTTGGTTCTAGGGTATGCCGGTTTCCTCACGATGTTTTCCTTCACCGTTTAAGAGCACTGGCATTGCGCACATAAATTTTTCGAATAGAAAAACTCATTGGTGCACGACCAGGTTTGAACCCACGACCTTCGGATCGTGAGGCAGGGGTGCTACCGCTACACCACCAGCTTTCTTAGTAAGATGTAACATCGAAAATAAGCTTTTATACATATCCTACTTATTATAAACGCGAAAGTATGTAAGGGTGTGTGGATGTATGTATGAATGTTTGGATGTCTGTATGAATGTCTGGATGTCTGTATGAATGTTTGTTATTCTTTCACGCTGAAACGGCTGCACGGATCTGGATGAAATTTGGCACATATATAGATTGTAGTGTGGAAAAACACATAGGCTACTTTTTATCCCGGAAAAATTTACGGGTCCCGCGGGATAGATTTGTTTTTGTTTTTCCAAGATACCACGCGGGCGAAGCCGTGGGCGGAAGCTAGTTATTTATAAACGCGAAAGTTTGTAAGAATGTATGAATGTGTAATTGTTACTCTTTTACGCTGAAACGACTAAACGGATCTGGGTGAAATTTGGCACAAACATAGATTATAGTCTAGAATAGCATGTAGGCTATTTTTGATATTCCAGATTATAATCTATTTCTGTGCCAAATTTCATCCAGATCCGTTTAGCCGTTTCAGCGTGAAAGAGTATCAAAATCCATACATAATAATTTTTCACGTTTATAATATTAGTAGGATGTGATGATCACGACTCTGTAATCCCCGGGCTCGGTAGATATCTCCTCAGATCTTTAGTTACTTAGATCTTTGAGGATATCTAAAGAGGGTAGTCAGAGGCAAGTCCAAACATGACATTTGGTACATGCCCACATTTTGCACAGTAGTTAGTATTCCGTACGTGACAGGTTGCAAGCCCATCGCCGCTTATAAGAATACTAACCTATGACACATACCTTCGAATTTTTGGTTCTAGGGTATGCCGGTTTCCTCACGATGTTTTCCTTCACCGTTTAAGAGCACTGGCATTGCGCACATAAATTTTTCGAATGGAAAAACTCATTGGTGCACGACCAGGTTTGAACCCACGACCTTCGGATCGTGAGGCAGGGGTGCTACCACTACACCACCAGCACTCAGTAGGATGTAGCATCGAAAATAAGCTTTTATATAAATAATACTAACATGGCGACTGTAATATCCAATTGATAAACATTTCACATCCTTAGTTACTTAGATCTTTGAGGTATAAAGTCACGGCAGGCATTATAAACATATGCTCACGTATTCCGTACGTGTCAGGTTGCAAGCCTATCGTCGCTAATAGGAATACTCACTAACGACACACACCTTCGAATTTGCTGTGCCAATTTCCGTATTTTATTTTTGAGAGCAGGTGTACATAACAGTTTTAAAGCCAAAGTCAGAGTCATTAGAATCACATCTTGTCAAAACAGAGTGGCTAGGAACTCTTGTTGAAATCAATTATAATGAATGTCTATCAGCTGTGATTACATAATTCTGATACTAACAAATAAAATCCCTAAGGCAATTAACAAATAATTTTATGGCATAATAAAATTCATAACCAGCAACCAAAAACTGTTAGCAACAATGTTTTGTCAGTATCAGAATTAGGTGATCGCATAACGGTTCCAGTGCCAATCAAACATGTGATTGAAATACTCGTACGTACCAAATTACCTGTTGCTAATAAAAACCGATTGTAATTGATTGTAACAAGAGTTTCGTATCACACTGACAACACGATTTTACGATCGAAAGACGGATAAAACCTGTAATCTTTTTAAATTAAATGAAGCTAATTCCGCCATCGAACACCCTCTGGGTTTCACGAGGCGATAATTTTGGAATTTAAATCGAGAAGTAGTTATAAATGTCCCCTAAATTCATAACTCAATCACCGGTCTCCAAAACGTGATTGGTCACGTGTTCTTGGGGAGCGGATTCGGCCATAAGCAGAGCGGGTGATGGAAAAGATAAGGAGTAATATCTAACTAGCTACCGCTCGCGGCATCACCCGCGAAGTACCTTGAAAAACAAAAACAAATCTATCCTGCGGTAACCGTACATTTTTCGGGTTTTTTGCCAAATTTCATCCAGATCCGTTCAGCCGTTTCAGCGTGAAAGAGTAACAAACATACAAACATACATCCATACATTCTTACAAACTTTCGCGTTTATAATATTAGTAGGACTAGTAAGATGATGCCTTCTCAACAATCATCAAATCATCCCGAGATACCTAAAAGAAGTCACGGTACTATTAGCTGTTGTCTATATGGCACAATAAGTGTTCTTTTATTTTAAAAAAATCATTGAAATGCGGTCGCTAGAAAAGGCTTTTTATTTATATCTTGGTATTAATCCTTATCAAAATTAGGTTTGCGTGGTATGGGCATGTTATGAGGGACGAAAGTCTTGTGACGAGGAGAGTGTTAGGTATGAATGTGGATGGATACAGGGGTAGAGGTAGGCCAAAGAAAAGATGGATGGACTTTGTGAAAGATTGTATGTGTAAGAAAAAATTTAGTACTTACTAAGATGACGGATGATAGAGGGAAATGGAAGAAGATCACAATAATTATGTTGTGCCACATAACGTAAAAGGCAGGAAGACGATGAGTGATTCTTTAAGTATTTTTTTGTTTTTAAAAATAATTATAATAGTGCATAAATTTACATAGAAAATTAATTGATAATACACCAATAGCAAGCATATTATTTTAAAGAAAACATAGTTCAAGTTATTGATCGCAGGCTAATAATATAATGGTAAAATAATTTCAAATTTTTTAAAATCTTTTTTAAACCACACTGCTTTAGTGCGATTACGGAACTCTGATACAATCAACATATGTCAGATGTCAATCAAATTGATTGAATAAACACTCTTATGTAATACCAAATCACTTGATTACAATGAAAATGTATTGACATTGATTGTAAGCAAAGATCCATAATCGTCCCACTGGTGTACTATACAGTTTCCGGTTTGTTAGGACTGATATTCATTATATACCTAGTACTAATCTCGTTTTGAACAAATTCAATGATCATCTTTTCCCAAAATGACTGATTTTCTTAACGCCTTTGTTCATGATGTTGTAAATTCGTGCACGTACATATTTAGATTTGAAAACTCTATTCATTTTGATGATACTAAAAATTTTTCACACACACGAAAAGAGCCTCTGAATTACAGTTTACATTGTAATTCACGACACTGGTCCAAAAACACTAATAACACGTTAAGAAGATCAAACGCTAGTCTCTTACATGAATAGCAGCCTGAAAATTTGAAACTCCGAACATTGCTATCATTGCAGCCCAACCGCTCCACCGCAGACTCCCTCAGTTACCCTCAACCCACCGCAGAGGGAGGACGTGTCTCATTTCGTAATCGGAAAACTCACTGACAGTTTTTATCGGAGCGTAGTTTTGTTTTTAAAAAACTTTTTCGTTTTGTGGGCACGAGACGTAGCCGTGTTTTTGTGAAATGATGGAATTTGATATTGGTAAGTTTTGTTTTGTAGATTATTGTAGCCTTGATATAAAAGATTTTGTTTATCGAATAGTTATTGGTATTGATAAATAAAACACTCTGTTTATAAATATAATACACTTCATATAAAACAATGAAACCAGTTATTGTTGTTTTGATTAAGTATATACATAGTTACTATAATCTAGAGATAGATTGAAAATACTAAATGCATAATTTAATAGGAGTAGTTTTTTATCTTTCGAAAAACATTATGATTGTCACTTAAAAAACTTTGAAATACAATGTATACCTGGTAATAACAAAATTAAGGTGCAAATTTTGATAGAAAAGGTGCTTTTTTTGTGAAAATTTACAGTGAATTTACAGTGAAAATATAATGACGGTTGTAATCAATATATAATATTAAAAAAAAACTATACAGCATTGCGTATATTTTCAAACAAAATTTACTTATCTGGGGCGGTAGCTTAGTCCTTTTTTTAGATAAACCTGTAAGAAAAGAAACATAAACCTTTTTTGAATGTATGTTGATTTAAGAATGTGCAACAAATATTTGCAACTAAACATGTGTCCCGATACGGGAATCGAACCTTGCGAGCACTGACCCACTGCGTCGAGCTTATCAAATATGTGAATCCCA
The DNA here is from genome assembly GCA_963675405.1 of Cosmorhoe ocellata. Lineage (NCBI taxonomy): Eukaryota > Metazoa > Arthropoda > Insecta > Lepidoptera > Geometridae > Cosmorhoe > Cosmorhoe ocellata. The sequence continues at coordinate 5,733,462 of OY776268.1, forward strand.
CAGAAAGATAAGTACCAAATATTATTCGGTCCATATTAACGTAATGTTAAAGGGTTGGTACAGTCAGGTTCATAAATTAACAAATTGCGCTGTCAAAAGCTGCATAAATCTGTTGGGTTTCGGAATATATCATGTGGTTTGAAATCATGACCAAAATATATATATCTAGAGACTCATCTGCAAAAAGGATACGAGTTATTTATTAAAAGCTAATGTTTTAGCTTAAATTTATGTGCGGAATGCCAGTGCTTTTAAACGGTGAAGAAAAATATCGTGAAGAAACCGGGCATACCCTAGAGCTAAAAATTCGAAGGTGTGTGTCATAGGTTAGTATCTTACCCTTACTCTGGTCGAATCCACCCTAAATAATTTAGTCATCTATACTAATACTATAAAGAGGAAAGCTTTGTATTTTTGTATTGGTGTATTTTTGTATGTAACGAATAAACTCAAAAACTACTGGTCCGATTTCAAAAATTCTTTCACCGTTAGAATGCTACGTTATCCCTGAGTAACATAGGCTATATTTTATGTAGGTACCTCGCGAGCAAAGCCGCAAACGGAAGCTAGTAAAAAATAAAACAAAAATTTAAAACACTTATCTGTCTGAGTGTACAAAACCGATAGGGGTTAAAATCTTAAATTATAATCAGCTTATTATATTGCTGACTGTACCAAAGGGATGAGGGCGCTATCAACGCCAGCGAACTCTTATCAAGATTGTTTTTGAAGGAAACGTGCGGAGAATAAGTTTAGGATGTGAAACATTTTACCATTTTGAAGTTCTGTTTTCATAGAGCTTTGGTGTTCTATCATATAAATAGCTGACCCGACAGCGCTGGTGGTGTAGTGGTAGCACCCTTACCTCACGATCAGAAGGTCGTAGGTTCAAACCTGGTCGTACACTAATGATTTTTCCTTCACCTTTTCACGACATAACGCGTGAACGGTTGGACAAATTTCGATGATTCATTTTTTGTTTTTGTAAGAAAGTTCTTGAGAAAGATCGATCAGAAATATCAATTTGCAGTGTTTTCTGTAGGTATATAATGTAATAACAATTTATCTATCTAAATATATGTAAGTCAAAGGTGACTGACTGACTGACTGACTGACATAGTGATCTATCAACGCACAGCCCAAACCACTGGACGGATCGGGCTGAAATTTGGCATGTAGGTAGATGTTATGACGTAGGCATCCGCTAAGAAAGGATTTTGATTAATTATACCCCCAAGGGGATAAAATAGGGGATGAAAGTTTGTATGAAAAGTCACGATAATCGACATTCACGCGGGCGAAGCTGCGGGCATCAGCTAGTGTGCATATAAATTGCGTTATAGGTGTTGTGCCCCACACACTGAAGACCCGTTGTGCCCCACATAGTGTCCTGACGATGTGCCTCGGTTTGTGTTCTAAAGACATGATTCGAGAAGATAATATTAATGTAGTCTGGGCCCCGGAAGGGTTTCCCGCAAGTGTAACTACCTACTAAAGGCATTAAAGTAGAAAAAAGAGTAATAAGTAACTAACTATAGAACGAAAGAAACCTCTCTTGACTGCGGTTAGTTCGGCTATGCTCGGATTCTAAAATACTTGAGATATTATAAACAAAGTCTATTTTCAAAACAAGTCTCAATTTTAAATTGGACTCACAGATCTACTTGCAATAATAATAACGTTTTAAAAACTATAAAAAAAAACTACTTCAATGTTGTTACATTATAAACCAAACTACTGTACCGATTTTGATGAAACTTCTATGTGAACAATTGGAAAGTATATCCTTTCGCACAAAAACAATAATTCTTTCAAATCAGTCCATAAATGGTGGAGATATGAGTTAATCGTCAAACATGACGTTTCTGAAACTTCATGGTTTGTAAAAGCTTGTGGTAAAGCCTTGCTGAAAAAAAATTGTGGATTATATTAATTTGTTTTTACTTATAACAAAACAAGTAGGTAATATATTATTGCGATTGAGGTTGTAAGACATTCAAGATATATTTGAAGTTGGTTTGAGAACTCTTTGTAGAAAAACATTCGGCATTTTTTAATTGACACGTCAACAAGAAACAATGAACACTGCAAGTTCATGCTCTGTAGCTTGTTCATAGCTTGTTCGTAGCTTGCTCATACTACTCTGAGGGCGGAAGCGCTAAAAGATATTATTCATGAAGGAAATTCGACTTCCTTGCTGTAATAAGAAATTATTAAGTTGCCAACTTTGTTACTTTACAATTTTATTGTTATTGGTTTGTTTTTTCAAAATGATATTTTCCATGATTTGTGTTGTGAGTTTTATTTTTCCCGATTTTTCGGCAGAATTGCATGCGCCATGATAACGAGATAAACTAAATATATTATATAGGAATATAGGGAAGAATTGGCAGAGTAATGGCGTAACAAAAATAGAAAAAAAAAGAAAAAAAAACAGACTTACCTACAATGAAAACCTCCTCCTTTTAAAGTACCATTTCCTGAAAAATCTAATTTGGGACACTCTGAAGTGTGACCTACCAAAAATAAAAAGAATCATCATATATGCTTATATAATCTGAATCTCGAAAACGGCTCCAACGACTTTCATGGAATTTAGTGTGCAGAGGGTTTCGGGGACGATAAATCGATCTAGCTAGGTTTTCTTTTTTACAAAACATCGTTTTATACGTGTTTTTAGGCAATAAAAAACTGCATCTTTTTTACCGACACAGCAACACTAAAGCTACTTGACAATAGATGGCGTTGTTGGATAAATACACAGAGATATAAATATACTTCGATTCGAGATTCGAAAGCAGTCACAGACTTCCACCAGGGATGAACAAAGAAACACTTTGTGCTACCGTGACGAAGGTTCTGGCCCTAAGTCATGAATCATACTCCTTCCCACCCTGACCGATAATTTCCCCTGGGGGTGTACTGACACCGTTTTAATGCTTATTAGATGCTTATATCCGGCTCTTTATCGGAAACCAGAATACCCTGGAACCAAAATCTTGCGACTGGCCTCACAGCTGAGTTGGTAGTAGCTCTGCCTTCTGCGCTGTAGGTTGTGGGTTCGATCCCCATCCAGGACAAACATTTGTGTGAACGCAGATGTTTGTTCTGTGTCTGGGTGTTATTACTTTATACCTTTAAATGAGCAATCAATCATCTATATATATAATCTGAATCTTGGAAACGGCTCCAACGATTTTCATGAAATTTAGTATGCAAAAGGTTTCGGGGGCGATAAATCGATCTAGCTAGGTTTCATTTTTAGAAAACGTCGTTTACCCCAAAAAAACGAGCTAAGCTCGGTCATCCAGGTACTGTATTCTATGTATGTATTTACAAAAAAAAATGTATATAATTAATCTATCAGAGTTCCCATTATATAAGTTTTGCTTAGTTTGGGGCTAGATGGCGTTGTGTGATATGTCCACCAATATTTATTTATTTATTTATTGATCTTGTCGTTTTCTTAAGAGGATTGTGAAGCTGTAAATTTCCATACAAAAAGCGATATCGTTTTGATCCCCATAAACTTATACCCTTGATTTTTAGTCATCATCATCATCCTATAGCAGTCCACTGCTGGACATAGGCCTCCCCTAATGAGCGCCATTGCGCCCTGTCTTCAGCTCGACGCATCCAGCCTCCGCCAGCAGCCTTTCGCAGATCGTCACTCCACCTAGCCGGAGGGCGTCCTACACTACGTTTGCCGAGCCGCGGTCTCCACTCGAGAACTCGTTTACCCCAACGGTTATCGGTTCTTCGACAGATATGGCCAGCCCACTGCCACTTCAGCTTGCTAATTCTCTGAGCTATGTCGATGGTTTTTAGTACTTATAGTTAAATCTAAATCTATTCGCGGACTTTTGAGATACCTACCGTTTGTTGTTAGCTCTATGTCCTTAACTAAATCTTGTTGAAAACTTGTTTCTGGTCCCACGCATGGCCTCACTTGGGATTACCTTAAAGTTTCGAAGACATGTTGCTCTCTGTAACATATCCATTTACTGACACGTGTGTTTTGTGCTTTTAGCATTAAGTTTCTGAGCTTTATGGCCAGTAGGTCTACCATGAGTTGTCACATTTAGATTAGCTGACGTTACTACAGTAGTAATAGTACGTTACTATGACATTTGTCAAAACTGTTACTCATGGTACCAAATTGTAAGCAAATTATGAGCGCAAACTACAGTCGCTGTAGTACGCTGTGACGTAGGATAGTTAGCTACGTGACGTTTTAGTTCCCAACTATCCGCTGGAGGCGCTCTAGGCAAGTTTTCATACATTTTTTTAACTACAGTCGCTAGCGTGTGTAGATTGTGAAAACTCATGGTAGACCTACAGAACGTCTGAGTAGTTGAATGTCTTATGCAAAAGGTCGGTGTAGCGAAACGTCTAGACGCAAAAATGCTAGTGAGACACGAGTGCATTGTGTCATTCTCAGCTTTATGATCGGAATGGCTTGTGCAAGAGATAATGTGGCAAAACGTCTGAAAATAATGAAGTCACAATTTACATCAAAAATCTCAAGACCTAACCTGGGGCCTTACTACGAATTCATAATACATTACCGAATTAGTATTACATTGTTATTTCGTACCATGACCTATGCAAATTGTATGGAAGAAGTGACGTTTCTATAATGGAATCGTTACGGAATCGTTCTGGAAGACTTCGTGGTGAGGCCCCTGAGCAACTTACAAACAATCATGTTTCAGAAACGTCACATTTAAAGCTTGAAGTAATACTACAATATATTTTTTATAAATCATGATACGAAATATTGAGGTTATCTTTGATATTGCTCAAAGAGGTTGTGGTAAGGTTAGAACCCCCGACCTTGGAATCGAAAGGTAGCGTTGCTACTAATAATATCCTATCCTACTAAATTATAAATGCGAATGTTTGGATGGACGGATGGATAGAGGTTTGCTCCTCAATCACGCTGAAACGGCTGAACGGATTTAGATGAAATTAAGTAAGGAGATAGATTATAGTTTGGAATAGAACATAAATTATGTTTTAACAAGGTACCACGCGGGCGAAGCCGCGGACAAAAGCTAGTGTTCAATAAAATATTTTTTTAGGAAAATCCTATTATGGACAATAAAATAAGGTTCTTTTTCAAATAAATAAAATACAGTTACATTTAGTATTTTTCGATCATTTTTCGAACCCAATTTCTTGGTTTGTCACCTGTCATATTTTGACGTAGGTGAAGACATCGCTTGTTAATTTCTGGTCAATGGTTTCTGGCAACGACATAGTTGGCTGGTTTACTGATCGTCTGAGAGTGAAGACGAGATTTTCTGCGGTGTATTTGCCTGACAACTACGTCGCTCTGGTTTTTATATGTTTTCTCGTGTTATTTTGAGTTTTATTGCGTAATTTTGGTGGTTATTTTGCCAATAAAGCCCGGGTTCTTGACGCGAGTGTAAAGTATGTGAATTAGAGTGAATAGTTCTCTTCAAATTCCATCGGAGGAAATCCCGAAAATTTTCAACAAAACAGCCATCTTTTGTTTAAAATTGACTTGACAACTTGACTATGACTCTGTGACGTTGACAATACTTATAAATAAATACACTTGACACTGGCAAAATTGTTCTCTAAGAGACAGATGCCATAATTGAAGATGAAGAAGAAGAAGAGAGTGAAGACGGTGACCGCGCTGATTGTCGCGAGTAAGAAGTAAGCAAGTAACTTGAAAATGTAGGTAATTAGTCAAATAATTTGATTTAAGGTGGATTTGATCAAACTATCCTCAGAATAAATCATAGATATTGAAGATTATACTGACATAATAAGTTGGCTCAACGAATCTAGGCATTCGTGAAGTTAGCCGCAAGAGCTGCGTAGTATCGTTTTTCGGGAGCAATTTGAGGGGGGGAAGGCACTGTACATGCGCAAACTCGCACCTGTGGCTAACTTCACGAATGCCTAGATTCGTTGAATGACCTATATTTACATTTGATATTACATTATTCTGAGAATAGTTATAGGTACCAAAAGTTAGTCAAATCTGTCTTTAAACTCTATAGGTTACAAAAGTGGGAAAAGTTTATCATTTTATGGCAATTTTATGGCATCTGTCAGATATTAGTTTTTCTCAGTGTCAAGTTTTTTTAAACATCACAGTGTCGCAGTCAATATGGAAGTCAACGATTTAAAAAAATGGCTGTTTCCTTAAAATCTATGAATTCATTTGAATATTCACTCAAATCTAAAACCATCTATTAATAATACACTCATATATAAATTACCTGCACTTGTGTTATAAAATCAAGTACCATTTATTAATTAAGACCGGCTTTTTCATGATATTTGATTTGTTTGATTGTCTCCGCCCCGAATAACTATTAAAACATTTTAAAATAAATCATATGCGGGCAAAGTTACGGGCAACACAGTATTACATAAAAATTAAAATAAAACTGCTATGAGTATATTGGTGGTAATTCTGTTGTTTTGCAAACTAACTTAAAAAATATTACAATAGGTGCGATCTTATTTGGCACACTATAAAGACCAAATCAGCAAAACATTTCTGAATGACAGTTGTAAAATAAGGTAAAAGTACAACGAAGGGTTAATAGTTGTTCCGGTTGATTAGACCTATCCAACGACATATATTTTATGTCTATTGGAGGGTGGTCCCAATCTGCCCATTGTTCTTTGTCTTTTTATTCTAATTTTAATTAATTTTCCACCATTTTCACGTAGCTTTAGTCAACACCAATTTACTCGTCTATCACACGTCAGTTTAGTCAGATTAAGGATTGTCATTTAAAATGTTTACGCTAATTTAGTATTTGGTGTGAACAATATAAGGTTGTGTATATTTCAGCAATTTTTTAGTTAGTCCGCGTAACAACAGAATCACCACCATTGCCTGTAAAAATGGCCAAAGTTTATCCCTACTGCCTTCACTGTGACATTCGTTAACATTAAAAGACATTTTCCTTGACAGTTTCCTGATAATTTTGTCAGTTTGAGGACATTACGTAGGCGGGTACCACTAAATACAGGGTGTCTCAATAAACGTGCAATTTATAATTTTGCAAATATCTTTTTTAAACCAGTGTGGTGAAAGGATTAAGGTACACGACTTGTTTTGGTACCACAATTTATGCTAGTTTCTTCACGATATTTTACTTCACTGTTAAGGAATGCTGGATTTACAATTTTGAAAATATTAAAAAAACCAGTGTGTTGAAAGGATTAAGGTACTTACATGATCTTTGTTGGTACCACAATATTCTGATTTCCTCACGATGTTTTCCTTCACCGTTTAAAACAAATATCTTTGGTGCACGACCAGATTCGAACCTAAGACCTATGGACCAGTGCTTTCACAAAGTCAAGTGCTCGATTTTATCTCTTTTCGGTCGGTTTGGTCGTAGCTTTAAAGCTAGTTTCATCATCCCCTGTTAATTAAAGTAACAGCTTGTTAGCCTTTTAATTGCCTGTTTCGTGTTCCACTATGTCCTCACTAAGGGTTATCTTCCGTAAAATGAAATAACGTAAATTAACATTCTTGTTAATTTTGATGCCAGATCAGGGGCCTCACCACGAATTCATAATCCATTACCGAATTAATATTACATTGATATTTCGTACCTTGACCTATGCCAATTGTATTGAAGTAGTGTTACTTAAGCTTCAAATGTGACGTTTCTAAAGCGGGATCGTCCAGTAGGTCTACCATGAGTTTTCACAATCTACACTCGCTAGCGACTGTAGTTAAAAAAATGTATGAAAACTTGCCTACAGCGCCTCTTGCGGATAGTTGGGTACTAAAACGTCACGTAGTTAACTGTCCTACGTCACAGCGTACTACAGCGACTGTAGTTTGCGCTCATAATTTGCTTACAATTTGGTACCATGAGTAACAGTTTTGACAAATGTCATAGTAACGTACTATTACTACTTTAGTAACGTTAGCCAATCTAAATGTGACAACTCATGGTAGACCTACTGGAAGACTTCGTGGTAAGGCCCCAGATAATGCTTTGTTAGTAAAAATTGTTGAAATTGGACCTTAACGACGAAGTATCACTTTCCAGCTTTGTCTTGAAAACAAGATTATTTCCATCTCAAAAATGAAATTCCAAATAACAAAATCATATTTCAAAAGTCGAGAATATAATAAATTATCAGCTGTCTAATTATTCGGGGCAAAACCTGATATTTCGGTATTAAAGCTACGACCAAACCAACTCAGAGCGCTGGTGGTGTAGTGGTAGCACCCCGGCCTCACGATCCGAAGGTCGTGGGTTCAAACCTGGTCGTGCACCAATGAGTTTTTCCATTCGAAAAATTTATGTGCGCAATGCCAGTGCTCTTAAACGGTGAAGGAAAACATCGTGAGGAAACCGGCATACCCTAGAACCAATAATTCGAAGGTGTGCGTCATAGGTTAGTATTCTTATAAGCGGCGATGGGCTTGCAACCTGTAACGTACGGAATACTAACTACTGTGCAAAATGTGGGCATGTACCAAATGTCATGTTTGGACTTGCCTCTGACTACCCCCTTTAGATATACTCAAAAGATTTAAGTAACCAAAGATCTGAGGAGATATCTACCGAGCCCGGGGATTACAGTGATTGTGAGATGATATGAATGTAAGAGGAGTAGACTCAGAGTTGACGAATGATAGGAGTGAGTGGGAGAAAACATGTTGTGCCGACCCCACGCGTGGGATAAGGACAGGAGAACGATGATGATTAGTATGAAATACGTGACAGGTTGCAAGCCCATCGCCGCTTATAAGAATACTAACCTATGACACACACCTTCGAAGTTTTGGTATTAAGGTATGCCGAATTGCCGAATACTAACCTATGACACACACCTTCGAATTTTTGGTATTCAGGTATGCCGGTTTCCTAAGTTAAAAGCGTCGGTTGAAACGTTGCTTAATATAGAGATCGGGATGAAATCGATATTGTACCTAATTAGTATTTTGGCCAAGGCATTAAATCAAAGCTTGAGTTTAATAATTTTGCCCTAACTTATTGCGGAGGCCAAATTCCTTCATAAATAAAAATTAGATTTGCAAAATTGGGTATAGTATTTCGCAACGACTGATGACGAATAGCTGTTTCTTCTTCTTCTTCTTCTTCTTCTTCAATTATGGCATCTGTCTCTTAGAGAACAATTTTGCCAGTGTCAAGTGTATTTATTTATAAGTATTGTCAACGTCACAGAGTCATAGTCAAGTTGTCAAGTGAATTTTAAACAAAAGATGGCTGTTTTGTTCCAAATTCTCGGTATTTCCTCCGATGGAATTTGAAGGGAACTATTCACTTTAATTCACATATTTTACACTCGCGTCAAGAACCCGGGCTTTATTGGCAAAATAACCACCAAAATTACGCAATAAAACTCAAAATAACACGAGAAAAAATATAAAAACCAGAGCGACGTAGTTGTCAGTCAAATGCACCGCAGAAAATCTAGCTGTTTCTTGAAAATCGTTACCGTCATATGATTGTCATAACACATCTATCTATACACTAGGCTTCCGCCCACGGCTTCGCCCGCGTGGTACCTTGAAAAACAAAACAAATCTATCCCACGGGAATGGTACATTTTTCCGGGATAAAATGTAGCCTATGTGCTATTGCTAAAATAATCTATCTCTGTGCCAAATTTAATTTAGATCCGTTCAGCCGTTTCAGCGTGAAAGACAAACATCCATACATACAAACTTTCACATTTATAATGTTAGAAAGTTTTAAAGTTTTTAGGTTTCAACTTCAATAAGTAATGAATTCATTCATTTCTTTAATCATTCGTTCATTTGTACTTTCATTCATTCATTCATTTCATCTATCATTCATTCAGCCTGGTGGTAAATCCGCTGGAGAGAGAGTGAGAGCTACGTGCGGAAACGAGTTAACAAATATACAGTCTGTAGCATTTGTCCAATCAGAAAATCCTTTACAAAATTGCACCGTTTTGGACAAACCCGTTTCATCGTATCACGTTTTTACAACGTCACCGCGCTCACCACACGTTTCTTTATCGTTATAGCCCTAAACAGAAAACGTTCAGTAAACATGGTAATAAAAGAAGCCTGTATAGCCAGTGGTGAACAGCTAACTTACTTTATAGCGTGAGATTTGAAATTTTTTTAAGTGCTGAAAATTGCGTATAAATATTGTGAGTGATAGTGAAACCGAACACGCAAATTTTGACCTAATAAAACCTTGTATATCCTTTTCAATGTTTTTAACCTAAATTTCAAATTCAAAAATTCATTCATTTATTCCTTCATTCATTCAGTCATCAATTCCTTGATTCCTTCATTCATTTGTTCGTCGTTCGTTTGTTTCTTCATTCATTAATTCCTTCGTTCACCCTGTTATACCTTGTTTTTACTTACTTATTTTACAGTATTTATAAGCTTCGCTGTATAACGTGTAGTGAACTAGCCGTTCTTAGTTTACCTGCCCGTTTTGCGGAAGCGATCGGCCTATGAATAAATTTACACAGGTTTTTCTTTGAGTAATGGAATTGGAATTGGCAGTAAATATAGTAAATATATAAAACATTTTAGACTTGTTTTCCGTTTTTATTGATAAATAAATTTTGGCATAAATAAGATGTTTTAAATAACCGTAGTCTAAGTTTTTCGTAAGTACTTGAAACAAGATGGCGCTATATGAAATTTTCATATTTTTTTAAGTGCATGAAAAGAGTCTATCAGGACTTATCCTTTCGCCACACTGGTTTGTGAGAACTAATGACAAAGAAACAAAATAAGAATATAGAACAATCAACATTTTTATGTTACAAAAAAGTTTCAGTATTAAAATAAATGAACCAGTGTTCAGTAAATAATGAGGACTAACTCTCATGACGTTTTACATTGCGAATATTCAATAATAATGACTTTGGGAGCGCTGGTGGTGTAGTGGTAGCACCCCTGCCTCACGATCCATAGGTCGTGGGTTCAAAAAATGTACAAAAAATGTTCGAAAAATGTATGTGCGCAATGCCAGTGCTCTTAGACGGTGAAGGAAAACATCGCGAGGAAACCGGCATACCCTAGAACCAGAAATTCGAAGGTATGTGTCATAGCTTAGTATTCTTATAAGCGGCGATGGGCTTGCAACCTGTCACGTACGGAATACTAACTACTGTGCAAAATGTGGGCATGTACCAAATGTCATGTTTGGACTTGTCTCTGACTACCCCCTTTAAATATCCTCAAAGATCTAAGTAACTAAAGATCTGAGGAGATATCTACCAAGCCCGGGGATTACAGTCGTGATCATATTAATGACTTTGTGCTCTGAAAACTAGCAGTCATTTTAAATTAAGGACGTTTTGCTGTCAGAGCATTTTATATTACAGTCGATGTGCAACCAAGAACATTTAGCTTCCAAAACCTCCTGATCCGAAATGTGAAAACAGACATTTTCAAAATCAATTCCTTTTTTAGGTGTTTTTGGAAAGCCCAGAATACAATCAATTTCCGTGAAGCCTCGAAACATTGACGTATTCAGGCCATGCGATGTCCCTGAGAGTAGTAAAAGCTAGCTATAGTTTTAATTTCTAGTTATTGAATCCATTCATTAATAATATTATAAAAAAAAAATATCTCCTCAAATCTCTAGTTACTTAGATATCTAAAGAGGGTAGTCAGAGGCACGACCAAACATGATATTTGCCACATGCCCAGTTAGTTGGTTAGTATTTTGTACGTAACAGGTTGCAAGCCCATCGCCGCTTATAAGAATACTAACCTATGACATACATCTTCAAATTTTTGGTAAGCAAATTTTTTTGAGTGAAAAATCTCATTGGTGCACGATCAATTTGAACCCACGACCTTCGAAACGTGAGGCAGGGGTTCTACCAGCAAACCACTAGAGCTCACTATTTAATATTACAATAAGTTCAGTACTTATTCGTTTTTTTTTCAATATTTGTACAAAATTTGGTAATAATATTATACTCGTATATCGTATATCCTACAAATAAGTAGGTATTCTGTATTGGCTGAACGAATTTGAGTGAAATTGCACCTAGATTCACCTAGCGCGTAAATTGATGCATGATTCAAACATATCCTTGTGATTCTATTCAATAAATCTTTTTAAATTTCAACTCGAAAGAACTAGTAACATGATAGATTCCGTTTTATATTTTTTTAAATATTTGAACTCGAAAGAACTAGTGAAATGATAGGAAGAAAGCTCTGTTCATTATTGTTACTCCGAAACACCACGCCGTAGGAAGTGAAAACATTTTGATTAAAACGTCATTCGATGCCTTATTTCGGTTCAGAAAAGTCGAGTATGGGGACGTGCCTCTGACTACCTCCAGACATCATCGAAATAATCTTAATCCTGGAGATTTGAGATGTCTATCAATGAAAATACTTCATGATTTTTTCTACGGATACAATTTTTCCTTGCCTTGGCTTGCAACCTGTCACGTACGAAATACTAACTACTGTGCAAAATGTGGGCAGTACCAAATGTCGTGTTTGGACGTGCCTCTGACTACCCTCTTTAGATATCCTCAAAGATCTAAGTAACTAAAAATCTGAGGAGATATCTACCGAACCCGGGGATTATAGTCGTGATCATTATATTTTATTTTATTTTAAGAAAAATAATAATTTGGTAACCCTAAACTTTATCCTAAGGTTGGCCTAAACAGCTTTCATAATCACCTTTATTCACAGCCCTTCAGGCCATGTCATAAATAGCAATATCTTCCTATACAAGTATCTATACAATTATAAATCTGTACAGCGCAAAATCCTTTGATCGCCCGCCGGATATTTTATACTATTTATACCTGACCCATAAAATAATAAGTAAACAGATGTGAAACTTGCTGATTTACCTTGTAGATGCCGCTAGCATTTTCTGACGCCCAATCACTCACCTGGGGCCAAACCACGAAGTCTTCCAGAACGATTCCGTAACGATTTCGTTCTAGAAACGTCATGAAGTAACACTATTTCAATAAAATTTGCATAGGTCATGGTACGAAATAACAATGTAATACTAACTCGGTAATGTATTATGCATTCGTGGTGAGGCCCCTGGTACAGCCCTGTCCTTAACCCAGTTCCAAATTTAAATGAATACAGAATAGAAATAGACTAAAATATGGTTTATTTGAAAACAGAAAATAACTACAATATAAATAATGTATTTTATATAATCGTGTACATAATATATTTTTATCTGTAAATAAAATAATATTAATTAAATTATAATAATAAAAAACATGATCACGACTGTAATCCCCAGGCTCGGTAGATATCTCATCAGACCTCAAGTGATTTAGATCTTTAGGATATCCAGAGAAGGTAGTCAGAGGAATGTCCGAACATGACATTTGGTACATATGCCCACATTTTGCACAGTAGTTAGGTTGCAAGCCCACCGCCGCGACACAATAAACAAATGACGAGAAAATATTAAAATTGTACACAAAAATTCACCAATCGCTAAGTATTATTTTTTACAAAGTGCAATTTTTTTATCCGTTACGTTGATCCATATTAGTTTTACTTATTAGACAGCTAGATGGCGCTGTGTTAACTTAATACTGACCATCAAATTTAAATTTCACATCTATATAGTAGCTATAGCTTTGAATATACCTACATTTTGTTTAAAGCTCTATTGTTTTAAAAACTGATAAAAACATTATTTAGAGGAAAATTTATATTTAGATACTCTGAAAAAAAAAAAAAATTTTACCTCTAATAGAATTTCGTAAACAAGCAATTAGAAAAAACTCAAGACTGTTTTTACAAAGGAATTTTTGTTTTTTTATTAGCTTCCGCCCACGACTTTGCCCGCGTGGTACCTTGAAAAACAAAAACAAATTTATTCCACGGGAACCGTACATTTTTTCGGAATAAAAAGTAGCCTATGTGCTATTCCAGACTATAATCAATATCTGTGCCACATTTCATCCAGATCCGTTCAGCCGTTTCAGCGTGAAAGAATAAAAAACATACATACATACATTTACACATTCTTACAAACTTTTGCGTTTATAATATTAGTAGGATAATTAGTTTACTACAATTTGGATAATAGGTAAGATACCTACCTACTTAAATTATCCGCCATTGAGATAGGTACCGATCTTGATAAGATTCATACCACATGGTAGGTACCTAATACATTTCACCAATACAAACAAACTAGTACCTATTGTACCTATATATAAAGCTTCTCACAGCCGCCATATTGAATTTTTGGACATTTTTCGTTTTTCGGGAGCAATTGGAAATATGAGGAAAGGGGGAAGGAACTGTACATGCGCAAACTCGCACCTGTGGCTAACTTCACGAATGCCTAGATCCGTTGGATGACCTGTACATTAGTACACCCCAAACACATTACACTCCTTCGTTTCGCAGTCGGGTAAAACAAACATGATCATGACTATAATCCCCAAGCTTGGCAGATATTTCAGATCTCTTGTTATTCCGAACGTTATATTCTGCACAGCCCACATTTTGTACGGTATTTATTCGTACATGACAGGTTGCAAGCCCAACACTGCTTGTAGGAACACTAACAAACACCTAGAAATCTTTGATTCTAGATTATTATAGTCTCTTCACGAATTTTCCACACATTTTTTAGAAAAATAATAGTTTTGTTTTATATTGTTTCAGGAATAGCAGAATGAACATTATATGGAATTTTTTCACAGTATTTGCAGCTATAAATATATGTAAGTTATATATTAACATCTAGAATATTTTTAGCATTGTAATGCATAAGATATTTTTTTGTTTTCATAATTATATTCCTTCTCAGTATCTATCCATAGAAAAAACATGGTACCTTCGGAATCGACTAAGCTGCAGGTTTTATCACGATATTTTTTAAAATGACTTTAAATGGTGAAGGAAAACCTCGTGAACGGCATACTGTTCTATGATATAATCTACACTAATATTATAATTAGGAAAGTTTTGTTTGTTTGAATTTAATATTCCGAAATATGCCTATACATGGAATATACGAATATGGCTCCAAAACAACTGGATCGATTTAAAAAAACCTTCAACAATGTGTAGAATGAACTTTCAGGATGAACATTGGTTATATTTTATGTAGGTACTCCGCGGGCAAAGCCACAGGAGGAAGCTAGTCATGATATAAATACATATTTTCAAACCAACTGTCTTTCAAGACTGAAAATAGCATTAAGAGACAATACAAAACCAACAGAAGGTATCAGTTGCGAACAAAGACTCACTCATTAACTCGAAACACAAAAGAGGGTCACGAAAATCCGAAATATCTTTAGAATTTCCAGAATTCATTGTCGCAATTCCCTCATCATTACAAACGTAATGAATGCGACGCGTGAAACTAGCAGGGTGAACGAGTGAATGGATCTTTGACTGAAAGTGTGTAATACTGACTGAATGAACGAGTGAACTGTGGACAACGTGGAACTGATTGTATGAATGTTTAAGTGAAAAATCGAGCTAGTTACTAGCACAAACACATATTATTTTATTTTATATATTTTATTTGTGTTTTAATAAATGATTACTATGGATTTAAATTGTCAGAAATAAAGTTTTATTATTATTTATTCAACTCTGTAGATACATAATGAACGTGTCTGTAACTCGATCAACATTTCACTTTATATTTGACACAAATGTTGTTAATTTTGCTTCGTACAAAATCAAACGAAATGACAAAAGAAAAGTACAAAATCTGTTCTAACCCAGTCCACAATGAAAGATTTGGATGAACGAACAAGTGAATGGTTTTATACTCATTCACTCACACACTAGCGTGGTACGTGAGTTTATTTATGCAAACGCTTTGTTATTTTTATACGCTCCGGTGTCGACTGTTTCAATACCACAGTAGTTTTAAACTGTTATGTTGCTGGGAAATTGAAATTTGGCAACATTGTTCGGGAAAAGGAAGCAAGGTTTGGGATTTCAAAAATTTGACGACCTTTTGCTAGAATGTAAATAAAATACTTTGTTGAAATTGCCGTTTTCGTGGTAAGGTGTTTACTACTAAAATATTTTGCTATCCTATTAATATTAAAACCAGTAAATACGAAATTTTTGGTATCCCTGAGAAATTTAAAAAGCCTGAATTTGATACATTTTATCATACCTTTTTTTTGTTGGCTTAGCTTTAGCTTTTTAGGTCCAAAATGAAACATCTTTTGTAAATATCGAAAAAAATTGTAGCAGCAATGCAAGTAGTCAAATTAAGGTATACTTACACAAAAAATATTTAAGCCACAGGCATATAAGCCACAAAATATCCTAATTATATTTAATAGAAGGTTGTGTTCTTGTAAAGAGCCCCAGGATATACGCCATCTTAGTTATACTGAGCTAGAGCAAAATTTGCTTGTTACTTGTAACTTTGAAAATAGCTTCATACAGGCGCCATATTGGATTTTTTGTATTTTTGTATAGTCTGTGTCACTTTTGTGATCCAGACGAATACAATGAGACCTCATTTATTAAAATCTGTCTTGCCGTTTGGGTTCAAGCTTTAAGCTTTTAGTTTTTTTAAAGCTCCTTTTTCGCTTCGGGTAAAAACTTGTTTTACAATGGTCCAAATAGTTCTAAGAGCACTGGTTGTGTAGTGGTAGAATCCATGCCTCACGATCCGAAGGTCGTGGGTTAAAACCTGGTAGTGCACCAATGAGTTTTTTCATTCGAAAAATGTATGTCCGCAATGCCAGTGCTCTTAAACGGTGAAGGAAACATCGTGAGGAAACCGGTATACCCTAATACCAAAAATTCAAAGGTGTGTGTCATAGGTTAGTATGCTTATAAGCGGCGATGGGCTTGCAGCCTGTACGTACGGAATACTAACCACTATGCAAAATGTGGGCATGTGCAAATGTCATGTTTGTACGTGTCTCTGACCCTCTTTAGATATCATCAAAGATCTAAGAAACTAGAGATCTGAAGAGATATCTACCGAGCCTGGGGATTAAAATCGTGATCATATTTTTTTTCATGAAATTTGTAATAACATATACGATACTACACCCCAGTACTCAAATATTCCTCAATAGTCTTGAGTTTTTAGTACTTACATATTAAATCTTGCTCTCACGTTTTTTTAGGTTATGCAAAATCGTTTGATAAAATTCAAAAAATTTCAAATTCCTACCTACTTCATATAAATACTTATAAAAATAAAACGAAATCACTTAGCTTGTTTCTGTAAAAAGTAATATAATTCTGGGTATTTTATCTGTACTTTAACTAACTATCTAGTTAACTCTAGATCTATTCGCGGATATTTGAGATATCTAAAGTTCCTAACTAAATCTTGTTGAAAACACGTTTCTGTACGTCTACCATGAGTTGTCACATTTAGATCGGCTGATGTTACTACAGTAGTAATAGTACGTTACTATGACATCTGTCAAAGTTTGTTACTCATGGTACCAAATTCTAAGCAAATGAATGAAGCGCAAACTACAGTCGCTGTAGTACGCTGTGACGTAGGACAGTTAACTACGTGACGTTTTAGTACCCAACTATCCGCTAGAGGCGCTGTACAATTTTCCATATTTTTTTTAACTATAGTCACTAGCGAGTTTAGATTGTGAAAATGGTAGACCTACTGGTCCCACGCATTTACGTGTGATTATCGTGATCATATTTTTTATATAGTTTACCTACTATTCCATAAAAGTGAGAAAAACCACGCGTCCATTTATTCTCTGCTCGTATCAGGTATCTGAGTCCCGTAATTGGCAGCGTGCCTCACTTCATTAGCGACAATGTGGCTCAACTCAGAACAGTAGGGTAACTTTGCATCGGGGTAAAGTTACCCCACTTTAACACACGTAATAGAAATTAGACGTGTGTTCTAGTGAAACTTTCCGTGACTGCATTCGCGTTGTTATTTTGTTACTGTATTTCTGTTTTAACCCACATTTTCAACCTAAGAGCCTCTTTTCACTCTATTTTAAGGTTCCGTCCCAAAGAGTAAAACGAGACCTTATTAGTAACGGCCGGTTTTTATATTAAATCTATCTGTGGTTTTTGGATTTTGGATAGGTGTTTGACATTACTTCTATATAGGGTTTAAAATACATACATACATACATACATAAAATCACGCCTGTTTCCCAACGGGGTAGGCAGAGACCACGGATCTCCACTTGCTACGATCCTGACATACTTCTTTTGCTTCATTCACTCTCATTACATTCTTCATACATGCGCGTCGGTTAAGGGTACTCTGGACCTGGCCTTTCTCTAGTACGTCCCCAATTTGATCGAGGTACGTACGCCGTGGTCTTCCCCTTCCAACTTAATGTCAAATACCTATCCAAAATACAAAAACCGCAGATAGAATATAGAATACGACTGTAAGACTCCGCTGTCCGTTTGTCACCAGGCTGTATCTCATGAACCGTGATATTTAGTTGGATCTCCTGCGGTGCATTTGCCTGACAACTACGTCGCTCTGGTTTTTATATTATTTCTCGTGTTATTTTGAGTTTTATTGCGTAATTTTGGTGGTTATTTTGCCAATAAAGCCCGGGTTCTTGACGCGAGTGTAAAATATGTGAATTAAAGTGAATAGTTCTCTTCAAATTCCATCGGAGGAAATCCCGAGAATTTTCAACAAAACAGCCATCTTTTGTTTAAAATTGACTTGACAACTTGACTATGACTCTGTGACGTTGACAATACTTATAATTAAATACACTTGACACTGGCAAAATTTTTCTCTAAGAGACAGATGCCATAATTGAAGAAGAAGAAGAAGAAGATATTTAGTTGCAACAGAAATAGCAAGAGGCAACAGAAATACATTATCTGTGAATATTTTCACAGATAATGTATTTCTGTTGCCTCTATAACAACAAATACCAACTAAAAAACGGAAAAAAATCAATATTTAACGGGGCTTCCATACAACAAACTTGATTTTTTTTGTATTTTTTATAGATTACGGAACATACGAAACAAACGGAACGATACGGAAGAGTACGGAACATTCATCTATACATCCTCACAAACTTTCACGTAAATTACTAGGATTTATACAGCTAAATGGCATTTATTGTTTTTTTAGGAGTCAAAAATACATTATTAATTTTGATATTTTCATTATATAGAGAGGATAAAGGTACGAGTTGGCAACGGGCGACGTGAAGCAGTGGCGGACGACATGTCGCGGCGACACTACAGGTTTCTATGTATTTCTATGAAATTCCCTCCGTAGTTAGCGCCACGAAGCTAGCGACGCATTTCATAGAAGTTCATAGAAACCAGTAGTGTCGCCGCGACACGTCGTCCGCCGCCGCCTCATGTCGCCCGCTGCCAACTCGTACCCTAAGGCAGAAAGATGTTGATTTTCTTGATTTCCTTGATGTTTTTCTTCAACGTTCAAAAATATTGGCATAATTACGCCCATAATTTTGCAGAAAATATTCTAAACACGAGAATATTTATTTTCATGTTCAAAAATGGGATAACTTACCTCATTATTGTTGCCATGAACTGTGGTTACTCGATATTGGGATTTTACTTGATGAGAGAAGTTCAGGCCGGAAAGACTTTTAAGGCTTTATTAAATTTTAGGCGAAAATTTTCATGTTTTTGTGTAATGAATACCAAACCTGACCCGAAAAGTTAATTAGAACTTAATAAGTTTTCAGTAACGATGTACGTTATTTAGTTGAAATTGAGCAAAGATTTTTTTCAAAACACGAAAATTTGTGTAATTTTGTATCTATAGAACTCTCTAACGGCTGAACAGATTTAGATGAAAAAATACATAATATGTTTTTTTTCATCTAAATCTGTTAATCTAAATCTATTCTACTCAATCTGACATATTACCGTTATTTTAAAAACTTTTTGACCTTGATTTTAGAGCTCATCTTTCAAGATGATAGAGCAATAAAAGGTTTGGCAATTGGTTGATAATAAGTAATTTCTAGTAGTAAATTTAAAATTAACTAATATTTTACGAAATAACCAAAATAGTTTGTTGCGAACAATGTCGAAAGTGAGAACAATGAATGACGAAACCATTGAATAGAAAGGTCCGATCACGACTGTAATCCCCAGGCTCGGTAGATATCTCCTCAGATCTTTAGTTTCATCTATAAGTTACAATCTAGTAATCTACCTATATCTTCTATAAAAAAATAAAAATATAATTACGAGTAAGTATAATGAGGAAAGTTTTGTATATTAGTAGTTTTTTTGTAACGATAAAACTCAAAATCTACTGGTCCGATTTTAAAAATTCTTCTAACATTAGAATGCTAAATTGTCCCTGAGTAACATAGGCTATATTTTATGTAGGTACTTCGTGAGCAAAGCTGCTATCGGAAGCTAGTGTTTTATATCTTGGTATAAACTAGGTTTAATACCTAAGCCACCTAAACCTCATAGCAAGTTTTCAAATTAATATAAAAAACATCTCAATGAACTTCCTCTTTGCTGTCGAGTAAAATTCAGAGTCCATCTAACTTTAGCCACCGACCGCAGGGTAAAATGAACTCTAGCTACGTTAAAATAAGGCACTATAATTACTGTATTCCCGTAAGGCAAGCGAATGAATTCACCGAAATTTTCCTCCGGATGCCGCTATGAATGCCTTGATTTAAAATAGGGTTGTCAGTTGCAATTCGGAAATTGATCATGGATCTAGTTTCATAAAATGTTCAGACAACGTGGGTAATTTTTACCCGACTGCGAAAAGAGAGTAATGTTTTTGGGGTGTATGTAATGTATGTATAATTGCGAGTTCTATTGGCGATAGCCCAAACGGCTAAACGGATTTTGACAAATAAAATGTCGTTGGATTTGTCTGGACTAGAAGAGTGACAAAAGTTATTTAAAATGACAAAAAACCCAATATGACGACTGTTGCAAGTTATTTTCAGTTACTTTTAGTGGTGTTTTTTTAATTTTTGCTTTAAATTCTTGTTGGTGAACAATTATAACAATGGTAATAATATTATTTTTTTACAATGTGTTAAATCTGTAACAAATCAACATGTATTTTTACGAGTAAGTATATGAAACTAAACTTAAATCTTACCTAGTTTTTTTATTAAGCTCAAAGTCTGCCAATATACCTACTCGTAATAGCTTCGACTAAAAGAATATAAAACGTGCTTAAAAGCCTTCTAAAAGGACACAATTTTCGAACCTACAACGCCTAGCTAAGCCGGACGGTGGCAACCCTAATTGCAACAAAGGGGTGCTAACGAACGACCCACCCTGAAACTGGTGGAAACTGCAATTTTGGTAGAGATTTTTAAAAATTGCATAAATGCCAGGAATTTTGCACAAAGTCGGCTAATAGAGATCATTATGTCTATCCTACTAATATTATAAGCGCGAAAGTTTGTTAGAATGTGTGGATGATCTTTTATCTACTTATTTGTATTTTTTTCTGTTTTTAACTTTCTGTGTGTTGCAAATAAACATTTTTCTTTCTTTCTTTCTTTAGGTCTGGGTGTTTTCTATGTATAATAAAAAATATCTATCTATGTATATAATATGTATTAAATACATATATCAGTTATCTAGTACCCATAACACAAGCTTTGAGTAGCTTACTTTGGGACTAGATGATGCTGTGTGGATTGTCCAGCATTATTTATTTATTATTTATTTATTTATATTTCTTTCTTTCTTTCTTTCTTTATGTATGAATGTCAGGATGTCTGAATGTATGTTTGTTCCTCTTTCACGCTGAAACGGCTGAACGGATCAAAATGAAAGGCACAGAGATAGATTATAGTCTGGAATAGCACATAGGCTACATTTTTTCAGAAAAAATGTATGGTACCCGTTGAATAGATTTGTTTTCTTTTTCAAGGTACCACGCGGGCGAAGCCGCTGGAAGAAGCTAGTTATCTATATATTAATATAGAAATGAATCCCTATTTCCTTTGGTCAGGCATCACGCAAACGGCTGGACTAATTTCTCTAATTATGTTTTTGTTGTGTTTGTTATTGTAAGGTTCTTCTGAAATGTATCGTTTCTGAAACACGATGGTTTGTATGAGCTTGTGGTAAGGCTGGTTGCTTTAGTTTTCGCAGCACGTAGGGCGAATCAGGGAATATAGGTCACGGCTGCACAATATGGCCTAATGAACTCTAACTAGCCCTATTCAGCTGCGAGCGAACGCTTCAAATTGTATGAAAATATTCTTTTGAATTTTGATATTAAGCTTATTGATACAAGATTTTTACTTTCCATTTTTCTTCTTCTTCTTTGTTTATGGCATCTGTTTCTTTTGAGATTAATGCTGCCAGTGTCAAGTGCTTAAATTACTTTTGTCAATGCCACGAAGTCAGTCAAATTGTCAAGTCAATTTTAAACAAAAAATGGCTGTTTCGTTTATTTATTTCTTCAAATACATTTAATTTAGGGACTATAGGGTCAGTTGTAAATAATACTATAACAACCAAACCCATTTCGACAACTTTTCCAAAACGAACTTGCTTATTTTATATCGCGCTATATATATCGCTCTCGATATTCCAATATATCGAGCAAAATTGAATTTATGGCGAAACTTGGAATATGGGCCATATTGCAAGGCCACACAAAAGGCCTTAATGAACGCTAACTAGGAGTATTCATGTTCTGAAACCGGTCAGTTTGTAATAACCTTAATAGGAATAAAGCTATGTTCAAACCGACTCTAAATAAAAGTGCATGTGAAGTCAGATAATAATTTTAAAATTAGCGCACTTATTTATTTACACTGCGCCTTTTAATTTTGAATTTATTTCTTCTTCTTCTTTTTGACGTGTCACCAATTCTTTTTAACTAATGCGTGGTAATTATGGGCATGTATTGAGATGGAATAAATGGAATGTGACAAGGATAGAAAATGTAGATAGTTGTAGAGGAAGAGAGAAGTCAAATAATAGATGGATGGATTGTGTACAAGATGAAAAGAGAAAGAAAAATAAACGAGTGTGCTTTAGACTGCACGACTGAAGTAAAACTTCTTTAGCTCCTATTTATCTACATATATTTATATGTATGAAGGCCTGCACTGTGTCTTAGAAATACGAAACGTAACTGGCTATGAGAGAAAGAGAGAAGAAAATATGTGCTTGCACCCTCTCTCTTGCCCCTACAGTAATATACGAAACGTAACTCTCTCTTTTTATCTTCACTAACTTATATCAACTTTCGTTCGCCTTGCCCGATCACACTTTTCGTAACGCTCTCGTCACGCATTCACCAGATTACTCTCCAAGTCAAGCGTGCGTAAAAAAAATATACTTTCAAAAGTTATCTGATAGTTAATAGTGGGAAATTAAAGAAAACTTAATAAGAATAAGGAGAGTGTAAATAGGACAGTTGGAAGGGGAAGACCTCGGCGTACGTACCTCGATCAAATTGAGGACGTTTTAGAGAAAGGCCAGGTCAAGAGTACCCTAAACCGACGCGCATGTATGAAGAATGTAATGAGAGTGAATGAAACAAAAGAGGTACATATGTCAAGATCGTAGCAAGTGGAGATCCGTGGTCTCTGCCTATCCCGTCGGGAAACAGGCGTGAATGTATTCCTACTAATTATAAACGCGAAAGTTTGTAAGAATGTATGGATGTGTGGATGTATGGATGTATCTCGGAAAAATGTACTTCCCGTGGGATAGATTTGTTTTTGTTTTTCAATGTAACACGCGGGCAAAGCCGCGGGCTGAAGCTAGTATGTATATAAAAAAAATATGTACTGATCTCACTAACACGGGAAAGGCGTTGGAAAAACCTCCGTTGACGACTTCAGTGGCGCAGCGGGCGAGAGTCCGCCTGCGACGCAAGAGGTTGCGGGTTCGATTCCCGCCGCGGAACAAATTTGTGTACGATCTGCAGAAATTTGTTCCGTTGATCTGGGAGTTTTCTATGTATCATAAAAAAATATCTATCTATGTATATAATTGTATTAAATATATCAGTTATCTAGTACCCATAACACAAGCTTTGAGTAGCTTACTTTGGGGCTAGATGATGCTGTGTGGACTGTCCAGCATTATTTATCTATTTATTTATATTTATATTTAAAAGAACCAGTACGGGTGACACGACTGTAGAAGAGAGTTCATAAAAGCTACTAAATTACGTGTCTAAGAAGATTAGAGACAAAAACTCGGAAAATGTTATAAATCCCTTCCAAGGGCACTGACTGAAAACTTTGTAACAAGCTTAGGTTAAAATAGGAGTAGGTAAGTAAAAGCAAAAGTACAATCAGCTACAAAAGTACATTATATATAACTTTCCAAACTATATTTCTTAAATATACGCGATCTGAACACATTATTATTATAGTATTATTATCGGCTAGTTCACCAGTTTAAAGTCGCTCAGCGAGCTATGGAACGAGATATGCTCGGAGTTTCTCTGAAGGATCCGTAATGAGACTCTCCGACACAGAACTAAGGTTGTCGACATAGCTCAGAGAATTAGCAAGCTGAAGTGGCAGTGGGCTGGCCATATCTGTCGAAGAATCGATAACCGTTGGGGTAAACGAGTTCTCGAGTGGAGACCGCGGCTCGGCAAACGTAGTGTAGGACGCCCTCCAGCCAGGGGGAGGGACGATCTGCGAAAGGCTGCTGG
The DNA here is from genome assembly GCA_963675405.1 of Cosmorhoe ocellata. Classification (NCBI taxonomy): domain Eukaryota; kingdom Metazoa; phylum Arthropoda; class Insecta; order Lepidoptera; family Geometridae; genus Cosmorhoe; species Cosmorhoe ocellata. Next base: position 5,758,085 of record OY776268.1, read on the forward strand.
TGGAGGCTGGATGCGACGAGCTGAAGACAGGGCGCAATGGCGCTCATTAGGGGAGGCCTATGTCCAGCAGTGGACTGCTATAGGCTGATGATGATGATGATGATGATTATTAGTATTAACCGGGTATTTATCGAGTCATCCAGTCACTGCTAAAAATATAAACCCTCTGTTTTGAATTTGCCGTAGTCGGGTAATAAACAGATTGCATTCTAGAATTCATTTGTGTTTTTAAACTAAAATTAAAACAAAATGATATGTTATGTATTTTTTAAATCATTTTATCCCACTTCTGAGCCATGTTTTTTCCATTGTGTAACATTTATTTATATTTTTTATATTGTTTTATGTTCCATTGTTTAATATTTTTTAACACACCGGGCGCTTTTTTTGGTAGCTACCTACCTATATAATGTATCATCTTACTTCTGATGCTGACTGTACACAACTTGTCAGTAACCTCAAGCTGTCAACATTGTTACGGGGCGAGTGTAGCTAAAATGTTAACTTTTGGCTCAAGTTGGGGTCATTATACAACTTACAACTTTTGAGTTATATTTTTGCTACTTTGTAACACTGTAGCGATTACATTTTTCTAATTAAAATTATAAAATTACCATGACCTGATTAGCCGTTTGAAAATCATCAGCTCTTTTCTAGTTGATGAGGGGATCTGTACGTCTATCATGAGTTGTCACATTTAGATTGGCTGACGTTACTACAGTAGTAATAGTACTTTACTATGACATCTGTCAAAATTTACTCATGGTACCAAATTCTATGCAAATTATTGAAGCGCAAACTACAGTCGCTGTAGTACGCTGTGACGTAGGATAGTTACCTACGTGACGTTTTAGTACCCAACTAACTATCCGCTAGAGGCGCTGTACAAGTTTTAATACATTTTTTAACTACAGTCGCTAGCGAGTGTAGATTGTGGAAACTCATGGTAGACCTACTGACTACCTTCCATTATGTCCGATCGATGCGTGGTAAGTACCGTGTTACTTCAATGACATTAAAAGAACATGGTAAGGTAACCATGACTTTAAATGACATGTTAGGGTAATAGATGCAGGGGGTTTTTTAAATGTTTAATTTTGTATTATTTTTTAAATATTATCAATGTAGCAAAAGAGGTTTGTCAGGATCGTAGCAAGTGGTCTGCCTACACCGTCGGGAAACAGGCGTGATTTTATATCTTCAATGTACAAAATTTGACCTGTTACAGTTTTATTATATGTATAGATAGATAGATAGATTGATTCAAAAATGTACCTTCACGTAAGCATTGCAATGTACTTGTAGGTCTATTCATGAAATAGTAAACATGCATCAAACCTTTCTGGGATTTCCCCCGGGTCAGGATATAGCAATATTGTGATAGCAGGTAGGGGCTACGTTTATATAGGTCAAAGAACATGTTCACTAGTAAATTACTCACAGACCTAATACATGACCTATGATCAAAGATAATGGGCTCTTTAGTCGACTGCCCCGGAAAAAACTGGCCCTACGGGGCCAGTTGACCTAATGCATTTAATTTATTACTTTTTTTTTAGTCGACGGGGCCCATTACTAATATGAACAAAAAATCTATTGTCTTTTTCAAATTCATGTACAGATATGTACAAAACGTACTCAGAGAAAAAAAATGAAACACCATTTTTATAAATATGATACTTATGTTTATTGGGTTCTTTAGCTTAGAACTAGTCAAAATCAACAATATAGTATATATACAAAAGTTGAAACACTTTTCTTCTTGACTATTCTAATAATAAATTCTGTAAGTGGGGCCAGTTGACCAATTCAAAACATGCATTAGGTCAACTGAACTCGAGGGGCCAGTCGACTAAGCCAGATAATGTAGCATTCGAATATCGACAGGGAATTCATCATCTTCCTGCCCTTTTCCCACGTTATGTGATGTCAGCACAACATGTGATCTTCTATTTCCCTCTATCATTCGTCATCTCAGTACTCCTTTCTTACTCATATCATCGAATATCGATATGTAATTGAAAAATAAACTTGTGTTTATAGGAAAAATTAAAAAACCCGACTGAAAGTAATTGAAAATAGTTCCTTGCAGCCGCCATATTGGATATTTTGACATTTTGTATAGTCTATGTCACTCTTGCTTCTTTGCAGCTTCTTTATTGCTCTTGAGAGCGCTGGTGGTGTAGTGGTAGCACCCATGCCTCACGATCCGTAGGTCGTGGGTTCAAACCTGGTCGTGCACCAATGAGTTTTTCCATTCGAAAAATTTATGTGCGCAATGCCAGTGCTCTTAAACGGTGAAGGAAAACATCGTGAGGAAACCGGCATACCCTAGAACCAAAAATTCGGAGGTATGTGTCATAGGTTAGTATTCTTATATGCGGCGATGGGCTTGCAACCTGTCACGTACGGAATACTAACTACTGTGCAAAATGTGGGCATGTACCAAATGTCATGTTTGGACTTACCTCTGACTACCCCCTTTAGATATCCTCAAAGTTCTAAGTAACTAAAGATCTGAGGAGCTACCGAGCCCGGGGATTACAGTCGTGATCATATATATATATTTTTTTTTATGTCACTCTTGTGATCTAGACAAATCCAACGAGACCTCAATTGTCAAAATCCATTCATCCGTTTGGGACAGCGACAGCCAAATGAACTCGCATACATACAAACATACATACATACACCCCAAGCACATTACCTTCCTTCTTCGCTTCGCTGTCGGATAAAAGTTATTGAAATTATCACGTGATATCGATGAAAAATCTCAGGTGTAATTCTGTTTCAACCCAAAAGCAGCAGCAAAAGAAAACTGAAAATACATTTTTTTCATTTCCATTCAGCAAATAATTATCGCTATTGGAATGTCGCTAGATAAGTAACATTCAAATAGCCATCTTAAAGAATAATAATACACTCAAATTACGAATTAATTACGAAAAAAATCAAAGGAATTTTTAAATGTTCTAATTAGCTAGTTAATTTAGTAATTAAAATATGACGTAGGTGGAAATGTTATTGTAAATGTATTTGTCATTAGGAAATTGTAAATATTGCGTAAGTACTTTAAGACCTTGTTTCATAAATAAATCTATGAAATTACGTTATTTTATGCCTCTAGAAATGGCATTAAATGTCTAGTTTTCCCCATTTTTTTCCAATTACCCATAAATTCCCACCAGCCGATTTAATTTCAAAAATTCTTTCACCAATGTGTAGAATGAACTTTCAGAAACATAGGCTATATTGTATACGCCTCGCGGGAAAAGCCGCGACCGGAAGCTAGTAATGTTATTATATTCCTGACAAATTCAATTTTAACTTATTTTTGGTAGGGATTCTGCTATCACGTTGTTTTTATTATTTATTTTGATAGAGTCTTCCTTCGACTGCATTTGTTTCAACCCTAAAAAAATTCAACCCAGACATATTTTTTCAAAGTTATTAATATATTCATTATTCAACCTATTTTTTATATTTCAGTTTTCAACGCTCACCAAAAACCTGGATCCACCACTCACCAAGGTTAATTAAATCCTCATACGAGCACTTCATAAAAAAATAATAAACTTTTATCGTTTATTCTGAGGGAAAATTATGTTTCAACATACACCACAAAATAAGCAAGAAAAGTTTGTAGAATTATACGAAAAGACTCGGGAGTTAGCTAGGTGTATTATACATTTTGTTTGTGCTCAAAGTTTCTGAAACCTCTGAAAGTTCAGCGCAGGTTTGAAGTTCTGCCGATTAGCATAACATGCCGAAAATATACCTTAACTAAGCTTAATAATCTTTGGTTTTTTTCTTGATACAATTTACTGTTTTTATTTTCTTGGTAGGTACTCAATAGTACCAAAAAAATCAATAAAAAACGTAAGTAAAGAATTAAATAAAACAGAAAACACAAAGAGGATTATTTTATTTTTATAAGTACCATAAAAAGTCTTCTTTATTTACTTTAATTCAAACGCCATAAGCCGGCTACAATAATTAAAAAGTATACGTCTAACTTTTAATCCATCTTTCCATTTATTAAATTTTAATTCAACAGCAGTTGAACAAAACAGGTTAAAAATTAAAAAGAAAAAGAATCATACATTTGTGTACAAAATATTTTGACGACCTCAGTGGCTTAGCGGGCGAGAGTCCGCCTGTGACGCAAAAGGTTGCGGGTTAGATTCCCGCCGCGAAACAAATTTGTGTACGATCTGCAGAAATTTGTCCCATTAGTCTAAGTGTTTTCTATGTAAGTGTAATAAAAAATATATATCTATGTATAATAATGTATTAATTATATCAGTTATCTAGTACCCATAACAAGCTTTGAGTAGCTTACTTTGGGGCTAGATGATGCTGTGTGGATTGTCCAGCATTATTATTATTATTATTATTAATACTGTGAAATCAGTTCAGCTGTGACGTCATGATAGAGTTACAACAACTAACGATCCAAACTATCGTATTTCTAATTGTGTGATCGCGGGAAGTTCTAGAAGTGTTAATAATTACGTGAGTTAATAGTATAATTGTTTAAAAGGGTTATCCGATGACCTAAATCCTTATAGTTGTAAAATCAATAGGCAATTAGCACTTACGTGTTATCGTGCAGTATCCGAGCGAAGCGAACCTCGTTACTTTGTTTTCAGAGCTAAAAGTAGTACTGGAAATGACTTGAAGTGTTAGATATGATCGTGCGATACAAAAAACTAATATGGTAGAAAAATAGGTTAATATTATGTTATATTTTTATTAAATCAATCTGGTATTCATTTCGTTACATTTTTTTATGGTTAATATTATAATTTACTAAAACAATTTATTTATTTTAGTTTAAAACACCCACTAAAATTATGTAATAACTCGACATTATTTAGTTATTTTTGTTCTAGTTCATATTACCTACCAAAATTACAAAGCATCTTACGTACTTATTGTTACATTTTGAAGGATTCTCAAATGCCCAATATAAAAAAAAACAGTTACTTACTTTAGCAATTCATTTAAAAATAATTGTTTCCTGAAATCCAAGCTAATTTAAATAAATACGATCATAAATAAATATGACTCGTAAAGCGGCGCTTGCTAAATATCGTTCACTGGCATCTTAATGTTCCATAATCCCCAGCTCTAGCCCACAGGTGGGGAGTTTGAAACAAAATTTAAAAATTGTAACACAATCCCCACCACGCGATAATAGTTGAACTGTAAGATATTATTACCATAGTCAACGATAATTCCATTATATCCAATGTTCCGTTTCTCCCACTTTTCAATTAGCCAATTAGTTCTGTACTCTTCCACAGTTAACTGTATCAAGTGTCTTGGGAACGTTTCCAATTATCGCATGATAAAGTTCCACCGCATCCCGGTGAATTATCGAGTACTACATGATTGTTCCTCTCGAATCTTTGAGTTCTTATTAATACGAAATGAGATCACTGGCCCAAGTGGTCTGGTGGCAGTAGCCCCGCATTCAGGTATTATTAAGTGTTATGGATTGGAATGTAGTAGTGCGTCTATAGATTTTGCGAATTAGTGTCAAAAAATGTAAATACTTAACTAGTTCAAATTTTTATTTTAAAATAATATTTCAATATATTTTTTAATTCCATTTTTATAATTAAATAAATATTGGTGGACATATCACACGCGGCGATGGGCTTGCAACCTGTCACGTACGGAATACTAACTACTGTGCAAAATGTGGGCACGTATCAAATGTCATGTTTGGACTTGACTCTGAGTACCCCTTTTAGATATCCTCAAAGATCTACGTAACTAAAGATCTGAGGAGATATCTACCGAGCCTGGGGATTAGTCGTGATCATATTTTTTTTTTTTTTTTAATAAACTGAATTTGAAAGCTTTTACTAGAAAAACAAGATACCTGATAGATTAATTATACATAGGTTTATATTTTTTGTAAATACATACTTAGAATACTAAATACACAGACACAGAACAAACATCTGCGTTCATCACACAAATGTTTATCCCATGTAAAGATCAAACCCACAACCTACAGCGCAGAAGGCAGAGTTACTACCAACTGAGCTTTATGAGCATGGTTTGAATTCAATATCTTTGGTGGTCCAGCCATCGTGACGCTCAAAAGAATAGTTATTTCACCATGTTTATGAGAAAACCCTGTGACCATTACTGCTGCCTTTACACAAGCCGTTAACTATTTTCTTGTGGCAAGTTACCCGAATAAGCTGAAGATAGAATCTATAAAAACCAGTGGCCGGGTCCTGAAGGCTGGTATCAAATGGCCCGTGTGATTAGGGACCTCGGGCCGTAATGAGTGGCTAACTGATCCACACATATCCACTCAATTAATCCTTGCTTTTTCTTAATAAGCTACCGTTATAAGACGGCCGAAAATGCGTGTAAGCCATCTTGAAAACGGCTAAAAATATGTTTTTGGAGTGAGCGAGAGTGATAACAATGCGTGAGATAGCTATATTAAACTGAGCTCCATGAAAGATAAAGACAGTTTCATCTGATTATGATAGAATATCTATTAAATCTCGTTTAATATACGTTTTGGTAACGTTGAATACAAAATCGGTATACTATTATTTGACTTATAATATACAGTCAAATAACACATCATTAAATTAACAAAATTATTTGACTGATATTTTATACACAAACACAGTAAAATAATAGGGTAAAAAACTAAAGTATCTATACTTCTTTACTAATATTTTAAAGAGGAAAGTTTTGTATTTTTGTATTTTTGTCTTCAGGACGGATTTCAAGAATTCTTTCACCATTACTTACATACCTATTACCAATGCTACATTATCCCCGAGTAACATAGGCTATATTTTATATTAAAAAAAATAAAGATTCTTTTGCTACCCATGTGAAGCCGGTGTTGCTAGTATCAAATAACATGATTACTAAAATATTACTCTAATACGAGTATAACATCTCTATAAAGTGACTGTTGTATGTTCATAGAGCTTCGCCTCTCAACAGCCAGCTAAATTTTATGAAAACTGTAAGTTCAATATTGAATTTCCGTCTGTTATTCTATCCTCAAGATAATATTATACAGTTTACAAGACACTTGGGGCAGGCGCGAAGACCAACCTCATAAATATTTACAAAGTTGGGGATAGGAATAATAGTACTAACAAGGTGTCGCTTCACTCTGATGAGTAATGGCCGAATTTTTGACAACCGATTTATATTGGTCCGATAAAATTTTCTAGACTTTAATCTATCTTGGAATAGAAGAATAGAATAGAATATCACTTTATTGTAAACCTTAAGAAGAAATACAAAAGAGAAACAAACTTAAAATAAACGTGATTATGGGCGACCTTATCGCTAAAAGCTCTCTTACGCGTACAATGTCGCGGGTAACAGCTAGTTAGTCTTCTATCTATATACATATAATAAAAACGTTGAGAAGTCGGTCTGTACTATTAACATTAAAAAAAAAATGTGATGTTAAAAAAAAAAAAAAAATTAGTGCTACCTAAAGAAAACACGCTACTCAACAGTGATATGTAATAATTAATGCTACGCAACCTAAAACAACTTTTTTTGATAAAAAAAACACTCCTTTTATATTTATTTGTGCACGCTAATCTCCGCAACGGCTGAACCGAATCGAATGCAATATTTACTAATGTATTGAGATAAGCTTGGATTTAAACTTAGGCTTTGTTTCATCGAGATCGGTTTACAAATAAAAAAGATATGATAATTTTACCTATTTTTCGCGTGCGCCGGACGCTACGCGTAAAAGTAATTTAACCCGTACAAAGTTGCGGGTATTATAAGAATTAGATAGTAAATTAGGCTAGTATTTAATATTATAAGAATTATAGTCCTGACTGACACACTCATTTACTGACTTAAAGACAAAGTACGGCCTAAACCGCTGGTTGTAGAGACTTGAAATTTGGAGGGTACTAAGGAAAAAGCCGGTATACCTTAAAATCCTACTAATATTATCAATGTGAAAGTTTGTAAGAATGTGTGGATGTCTGGATGTATGTTTGTAACACTTTCACACTGAAACGGCTGAACGGATCTGGATGAAATTGGCACAGATATAGATTATGGTCTGGAATAACACATAGGCTACATTTTATCCCGGAAAAATGTACGATTCCCGTGGGTTAGATTTGTTTTTGTTTTTCACGTACCACGCGGGCGAAGCCGTGAGCGGAAGCTAATATCTAATATTATAAGAATGATAGTCCTGACTGACACATTCACTCACTCACTGACATAATATAGACAAAGCATAGCCTAAATCGCTGGTTGTAGAAACTTGAAATTTGGAGAGTATTAGACAAAGAGAAAGTATACTTTGAAATTATATAGCTTCTGCTACCCAGCTTGTATTGTATTTACAGTGACACAGGCCTCGCTGAAACGTGCACCGGAAATTATTCAAAACTTAGTGTTAAAACAAATTTTCACGGCTTAGAATACAAGTGGAGGGAATAGCGGGAATATAAAGCAGTTTAGAAGGCACTGGAGAGTGTAAGGTGTCGCGCAAGCAAATGCACTATAAAAAATATATCACCACTGTAATCCCCAGGCTCGGTAGATATCTCCTCAGACCTCTGTCTTAGATCTTTGAGGATAATTAAAGAGGGTAGTTAAAGGTACGTCTAAATATGACATTTTGGCACATGCCCACATTTTGCAGTTAGTACTCCGTACGAGACAGGTTGCAAGCCCATCGCCGCTTATAAAAATACTAAACGAATGACATACACCTTCGAATTTTTGGTTCTAGGGTATGCCAGTTTCCTCACGATGTTTTCTTTCACCGTTTAAGAGCACTGGCATTGCACACATAATTTTTTCGAATAGAAAAACTCATTGGTGCACGACCAGGTTTGAACCCACGATCTTTGGATCGTAAGGCAGGAATGCTAGCATTACTCCACCAGCGCTCTGTCTATCTTTTACTACTAATAGCTATCTTTTACAAAAACTTAAATCGATAATCGCTGAAAACATAAAATAAATAAATAAATATAAATAATAAATAATGCTGGACAATCCACACAGCATCATCTAGCCCCAAAGTAAGCTACTCAGAGCTTGTGTTATGGGTACTAGATAACTGATACATTTAATACATGATATAGGTACATAGATAGATATTTTTTATTATACATACACACCCAGACCAACGGAACAAATTTCTGCAGACCGTATACAAATTTGTTCCGAGGCGAGAATCGAACCCGCAACCTCTTGCGTCGCAGGCGGACTCTTGCCCGCTGCGCCACTGAGGTCGTCAAATTCAATGGCGACCGGATTCGAACCTACAACGTTATTATCGCAAGGCCACTACCACTAAACCATTAGTACTCAACAGATCTGATGAAAATGGCAATGCTGATGTAATTATATTTCACTAATAATTCTAATTTAGCCACCCTTCAGAAATAATCCTACGAAATGTATTGTATTTTATTTCACTTATATTTTGGATCTTATTTCAATGGCAATAAGGTCTCAGGACTAGTTTTCGTGAAATACACCAACTATTAGATATGAAACAAAAAGAAACAGTTTCCGGGCTTGCTCTGATAAGGGTGATAGGGCTTAAGTAAGCGGAAATAGGGCAACCATAATGTCAGATTAACTAGGATATTCTTTGAACTTGATCACAGTGTTATTTTTATTAATCGAAAAAAGTTGTTTACAAAGACAATGATTTAGGACAATTGGGTCCTTACCACAAGCTTTTACAAACCATAATGTTTTAAAAACGTCAAATTTCAAGTAATGTATACTTCAATTATTTTTTTATACGTCATGTACGAAATATTAAAGTTGTTGGTATTACTTTGATATTCCCCAAAGTGCTTGTTGCAAAGTTGTCTTGTAAGATAGAAAACAAATAACATACCATAATTAATTATAAAATGCAACTAAAAAATACTGTATTATTGAAAACTATGCTAAAAAACGGTTTCATTACTAGAAAGTGATCTCTACCAAACTCTAAAAAAATAGTAGTAATTTAGTAAAAATCCAAAAATCTTTAAAAATTCAAACACATGCCCACCCCAATCTTACAGAATGTATGAGCTATTCCCGCCTTCTATCAGTATAATGGGGCAAATAGCTTCGGGCAAATCACTTTGTCCTTCCCAATTGATGGTCACAACAGCTTTGTGGTTTCTGATAACGTGTGTCCGGGGGTTTGCAGTAAGTGGCCGAGGATAGGGGTAGACCCCCCGCATCTGTTGTGTGTTTTAGAAACGTATAAAGACCTTTACTGATTGTATACTAAAGTTAAATTACAATCATAATATATACACGCTGGCCTCACAGCTCAGTTGGTAGTAGCTCTGCCTTCTGCGCTGTAGGTTGTGGGTTCGATCCCCACCCAGGATAAACATTTGTGTGATGAACGCAGAGGTTTGTTTTGTGTTTGGGTGTAATTATGTATTCGATATAATCTATTTAGTAAAAAAAAAGTATATAATTAATCTGTCATTATATCAAGTTTTCATAATACAAGATTTGCTTAGTTTGAGGCTATATAGCGTAGAGTGAATTGTCCACCAAAGAGCAACTGAGCTGTAAAAATACTTTTCCAGACTATAATCTATCTCTGTACCAAATTTCATCCAAATCCGATCAGCAACAAACATCCATACTCACAAACTTTCACGTTTATAATTATTTGTAGGATAACTTTGAGTTTTTACAACTAATACAGACCTTCAAAATGTTGGGTTTCATAGTTCCATTTATATACCTACGTAGTAATTTTCACAAACGTCGAGTTATCTCTTCCTGCACTTATTGCTTCTGCATATTTTAAAGCAGTCGATTCAGATAGTTCTTTTTAAGCTGAGTGTACAAGAAAATGGCGCTGCGGTGGCAAAATGGCGGAAACGTGGCAAGATGGCGGATATGTGGTGAGGTTTGATACAACTTGCGGTTGTAATCGGCGTAGTATTGTCTGATATGCAATATTGCAACAAAACAGTATTGTCTGATATGCAATTTTACAAGCAAAATTATGCGGTTTCAAAAGTTCGTTTGGGATATTTGATTATTTTATGTCATTACATACACTTTGATATTATTATGCTTATTATATACTTATTTAAGTAAATTTTGCTAAAACGTTTGTAATTTATAATCTTTCTAAAAACATTAAAAGGATAAAGATGTGGATATTTTACAGGGCCATCTAGCAGCTAATTAACTTAATGTTTGACATTTCAGAACAAGACAACTGATATTTATAAGTAATACCTACTTTTTTCGTGTATATATACAATACTTTTATGAAAAATAATCAATGTCACGAACCTTAAATATAAAAACTATATTATTCACAGTAATTATTGAAAAAAAGTTAACAAAAAAATTTATTGTTACATCCGCCATTTCCCGCATTCGTGCACTATCCCTAACATTAGTTGAATATTCAATTGTACGGGCCCCGTTTCGCTTCGAAGGCGTTTTTAAAGTACCTACTGGATAGCAAATCGGGTTCTCGCTCACAAATATTTGATTTGGATGATTCAAGTTTTTATCTATCACTTTTACCGTGTTTATGTAAATGTTAGTTCTAGAGTCGCATACGAGATCCTATGACAATCGTTTAATAAGAATTCTGCCAAAAAATTAATTTTATGGCACAATAATCCTGAAAAACTAGCTCTAAGTAACATCGTTTCTACTTTATATATTCCAAATAATATAAAAAAATATATATCATGAGCATGACTGTAATTCCCGGACTATAATATCTCTGAGGATATCTAAAAAGGGTAGTCACAGGCACGTCCAAACATGATATTTGGTACATGCCCACATTTTGCACAGTAGATATAAGAATACTAAGCTATGACACACACCTTCGAATTTTAGGTTCTAGGGTATGGGTTTCCTTACGATCGCTGGCATCGCGCACATATTTTTTTCGAATGGAAAAACTCATTGGTGCACGACCAGGTTTGCACCCACGACCTTCGGATTGTGAGTCAGGGGTGCTACTACTACACCACCAGCGCTCTCTACTATTATAAACGTGAAAGTTTGTATGGACGTATGTTTGTTACTCTTTTACGCTGAAACGGCTGAACGGATCTGGATTAAATTTAGGACACAGAGATAGATTATAGTCTGGAATAGCACATAGGCTACTTGTTATCCCGGAAAAAATCTACGGTTCCCGTGAGATAGAATTGTTTTTGTTTTTGCTTTTGAAGCTAGTCATATTATAAATGCAAAAGTTTGTGTGATTTTGTTTGTCCGTATATCTCTTACGGCTGAACGGATTAAGATGATATTTGGTTACCGATTAAACCTTGAATTAACACAACCTTTTTATCCTGGAATGACCTTCCAAGAGGACCAAGAGGCATAACCACGTAACTGCATATAGAACCACAAGCTTCGCCTTAGCTGTACGTCTACCATGAGTTGTCACATTTAGATCGACTGACGTTACTACAGTAGTAATAGTACGTTACTATGACATTATGTCAAAATTGTTACTCATGGTACCAAATTTTAAGCAAATAAATGAAGCGCAAACTACAGTCGCTGTAGTACTGTGACGTAGGATAGTGAACTACGTGACGTTTTAGTACCCAACTATCCGCTAGAGGCGCTGTACAAGTTTTCATACATTTTTTTAACTACAGTCGCTAGCGAGTGTAAATTGTGAAAACACATGGTAGACCTATGTACCCTACTCTACCATTACTTTGTAGTATTATGTATTCTGTGCCGTTACATAGACAAAACCAGGCGTTTAATGTTTGTCCGTTCTTTTAATGGCAGGAAGCGTCTCGCTCCCTCTTTGAGATAGCGTAATGATACCCTGTACGGTTTAGGGTTGCCAAAAGATATATTTACAAAATATAATAAGTATATAAGTTTTTATTACCACGAAGTCTTCCAGAACAATTTCGTAACGATTCCGTTTTAGAAAAGTCACATTTGAAGCTTGAAGTCAATACAATTTGCATAGGTCATGGTACGAAACAACAATTTAATATTAATTCGGTAATGTATTATGAATGGTGGTGAGGCCCCTGCTCTTTTCGCACGTTATGTGGGGTCGGCACAACATGTGATCTTTTTCCATTTCTTTCTGTCATCCGTCATCTCAGTACTCACTCCTTTCTTACCCATGTCATCTTTCACACAGTCCATCCATCTTTTCTTTGGTCTACCTCTACCCTTGTATCCATCCACATTCATACCTAACATTCTCCATTCATACATGCATACATGATCACGATTGTAATCCCTGGGCTCCGTAGATATCTCCTCAGATCTTTAGATACTTAGATCTTTGAGGATATCTAAAGGGGGTAGTCAGAGGCAAGTCCAAACATGACATTTGGGACATGCCCACATTTTGCACAGTAGTTAGTATTCCGTGCGTGACAGGTTGCAAGCCCATCGCCGCTTATATGAATACTAAGCTTTGACACATACCTTCGAATTTTTGGTTCTAGGGTATGCCGGTTTCCTCACGATGTTTTCCTTCACCGTTTAAGAGCACTGGCATTGCGCACATAAATTTTTCGAATGGAAAAACTCATTGGTGCACGACCAGGTTTGAACCCACGACCTACGGATCGTGAGGCAGGGGTGCTACCACTACACCACCAGCGCTCTTGATAATGTTTTTATTATTTGAGCCTGTGTTGTCTCACTGGCAAAGACCTCCCTTTTTTTGGAACGAAGTTCCTTACGGCAGGCTTGGAGGGGATAGGGATTTTGCTGCGCGACCGAACTGGAATCAAAGGGAGCAAGAAGGTCAAAGACATGACACGAGTGTTATATAATCGCATTTGGTAGTTTAAGGTGGTTAATAGTGTGTTAGTTAATAGTTAGAGTAATTTAATGTAATTCATAATTTGTGTGTGTGAATAGATTGTCCGTTATGCCAACAAAAAGAAAAAGGGCTCTGACGGACGACCAGCGTTGGCTGCTAGCTCGCTAGCAACCAACCCATGCTGAGGCAGACGCCATTTTGTTTCTTTAGACTTTTTATGTTGTTTTTATAAGTTTTTTTTGTTTTCGTATGTTAGTCTAATCGAACAAATAAAGTTATTTTATTCTTTTTTTATTCTAACTGAAAAAAATGTGATAGTAAAACCGTAAGAAAAAGTGCGTGGAATAAAACCGTTAAATGAGACGTGCGCAGGCGCGACAGTCGCATACACAAGCGAGTAGTGTATAATACCTTTCTCTTTCTCCCTCTTTCTTTTCGTTCTCTCATCCCTTCTCTTTCTATTACCACTCCACCCCGCCAATGCATAGTATATACTCATGAATTTTTGTTTCAATCAATTTGTGTCGATTCTACATTAGCCGAAGGAACTTCGTTCCTACCTGGTGTCCCACGACACCACATCATTTTATTTATCCATCTCTTTCTATCTTCAACCGCAGTGGGCCAATCTGGAAAATAGGATTTCTTTATTATGACGACCTCTGTGGCGCAGCGGGCGAGAGTCCGCCTGCGACGCAAGAGGTTGCGGGTTCGATTCCCGCCGCGGAACAAATTTGTGTACGATCTGCAGAAATTTGTTCCGTTGGTCTGGGTGTTTTCTATGTATAATAAAAAATATCTATCTATGTATATAATATGTATTAAATATATCAGTTATCTAGTACCCATAACACAAGCTTTGAGTAGCTTACTTTGGGACTAGATGATGCTGTGTGGATTGTCCAGCATTATTTATTTATTCATTATTTATTATGTGTCCAAGAATATTCATTGCAAAGATTAAAAAAAACTCTGAACTGAAAAAGAACTCTGACTGATGATAACTGAAAAAAGTTTTTACAGCCACCTTATTATTAGATTTTGTATAGCCTACTTTGTTGATACAGACAAATCCAACGACACCTTATTTGTCAAAATCCGTCCAGCCATTTGAGCTAAAGAAACTCGCATACATACAAACATACATGCACACATAACCCTCCTTCTTCGCTTCGCAGTCGGGTAAAAACCGGACAAGTGCAAATTTGACTCACGCACCGAGGATCAACTTGTACCGCCAAATATAGGAAAAAAGAGATCTGGGGCCTTACCACGAATTCATAATACATTACCGAATTAGTATTACATTGTTATTTCGTACCATTAAATATGCAAATTGTATGGAAGTAGTGACGTTTCCATAATGGAATCGTTACGGAATCGTTCTGAAAGAGTTCGTGGTAAGGCCCCTGAGCTCTTATTCAGAATTATTTTTTTATCTTTTCTATTAAAGTTATAGTTTATAAGCTTTAAGTGAAAGTGACAGCCCTACTGACAAAGGAAGACTCAAACGTTCAGCTTTGATATATCGAATGTAGTTGTAACTGTGAGTACTTACTTCGAGCCTCACATTGTATATACATTATTTATATTTTATGTAAGTAGTCTTATATTTACGAGCGCTGGTGGTGTAGTGGTAGCACCCCTGCCTCACGATCCGAAGGTCGTGGTTTCAAACCTGGTCGTGCACCAATGAGTTTTTCCATTCGAAAAATTTATGTGCGCAATGCCAGAGCTCTTCAACGGTGAAGGAAAACATCGTGAGGAAACCGACATGCCCTAGAACAAAAAATTCGAAGGTATGTGTCATAGGTTAGTATTCTTATAAGCGGCGATGGGCTTGCAACCTGTCACGTACGGAATACTATTGTGCAAAATGTGGGCATGTACCAAATGTCATGTTTGGACTTGCCTCTGACTACCCTCTTTAAATATCCTCAAAGATCTAAGTAACTAAAGATCTGAGGAGATATCTACCGAGCCTGGGGATTACAGTCGTGATAATATTTATTTTATTTTTATTTTTATATTTACGAACATACATCAATTTTATATCAGTTATAAACAGTGAAATCCTTGGTCTCTGCCTACCCCGTCGGGAAACATCCGCGATTTTATGTATTATCTGTATGTAATAGAGTTTAAAATCGTATGTCACATCCAAAAATGTAAAATACTGTAACCAAAACTCAATTATGCATTGTATCACCGCCGGGGTGCGTTTCCAAAATTGTAATTACTTCCCAGACCGCGGGAGTCATAAATTAATAATGCAACGGTCACAGTCTTATAGGACAGCTAAGTCACTGTTCTACTGAGTGGCGATTACGGTGACCTAACTGAGGGTGCATTTTAGTTTACCAAGTTCTGTAGTGCGATTACGGAACTCTGATACAATCAACAATTGTCAAAACTGGCTCAAATTGATTGAATAAACACTCTTATGTCATACCAAATCACTTGATTATAATGAAAACGTATTGACATTGATTGTAAGCAAATTTCCATAATTGCTCTACTGGTATAACTACGAGTATTAAACTTATATTTATTGCAAAAAAATAAAATAAGTAACTCAAAGTATAATTATACAGCAGAAATATGTTTCTCTTTACATTTTTCAAGCCTATGTCACTTTTATGATCCAGACAAACCCAACGGTACCTCATTTTGACATCTGTCAAACCGTTTGTGCTACAATGACAGCCAAAGTAACTCGCGTACATACAAACATACAACCCGGTCACATTATCTCGAGACCTGGCGTTGATGACGTCGGCGCTCTCTCTCTCACTCTGGCGCGCTAACCGTACGGAGGTGAAAGGAGAATGGGGCGGGAGGTTCACACTCCAGCGAGGTATCGAGATAATGTGACCGGGTTGTACATACATACATACCCCAAACATATTACCATTTTACGCTTTTAAATCAGGTGAAAATACTGATCACGTAATCTCGCTCCGTAGACACATCGGACAACCAGTTCACACTGGTTCAAAAGAAGAAGAAGCAGAAGCATAGTTTATTCTTAGGTTCAGAATGTAACCGACTTTAAATATCGACTTATTGATAGCGCGCACGAGTGACTTTGGTCGCCGTGACTATTTCGTCACTCTTAAATAGTCCGTGGTTATTATGGAGATGCGCGCATGTCACGACGTGACAACGATGACATCTCCATACATAACCACTAACTTGATAAGAGTGACGAAACAGTCACGGTGATAAAAGTAACACGTGCGCGCTAACTCTTAGCTACTTTTGGCTTTAAATATCTAAACCAAAGCCAAACGCATGTTTAAAAATGGCTTAAAACTTTTAAATAAGAGTCACTCGCTTAAATGTTTTAATTACTTCATTAGGTAACCATTCCGGAACCGGATATAAACAACAAAATACAGCCTTAAATTAACGGGGTGGCCCAACTTTACAAACAAAACTGCTACAGACAGACAAATGAATCACAAGCTTTTATATAGCAATACGATAATGATGGCTTAACATTAAATATAAAACTTATCAACTCTATTTCCACTGCATAAGGTTGATTTTCCCGTGGCTAAATTGTATGACGCAACTTGCAAACCGAAGTTTACATAAGCCAATTTAACTTTTATTACGACGGAGTAAAGTGCAAATTCGAAGGTGGTGAATTGCAAAGGTCATAATTTGGAAGGGATATACAAGAAATGGCAGCCCTAATGAAGGGTGTTTATTTGGTTGCCTCAACTGTTCACGCGACGAGACATGTCCCGTCGAACAGGTTCATCTGATCACATTATATTTTTTCGTGAAACAGAAGTTTTCTTAATCCAGGTGCATTGAAAACTGTTACATAATTAATAATTATCAAAGTATAATAATAAAGTGATAATATTATTTCCACCGTGTTACTTTTTAAAACTACAAAAAACGAATTATTTTTATTTATTTATTACTAACTTTGAACATTTTTAACATGAAACTAAGAATAAAATTCACAATGTGAAATCATTTTTGAGATCAGACGCGACTGTTTTGGATGATCAGATGGCACGGTACTGTTTATTTGATGTATTTAGGGTGAAATCGATATTTTTAGAAGCTACATAATGATTATGAATAATAAATAATAAAATTCACGTCGTGAAATAATTTTTGAGATCAGACGCGACTGTTTTGGATGATCAGTTGAGACGGTACCCTTATTTGATGTATTTAGGGTGGAATCGGTATTTTTAGAACCTACATAATGATTATGAATAGTATATAATAAAATTCACGTCGTAAAATAATTTTTGAGATCAGACGCGACTGTTTTGGATGATCAGATGAGACGGTACCTTTATTTGATGTATTTAGGGTGGAATTGGTATCTTAGTACCTACATAATGTTAATGAATCATAAATAGTAACTAATACAATTTTCACTCTGCAAATGTTTTCTGTAAAAGCAATATTATTTTATTTTTAAATAAGGTCAAGTGCGAGTAGGGCTTACGTCTCGTTGACTACTTCGCAGGTATTAATGGTCCACTTAACATATTCCGTACTATTTTCGTACAAATATTGCTCATATTACAAGAGTTTTAGTGTTCAAATTCTACTGGCTTATCAGTTTTGTTACTTCTTCTTCTTCTAGAGAGCACTGGTGGTCTAGTGGTAATGGCTCTGCCTTCCGATCCCAAGGTCGTGGGTTCAAATAATTTGTATGCGCTATACTAGTACTATTCTTCTTTGTTTATGGCATGTGTCTCTTTTGAAGCAATTTTGCAAGTGTCAATTGTGTTTAAATTAGTATTTATTTAGTATTGTCAATGTCACAAAGTCATAGTCAAATTGTCAAGTCAATTTTAAAACCAAAGATGGCTGTTTTGTTCAAAATTCTCGGGATTTTCTCTGATGGATTTTGAACAAAACAGCCGTCTTTTGTTTTAAAATTAATTTCTCGGAATTTCCTCAGATGGATTTTAAAAGGAATAAAGTACCTTATTTGGTTAACATTTTAAACCAAAAAGGGTAATTATTTTCTTCTTCATCTGTTACATTTGTGTCTGTTTTGAATAGTTTTGTTATTAAATTTGATTGCGAGAGTGAACCAATGTCCCAAATATGGGAACAAT
The DNA here is from genome assembly GCA_963675405.1 of Cosmorhoe ocellata. Taxonomy (NCBI): domain Eukaryota; kingdom Metazoa; phylum Arthropoda; class Insecta; order Lepidoptera; family Geometridae; genus Cosmorhoe; species Cosmorhoe ocellata. The sequence goes on from OY776268.1 coordinate 5,777,000, forward strand.
AATTATAATATCGATAATAAATGTAAATTTTATCACGTAACGACCTAAATGGTACCGTTATTCAACATGAATTATTGCAACATGTAAATAATATTGACGATCCGTGCGTAAAATTCAATGATTACTGTTCGCAAATGAAATACTGTTTTCATTGATCAATAATTTAAGCACACGAGTTGAAATACGAAATGAGGGAATACCGCGATGAAAAAATAACCAAAAATGTTGGAAATACTGGAAATGTTGGAAGCACTTGTTTGTCTTCAATATTTTAAAACATTGTTGCGTTTACAATTTGTTAGTATAGTATATCTATGTATTAATGTATTATATTTATCAGTTATCTAGCACCCATAACACAAGCTTTGAGTAGCTTACTTTGGGGCTAGATGAAGCTGTGTGGATTGTCCAGCATTATTTATTTATTTTATTTATAGTTCAGGGCTGGGCAAACTTTTTACATCAAGGGCCAAATAAAAACCTATGAAATGTGATGGGCGCCATTTTCAACTGGTTTTTACTAGAAGATACCTTAGCATTGTTACTTCGGATGGAACACACACACATTTGAATGAAAATAATAAAGGGAAATTTGGCCAGATTTTTTATCGCGAACAGACAAACAGACAGACGCGCCGAAAGACTTTGTAATAGACAGTAATTTTACAAACTAAAGTCTATTGTTGGATTAAATACAGCTCTATTCTAGTTTGACGTTGACTGACGTTGGTTGACTCAAGCAAATTGCTAAACTGTAAGGCTTTGCCGGAATCTGTTCGGGATGTGTTACTGAAATTCAATTATCGAATACTAATTACTGTTTTATGCGGCTCTGTGTGTTGCGGTTGGGTGGTGCAGGTAATAGGCGACAGCGTTTTAATTATTTGGTGTCATCTAAGTAAGATAGCAATAGTGATCTTGTGGTAGTGGCTCCGCCTTCCGATTTTAAGTACGCCGATTCAAATTCAGTCGTGCACTAATGGATTATTCTGTTAAAAAGAAATATGTTCGCTATACCAGTACTGTCGAACGGTGAAGGAAAACATCGTGTCAAAACCGGCATGTTGTAGAAACTAAAAAGTTCGAAGCTATAAGTGTCAAGTGCACGAAAAGATTTTCTAAGGCACACTCTAATCCTTTTACTACACTGATTCAAAAGAAATATTGACACTTTAAGAAGAAAAACCTACATAGCATATCCTAGAACCATAAATTCGAAGGTGTGTGTCATAATTATGTTAGTATTCTTATAAGCGGCGATGGGCTTGCAACCTGTCACGTACGGAATACTAACTACTGCAAAATGTGGGCATGTACCAAATGTCATGTTTGGACTTGCCTCTGACTACCCTCTTTAGATATCATCAAAGATCTAAGTAACTAAAGATCTGAGGAGATATCTACCTAGCCCGGGGATTACAGTCGTGATCATATATTTATATAAAATATAATATAGATATTTTAAGAAGAAAAAGAAGTTGATTTTTTTTATATAGATAATGTATATTTTTTTTGTAGCACACACACAGCTGGCAAGGGCAATGTAGCGAAATAACAAAACATGATATCCATGGGTTTTGAAACACTACATTCTAAAGTTTATAATGAGAAAAAATCAATCGTGGACAATGGCATATTGAAATTTGAAATTGAAATTGAAATTGAAAAATATTTATTCAGTACAATCACAAGGATCACTTTGAAACGTCTTACATGCTAGGTGAATCTATGTGCCAATTCCAACCTAACCCAAGTACGAGAAGAACAGGCAAGAAACTCGTCTCGGTCCTAGCGCTTTTTTGTATGATCCTTCTTACAAAAAAATGTAATCAAGATTATCTCATAATAATAACATAAAAACAAAAGACAAAACAGAACATAAATACATAAAACAAAAGGACAGCGTTTACATTGCAAATTGGTTAGCTGTCGGAGGGCGGAGCGACATCGGGCCATGAGTTCCTATCATCAATATATTCATTTATATTATAATATGCTTTCTTTAAGAGATTATTTTTAATGAAGGCTTTGAATTTTCTAACAGGAAGTTTTGTTGCATTTATAGGAATATGCAAAGAGAGGCCTATGCCCAGCAGTGGGTGGAGTCGGGCTGCGGATGATGATGATGATGAATGAGAAAAAAAGTCGCTTATCGCTTGTAACGTAACACCCAACTAACGTTATCCAATTAGAGCGTGTTATGCGTTTGACGTACAAATACTAATAAATCGATTTGCGTACACAAAATATACATAACACGTACATTCGTACAATTTTCAATTTATTCCGTTTGTTATTTACGAAACTGTATTTTACTGGTTTTAAGGCTCTGGAGGTGTAGTGGTGGCATTTCTGTCTTCAGATTCTATGGTCGTGGGTTCGAGTTTTGTACTAGTGAGTTTCCGAAAACAATGTTCGACCAAAAATTTCAAGGTATATGCCATCATCACTATTATTGTTATGGGTGGTGATGGGCTTGCAACCTGTCACGTACGGAATAAAAACAAAGATAGGTTCCCAACGAGTCATACTGTAACTCCCTGTGCTACTTTAAAAAAACGTGGATATGCTTGGACGTGTTTCTGACTACCCCCTACAATACCAGTGTTCTACACAGCTTTCGAAAGCCTTTAGAAAATTCACAACACAAGAGCAACTTTTATTCAAATAAAACTTCATGCCGCGATTTAAGTCTATTGTAAACTCTCACACACAACTTTTTCTATTACGGTACTAACTTTTCTCGCAAAGTTGGTTAAACGTAGCGCTGGCTACGAGTTGTGCTACGAGCTACGAAAGTGCTACGAAGTGCTACGGTTGTACGGATTTTTATTTTGACACTAGTTGTTATCCGCGACTTAGTCCGCTAAAATCCAACAGTATACTTTGTTGACATTTAAGTTTTAAGATTTATTTCACAAAAAAAGACAAAAGTAATTACATGAGATACTAAAAACTTTCACTAAATAAGAAAAATAAAAATAAAAATAAATATAATCACGGCTGTAATCCCCGGGCTCAGTAGATATCTTCCTCAGATCTTTAGTTACTTAGATCTTTTAGGATGTCTAAAGAGGGTAGTCAGAGGAACGTCCAAACATGACATTTGGTACATGCCCACATTTTGCACAGTAGTTAGTATTCCGTACGTGACAGGTTGCAAGCCCACGCCGCTTATAAGAATACTAACCTATGACACACACCTTTGAATCTTTGGTTCTAGGGTATGCCGGTTTCCTCACGATGTTTTCCTTCACCGTTTAAGAGCACTGGCATTGCGCACATACATTTTTCCAATGGAAAAACTCATTGGTGCACGACCAGGTTTGAACCAACGATCTCCGGATCGTGAGGCAGGTGTGCTACCACTAAACCACCAGCGCACCTTTGATTTTTTAACAAAATGTATGGTATATACCTATGTCCTTCCCCAGTGTAATCTATCGACAACCTCAGTGGCGCAGCGGGCGAGAGTCTGCCTGCGACGCAAGAGGTTGCGGGTTCGATTCCCGCTGCGGAACAAATTTGTGTACGATCTGCAGAAATTTGTTCCGTTGGTCTGGGTGTTTTCTATGTATAATAAAAAATATCTATCTATGTATAAGTATAATGTATTAAATATATCAGTTATCTAGTACCCATAACACAAGCTTTGAGTAGCTTACTTTGGGGCTAGATGATGCTGTGTGGATTGTCCAGCATTATTTATTTATTTATTTATTTATTTTATTTATCTATTTGCCAAGTTTCATTACGATCCGTTCAGCCGTTTAGTCGTGATTTTTACATTTTTCATTACAATCAGCTTCTCAAAATGACTATTTCACAGTAAGATCTTGAAATGCCTATTCAATGCCTATCGTTTACTTTCATAAGTTTCAAATGAGTGCCATTGCACACTAATGTCCAACATTTTCATCGCATTAGCCCTAATGACAGTGCGAATGCCACGCGATTTTCAACCTTTCGAATACTAGGTAAGATTCAAAATGAGCCTATAACCCTGTCAGTTTTAACTGCTATATTTAATTAATCTCTGTTATATACGTAAGAGAGCGCTGGTGGTGTAGTGGTAGCACCCCTGCCTCACGATCCGTAGGTCGTGGGTTCAAACCTGGTCGTGCACCAATGAGTTTATCCATTCAAAACATTTATGTGCGCAATTCCAGTGCTCTTAAACGGTGAAGGAAAACATCGTGAAGAAACCGGCATACCGTAGAACCAAAAATTCGAAGGTTGCGTCATAGGTTAGTATTCTTATAAGCGGCGATGGGTTTGCAACCTGTCACGTACGGAAAACTAACTACTGTGCAAAATGTGGGCATGTCCCAAATGTCATGTTTGGACTTGCTTCTGACTACCCTCTTTAGATATCCTCAAAGATCTAAGTAACTAATGATCTGAGGAGATATCTACCGAGCCTGGGGATTACAGACGTGATCATATTTATTTTTATTTTTTATAAACCTAAGAACATTGGTGGTGTAGTGGTTACTTCGCCTTCCGAAAGTCATAAGTTTGAGTTCGGTCGTACAACTATATTTTTTTATATACTTAATAATAAACGTTTATTTCGTTAGCACAAAGTTATTATATAACTAGCTTCCGCCCACGGCTTCGCCCGCTTGGTACCTTGAAAAACAAAAACCAATCTATCCCGCGGGAACCTTGTATTTTTCCGGGATAAAATGTAGCCTATGTGTAATTCCAGACCATAATCTATAGCTGTGCCAAATTTCATTCAGATCCGTTCAGCTGTTTTAGCGTGAAAGAGTAACAAACATACATCCAGACATCTTGACATCCATCCATCCATACATTTTTACAAACTTTCGCGTTTAGCAATATTACATACGTACATTCATAAAATCACGCCTGTTTCCCGACGGGGTAGGCAGAGACCACGGATCTCCACTTGCTACGATCCTGACATACCTACTTCTTTTGCTTCATTCACTCTCATTACATTCTTCATGCATATATATATTCATAAATATTAGTAGGATTAAATATATCTTCTTCTTTTTGCCTTTTTTCCACGCTATGTGAGGTCGGCAGAACACGTTTTCTCCTTTCGTTTCCCTCAATCGTCCGTCATTATTCTGTACCCCTAGTATGAGTTTTTGATTCACGAAAACTTTTTTCGAATAGTATCCTTTCATACATTTACCTCCATCGGAAATGTCAAGGAACTAAAATAAGGTCGATAATATCGAAAATATTATCTAATTGGCAGTCCCAGCAATGATTTTCAAACCAAGTTTTCACGATATCGACTTTATTTTAGTTCCTTAACATTTCCGATGGAGGTAAATGTATGAAAGGATACTATTCGAAAAAAGTTTTCGTAAACTATCAAAAACTCATACTAGGGGTACTGGAGTATATACATCACGAAGACGAAGCCGCGGGTGGAAGCTAGTATACAATTCAACAAATAAAAAATAAAATAAAATAAATATGATCACGACTGTAATCCCCAGGCTCAGGAGATATCTCGATCTCTAGTTATTTAGATCTTTTGAGGATATCTAAAGAGGGTAGTCAGAGGCACGTCCAAACATGACATTTCGTACATGCCCACATTTTGCACAGTAGTTAGTATTCCGTACGTGACAGGTTGCAAGCTCATCGCCGCTTATAAGAATACTAACCTATGACGCACACCTTCGAATTATTGGTTCTAGGGTATGCCGGTTTCCTCACGATGTTTTCCTTCACCGTTTAAGAGCACTGGCGTTGCGCACATAAATTTATCGAATGGAAAAACTCATTGGTGCACGACCAGGTTTGAGCCCACGACCTTCGGATCGTGAGGCAGGGGTGCTACTACTACACCACCAGCGCTCTATATACAATACAACAAAGAAATAATAAACCTTTTCATCAAGAAAAGTGAAAAAACCTTATAAAATTGTCTCTTTGTTGCGGAAGCCAAAATAATACATTCATTTTTACCTTCGAAGCCTTTTGTATTTTGCATGATTCATCTTGTTTCAGGACCAAAGTAAGTGATATTTTATTCATGACTAGCTTCTGCACGCGGCGTCGCCCGCGAAGTACCTTCATAAAATATAGCCTATGTTCATCCTGAAAGTTCATTCTACACATTGGTGAAAGAATTTTTCAAATCGGTTCAGTAGTTTCGGAGCCTATTCATTTCAAACAAACAAACAAACAAACAAACAAACAAACAATCAAAGTTTTCCTCTTTATAATATTATATTAGTATAGAAAACTGAATACGCCTATTTGTAAAGTTTAAGTTATATTTCAATACAGCTTCAATCATTGGAGAGCGCTGGTGGTGTAGTGGTAGCACCCCTGCTACACGATCCGTAGGTCGTGGGGTCAAACCTGGTCGTGCACCAATGAGTTTTTTATCGAAAAATTTATGTGCGCAATGCCAGTGCTTTTAAACGGTGAAGGAAAACATCGTGAGGAAACCGGCATACCCTAGAACCAAAAATTTTAAGGTATGTGTCATAGGTTAGTATTCTTATAGGCGGCGATGGGCTTGCAACCTGTCACGTACGGAATACTAGCTACTGTACAAAATGTGGGCATGTACCAAATGTCATGTTTGGACTTGCCTCTGACTATCCCCTTTAGATATCCTCGAAGATCTAAGTAACTAAAGATCTGAGGAGGTATCTACCGAGCCCGGGGATTACAGTCGTAATCATATTATATTTTTTTTTATTTTTTTTTTCAATCATTACGTTACTAGTTTTTAGAGGTGTAAAAGTTACAAAAAGCGTACCCATATGTACTCGTTACTATAACAATTAGTTATCGTTACTATCGTACCGAACACGTTACTCGTTACTTCTGGCCCCTATTCAATAAACATTAACAAGTCTACAAATTTGTAAAAAAAGTGACAATATCGTCGAATTTTATTACAATTGCTGTTTAATAAAACCTACAAATATGTAGAATTGTAAGAATCTTTTACAATTTTGTAAATTATCCTCCAGTAAATCGTATTTTTTTATTAAATAGAAACTTGTAGAATTGTAGCCGCTTACAATTAATTGTATTTGTAATGTTTATTGAATAGCGGCCTGGCCCCTATTCAATAAACATAACAAATTGTAAAATACAATTAATTGTAAGCGGCTACAATTCTACAAGTTTCTGTTTAAAAAAAAAAAAATACGATTTACTGGAGGAAAATTTACAAAATTGTAAAATTTTCTTACAATTCTACATATTTGTAGGTTTTATTGAACAGCACTTGTCATAAAATTCGACAATATTGTCACTTTTTTACAAATTTGTAGACTTGTAATTTTTATTGAATAGGGGCCAGGTCTTTTTTTGTTTGTCAACCGATTTCGATGAAACAAAGCCTATGTTTTAATCCAAGCTCATTTCAATATCTTAGTGAAAACTACATCCAATTTGGTTCAGTGGTTGCGGAGATTAGCGTGCGCAAACGTAAAGATAAACGATTTTATTATATGTATAGATATAGATAGACAGATTATGATAAATAAGACCCTGGATTTGTCTAGATTGCAAGAGTTACATAAAAATATAAAAAAAAAAATATATGATCACGACTGTAATCCCCGGGCTCGGTAGATATCTTCCTCAGATCTTTAGTTACTTAGATCTTTGAGGATACCTAAAGAGGGTAGTCAGAGGCACGTCCAAACATGACATTTGGTACATGCCCACATTTTGCACAGTAGTTAGTATTCCTTACGTGACAGGTTGCAAGCCCATCGCCGCTTATAAGAATACTAACCTATGACACACACCTTCGAATTTTTGGTTCTAGGGTATGCCGGTTTCCTCACGATGTTTTCCTTCACCGTTTAAGAGCACTGGCATTGCGCACATAAATTTTTCGAATGGAAAAACTTATTGGTGCACGACCAGGTTTGAACCCACGACCTTCGGATCATGAGGCAGGGGTGCTACCACTACACCACATAGACAAAATAAAACGACGAAAAATCCAATATAAAGTATAAAGTTATTTTCAATTATTTTTGGTTGGTTTTTTTATTAATATTTGCAATAAATAGTAGTTGAGCAAAGTATTCCGTAAGATTTCAGTAATAAACAAGAAATGTTAGCATCTGTTGTAACAAAAATTAATCAATTTTAATCCTATCTCTCCAGTGAACATTTTGTACCCGACATGATAAGATCTTAATTTGTATTTGTTAATCAAGAGTAAGATAGGCTGTCTTAGGCCGACACAACCGCGGTGTAAATAAAGCCTCCTGCATGCATAGGCTGAGCGATAAGCGGAGCGAAACCATGCACTGCGCGCGCAGTGGTTAGAATAATAAATAATGCTGGACAATCCACACAGCATCATCTAGCCCCAAAGTAAGCTACTCAAAGCTTGTGTTATGGGTACTAGATAACTGATATATTTAATACATTATATTACATAGATAGATATATTTTTATTATATATAGAAAACACCCAGACCAACGGAACAAATTTCTGCAGATCGTACACAAATTTGTTCCGAGGCGGGAATCGAACCCGCAACCTCTTGCGTCGCAGGTGGACTCTCGCCCGCTGCGCCACTGAGGTCGTCAAGAAATATATAGAGTTCAAAAGATATTTCAAACAATATTTTGATATACGAGTAGAATGGTAGAGATGACGTAGGCATCCCATAAGAAAGGATAATCCAACATTCTAACCCTAAAGGGGTGAAAAGGAGGGCAAAGTTTGTATGGTACAACATGATTCCTTGGTTCAATTTACTTCAAATTTTGCATAAACCTTTTTTTAACAGAATTGATGAAAGATGTGTTTCACCTAACCTAAGGTCGGTTAAAAAACCAATAAAAAATCTTTTTAGAATCATATTCGACTTTTACGCGGACGAGCGGAGTCGCAGAGTCGCGGGCAAAAGCTAGTTTATTAAAAAAAAATACAGATTTGTGATACTTTCTAACAATCCGCCTAACTAAAGATGCAGCCGAAACCGGTATAAGCCAGTATTAACTGGAATTAACCGGATTGAACAAGATTGTAAGTAAAATTGCTGGTGAGGATTCGGCCACAATCTCGGTCTTTTGTTACGTGACGTGGAGTAAGGTTTAGATGGATAAGGCATTGTGGGCGGACAATCTGAAGTCAGAACTCTCCTTGAGCCTGGGGCTATAGTTTGAATAGGATATAGCAAGTGGTTTGTTCAAAAAGTACTCTAATCTTTGGCAAAGAGCTCTGGTGTAGTGGTGGCACTCCTGCCTCACGATCCAAAGGTCAAGAGTTCAAACCTGGCGGTGCACCAATGAGTTTTTCTATTAATATGCGCAATGCCAATGCTCTAGGCATGAAAACATCGTGAGGAAACCGGCATACCCTACAACCAAATTTTCGAAGGTAGGTGTCATAGGTTAGTATTCTTTTAAGCGTTGATGGGCCTACCTGTCACGTATGGAATACTAAATTTGCAAAATGTTTGGACGCTCGCACTACTTTTTTTAGATATCCTCAAAAATCTAAGTAAGTAAATATCTGAGGAGATATCTACCGAGCCTGGGGATTACAGTCGTGATCATTCTCTTCGGAGATTTATTCTTCTTATCAGTACCAGTGTGGTGGAAAGATTATAGTGTACTTTAGAGGGTTTTCTCGAGCTTTTGATGCATTTTTTTGAATTTTATAAATTTTATTTCATGACGATTTTTGATGTTTGAAAATTCTGGCCCAATGCAAATTAATTTTTCAAACAGAAAAATTTATTGGTTCCAGGCAAATAGAATACTGTACCTAAATTTAAATATTTCACTTTGTTTCATTTGTTTACTGTATGTTGCAAATAAAACATATTCTATTGTATTCTACTCTACATATTTCTCGTAAAAAATCTAAAACTATATTTTTAGCATATAAGTACTTACATGTATAAGTATGTACAGTATGACTGTATGACCTGGATGACCGAGCTTTGCTCGGTTTTATTTTGGGGTAAACGACGTTTTCTAAAAATGAAACCTAGCTAGATCGATTCATCACCCCCGAAACCCCCTACATACTAAATTTCATGAAAATCGTTGGAGCCGTTTCCGAGATTCAGAATATATCTTGTATATATATATATATATATATAATATATATATATACATATACAAGAATTGCTCGTTTAAAGGTATCAGATTATGTAGCTTCTTCCAGCCACCGGAGCAGGCCGGGTTTCGCGGAGAATATGGCACCATAGACCACATTCACACAGTGAGCCAGATTATACAGAAGTCAGAAGAGTATAATCAGCCCCTGTGTCTCATAGTCCACAAAAGCCAGCTTTTGTGGACTATGAGAAGGCCTTTGACTCTGTCGAATCCTGGGCTGTTCTGGAATCCTTACAGCGATGCCAAGTAGACTATCGTTATATCGAAGTGTTGAGATGTCTGTACGAAGCCGCCACCATGAGTGTCCGAGTACAGGACCAGCAGTCTAAGCCCATCCAGCTGCGCAGAGGAGTGAGACAGGGAGATGTAATATCTCCGAAACTGTTCACAAGCGCGCTAGAGATGTTTAAGACTTTGGACTGGAAAGGCATGGGCATAAGCATAAATGGCGAACACATCTCACACTTACGATTCGCAGATGACATAGTCTTACTGGCGGAGTCGCTGGAGGAGCTGCAACAGATGCTGGACGACCTAGCATCAGCCTCGCGGATGATGGGTCTCGGCATGAATTTGCATAAGACCAAAGTCATGGTTAATAACCGAATTGACCCGAGACCTGTCGCTGTTAATGGCAACCTTCTTGAAGTTGTTTCGCAGTACACATACCTCGGACAGATTTTACAGTTAGGTAGAGACAACTTTGAGAAGGAGGCTTAGAGGAGGATTCAGCTGGGTTGGGCAGCTTTTGGAAAGTTACGTCGAGTCTTCTCGTCACCCATACCACAATATCTGAAAACGTAAGTTTTCAACCAGTACGTCCTACCTGTCATGACATACGGAGCCGAAACGTGGACACTCACGGTACGGCTAGTCCACCAGTTTAAAGTCGCTCAGCGAGCTATGGAACGAGCTATGCTCGGAGTTTCTCTGAAGGATAGAATCCGTAATGAGACTATCCGACACAGAACTAAGGTTGTCGACATAGCTCAGAGAATTAGCAAGCTGAAGTGGCAGTGGGCTGGCCATATCTGTCGAAGAACCGATAACCGTTGGGGTAAACGAGTTCTCGAGTGGAGACCGCGGCTCGGCAAACGTAGTGTAGGACGCCCTCCGGCTAGGTGGAGTGACGATCTGCGAAAGGCTGCTGGTGGAGGCTGGATGCGTCGAGCTGAAGACAGGGCGCAATGGCGCTCATTAGGGGAGGCCTATGTCCAGCAGTGGATTGCTATAGGCTGATGATGATGATGATGATGATGATGTAGCTTCTTAACATAGTTATATAATTTTTCTAAACGGGTGTTTGTCACCTCTTTCTAAATGGCTGGACTGATTTGGATGAAATTTTGTTTGCAAATTTCAATGGTTTCAATACACAATGGGATCCGTTAGGTGGCGCTGCTCTCGGGCAGGACCACGTCTGTCGGGTCCGCTAGTATAGTATATCCTACTAATATTATAAACGCGAAGGTTTGTAAGGATATCTGTATGTATGTTTGTTTCTCTTTCACGCTGAAACGGCTGATCGGATCTGTTTGAAATTTGACACATATTATAGATTATGGAATAGCACATAGACTACTTTTTATTCCTGAAAAATTCACGGTTCCCGCGTGATTTATTTGTTTTTGATATTCATTTTACCAAGCGGGCGAAGTCGTGGGCGGAAGCTAGTAAAAGAAAAATCTGTAGCCATAAAATTTTACATTGTTTGTATATTACAAGTCATATAATTGAAACCCTTACGACAAAGTGGATGCAAATCATATTAGCTCTGTTCCATCTATACCGTACCTTCCTCATATTTGCCTTCGGTCGTATCTACCTTCCATTCCAATATGGCGGCATGCCAGTTTCCTGTCACATTAGTATCCACTCAGGATATTACGCGGGCAATTTAAAATATGTTGTACCTCTAAGACTCCCCGTGACTTTGTTCACGTAATGTTTTGTTCATACAAACTTCTTAAAAATATACATACATAAAATCATGCCTGTCTCCCGACAGGGTAGGCAGAGACCACGGATCTCCACTTGCTACGATCCTGACATACCTCTTTTGCTTCATTCACTCTCATTACATTCTTCATACATGCGCGTCTGTTTAGGGTACTCATGACCTGGCCTATCTCTAAAACGTCCTCAATTTGATCGAGGTACGTACGCCGAGGTCTTCCCCTTCCAACTGTCCCATTCACACTCTCCTTATGCAGCTGTTTCGTCAGTCTCCTTTCATCCATCCTTACTACATGCCCAAACCATCTTAGCATACCCTTCTTAATTTTTTTCACTACGTCTTTTTTCACTCCACAACATTCAACACATATTTATCACATACCTTCACCATTCTACTTTCATTTCTTCGAAGCACTCCCCTAACTAGCTTCCATTTAGGAAAACCACTAAGGCCGGGTCTCCTTTAGGCGAACAGTGAGCGGCTCACTGTTTGCTCCCAGTTTGACTCCCTATAATTTTTAAATGGAGTGTCCATACACAGTTTGCGGCGTTTTGCTTGCTGACTCATTCAGTGACCGGTAACGATGCACGCGGTCGGCGGGGCAGTTCGCTCACTACCGTTTAAATTTCCTCCCAAGAGTTTGCAAGCACTTTGTAAATAATACGCTAACTTTGACTGGCTTCACAGCTCAGTTGATAGTAGTTCTGCCTTCTGTGCTGAAGAATGCAGGTTCAAACCCATGTCTGAGGGTAGCATTAAACAGAATGTAAATCTTCTTTAGGTTTGTGTACTCATTTGTGTTAATTTGTTCTTTTTCTGCATAATACATAGTTTTTTTAATTTTTCCTGTGACTGTGTTTCGAATAAAATTATATTCCATTCCAGTCTATTAAATAAATAAATAAATAAATAAATAACGCTGGACAGTCCACACAGCATCATCTGGCCCCAAAGTAAGCTACTCAAAGCTTGTGCTATGGGTACTAGATAACTGATATATTTAATACATTATATACATAGATAGATATTTTTTATTATACATAGAAAACACCCAGACCAACGGAACAAATTTCTGCAATCGTACACAAATTTGTTCCGCGTCGGGAATCGAACCCGCATCCTCTTGCGTAGCAGGCGGACTCTTGCCCGCTGCGCCACTGAGGTCGTCTATTATATTCTTTGTTTAGTTTGAGACTAGATGGCGTTGTGTAAAATGTTCAGCGATACTTATTTACGACCGTTACGCGCCGCTCAGAGTCAGCCAGTGGACAGTCTGCCGCTCACAGTTCGCCTAGTGGGGACCCGGCCTAAGAGATGTTGTATCGAGAACACGCGTCATTAAGCTAATGACTGGGATGCTTTGAAACGCTTTTGAAATACGTTTAGCGGCGAGAAAGAGAGTGCTGTGTTTAGGGTACGGTACTGGGAGGTAAAATGTAACCCTTTCATCCATTATCCTTACATTTATTTTAATTCTTCCGCCTGCGGTTTCGTCTGCGTGGTACCTTGTTAAAGATTAAAGATTATTTATTTCTATAAAACATTGTTACACAAAAACACATAAAGACAAACAATTTATACATGTATTTGCATTGTTAAATTATAGCATAAGTGCTGTTCCAGATTATAATCTATCTCTTTACCAAATTTTATCCAGATCCGTTCAGCCATCATAATGTGTTTATTTTTAAACTTTATTTACTAGCTTGTTCGCTATGCGAATATAAAATAATGAAAATAAAATAATCTGTTGATAAGGAAATCAAAAAACATGGGATTGTGTCGAAACGAAAGTCTGTAGAAATTGTAATCTGTAGACATGGAAATCATTAAACATGGGATTCTGTTGATTCGAAAATCTTTAGTCATTGTAATCTCTATTACATGGATATCAATAAACATGGGATTCTGTTGACAAGAATTGGAATTCTGTTGAAACAAAAATCTGTACAAATTGTAATCTGTAGAATTGGGTATTAACCTAATTTTTCCTACCACGTCGCAACTAGCAAAAGTATATTCAAACTTGAATGAAAATACAAATAAAATACAAATGTAATAATGCAAATACATGTATAAATATAAATATATTTCATTTTCCAAAGCTCTGATACAATAAATTACAGTGGTATGTAAATTCATTCAGACCCTGCTCCAATTTAGGTGTAATTGGCCCACATTGCCATCTAATGGTACATTACAGAGTGTATCTATTGTTCTGCAGTGGGCTGTTATACCACTAATGTATAGCTGGAGATCGTTTGAGGCAAATGTTACGTTAGGGGAGATTTACACTTATCCTTTATATCATTAGTAAAATATTACTTATCATAACATATTGCAACATATTCATGTACTTAATTTTACTATTTTACTTTGCCATAAAAAAGGAGCATCCTCTAGCTAAACTCAGGCGCAGCGTTGTCACTCAGGATCGCTTGCTGGTGCGCGTGTATAGCGAATAGCACGAGCGCGCGCGCGCGTGTGTGTAACTACCTAACTGCACACCGCGCCATACCTGCAGCTAGAATGTGGTGACACCGCTGTGCCTGTGTGCATAGCTATTTTTTAAGCGTGTCTGTAATTTATTTAAGAGAACTCTAGTGTCTAGTTAAACCTAACTTAGGATTTAAGACGCTAACCACCATTTAATGTCATGTTTTTTATCAATAAATGCTATCTATCTATCTATCTATCTTTATGTATTTCTGTTGATTTCTGTTGCCCTTATAAATAAATAAATATAAATAAATAAATAAATAATAAATAATGCTGGACAATCCACACAGCATCATCTAGCCCCAAAGTAAGCTACTCAAAGCTTGTGTTATGGGTACTAGATAACTGATATATTTAATACATGATGTAGGTACATAGATAGATATTTTTTATTATACATACACACCCAGACCAACGGAACAAATTTCTGCAGATCGTACACAAATTTGTTCCGAGGCGGGAATCGAACCCGCAGCCTCTTGCGTCGCAGGCGGACTCTTGCCCGCTGCGCCACTGAGGTCGTCAATATATGTTATACTCTGGCTGTCAATGACCTCGTGGTAAGGGGTTACTGCGCATATATCACTTGCGCATATGCAAATTATGCAATCATAATTTATGTTTATACCAGGGGCCTTACCACAAGCTATTACAAACCATTATGTTTCAGAAACATCAAAGAAGCTTGAAGTAACACTTCTTTAATGCATTTTAAACAGTGATCTGTTGTACTTACGAGATTTTGAATGTGTCATGTACAAAATGTCAGAGTAATATTACTTTGATATTGCCCGAAGAGCTTGCAGTAAGGTCCCATTATTCTAAAACGGTGAAGGAAAACATCGTTAGGAACCCGGCATGTTGTGAAACCCTTAGATAATTTTTTAGCGGGAAAGTCCTTAATATTTATCTTTCATTTCAATATAGCGAAACTTGTCTAAAAGACAGGTTTAAAAAAAGCTAAAATTTTCATTTTGTTCTAAATTTAATTAATTTTCCACCATTTTTTTCTCTTGATCAACATCAATTTACATGGCTTCTAAAATAAACTGCTTCTTTCTTCTTCTTCTTTGTTTATGGCATTCTGTCTCTTTTGAGATTAATTTTGCCAGTGTCAAGTGTTTAAATTAGTAGTATTGTCAATGTCACAAAGTCATAGACAAATTGTGAAGTAAATTTTAAACAAAAGATGGCTGTTTTGTTCCGAATTCTCGGGATTCCTTCCAATAGATTTAGATAGGAACTGTTCACCTTCATTCACATATTTTACACTCGCGTCTAGAACTTGCCTTTAAAAATAACCGCTAAAATTACCACAATAAAACTCAAAATTAACACGAGAAAAAATATAAAACTAGAGTGAAAAAATTCAGTTTAATGCATCGCAAAAAATCTCATTATTTTTTTTGATTTATGGCATCTGTTTCTTTTGAAATCGATTTTGCCAGTGTCAAGTTTTATTAAGGAGTACGGATCTCCACTTGCTACGATGACATCTTTTGCTTCATTCACTCTCATTACATTCTTCATGCGCGTTGGTTTAGGGTACTCTTGAAATGATATGTAAAAAAAAATTTGATCACGACTGTAATCCCCGGGCTCGGTAGATATCTCCTCAGATCTTTAGTTACTTAGATCTTTGAGGATATCTAAAGAGGGTAGTCAGAGGCAAATCCAAACATGACATTTGGTACATGCCCACATTTTGCACAGTAGTTAGTATTCCGTATGTGGCAGGTTGCAAGCCCATCGCCGCTTATGAGAATACTAACCTATGACACATACCTTCGAATTTTTCGTTCTAGGGTATGCCGGTTTCCTCACGATGTTTTCCTTCACCGTTTAAGAGCACTGGCATTGCGCACATAAATTTTTCGAATGGATAAACTCATTGGTGCACGATCAGGTTTGAACCCACGGCCTTCGGATCGTGAGGCAGGGGTGCTACCACTACACCACCAGCGCTCTTTAAAATAATATGATGATTTTAAATGATATGTTATGTTTAAAATAACGATAAAATATCAAATTGAGTAGAATCTACCCTAATCCTTCATTGAGCGACGTCGCTTAGCAACCCTAATGTGCGTTTGTAGTCCATTAGCCGCTGTATCTTACAGCTGGTGATGTGCGCCGTCCTAATTACCTTGCTACACACAAGTCGTTACGATGCTGTATCTATGTTTTGTATACCCGTTTTTGTATACCTGTTTTTGTTTACCTGCTTTCGTATACCCGTCTTTGTATATACATAAAATCGCGCCTGTTTCCTAACGGGTAGGTAACCACGGATCTCTACTTGCTATCCTGACATACCTCTTTTGCTTCATTACTCGTTACTCTATATTTTGTACTTATCTGTTTTTTATACCTTCTCGTATTAAGCGTCTAATTTGCGTTCAAAAGGCAACTACGTTGGTAATTTTCTCGACGTTTCAAAAATTTATCTCAAAGATAAATCTTTTAGTCTGAAATTATAAAAAATGCAATGTCTTTGCATATTTTAATACTAGCTTCCACCCACGGCTTCGCCCGCGTTGTACCTTGAAAAACAAAAATAAATCTATCCCAAATAAATATAACAAATAATTTTTTTATCTATCTATCTATCTATCTATCTATCCCTCGGGAACCGTGCATTTTTCCGGGATAAAAAGTAGCCTGTGTGTTATTCCAGACCATAGTCAATATCTGTGCCAAATTTCATCCAGATCCGTTCAGCCGTTTCAGCGTGAAAGAGTAACAAACAAACATCCAGACATCCATACATTCTTACAAACTTTCGCGTTTATAATATTAGGATTAGTTTTAGATAAAGGATTCATTTCACCAACCATTGTAATAGCAGAAACCTGGTCAAAAATTGTTACTGTTATCAAAAAGCCTTAATTAAACTAAAAAATATCTTTAAGGTCGCTGACATCTACATTTCGGATGACAGCTGTTAACTTGATGCAGTGGGGCCACGAACCTACGATTTTAACTATGACTGGTAGTCGCACTAAGCAGTGGAACCACGAACCCATCATTTCAGGGATAGTGGGACCACGAGTAATAGTGATACAATCCCAGTGGGACCACGAGTCGCGACCCTTAAAAACGTGTCAATTAAAACTTAAACGAAATCAAATGCGAGCTCCGAGTCACAATTGAAAACCTGAAAACGCACCCAAATTCACTTTATTTCAGCACAATAAATTGCAATTTGCGGGTTGTACCGTCCCATAATGAGGCTCCATTCACCCAGAACGTTGGATTTCACACTGGAAATTTCAATTTTCCTCTTCCAGACTTAACAAGTTATATAGAAGCTGAATAGTGACCCTTTAGCCTGGTTTTTTTAACCGACAAAAGAAGAAGTTTTCGTTGCGTATAGTTTTTTATGAATTTAAAACATTACTTTTTACAGCGAAGTCAGACTTTGAAGATTATTTTTTAATGGTTTAAGATATTTATTCACTTCTCAAAAGATTAATAATCACTGGTGAGAAACAAAATATTCTTATTATCTATTGTTAGTAGTTCGGTACGAGCAAATAATCGAAATAATGAGGGTAGTTAGCAAAAATACTGTACAAAGCAAAGTAAGGGCACGAACACATTGATTCAACAATTGTGAATAAAAATATTTTAAGTTCGACTACTTTTCGGAACAGCTTTGAAAAATGTGGCATTTAAGGTGAGTTTTAAATTGAGCTGGTGTTTTGAGGTCTTTGATATTTTTAGGCAGGCTATTATATAAACGCGCTCCTTCAAACATTATATTTTTTTTTCCGTAGTTAGTCCTAGCTTTCTGTAAACGTATATTATGTGCATTTCTTAGGTTCCGTTTGTGGATATGTATATTTTTAAAAAATTTACAGAGAAGTAAGACTTTAAAGATTATTTCTAACAGTGAAACACTTTAAAGATTATTATTAACAGTGAAGTCCGGCTTTGAAGATTATTTTTTACAGTAAAGTAAGAGACTTTAAAGATTATTTCTAACAGTGAAACACTTTGAAGATTATTACTAACAGTGAAGTCCGGTTTTGAAGATTATTTTTTATTGGACATTTCATACTATGAAATTGATCAAGTTTTTGCTTCATGGAGCACATTTTCTGTATCTACTATCTTTCACGATGTTTTCCTTCACTGTTTTAGAGCGCTGGCATCCCAAACACGCCTTAATAAAAGTCCGAAGCGGTAAAGCTAACAGTTACAGTTTTAGGAGGCCAATTCATTTTATGTCACAATGTAAATTTCTAATTTAATTTATACGGTACAAATTTTAATTGCTTTACACTTGAATAGGCCATTGTAGCTTCAATAAAACAGCTGGGTCTTATACCCTTTAGTCTTGCTTTGACTTGTCTATACCCGATCGCAAAAAAACAAAAAAAACGAAAAAACTCATTTGACTTGACTTCTGTTTTTGGAACCGCTTGCTCATTGCCACAATTTTCCCAGTGTCAGTAAGGAGTGTCCTAAAGTTCTAAAATAATAATATGACCGGTGCAACGAAAGCAGAATCTTCTCTTCTTCTTCTTCTTCTTCTTCCTGCCCTTTTCCCACGTTATGTGGGGTCGGCACAACATGTGATCTTCTTCCATTTCCCTCTATCATTCGTCATCTCAGTACTCACTCCTTTCTTACCCATGTCATCTTTCACACAGTCCATCCATCTTTTCTTTGGTCTACCTTTACCCCTGTATCCATCCACATTCATATCTAACACTCTCCTCGTCACATGACATAGAATCAAAAGAATAAAACTCTCAACAAGCTCGCCCGTTGACGAATAACTCAAGTATTCATTTTATAGTGTCACTATACCGTAGAAAAGATCGATATAGAATTGAAACTTCAATAATTATTTTACAAAAACTAAAAAAACGACTTCATTTACAAAAAAAAAAATAAATATGATCACGACTGTAATCCCCAGAGGCTCGGTAGATATCTCCTCAGATCTTTAGTTACTTAGATCTTTGAGGATATCTAAAGGGGGTAGTCAGAGGCAAGTCCAAACATGACATTTGGTACATGCCCACATTTTGCACAGTAGTTAGTATTCCGTACGTGACAGGTTGCAAGCCCATCGCCCTTTATAAATATACTAAACCTATGACAAACACCTTCGAATTTTCGGTTCTAGGGTATGCCGGTTTCCTCACGATGTTTTCCTTCACCGTTTAAGAGCACTGGCATTGCGCACATAAATTTTTCGAATGAAAAACTCATTGGTGCACGACCAGGTTTGAACCCACGACCTTCGGATCGTGAGGCAGGGGTGCTACCACTACACCACCAGCGCTCTTTCATTTACATACTTTATAAAAATACATTTGTGTGTGTGTTTGCGTTGTTGTTATCGTAAATCTTTATGTCGAAACACTTTTTTACGTGTCTGTACAAATCATAAAACGAGTGAGTTTCATTGATGAATATAACTTAAAAATAAAAATAAAAAGTTTGGGCTTTAAATTAAAGCTACTAAAAAAATATTTACTTATAACACAATTATTAATAAACTACTTAATTATATGATTGAAGTGGGCTGGCTGTTTACTTTGAGCTGCGTACGATTTGTATGCAAAGTTGTTCAGACACAATAAAGGTAGGTCTACCTTAATAGGTCGCTATTAACGTGAACAAAACTGCGGTATAAATCTTAACTTATTTACCGTTGACAAATTTATTTTGGAATCTTTTAAAACTAGCTGTTTCCTGCGATTTCGTTCTCATATAATATATTTTAAAATAATTATAATGTTATGAGAAGAGATGAATGCCATGTGACAAGGAGAGTGTTAGGTATGAATGTAGATGGATACAGGGGTAGAGGTAGGCCAAAGAAAAGATGGATGAACTGTGTGAAAGATGACATGGGTAAGAAGGGAGTGAGTACTGAAATGACGAATGACAGAGAGAAATGGAAGAAGATCACATGTTGTGCCGACCCCACATAACGTGGGATAAGGGCAGGAAGATGATGATGATAATATATTTTAAAATGATATTTATTAGTTATTCTGCTATTCGGGGCGGATAGATCCAAAAAATCAAAAATCTTTAAAATCGGTGTAGCCGTATTCGAGTGTAGGTGTAATTACCACGACTCTGTTTTATATGTAAATACATGACGGATGATAGCTGATACCTGATAGGATGATACCCCACCTAGTGGGATAAGGGCAGGAAGATGATGACATAGGTTACTGAGAAATCAAAGAAAAATAACGCTATTGATAGCTATAATTATTTTTGGAGAATTTTTACCACACCCATGATATTTGCATGTCAACATTACACAGTAGCTTGTTTTGCGTACGTGACAGGTTGCAAGCTCATCGCCACTTATAAGAATAATAACCTAAGTCACACCTTCGAATTTTGCAGTTCGTACGTGACAGATTGCAAGCCCATCGCCACTTATAAGAATACTTATGTTCTAGGGTATACCGGTTTCTTCACTGATAAAAAGTAATCTAATGCGTATGAAGTCGCGTGTCAGTATATGCTAGTATATTCATAAATTAGTTATATTACATTTACTTACTCATCATTTAATCATTTAATCTTTTAATCATTTAATAATAGAACCCTCCACTTGCAATTGTACCGCATTTAGAGGTAAATGCATTGGAAATACATTGGAGAGGCGTGCATTTTTAGACTGATCTACCTCTAAGTATATTTATTAATAACTTAATGAGTAAAACATTTTTTCCTTTGTTTCAGGTTCTGCCATCACCATAATTTATAACAATGAAGACGAAGACCACAGACACATCTTCAAACAATTTCAAAAGTACGTTTTATTGACTTTTACTAATTAATTTTAGTATTTATTGCAGAAAATAAAAAAAACCGACTGAACTTAACTGAAAATACAAAAATACAATTATACCGCCATCATTAAAAGATTTTTTGACATTTTCACTCTTGTGATCCAGACGAATTCAAGGACATCCTATTTGTCAAAATCCGTCCAGCCGTTCAGGATTTTTTTGAATGCATGGAATTTTTTGGAAGCGTATTTATTCGAAACAAAATAAAATAATGGTAAAATACAAGCTTTTTGGATTTATTGTGACGTTGTATTAGTTTTCGTGTTCTCCTCAGCAAGCCCTTTCATTTGATACCCATACTGTGGTAGTGCAGAAAAATAACTAATCCGCCATCTTGGATGAACCGCCATATTGGAATTAGAATGACGTCACATAGCTAAGCATGCATCCATATCAAAAATAAGCGTGTATACCAAATTTAATCTCAATGATTTAAAATTCAGTTGCAAGATTCCACCCGGTCAAACGTAAATTTAAATAACTAAATAATAAATAATTAATAAATTTAAACATTGCAAGTTAAATAAAAGCTTGTAAAAAGTCAAAATCGGTTCATGCGTTCGGGAGCTACAGACAAACACACCCTCACACACACCTGACACCCTGACACGTCAAACCTTTAAAAGGAAGGTCTAGGTAGGTCTATTCTAAACTAAGTTTATGACCCAAAAACCGTATTCATCCAACCTTTTTGCGATATAACACGTAAATATCTGTTCGCACGTATTACGTTTACGTTTCCATCGGCCGTAAAGCCACCTGATTCGTAAACGTATCTTACGACAGTTTAATACCCCGCTCTCAATTTAACATTTCACCGGTTCACTGTGTTGTTACTTTGTCAGTGTTGCCCGTAAATGTTTCAGATTTAGGCACACTGAGGACACGCCAAAAATCCGCACCTTCAAAATGATCACTCAAAAAATAAATAAAATAAAAAAATAAATATGATCACGACTGTAATCCCCGGGCTCGGTAAATATCTCCTCAGATCTCTAGATACTTAGATCTTTGAGGATATCTAAAGAGGTTAGTTCAAACATGACATTTGGTACATGCCCACATTTTGCATAGTACCTACTTAGTGTTCCGTGCGTGACAGGTTGCAAGCCCATCGCTGGTAATACTAACCTATGACACACACCTTCGAACTTTTATTCTAGGGTATGCCAATTTTCTCACGATGTTGCACTGACATTGCCACATAACTTTTTCGAATAGTAAACTCATTGATGCGACCAGGTTTGAACCCATGACTGGATCTTTAGGATCGGAAGGTTGTTACCACTTCACCACCAGTGCAAACTGAAAATTGGTACAGAACACTAAAACGACTCAAATTTTATACATCAAATGAACAAAGTAAACAGAACCGTAAACAGATGGAGATAAAGTATAATTTTCATTACTCTTATCTCGTCTCCCGCTGCATCCACAACTTAAGCGGTACATTCAGTGACATAAAACTTTAAAGCCAATAAAAACGGAACCATCTCCGGAACAGCTGATAAGCGCTTTTTTATTTAACTGTACCATGGAGTTGAAGCGACGATTTAAAATTTTTCAACTAAGTGAAATTCAGGATTTTTCCCTGACGCCGTTTCGTTCAGATTCGCGCCTGAATTCCGTACTAACCAATTGAATCAAAATAATTGACTATACACTTTTACTATACATTTTCAACAGACTAAATAAATCTATGTCTACCGACACGTGTTTTCAACCGACTGCGAGCGACAAAGGAGGATAATGCGTTTGAGTTGTATGTACTCGTATGTGAGTTCTTTTGGCTGTTGATATAGCCCAAATGGCTAGACGGATTTTGACAAATAAAATATCGTGGGATTCGCCTGAACGAGTTTTCCGCTCCAAAAATGTATGTGCGCAATGCCAGTGCTCTGAAAAGATGAATGAAAATATCGTGAGAAAACCGGCATACCCTAGTACCTACCAAAAAATCGGAGGTTTGTGTCATTGGTTAGTATTCTTATAAGCAGCAATGGGCTTGCAAATTGTCACGCACGGAAAATGTGAGCATGGGCATTTAAATACCTTCAAGATCTATGTAACTAGAAATCTGAGGAGATATCTACCGAGCCTGGGGATTACACTCGTGATCATGTTTGTTAGAGTCGGTTCTCTCTTCGGTTCTTAAATACAATTGTAATATGTTGGTTTGCGTGTTGTTTGTTCAGTTAAATAATATTTGTAAAGCTACTTATGACAGCAAACAATCCTTCTTAATTAAACGTTAAATTAACAGGTTGTTTCGTTTTCAGGGATAACCAGAGGGATGAAAATCCCGGGGGGGACTTCAGGCATGGCCCCGGGAACTTTGGTAAGTACAAAATAATTGATTGTTTATTAGCAGAGATTATTTGAAGCATGTTTGTTTTGTTTTTGGAAAATAAACACACAAAGGTCGATGATAAAAACAGATTTTGCTATAGCTTTTTTGTCATTTATTTTTTGACGATTCGCACTTGCCTCCTTAGCGTGCTCCGCTCTGAATCTGCTGTGTGATTCTGTAAGACCTCATTCTAAACTTCGAATCTGAATCCGCTGTGTGTTTCTTGATTGGCATTCTAAAAACTCGGCTGATAATTAGAATTTACACTAGCGCCACTCTTGCGAGCGTGTCAGCGAGTTAAACTAAATTGACGGGGAGATTATGACAGATAAATTTGAATTTTACAGAATCGACGTACTGGTAAATATTTGACGGGGACTTCCATCTGGCAGTAACCTGGATCAGTTAAGCTATCTATAGATAATTTATAACGGTCCTCAGATAGCTAAACTGTTTCACATGTATTTTATACTAGCTTACGCCCACGGCTTCGCCCGCGTGGTTATTTGAAAAACCAAAACAAATCTATCCCACGGGAACCGTACATTTTTTCGGGATAAAAAGCAGCCGTAGCCTATATGCTATTCCAGACCATAATCTGTATGTGCTAAATTTCATCCAGATCCGTTCAGCCGTTTCAGCGTGAAAGAGTAACAAACATACATCCAGATATCCAGACATCCAGACATTCTTACAAACTTTCGCGTTTATAATATTAGTAGGATAATGTGGATACTAAGATAAACCTATTATATATTTCTGTAAACAAATTTAATATACACCTTAATATAAAAAACGTGAAAATCCGTTAAAACATAAAAAAACATATACTTACTCGTAGTTGTTTACTTTTCGCTGGCTTAATATACTACTTCGCAGTTAATTTGCCTTCCCTGAGAGGCTTTTAACCGCATTTTTCAAGCTCTTCATAATTAAACGTAAAACTAAATCTGACGCCACGTCACTTCAAATTAGCTTGCAATGTAAAATGAGCTTTGTCACACTAACTTTAGATTATAATACGTTTTGAACGCAGACAAAATAATGTATGTACAGAAAATGCTTTTTTAACTAACACACTTTTATATAAAACTAGCTTCCGCCCACGGCTTCACCCGCAGGGTACCTAAATAAAAAATAGTCTATGTTTATTCTGAAAGTTAATTCTACAAGTTGGTGAAAGAATTTTTTGTTTAATTTCGGAGATTACCTCCTACATACAAACAAAAAAACTTTCCCTCTTTATTATATTAGTTGAAATACAATGTGAAACAATTGATATATCTAAGGAACGTCACAAACGATCTGTAGATAGCTTAATTTTGATCTAGATCACTGTCAAAAGAAAGTTTTAGAGTCACGTTTTTACTTATACTTACTTACAACATATTACACAGTATTTAGTATTCCTAACAGGTTGCAAGCCCATCGCCGCTTATATGTAATTCACTGTTGCAATATTATACAAACTAAAAGCTTCAATATAAATAAAATATGTTGAGTACATCCTGAACTTTGTCGGATGTCGTTCAAAGTTTCAGAATTTAGTTCCTCCCTTACGTCGTGTTTTGTGGTACAGCAACTTTATTGCACTCAAGAGCAAATAAATCTGTTTCACTGTAAATGTTACGAATATTTTGTGTTGATTGAATGCATGAATGAAATTTCTTTTTTGTACACCAAGGAAGCTGTTACATTTTTAGATATTAAAAATTTAACGAATGTATCTAAACAAGTATTTTTATAAGCCACGATGGGCTTGCAACCTGTCACGTATGGAATACTAATCAATATGCAAAATGTGGTCATGTGCAAAATATCATGTTTTGACGTGCCTTTCACTACTCTCTTTAGATATCCTTATAGTCTAAGTAACTAGACATCTGAGAAGATTATATACCTAACCTGGGGATAACAGAAACACGAAAATTATGTACAATGGCAGTTTTATCGTTAAGGAAGTGATTTCTTTTAAGCAACTAAAAATTGGCTTCTTACCATGACAGGCCGTAACAAGCCATGGTTGGAAGTTCTAAATTATTTTACTATGTGCCAAGCATAGGTTGCTTGGCAAAGATCGCTGTTAACAATAAATTGTTAAAACCTGATAGACCTAAAAAATGTCCCAAACTCGCATCAAATTATTAAGTTTTATAATAAATGAATAATAGAATATCATATGAGCTATAAAACAAACACCAGTAAATAACAAAACGTTAATCAAAGTTAAACGTAGCGCCATTTATTTTATAGCTCAAATAATAAATGCTCCCAGTTGTATTGTCCTGCAGTGTATCCAACTTGTTCGGCAGAGTTGAGTTGTGTTGTAAATTATGTGGAAGTTTGAACACGCTTTCTGAATTGGAAGCAAGATTTTTTTATTGAGGTCCGGAGATTACGAGTAGTCAATATTTAAAAAAAACATGATCACGACTATAATCCCCAAGCTCGGTAGATATATCCTTAGATCTATACATAGATCTTTGAGGATATCTAGTCAGAGGCAAGTCCAAACATGGTATTTGGCACATGCCTACATTTTGTACAGTAGCTAGTATTCCGTGTGTTGCAAGACCATCGCCGCTTGCAAGAATACTAACTTCTGACACATACGAGTACCTTTAAATTTTTGGTTCTAGGGTATGCCGGTTTCTGCATGATTTTTTCTCTACCTCTTTCGCTTCATTCACTCTCATTACATTCTTACTCTCATTACACTCTTCTCATACATGCGCGAGGGTTTAGGGTACTCTTGACTTAGCCCTTCAACTAAACTTCCCATTTATATCTTATATCTCTAAACGAGCAATTCTTGTTTATATATAATTATTATGTTTATATATAATCTGAATCTCGGAAACGGCTCCAACGATTTTCATGAAATTTAGTATGCAGAGGGTTTCGGGGGCGATAAATCGATCTTGCTAGGTTTTATTTTTCGAAAACGTCGTTTACCAAAAAAACAGAGCGATGCTCGGTCATCCAGGTACCTACTTATAATTATTAAAATAAAAATATATAAAACAGTATTATAATGTATATTTCTGTGCATCACGTTTTTTCCAAATTTTTTGCAACTCAGTGAACAAAATCTCCACCATTGTAACGGAACCAATCCGATATTCGATTTATCTAACTTCTCCAAAAAAAATCTAGAAAACTTCCAACAATGAGATCCAATAAATTTCTCATAAATGGACGGAACTTAGCAATTCAGTTGTCACATTCAGAGACTTGGCGAAATCTTTGTATAATAGAAATATCAGGAAAATGGGGAAATGGAAAAGTTGTTTAGAGATTCTAAGAACATCTGTGGTCTCTATATTAAAAGCTCGATTTAGTGCTCGACTGTCGGTCATTGGTGGGATATTGGTGCTCGCAATTACAAATAAACTCGCATACATACATAGGTACATACACCCCAAGCACATTACCGTCCTTTTCCACAGTCGGTTAAAATGGCGAGTCTGATAGCAGTAGATAATTCTATGTAAGTATTGTTACAAAAAATATTTTATTCGTTTAGGTAAATTCTAAAATTAAAATTAAATCTTTCTAAAGATTAAGTCTTTGCAGCTTCTTTTATGTAAATAGATTAAGTATTAAAATGATATACAATATTCTTAGAATACATTTTTTCTAGCGAAATCCAATCGAAATTATGCCAATAGGTGTGTGAACCAATAAATAAGCCAAGAGCTTACTACGAGTAGAATGTTCGCGCTACTAATTCTTTCGACCAATCACAATGCATAATATACTAATTTTAAATGTCGCCAGTAATATTGCGTGATTGTGTGTGATCTGTCTGATGTCACTGTCATTTTGACATTGACATATCGCGCGGGCAACAGCTGCGTGAGACCACAGACAATATTTGTAGTTAGGTAATACTAATTGGCTACAACATACCTACAGGGGCCTTACCACGAAGTCTTCCAGAACGATTCTACGGAATCGTTAATCGGAATAGTGACGTTTCTATAATGGAATCGTTACGACGATTCCATTATAGAAACGTCACTACTTCCATACAATTTGCATAGGTCATGGTACGAAAAAGCAATGTAATACTAATTCGGTAATGTATTATGAATTCGTGGTTAGGCCCCAGGTCATTGTACCAGTCTTCATGAAATCATCATCATTATCCCTCTCCTTATTTCACTTCAAGGGATTCGTGTTGGCTTCATGGCGGAAAATGACATTTCAGTTTTCATGAAATAATAACTTTAAATATTAAATCTCTAAAGTGAAATGGATCTCTTAATAACAAGGAAAAGTAGACCCTATGTCAATCAGCTTACCCGAAAGGCAGTATCAAAAAACCGTTCAAATTTTTAATTAAAATCTTAAAATTGAATCCGGTGAAATTGTACAAAGGATAGCAAAAGCTCGCAAAAGTTTATATTTTTGAAATCCATCGCTATAAAGACGAGAGGTTTTCGCTTGCAGTACGTACCAAACTTTTGCGAGCCCAAGTTTATCCCTTAAAGTAAAACACAGCTTACACTCCTAGATTTAAAGTTGAAATTGGTTTGGTTTATTACGGAACTTCGATATAGATTAGTGGTTTGGAACTTTCTAGAGCCACAGGAAAGTTTGTAGTGCATTGCGGAGTTTCAGTACACTCTTTAAGCTAAACCGGGTGGAAACTACGCGATCGGTGCTTAAATTGTTTTCAACTGCTTATTCCTGAGGTTTTAATTTTATATTTTCTGCATTATGCAGAAACTGCATAGAAATTTCCCTCACTTAACACAGCCCAGCGCTATCAATCTAAATATAAAACTGTAACGATACAGACTGACCGATTGACTGAATGACTATCTGACTGGCTGACTGATTGACTGACTGGCAGATCAACGCACTGTTTAATCTAAGCCCCCAAAGAGAGTTGAAATTTTTGTGGGTTTATTTGCATAGAAATTTTCCTCACCTGACAGTTTAAAATATTATGATCCTATGATTTGGAGGGTAGGTTTCTTTTAAGATCTAAACAATGTAATTCCCGAGGGTAACTTATTAGGTACCTACTCGTAATTTGTTAATATTTCAGCTCTCGATTTGACAATCAGTAAGTAATATCATAATTCTAAGTATATTGAGATAATCGCGCCGCGCCGCGCAGCTTGTAATGTGAAGAGATCTTTATTTATAATCGAATAGCGTATTCATTAGGGTGCTTAGGTAAAATTAGACTTTTAAATTTTTTGCTTTTTACCCGCGACAGATCGGAGACGCGTTATAATGCGTTTGGGATGAGAGGTTGTTTGTTTGTGCAAATCCATGTTGCCATTTTTCTCCAAACTACTAGTCCGATTTTGATGCGGTTTTCAGTTATGGGTTCGGGTTTGATTAGTGCATGTTCTTAAATAGATGTTACGGTGACAACTCACCAAGGGGCACTGCAGCAAACAAATTTAAAAAATCAAAATTAAACAAAATCTTTCTTAATCGACGTGGGTTTTTTCAAAAATTGTATATTTTACTTGTATATAATTATGTGATTAATAATGAGCGCTGGTGGTGTAGTGGTAGCACCCCTGCCTCACGATCCGAAGGTCGTGGGTTCAAACCTGGTCGCGCACCAATGAGTTTTTCCATTCGAAAAATTTATGTGCGCAATGCCAGTGCTCTTAAGCGGTGAAGGAAAACATCGTGAGGAAACCAGCATACCCTTGAACCAAAAATTCGAAGGTATGTGTCATAGGCTAGTATTGCTCTTGCTTAGTTTGGACTTGCCTCTGACTACCTCCTTTAGATATCCTCAAAGATCTAAGTAACTAAAGATCTGAGGAGATATCTACCAAGCCTGGGGATTACAGTCGTGATCATATTTATTTTATTTTTATTTTTTATAATTATGTTATATTGTACTTATAAATGTTGTATTGTATTCCAGGCCACCACAATGCTGAAAAAACGAAGCACCATGCAAAGTGAGTTAAAATTTTTGCTGAATGAACTTGAATGAACTGAATGACTTGGATGAAAAAGGGTATTGTGTGTGTATGTATGTATGTACTCGAGTTTCTTTGGCTATCGCTGAACCCGAAATGGCTAGGCAGATTTTGGAAAATGAGGTGTGTCTTGATTACAAGAGTTCCTAATATACAATTGTCAAAAAATTCAACATGGAGGCTGTAAGAAACTGTTACTTTCAGTCGAAATTTTTGAATTTTTTCAATAAATACTAGTTTTTTGTATTTTCCTCTAAGAATTGCTGTTTTTCATGGTAGGATGGCAGCAGTAAACGAAAAAACATAGAAGCATTTCCTCAAAGGGAATACCCACGAAACATGACACCAAATTTCACACATCGAAAATCTTTCGTGGATTTGCCAAAAATTGATTAATATTGACTTTTTATCTCGTTTGGGTTTAAATTGCCGTGTAACATGTAATAAGCTTCTGTAAATTTTTGATATAATTCTTTGGCAAAACTGACAAGCCACGCCTACTAGGGTTCTATTTTTGTGGGGTAATTTTTTAGCTCAAAGAATACTTCCATGTATTTGTACGTTCACTGGATGGCAGGCGTAGTTGCATAACTTTGTGAGTACTTCACTCCTGACTGTGCATAAATGTTAGCTATTAACTGAAGTCGAACGAGTTATTAATAAAATTGTTGTGAAACTACTGAAGCCCCATCTAGACTTTTATAAAGAGGTGGAATAATTTAATGTTCATTTGAGCATAAATCGTGATGCGTTGTGCGTGATGTGAACTCTTGTTACAATCAATTACCATCCGTTTTTATTAGCAACAGCTGATTAAAAGTATTGTTTCAATCACAAGTTTGATTGTCACTGAGACCAGTTTTAAGAAGATGTGATTCTAACGACATACCTATTTCAATTGTACCTATATTATTGCTGTGCTAAGTTTGGGGCTTGATGGCGTTGTGTGAAATATGCAACAATATTTATATTCATATTTATATTTTTATGTGTTTATTTAATTTTGATGACACTTTCCGTAATGCCAAACTAATATACCTAACTTTGATATTACGTACCATGACTTATAAAAATTGTATTGAAGTAGTGTTACTTCAAGCTTGAACTGTGACGTTTCTGAAGCATGATAGTTTGTAAGAGCTTAATGTGTTGAGCCCCCAGATCTCTTGTTAATTTGATCTTTGAGGAGGATAGTCACAGGAAATTCCTGATTGAAATGACCTAACCCAGAATACGGAAATATATAAAGTACATTTTAGATAATAGGTCTCTGTCGGGTTACATAAAAATAAGCATTGACAGTAGTTTATGACACATACAATGCATCACCTACATAATATGTAGGTGTATTGAAACTATAATCTATGCTATAACTCAGGGCGGCCCATCGCAAGTCATAAATCCAAATAAAGCATTATGCGGAGCCACGCCCGCTGCTGTAATTTCATTAATCTTAGCTTAATTTATGCATGGTTAACTTAACCGATGGTAAACGAGATTAGCACGACCTGTTTGCACTTAAATATTAAGGAAAAGTGGAAGAAGCTAAGTATAAGATGGGAGAATAAACGCTTTTATGTGGAATAACGCTTTTAATAGGCTTGCTACCTGTCACGTACGGAAAACTACTGTGCAAAATATATGTGCCTTTGACTGCGCCCGTTTAGATATCCTCAAAGATTAAAATAACTAGAGATTATGAGAAGGTATTTACTAAGACTGGGAGATATTTAGCGAGCAATTGTAAAATCAGGTTCCAGGTACAAGTACTTGGGTTAAGTAATATCTTCTTTCAGGAATCGCCTCTGACAAACCTTCTTTAATTCTCAAAAATTTAAGTATCTAGAAATCCATGCTCTTAAAATCTATCACGTTTAAGAAACATACTGCTTCAATACAATTTTTATAGGTCATGGTACGAAATTTCAAAGTTATGTTAATTTGATATTGCCAAAAGAGCTTGTGGTAATCTACCAAGTTGTTTTTCATTCACATTTTGTTGCAGGACTGCGCAACAGTTAAAAACGTATACCAGGGAAAGTAAGGGGTATTTTATCAGAGAAGGAGTGGGTATGTATTATAAAAGCCTATTTTTATAAATTAAAATTTATTATTAATCCCTTCATTACACTTCAAAAGAACTAGTATCACAATAAGAAGAAAAATATTAAAATTCAGATAAAGTTGAGTCAATTTATGCCAAAGTTTGTGTATTCGGTGCAATTGGGATAACTTCATAAGTTGAAGACTTAGATCACCAGTACCCCTAGTATAAGTTTTTGATAGTTTACGAAAACTTTTTTCGGATAGTATCCTTTCCTACATTTACCTCCATCGAAATATCGATAATATCGAAAATATCTAGTCGGCAGTCCGCAATGATTTTCCAACCAAGTTTTCACAATATGGACCTTGTTTTAGTTCCTTAACATTTCCGATGGAGTAAGTGTATGAAAGGATACTATTCGAAAAAAGTTTTCGTAAACTATCAAAAACTCATACTAGGGTTACAGATTTTTGTATGCTGTTTCAGGAGTCAGTTTTCTGTCGAGGAGAAAACGCGACTTGGGGCCATTGAACATACTTATCACACATCATTTCAGTGATAAGATAGTAACTCCCGGTGAAGATGTAAGTATTGGAAACATAGATATTTAGCTTCATAGACCAGTAGGTCTACCATGAGTTTTCACAATCTACACTCGCTAGCGACTATAGTTAAAAAAAATATGGAAACTTGTACAGCGCCTCTAGCGGATAGTTGGGTACTAAAACGTCACGTATTTTAATTAAAGGATAGTAACAGCCGTCACAGCGTACTACAGCGACTGTAGTTTGCGCTTCATTAATTTGCTTAGAATTTGGTACCATGAGTAACAATTTTGACAGATGTCATAGTAACGTATTATTACTACTGTAGTAACGTCAGCCGATCTAAATGTGACAACTCATGGTAGACGTACGTCGTACAGGTAGACCTAAGAAAAGATGGATGGACTGTGTGAATGACGATATGTGTGAGAAGGGAGTGACTGAGATGACGGATGATAGGAAAGAAGGAAGAAAACCCTATTGTGCCGACCCCACCTAGTGGGATAAGGGCAGGAAGATGATGATGAAATATTTAGCTCTATATTCGCTTAACAAATAAGATAAATACTGAAAAAACATGAAGATTGTGACAAGAAACCACTGCTTACTGAAATAAAATAAATATTGATGGATACTTCAGCGCTATCATCACATAAGTGCACTCCTAGCTGTGAGACTGGACAAGGTATGAACTTATTAAGTCAAGTATGAACTTTCAGATCAGTCTGCAGTGTACAGCGTCAGCTGATAGGCCTCCTAGATTCATTTGGGAGAGAGATGGAGTTGTTATAACATCTAATACAGATCCTAGGTGAGTTTTTGCAAACTATCATTCTATCGCGATTATTCCCGTTATTCACTACTAGCTACGTCTTCGTTCGCATTTAATCAACTTTAAATGTTTTAATAGTTATGCTATTTGGGGCGGAGACAAATCTAACAAATAATGAAAATCAGTCTAGCCGTTCTAGAGTCATAAGTGTTCAAACTGAGGAGATTAACAAAAAAAAAATTCTTTGTAATTTTCCAAATATGAAAAAAAATATTTTTTTCAAAAGTGCCAATTCCGTCCTACCCCCAGTCTGAGAAGAACTGAAGACAAGAAACTCGCTGGATCCTAGCCCCCTTCATTGTTAATTTTGTTATAGACGCCAAAGGTAATATAAACAAAAACAAAAATATAGCATAAAGGCAGGGGAAACCATTCAAAATTTTATTTGCAACTGACTGTACATCAATTTGACAGTTTTATTTAAGGCATTCATAAACAAAGGCATTTAGAAATCAGTCAGTTTGGGAAAAGTTCATTTTGGGATTTGTACTAAACGAGATTAGGACTATCGAAATTTCAGTCCAAACAGACCGCAAACAAGCCGAGTTGAAGGTGATTCATCCCAAAGAGGTCTGAGTCTATCAAGCCTGGGAATTATAGTCGCAATTGAATTTTTTTTGAAATCGAATATTATTTATTCAATAAAATCACAAGGATCACTTTGAAACGTCTTACATGCTAGGTGAATCTATGTGCCAATTCCAACCTAACCCAAGTACGAGAAGAACAGGCAAGAAACTCGTCTCGGATCATGATCGACATGGATTTTGTCAATCATGGATTTGTTTAATCATGTTCCAGGTATACTTTGGGTCAGATGATGTCACCCTCAGGAGTGGGAGTGGTGGCACAGCTGAACATATCCAGGTCAAGGGTGGAGGATGGTGGACTGTACTCGTGCTTGGCTTTCAGTAGCGACTCCACTGTCGCTGCTGAATCTGCCGCTGGCCATACTGCAAGGGTTGATGTTTTTGGTGAGATCTATCGTCTATTCCCACTGTCTGTTGCCACTATCATCGCCGTCTCCACTGGTGGCAATCGGGAAAAATAACCAGTCCCTGTTAGTGGTGGCAACTATGACGTTTGTCGTTCTCAGTAATCATGGGTACTTAATTGTTTTTTTGTAAACAAAGTCGAGGCTCATGCTCAGATAATGACAATTTTATTCGCATTGTGTGATGACTTCCCGTTACGTAGGTGTTGACGTACATAATCGTCTTAGTACCAAGGTGTCAGTACAATCTTTTGGGTAGAACAGGGAAAAACACCTATTGGATGGAAAAATCTTGTATCAAACGAAGAAGCACTCTTGCTACTTTGTTTTTTTTATATGTACGAGTACCTAAGTAAAGTTTACAATTTCATATTCGCTTAAAAAAATAATATTATATTCTACTAGCTTCCGCCCGATGCTTCGCTCGAGTGGTGTCTAGTTGTATTATAGCTTATGTGCTATTCCAGACTATAATCTAAACCTTTGCCAAACTTTATCCAGATCCATTTAGCCATACGAGCGTGATTGAGTAACAAACATCTATCGAAACCTTATCCAAACTTTCGCATTTTCAATATTACTAGGATTACAATACAATATAGTAGGATTCTAATAAGATATTGTGTTACATCCAAACTTTCGCATTTTCAATATTACTAGGATTACAATACAATATAGTAGGATTCTAATAAGATATTGTGTTACATATTATTATGAACTAACTTTATTGTATCCAGATATAAGTTCAAGAACATTCCACAAATTCGTAACGTTTGCTACAAAAGTGAGCGCTCTGTGTACATAAATATCATATTACAACATTTAATATGTAGAAAACATATTCTAGCGTAACATATTTGCTAAGAGATGTTTACTGTATCAAATAACTGTGTCAAATATAAAGCCAGTTTTCATAAATATTTGCTGCTATCATGCGGTTTATTTGAAGTTACTTCAAACAGTTTTTATTATTGTTTACTAAACAGACTTGTGTGGTGATAGGACTATTCAGAGTGCGTCTTGGTGGTACCACCATAGCGCTAGATATTATGTCTTAAAGAAGTAGTGTACAAGCATTATTGTTCATAATTTGCATGGTATTGAAGCAAATAAAATAGAAAATAACTGATCCGCCGTATAGGGCGGTCTGCCATATTGGATTTAGAATGACATCACTTAGCTAACTATACTTTGTCATCCAAATTAAACGTGTATGCAAAAGTTGAGCTCAATCGGTGGTTAGCTTTAATTCAGATGCAAGATTTGACCCGAACAAACATTCAGACATTGCAAGTTAAATACATACATACGTAATTCCTAGGCTCAGTAGACTTCTTGTTACTTAGATCTTTTGAGGATATCTAAAGAGGGTAGACAGAGGCACATTCAAATATGATATTTGGCAAATGCCCACGTTTTGCACAGTAGTTAGTATCACGTACGTAACAGGTTGTAAGGCCATCGCCGCTTTTAAGAATACTAACCTATGACACACACCTTCGAATGTTTTGGTTTTAAATATGCCGGTTTCATCACGATGTTTTCCTTCACCGTTTTAAGAGCACTGCCATTGCGCACATTGTATACATTTTCGAATAGAGAAACTCAATGGTGCACAACCAACTTTGATCCGTGGGATCAAACTTGGTTGTACACCATTGAGTTTCATTCCATACCTTCGGATCATCAGTCAAGGGTGCTACCACTACACCACCAGTGCTTTTACCTAAGTTAAATATAAGCTTGTAAATGGTAAAAAACTACTATCTCTAGGATATCCTATGGTATTCTAGTGACCATAAGTTACGGTGGATTTGTTAGCCCATTCGACAGTTTATACAACTATTGGAATTATATTTCCAGGACCACCTTATATCAGGACCCTGCCACCGATCAAAGTTCAAAGTGGAGAACCATTGAAATTGAGATGCCCTTACTACGGTTATCCCATCAGGTACTTGTGAAAATACAATGATCACGACTGTAATACTGTAATCCTTTGTAGATATCTTCTCAGATCTCTATAAAAACCAGCGTTGAAACAAAAGTTTAAGGATATACCAGTTTCCAAACAATATTTTCCTTCACCGTTTAAAACCATTGGAGCATTGCACACATAATTTTTTCGAATTATCATTTCAGACGAAGAATTATCAAATTAATTGGTGCACGATGTTTCAGCCCACGATCTTCGATAATCGTGAATCATAGCATATTACGAGTATACAAAAATAATTGTGAAACATGGATTTTGCAATGATGGTTTAGTAAAATTAGAATCTCACAGAATAAATCTATCTTTCAGCAAACTAGAATGGGAGCACAAATCAAAGAATGTTATCAGCTCAATATTCCCACAACACAATCGTTACAAAAGAACATCCAACAGTACAAGTATAAAGAATATGAAGAGAAGACGGAAACGACAGATCTTCGAACCTGGAGAAGATGGAGTGTTGAGGATAGCTAAAGTATTAAAAGAAGAGAGTGGAGAAAGCTATACTTGTATTGTTTATAGTCCTTCAGGAGAGATGGCTAGAAGGTAAGGATTGCTAATAAATACTATCTAACTAAGTGCTACTAAACACACTTAAACACAGTAAAAAAATAGAGTGACACAGTATCAAAACTTAACTTAATTTAATGTTTTTCGTATTGCATACAGATGCACATTAATCTTTGTACCACAATAGCTCGAATGAATTAGTTTGCAACGTTTGCCATGATGACGTCATGGATAGAACGTAGTGGAGAAAGAGTGGTAGGAAGGCTGACCCCACCACCATGTGGGATGAATAGTCGGGAAGAGAGAGAGAGAGAGAGAGCTCGAACGAATTAGTGACACGATAAGAAAAATTTTATAGACAAAAGAAACAATAGATTTCCAATACTTTTACAGGTCTTTTGAAATTCAAGTTGTTGAAGCTCCAGAGCTAGATGAACTCCGTGTGGGAACAGGATTGAAAGAAGGACAAATAGTACAAATCACATGTAACATTGTCGGCGGCGATCCACCTATCTACTTCTCCTGGTTGAAAGACGGAAAGAAAATGCCTCCCAGCTTAAAAGTATGCGTAATTTGTTATTCATGAATACAGTTTATAAAATTGGTCCTAACGTAGATCCTTGTGGTATTCCAATTATTATTTGCAGATTACTGAAAGAAGTTCAGAACTATTCAGCGTATTAATTATTAAAAGAGTAGCTTTAGAGCACTGCGGCAAATACACTTGTATCGCCACGAACCATGTTGGAAAAGTCAATCAGACTGCAGACCTTTATATCAGTGGTAAGTTCGTCAAATGCTTTAGTAAAAGTTAAAAAAATGTATTAATTTAGTTTTCATAGTTACAAACGCTTACAAAGTCTATGGTATGTTTTGGATATTTTGATTCCATAAAGGACAAAGTTAAGTGCTTATATATAAATTCTTTTTTTGTTAATGTTTTCAGTGGCACCAAAATGGATAGAAGAACCCTCGAATACGTCACTGCTCTTGGGACAAAGAGGAGTAGTCTATTGTAACGCAAATGGATACCCGACACCTCAGATACATTGGATGAAAAGAGACGGTACATTATCAATTTACGTTATACTGTAATTTATCCACGTAATTTTACGTTTTCTACATGCAGGTCATTATTTTATTTCAGCAACTCTTGGTATTTGGAGACCAGTTCTTGATTTAGCCGGTGGTGGAGTCATGAGTTTTCCTAATGGGACTCTCATCATCGAAGTTGTATCTCTCTCAGATGAAGGCATGTACGCATGTAACGTTGAGAACGGTGTAGGGGATGCATTGAATAAAAACGTGTGGATTTGTGTTAACAGTGAGTTTTCATTTGTATGTTTATCTTTGACAACTAGGTCAACTAATGAAGAGAAAATGCGTCAGCGAATTTATACAAAGGCTGAACCATTAAAATAAATATTTCTTAATTCCAATGTGGCCATTAAATTATTTTTTGATTGATAGGTTCAATAGGATCAGTTCTTACTCGTTTGATTACGTATTACTTTCAATAATACGGTTGATAAAAATTTAATAGGTAACTCCTAAAATTTATTTCTAGAGCCAGTGCATTTTGATTCCGTGGGCTCTAACGTTACAACAAGAATAGGGTTACCAGTAACACTCGCCTGTCGACCTTTGGGTGACAACCCTATTCGGATAAAATGGACACTCAACGGAAAACAAATAGATTTTACGTCGGTTAGGTAAATATTTTTTTAAATAATGGTTTGTAACTCCATCTTTTGTTTATAGCTGAAACTAAAACTGCCATCAGGTACATTAAAAGAAAGCGCGCTGTAAAGTAAACCCTAACAACCACTTTTTCCTGAAGTCACTTTTTACGTAGTTCAAGCTAAAATCAACAGATGGCGTTGAAATAAAAACTAACATTATATAAAATAATGCACAAAAAAAGCATTTTATCCAGATTTTTAATACGGCAAGAGTTACGCAATAATGCAGCTTTAATTTGCTGACAATAATAATAATTTTTACAGGGCGTCAATATCAGAAACTATGACTCACAACGGACTGAACAGTGTCATCAACATAAATTATGTAGAAACTAGGGATGGTGGAACGTACGAATGTCGCGCTAGTAATCCATATGGTGTCGCAGTTTTTAATGTAAACTTGGAAATTCTTGGTAAGTTACATAATAAAATCCTTCCGTTTCACCTTTTTACCCTGTAGAAGTGTAGATTTACCGTTTATAGTAATGTCTTGTCTAATTCGTGTAAGAGTAAGTATATTTTGTTACAGAACCACCAACTCCACCACACGATCTTCAACTAGACTCAGTGACCAGTAACAAAGCTAAGCTTTCCTGGCGAGACACCAGCGCACACGTCCAGTACTACACCATGCAGTATACAGCAAACGAGTTCCTTGTGTGGGATAGTGCTAAAGTCATCAATATCACAAGGTAACTGTCAACTAAGGTTGCCGTGGGTGGGGAGCATTATTATTCTACCTTACCTGGTCAAACAGCTGTAGGTTGAGGTGGTGGTGCGCAAGGATAATGAGATTGTAAAGAATTAAGAGAAGCAGATTTTTCTGACAAGATACACAATTTAACGGTCCAAGACACACAGTACATTTAACAGATAATTACAGTTTAGAAGGAGAAAAGGCACAGTAGTTATAAGGACAGGAAAAGCGAGAGTAGGAGTGGATAGGTCCCTACACAGCCATTAAAAAAAATCCCCTTGGGCGATGACTATTTACTATCATCTGTATTCAGCTTGAAGATAATTTCCACTTCTTTACTATTATGATCAGCCTCTGGAAGTTCTAAGACATGTTATGTTGGAATAAGTTTATAATCCAAAATTCTAAGAGTTACAGGAGGTTACTAATTAGTTTCACTTATCTTCTGTGTTTTCAGACTAAACAACGATCTTCGGCAGAGTATAGAGCTGAGAGATCTACAACCAGCTATCGACTATCGAGTCAGAATAGCTTCGGGAAACCAAGTAGACTTGAGCTCTTATACGCAACCAGTGCATTTTACTACACAACAAGAAGGTATAACTAGTCTATACCAATATTATAAACAGGAAAGATTTGATTGTTTGTTTGCATTGAATAGGCTCCGAATCTACTGGACCGATTTGAGAAATTATTTCACCAATTTGTAGAATGAACTTTCAGGATGAACATAGGCTATATTTTATGTAGGTGCTTCGCGGGCGACGCCGCGAGCTGAAGCTAGTTACTTATAAACTTGCTGCATTATAATTCTTTGACCACACAGGTTCAAAAACTGACACAACCAATGAGTAGTAATGACACAAATGATGGTTATTCTATGGTTTCAGCACCATCATCATCACCCTTAGGCATACAAGTCCAGCAGACGGACAATCCTGGTGAGCTGATGGTGTCTTGGATTCCTCCTCCCAGAGACAGTCATAACGGAGCCTTGCAGGGGTACCATGTGAAAGCAGTTCCCAAAAGTGGAGGAGAACCAGGTTTAATTTATATTCATTTTTTGTATTAAAATTGAGGGCTTAAAGAATCTTTTGAACAAAGTTGAAACTTATTTAGTAGTTACATGTAGAATAAGATGTTTCTATTATTCTTTTTGCAGTGCCTAATGACACTCAAACTAAGATGGTGAAGGTCATATCAAGGAAAGGAAAACAGGAGACTCTTCTAGGTGGACTCCTGAAGAACGTCAGGTAAGATAACAAGATGCTATACTTGCCATGGTCAAACTAGTCAAAAAATCACTTACGACTTATTAAATAACATCAGGAACCATTGTAAAGTTGATGATTGATAATAATTTATGT
This sequence comes from Cosmorhoe ocellata, assembly GCA_963675405.1. NCBI lineage: Eukaryota > Metazoa > Arthropoda > Insecta > Lepidoptera > Geometridae > Cosmorhoe > Cosmorhoe ocellata. The sequence continues at coordinate 5,817,448 of OY776268.1, forward strand.
ACTCTCTATCGCTTTTCAGGTATGCTGTGTCCATATGTGCTTTCAACTCAGCCGGCAATGGACCGTTCTCGATGCCAGTCTATCAGACAACAAGAGAAGGAGGTGAGTTTCGTAAAGCCAGTTTCACAGAGTAAACCATAGATAAACTAATATACTTATAAAATCTCATTACAAAATGCAACTACACAGTCTGCACACCTTTGGATCCTTTGTCCAGTTAAATGGTAAATAATTAAGTTGCCATTATATTAATTTAAATCGTCCTTATTATCTTTAGCACCAGAACAGCCTCCATCAGCAGTTGAGTGTAGAGGAGTGTCATCGACGTCATTGAGAGTGTCTTGGCAGCCGATCAACACACAAGGAACTTCTCTGCTTGGTTACTCCGTTTATTATAGTACAGAAGGTAAGTTAAGAAAAAGGATTTTTATAACTGACAAAGCACAAAAATTTTAGTCTGTTTGTATGAGCAAGGCCTCTTCCGTGGTTAGGCTCGGCAAAGAACAAAAAGTAATCATTTTTACAGATGGACCCGTTCAAAACCTCAGCTCACCCCACACCGAAGTTTACCTACAATCTCTGCTCAAGTACTCTAACTACACCATCAAAGTGGCTGGGTTCTCCAACTATGGCTCTGGACCGTTCTCACATCCTATTGTGTGCACCACATTGCAAGATGGTAAGTCTGGAAGATTATTTTCCTCCAAGACAGAAGCTCTGTTTTATTTCATCTATACTTAGAAAAGGCTTTGTCCTAAATGACTGACTGACGGATCAACGCACAGCCTAAACCGCTGATCGTAGAGACCTGAAACTTGGAAGGTGTGTTCTATGTATGAGATTATATTTGCAGGTAGGTATCGTGAATATTCATGACCTAAGCTACTGACTACTCTTGAGATATCAAAGATCTAAGAAACTAGCAATCTGACGACATGTTAACTGGGGATTATAGTCAAGCGTGATCATTGTCATTATCTTGATCCAAGCTAATCTTGCAGAACTTTTCATCAGAGAGTTACAAAGAATAATGATGATGTTAAATTATATTGTTTCCAGTGCCCGGTCCACCAGCTGCGAATAAAGTGCTTGTGTCATCATCATCTTCTATTCTTGTCAGCTGGAAGAAGCCAAACCAGCCAAACGGAGAAATTACACACTATACTGTTTATGTGAAACCTATGTCAAGGTAAGGCAGCTTTTATTATCACTTCTAGTGAAACTCTTTGTTCAAAAGTTTGCACTCAGTCAGTCCTAATTGCATTGAAGGTATTCCATTTATTGTAGTCAAATTATGTTAACACTTTAGTAAAAGCATCTCTAGACCCTGGCAGTAAACAGTTCACAAACCATAAGTTATCCTTGGTATGGTTTGTGATAAGTTTTGATCCATAATTTGACCTATCAACAGCCTTTTCTATAGTCATAATTATGTATGTTTAATATCCATTTCTATAAAATAATTGTTTTTGATTCTGCAATCAATCAAAAAAAAAAACATTACACCTGTCTTCCCAACATTGTGGGTACATCGAGTTCAAAGTTATTTTGGTAATTTCAGTACGAGCTCAGCTCAGAGCTACCGGGTTGAGGCCTTAGGGTCACGGCAGCTGACCTTCCCCCTCTCAGGACTAACTGGAAGACAGTACGAGGTTTGGGTCCGAGCGCACACAGCCGCTGGTGAAGGAACGCAGTCCATTACAGCAACTGCCAGTCTTACTGATCGGGGTAAAAACTGTTTAACCTGATTACTCCAACCAGTTCCACTGGCGATTTATGTATATTTTTTTTGGTTTGAAAGCCAATAAAGGTAAGGCAGCGGGCCACGTGAGGCAGCGGCCGACCACGTGTCGTCGCTTTATGTCGCCGTGACACGTATGTAGTTACGTCCTGTCACTGCAGTCATGACTTCGAACCCGACTGCAGACGCTTTATTCAGTTGGTTCCGAGTGCTCCGTGAAACAAAATGTCTGACGTGTTCGAGAACAGTGATCTGCGGTCGGGCGACTCTACTGAACCGCGGTCGGGCGACACTGGCGTCTGTGTCGCTCGACGAAGCATCGCTAGCTTCGTGTCGCCAACTACGAAAAGAGTTTCATAGAAATACATAGAAACCAGTAGTGTCGCCGCGACACGTCGTCCGACGCTGCCTCACGTCGCTGCCAACTCATACCTTAAGGTCTGTATCGTATGATTTCACGATGTCTGCGTTTTATGACCTCACACATAGTTATGAATATGACACTGTTAAAGTAATAGTCACTACTTGCTCCATGAGTTGTATTCAAATTCTTGTTTTTTTTTTAAATTTCAGTGGTTGCTGGAGTAGCGTCTCTTGGAGGAACCGTTTCAGTCGGTGTCGGCAGCTCTCTACTCTTAGTCTGCCAATGCGTGGGAGTGCCTCCACCAAGAACAGTGTGGTACCACAAACATAACATTATCACTCATCATCCGAGGTTCACCAGGAACCACGATGATAGTCTTCTGATCAACAGTAAGTCAATCTATACTAATATTTTATAGAGGAAAGTTTTGTATTTTTGTATTTTTGTTTGTAACGAATAAACTCAAAAACTACTGGTCCGATTTCAAAAATTCTTTCACCATTAGAATCCTACATTATCCCTGAGTAACATAGGCTATATTTTATGTAGGTACCTCGCGAGCAAAGCCACGAGCGGAAGCTAGTTTTAAATAATACCGCGCTCCTATAAAATTAGCTTTTTGCAGTTACTTAGTTTAACGTAGGACGTGTCAAAATGAGGAGTTGTTCGATTCGTCTTGATCACAAGAGTGACAAACATAAACACGATCGTCGCTGTAGTAGGAAAATTGTTTATCAACATCAACATTTATAAGATGTTTATGGCTGAATACAAAATAGTTGTTTTTTCAAAGTGGTAGGCGAGTTAAGTCGTTCACCTAAATGTTAATAGTCATGCTTATTTTTGACAAAGACCAGTATCTCCTTGTTTTGGTTTGTGCTGTATTTGTCACTCTGTAACTTTTCTCTTTTTGATTCTTCTATCAAGTAATTTAATTGCTTCAATTAAAATGGCTTTAAAACTAAACACAATACTACTTGTAAACTGCTTAGATGCAGAATATTTAACTCATTTCATTTCACTTTTCAGACATTGACCAATCTCTGAGTGGCAACTACACCTGCTTAGCCAAAAATCTCTATGGATCTGACTCTGTTTCTTACGAGGTGTCAGTCCTGCCTACCCCTGAACCACCTAGTGTGAGAGTGACATCACACAAGAATTCCTTACATCTGCAGTGGGACGTGCCTAGGAGAAATGGGAAGATGTCAAAGATAAGTAAGTTATAGTTGATTAATTTTAATAGTGTTCTCCAGTTGTTTCCCATGATGACGTCATGGATAGGGCGAAGTGGAAGAAGAGTGTTAGGAAGGCTGACCCCACCATCATGTGGGATGAATAGTAGGGAAGAGAGAGAAAGTGTTCTCCAGTGAGTTCAGATCGTGGGAGTTGAGGAAAAACATGTAAAGTGTTGATAATATGGGCTAATTCCCGACTTACATGGACATTTTCATCTTTATTTCTATAGCCATAAGAAATCATCGACATAAAACAATATTCGACAATTTAACACCCTTGGCTAACAGCCCTTGCACCTTGCGTAAATTAACGTCATACTTTATCAGGCTATAACCTTACCTGGAAAGAAGCCAGCGGTTCCTGGCAAGATACCTGGATAAATAAAGGAACGTCGCTACAAGGGACCCAGGAGTTCACACTGCAAGGACTAAAATGCGGGACCAAGTATTCAATAAGAATGACAGCTGCTAATACTGTGGGATCTTCGCAACCGGCGTACGTGGATGCTACTACCTTGGGTGGTGGTTAGTGTTCTTTTTTACCTGCATCTTCATCTTTCTTTCTTTTATTTATTATGCCTTTTTTCTCATATTTTTTCTTCTTCTGCATAGCAAGTCTGTTCACTATTCAGCACATTACAATCATTACAAAAAAAAAACCATTATAGATCCTAGACGTCACATCGTCTTACAAGTTATTAGAAAGCGTTAAATAAGAAAGGGCTAAAACTTTTATTTTTCAGCACCAATATCTCCAACAACGACAGAATGGTTTTGGAGCAACGCAAGTCACATTTACATCCAGCTCAGTGGGTGGGATGATAACGGCTGTGAAATCTCTCGCTTTGACGTAGACTATCGGGAATTCGGTAATAAAGTCTGGAAGAAGGCGGAAAATAGAGTTGTGAGTACCTTTACTTTTAAATTGGTCTAATATCTTTATTATTATTTTCTTTTTTAATTCAGTAAAACCTCTTTCATCAGCCACAAGTAGACCAGCCATGGAACAGCTACATGTCTGCAAGCCTGAACCAACCGAATTCCTTCATCATAGCGTCTTTGACGCCAGCCCAGTGGTACCAGATCAGGGTATCAGCTGAAAACTCCGCTGGCGCTACCAACTCCCTATATAACTATGCGACCACCACTTTGCAAGGAGGTAAGATTTAAATTTTTAAGTAAGTATATAAATCACCATCTTGAATCTTTAGTCTATTCTGCACTTTTAAAATTGATTAACAGTAAACCTTTTTTCAACAGTCTACTTCTTTCGGTTTCAGAATCCATCGGTCCTCCATCAGATTTCTTCGATATCAACATGCTGGTCATAATCTGCAGTTCTATACTCCTCATGATCTGTTCCTTTACCTGCGTTTATATTCTTATTAAGAGGCACAAGTAAGTAACCCAAGTGACTTTCTAGTTTTTATTTAAAATGCTGAGATTATCATAGAATGTCTTTAATTTAGCGGTGAAAGTATTTCAATCAAACCTAATGCTATTATCATCAAAAATACTTTTACCATGATGAATATCTTACAGTGGCTTATGGATTAAAAACTTGTCACTAGCTGAAAAAGAGTTATCTTATTTTTCAGCCATCAGCACTTAACAGAGTACAGAAATTCGCTGACAGCTGAATGCAAGTCTGAACGGAGCAATGCGACGGCAAACACACCACAAGGTGTTCCGAATGAAATGAACAACAGAGTATATAGCACCCCGGTACATCTTACTGCTGATAGCAAGCATGGTATGTTGAATAGATGGTAGAAAAAAAAATCACAGACATAGATCACTGAGTCACTGACCCTATAGATGGTGATATTTATAGACAAGTAATGTTAGCTGAAGTACTGTAGCAACTGTCAAAGAGTACAACATAGCTTCTCACAAAATAAACTACTCGAGGAAGGTCAAACCCAATTTTTACCCACCAGCTAAGATTAATTACATGGCTGCTTACTGGCTATAGGAAACTACTAGTAGCAACCAGACCTGACAGAACAGAATAGGTATACTAGGTTATGCTGATATTCAACTAACAATAAAAACTTTAAAAAACTCGAGCAATTGTGTTGAGAGGATAATACCTGATAATATAAACTAAAACATATGTTTTGCAGAGTTGTACGAGATAAGTCCATACGCGCAATTTGCTATAGGCTTTCGCACATTCGGCCACGTAGACAACCAGGAAATACCAAGCCGAATACATCTACCAGGGAACAGCAAGTCGAGATACGATAGTGGTAATTTAAACCTTGCTTATCTATACAAAGAGTTCAAAGTTTTTGTAAGAATTACCTATTATCAGGTTAATTGTAGATACGGTCTAATTCAGCTAAGTTCAGATGATTATGTTGCCCTTTTAACTGTAAACAGAATTCATATCATTTGACGTAGTACAGTGTATGTATAATTAAGAGGAGAGGAATATTAGAAAAAAATAATAAAATAAGGTACTTAATTTATTTTCAGAAACAAGTTTTCAAATGAGATCGGAATCAGAAGAAAGCGATTGTGTGTCAAGAACTACTACTTTGAAAAGTGCACCGAGAAGTAAGTAAATTCAATCAAGACAGTATTTTGTGTTGGTGAATTAGTCAAACCAAATGGTATTCTATCGTATTAGAAGTGACCATGTGGTGCTACAAAGACAGCTTTTTAGATTAGTAAAAACAAGGAATCAGAAAAAATAAAGTAATATTTTTTTAATAGGTTACATATTTATTAATTGTTTTTCAGAAGCATGCAGAGTTCCACATCACAGGTAGCTGTAAGTTTAGTTAAAACAATTGTACAGTCATAATGTATTCAATGGTTGTGTTCATATCATTTTACTAATTTTAACTAATACTAATAACTAAATTTAAGTTTTGATCTCAATTTTACAATGCTATAATGGGTATATCATTTTTTATTACGAATCTGTTTATGGATTTACCAATAGGTACTGATTATTGATACCAGATTATTATACGGTACTCTTTCATTGTGCCAAAATTCTTTATCATAATATTTACTGATATCACAAACTATATCAAAATTAGTTAGTTCAGTTTTATCGATTTTATACGTTTTTGTACTAAATGTTATTAGTGTAATACTGTAATATTGCTAAACTTAAATTGTTTACCTACTTGACAGTTAGTAGTTTTGCAAGTCTTAGATGGTATAACAGTATATTTCTATATACGACAAATCGTACTCATAAAATCTTTAAATATCAGAAGTTATTAGAGTATCTAATGTTGTCAAAAAATATGTCAATATCGTAGTTAGTAGGATTCTGTGGTGTTTGCTTTCCGTGTCGGGAAATATGTAGATAATTACTAGCTGACCTGGCAGACTTCGTACTTATTTAGAAAACGTTTGTATGGGAAATAGAAAAGGGCTATTTTTAGGGTTTTCCCGGCAGTTATTCGATTTTTCTTACCTTTTAAACCTTCCCTAGATCTCCACGAACATTTCAAGACCAAGATAAGATAAATCCGTTTAGCCGTTCTCGAGTTTTAGCGAGACTAACGAACAGCAATTCATTTTTATATATATAGATTGTATTTACTCATATTTTCTTTCATTTATAATTTTCAAAATAAAAATTTTGAAAACTCTGTGTAACTTTTATAATAATGAACTATACGAAAAAGTTTTTGATAACGAAATTGATGCAAATAAAGTGAGTACGATTTGATCAAAAGTTATTTGTAGTCAAAATTGAAATTATCTTCAAAAAGACTGATTATTTAATGTTTATTTTTTAATTAATATTTTAATGTGTATAAATTGTAAATCCTCGATTTACGTAGAGAAATAAAATTTCAAATAAATGAAATTAAATAAAATTATTAGAATAAAATTTTCGAGTAACTTATTTATATAATACCTATACCCTACTCAGTAGTAATGGCTTTGGATTCACCTTCCTTTTACACCTTCCTTTACCAAAAGCACATAACTTAGCATAGCGCACAATATAAGTTTTCAAAAATTCAATGGTGCACGATAAAGTTTCAAAAAAGTGAGTTTAAACATCTAAACCTGACTTTTCAGTTATAACGAATCAAAAATATTTTTGACTTATTTATCAAAAGTATTTTTGTTTTAGTTTATAATATATTTTTAAAGAAAATATCAAGAAAACTACGATTTATTCTGCTTAAACTGGATTGATTGAATCGGACCTAAGGAATACCTAAGTAACTAACTTACGTCTGTAAGTGCATTGGATTCGTAATCCCTTCGACTCGAAAGTACCTAAGGTCCAATTTCACCGAAATTTGTTAACAAAGCATTGCCTGATCGGGCATCAAAATTAACAAGAATGTTAAGGTATCGTTATCTATTTTATACATTTCATTTTGCGGTAGATAATCCTTTTGGATGGTGGAACACAAATAACTTTAACAGGCGATTGAAAGGCAAACAAGCAGTTAGTTTAATTAACAGAGCATGGTAAAACTAGCCCATCTAAGCCATAGTCCCTTCCATGGGTACCTTTAATGATCATAATGATGATTAGTCCCAACTGTGGGAACCTACAAGTATCATAATGATCATGATAAACTTTCGCCTTTGTTTAATTCTTCCCTAAATATTTGAAAAGTTCTTCCATATTTACAAAACAGTAAGCAGAATATATAAATGGAGTTTGAAACTCTATAAAAACTTTATCTTCAATCCAAAGAACCTTATCCTTTTGTTGCAAGAACTTTATACCAATTTTTCGGTTGGACGAGCTTGAGCATAGTTCCAACTATTTTATAAGAAAAGTTTTGCGATTGTCCCGCACGTATGGGCAAATGAAGTTGGAAAGTGGAGGTGATTCTGTTGCTTCGTCAGACTAGCTAAAATATCTCAAAATATAAATTTACCTGCATACAAACAAAAAAAAAACATACAAACACAATGATCACGACTGTAATCCCCAGGCTCGGTAGATATATCCATCTCCCGTTACTTACATCTTCGAGGATGAGGCTCGTCTAAACATGATATTTGGTACATGCCAGGTTGCAAGCTCATCGGCGCTTATAGTAATCATAATTTAAAACACCTTCAAATTTTTGGTTCTACGGTATGCCGGTTTCTTCACGATGTTTATCTTAACCTTTTAAGAGTATTGGCATTGTGCACGCACATATGTATATATTTATTAGAACAGGATATTCTGTTGGTGCACGACTGGATTCGAATCCACGACCTTAGGATCGTAAGGAACCACTACCACTAGACCACCAGTGCTCTTAAAAGGTGCTGAATAAAACTGTAAAATAAAAAAACTAAAATTTATTTTTTTAACTATTGAAGAACAGTCATTAAAATGACGCATTTTAAACTTTTGAGTAACATAACGAGATCTTTCGGATTTAGAAATAATTTTAGTTAGTCTAACAAAACAGAATAACCCTTAACTAGCTGGTTGTAAATGGCTAACAGACTGGAGCCTGCATAAACAATGTGTTTAATTATCTGAGAAAGGTATATTGGATAACTTTATGAAATTACATAATAGAAGCCAAACTTACGCTTGAGCTGAAATTAATAGGTAAAAAATATATAGCTAAATCCCAAATACCGAAAAAACATTTAAGGGCTAAAACCAGTGTTAAAACACATAGGTGCTTACACACTACATAGAGTCGTATTACGTATTTTCGAATAAAAATATCAACTATCAGGATTAATAATGTAATACAAGCTTGCTTAGTTTCTGGCTAGATGGCGTTGTGTAAAATGTCCAACATATTGATTTATTTGCTACTAGTTTCCGCTCACGGCTTCGCCCGTTGGTACCTTGAAAAACAAAAACAAATCTATCCCACGGGAACCGTACATTTTTCCAGAATTAAAAGTAGTCTATGTAGGTGCTATTCCAGACTATAATCTATATCTGTGATGCGTTTCAGCGTGAAAGAGTAACAAACATACATCTACGCATTCAGATTTCTATACTACTTACAAACTTTCGCGTTTATAATATAAGTAGGATTACATACTCGATTTCAAATAAAAGATATCACACTTCACAGAAGTTACAGACGTGTTCTGTTGTTACAGATGTTACAAACTATTTCAGCCATCATTGCACAGAAAAATCACGAGATTCCAGGTACGTGGCAGGAAATGCGTAGAAACAATACATCTCCCAACCTTCGCAAATAGGGTCATCGGGCCAATTTCACGCAACAACAGCCCAAGTCACATGGGACCGAAAAAATGTAGGTTTGATAAAGTTTCTGAAGAGCTATTGTGTTTTGCGAAGTCGTATTTCTGAAATATTGAGATACAGGTGGGTTTTTATGAGCTACTAGCTTCCGCTCGCGACTTTGACCGCGAGGTAGCTACATAAAATATAGCCTATGTTCATCCTGAAAGTTCATTCTAAGCATTCGTAAAAAATAAATTGAAACTGGATGTATAGTTTTGGAGATACACAGAAACAAACAAACTTAACTTCTTTATAATATTAGTGTAGACTAGTTATGCCACGCGATTTTACCCGCAGTTATACAAGGTTTAGCTTAAAAATTAAAAAATCTCCAAGAGGATGAAAAGGTATCCCTTTATCATTTTTCTCGAGGATTTTTTATTTTCATTTTGGGGATGAAAGTTTTTATTCAGCCTTTGTGCTATCTTATGTTATAGGGTAAAATCTACATTCATGCAATGGTAAATAGCATATTAGATGTATGCATCTAAAGCCATTTTCTAGAAATAAAGGACGTTAGACAAACATTCACATTTATAATATTAGTAGATAAACTGCAAGAAACGTGGGTTTCATTTCCGCATTTTCACATGCCATTTCATTAGGTTTCACTCGCGTTTCAGTCAAATTAGCGTCATCTGCATTTTCTTGGAGCCAACTAGAGCAAGACATAACTTAATTTTTGTCAACTTTTGGCAACTCTCATCGAATATTTTTTGTGTTACTTGTTTTTTTTAACATTCTCTTTACATAATACTCTATTTATCTTCTTTTTTAAAATCGGCCTTATGACTGATGGTCAAAGTTTGCTAAATACGATGCTATTGGCATGAAGTTTTTGTTATTTTTTTACCCGTCTATGGATAAAGAGGGCTAATGTGTTTGGCGTGTATCTATGTATACTCCTACAAATGTGAGTTTCTTTGGCTGTGGATTTCTGTGTTTGGATGGAGGTCAAACGGCTAGAGGGATTTTGATAAATGTGGTGTCGCTAAATTTGCATGGATTCATAAAGTGACAGTTATATTCAGAGGGCTTAGACAAGCGGCATAGACGCTAATGGAATAGAATAGAATAGAATTCTTAATGTATGGAAATGACACTAGCTTACGAAATTAATTTCGTGAGTTAGTGCCATTCTCATATTCTATTCTGGGGGCCTACTCCGCAAAACGATCGACGATATATCGGCACAATTAATCGTGCACATATATGAACGATAGAACGACCGACATTACTTTTGACAATTGATCTCGTAAACCTACTATAGGATTACTTACGGAGGACACGAAATTTTCAATTACACAACGAAACATCTGTGAATTCAACTGAATTTAATGAACATTCGATTCCGATTATATCGTTTTCGTTTTTCGGAGTAGACACCCTGTTCGATTAATGTTTATGCCGCTTGTCAAAAAGGACAGATGCCAACAAAAAAAATGGTGGATGTTTAAAGCTCCTTTTAATAATTTAGAGTCGGGTTTTATATTTTTTGCAGTAAATCCTGGTTTCAAATAAGGCTATCGAGCTTTCTAACATTCTCCAACACCAATTTCGATATCTATTGTTCAGTTTGTAATAGTTGACATAGTTTTGACATAGTTGTAACGGTACAGAAACACTTTCGCGTCCGCAACAACTTGCCAGCTCCACTAATATAAAGTTAGACGGAAATTGTACGTCGCAAGACTTACTAGCGGTTTTCGATAGGTACATTGTTAAACAAAGTTACGAGAAAAAAGGTGGAAAATTAATTTAATTTAGAACACTATTACAATTTTAGCATTTTTTGCATATTCAAAATATTACGCAAATTTGATCTTTCCTATGAACTAAAAATGAACTAAAAATAATATTGTACCTTTTATCCCACTTTTTGAGTTAGTCTGCAAAAGAACACAATTATCACTATTAGCCATCAACGATCCATAAATCAATTTCGTATGTTTAAATTACAATCTGTTTTTTTAGGGTTCTGAACCCGTCCGTCCTTCTGTCTGTCTGTCAGCGGGCTGCAGGTATTTTATAATCTGTATTAAATAAATAATAAATAAATAAATAATGCTGGACAATCCACACAGCATCATCTAGCCCCAAAGTAAGCTACTCAAAGCTTGTGTTATGGGTACTAAGTAACTGATATATTTAATACATTATATTACATAGATAGATATATTTTTATTATATATAGAAAACACCCAGACCAACGGAACAAATTTCTGCAGATCATACACAAATTTGTTCCGAGGCGGGAATCGAACCCGCAACCTCTTGCGTCGCAGGTGGACTCTCGCCCGCTGCGCCACTGAGGTCGTCAATAATGTAATAGGTAAACAGTTAAAATTTTCACAGAATATTTGTGGCGATTTTTATGCCCTGCTGTCGAATTTGAGTAGATTTTCGTCATACAAATATCGTCGTTCGAGTTTCAATAGTAACTCTGGCAATCCCGTTCCGTTAGTTGGGCAAACAAATAATTAATCTGCGGAGGCTATAGTTTAATTGCTTGTTTCAGTTTGTCTTGTAGTTCCAATGTATTTCTGTGAATTCGACTTTGATGTGGGTACAGATTATATAATACTATCTATGTAGGTGGGTATTTAGTTTTGATTGGCAACTGAGTTTAAGCGATCGAGTTACGTAAATACATAATTGGTTTAAGCATATTAAAACAATCTAAAGATAATAATTCACACGTTTTATTTACCTATTTTTCCCGTTTATACTAATACCCGTTTAATACCTACTAATAATAATGTGATCAGATCGCGTAAGTTTAAAAATATATATTTATAGAGAACTAGCAATCGCGTACGACTCCGCTTGCGTGTTACCTACCAGGATAAAATGTAGCTTAAGTGTTAGTCCAGGTCATTAGCTACGCGCATTCCAAGTTTCATCCAGATCCATTCAGTAGTTTCAGCGTGATTGAGTAACAAACATCCATACATCCATCCAACCTTTCGCATTTATAATATTTAAAAATTTGTTCAAATGCTCATAAAAATTGAAGGAAAACATCGTGAAGAAACCGGCATACTTGTAGAACTAAAAATTCAAAGGTATTTGTCTTAGGTTAGTGTTCTTCTACGCGACGATGGGCTTGCAAACGTCACGTACGGAATGCTAACTACTGTGCAAATTCTGGGCATGTGCCAAATATCATGTTTGGTCGTGCTTTTGACTACCTTCTTTATCTTTATACCTTTAAGCGAGCAATTCTTGTATATATGTATATGTATATATATATATATATATATAATTGAAATCTCGGAAACGGCTCCAGCGATTTACATGAAATTTAGTATGCAGGGGTTTCGGGGACGATAAATCGATCTAGCTAGGTTTCATTTTTAAAAAACGTCGTTTACCCCAAATAAACGAGCAAAGCTCGGTCACCCAGGTACTTTATCCTAAAAGATAGACAGCTAGAGATCTGAGGAGATATTTACCGAGCCTGGGGATTAACAGTAGTGATCATGTTTTTTTTTTGTAAACTGTTTCTTACGGTATACTAACTATTGTGCAAAATGTGGGCATTTGCCAAATATCTTGTTTGGTCGTGCCATTGACTACCTTCTTTAGTTATCCTAAAAGATAGACTACTTGAGATCTGAGGAGACATCTACCGAGCCTGAGGATTACAGTCGTAAACATTTTTTTTTGTTTCATTTTTTTTGATTGTTTCTTTCTAACACTGGTTGGTCATGGTTTTTGACAAAATGACCTATGAAGGGTAAATATGTAATAATTTAAAATCGAAATATGGGTAAGTTTTTTTGAGTTATTATTTGAATCATTTATCTTCAGACATTAATGCAGGTATAACATTTTTGTAATCAATTTCTTGAGTGTGTGGTGTTTGTGTAAAAGTATTGAAATACAGATAGATTTCTCCCGCAAAAAATGGAAGACATTATTTTTATCATGTTCTGTAGTGATGATGATGTAATTCTCAACAAAAGTTTTTTTACAAAAAAAGCTTCATAACATACTTTTCATATATTATATTTGGAGCACTGGTATTCTAGTGGTAGTAGCCCCGCCTCACGATCCAAAGGTCGTGGGTTCAAACCTGGTTGTGTACTATTAAGTTTTTTCATATGAAAATTACTTTTAAATGCAAAATTTTTAGTGCTATTATCTTATACCTTTAAACGAGCAACTCTTATATATAATCTATATAAGATGATATTTCGCCAATAGGTGGTGGGTGTTCTTGCGTAGAGCCATGTAGCGCTCAGTCTTCTTGGACAAACCTCAGGGATCAGCTCCAAGCATCAGCTCTAGAAAGGAAGGAGAGGAGAGGATGCAAGTGTGACAGACGACCGAGCTGTTTGAGGATACGACGCAGGAGACCAAGAGGGAAAAAAGTTTCAGTAAGTGGATTTAACTGCTATTTATTGCAAAAAAAAAAAAACTCGAAAGTAATTGAAAATACCTTCTTACAGCCATCATCATTAGATTTTTTGTCATATCCAGACGAATCCAAAGACAGACTACTAACTTATGACGCACACCTTCGGATTTTTGGTTCTAGGGTATGCCGGTTTTTTTCGGTTTTTCCTCACGATGTTTTCTTTAACCGTTTAAGAGCACTGGCATTAGTTTTTCAAATAGAAAAACTCATTGGTGCATGACCAGCTTTAAACCCATGACCCCCGGATTGTGAGGAAGGGTAGCTAATACAAACACCAGTGCTCTACCAGTTTTTTCAACGCATCTATCAATAACTATCAGATTTCACCATCAGATTTAAGCCCAAAGGATAAAAAAAAATATCTATCTATGGATATAATGTATTAAATATATCAGTTATCTAGTACCTATAACACAAGCTTTGAGTAGCTTACTTTGGGGCTAGATGATGTTGTGTGGATTGTCAATCACGTGTCACGTTGTTTGTCCGCGATGGACTCCTTAAATTAGCACACCGTGTGCAGTTTGATCCAACTTGAAAGATAGGATAGCTTACATCTTCATTTATAGCCGCAATATATAGGATAGGTGATACGAAGTACACCGAGTCACTTAGTTTATTATATATCTGTTCAGTTCTCATCATGCATGTGTCAACCTGAACGCCCTGAGCCAGCACCGTGTAGCTGCACCCAGGTGGTGACTCCTGAAAGGGTGGTATCTCCGAGGGTATGCCGTTTTACTGTTGATGCTTATTTTACATAAATAAAAGTGGAATTAATAAAGTTGGAGTTTTTATTCGGCTTCACTTTTCCCTACCCAGCTATCCCTACTGGTAGGGATAAGTGAACGTTTTTGTAGATCTAATTCTACCGGTAGGGATATGTGAACAGTAAATTTCGTTCCCCTACTCAGCTGTCCCTACTGGTAGGGATAAGTGTAAATTTTCGTAGATCTATTTCTACCGGTAGGGATAGCTATCCCACTTTTACTCCGGTGACGTGGTGGGTGAATGTACGGTATATTACCATTTGTACCCCTGTTCTGGCCCCTTGCTGTGACAGATGAGACTAAAACGTATTTCTAAACTAATATTATAAAGAGGAAAACTTTGATTGTTTGTTTGTTTGTTTGTTTGAAATGAACAGGCTCCGAAACTACTGAACCGATTTGAAAAATTTTTTCACTGTTGGGAAGCTACACTATCAGCGGGTGACATAGGCTATATTATATTTTCAAAAAAATTAGGGATCCTTACTAAAACTTCAATAATGTAAGCCAAGGTGTAAAAAAAATACCTAAAATATTCTTTATATCGCGTGCGCTGCGAAAACTATTGACGATAGAATGAAATAATGTACTACGACTTTGTAGAACACATCATTATTTACAAAAAATGTCGCGATAGCATATGTCCAACTATTATAGTTATGCCACAATAAGAGTTCTTTTATTTTAAAATTTTAATTGAAAGGCTACTCTTAGAAAAATGCTCTTTATTTGTATCTTAGTATTAATCCTTATCAAAATAAATCACATCATATTCTAGACTGCTTCAATACCTTTATATAGTTTTTTGAATTACTCAATTCGGACATTCCATTCAAAAGATACCATTAAATTAAAAATGTAAGCAATAGAAAAAAGTTGCGTGAGAGCCGCGCTAGCTTATGCACTGTAGGCGTCACTGGGTGTACAGGATGTGTACAGGATGGAGTCAATGTGAAAAAATAAATAAAAAATATAAACAAAAAAATACATTATAATAAAAAAAAAGTTCATTAAAATAATAATACTAAAACTTTCTATACTTACAATTTTCTTTTTTTAGTAACCTGACGCAGGGTATGGTTAGACGTGTGTGTATTATAAATATTGAATTTTGAAATTTTTGTTAAATTTGAGAGCACTGGTGGTGTAGTGGTAGCACCCCTGCCTCACGATCTGAAGGTCATGGGTTCAAACCTGGTCATGCACCAATGTGTTTTTCTATTCGAACAATTTATGTGCGCAATGCCTGTGTTCTTAAACGGTGAAGGAAAACAGCGTGAAGAAACCGGCATACCCTAGAACCAAAAGTTCGAGGTGTGTGTCATAGGTTAGTATTCTTATAAGCGGCGATGGGCTTGCATCCTGTCATGTACGAGTACCTACTCAAAGATCAAAGTAACTAGAAATCTGGGAGATATCTACCGAGCCTGGGAATTACAGTCGTGACCATTTATAGGTATATATAAATACCCGTGCGAAGCCGGGGCGGACTACTAGTTTAGTAATAAACAAGTTTTTCAATATATACTATTATGTATATTTTTACAAAATTTAAAAAAAACAGGTTGAAAGTAATGCTAAATTGCTTCTTAAAGTCGCCATATTGGTTTTTATGACATTAGTATGGCTTAATTATCCTTATGATGAAGACAAATCAAACAACACCTCATTTGTTAAAATTTGTCCAGCCGTTTGGGCTACAGCGACAACCATAGGTACATTGCATACATGTACCTCAAACACATTATCCTTCTTCTTTGCAGTTGGGTAAATGAGGTTGTTTATAATCGCTCGGAAAGATCACAAAAAAAGTTAATGTAAACAAGTTATTTGTTTAGTATTTAATCACTTAATTCACGAAATAACAGACTTATCTAAACAAATGTAATCCTATTTCCATAGACAAGTTTTACAAAATAATTGAAATTAATTTTAAGGAAAATTTAACAATTCGAATTTTAAGTTAAGAAACTCTGAATTTGATCAAAATTAATGCTCGGATTATAATTTGATGTACCTAATTATAAAGTCAACTTTGTGTTTAGCTATGATGAGATTGAAGAAAGGGTTTTATCTATATGTAATTGAAAACGTAGGGTCGTATTGTTCAGTTTGATACAGGTTTAGTCCAAATTTCTTCAAATAATAGGTGAGTAGGTATTTTTTTGTGTAAGTGTTTTAGATTTGTGTTTGTTATCATATTCGCACAGCGAAAATAATTTAAAAAAAAGTGGTAAGTGTCACTGACCAACTCTGATAGAGTTTATACTTAATATTGTAATTTAGCCTTATGAAAATTGTGAAGGTGTACATTTTCATAAAAGTTATTAGCATTTATTATATCTATAATATGGATATTTAGATCCATAAATTTTATGTTAAGCAATGTTTCTTTAAATAAAAACGTACAAGTCCAGTTTTTCGTTGTAGCTACAACATTTCCAAAAATTATAAATATTAGACTAAGTCAAAAGAGAGCAAAACTTTATCGCTTTTTGTATGAAAATCTACACTGTAGATTCTACAGCAATCATCTTAAGATGAAACTCTTCATCTATAATCGACTGGTTAGTTCATTTTCACGCCAATAGTTTTCTCATTTGCAACGAAATGATTAAAACTCCGTGGAGATATCAAAACTCACGTAGTGATTGAGAGGGTTCGAAGATAGGGGTGCGTTCATCGTATCGCAAACGTATCGACATCAAAAATCACGAATTTCAAATATTTTCACTGTAATAAAATACACAATTTTGCTTTGAGAGCACTGGTGGTGTAGTGGTAGTACCGCTATCTCACGATCTGAAGGTAGTGGGTTCAAACCTGGTCGTGCACCAATGAGTTTTTCCACACACTGTCAGGATATTTTGTTATGGTACTAAATAATTAAAAAAATCTGACAGTGTGTGGAAAAACTACCAAAATGAATAAAATTTTATACTGATGTTAAATTATACCTAGGATTTACTTCAAAACTTGCATCTTGAAAAACCTGTAAAAGGAGCTTTTTAAAACCATCGTGCAAGAAAAAAATATCTAAGATTTACATTAAACTTATCTCCACCTTGATTCAAAAGAGTTAATAACCCTATAGCCGCGAGGGAAACCGAGTGTCACAGCTTATATTAAACAAATATTACGCACTGAAGATATCCTGAGCGTAAAATATCCTGTGTGAACTTAGCTTTATATTGCCTAGCGGGGCAAAGTGATCCAACTTAGATTAGTTGGTCTGTTTGCTTCCTCCGTAATTACAGTAACGGTACGGAGAAACACGTTAATATTATATTGCTCTATTAAGTGTGTACGAGGTCTGCTAGAAGAATGAGTTCAAAACCTTTTTAAAAAAAAATAATCTGAACAAAAATTATCACTAACTACTGTCTCTTTGGCACATAAAATCTTTTTAAACAAAAGAGCGCTGGTGGTGTAGTGGTAGGCCCCTTGCCTCACGATCCGAAGGTCGTGGGTTCAAACCTGGTCGTGCACCAATGAGTTTTTCTATTCGAAAAATTTATGTGCGCAATGCCAGTGCTCTTAAAAGGTAAAGGAAAACATCGTGAGAAAACCGGGCATACCCTAGAACCAAATATTCGAAGGTATGTGTCATAGGTTAGTAATCTTATAAGAGGCGATGGGCTTGCAACCTGTCACGTACGGAATACTAACTACTGTGCAAAATGTGGGCAATGTACCAAATGTCATGTTTGGACTTGCCTCCGACTACCCTCTTTAGATATCCTCAAAGATCTAAGTAACGAAAGATCTGAGGAGATATCTACCGAGCCTGGGGATTACAGTCGTGATCATATTTTTTTTTTTATAAACTAAACAAAAATTATTAGGTACTATTACTGTCTCTATAGCACATGCCGACATTTTGTACAGTGGTTAGTTTATCGTACGGACAGTCTATCGCCTCTTATTTATACCTATGAATCACACCTTCAAATTTTTTAATGTTGACAACACCTAAGTTTTTCAAAGGTAATATTTGGTATACGGTAAAGTAAGTTGACCGAAGTTTGCTCGGTTTATGAAGCCTAACTAGATCGATTTATCGCCCCCGAAACCCCTGCATACTAAATTTCATGATCCCGTTCCGTTTCCGAGATTCAGATTATTATAATTGTACTATATTACGAACTGATGCCAGCAGCTTCGCCCGCGTGAATGTCGATTATCGCGACTTTTTATACAAACTTTCATTCCCTATTTTATCCTCTTGGGGGTAGAATTAATTAAAATCCTTTCTTAGCGGATGCCTACGTCATAACATGTACCTGCATGCCAAATTTCAGCCCGATCCGTCCAGTGGTTTGGGCTGTGCGTTGATAGATCACTATGTCAGTCAGTCAGTCAGTCGAGTTATATATATATTTAGATTAGATGTATATACATAATTATAAACAAGAATTGCTTGTCAAGGTATAAAATAAATTAAAAAAAATCCCTTAAAGCGCACTATAGTCCTTTGAAAAAATAAATTGAAAAAAATATCTCGTATTATTATTATTTATTACACACAAACTCTTAATATGTTAGAATTAAAATAAATAAATAAATAAATAATGCTGGACAATCCACACAGCATCATCTAGCCCCAAAGTAAGCTACTCAAAGCTTGTGTTATGGGTACTAGATAACTGATATATTTAATACATTATATACATAGATAGATTTTTTTTTTTATTATACATAGAAAACACCCAGACCAACGGAACAAATTTCTGCAGATCGTACACAAATTTGTTCCGCGGCGGGAATCGAACCCGCAACCTCTTGCGTCGCAGGCGGACTCTCACCCGCTGCACCACTGAGGTCGTCAAAATGTACGAAAAACTATGTTCTGTAATATTACTATTTAAATTCTCATGTAAGTTAGTATTTTTGAGAAGTCTCTTCTTCTTCCTGCCCTTTTCCCACGCTAAGTAAATTTTTTAAAACAACTTTTGAGAATTAAAAGCTGAAAAAACTCTTGTGACTAACAAAATCCAAATAGAACAAGTAATAACAAGCTGAGTTGGCATCCTAATTGGACGCTTCGAATTAGGACATGTCTAGTTGCAACTTTACAATCCGCTTAAAGCGGATTCATGTTATGCCGTGCCGAGTCCGAGCCGAGACGTTTACGCCGGAAATTTGAACCTTACTTTCTAAGGCAATTGAGCTTAATAATTTTTACTAAATTGAAGTCTCTTTGGCATGGATTCACGTGACAATAGTTGATTTTTTATTTGTGTTTGTAATCCAGGCAAACCATAGGTTAAAGAAAACCTGTCGATTTGTATAAGGATTTTTTGCGATGCATTCGACTGTCAACTTTGTCGCTCTAGTTATTATATTTTTCTCGTGTTATTTTGAGTTTTATTGCGTAATTTTGGTAGTCATTTTTCCAATAGAGCCCGATGTTTTGACGCGAGTGTAAAATATGTGAATTAAAGTGGATAGTTCCTTTCAAAATCTATCGGAAAAAATCCTGAGAGTTTTGAACAAAACAGCCATCTTTAGTTTAAAATTGACTTGACAACTTGACTATTGTGACGTTGACAATACTTGAATTAAAATTCACTTAACACTGGCATATTTGTTCTCTAAAAGACAGATGCTATAATTAAGCAGAAGAAGACAGGTATAATTTAATGCATTGGGCGGCTCTAGGTAAAGATGCAGGTTTGAGTCCCGTCCGTTCGGAAATTTATGACTCCCTTATTAAAATTTGAAGTCAACAAACTAAATTTTATTTTAAGGTATCTGGGCGTTTCTCCTCAATACAATTATTTTATATTTTTTTATAAGCTTTTTAAACTTTGATTTTACGGCTCATTAGGGCTTAAGATTAGTTTAAAATGAGTTATTTCACGAAGGGTACTTTTAAAATTTACTAACATTTTACAAGAAAACCAAAAGTGTTTGGTGTGAACACAATGACGCATAGTGAGATAATGATGAAACCTTTAAGGATAATCGCCACTTACAGTCAGTGACTTGAACTCTGTTTTATATAATTAACATATTTTTGTTGTCATTCTCTGTAAATAAAAAGTCTGAAATTGTAATATTGGCATTCAGATTACCGGGCGCTGTTGCCAAAGTTATTATCAGCTTTACAGACATACAAATAAAGTATAATTTTAAGTGGAAGTGGGTTTCGGCTCGGATTCGGCACTGAGTAACATGGATAATCCTTTGCTGTGGCTTTCCTGCGCAGCTGGCCGGGCTTAAACTTTGACTATTTCCTGTATTTTCGTAGCCTCATGTGCTGAGTGTACACATTGCGTAAAATTAAATTTACTGGACTAATAAGTAAAATTTGCTAAATTTTCATTTTACTCACATTCGAAGGTGTGTCTGTACTAATATTACACAGAGGAAAGTTTTGTATTTTTGTATTTTTGTTTGTTACGAATAAACTCAAAAGGTACTGATTCGATTTCAAAAATTATTTTACCTTTACAATGCTTATTACAATTATCTCTGAGTAACATAGGCTATATTTTAAGTAGGTTCCTCGTGAGCAAAGCCGCGAGCGAGAGCTAGAAATAAATTTTTGAGAATATCTAAAGAGGGTAGACAGAATCACGTCCAAACATGACATTTGGTACATGCCCACACTTTGTCGTTAGTATTCCGTACGTGACAAATTGCAAGCCCATCGCCGGTTATAAGAATTTTCGGTTCTAGTTTCCTCACATTTTCCTTCACTGTTGAAGTGCACTGGCATTGCGCTTATATTTTTTTCGAATAGAAAAACTCATTAGTGCTCGAACAACTTTGAACTCACGACCTTCGGATTGTGAGGCAGGAGTGCTATCACACCACCAGCGCTCTTTAATTAATTAGATTGTAATTAAATAACTATGTGAAAGATGACATGGGTAGGAAAGGAGTGAGTACTGAGATGACGAATGATAGAAGGAAATGGAAGAAGATCACTGTTGTGCCGACCCCACATAACGTGGGAAGAGGGCAGGAAGATGATAATCATGATGATGTAATTAATGAAACACATTAAAACTGTCAGTTCTATTCAAGCACAGTCAACAGACGCCTGTTGGCAATTATATAACTTTTGATGTTTCTTCACACCGATAAAAAGCAAAATAATTTCAAAGCCCGTTTCATTTGAACCTTCGTTTGGGTATTTTAATAATTTTCTTTTGTCTTCGGAGTTTTCCTCAAGATTTCATAAAACAATTTATTTTTCTAAGAGATAGCGGTACGCCCGCCACTTTATTCACGAGTAATTTTTTTCAAACCCCTAACTACCTTTTTTGGAGGTGGATTTTGTAAATCCACCCTTCAAACTGTAAAAGCTAGATTTTTTCCATAAAACTGAGATCGTGGATTCCCTTCTTTCCTGAAACTCAAAAATAATACCCCAATTTCTATCTAGAGTCTAGACCTAACAAGACTGCGCTGCTAGTCAGTCAACCAAAATAAAAAAAAAATAGTGTTTCTATTCGAAACAAATATGTGCACAATGCCAGTGATCTTAAACAGTGAAAAAAAGCATTGTGAGGAAACCGGCATACCCTAGAACCAAAAAAAATCGAAGGTGTATTTTATTGGTCATTCTTATAAGTGGCGATGGGCTTGCAACCTGTCACGTACGGAATGCTACTCGTAATTACTGTGCAAAATGAGGGAAATGTGCCAAATGTCATGTTCAGACGTACCTCTGACCCTCTTTAGATATCTTGAAAGATCTAAGTAACTAGAGATCCGAGGAGGTATCTACCGAGCCTGGGGATTACTTTCGTGATCATGTTTTTTGTTTGACAAAAAACTTGAGCAACATTTCAGCGTTTTTGTCGAAGGTAAAGCAGACAATTTGTCCAAGCAAATATGACACTTTTGTAAAATGTTACTCTACTCTTCTCTTCCATAGAGAAAATGCTGTCAGCTGCTCATGCTATGAGTATGGGTCGAGGTTTTCTGTTATTTTTCTTATCATTTAACATATGGTACACATACACACGAGTATATTATCACTATAGTATCAACAAATGTGGGCAAGCTTAACTGCAGCCGTCTTCGTTGGGGTGAACTTATATCATGGCACCTTACAGCACTACGTGGTTTTCAGCATGACTTTATCAAGCATTGGAGGACACTGGGTGAAGAGAAGTTTCTAGTACAAGAGAGGATAAGGAATGAGTACATTACCTGGTTTTATATATGTATTTGAAAATGAAGTAAATAAAAGCTTGACATTTTCTATTATAACCTTGTTTATTGAAGAACTTAAAAATAATAAGTGTCAAACCGATTCGTTATGCCCCATCAAACACTTTAAGTATATAGATAGGTATATATTCTGCTATATCTATACCCATGCTGTTTATTGAAATATAAAAAACTTGAGAGGTGTCAAGGGACACCCGGATGGAATGAAGTTCCTTTCCTTGCTTTCTATGAGAGAGAGAGAGAGACAGACAGAGAAACACGCGCACGCCGCACGGCTTACAACTATAGCAAAAAGTGTCGTGACAACTTTTCGTGAGAATTTTTTCACAACGCGCGATAAGGAACTTCGTTCCAATAAAACGACTGTGTACGTGTAACACACAACTACATGTCACTAAATGTCATTAGTTCAACATGTCACTGATACTATAGGTCATACTTTTATGTAGGACAGGTCGATGAAGGTTCCAGAAAAGTAGGTACCTAGGGAATAGAATTTAGAATATATTTTAGTCCTACTGTTTAAAATTTATGTTTACTGTGCCACCAGCGCGCAGCGCATTTTTTTAGTGTCAATTTACGAGTATAGATGGAGTTATTATCAACTTTATTTAGTTCTGCTAATTTCCGCAAAGGAGAAATGGTCTCTAGTTGCCACAGCGTAGACTTCGTGCTGAGAAAGTAAAGGTGAAAACTGAAGTCAGTATGATAGTATTCTGCGGAAGTAAGCAACAGCGTTCCCGCGATCTCGTCCCGGAAGCGCAAAGCGGAACACCCCAGAGGTTTTAGTCAGTATCAGGAGTCTGACCTTCTGGCTCCCTCCGGGGCCGTTGGTATACATAAAGGATTTCCTCTGGGTAAAAAAAAAAAAAAGTATGATAGTATTCTAAGCCTAAGTGTAGCTTGACCCTCAAACTCAGCATGCAACTCATGAGCGCATCACACGCAGGCCTTTTGTACTCCTCACAATGGCCATCAGTTGCAAACTTTTTAGTATTTTTATTATGAAAACAAAACCTATTGTGTTTCGGCTTCATGCAATATTTCACGCTTTTTTCAGTGGATAATAGTTTTGTTTCAGGCAATGCGTATTGTTCGATAGGTTATTGAACCCAATACAGTTATTTACTATGGTTTTATAACCCAAAGCGGCATGAACTTGCAACCTGGTTACTTTTGTTACATGCCTATACTTATGTACCTATTGTGTGTTGCAGAAGCAAATAAATGTTTATCTATCTATCTATCAGCTACCTGCCACGTTCGGAAACTACAGATTCAGATATTTTAGCTGATAGCAGATCACTGGCTGATAGTGACACGCGCAACAAACGATGGTTTTATGAATTAAAGCGAATAGTTCCTTCCTAAATCAATCGGAGAAAATCCTGAAATATTTTGAAATATTTTATTGACTTTGAGACATTGACAATACTACTAATTTAAACACTTGACACTAGCAAAATTAATCTCAAAAGAGACAGATGCCATAAATAAAGAAGAAAAATAATTGCTCTTGTAAGTTCATCTTTAAAAGGAAATCCATTCAAACTCCCAAATATATGATGGTGTCATGTAAAGTCGGGTAACTACGTCGCTTAGGGTTCATATCTGCAGGCTTACCGTAATTAAATTAAATTAGACTATCACAGGGCCTACGAGTCGCGATTATACTTTTATTACGATATTTTGGAATAATTACCGGAATCGTTTATATCTTTTGAAACAATTAGGATGTGAAACGAGAGTTTTGAAAACAAAATTGTAGATTATACTTTACATTTTAATTACTTCACACTTGTGTTTGTCCTGGCTGGAAATCAATCACATAATCAGAAGAAAACAGCGATGGATCAGAGTTTAGGCAACTTTAGTAACTATAACAATTCACTGTTGGGCAATGAAAAAGACGGATGAAACGAGCGTGCATGCTAAGGAGATGCGAATGTTAAGATGGATGTGTGAGGTAACACGGTTGGACAGGACAAGAAATGAGTATGACAGAAGAAGTCTGAAAGTGGTGCTTGTTATTGAAAAGATGAGTGCTAGATTACCATGGTATAGACACGTGATGAGGGATGAAAAACATGTCACCAAAAAAGATAAGGATATGAGCATATCTGGGTATGCAAGTAGAGGAGGGCCGAAGAAAAAGTGGTTTGATTGTGTGAAAGATGATATGAATGTAAAAGGAGTAGACTCAGAGTTAACGAATGATAGCGATAAGTGAAAGAAGAAAACCTAAATGCCGAACACACTTATGGGATAAGGACAAAATATTTATGAATCAGAAAAAAACAGAACTAGATGTTATCTAGCGTCAAGTGGAACTCTTTGCTCACTTATAAGAAGCTGTAGTGACTGGAACAGGTTTGTGGCATGCCGCCACGTGGTGATGACACAATAAGGAGATCATTTGACGACCTCAGTGGGGATTTTCTGCGGTGTATTTGCCTGACAACTACGTCGCTCTGGTTTTCATATGTTTTCTCGTGTTATTTAGAGTTTTATTGCGTAATTTTGGTGGTTATTTTGCCAATAAAGCCCGGGTTCTTGACGCGAGTGTAAAGTATGTGAATTAGAGTGAATAGTTCTCTTCAAATTCCATCGGAGGAAATCCCGAAAATTTTCAACAAAACGGCCATCTTTTGTTTAAAATTGACTTGACTACTTGACTATGACTCTGTGACGTTGACAATACTTATAAATAAATACACTTGACACTGTCAAAATTGTTCTCTAAGAGACAGATGCCATAATTGAAGAAGAAGAAGAAGACCTCAGTGGGCGTAAGTCCGCCAGCGACGTAAGAGGTTGCGGGTTCGATTTCTGCCGTGGAACAAATTTGTGTACGATCTGCAGAAATTTGTTCCGTTGGTCTGGGTGTGTTCTATATAATATAATAAAAAAATAATATCTATCTATGTATATAATGTATTAAATTATATGAGTTATCCAGTACCCATAACACAAGCTTTGAGTAGTTCACTTTGGGGCTAGATGATGCTGTGGGGATTGTCCAGCATTCCTTATTATTATTTATTATCATAGCTATAGCTATTGTGTACACACCTATTTTTGTTACTTACTTTTTCTTATGCAACAGAGCCGTGATAAAACTAAATATTCAATTTCATTCTCCAAAGCGCCGTCTGTAGATACTTAGAACACTTCAAATTGCATCTTGCAATGCTACTGTATTAAAATGAGAACTGACTGAGAATCACATCATTTTTACTCTTATTTTAAAAGCGCTTAAGTTCTAAATAGCACAGCAAGATTAGGAATAATTTGGTTTACTTAAACATGGATTTTACTTTGATTTGAAGATACGGTACTTACTTGTTGTTTGATGTTTTTAGCCGGTGTTTTTCTAGCATTTTGTTTAACCTGTTTCGTTTCACAGCTGAGCAAAGGTCTCTCCCAAATAACGCCAACTATCTCTATCCTTCGAGTTTTTATCATCATCATCATCTTCCTGCCCTTTTCTCCCACGTTATGTGAGGTCGGCACAACATGTGATCTTCTTCCATTTCCCTCTATCATTCGTCATCTCAGTACTCACTCCTTTCTTACCCATGTCATCTTTCACACATTATATATATGATTATGTAAAAAAAAAATTTGCTGTGAATTATTCATTGTTATTTATATGTCTTTGTTATTAATGCAGAAACTTTTTAGCAATTGCATTATTCCCAAATATAAAGACTTATGCCAACCATCTATTCGAGCTTTTGTCAGGTTAATTTTTTTTTTTTGTTATTTTACTGTGAATTATTTTTTGTTATAATGCCTGTATTCCCTTTTGATTGTTTCAAATGTATTACGTCAACTTATAAAAAGTTTGTATCTATTTTTTATGTAGGTACGAATAATTTTCACGTAGGTACCTACGATTATTTTTGAAAGTTATGCTCAAACAAAAACATAACTTTCTATCCGTTGATCCGACCTGCATTAATTATAACAGAAGAAGTGCTTATAGGGTTGATGACTTTAAATTAAAACAAATGTGCATTGTTAATATACTAAAGTTACTAAAGCAAAATAAGTATTACTATGATATAATTTAAATTTTGACTATAATTGTTCTGTTATTATATATAATTGTTGTGTCTAGTTTAGTATAATATTGCGTTTCTAGGCTTTAGTTTTTCAGACACAATGGAAATTGTTATTGAATATTTTCTTCAAATTAAGACAAATGTAAATCACCATTATATATTTTCAATTCTGACATACCTACATACGCTTTAATAATATTTAGAATAATGTACATACGTATATACATATTTTGTTTTGTTCTATTAAATTATCGTGTGTCTAGTTTTCTTTTGATTTTTAAAATCACATTGTAAATTCTTATTGAATAATTTTTTACCATAGGTAATGGTCATAGCACACATATCAACTTGTAAACGGAACGTAGCCGTATCAACTCTAGCAGTTCAGTATTCTTTGTATGAAACTCCCTACTGCAACGCTCACTAATCGGAATCGTAACGTAATCGCCTCGGGACAAGCTCACGAACCACGGAACGGTGCGTGGTCAACTTGCCGTTCCCGCGCTTACGTCTCACCGTACGCTATCTTACGACTCTCCGTACCCTAGCTTACGTTTCTCCATCTAGCCCCGCGCCGCGGACTGCGCTGCTTTGACGAACGTGCTGTCATTCACAAGGCACCTGCCAAGCCGTCAACAGCGGTGAGCCGTAAGCGCGGCGTCGGATTTTCTGCGGTGTATTTGCCTGACAACTACGTCGCTCTGGTTTTTATATGTTTTCTCGTGTTATTTTGAGTTTTATTGCGTAATTTTGGTGGTTATTTTGCCAATAAAACCCGGGTTCTTGACGCGAGTGTAAAGTATGTGAATTAGAGTGAATAGTTCTCTTAAAATTCCATCGGAGGAAATCCCGAAAATTTTCAACAAAACAGCCATCTTTTGTTTAAAATTGACTTGACTACTTGAATAAGACTCTGTGACGTTGACAATACTTATAAATAAATACACTTGACACTGGCAAAATTGTTCTCTGGGAGACAGATGCCATAATTAAAGAAGAAGAAGAAGCGCGGCGTCGCCTAGCCGTAGCCGAGTCGACTCAGAGTTGCCGATCGCTTGGTAACGCGCTTACGTTAGGTTGACGGTGAGGCAATACGGTGACGTTCCGTTTACGAGTTGATATGTGTGCTATGACCATAAGTAGGTATACGTTTTGAACAAACCTTAGAATTTCTGGTCTCCTGGTCTGCATGACCGAACCCACAGAAGTGAAAGGCGGGATTCTGCCACTCGAGCTCACTACATATTAATAACAATACGAGAAAACAATATCACAGAGTATTAAATTACCTAGCTATAACGCGCATATGCTCAACTCATGCGAGTAAGGTTAAAGATCTATTAGTTTCTGGAAGAGCTAAATGTAAATGTTGTCCACAATTATGTAAAACAGTATTGTTATTACCCTTCGTCCACGTTCGTAACTGAGATTTCATAACTGGTTATTATAATGTTCAAAAAGGCAGAAACAGAATCTCAAGAATTACAGAAAACAAACACGACCATGGCGTAAATTGCTTTAAACTTTTCATAGTCTTTAGGCAATTCTGATTGAAGCTTGTTATTTTTCCACTTATATCTTTGAGTATCTTGTAACTACAATGTTATCTGTTATTCGGCTTACTTACTATATTCGGCTATTTAACCCCAAACCTTTACTTTAATGGTTATAAAAAGTGTCCTTTCTAGTGTATGACAGGTCTTTGGTCTTCTATCATACCAAATTCAAGCTTGAATTACTTTCTGTTTTCATTCCAATGTGAGATCAACGTAAATATTATCTCAAGACAACCTTCCCTGAAACCTTCGTCCCAACCTGTTTTTCCTTAAATCTTCTGAACAACAACAATAAAATAAAATAAATTAACAAAACTATGTAAAGGAGTAACCTAACTAATAAATAAATAAATATTTGTGGACATTTCACACAACGCCATCTAGCCCCAAACTAAGCAAGCTTGTACTATGGGAACCAGATAGCCGGTAAATTAATTATGATATATACTTTTGTAAATAAATAATTTACATAAAAGTGTATATCTGTGTTCAGCACACAAATGAGGCCAATCATTATTATAGAATTAAATTAGTTTTTGAGTTTATCGCTAACAGAAAGACAGACGACAGACGCAGTGGAGGATTTTGTTTTATAATATGTAGTGATGTTCAATGAACTTTGCCTCGTGCATTTCATAGGCTGACAGTACAAGGCAGATAGGTACAGTCGGAATAGTTAATTCCGTTAGTCTGTACCGCATTCATGATTCCTTTTGATACTGGGTACAAGGATTGTCTATTGCATGTTCTATAAAGCAATATAAGACCACATTTTGTGTGTAGACATTGATTACATACAAAATTGATGTTGTGCACACACAAGTAACGACAGCTATGGTAAACAAAGTAGAGTAAACACACCCTAGGGCCTTACCACAAGCGTTTGAAAACCATCATGCTTCAAAAACGCCACATTTCAAGCTCGAAGTAACACTACTTACTACTTACATACAATGTTTATAGGTAGAGTACGAAATATCGAAATAATTACTTTGATATTGCTGGTACCTAGAGCATAATATGTGGTACGGCGATGATTTCTACAGAGGTGCTTTTTATTTGCCAAGTTATAAAATTCAATATCAACTAGCTTCCGCTCGCGGCGTCACCCGCGAAGTACCTACATAAAATATAGCCTATGTTCATCCAGAAAGTTCATTCTACACATTGGTGAAAGAATTTTTCTAATCGGTCCTGTAGTTTCGGAGCCTATTCAATGCAAACAAACAATCAAATCTTTCCTCTTTATAATATTATTATATTACGAGATAATCGATGCAAAATTCTTTTAATGGTGGATTGACTATCTTCTAGTAAAAATATTCTCAGAATAATGTAATGTCAATTGCAAGTAAAGTCAGTTAACCCTTCGATAAATACGATTTATTCTGAGAAAAGTGCTAAAACTAGATTGATCAAACTCCTTTATAGTTATCCTACTCCTGTCCCTTAAATACTGTAGGTACGTTCATTATAGCTATCAAAATTTTAACTTTTCTTTTCGATCAACGTCTGTCCAGAAAGCCATTTGTACCGAACTTGGCCCCTTTTTCACATTGATCTTTTTGTTGGGTTTCATTACACTATCAAAATCGTCATCGTGTGACGATTTTGACAGTGAGACCTTATTTGACTGACCTCACAGCTCAGTTGGTAGTAGCTCTGCTTTCTGCGCTATAGGTTGAGGGTTCGATCCCCACCCAGAATAAACATTTGTGTGATGAACACAGATATTTGTTCTGTGTCTAGGTATTATTATGTATTCTATGTATGTATTTACAACAAAAAAGTATATAAATTAGTGTATCTGTTTATCAGCTTTGCTTAGTTTGGGGCTAGATGGCGTTGTGTTAAAGTTCCAAGAAAAAAAGACCCAGTAGTGTGTGTGTGCGGGTGGAGTATTAGTACAAGGCACCTACTAATTATATATATTCTGTAGAATCAGTATAAAGTCGAAACTCAAATGAGAAGGATCGCAGGTAGAATAAATTAATGTGGCGACAGGGAAAACACGGGTGACGCCAGAATGTAATAAAAACTTAAAGGTGGTACTTAATTATTTTCAGTCTCCCATTCCCAAGGCTGGGACATAGCTTAAAACTAGATTGGTTCCGAAAATAGACTTGTAAATCTAGCTTGAACTGTGTTCAATCACTACATATTATAAAACAAAGTCCTCCGCCTCGTCTCTGTCTGTATGTCTGTTCACAAACTCAAAAACTACTGCACCGATTTTCACGCTGTTTTCACCAATGGAAGAATGTTTTTCGAGGAAGGTTTTGCTACAAGCGCTTCGGGCAATATCAAAGTAATATAACTTTAATATATCGTACCGTGACATATAAATTGTACTAAAGTAATTGTTGCTTCAAGATTGAAACTTTGACGTTCCTGAAACATGAATGATGATTTGTAGGACCTTGTAGTAAGGCCTCTCTAATAGAATAAAAATCTAATTGAAGCTGCATAAAATTATCTGAAAAGCAAAGGCCTGTTTACATAAAAAACGAAAATTTCTCAACAAAAAATCAGTTTCTAAATCAAAACCCCAAATTACCATATCTGCCCTTTGGTTCATCCATCTCCCTCTGGCATATTGCGGGCTTAATCTGCATGTCGTTACGCTGTCTCGACTCATCTATAATTCACATAATGAGGCAAACGAAAGCCGTCGAGAACCAAGCAAGGTTTTGAATAAGATTCAGGTTGAAAATGCGGAAAATGTGGGTTCCCTGATGTTTTTTTCTGTGTGAGTCTTTTGTGGCATTGATGTGACGGATGGATAAAATAAGGAATGAGTATATCAGAGGAAGTATGAATGGGCACCGGTGACGGAAAAGATGAGGAGTAATAGGTTAGCGTGTTATGGGCATGTTATGAGAAGAGATGAATGTCATGTGACAAGGAGTGTTAGGTGTGAATGTGGATGGGGATTTTCTGCGGTGTATTTGCCTGACAACTACGTTTCTCGTGTTATTTTGAGTTTTATTGCGTAATTTTGGTGGTTATTTTGCCAATAAAGCCCGGGTTCTTGACGCGAGTGTAAAGTATGTGAATTAGAGTGAATAGTTCTCTTCAAATTCCATCGGAGGAAATCCCGAAAATTTTCAACAAAACAGCCATCTTTTGTTTAAAATTGACTTGACTACTTGACTATGACTCTGTGACGTTGACAATACTTATAAATAAATACACTTGACACTGGCAAAATTGTTCTCTAAGAGACAGATGCCATAATTGAAGAAGAAGAAGAATGTGGATGGATACAGGGGTAGAGGTAGGCCAAAGAAAAGATGGATGGACTGTGTGAAAAATGACATAGGTAAGAAAGGAGTGAGTACTGAGATGACGAATGATAGAGGGAAATGGAAGAAGATCACATGCTGTCCCGACCCCACATAACGTTAGAAAAGGGCAGGAAGATAATTATGATGAGGCATCTCGTTCTGCCCTACAGCAGGTAAAACTGATATCTGACGGTCAGTATTAATAAAACCTGGCACCTTACCGCAAGCTCTTCAGGCAATATCAAAGTAATATAACTGTAATCTCCAGGCCTGGTGGATATTTCCTCAGATTCCTAGTTACTTAGATCTTTCAGGATATTCAAAGATAGTCAGAGGCACGTCCAAACATGATATTAATTGGTGCACGACAGGTTTAGAACCTACGACCTTAGGATCTGAAGGCCACTAGACTGGTGCTCTAAATATAGTATCAAAATAAGCTTGTACTTAACGCTGGCATTAAACTAATTCGTTATAAATGAACTTCAGAAATATTCTCATAACAAGATGGTTTTCATAGTTATTCCTGGAAAATTTACATTATATACGGGAAAATTACGCGAGCACTGATGGTGTAGTGGTAGCATCCCTGCCTCATGATCCGAAGGTCGTGGGTTCAAACCTAGTCGTGCACCAATGAGTTTTTCCATTGAAAAAAATTATGTGTGCAATGCCAGTGCTCTTTATCGGTGAAGGAAAACATCGTGAGGAAACCGGCATACCCTAGAACCAAAATTCAGAGGTGTGTTTCATAGATTAGTGTTCTTATAAGCGGCGATGGGCTTGCAACCTGTCACGTACGGAATACTAACTACTGTGTAAAATGTGGTCATGTCTCAAATTATCATATTTGAACGTGCCTCTGACTAGCCCCTTTTGATATCCTCAAAGACCTAAGTAACTAGAAATCTGAGGAGATTATCTACCGAGCCTGAGGATTTCAGTCGTGATCATATTTTTGTTTTGAATAATAATTCTAAACATAGCATTTTCAAATCGTGGTTATTGCATACATTAATAAGGAATTTTTATTTTTATTTTATTTTTATTTATTAGGAAAACAAACAGAACTATAAATCTTATAACTAAAATAACTAAACATAGAGCTTAATCCAATTAAGTTTCCACTAGTTTATAGTACTAACACGTGAAGAAATGGTGGACACATAAAATATAATATAAGAAAATATTACAAAATTTAAATATGTAAGTACCTAAAACATTAAACAACTGAAAGCGAACTAAGAGCCACGAAACAAATGCTTTAATGACTTGTTTCATATGTATTCCTCTTCCCATTTATCATGAAATGTTTATTCAATCTTATTCTACGTAATAAGGTATGTAATGGCAGATATAATTTAAAACGTATTTCAAATCAAAAAGCAATAATACAATTCCGATTTCATTTATCACGGTTCTTATCCCGTTGTTTTAAAGTTGAAATTTGTATGTTTTAGATTATTTATTTAAGTCCTGAATTTGTCATGTTGGTCTTAATGTTGATATTTCCATATTCTAAGCCTTTAATGGACCGTATGTTTAGATTGTAAGGTTCGGGATGGGTACTACGGGAATTTATTCATGTTTGAGTTTTGGTTTGCTTGTGTTTACGTAACTTGAAACACAAATGAATGTTTCAACTCCTAGTTATACAATTGTGCTTATAAATTTAGGTCGAGGTTATCGTCTTACTATCTAGCATGGGCTATAAGCCGAAAACCATACAAACAAACAAACAAACAAACAAACATGATCATCATCTCCCTGCTCTTAACTCAATAAATGGGTAGGTGCAACAGTTTTCCATCTTTTTTCCTTATTTTTTCTTCTCCTATCATCCATCATCTTAAACAATGGGCAAAAAACTAAACAAATAAACAAACGTGATCATAAGTAGTAAGCAAAAACCAAACAAACAAACAAACAAACAAACAAACAAACATCAAAATCATCTCCCTCTCTTATCCCAATCGATGGGTAGGCACAAAAATTCTCCATTTTTTGCTTTTTTTATTTTTTCATTTCTACTCCCTCCTATCATTCTTCTTCGCTAACAAACAAACATGATCACAAAGAGTCAGTCCCATTATTCACCTTAAAAATTT
Organism: Cosmorhoe ocellata; assembly: GCA_963675405.1. NCBI lineage: Eukaryota > Metazoa > Arthropoda > Insecta > Lepidoptera > Geometridae > Cosmorhoe > Cosmorhoe ocellata. The sequence continues at coordinate 5,851,406 of OY776268.1, forward strand.
TCTTAAATGGATATTAAAACATTGACTCATTCTAACAGTCAAAGAGGAAGGAAAGTTTTTTGGTAGATTTTTTTTACCGTAAATCTCTCTAGTAATTTCAATGTATGAAGATGTCTAAGAGTTTACACAAGTCGACACATGCTTATATATTTTGCACTAATTCTTTGTGACAGGTTGCATACTAATCGCCGCTTATATACACCAAAGGCACACATCATGGTTTTAGGGTACGCCAGTTTTCTCACGATGCGATGTTTTCTTCTCAAGATCCAAATACCACAAAATAAATAAGTAAACAAAGAAAAATCTATTTTTTGTTCTATTCTGATCAATGAATGGACAATACATGGAAGTATTCCTTGAGCTAAAAGATGACGCAGTAATAGAGCCCTGGTAGGCGTAGCTTATCAGTTTTGCCAAAGAATTATAATAATATCAAAAGTTTACAGAAGCTTATTAAACCTTACACGGAAATTTAAACCCAAACGAGGGAATAACGTCAAATCCACGAAAGAGTTTCGATATGTGAAATTTGACGTCATGTTTCGTGGATATTATCCTTGAAGAAATGCTTCTATGTTTTTTCGTTCACTGATTCTGTTTTTTAAGTTTTTTCCAAAGATACCACCAAATGCATAATCTTTATTTAAATGTATAGGTCATACAACGGATCTAGGCATTCGTGAAGTTAGCCACAGGTGCAAGTTTGCGCATGTATAGTTCCTTCCCCCCTTCTCATACCTCCAATTGCTCCCGAAAAACGATACTGCGTAGCTCTTGCGGCTAACTACACGAATGCCTAGATTCGTTAAGCGAACTATACTCTTATAATGCCATGAAGTACGGTCAGTCCACTGGGTCCGCTTGTTCTACGTTGTTATAATTAATAGTAGCCAGACAATCCCCTAAAGCCTTTAACAATTATAAGGGCTGGCAAATTGGAGATGTACAAAGTAGAGTTCTGGAGGGAATATTGAGATACAGTGGATACACACGGATATTTAATTTGTTGAGCAAATAAAAAAAAATAAAAAAATATGATCACGACTGTAATCCCCGGGCTCGGTAGATATCTCCTCAGATCTTTGGTTACTTAAATCTTTTGAGGATATCTAAAGAGGGTAGTCAGAGGCAAGTCCAAACATGACATTTGGTACATGCCCACATTTTGCACAGTAGTTAGTATTCCGTACGTGACAGGTTGCAAGCCCATCGCCGCTTATATTAAGAATACTAACCTATGACGCACACCTTCGAATTATTGGTTCTAGGGTATGCCGGTTTCCTCACGATGTTTTCCTTCACCGTTTAAGAGCACTGGCATTGCGCACATAAATTTTTCGAATGGAAAAACTCGTTGGTGCACGACCAGGTTTGAACCCACGACCTTCGGATCGTGAAGCCGGGGTGCTACCACTGCACCACCAGCTTGAGCAATGGAAATAAAAAACAATAAAAGCTGTCAAACTTAAAATTACCAACTGGCAGTTTTAAAAGAAGCTAAAATTGTCATTTCGTCAATTTCAATTCAATTCTTGTCTTGTTATATATTTAATTGGTTTTCTTTGACAATTTGACTGACATTATGACACTTGACACAAGCAAAATTGATGTCAAAAGAGAGAGTTTTCCACCGATTTTCTGCGGTGTATTTGCCTGACAACTACGTCGCTCTGGTTTTTATATGTTTTCTCGTGTTATTTTGAGTTTTATTGCGTAATTTTGGTGGTTATTTTGCCAATAAAGCCCGGGTTCTTGACGCGAGTGTAAAGTATGTGAATTAGAGTGAATAGTTCTCTTCAAATTCCATCGGAGGAAATCCCGAAAATTTTCAACAAAACAGCCATCTTTTGTTTAAAATTGACTTGACAACTTGACTATGACTCTGTGACGTTGACAATACTTATAAATAAATACACTTGACACTGGCAAAATTATTCTCTAAGAGACAGATGCCATAATTGAAGAAGAAGAAGAAGAAGAAAATAAACGCACGCGTCAGTCAAATTAAGAACCGTCACTTAAAATATTTTCCCTAATTTAGTCTTTGGGGTAGTAAAATGAAGACGTACGTTAGTTTATTTTTCTTTGGGGTAAAAAAATAAGGTTGAACGTTATTATAGCGTTTTTTAAGTTATATTCATTCATATTTTATTGTACACAGATTACAAAAATGTGTGACAAAAGGAGGGCTTAATTAATGCCTAGTGATAAATAAATAAATAAATAAATACTCTCACAACTGTAATCCCCAGGCTCGGTAGATATCTCCTCAGATCTTTAGTTTCTTAGATCTTTGAGGATATCTAAAGGGGGTAGTCAGAGGCAAGTCCAAACATGACATTTTGTACATGCCCACATTTTGCACAATAGTATTCCGTACGTGACAGGTTGCAAGCCCATCGCCGCTTATAAGAATACTAACCAATGACACATACCTTCGAATTTTTAGTTCTAGGGTATGCCGGTTTCCTCACGATGTTTTCCTTCACCGTTTAATGCCTAGTGAGCATTTTATAATTAACTTAGTCTACGGAACGTCTGAATTACCACCGTTGCAGAGAAAAAAAAACTAATTTAAGTTCGCCAGCCAGTCTCTCCGTATGCCCCTCGGTTGGTCTGCACATTTTTTGTCTCGCTCAGCCCGTGCTTAGCTTGACTTTTTCGAGACGACTCAAACGCGATTCTTTTTAGTGTTTCCCCCTTTCCTATTTACATTTACCGAGAATTGGATAGCTGCAGCGAGTTTAATGTTTTCCCAACTGCCAAAGGAAGAGTATTTTTTCTAGTTTAAGTATTTTTGTTGTAGGATTCAAAGAGAAATATATTCTAAGTTGCATTTAATTTATTTTATATAAATAATCTTTTTCATCTCTTCGTGTTATTAGTTATTTTCAACCAGAGTTGTGAAAGTGTATATTAAACTACCTAACGATGGTTGAGATGAACACGATTTTTTACCAAAAGCTTTTATTTATTTTTGTTTTTTCTTTATTAAAATGACCTTAGCCATTTATTACCGTTGGTATTATCTACTAAGACAAAAATTTATTAAGCTGGTTTTAGGAAACCAATGATTTCAGTTTTATTGATTACAGTAATAGTCACAACTTCAAAACGTCTTTCTTGCTTGATGAATACGATCTTTTATAAATTCAATAAACTTTCACGTTTATAATAGTATATTAAGTAGGACTAGGAAGTTTTATTATAAGTTCCCGACGTTTCGACAGGCTTACACACTGTCGTGGTCACGGGATGATAAGACTGTCGAAACGTTGGGTAAAATAGGTAAATAAAACGCGATAAATACCCGTTTAATACTAATAATAATGTGTTTAAATCGCGTAAGTTTAAGAATATAGACTAGGAAGTAGGAAGTAGAAATAGGATTGGATAGAACATGATAAGATAGAAAGTAGTATATGTATATAGTAGGAAGAAATCTGTAATTTCCAAAAACAAAATAAAAAATAATTGTGCAAAAAAAGCTTCTCATTATGCTGACTCCAGCATCTCCACCGCTCAGGGTAAAGCGTATATTATTTTCCTCTGTTTCAAGTTTCCCCGCATATTTTGCAGACTCGCAAAAAACACAGCAAAGCTCTTAATGCCCTTAAATTCCATCTACAGCGATAGCAGTGGCAATAAAATTGGCTCCGGAGCGTCAAGCGATATGGTAATGTGAGGAGTCGCGCTTTACATTCCAAGCACGGCCCGATATTTCACGGTGCGATCTGTAAGCATTCAGATAAAATGCTGCTGTTGTGGAGTTGGCAACTTCTAATCGTCCACTGTAGATGGGCCTCTACTCAACGTTTTCGTCATTGTAGTGTTTTGTATCTATATGTAATTTTAAACTTACGCGATCTGAACACATTATTATTAATATTAGCCGGGTATTTATCGCGTTTAAATTAGTGTACTCGTCGTAGACCGGTTATTCAGTGCGTCGCGGATACTGTTAGTGTTGTGTGTCGTCCGAGTGTACAGATGGACATCCCTATTGTCGAGAACGAAGTGAGGGTAGTTGCAAATAATGCTGCCCCCGCTTCGCGGAGGCGGTAGCAGCGTGCAAACCTGTCGAAACGTCGGGAAAATATAAGGTAATTTAAACGCGATAAATATCCGTCTAATACTAATAATAATGTTTTGTATCTATCTAGTAGATATTATCTTATACTTTTAAACGAGAAATTCTTGTATATATATATATATTATATAATTGGAATCTCGGAAACGGCTCCAGCGATTTTCATGAAATTTAGTATACAGAGGGTTTCGGAGGCGATAAATCGATCTAGCTAGGTTTCATTTTTAGAAAACGTCGTTTACCCCAAAAAACGAGCAAAGCTCGGTCACCCAGGTACTTGACCAGGTACAGGAGTTGACGAATGATTCCTATCATTCGTCAACTCTGAGTCTACTCCTGGATTTGTGTGAGTGAAAGAAGAAAACATGTGCCGACCCCACTTAGAGTGAGATAAGGCCAGAAGAATGATAATGACCATTGAGTTTTTTGTTATGTATATAAATTTTAAGACATAGCTGTTGGTTCATCAATAAATAAATGAAAAGCCTCCTCTAGATAATTTAGCCTCACGGCACCTGAGTGTCGGCAGATTGCGGCTTACACTTACACCAAGCGTTCCGGTTATTCCACACTTCACTGGTTCTAACTCGAACCCACTCAAACAAATCGCATCCTTACCTCGTTGTAACAAAAGCTGTTTTCTATCAACAGGGTAAATCTCTAAGATGAATTCTAAACGTGAAATCAAACGATTTGGAATCTTAAAGCAAGGAAATAAAGGCTGTATAGATACTGATGGATCCTCAACCTCAGACGGATTGCTATTGAAATGTAGATTTTATTGAAAATATGATTTGATAAATGAGAAAGGAATAGAATTTGAAATGGTTTATTGGGAGTACATGAAAACTTAAAGCTTGAATTATATTATATTATCTTCTGAGTAAAATATATATTATGTTCAAATGATCCGTCGATCAGGAGTGATTGAAATAATTGAATGTATTAATCAAAGCCAAAAAATCATTCGTTAACGTTACATTTTGGGTATTTTGTATCGTCAAACGTTATCAATTTAACATCTCTGAAAAAGTTTCTCAGAACCAACTAAATCAAAAACGTTTGATTTACAGTATTTAGAGCATTATCTATATTATATACTATGGTTTAAAGCATTCTAAATGGAACGTAAGGGTACACAGAAGCACGTCTAAGGTTTATGGATGCTGTCGAATAATAACGCTATATGAAAATATGCATAACGCAACGCTGACGAATGCGTTTTAGCGTTGATGAATACGTTATATTGCCGCGATTGCTTCCCCGATAAATCTAAGCTGTCCAGTTTTCATATAAAGTTTCCTTTTGATGAAATCTCGTAAGTTTCAAGGGCGCATTCAGTGAGGCTAAATTTTAATTCTAGTTTGCCCCCGCGGCCACGTTAATTGGTCGTCGCGAATTTAGAATTCATTGAAGTCGGCCATGTTGGCTCTGGGGAATGGACTAATCACGTTGTTGCTCTGGATTAGTCGCGTTGGGAAAAATTGAGGAAATTTACAAAGATACAGATAGAACAGGAATAAAAACCGGCCAAGTGCGACTCGGACTCACACAGAAAGGGTTCCGTATCTATAAAACAGCAAAACAAAACGCTTGTTGTATGGGAGCCGTAAGAGTAAGCAATTATTTTCAATTACGTTCATGTTATTTTAGTTGGGTTTTTAAATTTTTGCAATAAATACTAGTTTTTATTCAGTTTATTTGAGCAATCTGATAAAAAATGCAACAACTTGTAAAAAAAAATGTATTAAATACACTCACTGCGCATTGGTATTTTATCACTCGCGATTGAATTTGCCTAAACCAATACAAGTTTGCTAGACGTACGATGAAACTGTTTAAATAATTATATTTAAACAGTTTCATTTTAGTTATACAAACTTTTATTCCCTCATCCTGATATAGGTTGAAAACAATATAGGTTTAATTTAGGATATAGTCATGTACGCAATTCTAATCACTGTGCAACATGTAAGCATGTGCCAAATATCATATTTGGACGTGCTTCTGACTACCCTCTTCAGATATCGACAAAGTAACTAAAGATCTGAGAAAATATCTATCAAGCTATTTGAATTACAGTCGTGACCATATTTTATTTTGTAATTTAGAAAAAATAGTTAGCATTTGTATTCTCTAAATGAAATAACTATGTTAGATGTGTTTAGTTAAAATAATGTAATCTAAAATTTTCAGACGAGTGAGACTCTAAACCGCGTTTTTGCCTAGAACCGGCCAAAACACTACCAACAATGCCAGCGGTGGTAAGCCATCTAATAAATTAAATCGATATTTTTTTGTAAAGACATACATATAATACGTAATAATACCCAAACACAGAACAAACATTTATCTTATACTTACCTTTAAACGAGCAATTCTTGTATATATAATCTGGATCTCGGAAACGGCTCCAACGATTTTCATGAAATTTAGTATGCAGGTGGTTTCAGGGGTGATAAATCGATCTAGCTAGGTTTCATTTTAGAAAACGTCGTTTTCCCCAAAAAAACGAGCAAAGCTCGGTACTTGTATTTATAACACAAACAATTGTTCTGGGTGAGGATCGAACCCAAAACCTACAGCGCAGAAGGCAGAGCTACTACCAACTGAGCAGTGAGGCCAGTCAAAAAAATAGCTTGACTGTTGTGTTACAATGCAAACGATATATAGCAATTTACATTAATGATGAAACAAACGACCCGCTACCAACAAACAGTCGTGTAACTGTGCCGTATGTAAGTGTGTCAGTTACACTGGCAACACTAAAAACAGGATAGTTTTCAGCGTACGCGGAATGAAATATTAATGTTGCCATCAATTCTGTGCGCTTTACCTCACGGACGAGTTAAAAATTCAAAAACCAATGCCATTTGGCTGACGTCCAAACATTACTATGAAAATGTGGGCAGATGGGTGGACGTACTCTAGGTTTTAAAATGATTCAGAGGAAGTAAATAATATAGAATCATTAATTTCCAAGAGCTTGTTAAAAACATTTTTTTTAATATCCTAAATACTCAAGACCTAATAGTAAAAGTTTTTTTTTATATTAAGTTATTATTTTATTTCTATTCCTTTTACCCTATGTGTGTTTTGAAAACTACGATTAGATATTACAAAAATAAAAATATTCAAGTGTTTCAAACTTATTGGCCAATCATTTGCCCGTTGGACCACTAAGCCACTAAGCAATTCAAACAATTATGGTTTTTTATATTTATTTTTAAGATGTGAATTGATTTTAATTTGTTTTTGTTGCATATTTTTTTATATTAAACCCATATTCGTATAGCAATTAGGCTATCAATAAAGATAAAAAAAAATTAAATATCACACAGTAGCTATTACCACTACTAGTCATGTCGCCGTTTCTCGAATCAGTGTATTGAAAGGAACAGTGCGCCTCAAAGTATCTCATGTTTTCGTTTTTTAATTAAACCTATAGTCAAAAAATATGTGTAAGTAATAACGAAATCACAGGTACCCCTAGTACCCCTGTACCCCATCCTAGCAACGGCCCTGTTTGCCCCTAATGCACAGTTTTAAATGTGCTGACGTAGAGATTTACAAAAAACATGAGTCGTTCATCCCTATCTACGTAATTAGGTCGAAAACCACTTTGCAGACCATAATCTTTTTTATTCTTTACTAGCTTCCTCTCGCAGCTTTGCTCGCGAGGTACCTATATAAAATATAGCCTATGTTAGCCTCAGGGATAATGTAGCATTCTAACGGTGAAAAAATTTTTGAAATCAGACCCGTAGTTTTTGAGTTAATTCGTAACAAACAAAAATACAAAACTTTCCTCTCAAAAATTTCTCAAAAATATTAGTTTAGACTAGCAACGCGCGGCTCCGTTCACGTGGTACCTACCCGGATAAAAAGTAACTTATATGTTATTCCAGGTCATAAACTAAGCGTAATTCAAGTTACATCCAGATCTGTTCAGCCATTTCAACGTGATTGCGCAACAAACATCTAGATATACATCCATCCATCCAAACTTTCGCATTTATTATTATAGTAGGAAGTAGGATAAGATTTAATAGATATGAAAAGGAAAATGTTGATTAATGTTTTTCGACTTTTTAATAATCTTACGAAGTCTACAAAAGTTTTTTGATGATTGCTCTGATTTTGGAAAAGTATTTTCTAGAGATTTGTTTTTACTGAAAATTGAAAAGGTACTGAAAACTGAAATAAAATTGGATAAAACTGATAGATACTTATACCTACTTATATGTATATAAACGAAAATACATAGCTGACTGACTCACTAAATTATCAAACTGACGTATATTGACAAAATATTTGTATATATTTCTAACGTACAAGTTACACAATATATCTGAAATTTCGGGGATAGATTTGGGGTCTAGAAAGGTGTACCTAGGTACACTAAAGAATTTCCAAAATTCAACTTCAACTAGTATTCAACAAATTCAAGCGTACAAAGTCGCGTGAGTTCCAGTAATAACTTAACATTACTAAAGAAAAGATTTGTATTTTTGTTTGTACTTAATGGATATACTCAAAAACTACTTAGCCGATTTTAAAAATGCTTTCAGTGACTTATTGCCCCATACCTGCCACTCTTTCCACATCGAAGTATATTTTATTTACAAAAAAATAGAGACCCGTACAAAGCCGGGGCGGGTCGCTAGTCTAAATATATGTATATAAATCAAAGGTGACTGATTGACTGACTGACATAGTGATCTATCAACGCACAGCCCAAACCACTGGACGGAATGGGCTGAAATTTGGCAAGCAGGTACATGTTATGACGTAGGCATCCGTTAAGAAAGGATTTTGATTAATTCTACCCCCAAGGGGATAAACTAGGGGATGAAAGTTTTAAAAAATGCTGCCGAAAACCACAATTTCACGCGAACGAAGTCGCGGGCACAGCTAGTTTATAAATAAAATCCGATCTAAACAGTAAATCCGCACCGCTGCAGTAGGCAGGACAATCGTGTCGGACACAAAGCCGTCCGCTAATTGGAAACTGGAAGCTCCAAACGGATGGTCAACACGTGACACCTACTTGCGGACACTAAAAACGTACACCTTAATTAATCCATACAAACGGCAGGGATAGTCAAGTTCGGAAAAGAAACGACCGTCGCACCGACAGAACGTGTGTATACATCTATTATTTCGACATCTCATAAATAATAACAATAAAAAAATGTTTATTTACCACAGAGTTATTATAAGACTTAAATTAAATTAAAATTAAAATGGTAACAAAAAAGGATACTACTCAGCATTTTATGCTCTGATATCTATACTATGCCAGACTGCTGGATTTTCGCAGCAGCGCAAAAAAACCTACACAATCTGCTTTCTCTTTTACTCAATTATAAATGAAATAGATAATCCGGTGAAACACCTCGCTACCTATACACTTACTTGAGCATCATCGATTTCATTTTGTGTATGTAATATAATGTCTCTGTCTTTTTGACATCGTCTTAAAACATTATTAGAGTTTGAGGTAGAAGGACGCAGGCAGCTGGCTAAGCTTTAATACTTATTTTTTATTCTATGACTCAGCTAACTTACTGTAGCATCTAATGTGTCGGACAGAAAAACCGAGTTAAAGTAACTTACTACTACTACTAACTTATCTGTATCACTATTCCGTATTTTTTATTGTGAGTAATAAGAAAATTTGAGTTACCATCAGGTTGTTCGTATTTGTTTAAATGGCACGGTTAAAAAAGTGTTGAACTTAATTTTATTCCATTTTTGTTGAAATCCAACTAAGAACGAAACGCAACAAAATCCAATTGAAACTCAAAGCCAATATTCACAAAAAGTCTAAAAAACATGTCGAATTCAAGTCCAATATTGTCCAACCAACGTAGATATACATTTCTTTGCACTGCAGTGCAATAGTGGGACAGTATGACCCACTTTTTCGGGCCACAAAAGACTCTTTATCCAGCTCTGAATATACTAGATTTTACGTCCCAACTGACTATTCGAGTTTTTGCCCGTTTTTTTCAGGAAATTATTTTTTAAGCTGACTTTTTCCAGTGCATGCGGAAACATAATAACATCACGGTGTGTCGCATCAAATCACGTTTCTGAATCTTTTATGAATATACCAGTACGAGTACGTACGAGTCAGTGGTCACTAGTCAGTTCTGGCCCGTTCTGTACTTTTACCATGAGTTGTCACATTTAGATCGGCCGACGTTACTACAGTAGTAATAGTACGTTACTATGACATCTGTCAAAATTGTTACTCATGGTACCAAATTATAAGCAAATGAATGAAGCGCAAACTACAGTCGCTGTAGTACGCTTTGACGTAGGATAGTTAACTACGTGACGTTTTAGTACCCAACTATCCGCTAGAGGCGCTGTACAAGTTTTCATACATTATTTTAACTACAGTCGCTAGCGAGTGTAGATTGTAAAATCTCACGGTAGACCTACTGGTAAGTGACAGAGATAAGACGAGTAATTCTTTGTACAGAACTAATGAGACAAAGAGTCTCATTAGGTTGGTATACAGAATTGGTGAGATTATGCCATTTTTTACATAATATTTCCGAGTAATTTTTTTGGATATTTGTATGTCTAAGATAAATAAATTGACTGTTTACACCGAACTAGTAAAATATTTTTTTTATAAAGTTCTGTTCAGGTAGTTCTACACAGCGAACTAGTGAGATAAATACGATCATATTCTTTAAAAAATGCATAACAGCTTTTATAGGACATATCAGAAACTGCCTTTAGATCGTGATTTTAATTATTATCACGAAATTGGAAGATTGTATTTTTTTTTGGAAGAGAAGTTTCGCGTTTGAACTTACTCTGCCCGATGTTAAGCATCACGCTTATCTAGAAAAAACCTATTGCTCTCGATTTGAAGATTTTATTATATTTCTCTGGAAATACAGAGGATGGTATAAAAAATATGTAATCCGCCATTTTGTGGCGGCGGCCATCTTGGACCGATTTGCATCAAACATAGATAGGAAAACTCCATTCCAACAAACAAAAACCAACATCGGTTAATGCGTTTGGGACTCTACGATGCCACAGACACACACACACTTTTTATAACACCTCGTCGTTTTTGCGTCGGGGGTTAAAAAAAATGCATGAATTCTCGAACCTTCTAAACGCGACCACGACAAAATCCTTCTGACACTTCCACGTAAATGTAAGCTGAAACATTTCGCTAAATTCATGAGACTGAAACAGTACGAGTCTCTGGTGGAAATTCATTCCGATGGGAACGCTTGACCGCGCCCGCCAGATAACATGTTGTTTCAGGCCGACGTCTGTTTACTACTCTTTAGCTACTGGCTAAATTAATCCTATAAATACTAAATATTGAACTAGCTTCTGTCCACCACGCCCGCGTGGTACCTTGGTAATTTATGGTAAATTATAGTTTATGTACTATTTCAGACTATAATCTATTTCTGTGCCAAATTTCTTACAGACCTGTTCAGAAGTTTCAGCATGATTGAGTAACAAACATCCATACTGGCATTAAGAGCATAAAAAGCATAAGTAAATAAAACGGTGAAGGATAACATCGTGAGGAAAACGGCATACCATAGAACCAAAAATTTGAAGGTATGTATCTATCAGTATTGTTTTAAGCGGCGATGGGCTTGCAATCTGTTACGTGCGGAATATTAACCACTGTGCAAAATGAAAGCATGTGCCAAATATCATGTTTTTACGTGCTTCTAACTACCCTCTTTAGATATCCTCAAATATATAAGTAATTACAGATCTAAAATGATAGCAAGCCTGGGGATTACATTCGTGACCATGTTTTGTTCCTTTAATTTTTTTTTTCATCATTCTCAAGACTTCACCCTCCATCAACAGTTCAAGTATAGTAACGATAATTCGTGCCAGTGTACTAGCACAGCTAAACGCAGCACAGAACACTGCCGGCCGTATCATTGGGAATATCGGACGGCCCGCATACTGCGATAGCTTGCAATTCGGTTAGTGGAATTACAAGGGTTCCATGCGTTTTATTGTAGTTTGTAACATGTACTTACTTATTACAATTAGTACCGAGTATTGTAATATAATATATTTTAAATCATTCAGAGAAAGGCCAGGTCAAGAGTACCCTAAACCGACGCGCATGTATAAAGGATAAAATTAAAATTAATAAATAATGTTGGCCAATCCACACAGCATCATCTAGCCCCCAAGTAAGCTACTCAAAGCTGTGTTATGGGTACTAGAGAACTGATATATTTAATACATTATATACATAGATAGATTTTTATTGTACATAGAAAACACCCAGACCAACGGAACAAATTTCTGCAAATTGTACACAAATTTGTTCCGCGGCGGGAATCGAACCCGCAACCTCTTGCGTCGCAGGCGGACTCTCTTCCGCTGCGCCACTGAGGTCGTCAAATGAGGATGTAATAAAAGAGTGAATGAAGCAAAAGAGGTATGTCAGCATCGTAGCAAGTGGCGATCCTTGGTCTCTGCCTACCCCGTCGGGAGACAGGCGTGATTTTATGTATGTATGTTAAAAAAATAATGAAAAATCAATTAATTGGTAAACTTTAAAGTATTTCTTCAAGACATTTTTTTTTATTTTTTTTAAGTAAATTAATTGTCCTAAGGTACGACTAGTTAAGGCTTAGTAAACATGACTTTAGTTTTTTAGTAACTTAGATATATTAAGAAGCCATAATATGTTAATGGTATATCTCTACAAAGTCTTTTCAGCCGTCTATGACCTATGTATGCACGCTTAGATCTATCAAACTACGCAACGGATTTGAGCGCGGTTTTCATTAATAGCAAGAGTGATTTAAATGTAAGGCTTATCCACATTAGTATTTATATTGCACCCGTGCAAAGCCGATGCGTGTCGCTAGTAGTCTATACCCGTAGTTCGAGTTTTGTTATACATTATATTTGGCACATGGCCATGTTTTAAACAGTACCTAGTTAGTATTCCGTACGTGATCGCTAAGCCCATAGCCATATTAACATATTGAAATAACCCATGATCTTCGAATTTAAACTTCAAGTACCGATTTTCAGTGACACTGCGCATATATTTGTTTTACCCGACTGCGAAGGAAGGTAATGTTTTTAGGTGTAACTATGTATTTATATATGCGAGTTCTATTGTATTCGTCTAGATCAGTAGATAGAATGTCTTTGTAAAATGAAATTCATTATGGCGGCTGTTTCATTCGATTATTTAATTAAATAATAATATTATTTAATACTAAAATTAATGGAGGTATCGTTGGTACATGTCCAGATTCGAACCTTTGACCTGAGATTGAGTTTAAGAGCACTGGCCTTGCGCACATAATTTTTTCGAATGGAAAAACTCATTTGTGCACGACCATTTGAACCCACGACCTTCGGCAGGGGTACTACCACTACACCACCAGCGCTCTGATGTTATTAATGTATAGATATTGCCCTAAAAGCTTGTGGTAAAGCCCTAAAGCTCTCATCTTGAAGTAAATACAGAATTGAAGATCCAAAATGGCGAGAAATTACAGCATATCTAGTATTCCAATCTGGTACTAACAAGAACACAGAATCAATCTACATACGAATGTCGGCCGCGTTTTGTATGGCTGTTTGTCTTCAAGTCAGCTGCCGAAGCATTATTAACTTTATCACGCTGACCTTAGATTCATTATTACTCGTAGAAGCAGCTGTACGAGTTTTGATAGTTTTCGTGGAATTAACTATAACGTATTGGATAACTATCTGTTATGTTATTTTGATTATAACAAACTGTATTTGAATTTGAAATTGTAAGTTTATTTCGTTTCTTTTCCTTCCATAAATATCACCAAGTGCTCGAAAGGTGAGCTTAAATTTTTTCACCATATTGGTTCAAAATGTCTAGTGATACAATAAGAAGAAGAAGAAACTAAGACGGGAGTTGTATCGCTGAACTTAACTTTACCAACACAGATAAGAAAATGGCGCTATTGATATCATTAGAATTTAAAGTTCTTGTTTAATTTTCTTCATTATTTTCTTTTACGGTTTCAGAGCTATGGCACTACACTCATCAATTTTCATTAGAAAACTCCTGTATTATCTAATTTGAACCCACGACCGTAAGATTGTAAGACGAGATTGCTACCACTACACCAGTGAACTATACCTAACTAATACCTACTAGTAACTTTAATGGGTGCTAACAAATGGCCAAAACACATACACACGATACGACGTCACATCGTGGCAATGACGACGTCGTGTCACGATGCGACGTAACGTGTAAATTACAAAGTACGAGTACCTACATCGTGAAAATTTTAGTAAAATTATTTTATTCGGAAAACAGACAGTATTCAAACTAAATAATAAAACCGAAACAACAAAAACAGACTAATTACCAATTAAATATTTTCACATAATATAAAACTTAAAATTTAAACTATAATTTCTAATAATTTCCAATCTTTTGTCGGACAACTCGTTAGCAACTGACGTGCCGTGCATCGCACCCCGCGACGTTGCATCAAGAATGTTTACGATGTACGATCTCCACGACACGACACCACAACGTGCCACGACGCGATGTCGTATCGTGTGTACGTGCTTTTGCCAATTGCTGACGCAGCTGCATATTTGCATGGATATAGCTTTGAGAGTCTATTCCTTGCAAATTGGCATAAAACTTTAGATGCATGTCAGATTGCTCAGTTGAACCATGGGATTATATTTTACTAGCTTCTGTGTTTATAAACTTGTTTATAATACGGTACATTTTTGGTCAGAGGCCTCACTACGAATTCATAATACATTACCGAATTAATATTACATTGCTATTTCGTATCATGAACTATGCAAATTGTATTGACTTCAAGCTTCAAATGTGACGTTTTTAAAACGAAATTGTTACGGAATCGTTCTGGAAGACTTCGTGGTAAGGCCCAGGTTACAGTATCTATCTACTTCTCATTTAAAAATCGAGCCAACTCTATAGTTATAAAAATAAATAAAAATAAATATGATCACGACTGTAATCCCCGGGCTCGGTAGATATCTCCTCAGATCTTTTAGATACTTAGATATTTGAGGATATCTAAAGGGGGTAGTCAGAGGCAAGTCCAAACATGACATTTGGTACATGCCCACATTTTGCACAGTAGTTAGTATTCCGTACGTGACAGGTTGCAAGCCCATCGCCGCTTATAAGAATACTAACCTATGACACACACCTTCGAATTTTTGGTTCTAGGGTGTGCCGGTTTCCTCACGATGTTTTCCTTCACCGTTTATGAGCACTGGCATTGCGCACATAAATTTTTCGAATGGAAAAACTCATTGGTGCACGACCAGGTTTGAACCCACGACCTTCGGATCGTGAGGCAGGGGTGCTACCACTACACCACCAGCGCTCTAAATGTATGTGTATTTTTTATGTCATAAAAGTATTTTGAATTTTGTGATAAATACTAGCACCTGTACGTCGATTCTGTAAAATTTAAACATCAACTCGCATCTGACCCTAATAAAAAATACCCTGAAATAACCCTGAAAATAATCCCTCTGATCCTATTGAATAAAAGTATTTTGAATTTTGTGACAAAAACTATTTACATAAGTATACTAAGCTCTGAATTTACCTTTATGTAACAAATTATAGCGAACCGAATAAGTGATAGCGCACACGAGTTACTTTTGTCACCGTGACTGTTTCGTCACTCTTAGTGATAGCGCACACGAGCTACTTTTATCACCGTGACTGTTTCGTCACTCTTATCAAGTCCGTGGTTATGTATGGAGATGCGCGCATGTTACGACGTGACAACTGGGTGACATCTCCATACATAACCTAAGATAACAAAACAGTCACGGCGACAAAAGTAACTCGTGCACGCTATCACTAGGAGTGACGAAACAGTCACGCCGACAAAATTAACTCGTGCGCGCTATCACTATGAGTGACGAAACAGTCTCGCTGACAAAAGTAACTCGTGCACGCTATCACTAGGAGTGACGAAACAGTCACGCCGACAAAATTAACTCGTGCGCGCTATCACTAAAAGTGACAAAACAGTCTCGCTGACAAAAGTAACTCGTGCGCGCTATCACTAAGTGTGACGAAACAGTCACGCCGACAAAAGTAACTTGTGCGCGCTATCACTAAGAGTGACGAAACAGTCACGGTGACAAAAGTAACTCGTGCACGCTATCACTAAGAGTGACGAAACAGTCACGATGACAAAAGTAACTCGTGCACGCTATCACTAAGAGTGACGAAACAGTCGCGGTGACAAAAGTAACTAGTGCGCGCTATTATTAACACAACTATAGAAATAAAACATCGCTACAACTCAAACTAGGTTGTTCTAAAAATCCCCACAGGTGAATAGTGGAGAATATACGAATATGTTTCCAAAAATCCTTACTATCACATAGCTCTTTGACTTACAACGAAACCGACCCTACTTTACATAAAATACCCATTCAAAAAACCAATTTTCCCGCATTCATTCGCCCATCCACATTCCCGCTGCAAAAACATACCCTTAGCCGGCTAAATGGGGGTCAGTACCCAATTAATGCAACCCACAGACCCGTGAAATAGCGAAGCTCGAGAAATAGCGGGAAAGTGGGTAAGTATACAATTATGGAGACATTTTTATAATAACCGCGTCATAAAAGTATAAGATTCTCTAAAATCACGTTTATATCTATCAGTGGGGCGATTATGGATCTTTGCTTACAATCAATGTCAATACGTTTTCATTGTAATCAAGTGATTTGGTATGACATAAGAGTGTTTATTCAATCAATTTGAGCCACTTTAGACAAGTGTTGATTGTATCAAAGTTCCGTAATCGCACTACTGGTTTTACTGATTAAATGATTAGTACCTGGGTGACCGAGCTTTGCTCGGTTTTTTTTATTGGTAAACGACTTTTTCTAAAAATGAAACCTAGCTAGATCGATTTATCGCCCCCGAAACCCTCTGCATACTAAATTTCATGAAAATCGCTGGAGCCGTTTCCGAGATTCCAATTATATATATATATATATATATATATATATATATATATACAAGAGTTGCTCGTTTAAAGGCATAAGATTATCCTTAGTCCAAATTCCTTTGAACAAAATGTAGAAAAAATGTCTGGTCAAGAGTACCTTAAGCCGACGCTCTTATTATATTCTTAATACATAAAATAATTTAATGAGAGCGAATAAAGCAAAAGTGGCATGTCAGGATCGTAGCTAGTGGTGATCCGTCTCTGCCTACCCCGTCGGGAAACAGGCGTTTTTTATGTAAGTAGGTAATTATGTTTTAAAAATGTTTTTTGTTTAAAACAAAACATATTCTGACGCTTTCACATGTTGAAAATGTGTATCAAATATGGATTAAGTATGTGTGGGGAAATAGTGTAAACTAGACATGAAAAAAATAAACAAAACAAATACGGATAAGCAATTATCTTTACAATCTAACAAAAAATGCGCTATAAAATACAGTTAAAGCTTTAGAAAAAGCGCTGTAAAAAGCATAGCACATTAATTCAAGCGAGATCGTTTGTTCGTGACAGTGCGGCAAACAATATGAGAGCGAGTATGAATTTCGGTTTAGGGCCATGCTGCGTTTAGTTGGCAAAGTTCACTGGCATGAAATTTAGACTTACGGAACGACTACCAGTAATAGTCACGCGTGAAACTCACGCCGTTTGCCAGAGTGACTGTAGACACGCTATATGAATTTTGTCATACTATCAAGACAAAAATGATATTAGTCTTAGTCCAGAATGCTTAGAATAATGTATTTATAAAGTAATGTTTTTGTGCTTTTTTTTTAATATGCAATATATTATGCTTTTTATATTTTT
This sequence comes from Cosmorhoe ocellata, assembly GCA_963675405.1. Lineage (NCBI taxonomy): Eukaryota > Metazoa > Arthropoda > Insecta > Lepidoptera > Geometridae > Cosmorhoe > Cosmorhoe ocellata. Next base: position 5,869,364 of record OY776268.1, read on the forward strand.
TATTTAACAGAGCTCCATGTTTTCAAAGCGAAAAAGTTTTTAATTATATATTATTTGCCGACCAATTATTATCACAAGCGTGTAGTATCTAAACTATTCACAAAGAGATCCTTGTGATTTTATTGAATAAATATTTATATTGCTTATATTTGAGATCTTTTAAATACTAATGTTATTGAAGGAAATTAATATAAAATAGAGAACACTAGTGAAAAAATATTAATAATTTTATTTTAAACTAATTATAATGAATACATAAGTACTCTCGAACAGAACCGCAAATAAAAAATATCAACAGCTTTTTGAATATCTAGGTCACTGCACCAGTTCAACTCGACCGGAAATAATTCAGATAAGCCCTACTAGCTTAGGGCAGTGGACTGGATGAAAGTGAACGAGGCACGACCGAGATCCGCCGCATCGAATTAGAGGTTCACAGCTGTCTAGATAGCGTTCTGATTTCCACATCAGACCCTGGAGTTTTAATGTGAGCATTAATGTTATTATACCAGTAAAATTGGGTACACAGAAAAGCATAATCCCATTTTTACACTAAGATAATATAACATCCTATTATTATAAATGCGAAAGTTTGTAAAAATGTATGGATGTATGTTTGTTCCAGGTTTGAACCCACGATCTTCGGATCGTGAGACAGAGGTGCTACCACTATCAGTGCTCTCTGTTTATAAATAAATATTGGTGGACATTACACAACGCCATCTAGACCCAAACTTAGTAAAGCTTGTATTATGGGAAACAGGGCTGCGATTACGTAATTCTGATACTATCAAAACATGATTACTGATTGCTTCTAAATATATAACAGCTGTGAATTGATTTCAAAGATTTTTCCCATAAAATTATGATTATTATATTTTGATTTATTGCCTTAGGTATTGTTTGTAAGTATTAGAATTACGCAATCACAGCACTGTTGCTGATAGATATTCATTGTAATTTATTGCAACTAGAGTTCCGTAATAGCTACTCAGATAACTGATAGATGTATTATGTATTTTTGGAACGAAGTTCTTTATCGCGCGTTGTGAAAGGGGGGCTAGACGGAAAAAAATCTCACGAAAAGTTGTAACGACACTTTTAGCTATAGTTGTAAGCCGTGCGGCGTGCGCGTGTTTCTCTGTCTGTCTCTCTCTCTCATAGAAAGCAAGGAAAGGAACTTCGTTCCATCCGAGTGTCCCTTGACACCTCTCAATTTTTTTTTTGTAAAACATACATAGAATACATAAAAAAATCCAAACAGCACATACATCTGTGTTCATCACACATTTCCTGGGTGAGGATCGAACCCGCAACTTACAGCGTATAAGGCAGAGTTACTACCAACTGAGCTATGAAGCCAGGCATAGATACCCCAAAATAAGGCAACCCAAAGTTTTCCTACTACCCTTTCTGCAGTAAGATAAAATATATGAATAGACCTACTTAGCCTGGATACAATGAATAGGACATCATTAGGACGCTCAGCGAAGCGAAACTCCAAGTTGTGTTAAGTCATCATTAGTTTCCTTTTAACATTTTTCATCCGTATTTTACAGTTATTTTATAGTTTATTTTTCAAAGTGTAAAGTTTTATGAAAAATGGTATTATGAACATGCTTACATTTTTCACTGTAGTTTATTCTGTACGTGACAGGTTGCAAGCCCATCGCCGCTTATAAGAATAACACCTTTGAATTTTTGGTTCTAGGGTAGGTATGCCGGTTTCCTCACGATGTCTTTCATATTGATGACTAGCTTCTGCCCGCGGCTTTGCCCATGTGAAAATCAAAAACAATCTATCCCGTGGGAACCGTACATTTTTTCGAGATAAAATGTAGTCTATGTGTTATTCCAGACCATAATCTATCTCTGACAAATTTCATTCAAATCCGTTCAGCCGTTTAAGCGTGAATGAGTAAGAAACATACATTCTTACAAACTTTCGCGTTTATAATATTAGTAGGATATTTTGCACGACCAGGTTTGAATTCACGACCTTTGGATCGTGAGCAAGGGCTGCTACCGCTACACCACCAGTGCTCAACTAACAATAAATAGTAATAAAAATATCTCAATTTTGTCGTTACAATGACCAAATCTGCGCGAAAAAACTTCATAGCTCATTGTTATAAATGCAAAAGTTTGGATAGATGGATGTTTGCTAAACACGCTGAAACGGCTGAACGGATATAAATGAATCTTGAAATATGCTTAGATTGCATTCTGGAATAACAGATAAGCTACTTATTATCCGGGTAGGTACCACGCGAGAGGAGCCGCGCGCAGTATCTATTTCCAAGAAATTCCATCTAATTATGAACTCGTAAATCTCAATAATGATCTAAACTTCACAAACGTTCGTCTTACAGAATATCATAATACCCATAAAGCGGTTAATATTCGCCTTTCGCTAAAAAACGGCGACATTAATCTGACGGTCGTAAATCACTATGGTACCTAATTTAAACATATAGTACCTGGATGGCCGAGCTTTGCTCGGGTTTTTTTTTCTGGTTTATCGTGTTTTTTGGAAAATGAAACCTAGCTAGATCGATTTAGCGCCCCAGAAATCCCCTGTAATACTAAATTTCATGAAAATCGTTGGAGCCGTTTCCGAGATTCCGATTATATATATATATATATATATATATACAAGAATTGCTCGTTTAAAGGTATAAGAATTTTCAGCAACAGATTTTCTCTCAAAAAATTTTTCAATTTTAGGCTAAGGATAAGTAAGGTCATCGAACTTGTCTCCAGTTCTAAACTAGTGTGTTGAAAGGATTATAGTGCGACTGAAAGCTCTTTTCATAGTATTTCGTATACACATAGTGCCAGAAGAAGAAGAAGAATTCAAAGCATAATTAACACATTTTCCAAAATCCCTGCCAATTAACGACCGTCATAAAACTGTCACCGTCTTTTAAAAAGCAAAGCTTTAGCGTGGGTGATATTAAATGTGGTTTATATTTACACAAGGATAGTTAGTTTAAAGTTCAAGTTATACCCTAGTTAATAAAGTTTAACTTAAGTGCCTACTTACGGTATCGAGTTGCTTTGATACCTAGAGCTTATCTTAAGACCTGGGGCCATACCACAAACTCTTCGGGCAATAAAACTTTTATATTTATTTCTATAATAATTGAATTAAAGTTCAATTGTTCAAGCTTGAAGTAACACTTTTTCGATATAATATATAATCTTATACTTTTAAACAAGCAATTCTTATATATGTCTGAATTCCGGAAAAAGTTCCAACGATTTTCATGAAATTTAGTATGCAGGGGGTTTCGGGGGCGATCTATCTAGGTTTCATTTTTGGAAAAAATCGTTTTATCCGTGTTTTAAACGAGCAAACTAAGCAAAGCTCTGTCATCCAGGTACTATTTATAAATCATGGTACGTAACATCAAAGTTATTACTTTGATATTGCCCAAAGAGCTTGTGGTAAGGCTCCAGGACTTATTTTTTGCGTTATAGTCTACAGTTGCAATTAAAATATTTATTAATTGCGGCTTCCACCCTAAGCGGCGCGGTCACTGGCACTACGCCAAGACACTCTTAAAATTGGGTTTCGGAACAAACGGAGACCATCACATAACGGTCGACACGGTCTATTTTGTACTTGGAGAAAAAAATACTACTTACTAAGAGCGGGTTTGAACAACTTCCGGTATAATTATTCTGTTCTTCTTTATACAACACTAGCTGTCCCGCTCGCGACGTCGTTCACTTAAAGTATCTAAACTGAGTTTTAAACAAATCACACTAATAAAAAAATTACATAACTTTGACCCTCCTTTTACCCTTTTTAGAGGGTTATTTTGGAATATCCAGAAATACGTGTCCATTCATTTTGCATTTACAGTACACAAACAAAGTTTCACACCAATCGCACCACCCATTAAAAAGTTCCCATACAAACATTGACCCCACATTTGACCCTTTTTTGAAGGTTATATTGAAAAATCCTGAAACACGTGTCCATTTATTTTGCATTTACAGTGCACAAACAAAGTTTCATGAAAATCGCTCCACGCGTTAAAAAGTTTCATACTAACGTTTTCACCCTTTTTCACCCCTTTAGAGGTGGAATTTCCAAAAATCCCGCCTTAGTGTTTGGTTTTGTTATAAAAGAAAACCACTTTCCAAATTACAGCTTTCTAGCTTCAGCGGTTTCGGCTCGGCGATGATCAATCAGTCAGTCAGGTCAAGCTCTTATATGATACTAGCTGTTCCGCCCGCGACTTCGTTCACATAAAATATCTAAACTGAGTTTTAAACACATCAAGCAACTCATAAAAATCCCATACTACTTTGACACCCCTTTTTAAAGGTAAGGATATTTAAAAATCCTGAAACACGTGTCCATTCGTTTTGTATTTACAGTACACAAACAAAGTTTCAGGCCAATAGCACCACCCTTTAATAAGTTCCCATACAAAAACATTGACCTCCTTTTGATGGTTATTTAGAATAATCCTGAAACACGTGTCCATTTATTTTTCATTTACAGTACACAAACAAAGTTTCAAATCAATCTCACCACCCTTTAAAAAATGCTCATACAAACATTGACCCCCCATTTGACCCCTTTTTGAAGGTTATATTGAAAAATACTGAAATACGTGTCTATTCATTTTGCATTTACAATACACAAACAAAGTTTCGAACCAATCGCACCACCCGTTAAAAAGTTCCCATACAAACATTGACCCAACATTTGACCCCTTTTTGAAGATTATATTGAAAAATCCTGAAACAAGTGTCCATTTATTTTGCATTTACAGTACACAAACAAAGTTTCAAACCAATTGCACCACCCGTTAAAAAGTTTCCATACAAAAATTGACCCCACATTTGACCCCTTTTTTAGGATTATATTGAAAAATCCTGAAACAGGTGTCCATTTATTTTGCATTTACAGTACACAAACAAAGTTTCAAACCAATTGCACTACCCGTTAAAAAAATTCCATACAAACATTGACTCCCCATTTGACCCCTTTTTAAGAGTTATATTGAAAAATCCTGAAACAAGTGTCCATTCATTTTACATTTACAGCACACAAACAAAGTTTCAGACCAATCGAACTACCCGTTAAAAAGTTCCCATACTACGTTGACACCCCATTTTACCCCTTTTTAAAGGTTATATTGAAAAATCCTGAAACACGTATTCATTTATTTTGCATTTAAAGTACACAAACAAAATTTCAGACCAATCGCACCACCCGTTAAAAAGTTCCCATACAAACATTGACCCCACATTTGACCCCTTTTTGAAGATTATATTGAAAAATCCTGAAACACGTGTTCATTCATTTTGTATTTACAGTGCACAAACAAAGTTTCATGAAAATCGCTCCACGCGTTCAAAAGTTTCATACTAACGTTTTCACCCTTTTTCACCCTCTTAGAGGTGGAATTTCCAAAAATCCCGCCTTAGTGGGTGCTTTTGTTATAAAAGGAAGCCACCTTCCAAATTTCAGCTTTCTATCTTCAGCGGTTTCGGCTCGGCGATGATCAATCAGTCAGTCAGTCAGTCAGTCAGTCAGTCAGTCAGTCAGTCAGTCAGTCAGGTTAAGCTCTTATATAGATATAGATTATAACGTCCACCGCTTTTTAGCGACTCATGTACTTGTTAGGTACATCTTGTGAAATTCGTTTTATTGGAACTAAACGTTTTGAACCCATCAAGACGATTTAACTTTAAATTTGTTCAGTATTGTTTCAGTTATTTTCAGTAATTATTTCAGGTTTATAACAATCTAATGTTTACGATATAAATTTTAAAATAATTATCATAACTGCAATTCCCAGTTGTAAACATCTCGTCAGTGCAATAGTGCTCTTAAAAGGTGAAGGAAAACATCGTTCGAAAACCGACATACACTAGAACCAACAATTTAAAGGTCATAGGATAGAATTCTTAAGAAGCGAACAGCTTGCAACCTGTCACGTACCGGATACAACTACTATGCAAAATAATAATGTTTAGACATGCCTCTGACTACACCCCCGTTTAAATATCCTCAAAGGTAAAAGGTAACTGTTTCATGTACTTATGTAGTGTAATTGTATCCTTACTAATATTATAAATGCAAAACTAACTCTGTTTGTGTCATATGTAATCATATACATACATACATACATACATAAACTCACGCCTGTTTCTCGACGGAGTAGGCAGAGACCACGGATCTCCACTTGCTACGATCCTGACATACCTCTTTTGCTATATTCACTCTCATTACATCCTACTAATATTATAAACGCGAAAGTTTGTAAGAATGTATGGATGTATGTTTGTTATTCTTTCACGCTAAAACGGCTGAACGGATCTGAATGAAATTTGGCACAGATATAGATTATGGTCTGGAATAACACATAGGCCACTTTTTATCCCGGAAAAATATACCCAAGGTTCCCGCGGGATAGATTTGTTTTTGTTTTTCAAGGTATCAAGCGGGCGAAGCCGCGGGCGGAAGCTAGTTCTTCATAAATGCGCGTCGGTTTAGGGTACTCTTGGTTACCTTTTATCCTGAAAAAATATACGGTTCCCGTTGGATGGATATGTTTATGCTTTTCAAGGTAACATGCGGGCGAAGTTGCTAGCACAAGCTAGTATTAAGGCCCAGAATACTCGTCACACTATTCCTTACGTAAAAGTTACAAAAAAAGTGACATAGGTCCGTATAGCAACGCGGATCTCCGCGGAATCAGACATAGCACGAAGCGAAATACCCAAATGACAAGTAAGTAGAGTGCGGCATGGTAATATGGCAGCTCTGAATTACGTAACGAAAGCGACAATTTATAAAAAAAAAATATGTTCACGTAAATAGCTTATTTCAAAAAAAGGGTTGGGTTGATTTGTTTCAAATTAACTGATTTGCATTCATGTGAAATAGAAATTCAAAATACCTTACTGTTCTGGATAAATTAGGGAATTTCTGAATTTTCAAAGGTGTTTTTGACATGATTTTTAACCAAGGTTTTCTAACTAATTCGTGTTTTAGCTCCGGTTGATTTATCACTTATATCCTTGAGTATCGTGTAGTTCAATTTCAATGTAATCTATTAAGCGGTAATAGAATGATTAGGGTTGCAATACTAGCAATTTTCAAAAGGCTGGGCCTTAAGGTAAATGTATATTTCAGCAAAAATAGATCTAAGATCTACTAAGCTCGGGATTACATCGTGATCATGTTTTGTTAATAATAAAAGTAGGGCAAGCGATTCTATCACTCAAAGGCTACCTAAATACCGAATCATTTAATCCGAATAAATACAACTTCAACAACGGACGGCTCTTGATTGCTGGGAATAGGACCTCGTATCCTATCCTAAAACTATTTATTCCATCCGATCCGATTTATAAAAATAACTAGATATAGTGACGCCCAAAAAAAAAGTATGTATCAAATGTACGTCTAGGTAGGCACATTATTAAATTGGTGTCCGTTCTGTTACCTATTTCATCTAGAGTTCACACCTAAAGGTCAAAAAACAGCTGTTAATAGGGTTGCCTCATGTGCAAGGTACGTATTGGAGCAAAGTTTAAGAGACATTTTATGAATGAAAACCTTTGAAACTTAAAAAGTCGTTGAACAAACGTTGTTCGCAATGATGTATAGAATACTCCCGTTCCGGCCTTATAGGGATATTTTGTTACACATTGTATGTATACGTGTGTCATTTCTCCGTGCTAATCCGGATTTGATAAGAGTGACGGAACAGTCACGGTGACAAAAGTAACCCGTGCTATCTTTTAGTGAATGACAAGCGGGGAAGGCAACTAGTGAATGCATATAAATATACAAGCCGTCCTTTAAAGGATGTACATATCCGCCAAATTTGGCCCTAAATTTCACATCGAAACTCCTTCGTAGATTTGCCAAAAATTGATGATATTCGGAACGTACCGTTAAAAGTAGACTTTATTCCCTCGACGTTTGGGCTTACACTGCCGTGTAAAGTGTTGATCAAATTCAGTTTACTAAACTCAAAATAAAATAACAGATATTCAATGCGTTAAATAGGATAATTAAAGGGGCCTTTGCAGCGTGCTTTCACCACACTGATTCAAAAGAAATAGTGACACGATAAAAAAAGAAGTCGTATCGATAGATATATTATTGCGCCATCTTATAAAATCTATTACGACGTTATTCAAGTGTAAATTGAATAAGTTTGAATAGGCCAGGTTCTGTGTCGAAATATTTACTGAGATTACTTGGAGAACTTATTTAATTCTGTGTTCGCAGAGTAAAGATAGCTTCGGAACTATTGTTTTTATAATAATTTTTAGAGTTCTATAATAATTTTTAGGGTATGCCGGTTTCCTCACGATGTTTTCCTTCACCGATAAAGAGCACTGGCATTGCGCACATAATTTTTTCGAATATAAAAACTCATTGGTGTACGACCAGGCTTGAAGCCACGACCTTCAAATCGTGAGGCAGGGGTGCTACCACTACACCACCAGCGCTCTTAGTTTCACAAATATTTCTACATTTAATATATCTGGTTAACAGTAAAAATGTATATTTCTCTAGCTCCAAGAACGCTATTATATGAATCACGTGCAAGTTTTACGAGGCAGTGGAAAGATGACGAAATATAAAATCTTAAGTGCTTTCCCCCTTAATCCTTGAACAGTGGCGATCAGGGTAATAAGACCCTGGGTTAAGGAGACGTTTCCAACGTGCTCCGTACTTTGAATTTTTAAAGTGATACCCAATCTAGTTACGTACAAAAAAGCGCTCGGGCCCAGCGAGTTTCTTGTCAGTTCTTCTCGGACTGGGGATAGGACTGGAATTGGCACCTAGACTCACCTAGTATGTAAACCGATTCAAAATGATCCCTGTGATATTAATCTATGTATATATATAAAAATGAATTGCTGTTCGTTAGTCTCGCTAAAACTCGAGAACGGCTAAACGGATTTATCTTATCTTGGTCTTGAAATGTTTGTGGAGGTCTAGGGAAGGTTTAAAATGTAAGAAAAATTCGAATAACTGCCGGGAAAACCCTAAAAATAGCCCTTTTCTATTTTCCATACAAACGTTTTCTAAATAAAATGTAGAGTCAATTTGAACTTTATTACTATTTAATAAAGTTCATATTAAATTAAGTATAATCACTCACTGTTGTCTAAGCAATGTAGAAAGCGCTACGAAGTTTGCCGGGACAGCTAGTGAATAAATCTTATACCTTTAAACGAGCAATTCTTGTATATATATGTATATATATATATATATATATGTATGTATATATATATATATATAATCGGAATCTCGGATACGGCTCCAGCGATTTTGATGAAATTTAGTATGCGGGGGGTTTCGGGGGCGATAAATCGATCTAGCTAGGTTTCATTTTCCAAAAAACAAGATTTACCAAAAAAAAACCGAGATTATATTGACTATTCTCATAACATGCCCATACCACGCTAACCTAAGTGTCATAAGCTATATAAAATGTAAAAAAAAAAACAAAATGGCGGCTGTAAAAAGCTATTTTCAACGTAGGTATGAAATAAATACTTGTATATAGTTACGTGGTGAAACCGACCCCTAATAAAACTTTATCGGTCGTATTGTCCGCTCACTGAGAGAAAAATAATACCTTATTATATCGAGAGCCCGTTTTTTGTTAATATCCGACCACTCTTGAAGGTTGCGGCCGATTCAACCTTTGACTTTAGATTTCGACCAAACTCTGTTATTGTACAAATTTTGTATTGCGAATATGGATCCAAGGTCGTATATTGACGCAATTATTTTCAGTGGGATTTTTAATTTTTGAAACAAACTAATTTAACTTGTAACTTACAAGTTGTATAAAATATTTATTTTTAATGTAATCAAGGTAATCAATGTACTCGTATATTGGAGGGGTCGAATAAACCTTGATTTACCTTGATTTGCGATCGAATGTACATAAAGTGAAATTTAGTTTTTTTATTTAGTTCAAGGTAAATCAAGGTTCCATAGGCCCCTCTAATGAACCTCGATTAACCTTGACCAAAATAAAAATAACTAAATTTCACTTTATGTACATTCGATCGCAAATCAAACATCCAAACTCTAGAATTCTGAAGATTCCTATTAGATTAACTTTGCCCAAGTATTTGCCAACTCTTGAATCGCTAACTAGTGCGGGCCAATGTTTGAGCAGCGGGATTTCAAATCAACAGATTGTGCAAATAGTTTACGCAAACGTGTTGGAATAACTTGTACGCTTAAGTTCTTTAAAAGACTTGAACTTATTCTTTTTCTTTGCGGAACAGTAACATTTGTCACGGAAAAGTCTCATTCAAAAATAAAAAAATGATCACGATCATGACCAGGCTCGGTAGATAATTATCTCCTCAGAGCTCTAGTGTCTTAGATCTTTAAAGATATCTAAAGAGGGTAGTTAGAGGCACGTCCGAACGTGACATTTGGCACATGCCCACATTATTCCGTACGTGACAGGTTGCAAGCCCATCGCCGCTTACAAGAATACTAACCTAAGACACACACAGTTTAAGAGCACTGGCATTGACGCACATAATTTTTCCAATAAAAAAAATCATTGGTGCACGACCAGGTTAGAACCCACGACTTTCGGATGGTGAGGCAGGGCTACCACTATTACACCACCAGCACTCTTACAAAAATCCAAAATCTAATTTCTACATAATGGTATCGACTATATTTAGAGGTAGTGGATGGTGCCGACGGCATTGTCTCACGGCGTTCCTCAGATTGGTTTCGAGTTTCGACTAACTTAGGAAACCCTTTCAATTTTGGGGCATGACAAAGTGGAATTGGGAAAACGGCTTGAAGGATTTTGTGCCCCACAGATTGTGGACCGAAATATTTATACCATAGACGATGTGCCTTAGTTTGGTATTACCACAGACAATATTACTGTACTAGAAGTATTTACTAATTAATCTGTATGTACAATAGATAAAGATTAAAATCTATAGACACTTGAAAATAAACTTTGGTAAATTCAAAATTTGAATAAAAAGTATATTATTGTTGGAAATTCATTTAGTAAAATATATTAGGAACATGTTTTGAGAAGAGATGAATAATACGAGTATGACGAAGAGAATGTTAGGTATGAATGTGGATGGATCAAAGACATTTTATCTACTGGTAGAAAGTCCTTGGGATGGATCCGGGGTAGAGCCAAAGAAAAGATGGATGAACTGTGTGAAAGATGACACGGGTAAGAAAGGAGTGAGTACTGGAACGAATGATAGAAGGAGATAGAAGAAGATCACATGTGCCGACCTCACAACGTGGGAAAAGGACAGTAAGATGATGATGATAAAGTAAAAACGCTAACAGCTGATATAGTCAAGAAACTGTATAGCAAAGTACATAAGTGCATTCTTCTCGAATAAGTATCGCGTTTATTTTTTATCAATCAAAACAAGCTAGCACAAAGAAGATAGACAAAAGTGGACCCAATATTTTAAGGAATCGTTCACGGTGAAAAACATAATAAATTATTACTCTTATTGTCATACTTTCATCCTAAAAACTGGTGATTAATAAAGCTGGGAATAAAAGAAGAAATTAATAGCAAAAATGTGTGTAAGATTGACAACAAAACGTTTTGAAAGATGCAAAAACTAAACGTGAAACTTTAAACAACTTCTTTGATATTTGAATAGTTTAAAGTTTAAACATACCATAAAAAAACACTGGTATTTGTTAGAAAAGTAAAACCCATTGTTGAACGACCGACTTCGAACCCACGACTTGAAGATCGGAAGGCAAAACCACTAAACAAATGCTAATAAACAATCTAGTACCTACTACCCTCTAAAATCTAAGGTCCTAACAGAAAACATGTGATTTTCAGAAATTTCATATACGCACCGTAACTGTGGACCATTTATTTGCTAAATCATTAGGGAGGGACTTATTGTATAAAAACCTTTGCAATTTCAACGCCCGCAACATTTTCCGAGAAAAAATATCTTTGAAGTAGAATATTTAAGGTCCGGAAGAAATTTTTATTGTACAGTCACCTACAAAAGACTTGCTCGGAAATCCCATCAGATATAAGTGTATCTTCTGTACCTAAATAGTATACGTATGATATGAGATTACAAAAAGTTATGTAGAATGATATTCCAACATTATAATAAAACACCGGTTGTGAAGTGGTAGCTGCTTCACGATCCAAAGGTTGTGGGTTCGAATCTGGTCGTGCACCAATGAGTTTTTCCATAAGCAAAATGTATGTGCGCAATCCTCTCAAACGGTGAAGGAAAACATCGTGAGGAAACCAGCATGCCCTAGAACCAAAAATTTGAAGGCGTGTGTCATAAGTTAGTATTGTTATTAGCGGCGATGGGCTTGCAACCTGTCACGTTCGGAATACTAACTACCGTGCAAAATGTGGGCAAGTGCCAAATATCATTGGACGTGCCTCTGACTACTCTCTTTAGACATCTTCAAATCTATCTATGAAATCTAAGTAACTAGAGATTTAAGGAGATACTTGTATCTACCGAGTCTGGGAATTACAGTCTGGCCATGTTTTTTAAATAGAAGATTCCTTTAGATGAAAATGGGCTTGCAACCTGTCACGAACGAGATACTACTATACAAAATGTGGGTATATGCTAAACATAATTTTAAAAAATTGCCTCTGGCTGTATCCTCTAAGTACTTAACTAGATATCTGAGATGTCTAACGAGCCTGGGGATTACAGTCGTGATCATGTTTGTTTGTTTGTTTGTTTGTTTCGTAATCACAATCAGTTAGCAATATAGCGTCCACTGCAATTGCTGAATGAAAATTCCAAAGTTTGTGATCATAACACAAATTTTTTCAACAATTTTGGTTTTCTTATTTGCTATTTGGAGATTATTTACAAATTTGATGCAAAGTTGGACAGATTTTTGTTTTGTTTGTATGCGCTTAAAAAGAACACTTACTGCAGACATTTCTCAGTGTACCCCAATCGCACAGTGATATAAGTACACGTTTTTATTTGCGTGTAATTGCTATATCACTAGAGTTAAATTTCAAATTGTCGTCGTCAGAGGTACCTAAAACAATACTAGATCATATTGCATTTGTTAATTTTTCTATTAATAGAAAAAAATGTAAGTATTTAATTTTTTGTATTTTTATCACTTTCATTTTAAGTCATTATTTTATTCATAGATTTTTTTTACTAGATTTTGTCATTGATTGGATGAATTGTTTAGTATAAGTTCTATTGACGTCACACGATTCGTCTCAATTATTTAAGTGTCATCGTGTAAAACCTTTACTCCAAGTCATCACGTACATCAGATTTTTCAAAATTCCTAGGTACTATATATTCCTATTCCCAAATATTGATTTGTACCTTCACTAATCTTTAGCAGATTTTTTATGAATCTTCTTCTTCTTCTTCAATTATGGCATATGTCTCATAGAAAACTATTTTTCCAGGGTCAAGTGTATTTTTATTTAAGTATATTGTCAACGTCACAGAGTCATAGTCAAGTTGTCAAGTCAATTTTAAACAAAAGATGGCTGTTTTGTTCAAAATTCTCAGATTTATTCCGATAGATTTTGAAGAAAACTATTCACTTTAATTCACATATTTTACACTCGCGTCAAGGACCCGGGCTTTATTGGAAAAATAACCACCAAAATTACGCAATAAAACTCAAAATAACACGAGAAAAAATATAAAAACTAGAGAGACGTAGTTGTCAGTCAAATGCATTGCAGGAAATCTTTATTATTAGTATTAGACGGGTATTTATCGCGTTTAAATTACCTTATATTTTCCCGACGTTTCGACAGGTTTGCACGCTGTCGTGGTCACGGGTACACTGACAGCGTGCAAACCTGTCGAAACGTCGGGAAAATATAAGGTAATTTAAACGCGATAAATACCCGTCTAATACTAATAATAATGTGTTCAGATCGCGTAAGTTTAAAAGGAAATCTTTATGAATCTTCATTGTTGTTTCCAGGTTAGCACTACTTACTGTCACCCTCTTCGTAGCTGTGATGGGACAACGTGATTATTGGAAGTGTCAAAGTTATCATAATGAAACTGACACTTTCCACATGTACGTTAGATGGGCTGATCATGTAGACAACGATAATAGACAAAATCTTTGGTTCGACAGAGCAGTAATAATACATCATGAAGGGAAATATGATAAGTTAAATCGAGCTACGGATGCAGAAGTTATTGAAGATTTATCACCAACAGTAACCGGAGTTATCATATCGACTACTTTAGTCCTTACTACATTTAATCCATTTGTACATATCGTTAAATATGAGTTCAAAAAGTTTTTTACAAACATTTGTGTGATGGCTAGAAGGAAGTATGTAAGTTGGAGTGACGATAAGGTTGAATATCGTCATAGTATATATGGCATTGCTTGTGCTCGGCCGGTGATACCGATGCATGATGGCGAAGTATTCGCTTGGTATGGCCCAAAAGATTTTAATGAAAACGATGGTAAAACCTTTAAATTAACTCACGATTTGATGGTTATACGTGTGGACAGAACGTTCCATGGTTTGATCTTGGAGAACCCCCATACAATGAATGATTGGAGGAATGCTGGTAAAAACTATTTAAAATCCGGACCTATCCAAACGTTTTTGGCTAAAATGGGAGATATACTTGAAAGAGAAATAGATCTGGGTGCCCTATACAATGTACGGTATTTACATCCTGAACAAAGATACGAAATATTGGTTAGAACATTTAGAGCCGATGAGAACGTGGTCACGGATTGTGACAGTTGGATTCCAAGAGAATGGGGACATTTTATATGTCTTCGTAATATAGACAATATGAAATATATGGCTTCAAGTGCTTTGTTATACTCTAATAAGACACTTTTCGGACTTGGCAGTATTCATCTTTCTAAAGGAGAAAATTCCATACTTATGTTCACAGATTTGAGACCTTACCATAATCTGATATTAAACACGTGTACTGAGGAAGACCAGTTACATATGCCGCCTCGTAAACCTAATATCACAATCACGAATACAACCGATAAGCTATAATTCTGTAGTCAGTTCTTCTTTATTTAAGGCATTTATTTGTCTCTTACAGAACAATTTTTCCAGTGTCGGAAGTATTGTCAATATCACAAAGTCAGTCAAATTATCAAATAAATTTTAAATAAATGATGGCTTTTTTGTTCAAAACTTTCGGGATTTCCTCCGATAAGATAAGATAAGATAATTTATTTCTATAAAAACTTTGAAACACAAAAACACATAAAGACTAACAATTTCAAAGGGCAAATAATATACAATGAACTTAAAAGAAACTATTCACTTTAGATCACATATTTTACAACTCGAGCTTGGAAAAATAATCACCAGAATTACACAATAAAGCTGAAAATCTCAATAGAAAAAATATTTTTAAAATCTATAGAAATAGTTTGCTTAAGAATTGATGTCAAAACTCACGAACGTAAAGTTATATCATAAATGTTCAACCTACCAAAACAAACCAATATTATATTGGCAGGTCTGAAAATCTGTTGAATGCAACTATGAACTCTATTAGAACAGCGTAAGGTTGGTTGTATCTTATATAAGCTTTTGTAATGGTTAAATTAATGTTGTTTTGTCTCTGGGAGTTTCATTCATTCAGTTCAGTTTCAGACGTTGTGCTGAGACGACGTCCGTGCGTATTTCGCTTTCGCGCGAAAAGTTATTTCTCTAAAGTTTAGTTTTCATAAGGATTCAGTGTAAAGGTTATAAGTGGTTTTAGACTTTGGATTAAAAAATATGGAGAATCGTTGAGTGAATTTGGTTGGGAAGGTAAGGATTCTTATGATTTTAATTTAATTAAAATTGATGTTAAGATTTTGAGGAAAAGGAAAATTGAAAACAAAAATAAAGAATATTAATGAAGGTTACTTCGATAGAATTGTGCTTTCGCAATGTTAATTTATTTACAAATGATTTGCTTTGAAATCGTTATTTATTCACTTCGACTATGCTGGGTATTTTAAATATGGGTATTAAAAATATCATAAATCTCAATATTCCCGACTCACACGTAAGTACTAAAAAGATATATAAAAAGTAGTTTTTGGAAAAGTACATTTTAAGATACTTGTAATCCTTTTACCACACTGGTTTGAATTAACTGATAAAAAGAGTAGGTGTAGGCAAAATTATGATAGAGATACTATTGTTATCAAATCTAGGCTTAACTGCAGTTAGTGCTTACCATCGGCCACTACCACCCCCCCCCCCCCCTCCCATAATACCTAGGTACAAAGTTCAATACTATATTTTTTGTATATGTATTATAACTTTTATTTATCACAATCTACTAAAAGCTGGGAAGTCGATAGCAATATTTGATGGGCAAAAGAATTTGTTATATAAGTAAATATCATATAAAAGTTTTTTTAGCTAAGAAAGTCGATAGCCAAGCAATATTCGATGGGCAAAAGAATTTGTTATAAGTAAATATGATATAAAAGCTTATAGTAAAAGTTATAAACTGACTTCAAGTATGGTACCCTAAATTCTGTCTTTATAAATAAGAAAGTTTGGAAGGATGGATGTATGGATGTTTGTTACTCAATCATGCTGAAACGACTGAATGTATCTAGATTAAATTTGTCAGAGATAGATTATAGTCTGGAATAGCACATAGGCTACTTTTTATCCCGAAAATTTGTTCGGTTCCCGTGGGATAGATTTGTTTTTTTTTTCAAGGTACCACGCAAGGCTGGTTATTTGTGATTGACTGGCTTCATAGCTCAGTTGGTAGTAGCTCTGTCTTCTGCGCTGTAGGTTGTGGGTTCGATCCACACCCAGGACTAACATTTGTGTGAATAACGCGGATGTTTGTTCTGTGTCTGGGTGTTATTATTTATTTAGAAAATAAATAATAACACCCAGTATGTAATTAATCTATCAGCTACCTGGTTCCCATATTAAAAGCTTTGATAAGTTTGAAACTAAATGGCATTGTGTGAACTATCCACGAATAATTTACTTATTCATTTTTTAATTAGCTTCCGCCGACGGCTTCGCACGCGTGGTATCTTAAAAAACAAAAACAAATCTATTCGATATATGTATTTTTCCGGGATAAAAAGCAGCCTATGTGCTATTTCAGACTATAATCTATATTTAATGCCAAATTTAATTTACCTAGATCCGTTCAGCCGTTTCAGCGTGAGAGAGTAACAAACATACATCCATACATCCCTACATCCATACATCCATACATTCTTACAAACTTTCGCGTTTATAATATAGTAGGATTATTTTTAAATACAAATGACATCATATATATCATGTCTAACAGCTTTCTTAGCTCAATCTACACTACAAAGACGATAGAACATTGATGGCAAGCTCTGTATTCTATTGTGATTGGAATCTGAATTGTTTGATTAGTTCTGGGAATACACGTGTGTCTAGCTGAAGGCATTATTGATTACGCG
Source organism: Cosmorhoe ocellata (assembly GCA_963675405.1). NCBI lineage: Eukaryota > Metazoa > Arthropoda > Insecta > Lepidoptera > Geometridae > Cosmorhoe > Cosmorhoe ocellata. The sequence continues at coordinate 5,886,843 of OY776268.1, forward strand.
AATCTTCTGCGATACTGGCATCGAAATCTCCAGTGGTCTACTCTGCAAAATGACCAACAATATATTTTATTTTTAGGTAAACAAACAGTACTTAAGACTAAAAGCTAATTAATGAAATATATCTACTAGCCATTGACAAAAAAATGTAATTCATAAAAGAAAAAAAAATGAAATGGTATAAGTAACCGTATTTATATGAAAATGTTGTATAGGACTGCCCAGTTTTTCTTTGATAACACAGCATCTTTACAGTTGTGATTCCTGGTTTTATAAATGGTACCTTAAAACCATTGATTTTTGTTATTACACAATATAAACATTTGAAAATTAAACAAATATTTTGTTAATTTTAAGGCGATACGAAGTTTGCCGGGACAGCTAGTTACACAATAAAACTCAAAATAACACGGAAAAAGTATAAACTCGAGTAGAAAATAAAGATATAGATAAAGTAGAAGAAAACAGAGTTCAAGTCACTGACAGTAGTACGTCTACCATGAGTTGTCACATTTAGATCGGCTGACGTTACTATAGGTAGTAGTACGTTACTATCACATCTGTCAAAATTGTTACTCGTGATACCAAGTTCTAAGCAAATTAATGAAGCGCAAACTACAGTCGCTGTTGTACGCTGTGACGTAGGATAGTTAACTACGCTAGAGGCACTGTACAAGTTTTCATACAAATTTTTAACTACAGTCGCTAGCGAGTGTAGACTGTGAAAACTCATGGTAGACCTACAGGTAATAACCAAAAGGCTGGCAACGCTACTTCATCGGATAGCCATATTTTCTCTGCTACATATAAAAAAATAGAATTAACAAAAAGTTTCGCTATCTAAAACGAAAGAGTCGCAACTTTAAATTGCAGTGTACTCTGCAGGCTGTCGGGACTGCATCTCGGCGATCTGCCATGTAGCCGGCCTGTCAGTTAAACGCTAAGGCCTCTCCGCAGACTAAGGACTATTTTATCGGCATTTTATTTTATGGCATTAAGTTGAAGGTTTGCCGTAGTAAGACAAAATGACGTATACATACATCATTTTGTCTCTCGTGTGAATATTTTTGTGTAGGTATGCTTAGCATATTTGTGTAATAAATAATAAATGTTTGCATTCTTTGCAGATATTTGTCTCAGGTTTGGGTGTTTTCTATGTATAATATGTATGTATTTACAAAAAAAAATGTATCTATGTAGTTTACCAGTCATGTGGTTCCCATAATACAAGCTCTGCTTAGTTTGGGGCTACATGATGCTGTGTCACAGTGTCCAGCATTATTATTATTATTATTATTATAGGTAGTTAGGTATACATCATTTTGTCTCTCGTGTGAATATTTTTGTGTAGGTATGTTTATAGGATAGGTAGTAAGGTATGCATCATTTCATTTTGTCTCTCGTGTGAATATTTTTGTGTAGGTATGTTTATAGGTATCAAATCTGCTGAAAGCTTACCTATATATAAGGCTAGATTAAAGATGGCTTATCGAGGAGACTTTCTACAGTTTTAGTGAATTTATTTAGGTTAATTTTTATTTCTCAATAATTCGATTTTAATAATTAATTATATTTTTTGTGTATTTATGTGGTACCTATGTACTTAAGTCTACATACTAATTATTTTTAAGTGTACAAAATACAAAAATGTACCTACTGTTTAAGTATACCTATTTCTGACATGTAAAATATTTTACCAATAAAAGACTTATGACTTATGACATAGGATAGGTAGTAAGGTATATACGTCATTTTGTCTCTTGTGTGAATATTTATTTAGGTATGCTTATGGGATAGTTAGTTAGGTATACGTCTTTTCATGTTGTCTCTCGTGTGAATGTTTTTTGTCTCTCTTATGAATATTTACCTTAGAGTATTTAAGTACCTATAATTTATTTATCTCTTTACGGTTCTGTTTTCAATTGATAACCTAATATGTATGTGTGTGTCAAATAAAATATTTATTTCTTTCTTTCTTCGGACTATAGTTAGTAGGTACAAATATAATTATATGCGCACATGCACACTATGATTCTCTGTTGTTATAAAGTGAAAATAATATTAAATTTGTGTATTTTTTTTTTGTTTTGCTCAGAATTCCGTACGTGACAGGATAATACATAAAATTATTATATACTCCTTCAAATATTTAGTTTTAGGATATGCCGGAGTTCTCGCGATGTTTTCCTTCATCGTTTACTGTACTGGCATAAAAATGTATATTACCTAAATACGTTTTTTTTCACTATTTATATACGGCCACGCAACTCAAGCACCAAGAAATTCTTATCATAAAATTGTTTTCTCGATTCCAGACCACAGCTTACGGTAATAGTGCCACAGATGGTGATAAGATGTAAATTTATGGTTTCTAAGTTAGCGGGGACCGTCAAAACACGTTACTCTTACCCAACTGCGAAGAAGGTAGTTAATGTGTAAAAGTATGTATGCTAGTTTCATTGACTGTCGCTAGAACCAAAAGGATGAACAGATTTTGACAAAATTAAACGAGTGTCTTTGGATATGTCTGGATCACAAGGGTGACATAAAAAATAAAATAAAATAAATATGATCACGACTGTAATCCCCAGGCTCGGTAGATATCTTCTCAGATCTTTTAGTTACTTAGATCTTTGAGGATATCACAAGGGTGGTCAGAGGCAAATCCAAACATGACATTTGGTACATGCCCACATTTTGCACAGTAATTAATATTCCGTACGCGACAGGTTGCAAGCCCATCACCGCTTATAAGAATACTAACCTATGACATATACCTACGAATTTTCGGTGCTAGGGTATGCCGGTTTCCTCACGATGTTTTCCTTCACCGTTTAAGAGCACTGGCATTGCGCACATAATTTTTTCGAATGGAAAAACTCATTGGTGCACGACCAGGTTTGAACCCACGACCTTCGGATCGTGAGGCAGGGGTGCTACCACTACACCACCAGCGCTCTCAAGGGTGACATAGACTGCATAAAATGTCAAAAAATTTAATATGGGGACTGTAAGAAAATATTTTCAATTACTTTCAGCTACTTTTTTTTGCAGTAAATACTAGATACCTTTTAAGGTACGAAACACTAATAATTCCATCTGACCCTGTATAAATGGGTTAGTGTCAAAACCATCTTTGAGTAACAAAATCCCTTATACAGGGGATTATGAAACTTTTAGTCTCATTATCCCTTTTGGAGCTGCAAGTTCACGTTAGAGGAGATTTTGACACTAAAAATTCCTTGTGAAATATAAATTACTAGCTTCCGCTCGCGGCGTCGCCCGCGAAGTACCTACATAAAATGTAGCCTATGTTCATCCTGAAAGTTCATTCTACACATTGGTGAAAGAATTTTTCAAATCGGTTCAGTAGTTTCGGAGCCTATTCAATTCAAACGAACAAACAAACAATCAAATCTTTCCTCTTTATAATATTTATAAATTACTAAGAATACAAAGGCAAGGTAAATCTTTCATTACGGCCACCGTATTTCAGATACAACGTAACTCACCTGCGTATTTCCTGTGGCGGAAGGAAGTTTGTAAAATATGATATCTCGAAGGCTACAATACTGGTAAAAGGTTTCTGCGCTATATTTTTAGTGGTCCGGGGAATTTAGGGTTCGGTAATATTTTTTTTACATTTTGTATTCTTTCGTGAAGAAAAATTGGCCTTTTTTGTGTTGTGGTGTTACAACTATTATTGACATTTAAAAACAAATATGTTTATATTTAAAAAAAAACACTTGATCCCGCCCGCTGATACCTCGAAAAACAAAAACAAATCTATCCCGCGAGAACCTTAAATTTTTTTCGGGATAAAACTTAGCCTATGTGTTATTCTAGACCATAATCTAATTCTGTGCCAAATTTCATTCAGATTCGTTAAGCCGTTTTAGCATGAAAGAGTAACTAACATTCAGACATCCAAACAAACTTTCGCGTTTATAATATTAGTAGGATAGCTACTTACAGCCGAGATATTTATTGAGCCAAATATGAGCCAGATTTGTGGTCTCAGATACTTATATTATATTATGACGACCTCCGTGGCGCAGCGGGCGAGAGTCCACCTGCGACGCAAGAGGTTGCAGGTTCGATTCCCGCCGCGGAACAAATTTGTGTACGATCTGCAGAAATTTGTTCTGCTGAAAATTATAACTTTTATACAGAATGAGTATAAATGTTGCATTTAATATTAAAGGGTGATGTAAAAGTACAATATCATCAGAATACTAATGGAAAACTTAACGCACTGTTTGGCGTAGTAATCTCGTAGGAGATTGCTACGCCAGCTCTACGGCGTAGCGGATAGCTACGGAAACAAATTCAATCTTAATTGAAACGAGTTGTTTTTTACCCGACTTTGAGTTAGCTTCATGCTCTGTTAATTAAACTAACAGCTTGTTAGCCTTTTAATCGCCTGTTAAATTTTTTATGTGTTCCTATCCTGAAGAATTAACTTCCTTACAATGAAATGACCTCAAAAAGATAAAGATACTTTATGGGTATGGAACTTTTTAGACTAAGTTACTAGTACTGATATACAGTCGTGGTCAACTAATTAGGGACACTCTTTGGTTAAACCGAATTGTGAATTTATTTTTTATTTTCCAACGAGTCTAAACCATATTCCATATCTCTTACATGTAAGTATAATTAGTCATTTATGTGCCCGATTATACAAACAATAACAACTTCTTAAACATTAAACCTCTTTACAGTATAGCTGATAGATTATCGTAGTGTTATTTGTTCAAATAATGCTGGCTGGCCATTTAATTAGGGACACTGAGATATTGCGTTCTATTTTCAAAATTTGAATCTCAATACTTTTTTACTTCTTCTCTTATTGTTTCGTGGTAGTTTTGGCGGCAATCCCGATATTTATTTTAAGTTTTGAAAAATATTTTGAAGAAAAATGGGTAAAAATAAAAGTTGCGATCCAACACTACGAAAAATTATCATGAAGTTTGTTGTCGAGCATGGTTGGCCATACCGAAGGATAGCAGAACATTTAAATTGTTCAAAAACTATGGTATACAATGCAGTGCAACATGTGCCCAGAACAAAAAGATCGAGAAAAACAACTCCGCAAGAAGATAGAATGATAGCCAGGTTAGCTAAGAAAGATCCGTTTCTAGGCTCTATTTTAATTAAACACGAAGTGTTTGGGACAGACGAAAGAGCTGGTGTCTCAGCTAGGACCGTTCGACGACGTCTGGTAGAAGCAGGGTTGTTCGGAAGAGTGGCTCGCAAAGTACCGTTGTTGAAGAAAGAACATAGAAATGCTCGTTTGGCGTTTGCACGTAAATATGGACATTGGACCTACGCCCAATGGCAACATGTATTATTCTCTGACGAGACCAAGGTTAATTTGATTTCTTCAGATGGAAGGCAATACGTACGGCGTCCAGTAAAAGCGGAAATGAATCCAAGATTCACAAAAAAGCAGGTGAAACATGGCGGTGGAAACATTAAAATGTGGGGTTCATTTTCTGGACGTGGAGTGGGACCTGTGAGGAAAGTTCAGGGTAACTTAGACCAACATCAATACAAGGCAATATTGGAGGAAACGATGCTTCCCTATGCTGAGGAGCATCTCCCTATTATATGGACGTTTCAGCATGATAACGACCCAAAACATACCGCCCGTTCAGTCAAGTCGTTTCTTACCAGTCAGTCAGTATCGGTGCTAGATTGGCCAGCAAATAGCCCGGACCTTAACCCAATCGAGCACCTTTGGCGCGAAATCAAGAAAAAAGTAGCCACTTATCGTACCACAACTTTAGATGAACTTAATGAAGCTTTTTGTGAGGCATGGGCAAACATTCCTGTCGAAACATGCCAGAAGCTGATAATGTCTATGCCACATCGGTGTCAAGCGGTAATTACTAACAAAGGTTTTGCTACTGGGTACTGATTTTACACGTAATAAAATGGAGCTGTTAAAGATATTATAATACTGCAGATTATTAGTTTTGTTTAACTCTATTTTTCATTATAGTTTACTGTCCTTAATTAAATGTCCAGCTACAGAATTATACCTTAAAATTGAATACATGTTCAACCTTTGATATTAAATACTTTTTTCTATTTATTTATTCTTTTATTTACAGCCATTTAAAGCATAATAATCGGACCAAATTATGCAAATAATAGTTAGGGTTTTATATTTGTATGTACATAACCGGTTATTGTTCTTCACTATCTTGCATGTCCCTAATTAGTTGACCACGACTGTATAAAATATATTAAAATAGAGGCTTAGTCCTACTCAACGCTACCTTTTCATAATAGAATAAATAATTATAGAAAAATCTAGTTTAAACAAAATGAAGGTTAAACAAAGTTTGTTCACAGAATAAATAGAGCGGAAATAGAATGTTTTTAAAATAAATTCTTACGCCGGTCATAAAAGGCTTTATGTTGAAGGTACGTTAAAGTGTTTGAAATGGCTGTCGCTGCAGCCTGGACAGATTTTGACAACTAAGATGTCATTGGATTCGAGTGACATAGGCTATACAAAACGTCAAAAAATCCAAAATGGCGGTTGTAAGAAACTATTTTCAATTACAGTCAGTCTGGTATCTCTATTTTTGTAATACTATTTGCTAACTGAAACTTTTCACTTTTGCCTTTCATTACATTTAAGCTTACTATTCTTATATAAAATACTTAATAGTAGTACTTTATACTCGAGCAGACAAAAAGTCCTAAAAATAAACAAATAAATATGATCACGACTGTAGTCTGTATCTTTAGTTACTTAGATCTTTGAGGATATCTAAAGAAGGTAGTCAGAGGCAAGTCCAAACATGACATTTGGTACATGCCCACATTTTGCACAATAGTTAGTAAGTATTCCGTACGTGACAGGTTGCAAGCCCATCGCCGTTTATAAGAATACTAACCTATGACACATACCTTCGAATTTTTGGTTCTAGGGTATGCCGGTTTCCTCACGATGTATTCCTTCACCGTTTAAGAGCACTGGCATTGCGCACATAAATTTTTCGAATGGAAAAACTCATTGGTGCACGACCAGGTTTGAACCCACGACCTTTGGATCGTGAGGCAGTGGTGCTACCACTACACCACCAACGCTCCAAAAAGACAAAAAGTCCTCAACTATATTATTATGCAGATGCGAAACCGAAAGTCAGAAATGTTAGATTACCCTCAGAATATGTAAATTACTCTGTTTACTGATTCAAGGCACGATACTAAACAAATTCACGTGAAACTTTTCATCTGTTTATGATCGCGATTTAATGCGTGGCTGAATCAAGATGTCGGTTTAATTTTATATAATATACTAGCAGTTAACCGCGACTTTGTGCGCGTTAGATTAGTTTTACGCGTAGCGCGCGCGAGAAATAAGTAAAATTATCATATCTTTTTTATTTGTCAACTGATCTGGATAAAACAAAGTCTAACTTTTAATCCAAGCTTATTTCAATATATTAGTGAAAACTGCATGCTATTTGATTCAGACGCAGTGGAGATTAGCGTGTACAAATGCACAGATAAACAGACAAATAGACATTTTTCTCACAAACGGTTGTTTAAGGTTAGGTATAGGTCATCCAACGGATCTAGGCATTCCTGAAGTTAGCCACAGGTGCGAGTTTGTGCATGTACAGTTCCTTCCTCATAACTCCAATTGCTCCCGAAAAACGATACTGCGCAGCTCTTGCGGCTAACTTCACGAATGCCTAGATTCGTTGAGCTAACTATAGTGTGTCTTGTTTAGGTAGCACTCATTTTGATTTGAAAATATCAAAGTACAGACACGGTTTCTTAACGATTTCATTATATGTATATGGATTTTAGAGATTCCATACCTCAACAGAAAAATCTTAAAGGAAAAATAATTCATTTTTAACCGACTACGAAGATAGATGAGTTTGGGGTGTATTTTTGTATGCGAGTTCCTTTTGCTGTCGCTAGAGCTCAAACGGCTAAACAGATTTTGACAAATTAAGTGTGTTTAAATTCCTCTATAATATAAAGATGACTTTTGCCAAACACATTGTAAAAATATCTAAAATGGCGGCTGTTAGAAGCCTTTTTCAATTACTTATAGTCAAGTTTTTTATTACCAATTAACACTTATTGTTTCAACTGATCTTGTGAATCCTTTGCTATCTAGATTGCCTGTAGGTCTACCATGAGTTTTCACAATCTACACTCGCTAGCGACTGTAGTTAAAAAAATGTATGAAAACTTGTACAGCGCCTCTAGCGGATAGTTGGGTACTAAAACGTCACGTAGTTAACTATCCTACGTCACAGCGTACTACATCGACTGTAGTTTGCGCTTCATTAATTTGCTTAGAATATGGTACCATGAGTAACAATTTTGACAGATGTCATAGTAACGTAGTATTACTACTGTAGTAACATCAGCCGATCTAAATGTGACAACTCATGGTAGACGTACTGATTACCTAGGTACCCGTACCTAGCAGGTAATAGTACCTAGTAGGTAGTAGCCTCGTAAAAAAATATCTCAGTGATCATAAATTAAGTATTCTATACCCACATCCTCTCTATCTCCATGACAATGTTATCTTCCGACCTTTAACCTTGTTCAGAAACATTCAATAGAGTAACAAAAAAACAGTGCCCATAAAAGGGGCACGCGAAAACAACATAGTGCCTTTTCACATGTTGCCGGATACGCGGTGGCGATGTTTACCGAATATCTGGTAATCAAAGTCAGGTTAGTAGGTTAGTATTCTTATAAGGCGTGCAACTTGCTGAGAAGGGATGAAAACCATGTTACCAATAAATAATAGTTTAAAAAAACTAAAAAACACGCTTTTTATAGAAACCGAACTAAAAAATAGAAAATAAATTTAAAAAAAAGCGTGGGGTGATTTTCATTTCGATAATATCTTAAAGAGCACCCCACGCTTTTTTTTAAATTTATTTTCTATTTTTTAGTTCGGTTTCTATAAAAAGCGTGTTTTTTTGTTTTTTTAAACTATTATTTATTTTCTATTTTTTAGTAATTTTTTATCAAAATAGTGTATTGTCATCGGTCCTCGATAAATCTACAAAGTTTGAACGAAATCTGGCCGTTTAAAGTGGCTCAAAATCGCGCCCAAAGAAGTCGGTTACAAACAAACATACAAATATACAAACATACAAACATACAGGTGAAGCTAATATAAAGCGTGTAAAAAAGGTATGGTTATATGCTTATTTTGTTTTAAAACGTAAATGCTATTTTTCTTCGCCATACTTATTGTTCTGGGTGTGGGAATAAATTCTGATGATTTTTTATTACACGCTCAAATTACTTCTTTCAAATTTTTCGATCAGTTTGGTGGTATTGAGCTCAAATTCAGATTCAAATTCAAAATATATTTATTGAGTCTTGATTGTATTGTATTGTAAATTTGTTTCATTCTTCAATTGCTTTTCTTTTTGCATGTATATCCTAGAAAAGTAACATCAGACTTTTTGAGTTATTATAATTATGTATTTATATATCAAACCAGTGTGGTGTAAAGATTAAAAAGGAACTCTCCGAAAGGCTCTCTTAAAGTCTCCTTTCCACCTATAACGGAGTAGGCACCCATAGTGAACCCAAAACTTATTTTCTCTCCCGCATTCAAATCTTCGCTACTGAGATAATCGCCCTCCGAGAATTGTTCTTGTACAAACAGACGTACAAACGAGCGGTTGGAAATGCAAAAGCCGAAATAAATCTTAGAGCAAGACGCCGAGCGATCCGAGAGAGGCTCATTTAAAATTCTAGTCCGGATCGTAATTCGGAACGGATCCGAATACTACTACGAGTATTGCGAAACTCACAAAATCCTACTTATCCTGCTCATACTATTAATTTGGAAGTTTATGTGAAGATAATGGCAATAAATAAAATTAAATAAATATTAGCAGACATTTCACACAACACCATCTATCCCCAAGTTAAGTAAAGCTTGTATTATGGGAATCAGATAGCCGATAGATTAATCATCATCATCATCATCTTCCTGCCCTTTTCCCAAGATTTTGATGAAGCTGATAGATTAATCATAGAACAAAATATAGCTGTGAGGTCAGTCTAAAGTCTAATCTACTAGCTTTCGCCCGCGTCTTTGTCCATAAGGTACCTACATAGCCTATGTTAATCCTGAAAGTTCATTCTATAATTTTGGTGAAAGACTCCTACATATAAACATATAAACTTTTTGAAACCTCTATTAAAATACCTATTATAGTTTAGCCGTTACAAAGATAAATTGGTACAAAAATAAATAGATAAAGTAAGGTGATAGTGTGAGGTTTCTTTAAAATTAGATATTATAATATTTATGATAGAGTGGAAATTATATTCTTCTATTCTTTAATACAATGTCTCGATCCAAAACTAGAAAATTTCTTCTCATCCTGTCACAAGTTCTTTTGAACAAATGTGTAGAGTTAAAGTGCATTTTTTAAGTTTCTAAAGACCTGTGAGTTTCGGATCGAGTACACACTCCAAAAGTTGATCGAGAAGCAAGCCAAAGGTAGTATCGCTTCATTTGAATTCTGTCGCCCTATTTGAATTGGAGATTTTACAGCCTTTAATCTAAAAGTGACGGTGGACGGTGAACGCGTGTCGTTATCCTGCTAATTAGGACACGACGGATCCAGATGGCAGATCTTTAAACCCTAGTTCTACTAGGTCTACCATGAGTTGCCACATTTAGATCGGCTGACGTTACTACAGTAGTAATAGTACGTTACTATGACATCTGTCAAAATTGGTACTCATGGTACCAAACTCTAAGCAAATTAATGAAGCGCAAACTACAGTCGCTGTAGTACGCTGTGACGTAGGATAGTTAACTAAGTGACGTTTTAGTACCCAACTATCCGCTAGAGGCGCTGTACAAGTTGTCATACAATTTTTTAACTACAGTCGCTAGCGAGTTTATATTGTGAAAACTCATGGTAGACCTAATAGTAATTATTTGAATGGCAGTTTTAGTCTCCGATGAAGTATTCGATTCGCGTGAATACTGTAAAAAAAAATCTCGACTATAATCCCCAGGCTCGGTAGATATTTTCTTAGTCCTTTAGTGACTTTGATCTTTGAGGATATCTAAAGAGGGTAGTCAGAAGCACGTCCGAGCATGACATTTGGTACATGCCCACATCTTGCAGAGTAGTTAGTATTCCGTACGTGACAGGTTGCAAGCCCATGGCCGCTGATAAGAATACTAACTTATGACACACGCCTTCAAATTTTTTTTTCTAAACTCTCTAACTCTTCAGAGGTTTTACCACAAGCTCTCACAAACCATTTTGTTTCAGAAACGTCACATTTCAAGCTTGAAGTAATACTACTTCAATACAATTTTTATAGGTCATGGTACAAAATATCAGTTATATTACTATATATTGCCCGAAGAGTTTGTAGTAAGGTCCCTGGTGTTCACTATATCAAGGAATTATTTTTATTTAACTGCAAAAAGTCTCCATTTAAAAGAGTTTGTTTACCTAAAGCATCTTTATTTGAACGACTGAAAAGTTGGAAAAACTCTCGGCGAGAAACATCTTCAGACTCAATTTGTGCCACAGTATGAAAGATTACAGTATTTGAATTATAGACTAAAACGACCATTAATATTATTTATTTATTTCTTTGTTACTTTTTTTGTAATTCACGCAAACTATAATGGATTTCATATGATTATCTGATAAGAGACAAAAATTGGGATTTGAACTTTGGTTAGACTGAAACTAGCAACATGGTATAAATATCAAAATTAAATTAACGCTTAACTAACACAAAGATTTATATTTTTGTAAGTAATTAGTGTTTGGATGTTATTATGTATTCTACGTATGTATTCACAAAAAAAAAGTATTTAGTTAATTATTTATTTATTTATTTATAATCTATCAACATTTGGTTCCATAGTATCTTGGCTTAGTTCGGCGCTAGAGGGTGTTGTGTGATATGTATTATTAATACTGGTTGCTGCTTTTAAAACGTTTACACCGGTATTCACAAACAATACTTGCTTCAGTAAACTAGCATTCTTGATTCTAATTGGTCGGTCGCTAATCAAGTAAATAAATAAATAAATAATGCTGGACAGTCCACACAGCATCATCTAGCCCCAATGTAAGCTAGTCAAAGCTTGTGTCATGGGTACTAGATAACTGATATATTTAATACATTAGATACATAGATAGATATTTTTTATTATACATAGAAAACACTCAGACCAACGGAACAAATTTCTGCAGACCGTACACAAATTTGTTCCGCGGCGGGAATCGAACCCGCAACCTCTTGCGTCGCAGGCGAACTCTCGCCCGCTGCGCCACTGAGGTCGTCAAGTATTATCTATGAATAGGTTTTTGGGACCCTGTGGTCAGCGCGCACTGTGAGGCCTCATAGTAATGTTTGTGAATACCGGTGTTAAACTTACAAACCGAACTTACTGTACTGCATGTTTATTTTACTGTGACAGTAATAGCAGTCCAAACTCGTGGTCGAAGTCGTTGCAAATATTAATTGTACAAGTTGCCTGTTTATCGTTTGTAAGTTTTTGAATTCATCACTGCTTTGCATTTAAATTTTAACCGACTTCAAATGGAGGTTCTCAATTTGGCTGTACGTTTTTTTGTGTGTGGACTATGATAGTTTGTTTGTTAAGGCGTGTTTAAAACGCATCCTCAGTGACAAACTTCCGTGACCATTGTCTCCGAGTCTTGAAACTTAAACGCACTAATTTTATTTAAAAAAAAAAAAATAATAAAAAATATATACAGGGTGTCCCAAAAAGTAGTGTCAAGCGAAAGTCCAGAGATAGAACACCCCTTGGGGTACCCGAATCACCCCCATGTATGTTCCGCGATTTTTTATATTTTTCGAGTTATGAATTTTTTTCCGAATTTTTGAAAATTTAAGACTTGATCAACTTAAAACATTCTTTAAAAAAAAGTATAAAACTTTCTTGAGATTTTTTTTTTGCTTCTGAATTGTTATGAGTTGTTCTTTTATGCATAAAATAATCAGCTACGTGACTTTGATAAAAACTATGAAAATGTTGGTGTAAAGTCAAATAATTACATTCGGTGAATTATGACAAAAATTATCAACTTTAAATTAAAAATCTTAACAAGTGATTTCATGGTTCCTAAATAAATCTAAAGAATTTTCCAGACTCTTAGCTTTCATAATCATTAAAAAAAAGTAGTACTTAATAGGCTACTTTGGCTAAAATCGGCCTTCAAAGACGGTGAGGTGGAAAATTCTTAAAATTAGCTACCTGATTAAAAAATTGATTTTGGCCATTTTATCATTCCTAAGCTTAATTCGTTTGTTAACTAACCAAAAATGACTGCAGGAAAGTAAGATTTCATTAAAAATTAAAGCTAAATTAGCTAAATCAGCTAAATTTATGAAATAAAATAACAAGTAAAATTTATTAATTTTTTACAAAAAGATTTCAAAATGTCAACCTTCTAGGTCGATACAAATCCTACATCGTCTTAAAAAGGTTTCCTTTAATCGTATAAAGCTATTTTAAGTGCCTTAATTTTTTCTTCGGCCTGTCTTAATTTTGTTCTTAATTTGGCCATATTGCTGATTTCTGTGGCATAAACTAATTCTTTGTAGTCAATTTTGGTTAGTTAACAAACAAATTAAGCTTAGGAATGATAAAATGGCCAAAATAATTTTTTTAATCAGGTAGCTAATTTTAAGAATTTTTCACCTCACCGTCTTTGAAGGCCGATTTTAGCCAAAGTAGCCTATTAAGTACTACTTTTTTTTAATGATTATGAAAGCTGAGAGTCTGGAAAATTCTTTAGATTTATTTAGGAACCATGAAATCACTTGTTAAGATTTTTAATTTAAAGATGAAAATTTTTGTCATAATTCACCGAATGTCATTATTTGACTTTACACCAACATTTTCATAGTTTTTATCAAAGTCACGTAGCTGATTATTTTATGCATAAAAGAACAACTCATAACAATTCAGAAGCAAAAAAAAAATCTCAAGAAAGTTTTATACTTTTTTTTAAAGAATGTTTTAAGTTGTTCAAGTCGTAAATTTTCAAAAATTCGGAAAAAAATTCATAACTCGAAAACTATAAAAAATCGCGGAACATACATGGGGGTGATTCGGGTACCCCAAAGGGTGTTCTATCTCTGGACTTTCGCTTGACACTACTTTTTGGGACACCCTGTATATGATCACGACTGTAATCCCCAGGCTCGGTAGATATCTCCTCAGATCTTTAGTTACTTAGATCTTTTAGGATATCTAAAGAGGTTAGTCAGAGGCAAGTCCAAACATGACATTTGGTACATGCCCTCATTTTGCACAATAGTTAGTATTCTGTACGTGACAGGTTGCAAACCCATCGCCGCTTATAAGAATACTAACCTATGACACATACCTTCGAATTTCTGGTTCTAGGGTATGCCGGTTTCCTCACGATGTTTTCCTTCACCGTTTAAGAGCACTGGCATTGCGCACATAAATTTTTCGAATGGAAAAACTCATTGGTGCACGACCAGTTTTGAACCCACGACCTTCGGATCGTGAGGCAGGGGTGCTACCACTACACCACCAGCGCTCTTATTTTTATTTTACCTTTTATAATAACTAGCTGACCCGCGCGACTTCGTCTGCGCGTTTTAAGTAAGTAATATACGTTTTCTTACCTTTTAAACCTTTCCTAGACCTCCACAAACATTTCAAGACCAAGATAAGATAAATCCGTTTAGCCGTTCTCGAGTTTTAGCGAGACTAACGAACAGCAATTCATTTTTATATATAGATATAGATATATAGATAATTCTTTGGAGTAGATTGGGACCTAATTTAGGAGATTCTTATCTTTTTTGAACAATAGAATGGAGTACTTTGGGACTAAGCTTCCGTACCGTAGCAAACACGCGTGACCATTTGACAAATTTTTGAGGGATTTTGTGAAAAAGTGGGCGTGTTTCAGACACTGTCACAGTCACGGCAAAATGTCACAAGTGTAGACGGACACTAAGCCGGCATGTCTAATGCCCCCTCTACACGTAGAGAGATGCATCTGCAGATGTCATCGGTGGACGCGTCCGCCGACGTGTAGACGGGGTGATTTGCTCGTCAGTGGTAGGTATTTGACGTCGGCGCACGTCGCCAGATGCGTCTGGCACTAATCCGTTAGTTGTCGGTTTTTGTAGCATGGATCAAAGGATTTCAGAGCGAGCGCTCAGCGCGCGCGAGCGGTCTGTCCACACGTCTGACGACGGATCAGTGTTAAAAAAAATGGTAATAAGTATAAATTTGTGATTAAGAATTTTTTCCACATACTTTGTTCGGAGCGCTGGTGGTGTAGTGGTAGCACCCCTGCCTCACGATCTAAAGGTCGTGGGTTCAAACCTGGTCGTGCACCAATGAGTTTTTCCATTCGAAAAATTTATGTGCGCAATACCAGTGCTCTTAAACGGTGAAGGAAAACATCGTGAGGAAACCGGCAAACCCTAGAACCAAAAATTCGAAGGTATGTGTCATAAGTTAGTATTCTTATAAGCGGCGATGGGCTTGCAAACTGTCACGTACGGAATACTAACTACTGTGCAAAATGTGGGCATGTACCAAATGTCATGTTTGGACTTGCCTCTGACTACCCTCTTTAGATATCATCAAGGATCTAAGTAACTAAAAGATTTGAGGAGATATCTACCGAGCCTGGGGATTACAGTCGTGATCATATGCTATGCTATGCTATACTTTGTTCGGTAATAACACTGCTGCGATAGACACTTAAATAATTCTCAAAGCAACTAACTAAATTAATAGCTGCGACAGCTACGGCCTCAATATTCATTTTGCGTGCGTACGTGTTGCGTCTGTCGAGAACCGACACAGAGTGATCGACCAACAGATGTGTGGAGATGTGTGGACGACTTGTGGAGATCTATCTGCGGATGCATCTGCCGACGTCTGCGGACGCATCTGCTGACGTGTAGAGGAGACATTAGAACTTAACAAGTTCAAAGACATTGTCAAGTGCACGAAAAAAGTCACAGTAGTTTGTCACTAGTGTGGACGGACACTGACGATGTTTTCCGACACCATTTGAATGTTCGTCGTGGTCTTAGATAATCGTTATAGCCTCAACAGTTTTCATTAAAACTAAGGTAATTACTGTCACATAGCTTGGCTATAATCTATGGTGACATTCATACAAACTTGACAATAATCTGCGGCCTTTGCGAGTTAATGAGTTTCAAACTTCATATGGGATACATGGAGGGGCGTATTCCGAAAATCCCCTACGATGATCCCCTGCGAAGGGCGTTTTTTATCCAGAAATGCCCTTCCAAAATATATTATAAAGAGGATTGCAGTCGTGATCATGTTTTTTTGGTTTATTTGATTTACTGGTTTAGCCAGTACTCTCAAACAGTGAAGGAAAACATCGTGAGGAAACCGGCAGGTCGTTGAACCTAAAAACTTTGATCTTTTCACCACACAGGTTCTAAATAACTAATGGAAGAAACATCCCTATTTAGGTCGCTTTAACTTTAAAACCAAATCGTTTAAGTAAACTTAAACATAGGAACTCGTACTATGTTTTTTGAAAAAAAAAAAAAAATATATTATCACGACTGTAATCACCGGGCTCGGTAGATATCTCCTCAGATCTTTAGTTACTTAGATCTTTGAGGATATCTAAAGGGGGTAGTCAGAGGCAAGTCCAAACACGACATTTGGTACATTTTGCACAGTTGTTAGTATTCCGTACGTGACAGGTTGCAAGCCCATCGCCGCTTATAAGAATACTAACCTTACACTTACCTTCGAATTTTTGGTTCTAGGGTATGCCGGTTTCCTCACGATGTTTTCCTTCACCGTTTAAGAGCACTGGCATTGCGCACATAAATTTATCGAATAGAAAAACTCATTGGTACACGACCAGGTTTGAAAGCCACGACCTTCGGATCGTGAGGCAGGGGTGCTACCGCTACACCACCAGTGCTCTAAATGTTTTTTGATCGTTTTAATTTTCAAACAAATCGTAATCGAAATTTCACATAGTAGATACTCGTATCATGTTTTACGAAGCGAAGCAGAAGAAAAACGGTAAAGTTAGTAAAGTTTCAAATAATGTCCTCGACCCTCAAGTTATTTTAGAGTTGCGAAACCGATAGCAGAGTAGGCACCCTAGTGATGGGGACAAGCTCAAATAACCCAAACGAGTAATAATTAAAATCAAATCAAAGAAAGAAAGGTTAGCCGTAAAAAGGTAACAAATAACCAGTTACTTTCGCATTTATAATATTATTTTGGATATAGGTATGGATTCATATACACGGTGAAATTTTAATGGTTGTTTCCCCGCGGCAGAACAACTTGCCATAAGGAGTACTTTCGAAACATAGAGTAAAAGTAAAAAAATAAAGATGTTTTTGTTTTAAAATAATTTAAAAATATTCATCAACTCGAAAACCTGGATGGTGGAACCTAAGGCCTGGCTAAAAAAGTGGAGGATAAAAGCAAGTGCCTCTAAATCAGTTCACATAACCTTCACACTAAGAAGAGGCGACTGCCCATCGGTCAATCTGGGTACCCACCCGCTTCCACATAGCGAAACTGTCAGGTACCTGGGCATGCACCTGGATCGACGCCTGACATGGAAGAAGCACCTTCAAACTAAAAGGGATCAACTCGGTCTAAAGTACAGAGGACTCTACTGGCTATTGGATAGAAACTCGAAGCTATCGATAGACAACAAGTTGCTCATTTATAGAACTATCTTGAAGCCAATCTGGACTTATGGCATCCAACTATGGGGAGCGGCCTGCACCTCCAACATAAACTGCATACAGCGCTTCCAGAACGGTGTTCTAAAAAACATATCTCGTGCCCCCTGGTTCATAAAAAATAATGAGATGCATGACATCCTGAAAGTCAACACAGTATCCGAAGAGATCAAAACTGCTGCTCAAGCTTACCAAATCAAATTAAAACACCACCCAAATCAGCTGGCACACGGATTAATAGCTCCTTTACAAATAAGGAGACTGAAGAGAAAGGATGTCATGCAACTTGCTGACTGAAAATGAAGAGTACCCACCAACTGTGACTGAGATAGGGGGAGTGCTCTGCCCGACACCAAACCCAAAACATTTGCTTATAGTGGGAAACTGATCGCAAATCATACTTAAAAAAAAAAAAAAAAAAAAATCAACTCGAAAACGTGAAAAACGATATTAACATTAGACGTAACTTTTAGGTACTATTCGAATCGCACGCGCCGTCGGCCGCCTTCGCGTATGTATCGGGATGAATTACTAATGGTTCGTGGTCGCTTTCGAATTAAATTTTCACCATAGTATATCTGTATTTTTTGTTTCTAATATTTAATTTGTTAACACAACGATTGTATTACCAAAACAAAACCATTTCGCTGCGGGAAAACAACCATTAAAATTTCACGGTGTATACATAATACATAAAATAACGCCTGTTTCCCGACGGGGTAGTTTAGTTTTTTTAGCAGTTGTTTTAGAAGTTCCTGTTTCTTATTTTAGTATTATTTAAAATATTTTCCCATCCCTATCTAGAACTAACAGCGGCACATGTGGGGTATCATACCAACTTTGCTAATTAGCGAAGTTTTACCCAAATATTGAGGGATTTAGAGCACTTTCACGATACGTTTTCTCTTAGTTTCGGATTAGCTGTTAGAGCGCTGGTGGTGTAGTGGTAACCCCTGTCTCGCGATCCGAAGATCTTGGGTTCAAATATAATCGTGCACTAATGAGTTTTTCATTCAAAAAATATATGTGCGCAATGCCAGTGCTCGATAAAAAAACACTCATCCAAAATAATAAATAAAAAGTAGGTTGGCAATAACAAAATATTCAATCCGAGTTTTCCATACGACGTTATGTACAGTTGTGTACAAAAGCGTATCGCAAACATAAAAAGTACTGTCGCGTTCAGAAACCGAGATTAATATCAGTTATGCGTTTTGCATTCGCGCGTCCTCGATGCGCATCGATGGTTTATTAATATTTGTGAGTGCGCTAGTGTTGTGCTTACGTCGGTAAGAATCCGCAATATTTTTATCGACAAAACTAGGAGGAAAAAAAAATAATTAATTACTACCACTAAAATATCACCACTTAAATTAATACAAACAAATAAATAATATAATTATAGCTCGGTAGAACTTTTAACAAAAGTGATGGTAAATTTTATTGGCCCACAGCTTAGCATAATGCTACCCCATGTTTCTATACTGTCACGCTGGTTTTCTGCTGAGGCCAGCGCCGACTCCACGGACATCTATAACACAAGTTATACCTCCAAAGTACCCAAATACTCAATCATCAGATTATAAAATATTTTTGCTTGATTTGTGTCAGTATAAAACACCTTTATACCTAATACTAGCGGTCCGTCCCGGCTTCGCACGGGTATTTAGGGTAATAATCATGTGTTCTACAAAGTCGTAGTACATTATTTAATTCTATCATCAATAGTTTTCGCAGCGCACACGATTTAAAGAATATTTTAGGTATTTTTTTTACACCTTGGGTTACAATATTGGAGTTTTGGTAAGGATCCTTAATTTTTTTGAAAATATAATATAGCCTATGTCACTCGCTGATAGTGTAGATTCTCAACAGTGAAAAAAATTTTCAAGTCGGTTCAGTAGTTTCGGGGCCTACTCAATGCCAACAAACAAACAAACAAACAATCAAAGTTTTCCTCTTTATAATATTAGTATAGATAGTATAGACGAGTTGTTTTTTCAAACTCTGTAGTTTAAATTAAATGATGGAGCAAAATTTACAGAGTTTGACAGTTGAATGGATCGACATATTATTAACTGATATAATATTACTTTAGTTTACACTTAGTTTTATATATTAATATCATCGATAAAGTTAACAGTAATAGTGATTGATTGAAAGCAGTATTTTTTATATCTTATGTACGAAGCGAGTTGTATTTGCACATACATACGATTACTTTGCATTGCATCTGTGTATTGATTGCATTGCTTTCAATAAAATTCAAAATTCTTAAAAATAGAATATCCTTATTCAATAAAAACACAGGAATCATTTAGAATCGTCAATGTTTTTTCTATTAAAAAAGTCTTTGAAATTTTTCCAAAGTATCGATGTTTTAGAATCGATAAACACACATCCCTATGCATCGATAGTTCTAACATTTTTCCATCCTCGGGGTTCATCATTCGTTTGAAAGCACCTATCTGCTTGGCTGAGTAAAATAATCGACGTGAGATGTGACCTTTTCTACGGAAATCATTTTCATATCTCGATACTTTTCACTTGAAAAAAGATTATAATAGAGTTCCGTATATCAAATGAAAAATTTGAACCCAAAATTAAAAAAAAAATCCAAATTATACGTAACTATATATACATTTTTGTACATATATTTTTTTATTGTTATCTGCGTCTATTGATAATAATAAAATTATCATGCTTGATCAAGATATTATTTTTGTTAAATATTTTTAAGCCATGTCTTGTTATTTTTTATTAATTTTAATAAAAAATGTTATGTTTATTAGCGGCGATGGGCTTGCAACCTGTCACACACGGAACACTAACCACTCTTCTTCTTCTTCAATTATGGCATCTGTCTCTTAGAGAACAATTTTGCCAGTGTCAAGTGTATTTATTTATAAGTATTGTCAACGTCACAGAGTCATAGTCAAGTTGTCAAGTCAATTTTAAACAAAAGATGGCTGTTTTGTTGAAAATTTTCGGGATTTCCTCCGATGGAATTTCAAGAGAACTATTCACTCTAATTCACATACTTTACACTCGCGTCAAGAACCCGGGCTTTATTGGCAAAATAACCACCAAAATTACGCAATAAAACTCAAAATAACACGAGAAAACATATAAAAACCAGAGCGACGTAGTTGTCAGGCAAATACACCGCAGAAAATCCATCTAACCACTCTGCAAAATATGGGCATGTGCCATCATGTTTAGACGTGCTTCTGACTTTCCTCTTTAGATATCCTCAAAGATCTAAGTAACTAGAGATCTGAGGAGATATCTACCGAGCCTGGGGATTACAGTCGTGTGAGTGTCTGTTTTGTTTTTACCTGACTGCGAAGCAAAAGAGGAGGATTATGTGTTTGGTATGTTTGTATATCCCATCAAAAACATAAATGTGAAATGAGAGCCAAGTTCAATAAGTATGTTTTACTTAGTCGTTGACTTCAGCGACAAAAGAAGTGAGATCTAAACGGGTGCCAAGTACAATGGTCAGTCCTGAAACTTATTTATAACAATATGAAATATTTTTAACAACTTTAAAATATCATTTCATCTTAAAACTTAGGATATTATATTGAAGCCTAAGGTCTAACTTGGCTAGTTCTCATATAGGAATTAACTACTTACTTACTATGTCCAATCGCTAGTTTCTACCAGCAATCCAAATTTTTAAAAAGAATAAAATAAAAACTTGCAAAGGCTATACCTAATATAATTTGTACTCTCAAGAAAACTAGCCAAGTAAGACCTTAGGCTTCAATATAATATCCTAAGTTTTAAGATGAAATGATATTTTAAAGTTGTTAAAAATATTTCATATTGTTATAAATAAGTTTCAGGACTGACCATTGTACTTGGCACCCGTTTAGATCTCACTTCTTTTGTCGCTGAAGTCAACGACTAAGTAAAACATACTTATTGAACTTGGCTCTCATTTCACATTTATGTTTTTGATGGGATATCATTACTTTTTGTACAGAACTTATTAGTAAATAAGTACTTATTCTTATATTATTACACTTATATAATCTACCTGCATAAACGGCTCAAACTATTGGCACATTGTAGGTATACATACTAAGCAGGTAGGAAGGTACTTGAGTAGGTACTTACTGAATAAGTATACCTACCTACTACCTATCCGACAAGCCGAGACACACTATAATCTAGGCCTGAATAGTTATCTAGCCATATCTACCTACCTGCATAGACTGCTCAAACTATTGGCACATTGTAGGTATACATACCTATAGTCATACTTACCTATCTGCTTAGACGGCTCAACTATTGGCACATTGTATACCTAGGTACCTAAGTAGATAGGTTAACCCGATAATAGTAGGTACTTACCGAGAGTAGATATTAGTCTAAACCTAAATACTTATCTAGTCATACTTACCTATCTACATAGACGGCTCAACTATTAGCACATTGTATACCTAGGTACCTAAGTAGATAGGTAAGCCCGATAATAGTAGGTACTTACCGAGAGTGTACTACTTACCAATCCAAGACACTACTTCCACTCGTTATTATATTCACGTCAAGACCCTATTAAAATCCACATAATGACCGACTGTCATCTATTTAGATTGCTATTCTTATATTACAGGCGCTAGTAAGGGTTCCTAGGAGAATCAATTAATTGAAAAAGTACGATAAAAATAAAAAAAATTACAAGTTTCAGATTTTTTCCTTTGTATCCACCCCACTACCTACCTGGATGCCAAATTTGAACGTTCTAGGTCATCTAGAACTGGGTTATAATTAACGTCTATAGATCAGTCAGTGATAAAAATTTCCATAACCAGCCATTTTTGGACGTTAATATCTAAATAACCATTTGAGGTGTGTTTATGAAATTCGGTGCACATATTTTACTCGCAAGTGGCAATAGATGAGCCAAATTTGACTTGTTTATGTGAAATAGTTTTTGAGTTACGAGGGGGTGAAAAATCATCCAAATGGTTCCTGTAATATTACACTAGGCGCGCATCGCCCGTTCGCTTCGCTTGAACTTGGCTGACACGCTGCCGCGTGTCTAGATTATGAGAGTTATTTTGGCTGTCACTGCAGCCCAAACGGCTGGACAGATTTTGACAAATCATGTGTTGTTGGATTCGTCTGGAACACAAGAGTGACATTCAAAATGTCAAAAAAAACTATTTTAAATTAAGTTTAATCGGGCTTTAATTTCATATACTACTTTTATTATTAAAAACTTTTAGCAGTAAAACACTCTTATTTAGAAACCTTATTAGTTGAAGTAGGTCAAAATTAGCACAGCCAAAGTTGAAAAGGGCTAAAACTCTTCGAAAGGGCAACTCATCGCGTATTCCAATCAACAGAAAAACAAACGCTAAGTGAAACCCTTCAATGCCTGATCGAGATTGATGAGTGGTCATCAATAACGTGGCGGCGATTAGAGCTAGCCAGATGGTAAGTTGCGCAGGAATTTCAGGAATATGTTAGGCTTCTGGTACACTACACCGCACAACGCGACGGCACGCGGTAAAGTCTAAAGTCAGTAACGAAAAAGATATGGAAGCAATTTTAAATATACGCAAAACATGTCACTAAATTTGACATATCGAAACTCAGTGAACGGATAGGAAGCATTCCTTGAGCTAAAAAATGACTTCACAAATTAGAACTGCGGTAGGCTTTTCAAATGCCAAAATTGATATATCAAAAAATCATATAAGCTTATAACATGTTACGGCAATTTAAAATGAAAAGTCTTGGGCATAAAGTCGACATCAATATTTTTTTGGCAAATCGATTTGTGAAATTTGATGTCATGCATCTATTTTTTTCGTTAACTGTCTAAAGTCCTTCATAGATTTGACAAAAAATTATTAATGCCACCTTTATTTTCTCAACATAAAATTTAATTATTATCGTATTTCGCTGTGCCCACTAAAAAGGAAACTATTAATAGGGCAACAAAAATAAATTTTAATTATTTTTATCTAGTTTCATTATCCGTTAGTTTCGTTGTCCCCATTAACAGGTTACTGTCAATAGGGACAACAGGAATACTTCAACAGAATTACCACTGTACTCGCGAGACGTCGCGTCGCATGTTTTAGTGTGTTTGACGCCCTATTAATTAAACGGCGTTTGGAAGGCTGAGACGAAGATGAGGGTTTGATTTGTTATGCGTTTGAATGATTTGTAACTATTAGTTTCTTGGAGGAAATAACGTTAATTTAATGTATTTAGCAAAGGCAAAACGCATTTGCAAACGTTATTGTATAAACTGTTAAAAAAAAAAAAAAAATATGATCACGACTGTAATCCCCAGGCTCGGTAGATATCTCCTCAGATCTTTAGTTACTTAGATCTTTGAGGATATCTAAAGGGGGTAGTCAGAGGCAAGTCTAACATTACATTTGGTACATGCCCACATTTTGCACAGTAGTTAGTATTCCGTACGTGACAGGTTGCAAGCCCATCGCCGCTTATAAGAATACTAACCTATGACACATACCTTCGAATTTTTTGTTCTAGGGTATGCCGGTTTCCTCACGATGTTTTCCTTCACCGTTTAAGAGCACTGGCATTGCGCACATAAATTTTTCGAATGGAAAAACTCATTGGTGCACGACCAGGTTTGAACCCATCGGATCGTGAGGCAGGGGTGCTACCGCTACACAACCAGCGCTCTTAATAAACTGTTTTGTTTGCATAATTGGGTATAATCTAGTACGAAACAACAATGTACCTGCTGTGTCTTTTAAGGATCTATAACTCTGTTTTGTGAACTAATAAATATAATAAAACTAGCTTCCACCCACGGCTTCGCCCGCGTGGACCACCTTGAAAAACAAAATATCTATCCCACGGGAACCGTACATTTTTCCGGGATAAAAAGTAGCCTATGTGTTATTCCAACCTATAATCTGTATCTATGCCAAATTTCATCCAGATCCGTACAGCCGTTTCAGCGTGAAAGAGTAACAAACATACATACAGACATCCATACGTTCTTACAAACTTTCGCGTTTATAATATTAGTAGGAAATTTTTTTTATTGTTTGATGCATTCCAAACGGAATGGTTTTAGGTTATAGATGCTGTCATAAAAAAGCATGATACGAAAATGTATAACATTCAACTTCAAAAATAAGTCAAAAAAAATTTTTTTTTCGCTAAAAAAACCTAAAACTATTTGATAGGTACATGAGATATAAATATATTGAGCACCAATTAAATTAGATTTATTTTATAACCTAACTGACCTGATAGGGTGACCAAAAATAAACCACCGAAAAGTTGAAGGAAATATCACATCAAAAATATAAGTGTGCCTTCATAAAATCGCCCGTCTCACGACCCGGGGCCGTAACCCGGTGTCACAGCTCAGTTTGCTAACGGCTCACTCACTTAGAACTTTGATTTTTTTATGAATACCATATAAGTATTTATACAAAAAACAACTCAACTATCTGGTTCCCATACAAAATGGCAAAATCCCACCAATAGGCATTTATCTTATACCTTTAAACGAGCAATTCTTGTATATATATCGCACCTCTAGAACAAGACGGAATTATGTCGAAAAATCTCAAAATCGACTTTATTGCATATTTGAATCCGCAAAGTTTTACCGCGTATACCACTAAAACAAGCTTATTAAAATTCGTACAAACTTCCAAGAGATGGCACTGTACGTCGCTTTTAGCGAATGAATGAGTCGAAGTTCATTCCACGAACAAACACGAGTTTATGTCTAGTTGCAACATGGCCGCCGTTGTAACAAACCGTATTGCGCTTACGCAAAACCGAATTATTTAGGAATAATCTGGTGTTGTTGAAGCTATTGAGACAATTTAAGTGAATTATTTAGTGATAATCCCGTGTTGAAGATATTTCCTGGTTGGCGTTTTAGTAGTATTCCGAAATACGGCTGTATTTTTGACGAAGGTATGTTAGTTTTTTTTTATTATTCCAAAATAGTTCCGTATTGTTTGAAATAGGTGAACAATGCCCTATTGATGGCACATTTAAATTTTGCCATAGTTTATTAAAAAAACATTTTAAATGATATGTTTACGGAAGAACAGTATGACCGTCTTTATAAACCATGTATAGTGCAGCCGCCGAAGCTATATGGTCTACCAAAGGTACATAATAGCAATGTACCATTACGCCCTATAGTGAGTCAAATTGATTCACCTACATACCACCTGGCGAAACATGTCGCTTCGATACTGCAACCTTTGGTAGGAAAGACGTTTTCTTTCGTAAAAGACTCCCGTCATTTTATCGACATTTTAAAAACCATAAGACTGGAGCCAGACGATATCATGGTGAGTTTTGACGTGGAGTCACTTTTCACAAACGTGCCGCTGCGTGAATGCCTTGAGGTCGTGAAGGAAAAGCTAAAGGATAACGAGCTACCTGACCAGTATGTTGTTGTACTTGAAAACTGTTTGGACGGTAACTTCTTTTTATACCGAGGGCAACACTACCTCCAGATTGATGGAGTGGCTATGGGCAGCCCAGTGGCGCCAGTTTTAGCCAACATCTGGATGGAGCATTTTGAGAGCCAATTAAACCTATCAGCCAGCGGTGTAAAAATGTGGAAACGGTATGTTGACGATGTTTTCTGCATTATGAAGGGTGGTCAACGGGAAGTACAACAACTTACACATACATTGAACTCCATACACCCAAAGATCAGGTTCACACATGAAATGGAGCAAAATAGGACTTTAGCTTTTCTAGACGTGAAAGTTTTAGTGAAGTCGGATGGCTCACTTTTGCACACTGTCTACAGGAAACCAACACACACGGACAGATACTTGAATGCCGCATCCCACCATCATCCGCGCCACTTACAATCTGTGGTGTCTTCTCTCATCAACAGAGCACATGATCTATGTGACCCTGAACACTTAGAGGGCGAACTCGAACATGTTCAGGAGGTACTCAAATCCAATGGATATATATGTAGAAGACAACGAAGACGGATGAGCCGTAAGAAGCCGGAGGCGAGCAGACAACCTATCTTTCTGCCCTATGTGAGAGGGGTAACGGATAAAATTGGAAACTTAATGAAAAGATTTTCAATAAAGTCAGTTTTCACACCCCTCTCAAAAGTGGCACAGCAATTAAGAACCCCGAAAGATACAATACCACTGCAAATGCCAGGCGTTTACAAGATTGACTGCAGCTGTGGCCGTTCTTACATCGGGCAAACAAAAAGAACAATAGCCGAACGAGTCAAGGAGCATATTGCAGCAGTCAAAAATAGGCAAATCAACAAGTCAGCGATAGCAGAACACCTGCTGGACTCAGGAACGAACCATTGGATTGAGCTCCATGATCCTAAGGTTCTCTCCAGTGAACGCCATTATTATAAAAGGATAGTCCGAGAAGCGATTGAGATCAGGAAACACCCGAAAAACTTTAATCGTGAGGATGGTTTCCGGCTCTCGGCCTCGTGGAATCCAGTTATTAATAAATGTGTGCGTCGTGACCCGTGCTTGCCGCAAGTTGATACAATAAGTATAGTGTGTCGTAGTGTGAACCTGGCCTTATCTGAATCTGACGACGAATTGAGGGTAGATACAGATTCTACTCTCAATTATAAAAACTAGCTCGCTGCACATCAGTCTGCCCGCGACCACGAACGCTGTAATGTGTTCGAAACGTCGGGAATAAAAACAAAATAGGTACGTGATAAATACCCGTTATTCAATTATAATTATGTCATCAAATCACGGAAGTTTAAAAAGTTTAATTTTAAATGAATTTTGAATACTTTGAAATTTTACAATAGTAGTATATTTAAAGAAAAGCGGTAATTTAAGCGGTATTTTTCTCATTAAAATAGGACAAAATAAAAATGTTTTTTAGATAATACTCTATTTTTGAATTAATTTAGTTTTCTCTTATTTTATGGCAGATGATAAAGGGTCACGATCTGCTAATGCTCGAAAAGGCAATTGGAGCAACCATAGAGGAACCATCAGCCGTTGAAGCATTATTCGTTGCAAAATCAGAAAGTGTTTCCACAAAAAATAGGGAGGTAACAGAAATACCGGCCAGTACATTAGCTGGTCCAAGTGATGAAAGTGATTATAATAGACGATTCAGATACAGATCCTACTTTTGCTCTCCCTGCTAAACAAAAAACTCGGCCTCTTGTAGTACCTAGAAGAATTTCTACTACTTCCTGCTCGAGTTCCTCATCAGAGTCGACTCCATCATCATCAGGCTCATCCTCATCAAGCTCTAGTAGCAGCAGCAGCTTACTTAGCAACACAACCCTCTGCCACACAGACACAATCTTCTGTCACCAGTGCCACTGAAACAACCAGTGATCCGCAGCTTAAAAGAAAAAAGAAACGAAATCCTAGTAACTGGAAATCCAACATTGCTAAGCGATTGCGGAATACAGGTAAGGCGTATGTTTCTGTATCAAACTCCTCAAAACAGGTTGCTGAACGTCAGATCCGTCCACCTTGTGGTGATAAATGTAAATTGAAATGCAGAACAGATATAAATGAAGACCAAAGGCAGGTTATTTTTAACAAGTTTTGGGAGCTGAGTGACTTAGAAAGACAAAGAGAGTACATCGTCAGGCATACACAAGAAGTCAAGCCAAAGTATAGGTACATTACTTCTCAAAAATTGAGAGCTCTAAATTCTGCCTTCTACTTTCAAATAGAGACATCAAGGATTAGGGTGTGCTAAGAGTTTTTTAAGGCCACACTGAGCTTATGTGATAAATTTATAAGGTGTAATACAAAACTGAATAAAGAGTTAAAACTAAGTTTTAAGTTAATCAAAGTTGATCTCAAGAACAAAGTGATTATTTTAATTGTTTAAAAATGTATGTCATTAATTTTAAGAATAAATGAAAAACTGAATAGAAAGTTAAGTTTTAAGTTTCATCTTAGATAAAAAAAATTAAAAGGCGCTTTACCTTGATTTGTTATGATTGAAGGTACTTGTTGATTCTGTGAGATTTAAGTCCATTAATATTTTATTGTTTAAGCTAGCTAGATAACCAAGTTTGTGAGTTACCAAGATAGTACCAATTAGCATTACACATTTTTATACCTATTAGTCTATTACATTATTAACAGTCAGCGATTATGTAGTAACTTATCGTATTGTGAAACTAAGTGATTCCTTCCCTTAGTATTATTGTTAACTCTGTTTTACTTTTCTAGATTTTTTTTTTATTTCGTGCCTGCCTGGGTTGTTACAATGTTGTAATAATTACTATGTCCAAAGCCATATTACGATTTTTGAATGATGATGTTGGTTATTTAAAACAAACTTTAATAAAAATGCTGATTTTTGAAATTTTTTGTCTTCTATTTTACTAACAACAGGAAAATTCCTGAAAACAAATTAAATAGGTCCTTATTGTATATTTACACTTAACCAATAGATGGTATAATAATAGAGCATTATCTCAAGTTCATTCAATAATAAGAGCGTATCTCGAAATAGTTAATTTTAATTTCAAAAAATCATTAGACAATAGAGACTTAAAACGAAAAATGCATATTATCGCTTGCTCGACGCTTATTGAGAGAAATTAATAATATAAAACAGATTTAAAATGGATACGTTACATGAAACATTTAAGACTTTGGCAATAACTTCGATACAACCTCAGATATCGGTTTTTCTTCGATTCTGAAAAAAGTAGTTTTTCGACTTAGCGCTGTCTTGTTCTAGGGGTGCGATATATATATATATATATATATAATCGGGATCTCGGAAACGGCTCCAGCGATTTTCATGAAATTTCGTATGTAGGGGGTTTCGGGGGCGATAAATCGATCTAGCTAGGTTTCATTTTTAGAAAACATCGTTTTATCAGTGTTTTTAGGCATTGAAAACACTGACATCTATTGACGAGTAGTAATACTATTTTATTTTTTAGTTCGTATCTAAATACATTTTCCAAATACACCATTTACAAAAAAAAACCGAGCAAAGCTCGGTCACCCAGGTACTTATTATTAGACTATCAACCGCACGTGGCTCCGCTTGCGTGGTGCCTACTTGGACTAAAAGTAGCCTATGTTTTATTCCAAACCAAAAACTAGGCGTTCCAAGTTTCATCTAGATCCGTATAGCCGTTTTAGCGTGATTGGGTAACGAACATCCATCCATCCAAACTATTGCATTTATTCATATTAGTTGGAAAGTTTAATGTGGTATAATGCCAGCGTCTTGGAAACGCTTCCATCTGTAAGTGATCTGGATGAGTTGAGCTATCCATAGATCGTTTATAACAATTTTTAGATACCTCACCGGTTTGATAAGAAATTTTATATATATTTTACATATTTAGATAATTTCTATGCAAAATGTAGGCATGTGCCAAATTTTAACTGACTAAGGTAGTCAGAGGCATGTCCAAACGTGAAATTTGGATATTCTTAAAGATCTTAGTAACTACAAATGTCTACCGAGCCTGGGAATTGCAGTCGTGATCATGTTTTTTTTAAAGATAGATCTGTTTAATTCTGTAAATAATGATGTAGTAAGTAGGATTGTATAGAATGGATAGAGCCAGCTATTTCAATGTAGCTGTGGGCCATTCAGTTTTATGTGTTATATGATGACATAGTTTTATGTGCGGAGCAACTGCGTTCTGTTTGGTTATATAGGTGCCGCTGGAATTACCTATCGTAATCTTAATAAATAATATTCCTACGCAATATTAAAAAAATCCAAGGAGCACTGGTGGTGTAGTGGTAGCCTTGCCTCACGATCCGAAGGTCGTGTGTTCGAATCTGGGGCCTTACCACGAAGTCTTTACCACGATTCCGTTTTAGAAACGTCACATTTGAAGCTTGAAGTCAATACAATTTTAATACGTCATGGTACGAAATAACAATGTAATATTAATTTGGTAGTGTATTATGAATTCGTGGTGGGGCCTTGGTCATGCATCAATGCGTTTTTTATTCCAAAAATGTATGTGCGCAATGCCAGTGCTCTTAAACGGTGAAGGAAAACATCGTGAGGAAACCGGCATACCTGACCTAATATACTAATAATGATACTAATTAAACGTAACTGAAAATAGATTTATACAGCCGCCATTTAGTTTTTTTGACATTTCATGTGCCAAATATCATGTTTGGACGTGCCTCTAACTACCCCCTTTAGATATTCTCTATTAAGATCTTAGTAACTAGAGATCTGAGGAGATTATTTAACAAGCCTGGGGATAGTCGTGATCATTTTTTTTGTATATCCTATGTCACCATTGTCCAGACAAATTCAATAATTTTTTTTGTGTCAAAATTGGTCCAGCCGTTTGGGCTACCGTGACAGCCAAAGGAACTCGTATACATGCTTATATACATACATATATGCACCTTCCTTCTTCGCTTCTTAGTCAGTTAAATAAAAAGCACTATGATTAATCCCCAGGCTCGGTAGGTATTTCCTGATTTCTAGTTACTTAGATCTGGGGCCTTACCACGAATTCAAAATACATTACCGAATTAGTATCACATTGTTATTTCGTACCATGACCTATGCAAATTGTATGGAAGTAGTGACGTTTTTATGATAGTATCGTTACGGAATCGTTCTGGAAGACTTCGTGGTAAGGCCCCTGTTGGATATTTAGTAAGAGTAGTCAGAGAACATGAATAAATATTTTTTGAATCCTGTCTTCTATCCCATTCTTTTTCCACCCTATATACCTTTGGAATGATAGAGGGAAATGGAAGAAGATCACATGTTGTGCCGACCCCACATAACGTGGGAAAAGGGCAAGAAGATGATGATGATGATGATACCTTTGGACTCTAAATTTCAAATCTCAAAGTCTTGATTAAAGTACAAAAAGCTATTAAGATTATGGCTAATAATGAAAAAGATTTAAGATTTTTCTTAGATTTAAGTTTAAAAGACAAATTCGATAAAGGTCATTTAAAAAAAAATATTAAGCTTCAAAACTCAACGAATTTGCACCTTATTCCATCAAAATAAGATTGCAATTAAGTGAAAACAACATCTATTACTGAACTCATTAAGGCACAGCGTTGCGTTATAAAAAATAATTAAAACCCAAGCCAGACCAATTTCCTTATTAAATTTTTTAAAGTCAGCAATTTTTTTCATCTTGCAGCGCAAAAAGTTCCACCGATATTAAGTCAAGGATGCTCAAAGAATCCTTGCAAAATAGGGTTACCAACTTACGCACAAAAAACCAAGGTTCTTTTGAACTAGTGTGGCGAAAGTATTAAATTTATGACAATAATGAGTGTTCATCTGTACATAAAATATAAGAGCTTAACCTGACTGACTGACTGATTCATCATCGCCGAGCCGAGACCGCTGAAGCTAGAAAGCTGAAATTTGAAAAGTGGCTTTTTTTCAAAACAAAACTAACCATAAAGACGGTAATTTCGGAAATTCCACCCTTCAGGGGGTGAAAAAAGGTGAAAACATTAGTGATACTTTTTGACGCGTAGAGCGATTTTCATGAAACTTTGTGTGTACTGTAAAATGCAAAATGAACAGATACGTGTTTCAGAATTTTACAATAAAACCTTCAAAAAGGGGTCAATGTTTATATGGGAACTTTTAACGGGAAAGTTTTCCTCACTATATTTTTGTAAAATTGAATGACAGTCGTACATTATAATGAAAAAAATAAATAAATAAATAAATATGATCACGACTGTAATCCCCGGGCTCGGTAGATATCTCTTCAGATCTTTGGTTACTTAGATCATTGAGGATATCTAAAGGGGGTAGTCAGAGGCAAGTCCAAACATGACATTTGGTACTAGCCCACATTTTGCACAGTAGTTAGTATTCCGTACGTGACAGGTTGCAAGCCCATCGCCGCTTATAAGAATATAAACCTATGACACACACCTTCGAATTATTGGTTCTAGGGTATGCCGGTTTCCTCACGATGTTTTCCTTCACCGTTTAAGAGCACTGGCATTGCGCACATAAATTTTTCGAATGGAAAAACTCATTGGTGCACGACCAGGTTTGAACCCACGACCTTCGGAGCGTGAAGCTGGGGGTGCTACCACTGCACCACCAGCGCTCTTGAGGCCGGGGGTGCTACCACTGCACCACCAGTACATATAATGAGTGTTCATTATTGTATAAAATCCTCTCGAAACATACGAGTGGGTAATATTTTTGTTTGAATTTAGCCGTTTTAGAAAGCTTTAATTTTAATTATATTTCATGTAATTTTGTTTATGAGAGTTTATAGATCATCGCTATAATTAAGGTGTGTTTTATTTTAAATTTTGGTTGTAAGCGTGGTATTTTTATAACAAACCTTTATAGTAGAAAAAGTTGTTATGCTCATACTAATAGGTCTTCTTCTGCTTATTTTGCAACAAGTTGTTTCAAACAGTGTGGTGAATGGATTATAGTGCGTCTCACATTTTCCTATCATGCACTACTAGGTAAGCAAAAATAAGCAGTGATGGGCCTGCAACCTGTCACGTAAGGAATACTTACCTCTGTGCAAAATGTTGTCATATTGTGCCAAATATCATGTTTGCATTAAATATTTTCAAAACTCTAAAAATGTTTGTTCACGTGGCACCCCTAACCACCTCCTTAGCCTGCCCGGCAAAGCTGGCCCTTAAGTGTGTGTTAAGTTGAACTTAAGATGCTAAGATCCACACTTAAACTTTTCAACTCTACCATTTTCGAGATGTTTGTTTACTTTGATACTTTCGGAGGGAGGAATATTTTTTATTTTTCAAAAGGAGGATTATGTAAGATGAATCTTTTCCTTTAATGCTGGTATTTTTAGTCCTTTTTATCCATGGCATTTTGCCATGACATGTATAACACGATATGACATTTGTAGCAAATATGAGCGTGTTTAAATATATACTCTCGGGACTTAATCGCGTATTGTGAAACATTCTATTTACCTCGACGTTTCGATGATATTACAATCACCGTGGTCACGAGTAGACTAGTAGACAGTAAGTAGACAGTCTACTCGTGACCACGGTGATTGTAATATCATCGAAACGTCGAGGTAAATAGAATGTTTCACAATACGCGATTAAGTCCCGAGAGTATATATTTAAACATGTTTCCAAGTCGCGATAGTTTAAAAAAAATATGAGCGTGTTTTTTTTTGCCTTAAATACTATTACAGTTACTAAAGCTTAAGAAACATCGTGTCATATCACAGATTCACGGTCACGGCGTAAGTGGGGACAGGCCTTAATATTTTCATATTTGACTCGTGTCTCGTATTGCTAATAAGTTAGTTGTAGAATTTTCTACGATACATTTTACATTTGACTTTATCGCTTTAGTTTTTATTTATTTTTCGTGTTGTTTTGAGTTTTACTGTGTATTTTGAAGGTCATTTTACCGATGAAGCCAAGTTCTTGACGCAAGTGTATAAAATGCAAATTAAAGTGAGTAATTCCATTCTAAATCCATCGGAGGAAGTCCCGAGAATTTTGAACAAAACAGCCATATTTTGTTTAAAATTGATTTGACAACTTGCTGACTTTGTAATATTGACAAATACTACTAATGTAAACACTTGACACTGGAAAAATTGAACTCACAAGAGATAGATGCAATAAACAAAGAAGTAGTTAATTGTAGTGTAATATCAACTGGCAACTATCTTATACCTTTAAACAAGCAATTCAAGATTATATATATACATATATATATATAACGGTGAAGGAAAACATCGTGAGGAAACCGGCATACCCTAGAACTAAAAATTCGAAGGTATGTGTCATAGGTTAGTATTCTTATAAGCGGCGATGGGCTTGCAACCTGTCACGTACGGAATACTAATTACTGTGCAAAATGTGGGCATGTACCAAATGTCATGTTTGGAAGTGCCTCTGACTACCCTCTTTAGATATCCTCAAAGATCTAAATAACTAGAGATCTGAGGAGATATCTCCTGAGCCTGGGGATTACAGTCGTGATCATATATATATGAATCTCGGAAACGGCTCCAACGATTTTCATGAAATTTAGTATGCAGAAGGTTTCGGGGATAATAAATAGATAAGTAGGTTTCATTTTCCAAAAAACAATCATCATCTTCCTGCCTTTTTCCCACGTCATGTGGGGTCGGCACAACATGTGACATTTTTTTTGGTAAATATTTTCCAAAAAACAATATTTACCAAAAAAAAACCGAGCTAAGCTCGGTCAACCAGGTACTTGCTAATTTATGCATCATCTCAGATGATATAAAATTGTAGTAGACAACTAGAAGGTGGCACTGACCTAATTGGTAGGTTTATATCGTTAAAACAAACATTTTATTATTTATATCAAATAAAAAGCCGCAGTAAAGTCAATTAATTAACCAAAATATGAATTTTCCGTCTGTAGGCATCAATGGCGGCTTATAAATTTTATTTGGTAATCTTTTATGGTATTTTGGTGGAATTTATATCTGAAATGATGATTAAAACAGGATTTATAACATTCAGTTAAATTCAAATTTTAGTTATCTATTAAAAATAAGGTCACATTTGACTCCATGGGATAAAACTCCTGGGATCAGGGGCCTTACCACGAAGTCTTCCAGAACGATTCCGTAACGATTCCATCATAGAAACGTCACTACTTCCATACAATTTGCATAGGTCATGGTACGAAATAACAATGTAATACTAATTCGGTAATGTATTATGAATTCGTGGTGAGGCCCCTGGTGTGACTCGTTGGGAACCCACTCAATTTTTCCCGAAAAAATCAGAGAAAGTTATAATTCTTGATGTCATGTTTTGTTGTAAGATTTTTCTTAAGTTCTTTATTGGTTAGGACTTACAAAAGCAATAATTATTGTAAGTAAATGAATTTGATTCATATCTTTTTGTTAAAAAATATTATTATTATTATTATTATGAGCCATTTGTGTCCCACTGCTGGGCAAAGGCCTCCCCCAATCTTTCCAGATTTCACGGTCCTGTGCTTTTTTCTCCCAGTCAGCTAGAAATTTATCCAGCTCGTCCCGCCATCTCCGTTTCGGTCTGCCGCGTCGCCTTCTAAAAATAATAAAAAAAATAATATAATCTTTTTTTGTTTCAGGATATATCAAAATGGGCTGCAGAGTGTTGATTTTATATACATCAATATTGGCGTTGAACAGTGGTACGTATTTATTTAATTAACTAATTGATTAATTTATTTTTACCCATATTTTTTGAGCCCCTCATATCTTTTAGTTACTTAGATCTTTGAGGACATCTAAAGAGGCACGTCCAAAGATGACAATTGGTACATGCCCACATTTTGCACAGTAGTTAGTATTCCGTACGTGACAGGTTGCAAGCTCATCGCAGCTTTTATGATTACTAGCCTATGACACACACCTTCGAATTTTCGGTTCTAGGGTATGCCGGTTTCCTCAAGATGTTATCCTTCACCGTTTAAGAGCACTGGCACATATTTTAATCAAATAAAAAAACTCATTCGTGCACGACTAGGTTTGAACGCACGACCTTCGGATTGTGAGGCAGGGGGCTACCACTAGACCACAAATACTCAGTGCTACGTACAGCAAAAATAGCAGAATTTCAATTCCACAGTTCGCGAATAAAGTTTTAATTACGCCGCGAAATTAAATTTGGGATTAAGTTTGGCCGCCGTTATAATGTTTGTTTGAACCTTTGATTCCCAATGCATTTAAATTGAGTTTTTACCCGACTGCGGCAAAGCCGGAAAGGTTGTTATTTTAGCAGTCTATGCATGTGATATTGGTGGTGATTCTGTTGTTCCGCGGACTAACTAAAACTAACTAAAAAATGCTGCAATAAACACGACCTTATTTTGTTGACATCAAATACTAAATTAGCGTAAACATTTTACATTACAATTCTAAATCTGACTAAACTGACGTATGATTGACGTGTTTTAGCTTATTTTAGAAGCCATGTAAATTGGTGTTGACTAAAGCTACGTGAAAATGGTGGAAAATTAATTAAATTAGAATGATTATGTCAATTTTAGATCTTTTTAAAACTGTCATTCAAAAATGTTACGCTAATTTGGTCTTTATAGTAGGTAAGCCAAATAAGATCGTAACTATGGCAGCATTTTTTAAGTTAGTCTGCAAAACAACCGAATTACCACCATTATGTACCTATTACGCATTTACCGCCGATGAATGTCAATCAATTCATTTCCTGCGACATTTAACGCTAATTAAATTTGTCGTAATCGATTGTATTTTAACTTTATTTTTTGTGTTCACTTTCAAAATAATGCCATTTTTCTGTTTAAAAATATTCTGTTTAAATTGAATTAAAATACAGTATCGAATTTGAACTCGCAAATACGTCTTTCGATTAAACCCTATTTAAAAAACATTAGAAGTCGACAAGTTTGGAAAAAAGTGTAAATTTTTGTTGAAATTTATGACAAATGCTGTTTAATAAAACCTACAAATATTTCGAAAACCTACAAGTATATTTCTTACAATTTAGATCGTTCAATAAAGATTACGTTATTGTAAAAAACGCCTGTAGTTTTTGCTGACAATATTGTTATCTCTAACATGTAGCCCTAAGACACAATTTACATTATCTACAAATAGTATACTATTGTGCATTAACAAATATGGGCTTGCGTGTCGGTTAAAAAAAAAACAGAATACAAAATGTAATAAAATTAAAACAAAACTCATTTGTTGCCGCCTTTATGGAATATTATTAAAATAAACATAGCTTACGCCATCTTCTGAACGCAACGGTCTGTGCAAATTTTAATGAGTCCAGCACTACAGAGGTTTATCATTATTTTTTGCAATTTTTATCTTGTTGTGAAGCTTCGAGTGGACCGGAAGCCAGTGGTGGTTTTATCACGTCATACCGTGACAACCCTACGTTCACCATCTTCCTGCCCTTTTCCCACTTTATGTGGGGTCGGCATAACATGTGATGTTCTTCCATTTCCCTCTGTCATTCGTCATCTCAGTACTCACTCCTTTCTTACTCATGTCATCTTTCACACCGGCCATCCATCTTTTCTTTGACAACCCTTCGTTACTGAACGTAAATTTCGCGATGTTTTGTATCTGGGTGTCTACTCCGAAAAACGAAAACGATATAATCGGAATCGAATGTTCATTAAATTCAGTTGAATTCACAGATGTTTCGTTGTGTAATTGAAAATTTCGTATCCTCCGTAAGTAATCCTATAGTAGGTTTACGAGATCAATTGTCAAAAGTAACGTCGGTCCGGTCGTTCTATCGTTCAAATATTTGCACGATTATTGTGCCGATATATCGTCGATCGTTTTGCGGAGTAGGCCCTCTGGTCTCCGACTATCGTTGACTTATCATACAGTAAACGCCTGCAACCAAAGGGGTACAAAGACCACGGATTTCTGCTACAATCACATAACTTCTCTTGCCTCTTTTACGCTCATTATACCCTACTAATATTATAATAATAATAATAATAATAATATATAATACTGGACACTATCACACAGCATCATGTAGCCCCAAACTAAGCAGAGCTTGTATTATGGGAACCACAATACAAAATATAATATAAACGTATAAGTTTGCACGTATGGATCTGGATGAATTTTGGCACAGAGATAAATAGTCTGGTATATCACGTAAGTTACTTTTTATCCCGGGAAAAATTACGTTTACCCTGGGAAAGATAATATGTTTTTGTTTATAAAGGTACAACGCAAGCGAAGGTTGTTTTTCATACTTGTGCATCAGTTTAAGGTTTGACCCTAAGCTATTGTAGGTATGACGTATTAAAACGATCGTTGTCTCTTGGATTACTTTAACTCTCAGCGCGCGGAGTATGGAATTAACATTGCAATATTTCGACTTTTCCCCAGATATCTGGGAAACCTTTGATCTAGTTTTAATTAGTTTTTGGAATCTTTCAGTGAATGTTTTGATTTGATGTTTTGTTATTATTCTACCACTAGCTACCGCCCGCGGCTTCGCCTGCGTGATAACTTGAAAAACTAAAATAAATCTATCCCGCGGGAACCTTACATTTTTCCGGGATAAAATGTAGCCTATGTGTTATTCCAGACCATAATCTATATTTGTGCCAAATTTCATTCAGATCCGTTCAGCCGTTTTAGCGTGAAAGAGTAACAAACATACATCCATCCATCTATCCATCCATCCATATATTCTTACAAACTTTCGCGTTTATAATATTAGTAGGATGATCAATGCATTTGATAATAAATTTATTTTTCACATTTTTTTTCTTAAAACAAAAAATATCTTATACTTATAGCAATTCTTGTAGAATTATATTATAAAATCTCAATCTTTTATTATTAAATTTAATATGCTGAGGGTTTCGGGGGCGATAATCGAGGTTTCATTTTCCAATATACATGATTTACCAAAAAAATAAATCTGTCAACCATCTGGTTTCCATAATTTTGCTTAATTTGGGGCTAGATGGCGTTGTGACCAATATCTATTTATCTCGCAGCTATAATCGAATTGTGGTTATAAAAGCCAATAATACTGGCTGTGTTGTCCAATACCACAGCAACAGAAAATGTCGTTTGTCACTAGAAAGTTGAGTCATATTCGTTAATAAAATTATGTTCGTGAAATTTTTATTTGTTCTGTATAGCTTTCATTTTGAGTTTATTGAAACTTTGTTTTTTAATCACGTGAAAAAAAAAATAAACATGAACACGACTGTTATTTTTGGTAGATATATTGTATTCTCAGATCTCTAGTTTGTTTTTTTGAGGGGTAGCCAGAAACACTTCAAAGCACTATCGTTATCTTAAAACTTTTTAAACCTTGATTTTAGAGATGATGCGGCACTAAAAGATTGATTGACAATAAGTTATTTCACGAAGGGTACGTTTAAAATTAACTAAATTTTACGAGATAATCAAAATTGTTTGTTGCGAATAATGACGAATAGTGAGAACAATGATGAAAGCATTGAAGAGAATTGCCAAACCATTCGCGGCTCCACTCTTGTGGTAATAACCCTATCTAGAAAGAGTAGCGTGTTATTCCAGATCATAAACTACGCGTATTCCAAATTTAATTCAGATACGTTCAGCCGTAGTTAGAAAAATTCTAAAACGTAATACGTATTAGAAGCAAATGTGAAATGTGGTGAAGAAGTGATGTTGATTTTTGAATTTTTTTGTAAGTATGTAAATGACGACCTCAGTGGCGCAGCGGACGAAAGTCCGCCTGCGACGCAAGAGGTTGCGGGTTATACAATCTGCAGAAATTTGTTCCGTTGGTCTGTATGTTTTCTATGTATAATAAAAAATATCTATGTATATAATGTATTAAATACATCAGTTTTCTAGTACCCATGACACAAGTTTTGAGTAGCTTACTTTGGGGCTAGATGATGCTGTGTGGATTGTCCAGCATTATTTATTTTATTTATTAAATATGCATTAGAATTTTTTTTAAACAGTGTCCACTTAATACGCCCTACCAAGGGCCTTACAAGCTCTTACAAACCGTCATGTTTCAGAAACGTCACTTCAAAACATTTTTCATAAGTCATGGTACAAAATTCAAAGTTACATTACTTTGACATTGCCCGATGAGCTTGTAGAAAGATCCCTGACCTCATCCCACGTACAAATAGGACAAAATACACCGTAGCTTCCCACGTAAGAGCTGTAGTATAATTATTTTACATGTAAAATTATATAATTTCAAAGACCCTTTCATGTTCCGAAACCTCACTCATTCCCAATTATTTCACTAATTAATATCATAACTGGTTTTCAGTTTGTCGTACATCCTGAAATAGAATAAAGCCTTAATGACCTTGCAACTTGTCATATACGTTTACTAACTAGTAACCTATTTATTGAAAAAAATAGAAAAACCCGAATTAAGTTAGAAAATAGCTTCTTAAAGCTGCCATATTAGATTTTTGACATTTTGTAAAACCTATGTCACTCTTGTAATCCAGAAGTATCTACTGATGTTTAATTTGTCAAAATCTGTCCAGCCGTCTGGACTCCAGCGACCACCTAAAAACTCACATGTACATAATAATGGAAACATACAGGTACTTACTTACTCGTACATACATTACACATATTCTTCGCTTCGCAGACGGTTAAAAAAATACAAAAATACTGTGTTTTAAGGGCATGAGCTTAAATACAAGTTTACCCTTTATTAATTCATCATCATCATCATCAGCCTATAGCAGTCCACTGCTGGACATAGGCCTCCCCTAATGAGCGCCATTGCGCCCTGTCTTCAGCTCGACGCATCCAGCCTCCGCCAGCAGCCTTTCGCAGATCGTCACTCCACCTAGCCGGAGGGCGTCCTACACTACGTTTGCCGAGCCGCGGTCTCCACTCGAGAACTCGTTTACCCCAACGGTTATCGGTTCTTCGACAGATATGGCCAGCCCACTGCCACTTCAGCTTGCTAATTTCTTTGAGCTATGTCGACAACCTTAGTTCTGTGTCGGATAGTCTCATTACGGATTCTATCCTTCAGAGAAACTCCGAGCATAGCTCGTTCCATAGCTCGCTGAGCGACTTTAAACTGGTGAACTAGCCTTACCGTGAGTGTCCACGTTTCGGCTCCGTATGTCATGACAGGTAGGACGAACTGGTTTTATTAATTCTCGAGAATTTAAGTAATTGGAGTTTTAAGTTAGCACATTATATATAACTAGCTTCCGTACGCGGCTTTGCTCGCGAGGTACTTACATAAAATAAATCTTATGTTACTCAGGGATAACGTAGCATTCTAACGGTGAAAGAATTTTTGAATTCGGACCAATAGTTTTTGAGTTTATTCATTACAAACAAAAATACAAAACTTTCCTCTTTTAATATTAGTATAGATTATGTATTTTGTTTATTTTTTAATATTTATTTTTATTTAAGTACTTTTTTTGTATGGCACTGAGCTTTATTACAAAGTTAAAAGGGCACTCTATTGATGAGGGATCAGAGAACTTCGAGTGACGAGGGATGAGAGGAATTATAGAATATTGATACTTAGAGTTCACTCTGGGTTCACTCCTCAACCATATTCAATAATATCTTCCGCCCGCATCTTTGCTATCGTGGTACCTTGTTAAATTATAGCCTATATGCTATTCTTGATTATAATATATATCTTTGCCAAATTTCATCCAGATCCGTTCAGCCGTTTCACCGAGATTGAGTAACAAATATTCATACATCCAAACATGCGCATCCTACTAATATTATAAACGCGAAAGTTTGTAAGAATGTATGGATGTCTGGGATATATTTATGTATGTTTGTTATTCTGTCACGCTGAAACGGCTGTACGTATCTGGATGAAATTTGGCACAGATATAGATTATTGTCTGGAATAGCACATAGGCTACTTTTTATCCCGGAAAAATGAATGGTT
Source organism: Cosmorhoe ocellata (assembly GCA_963675405.1). Lineage (NCBI taxonomy): Eukaryota > Metazoa > Arthropoda > Insecta > Lepidoptera > Geometridae > Cosmorhoe > Cosmorhoe ocellata. Next base: position 5,929,016 of record OY776268.1, read on the forward strand.
CCCGTGGGAAAAATTTTTTGTTTTTCAAGGTACCACGTGGGCGAAGCCTTGGGCGGAAGCTAGTATAACATACAGCCGTAAGATCAAAAAGCAGGCATGCTACCACTACGCCATTCCTCATATTTCATTAAAACACATCGATAAGGCTTTACATTCGATTAGGGCATGATATATAGCATGTTTCCAAAATATATGTAGCGTAATATGTCACTGTCAAACGTGTGAGGCTCAAGAAATATCCGACGCATTGATATGAAAAATACGGTACATTTATCATAACGGATAAATTGCGTTTTTATTGGTTCACCCTGTAGATCTTTAGAGGTTTTAGCAGTGGTTTAAATTTATATACAGAGTGTTCCCAGAATGAAAAAAACTGCTCTTTCATATACATTTTAGCCAAGTAGGTATTGAACTTTTGTATGGAACAGCAGTTTTTTTTTTCGCGCTCACAGTGTTGGTTTCTTAGAAAAAGTTGTTTAAATTGATGGATACTTTAACCCCCTGAAGTTTTCGGAAGTAGTCTGGAACACCCTGTATAAAAGCTGATCTTACTAACTTACTTATTCATTTTCAACGACCCGAAATAGGGTGTTAGGTATATAAATTTATAAAAAAAGAATTATAAAAATAACCAATACTTAAAACTTTATATGTCCCCACGAAACAAAGAGGAAGACAGATAGAACTTTTTAATTAATAATAGTTCAATTTGTCCCCCTATTGGCGACAAGGGGACAAATGGACATTTCTAGTCCGATCTGTCCTCTTAAGGTGCCAGAGCAGGGGGACAGATGGGAATAATCCATAATTTGGAGCGTAGATAGAAGCTAGAAATGAATCTAGGTCTAGCTAGAAGTGCAAGTGGTGCAAATATGACAGGTGAAGAAAAAATATTGGGAATAAAATCTCGGGGAATTTTAATATCTTTGTATAAAAAACCAGATTTAAAAGTAAAATGTTTGAAATTCCAAAATCCGTTCAACTCTAGTATAAAACCATGAATGGCAGCTAAAAAGGCTTTCAAAAACAAGCGGAAAAGCGCTGATATTTTCAGATAGCGTCCGCTTTTTTGTGACGTCACAAATAGTTTAGTTCAGAACGTGAATGTAATCCTTGCATTTTGTATCTTACATCTATTGCATAAAGCTTAAACTTCTTCTTGCATGTAGATTATCTTGTTTCAGACTTCAGTCAATCTCTCATTAGATTTTAGGGTATCTAAAAGGTGATAGTCAGAGGCACGTCCGAACATTATATTTGGTGCATGTTTTGCATAAGTGACGCATTCTTATTGCCGCTTATAGGAATACCAAAGATGGTCTTTGGATTTTTTTAGGGTATACCGATTTGTTTACGATGTTTTCCTTCACCGCTTAAGAGTACTGACAGCGCAAATTCTTTGAATATTTACTATATTCTAGACGCAAAAGTTTGTATGTGTGGATGTATGGATATTTGTTACTCTTTCACGCTGAAACAACTAAACGGATCTAGAAGAAATTTGGCACAGAGATAGATACATACATACATACATAAAATCACGCCTGTTTCCCGACGGGGTAGGCAGAGACCACGGATCTCCACTTGCTACGATCCTGACATACCTTTTTTGCTTCATTCACTCTCATAACATTCTTCATACATGCGCGTCGGTTTAGGGTACTCTGGACCTGGCCTTTCTCTAGTACGTAGAGATAGATTATAGTCTAAAATAGCTCATAAGCTCTTTTTATCCCGGAAAAATTTACGGTTCCCGTGGGATAGATTCGTTTTTGTACATAATATTTGATAACGTGACACGCGGTATAAGCCGAGGGAGGAAGCTAGTAAAAAAGAATTGGAGAACGATCGGGTTTGAACCCACGATCGTAGAGCTGGGGTGCTACCACTACGCCACGAGCGCTCGCAGTACGCAAAACAACATTCGATAAAAAATGTCCACGAGACCAACGCATATACGACTGAACATAGACTATTGAGAAGAGCTGGGTCAATCCATATTTTGTCTATGTTTAATTACGAGTATTTTTCCGTATTTATTTTCATAGTTTCTCAGATCTCTAGTTATTTAAACCTATAAGAATATCTAAAGGGTGTAGTCAGAGACACGTACAAACGTGATATTTGGCACATGCCCACATTTAACATTGTAGATAAAATTCCGTACGTGACAGTTTGCAAGCCCAACGTCGCTTATAAAAATACAAGCTTATGTTATGTTATGACACACACCTTTGAATATTTAGTTGTAGGGTATGCCGGTTTCCTCACGATGTTTTCCTTCGCCGTTTAAGAGCACTGGCATTGCACATACATTTTTTGAATAGAAAATCTCATTGAAAAAAAACCTGGTTTCAATCCAAACCTTCGGATCGTGAGGTGTGCTACCATTACATCGCCAGTGCCGAGATTGTTAGTACGCAAAATTTGAAAAACTCATCGGTACAAAAACAGGTTTAAACCCACGACCTTCGGATCATGAGGTGTGCTACCACTATACCGCCAGTGCTCATCATTCGTACGCAAAATTAATGTATTTTAACGAGTGTACCAGCTATTTAAGTGTAGTCTGTGGCGGGTGTTTGCATACGGACGCTCCCTGTTCATTAAAATGCATGATGTTACCGCTTCAACGCAAAGAGTATGACTTGTACAGATGGGACAGACAAGCCGTAATGAAGTATAGGGGCCGTACCATAAGCCACAAACTATCATGTTTCAAAAACGTCAAAGTTTCAATCAGAAGTAACACTTACTTAAAAATTTTACCCGACTGCAAAGCAAAGGAGGGTAATGTGTTTAGGGTTTAAGGGTGTATGTTTGTATGTAATTTAAAACAATGAAAAAACATGTAAAAATTATTAGTATTACTTAGCTATTTTTATTTGTAGGCATAATCTATACATATAATAAAATCGTTTATCTGTGCGTTTGTGCACGCTAATCTCTGCAAAAGCTGAATCAAATCGAATGTAGTTTTTGCTAAAGTAGGTATTGAGATAAGCTTGGCTTAAAACTTAGGCTTTATTTCATCGAAATCGGTTTAGAATTAAAAAAGATAAGAAATTAATATAATATCTTATAAAAAACCTTATCCATCCGTACAGAATATTAAAAAGTAATCTAACGCGGGCGCAGTCGCGGGTATCAACTACTTACATAGTTTAGTAATAAAATATCTATAAGTAATATTATTATTTTGCTCACCGAATCTCAACAATTTCCACAATATCAACAACAATCCATCCACAAACAAATACCGATTGGATTTTCATGATATTATATTTTCGTTTATACGATTTTGTAGGTATTTTTTTAATATAATATGTATAATAAAATAACCTACGCCATCTTTTATTTTATTCTTTGAGGACATGTGCTTTTCAAAAGTTTTTACAGGATTTCTTTGCAAAAATAAAATAAATAATACCTTCTGAATGAGAGGAAATCAGAGACGGGAGTAAAGATTGAGTCATTGCATTTTGTATCGTATGCCATTGACTTAAGTGTCACAAAGATGACTATTTTTATTGCGAAAACTCAACCATGTTTATTTCTGAGACTTATTTTTTTACCCGACTGCGAAGCGAAGAAGGATGGTAATGTGTTTGGGCTGGACAGATTTGGGAAAAATTTAATAATCTTTAGATTTGTCTGAAACGCTACGTAAGAACGTCAAAAAAAAACAATATGGCGGCGCTGTAAGACGCTATTGATTACTTTCAGTTTATTTTATTTTTGCAATAAACACTTATTTTCTCATTGGTTTTTTATTTTTTATTTAATTAAATGTTTATTAGGAGCACTGGGCTGTCTAGTGATAGTGGCGGAGTTTTCCAATTCTAAGATAGTGGGTTCAAATCCGGCCGAGAAATTGATTTTTCTGTATGAAAAATATAAGTGACCTATAACCAGTCCTGTCAGTCAGTCGATCTTGGACAGACAATCAGTCAGTTAATCTCAGTCAGTCAGTCAGTCAGTCAATCACTCAATCAGTCAGTCCGACGATCAGTCAGTCAGCCAGTCAGTCAGTCACTCTCAGTTAGACAGTAACTTAAAAGTTTTATATACCTACATATTATATAGAGCGCTGGTGGTGTAGTGGTAGCACCCCTGCCTCACGATCCGAAGGTCGTGGGTTCAAACCTGGTCGTGCACCTATGAGTTTTTCCACTCGAAAAATTTATGTGCGCAATGCCAGTGCTCTTAAACGGTGAAGGAAAACATCGTGAGGAAACCGGCATACCCAAGAACCAAAAATTCGAAGGTATGTGTCATAGGTTAGTATTCTTATAAGCGGCGATGGGCTTGCAACCTGTCACGTGCGGAATACTAACTACTGTGCAAAATGTGGGCATGTACCAAATGTCATGTTTGGGCTTGCCTCTGACTACCCCCTTTAGATATCCTCAAAGATCTAAGTATCTAAAGATCTGAGGAGATATCTACCGAGCCTAGGGATTACAGTCGTGATCATATTTATTTTTATTTTATTTATTATATAAATAAATCATGTGCGGAAGCAATGAAAATTATTCGCTACGTAACACATCCAAACACATTCATATTATTATTCTGTTTGTTTGTTTGTTGACAGATGCCATGGTTGTCTATCGCACACGCCTCTCCACCAATGTTGAAATAAGCCCGGGAAAACACACGTAAGTACCATTTCCAACCTTATTTACATAAGCACAAGAACCAGTTTCAACTTTGAGTTACACAATTTTCTGCTTAAAATTCTCTTACAAGATAAGATCACGATTGAATTTGATTCTTATACAGTAAGGTTTAGATTTAATCTCGCTTGATGCGATTTTCTCGGGCCTTGTTCATGTTTCTTTACGATATTGCTAGAGGAATTTGAACATTGCACAGTGTATATAGATGCTGTTTTAGTATGACAATATGTTGGTACTTTTAATATTGTAATGAGAATGTGAAGTTATTTTTACTTGAAGGACGACGGTGCATGTGAAAGGTTTTGTTCGAAATTCAAATAGTTGAGGTTTCTTTTGAAAATAGAACAATAATAGATAATTTTAGTTTGATGAAAGTTTATAGATGTGAAATTAAAATACTTTCCTAAACATAACTTTTGTAATTAATATTATTTTTTAAGTTTTATATAAATACCTAATTGAATGAAATTTTGAAGTCATTTTGACGTAATTTTATACAAACATACTTTGGTTTAAACATTGAGATTCATTGTTTTAGTCACTTAACTTCGCGGGATAGTTTGTTTTATAGTTTTAGACTGTATTAGGTTTGTAATAGCGTTATTTTTCAAATGTCAAGTAAAAAACACTGAGTGACATTTCATACAGACTAAGGCAACGGCGGCCTTATTGGCGATCTCTTCAAGGCAACTTAAGTATACCTAATAAATATTAGAGTTAGAAAAAAACTATTTTTGAACAATATTTTACCATTTAGTTAATTATTATAATCAGTTTGTTTAAGTGCATAGTTTATACTAACTAGCTATTGCCAACGACTTCGTCCGTCATTATTTTTTCCAAATCCGATTTCTCAAGTCTAGACACAAATAAAACAGTACCTACCTACTTATATAATGCTATTAAAATTCATGAGTAGTTTCTGATGTTTGACAGACAAACATTTCAAAAATCTATTTTTTTCATCAAGTACTTACATTATTAGTTTTTTTAGCAGTTATGTTTGTAACTATAATAATACAAAAAAAAACTGAAATGGGTCCAAGTATTTATTACCCGTCTGGTCCTCACACTAAAGTCTATAAAGCCTACAAAGGTTCAACGAATAGAATGGTATTATGTAAAAGCTCAGACAATTCTCTAAACTAGTCTTAAAGGCATACAAGCAGATGGTACTAGCGGGGGAAAGGGAAAAAGACTTGTCAAAGAAATAAATAAAAAAATATTAAATATTTAAGTGAAAAAAAAACCTTAAAGGTCTGCTAACTTCAGGGGTAGTCAGAGGCACGTCCAAACATCATATTATGTACACTGACACATGCCCACATTTTGCACAATAGTTAGTATTAAAAAAAAATAAAAAAGTCTGCTTACTTCAGGGGTAGTCTGAGGCACTTCCCAACATTATGTACTTACACAGACATGCCCACATTTTGCACAATAGTTAGTATTTTATACCACATTTAATTTGAATTAGGGTGGATTTGACCAAGTTTTGGTATAACTATTATCAAATAGTGTATTGTCTAATGAAAGTAAAATTTCAGTTAACTCTTCGAAATCTCAATTACGATTTATTCTAGGGATAGTTTTTTTTTTGTTTTGTACTGCTTTTTAACAAGTTTGGTCGAATCCTGCGTAAAATATTAGCAATCTAAGTTAAACGAAAAAACCCGACTGTTACGACTTCGCCTTAATGAACCTGCTTCGCCTTAAGGAGCGGTGCTGCTACCTCCAGCTACTGTGATTGGTCGGTCACGAGACGGCGACCAATCAGCGACGAGCTGCGCGTCCACGTCAATTTCTGCACATTCATTCTCGCTACCATTGCACGCGCACCATTTTCCAATAATTTGTAATTATCATCATACTATCCGCAATAAACCGAATTTCAACTGTAAATAGTCAAACAAAATAGTGAAATAGTATAAAAATCGTATAAAAAAAGTAATAGTAATATCGAAATAGTGGAACGTAACTGGAAATAGATTTTTACAGCTGCCATATTATATTGGAACGAAGTTCCTTATCGCGCGTTGCAAAAAGGGGCTACACGGAAAAAGTTAAGACCAAAAGTTGTAACGACACTTTTTGCTATAGTTGTAAGCCGTACGGCGTGCGCGTGTTTCTCTGTCTCTTTCTCTCTCTCTCTCTCTAGAAAGCAAAGAAAGGAACTTCGTTCCATCCGAGTGTCCCTTGACACTTCTCAAGTTTTTTTTGTCATTTTGTATAGCCTATGTCAATTTTATGATCCAGGCAAATCTAATGACACATCATTTGTCAAATTCCGTCTAGCCGTTTGAGCTACAGCGACGATTTTCTGCGGTGTATTTGCCTGAAAATTACGTCACTCTGGTTTTTATATGTTGTCTCGTGTTATTTTGAGTTTTATTGCGTAATTTTGGTGGTTATTTTGCCAATAAAGCCCGGGTTCTTGACGCGAGTGTAAAGTATGTGAATTAGAGTGAATAGTTCTCTTCAAATTCCATCGGAGGAAATCCCGAAAATTTTCAACAAAACAGCCATCTTTTGTTTAAAATTGACTTGACAACTTGACTATGACTCTGTGACGTTGACAATACTTATAAATAAATACACTTGACACTGGCAAAATTGTTCTCTAAGAGACAGATGCCATAATTGAAGAAGAAGAAGAAGAGCTACAGTGACAGCCAAAAAACTCGCACACATACAAACAAACATACATACATACATACATACATACATACATCCCAAACACATTAACCTCCTTCGCTTTGCATTCGGATAAAAAGAAACTGTTTTTCTTTTACAAAGTGTTTAAAAATTTTGATTTTCTTTTCACTTATCGCAAAGTGTTTCAAAGATTTAGCATAATTTTCTCAAGCTCTTTATTCCCCTACAGTATTTTAAGCCGATTGGAAAAAGTTGCAAAGTCGACTTCCTCCAGTAATAGGATTTAGTCGAGATTTCTATTCTACAATCTTTTATTTCTTTAGTTTATTTAACAAACATCGTTTTTATATTTTACTAGCAACTGCGCACGGCTCCGCTTGCGTGGTACCTAGCCGGATATAACTAGCCTATGTGTTATTCCAAGTCATAAACTACGCGTATTCCAAGTTTCATCCAGATTCGTTCAGCCATTTCAGCGTGATTGAGTAACAAACATCAATACATCCATCCATCCATCCAAAAGTTAATGAAGTTAATAAAAATATAATGATTTATTAGGAAGTAGGATAGGATAGGATAAGATTAATAGGATTGTAAGAAGTAGAATAGGATTAGTGGTCTACACTAATAATATTTAGATTTGTTTGTTTGAATTGAATTGGCTCCGAAACTACTGGACCAATTTGAAAAGTTCTGAACTTTTAGGAAGAACATAAAGCTATATTTTATGTAGGTACCACGAGAGTGAAGCCGCGGGCGGATGCTTCTATAGGATAATAGGATTAAATATTTTTTGTCGAAAAGATAAGACTTACTAAAATATAATAAAGACTAACGCCAAAAAAATCAACCACATATTCGCTAAGTCCAAGATTATGGTATGTCCATCAGATTTTCATTGAAGGAATGATGTGCTTTTTTTTTTATTCCGGAATCTGAATTTAAAAAAATGGAGAATAGGTTCTTACCTACGAACTTATTTGCTCTTTATTTGAAAAAAAAACAAAAAAAATGTAAATTAACGTAACATTTCTAAAATAGGGATTTTCTGCGGTGTATTTGCCTGACAACTACGTCGCTCTGGTTTTTATATGTTTTCTCGTGTTATTTTGAGTTTTATTGCGTAATTTTGGTGGTTATTTTGCCAATAAAGCCCGGGTTCTTGACGCGAGTGTAAAGTATGTGAATTAGAGTGAATAGTTCTTTTCAAATTCCATCGGAAGAAATCCCTAAAATTTTCAACAAAACAGCCATCTTTTGTTTAAAATTGACTTGACTACTTGACTATGACTCTGTGACGTTGACAATACTTATAATTGACACAACACTTGACACTGGCAAAATTGTTCTCTAAGAGACAGATGCCATAATTGAAGAAGAAGAATTTCTAAAATGACAGTTTTATAAGAGCTAAGGGCTAGTTTCACCATGCTCTGTTAATTAAACTAACAGCTTGTTAGCCTTTAAAGGCCTGTTAAAGTTGATTTGTGTTCCCATGTGCTGACAAAAGATTATCTTCCGTAAAATGTTTCAACATTCATGTTAATTTTGATCAGGTAATGCTTTGTTAACAAAAGTTAGTTGAAATTAGACCTTAATGACATTAAAATGTTTAAGCTAATTTAGTGTTTATTTTATTCTGTTTTTAGTATTTGTTGTTATAGCGGCAACAGAAATATATCATCTGTGAAAATTTCAACTGTCTAACTATCACGGTTCATGAGATACAGCCTGGTGACAGACGGACGGACAGCGGAGATTTAGTAATAGGGTCCCGTTTTAAAATTTGGATATGGAACCCGAAAAATAAGGTTATGCATATTATTAGAAGAGCGCTGGTGGTGTAGTGGTAGCACCCCGGCTTCACGATCCGAAGGTCGTGGGTTCAAACCTGGTCGTGCACCAATGAGTTTTTCCATTCGAAAAATTTATGTGCGCAATGCCAGTGCTCTTAAACGGTGAAGGAAAACATCGTGAGGAAACCGGTATGCCCTAGAACCAAAAAATTCGAAGGTGTGCGTCATAGGTTAGTATTCTTATAAGCGGCGATGGGCTTGCAACCTGTCACGTACGGAATACTTACTACTGTGCAAAATGTGGGCATGTACCAAATGTCATGTTTGGACTTGCCTCTGACTACCCCCTTTAGATATCCTCAAAAGATTTAAGTAACCAAAGATCTGAGGAGATATCTACCGAGCCCGGGGATTACAGTCGTGATCATATTTATTTATTTTTTTATTTTTTATTATTAGCCTGTGAATCAACAGAATTGCCAAATATATCAAAAAAACTTGTTTGAAACTTTTATAGAAACGTTCCTAAGTTATTTTTATTAAAAAAATAATTAAAATAATTTGACGACCTCAGTGACGCAGCGGGCGAGAGTCCGCCTGCGACGCTAGAGGTCGCGGGTTCGATTCCCGCCTCGGAACAAATTTGTGTACGATCTGCAGAAATTTGTTCCGTTGGTCTGGGTGTTTTCTATGTATAATAAAAATATATCTATCCATGTATATGATTATATCAGTTATCAAGTAAGTACCCTTAACACAAGCTTTGAGTAGCTTACTTTGGGGCTAGATGATGCTGTGTGGACTGTCCAGCATTATTTGATTTATTTATTTTATTTCCAGGTCACAAGAGCACAAGGAGATACAGATAAATGGTAAGTAATTTTAGTAAAAGTGGTCACCCATCATAATACACACTGGACGTAGCATAACCTAGATTTCCGTAAGAACAAGCGGACTGGCACGAATGAATTAAAATATGAAAAAGAGATAATTTTCCATTTGACGTTGCTTTGAGAGAACATTTGCATTTCCAAGTCCCAAGAGTTGTAGCGTGGCGACTGAATGAGTCTCAGAGTGATAACGAGCAAGCTCGAACCATGCTCTGTGGGGTGATTATGGATCTTTGCTTACAATTTTTAACTGGCCTCACAGCTCAGTTGGTAAAAATAATAATAATAATAATAATATCCATTTATTTCGGTTTTCACCATATTGTATTAGTAAAATTCTTAGCCTAAATATTAGTCAATACAATACATTATAATAAAAATAAATAAATCAATCAGATCATGTCAACATTGCAATTAATTAAATTCAAAAAAATAAAAATAAAAATAAAAAAATGAAACACTCACAATCGGTACCTACATGGACATTTATTTGGCACACCGCGTTGCGTTGCATGTTAACACATGCATATGGGTCCAGTGCCTGAGAAACGGGCCATCCAACCGCTCTGCCACGGTGGTCAGGAGGCTGTTGGTGCTGGCACGCACACGGCGCATCAGGGAGGCTACTCTTTTGCGCATGATGGCATGGAAGCCATCAGTGTGTGCCTCCGCGAACATACCTGATGCACTGCAGTATCGTGGCAACCCCAACAACATCCTGAACGCATTGTTATACTGGACGCTAAGGGCGCTGTATGCAGTCTGAGTAAAGTTGATCCATAGGCTGCTCGTGTAAAACGTTTGGCAATACGCTCTAAACAACGAGATTTTAACACTTTGTGCACACTTAGCGAACCTACGTATCAACATGTTACCCCTTACTGCCAGCGCCCTTTGCTCCCTCTCAATGTCCATGTCATCCTTAAGTGTTTCAGTGACCCAATGCCCCAGGTATTTAAAATGTGAAACTATTTTGAGCGCAGTGCCATTTAATGACACTGGAGGTATGATAGGATAGTATTTCGTACCCGCTTTAAAAACTAACATCTCGCTCTTAGTAGAGTTATACCTGAGGCCATGAGCCACAGCATACCGCTCACATATACCTACTAGTCTTCGCAGGGCGCTGATTGATGGGCTCAGCAAAACCATATCATCAGCGTAACTGATATTGTTAACGATTTTCCCACCGACAGAACAGCCCACCATGGCTTCCCTGAGCTCACCAATCAGCCGATTAACGTACAGGTTGAAAAGTCGAGGTGAGCTCAACCCCCCCTGCCTCACCCCACATTCCAACCTATACGATTCGGATAGCGAGTCTGCCCACCTAACCACATTGCTCTGATGTCCATACCAGTACTTGAATACATCAATAAGTTCATCAGGCAATGTGGTGTCTTGAGACAGCTTCTTCCACAGGACACCATAGGACACCAAATCGAAGGCCTTCGACAAATCAAGAAAGCACGCATATACTGGTGTCTTTCTGTCCGTGTAGTACCGGACTGTATGCTTGAGACACAGAACTGCTGCCTCCGTGGAAAGCCCTTGCCTAAAGCCAAATTGAGCATCATGCAACTTCAGATGTTTTTCCAGCTGTTTGTCAAGCATACAATCCAGCACTTTAGCTATAGTAGTGGCCAACGATATGGGCCTATAGTTACCTATGTCAGAAGCGTCACCTGTCCGATTCTTTATTAGAGGCACTACCACAGTCTTCATCATATTCTCGGGCAAATAGGTATGTCAAATGCAAAAGGCAAAAAGCATAGCCAGCACTCTAGGCAAATGTACGCCTGCATACTGTAAATGCTCGATGCTAAGGGAATCGTGACCGGGTGACTTACCCCTCGTCATCTTTTTCAGGACTGTCGCTATTTCCCTAGCAGTAAATACAATATGCAACTCACTGTTAGATTTTTGACTTGACATTTCCTCTGGTATTTCAATAGATGGCTTAACTCTAAAGTGCTTCCTGAAAAGGTCAGCTATTTTTGCAGTCTCGCTAACACCCTCGACACTTACTGGTAAACCCGACCTGGGATTAAGTTCCCATAGTACAAGCTTTGGGCTAGATGGCGTTGTGTGAATTGTCTACCAATTTATTATTATTATAATCAATACGTTTTCATTGTAATCAAGTGATTTGGTACATATAACATAAGAATGTTTATTCAATCAATTTGATTGACATTTGATAAGTGTTGATTGTATCAGAGTTCCGTATTCTCACTACCAGTTTGCATTGCCATTCGAAAGAGAAGATTTCACTTCTCTTTCTGCGCTCGGTGGAGCAACACCAGTGCGAGCGAGTCAATGGTCCTGAGGATGCTTCGTGGAGAAACGAAACACGTGTCGAATTTCTATTTGAGTTTGTGTTGTGTTAAGCTCATCTCTGCCGTCCTTTTGTTAAAAGACGGCTAAGTGACAAAACCAAATTTTTGGGTATGAGCAAAAACGTGGGAAAATGGTGTTTCTAGAAATTGTGAAGACTTACAATTTTTTTTGCTATACCAAATTTTTTGTATTATTATAAGCTTTTATTATTTATGTTACAATCAGGCGTAGCTTGTTTATTTAATTTTTAATTCATGTTTTTGTGTTTTAGCCATCGACATATGTTTTTAAAATGCTATCATTTAAAATACTAAAAAACGGCTGGCTGAAGTACAACCGTTGTATAGAGTTGGATACGATTGTAACTGCAGCACTCATTCCAAATGAGTCACAGTTTTAAACAATTACAATACTATATAACAGTTAAGTCACATAACCTTCTTCTAGAATTGAAACTTAACTTAATTACATTCAACATAATTTTTAAAAACAAGGTGAAAAGCCTAAAACCGTTTATTTACTGTTTTCAAACTTAATTTTTTTTTATATTTCTACACTTAAACACAGTTTTAGAATGAACACACAATGAAAACTGTTTTTTAGCGTTGACAATAATATTTGAAATGTTATGATGTACTGTCAAATGAACGGCTAAGCGTAACTTTTTCCTACATTAACAAGGTATTATATTATGAAAATGATTGTTAAATAAAACGAAATAGTACTTGTTAGTTAAAAAGCTTTCGATGATGAAGTCCTTACACTTATAAGGAGCTCTTACAAATAAAATGGCACAACTTTTTACTATTATAGTAACTTAATTAAGTCTAATCAATATGTTCCAAGGAACTAAATGAAATCAATTATTAATTTACTTAAAGTATTCACAGCTTAATGTTATGTGCTTACTAGCTGGCCCGCTCGCAACGTCATTTGCGTGTTTTATTTTAAATAGTTAAAAAGTTCATAGTCAATCATTACCACCCCGATGTACGAGTACTATATTATAATAATAATATAGGTATCATGTACTAACTGTATTATAAAATTCTTGTATCGTTTACACCACGCTTTAAGGATATTTTTTTAAATAATTGAATCATAAACATTGATGTCTTGAAGAGTATTTTTTGCTGAGTTTTAAACAAATCGCATCACACATTAAAAAGTTCCTATATAAACTTTAACACCCCTACCACCCCTTCGTAAGAGTAGCTTTGGGAAAAGATACATAAATTTATTCTTTTTTTATTTATCTTGAAGAATATTTTTTCCAAGTTTCAAGTGCATAGAATACGATTTTTTTTACAAACATATCCTCTTTTTTACCTCCTAAGAGATTGAATTTAAAAACAAATCTTCTTAGTGCACGTCCACGTACTAAGAAAGTTGTATCCTCCAAATTTCAAGTCTCTACGTCTAGAATGAATATTTTAGTCAGGACTTTGATTTTTAGAATATAAAAAGATGTCCTTGAACTCCTATCTGTATCCTGCTTAATTATTATTTAGTAAATAAATAAGTTCAAGTTAATAAAACTCGCCAACGGTGTCTGAAAATAGTTAAATATTTAGATACATACATAAAATCACGCTTGTTTCCCGACCGGGTAGGCGGAGACCACGGATCTCCACTTGCTACGATCCTGACATACCTCTTTTGCTTCATTCACTCTCATTACATTCTTCATACATGCGCGTCGGTTTAGGGTACTCTCTAAAACGTCCCCAATTTGATCGAGGTACGTACGCCGAGGTCTTCCTCTTCCAACTGTCCCATCCACACTCTCTTTATGCGCCTGTTTCGTCAATCTCCTTTCATCCATCCTTTCTACATGCCCAAACCATACATACGCTTCTCAATTTTCATCACTACGTCTTCTTTCACTCCACAACGTTCTCTTATCTTATCATACTGTTCTTCCCTATAATTCAAAGTTAAACCACACATATTTCTCAAAGCTTTCAAAGTTAAATATTTAATTTATAATAAAGAGTTACATAAGAAAATAATAAGTACCAACATAACCAAACAAGTTTTATCGTGCTAGACTTACTTGCCTTAATTTAAGTTCACATTTTGTAATGATTCCGTACTTCTCTGTATTTCTTCTTTAAATCATGCATACATAAAATCACGCCTGTTTCCCGACGGGGTAGGCAGAGATCACGGATCTCCACTTGCTACGATTCTGACACACCTCTTTTGCTTTATTCACTCTCATTCTTTAAATCAGATAGGAGGTAAGCGGCGAACAGACCATAATATTTTTATTTTCTGGGCCGTAAGTTTTTATGCCAACGTCATCAAATAAATACTTTCATCTCCTATATTTACTCCCTTTAGGGTAATTTTTGTACAAACTTTGAATGTTGTATTTATTTATATCTAATCAAAGCCTAACAAATAATTTCCAAGCTTCTAGCTTTAAAAATGACGTAATTTTCACACAAATTTAATCGTCTATTTCAACTTCTTACACTTACTCATTACTTTATTCGCAGTAAAAAGCAGCTTATGTCCTTTCTCAAGCTCTAGACTATCTCTGTACTAAAGGATTATGCCTATCATGAATCATCAATCACCTCAAGCCTATGAGAGAGAACAACTTCAACAACTATTTAATAACCTTCTATCTATTTAAAACGATACATAATATTGATATACCAAAATAATCATTCATCATTCTTCTGCCCTTATATCCATCCACGCTAAGTGGGGTCGGCACAACATGTTTTCTTCTTCCACTCACTCCTATCATTCGTCAACTCTGAATCTACTCCTCTTTCATTCATATCATCTTTCACACAATAAACCACTTCTTCTTCGGCTTTCCTCTACCTGCGCACCCAGCCACACTTATACACTTATACAGTTTTGGTATTCATCCCTCCTCATCACGTGTCCATACGGTACGTACGAGAAGGTACTGCAAATAGACGTTTTTTAGCGTTGGAATGTTGTTTAGTTAGTTTCTAATATTGTATTTATTAGCATTCAGTAATAACTTTCAAGACTAAAAAACAGTCACTGTATTTTAGAGTTGTAATAGTTTTATACCCACGTGAGGTGAAAAACAAATAAGCGGCAAAGTATGTCTAGCGGTGTTATAGAGTAGCAGTTGAAGGAAAACTGTCTTTTAGACGTAGTAGATCCCTTTGAGGATTACAATTTATAAATGACAAAAACACATCTAAAGTCGGGTAACGGCTAAGTAGTATAGTAACATCATTAAACCGTTTTTTAGGCTTGTTTCATAAATATAATTTAATGTTGAAATGTACTGTTAAGTGCATTTAAACGTATTGTAGTGTTTTAATACGAGTTAACCGTATTTAAGAATTGGACATGTCCAAAAAAGGTGTAGATAGCCGTGTACGAGGTGTCCAGAACTCAGTAACTATAAATGATAGAAACATGTGTCCAAGACTGGTTGATAGAGAAAAATGCGGGCTTTCGCGTGGTATATAAAAGTCATTTTTGACCAAATGTCACTTAACGGCCTTTTAGTGATCGGACGGCAGATCTGTACCCCTAGTATGAGTTTTTGATAGTTTACGAAAACTTTTTTCGAATATCTATGCTATAATATCGAAAATATGTACATAGTCGGCAGTCCCAGCAATGATTTTCAAACCAAGTTTTCACAGTTGTAAATCTTTTAAATGTCATAGGTATATGTTATTGCAGATCAGATATAAATTTAAAAAAAAATGTCTAAGGTATGTCTTAAAAGTTTTGTTCAGATACGTGTTCCATAGCTAAGTCATGTCTGCTCTGAGATCAAAAGCCGGTGGAAACATGTCTAATCATTAAATTTTTAAGTCTTTGTTCAGATACGTATTCCATAGCTGAGTCAAGCTTACTCTGAGATCAAAGCCGGTGGAAACTGCATAAATCCAGTTTTATCCGGAACCGGGTGGATTTGGGCGATCGTTACCGTCGGGAGAGGTATCATCAAGGGGGTTTGTGGTACGAATGGTGTTTTTAGGGAATAACGTAGAACTTTGCAATTCACACCACATAATTTCACATATAGTGGTGTTAATGGTTTATTCTTTGGCACTCGTGCAGGTCAATTTCTACTATCTATCATGTTTGAACGCTCGTGGTGTAGTGGTAGCACCCCTCACGATCCGAAGGTCGTGAGTTCAAACCTGGTCATGCACTAATGAGTTTTTCCATTCGAAAAATTTATGTGCGCAATGGCAGTGCTCTTAAACGGTGAAGAAAAACATGAGAAAACTGGCATACACTAGAACCAAAAATTCGAAGGTGTTTGTCATAGGTTAGTATTTTTAATGGGCTTGTCACCCTGTCATATACACAATACTAACAACTTCTTACCCATGTCATCTTTCACACAGTCTATCCATCAATTCTTTGGTCTACCTCTACCCCTGTATCCATCCACATTCACACCTAACACTCTCCTTGTCACATGACATTCATCTATTCTCATAACAAGCCATTAATTAATTGAAATTTAAAAAAAAACATGTCCAAATTTTTTATATAAATCCCAAACAAAATAACAAATTAATAAACGAATCCAAAAATCCTAATTAAACTTTCATTTTCAAAATCTAAAACACAAACGTTGAAAGCGCCAAAATTATAGAACTACCCAAATCCGGTTTTATCCAGTTTTGGCTGGCTCCAGCCGGATTCAACCAATCAGCGGCCGGGATCCCCTCTAGTACGGATTGCCACGGATCAACTTTTAATTAAGTATTTCTTTATTTTGTCTGTGAGGCGTGATAATTTCGTGGAAATGAAACTTGTGCCGGAACGTAGTCAAGACAATTTCGTTCGTAAATTAACTGAATACAGACTAAGTTGATTAAACTTCTGAAATAAAATATTAATCATCGTCATCATCTTCCTGTCCTTATCCCACTAGGTGGGGTCGGCACAACAGGTTCGCTTCCTCCACTCTCCCCTATCATCCGTCATCTCAGTAGTCACTCCTTTCTTACACATAATATTATCGTCTTTCACAGTCCATCCATCTTTTCTTAGGTCTACCTAAAATAAAATATGAATAGAAAAACTAAATATTGTGAAAATGTGAGCACGTGTCTAATGTAATGTTTGGACGTACCTCTGACTACCACCGTTGAGATATAACAAGAGATCTGAGATGTTTAGAGAGTATAGAAATTACATTCGTAGTGATGTTTTTTAAAGATATTATTAGTAACAATTAATTTGAAGACTTTCTGAGGCACTTTTTTTTGTAGTTAAGTTTCGCGGGTAATATGGGGTTAATAAGCAACGTAGACAGCGATTTGAAAAGCCAAGAAACGATCTCTAGTTAACTCAACTAATCCAGATCACTGCTCGGGTCCTAAAGACTTGCACTACCACGTAGAATGGCAATGCAGTTGAGAAAAACTGGCAATAACTGTAAGTTACCCCTAAATGCAGCACAATTAAGAGATGCCGCAGCGGGAATGCAACCCATTACCCCCAAATGGGGATTACTGGATCTAGGGAGCAGACGGGACCTAAGCTTCCTATTTATTGTCCGCACTGGAACAAATGTCTTTGGGCTTTATCTTTTTGATGGGAGATTAAATCTTCCCATCCTATCCGATATTTTGACGACCTCAGTGGCGCAGCGGGCGAAAGTCCGCCTGCGACGCAAGAGGTTGCGGGTTCGATTCCCGCCGCGGAACAAATTTGTGTACAATCTGCAGAAATTTGTTCCGTTGGTCTGGGTGTTATCTATGTATAATAAAAAATATCTATCTATGTATATAATGTATTAAATATATCAGTTATCTAGTACCCATAACACAAGCTTTGAGTAGCTTACTTTGGGGTTAGATGATGCTGTGTGGATTATCCAGCATTATTTATTTATTTATTTATTTATCCTACTAATATTATAAACGCGAATGTTTGTAAGAATGTAAGGGTGTGTGGATGTATGGATGTATGTTTGTTACTCTTTCAAGCTGAAATGGCTTTACTGATCAGTAAGTCTACCATGAGTTTTCACAATCTACACTCGCTAGCGACTGTAGTTAAAAAATGTATGAATACTTGTACAGCGCCTCTAGCGGATAGTTGGGTACTAAAACGTCACGTAGATAACTATCCTACGTCACAGCGACTGTAGTTTGCGCTTCATTAATTTGCTTAGAATTTCGTACCATGAGTAACAATTTTGACAGAACGTACTATTACTACCTACTGTAGTTACGTCAGCCGATCTCATGGTAGACGTACTGTATGAAATTTGGTGCAGAGATTATAGTCTGGATAGCACATAAGCTACTTTTATCCCGAAAAAATATACGGTTTCCGTGGGATAGATTTGTATTTGTTTTTCAAGGTAACACGCGGGCGAAGCCGGGGGCGAAAGCTAGTTTTATCATAATAATATATACAAAGCTTTACTGGCAACTGAAATAATAGCCAAACAGAGTTAAGCCCATTGTGTAATGTAGCGTATTGTTAATATTTTGTACCATTGTGAAATCATCATAAATTGCACATAAATTTTCCCAGAAAATGCTTACTCAATTTTATATTTTAGCTAGAGTTTCTAGGCGATTTCGTTCGCTTTATTTTTTTTTCATAAAACCTTCATCCTTCTTCTTCTTCCTACTCTTTTCCCACGCTATATGAGGTTTTAATATATATATTTATTGCTTAAAAATTCAAAACCCGACTGTAAGTAACTGAAAATATATTTTTACAGTCACCAGATATAGCCTATGTCACCAGACAAAGCCAACGACACCTTATTTGTCAAAATCTGTCCAGCCGTTTGGGTTACAGCGACAGAAAAATGAAATTGCATACAGACAAACATACACCTTTACATACACCCCAAACACGTTACCCTCCTTCACTTCGCAGTCGGGTAAAAATAAAAAACAAACGAATATGATCACGACTGTAATTCCCAGGCTCGGTAGATATCTTCTCAGATATCATATATCTTCGAGGATATCAATAAAGGGTAGTCAGGCACGTCCAAACTTGACATTTGGCACACACCCAAATTTTGCACAGTGGTTAGTATTCCGTACGTGACAAGTTGCAAGCCCATCGCCGCTTCTAGGAATACTAACTAATGACACACACGATAAAAAAAAAAAAATAGTTGTCAAAAAATAACTACTTATAATTTATATTTAGCCGTTTTTTAATTAATATCTTCATTTCCATCTCCAAAAACGTGATCACTATTAATAGCGTTGCATCAGCAAAACGAATAAAACATATTATTTTAATCCGGCCACAAACTGCGCGCATAAGGGCTTACTAAGAGCCGGATAATACCGGCTATTTAGTTTTACGGCTATTTTGTAGCTATTAAAACATTTCAAAATTAAACAAAGCTTTTATTAATTCTAAGGCAGTACGAAGTTCGCCGGGACAGCTAAGTATTCAATATAAAAAATAAAACAAAAATGATCACGACGGTAATCCCCAGGCTCGGTAAATATCTCCTCAGATCTCTAGTGACTTAGATCTTTGTGGACATCTAAAGAGGGTAGTCAGAGGCACGTCCGAACATGACATTTGGCACATGCCCACATTTTGCACAGTAGTTAGTGTTTCGTACGTGATAGGTTACAAGCCGATCGCCTCATTATATGAATACTAACTTATGACACACACTTTCGAATTTTTGGTTCTAGGGTATGCCAGTTTCCTCACGATGTTTTCTTTCACCGTTTAAGGCCCAGCATTTTGAAAATTGCAAGTATTGCAACCCTAATCATTCTATTACCGCTTAATAGATTACATTGAAATTGAACTACACGATACTCAAGGATATAAGTGATAAATCAACCGAAGCTAAAACACGAATTAGTTAGAAAACCTTGGTTAAAAATCATGTCAAAAACGCCTCTGAAAATTCAGAAATTCCCTAATTTATCCAGAACAGTAAGGTATTTTGAATTTCTATTTCACATGAATGTAAATCAGTTAATTTGAAACAAATCTACCCAGCCCTTTTTTTGAAATAAGCTATTTACTTGAACATATTTATGTTTTTCATAAATTGTCGCTTTCGTTACGTAATTCAGAGCAGCCATATTATCATTCCGCACTCTACTTACTTGTCATTTGGGAATTTCGCTTCGTGCTATGTCTGATTCCGCGGAGATCCGCGTTGCTATACGGACCTATGTCACTTTTTTTGTAACTTTTACGTAAGGAATAGTGTGACGAGTATTCTGGGCCTTAAGAGCACTGGAATTGCGCACATAAAAGTTTCGAATAGAAAAACTCGTTGGTGAACGACCAGGTTTGAACCCACGACCTTCGGAGCGTGAGGCAGGGATGCTACTACACCGCCAGCGCTCTTAGTATTAAATCCTACTAACATTATAAACGCAAAAGCTTGTAAGAATATATGGATGTCTCGATGTATGTTTCCTACTCTTTCACGCTGTAACGGCTGAACGGATCTGGATGAATTGTGGCACAGATATATATTATGAACTGGGATAGCACATAAGCTACTTTTTATCCCGGAAAAATGTCAGATTCCGTGGGATAGATTTGTTTTACTTTTTCAAGGTACCATCCGGGCGAAGCCGTGGGCGGAAGCAAGTCCTAATATATAAAACAAAGTTGGGTTTGTTAAAACACTTATAACTCTAGAACGGCTGGACCGATTTTTGATTTGTTGCATTTGTCCCCGCCGCAATTAGCAGAATAATAAAAAAGCAGAAAAAATTGAAAATTAAACAAAACTTTTATTAATTCTAAGGAACTCGCTGGGACTAATAGCTAAAAGCTAGTGTTAAATAATTAAAATATTGTCCGGCTAATCTGTTAACCGGTTTCTCAAGCTCTTAAGTACATCCCTAGCTGGCATTAGGCAAATGCAATCGGACGAGGCCGAATTTAGTGCGCACCTGTGCAGGCTTAGTCGCTTATGTAAGCTGGTGGTGGACTTGTGGTCAATTCCGGTTCGGTTAGAACCTAAGCATATTTGCATAATTGCTGTAGAGTTCTGGCGTAGTGGTGCAAATGCATTCTTATCCTGGCCGCAGGTTCATTTCCATTCGAGAAATTTATTGTATAAATTCGCAAGTATTGAGCACTAGCAGGCGCGCGCAGCTCTACTTTTGGTACATACCCCAATAGTAAGTACTCTATGTGTATTCCCAGACCATAAACTACGCGTATTCAAAGTTTCATCCAGATTCGTTCAGCCATTTCAGCGTGAAAGAGTAACAAACATACCTACATCAATCCATCCATGCAAACTTTCGCATTTATAATCAGTGATCTGTAATAGTTACTATATAATACTAGCAATCGCGCGCGGCTCCACTCGTGGTACCTACCTGGATAAAAAGTAGCTCATGTGTTATTCCTTATTGTGTGACTAAAGTTGCAGATTTCGTTCAATGTTGAATTCTTGGTTCACTAATTAATTAGATAATTATCCATATTAAAATACTTCTTTACTTGTTTGCCCTGTATAAGTTACAACTAATCTTATTGTTAAAATTACCTTTGTAAACAGGCTTCCCGCGATACAGGCTAGCCTCGTGCGGGGGCCGCTAGTAATGTGTACCTATTTTCTGTTATTTGGCAAATAAATGATTTTTTATTTTGTATTTTGTATTCCAGGTAATAAATTACGCGTTTTCCAAGTTTCATCTAGATCGGTTCTATTGGGCATAGGGCTCCCTTTACTTTTGGCATTCGCCATCTTGCTCCAACCTCGCTCATACGTTCTTGCCGATTGTATTTTACAATGTCGTCAACCCATTGTCTAAAGACGGAGGCGAGAAACCAACTTTATGTAAACGGCCCATTAGCAAGTTTAGATTTGACAACCAGGAGAAATTATCAGATTCCGCAAATATTTGAAGGCGCTTCAAATATTTGTTTTGTATCCGAATTGCGAAATCGGTTCTTAGAAATGTTAATAAGTTACTAATTGAGAAACCCTTATAACCCTTATAACCCTCGGTCAGGCAAATTCGACAAACCGACTCTATTTATAATCCCATCTCTATTTGTATCTTGGTATTAATTCTTATCAAAATAAATTCATACTAATACTTCATATTCAAGATTGTTTCAATACCTTTATACAACTTTCTGTATTATTTAATTTGGACATTCCATTCGAAAGATATCAGGAGTTTAAAAATGTAAGTATTATAAAAAAGTTGCATGTTAGCCGCTCACCCTGCTCGGCTAGCTTGGCAGCACCTTATGCAATGAAGGGTACGGGCCGTACGGGAGGGGAGTTAATGTCAAAAGATAATAACAATATAATAAAAAGTTCAATAAAATAATAATATTCAAACTTTCTTCATACTTTTCTTTTTTTTACTTAAGTACCGGACACAAATAGAAGGGTTTATGTGTGTTATAATATTTAATATTGATTTTTTTGTTAAATACCCGTGCGAAGTCAGAGCGGACCGATAGTAGGCTATAAGGTACCACGTGGTTAAAGCCGTGGGTGGAAGCTAGTATGTTATATGTATAGATTCAGTGGTACTAGCAATAGTCTACAAAACTAACCCAGTTTGAAAATACCGAGTGGAAAGTTGAAGAACTTTGCAAACTATTTGCTCTGTGCGAAGTTTGAGACACAACTTGGCGGGTCGTTTGCATTGCCGATCTCTGGATCGGAATTCTAGTTTTTTGTACAGCGGCCGTCATATTGCGGATAGCCGCGAGGGATAAAAAACATGATCTCGACGCAAAGCTTGAGAGACTACTATTCTAGTTTAGATGTACAAAATGTGGGCATAATATACTAAATATCTTGCCTCTGACTACCTTGTTTAGATATCCTCAAAGATCTAAGTAACTATCTGAGGAGTTATCTACCGAGCCTGGGGATTACAGTCCTGATCATGTTTGTATTTTTTTTATCTTAATGGAGTTAGTCAGAAGTACTTCAAAAAATACATTTGGCACATGCCCATATTTTGCGTACGTGACAAGTTGCAAGCCCATCGCCGTTATAGGAATACTATACCTTAATTTTCTTTATTCTAAGTTATGCCGGTTTCCTTACGATATTTTTCTCATTGCGTTCATAATTTCTTCGAATACAAATACCCATTGGTTTGGTGCAAATTTGAACCCACGATCTTTGGATCGTAAGGCAGGGTTACTACCACTACACCACCAATAATAATAATAATAATAATAATAATAATAATAATAATAATGCTGGACACTATCACACAGCATCATGTAGGCCCAAACTAAGCAGAGCTTGTATTATGGGAACCACATGACTGATAAACTACATAGATATACTTTTTTTTGTAAATACATACATATTATAATAAGTTTGAAGGAAAACATTGCGAGAAAACCCGCAGTTTCATTAGCTCGAAACGTATGGTCCATGTCTTTCTTGGCAGACTGAGCTAAGAGGATGGGATAAAAACTGCAAACCATTTAAAAGTCCAAGTATCACAGCGTCCTACGAGTAAAAAGTTTCACCTGACGTTGTATAAACCATCTAAAGGCCTGTCCCTACTTGTGAAATTCCGCCGTGACTGTGGCTCAGAAACACTCGTGACAATTACACGGTTTATCTACAGACCTCGTGAAAAAGCACATAGTTTTTGCCATATTACTTGTACATACAACACCGCGTGACATTTATAGCAAACTAGCTTCCGCGCGCAGGTCCACTTGCGTAAGATAATAGTCTATGTGTTTTTCCCAGTCATACATAAACTATGCGTATTCCAAGTTTCATCCAGATCTGTTCAACCGTTTTAACGTGAAAGAGTAACAAACATCCATACATCCATATATACTCTTACGTTGATAATAAGTAGGATGTTGGCATGTTTTAACAAGCATCGTTTCATGTCACGGACCCACGGTCACGGCGAAGTGTCGGAAGTGAGGACAGGCCTTAATATGATGCAATGTATGTACTTTTATACAAAGCATAGAGTAAAGTTTTTCAAAATAATGCACAGTTCTGAGTGCTATGCTAAGTAAAATTTCGTGTTAGTACTAGATATGCACTCAAAGTTTGAGCTATTTATTTAGCGCTTACCACTCGTATTCAATTTTTGTGTTAGGTATCCATTTTAATAGAATAGAATAGAAATCATTTTTAAGGTGACGTAAAATAAATGATTTCTATTCTATTCTATTAAAATGGATACCTAACACAAGAATTTATTTAAACCAACAGAAACATTTATTTTATTTTTTTTATTTAAACTATCTTCTTACAGCCGCCATTTAGAATTTTTTGACGTTTTATATAGGTCACTCTTGTAATTTAAACAAATTCCTCAAGACAGAATATAATCTTTCTCCTTGCCAAATTTCATTACGATCCGCTTAGTCGTGAATGGATAACAAACAAACAGAGTTACTTTCACATTTATAATTATGGATATGGATAGATCTAGTAATTGTAGTGTTATTCTATTTTTACTTATCCGAAACATTCGCGGATTCACCGCCGTTCACTGAAGGTTAAAATTCAAGAAAGCTTTCACCGCGGTTACTACACTGTTGTATGGATAACCCCAAGACGTATAAGCTGGTACACACTGACAGGTATCTGCATAACCCGTGCGGGCGGCACGCAATAACGCTGAGTGCTTCCACCCTAAGGCTAGATCACACTTGAGAAATTCATGATAAAATATATGAGTTACTAGATGGCGCCACGGGAAAAATTAAAACCCGCGTTGGCTTGATCTTTTAGCGAGAGTCTTAGAACCAGTAAGATTTTCACATTAATAACATTTGATAGATAATCTCTTATTAGATAGTTATAGAATATTTATATAACAGTCAATTTGTCAATTTAAGTTGCGGTAACAAAGCGATATATTTTAGATATTAATTATTATAAAATCTGTTTTGATCTAATAAGCGACAATTTCCAGTTGCCGTGACCATTGCTGCCTTTACTAGAACCAAATGTGATAATATAAGCTATACGGTTAAATTGAATCAATCTGAAAATGTAAGCTAACAACTGACAGAAGGATAATATATTGCGATAACTGACGCAACTTACGAATCATTCTAAATTGATGTCATGTACAGCTCACCGTACAAAAATATACACAACAAATAAATCCCCTAGAGCAGAAAATATGAAGAGGTCATAACAAACCGCGATCATTTACACAAACTCATTTAAAAAGCCATATAAAAATCTCATTTGCTGCAGTGTGCAATCTCCCTTACCCTGGAGATAGCTTGCGAACCCAAGTTTATAGTGTGAACGCTACATATAAAGTGATGTATAGTGAGAAAACTCTAGAGAATATACAAGTTAAGCTTAAAGTTATTTTAGAAAACTTTGAATAAGTATAGGATTATGGCGTTGGAATATTCAAGAATAGCTATGTATGTATGTTGGGGAAAGATTTGCATTTTTATTTTCAGTAACATTATGTTATGTGAAGAGATTAAGAGAAAAAATATAAAGAGGTTTTGTTTTTAACCGACTTTAAAAATAGGACGAGGATATCAATTCGGCAGATTTTTTTTAATGTTTTGTGTTTTTTTACGATATATTGTTGATAATTGTTCACCGATTATGTTGCTTTTTTACTGTTGTTTATAGAAAAATCCCGCTTTGTTCCCATATAAATTTTATCCTCCTTAGATTGCTACTTTTATTACAAATCTTAAAAAACATCATCAATTCTTGGAACCACGGCGTGCTGCAATGTTTTTGTGAACGATTTCAGTTTTTTTTTTTCTTTTTTGTTTATGGTATCTGTCTCTTTTGAGATCAATTCTACTAGTGTCAAGTGTTTAAGTTAGTAGTATTGTCTATGTCACAACGTCAGTCAAATTGTCAAGTCAATTTTAAACAAAAGATTTTCCGATGAATTTAAAAAGGAACTATTCACTTTAATTCCTATATTTTACACTCTCGTCAAGGACTCGGGCTTTATTGGAATAATAACCACAACAATTAAACAATAAAACTCAAAATAACACGAGACAAATTATAAAAACTAGAGCGACAAAGTTGACAGTCGAATGCATCGTAAAAATCCCGTTTTTTTTTTAAGAGGATTGTGAAGCTGTACATTTTCATAGTGAATTTTTTGATACGTTAAAGCAATGACCAAAAATTTAATAAAAAATATTAGTGGCCACATTTTGATAGGCATCCTGGTAGATATATAATTATTCTCCTGGTCAAAAATATGCGTAAAAAAAAACTTGAGAGGTGTCAAGGGACACCCGGATGGAACGAAGTTCCTTTCCTTGCTTTCTATGAGAGAGAGAGAGACAGACAGAGAAACACGCGCACGCCGCACGGCTTACAACGATAGCAAAAAGTGTCGTTACAACTTTTCGTGAGAATTTTTTCCGTCTAGCCCCCTTTCACAACGCGCGCGATAAGGAACTTCGTTCCAAAAATTTAGTTTTAGCAAAATACTCTATGAGTGCATACTTTTTCATCCGGATCTTAAATAAAAATATAAATAAATATAATCACGACTGTAATCCCCAGGCTCGGTGGATATCTTCCTCAGATCTTTAGTTACTTAGATCTTTGAGGATATCTAAAGAGGGTAGTCAGAGGCACGTCCAAACATGACATTTGGTACATGCCCACGTTTTGCACAGTAGTTAGTATTCCATACGTGACAGGTGGCAAGCCCATCGCCGCTTATAAGAATACTAACCTATGACACACCTTCGAATTTTTGGTTCTAGGGTGTGCCGGTTTCCTCACGATGTTTTCCTTCACCGTTTAAGAGCACTGGCATTGCGCACATACCTACATTTTTCGAATGGAAAAACTCTTTGGTGCACGACCAGGTTTGAACCCACGACCTTCGGATCGTGAGGCAGGGGTGCTACCACTACACCACCAGCGCTCTTATCCGGATCTCGTACTATTAAATCTAAAAAAGTGCTGTGTCTAGCTAGCAAGTGTCATGTCAAGTGTGTCACGTAGACACAAGCTATAAACTCCTTTACTTCCTGTTTTATAGTTCACAGTACAATCATTGCGATTGAGGTTGCATGTGAAAGTATTCGGTATAGTTGAAGTTCGCTTATATTTGGGATTTTTATCTGATGTTTTCGACTGACAACTTAAATCATTGCGATTAAGGTTACATGTGTAAGTAGTCAAGAGTATAGTCAAAGTATATTTAGTTTTTTGCTGTGTGATTCTGTAAGACCTAATTTTAAACTTCGAATCTGAATCCGCTGTGAGTTTTTTGATTGGCATTCTAAAAACTCGGTTGATAATTCAAATTTACACTAGCGCCACTCTTGCGAGCGTGTCAGCGAGTTGAACTAAATTGACGGGGAGATTTTGACAGATAAAGTATGAGATGACGTAAGAAGGGCATTCTATACGGTAATTCCTAAGTCACTTCGATGCTCGCTTCGCACTCGAACCCGATTCAAAGTGTCAAATAAAAAGGTCAATGTCAAATGTAATTTTGAACCCTAGGCGAAGTGAGAGTGAATTGCGATGTGAGATGCGAGTTGATGTTTGAATTTTACAGAATCGACCCCGAAGGTTTTTTCGACTAAAAATTTATCTTTCTAGTTTTTATATTTTTACCCGTAATATTTTGAGTTTTATTGTGTAATTTTGATGGTTCTTTTTCCAATAAAGCCCGAGTTCGTGACACGGGTGTGAAATATGTGAATTAAAGTGAAAGTTCCTTGATAAATCCATCAGTAAAATTTTCCAAGAATTTGAATAGACAGAGTTACTTTCGCGTTTAATATAACTAGCTTAACTAGCTTCCACTCGCGGCGTCGCCCGCGAAGTACTTTCATAAAATATAACCTACTAGCTTCCTCTTGCGGCTTTGCTCGCGAGGTACCTATATAAAATATAGTCTATGTTACTCAGGGATAATGTAGCATTCTAATGGTGAAAGAATTTTTGAAATCGAACCAGTACTTTTTGAGTTTATTCGTTACAAACAAAAATACAAAAATACAAAACTTTCTTCTGTATAGTATTAGTATAGATTTTCATCCTGAAAGTTCATTCTACACATTGGTGAAAGAATTTTTCAAATTGATTTTGTAGTTTCGGAACCTATTCAATGCAAACAAAATAATCAAATCTCTCCTCTTTATAATATTAGTATAGATTAGTCTAGATAGAAGATGCTTATACCGAATAGATAATTACAACTTATAATTTAAGGCTTTGAATCACTAAAGCTCTCATTAATTTTAAAACCGTCAGCTACCAAATATAATTTTCAGAACAGAATTAATCATACATAACCTATGGCGTAGTTCACAGAGCACAGGTACAGATAGCGGAGCGGCTATGAACACTTTCGTATTTTACGAAATATCGGTGGCTGTTAACAAAAAAAGGAAAAATATGATCACGACTGTAATCCCCGGGCTCGGTAGATTATCTCCTCAGATCTTTAGTTCATCATCATCATCATCATATCAGCCGCATAACGTCCACTTCTGAACATAGGCCTCCCCCATAGATT
Source organism: Cosmorhoe ocellata (assembly GCA_963675405.1). NCBI lineage: Eukaryota > Metazoa > Arthropoda > Insecta > Lepidoptera > Geometridae > Cosmorhoe > Cosmorhoe ocellata. The sequence continues at coordinate 5,957,839 of OY776268.1, forward strand.
TCCAGAGTGATCTATCTTGCGCAGCCTGCACCCAACGGCTCCCAGCAACATTCACTAGGTCGTCTTTCCATCTAGTGGGGGGCCGGCCTCTACTGCGACTTCCGGTGCGTGGTCTCCACTCGAGAACCTTTCTGCCCCAACGGCCGTCAGTTCTACGAGCTATGTGCCCCGCCCACTGCCACTTCAACTTGCTAATCCTATGGGCTATGTCGGTGACTTTAGTTCGTCTACGGATCTCATCATTTCTGATTCGATCTCGTAGAGAAACACCAAGCATAGCCCTTTCCATAGCTCGTTGAGCGACCTTGAGCCTTCTTATGAGGCCCATAGTGAGGGACCACGTCTCTTTGCGAATTTTGTGAGATCTTTAGTTAGGTACTTAGATCTTTGAGGATATCTAAAGAGGGTAGTCAGAGGCACGTCCAAACATGACATTTGGTGCATGCTCACATTTTGCACAGTAGTTAGTATTCCGTACGTGACAGGTTGCAAGCCCATCGCCGCTTATAAGAATACTAACCTATGACACATCTTCGAATTTTTGGTTCTAGGGTATGCCGGTTTCCTCACGATGTTTTCCTTTACCGTTTAAGAGCACTGGCATTAAGCACATTTTTTTAAATAGCCCATTTGGTGGTTTATTGCTTTAAAGGCAGTGTGCCATAGCAACAGCTGGTAACTATACACATACATTATACATACATATACTGCTAAAATTCATTAGTAGATTGGGAAGTCTCATAAATATTTAGCTACAGTCTAATACATTAGGCGGGAGACGTTTTTGTGAATTATGTATGCGGTGGTGTACCACGATTTGGGAAGTAAATACATAGGTAGTTACTAGCTGTTGCCCGCTATTTTATCTGCTTTTTTAAATAAACGAGCAATTCTTGTATATATATTATCATCATCATCATCAGCCTATAGCAGTCCACTGCTGGACATAGGCCTCCCCTAATGAGCGCCATTGCGCCCTGTCTTCAGCTCGACGCATCCAGCCTCCACCAGCAGCCTTTCGCAGATCGTCACTCTACCTAGCCGGAGGGCGTCATATATTATGTAAATATATATATAATCTGAATCTCGGAAACCGCTTCAGCGATTTTCATGAAATTTAGTAGGTAGGTATGTAGGTTACGGGGGCGATAAATCGATCTAACTAGGTTTAGTTTTTAGAAAACGTCGTTTACCAACAAAAAACCGAGCAAAGCTCGGTCATCCAGGTACTTAGTATTAAACGGGTATTTCTCGCGTTTTATTTACCTATTTTTGCCAACGTTTCAACAGGTTTACACACTGTCATAGTCACGGGATGACTAAAACTCAAACTTCCGGAAAAATAGGTAAATAAAACGCTATAAATACCCGTCTAATATTAATTATAATGTGTTCAGATCGCTAAACTTTAGAAACTTAGAACTTTAAAAATATCCAAACATGATATTTGGCACATGCCCACATTTTGAACACAAAAAATATAATATTATACAATTTACCAAGTAGGTACACAAGTTTAGACAATTTTCAGCCTACAAACTCTCCATTTAAACTCCATTCCTCAGTTGAGTGAAACTTGAGCTATTGTAACGGGAGACAATCTGTGCTTATCAAAACTTTTGTTTACAACTTTGGAACTTGTCAAGTCTTTGTAAAGTTTTGTTGTAAATGAGCGATGAGTTTCAGTGCTGGCTGTTGTGTTACTACTGTTTCGTCTAAACGTCTCTTTAGACGAAATTAGCAACTCGACGCGTCTCAAATCTACAGCTTAATGAAGTTAAAATAAGGTTATAATTTGCATGAGAGCTATTTTAACCTAAGCGTGTCTTTAGAAGAAATTAGCAACTTGACGCGTCTCAAATCTACAGCTTAATGAAGTTAAAATAAGGTTATAATTGTCACGAGAAGCCAAATTATTCTGAACGTCTTAGTATTCTTATAAACAGCGATGGGCTCGCAACCTGTCACGTTCGGGATATTAACTACTGTACAAAATGTGAGCATGTGTCAAATGTTATGTTTGGATGTGCTTCTGACTACCCTCGTTATATATCCTCAAATATCTAAGTCACTTGATTACAATGAAAACGTATTGACATTGATTGTAAGCAAAGATCCATAATCCCCCCAGGTCTTCTTAGATGAAATTAAAAACTTGACGCGTTTCAAATCTACAGCTTTTTTATTGCCTAACAAAGTTAAAATATTGTAAATACATACATAGAATAATAAGACCCAGACACAGAACAAACATCTGCGTTCATCACACAAATGTTTATCCTGGGTGGGGATCGAACCCACAACCTCCAGCGCAGAAGGCAGAGCTACTACCAACTGAACTGTGAGGCCAGTCAAAAAGTTAGACAAATTCTCTTTAATTATTGAAGGTGATGTCGTTTTGACTAAAGTAAATAAATTCTACTAATATTATAAATGCGAAAGTTTGTTAGAATGTATGTATGGATGGATGGATGTATGTTTGTTACTCTTTCACGCTAAAACGGCTGAACGGATCTCAATGAAATTTGACACAGATATAGATTATGGTCTGGAATAACACATAGGCTACATTTTATCCCGGAAAAATTTACGGTTCCCGCGGGATACATTTGTTTTTGTTCTTCAAGGTATACAAAAGGAAGCGAGCGAAGTCGTGGGCGGAAGCTAGTAAATAATATTTTTTATATCGCAATAATGTCTTCTATAAAAATTGAACGTAATTCCTCACAGGAATAAGAAGTAGTCATTCTGTAGAACTATAAATTAACACCCGTAGCTAATACAAAATGCAACGTTAACCAAGGCGTGTCTGTTCTTGAGGCGTTTTGTCTAATAGAATATGTATGAGATTGTCGGGTGTAATGTACATGTGGATGATTTCGAGTTAGAAAACACATGTAAAATACATTAGGAAATTACCTGCCTGAATGAAAGTATACAGTCAGCATCAGTAACTCTCATTAAAGCTAAGCGTCCACCTTTTGGCATCGTACGCATCGGACGCATCGCATCAAACGGATGAATTTTTCATAATGCGTTCACCTGATCGGCAGCAATCGCACTTGCCGCCGCAATTACCAGCAATCGGATTACCGACGCCACTTCACTCGGGGTGTTCGGGCGGGGTGCGTCCACCTGACCGGCATTCCGAATGACTTCATCGGCACGCATCGCAAAAGTTGCCACTCGACGCAACGGCGCGGCGTCGGATGAGTAGATTCGAGCGATCCGCACGATGTGGATTGGTGGACGCACTTGTGTGACTTTCTATACAAAGAATATTATGTTCCGTTTGATGCGATGCGTCCGATGCGTACGATGCCGAAAGGTGGTTCTATAGGACTGTTACGTCATAGAACTGTCAAAACTCTTTTATCCCTGTAGTTCAATGGTAGGACTATTGAATAGAAAACTGACCCATTTGTTCTATACAACTAAATAATATATGAACGTTGGTTCAATAACAAATTATTGTATTAGTGTGGCAAAAAAAACACTCACACGACTGATATCCCCAGGCTCGGTAGATATCTCCTCAGATCTCTAGTTACTTAGATTTGAGGATATCTAAAGAGTCGTCAGAGGCACGTCCAAAGATGATATTTGGCACATACCCATGCTTTGCAATGGTTAATATTCCGTACGTGACAGGTTGCAAGCCCATCGCCGCTTATAAGAATACTAACCTATGATACATACCTTCGAATTTTTGGTTCTAGGGTATGCCGGTTTCCTCACGATGTTTTCCTTCACCGTTTAAGAGCACTGGCATTGCGCACATAAATTTTTCGAATGGAAAAACTCATTGGTGCACCAGGTTTGAACCCACGACCTTCGATCGTAGAGCAGGAGTACCACTACACCATCAGTGCTGTTTTTTAAATAACGGTAAAATATCAAATTGAGTAGAAAGGCCCTACTAGTCTTTACTGTCTTTGCATGCCGGGGGGTAGAGCAATGGCCTTAAGGGTTTGTCTGAAGCAATTTTCTTTGTTATTTGTTTCCACTCGAGGCCTGAATTTGCTCCAGCTTGGCTTTTAATTTCCCTATGGACCAGGTAGCGTCAGTAAAAATGATTTCGCGAAAAATTAACATTGCTAAGGAACTTCATTTATTTTGTTACCAGTAGAGCTGACAGACGTTGTCCTGTCTTAAAACCTTCTGACTAAACACACCAAAAAAAGAATTATCAAAATCGGTTCTGCCGTTCACGTGTGATACCGTGACCAAGGGAAATAGGGACTCATTTTTTTTTATATTATAGAAGACTAGCTTTCGCCCGCGTGGTACCTTGAAAATAAAAACAAATCTATCCCACGGGAACCGTACATTTTTTCGGGATAAAAAGTAGCCTATGTGCTATTCCAGACCATAATCTATATCTGTGCCAAATTTCATCCAGATCCGTTCAGCCGTTTCAGCGTGAGAGAGTAACAAACATACATCCAGACATCTTTACAAACTTTCGCGTTTATAATAATTAAGTAGGGTGTTATTTTAAAGAGTTTTGTAAGCTCATTTCATTATCACACATGTATAAATCACACTTGTTTTTCAACGTGGTAGGCAGAGACCGCGAATTTCCTCTTTCTACGATCTTCACATGCTTACCTTTATCGATCTGGATCACTTGAGCTATCTCCATTGAGGTAAAAACAACGCGCGGTTCACCCGCCCGCCCGCTGATAAAAAGTGCAGAGCGCCAGTAGGTCTACCGTGAGTTTTCACATTTACATTAGCCGACGTTACTACAGTAGTAAAAGTACGTCGCTGTGACGTAGGATAGTTAGCTACGTGAGGTTTTAGTACCCAACTATCCGCTAGAGGCGCTGTAGGCAAGTTTTCATACATTTTTTTAACTACAGTCGCTAGCGTGTGTAGATTGTGAAAACTCATGGTAGACCTACTGTTTTGTACAATAGTTTATATTCCTTACGTGACAGGTTGCAAGCTCATCACCGTTTATAAGAATACTAACCTATGACACACAACTTCGATTTTTTGATTCTAGAGTATGCCGGTTTCTTCACGATGATTCCTTCACCGTTTACGAGCACTGGCATTGCGCATATAAATTATTAAATACTAGCATCAGCCCGCGTCTTCGCCCGCTTTATACCTTGAAAAACAAAAACATATATCCCACGGTAACCATTCATTTTTCCGGGATAAAAAGTAGCCTATGTGTTATTCCAGACCATAATCTATATCTGTGCCAAATTTCATTCAGATCCGTTTAGCCGTTTTAGCGTGAAAGAGTAACAAACATACATCCATCCATCCATCCATCCATACATTTTGTATTAGTAGGATAATTAGCAAGCCTTGATTTGCAAGCCCATCGCCACTTAAAATAAATTTTATTTTGATATCTTAAATCACTATTACATATACTAACTTATCAATAGACTTATTTGTTTGCTTGTAACAATATATCTCAAGGTTGTACCCGAAATTTTACGGTTTCACAGCGCATCAAATTTTAACCCCTCTCGATAATAGGGTAGTATTCGCCCCGAGATCAAAGGACAAACGGGGTGGATTCCTCGGATATTTAAGCTTCATTTTCCTAAAAAACAATCAACGTAATATGTAAGCTAGTAACATTGAAAGTGTTTACAAATCCATCACTTTAAAATTTATCAAAAAAATATAACTTTGAAAAACTATCCATCAAAATAGTTCTAATTTTAACCGACCGCGAAGAAGAACTGTTATGTGTTTTGGGTGTATGTAGAAACTAATTTTGAATTATTTTCAACCATAATCATTTATTTTTCGTTACTAAATATGTACTTGTAATTTACGTTAATTTATAAGTGGCGATAAGCTTGCAACCTGTCACGTACAGAATACTAACCAGTGTTCAAAATATGAGCATGTGTCAAATATCAGTTTGGACTAACTTCAAAGATCTAAGTAACTAGAGATCTGAGGAGATATCTACCGAGCCTTGGGATTACAGTTTTGATCATGTTTGTTTGTTTTTTTATTTACTTACTAAACTTAAAATGGCTTCCTTTCAGATTAGTTCCATGACATCTTTATGCTGACCGTCACTTAACGGTCGCCGCTTATTAAGAAACCGAACCATTACCTAAGCATTCCTTTGCTGGGGGTTTTATAATTTTCCCATTTTTCAGCAGAAATTCTGCGAAAGAGCGAAGGAAAACATGTTTTTTCAGATCTTAAAGCCTTTTGAAAGCGAAAGTAAAATCTTTTATCTGTTAAACCAATTTTTCTTTTAACGTTTCATCCACACACGAAAATATCCTCACAAAAGGTGATTCGCTACACATTTTTGCTTTTACCTAGAAAAAATCGATCGCACAAAAATGAATATTGAAACTTCAATTCTGGAATTAATCTTTTGTGTTACATCGAGAGCAAAAAGTATGGAAGAAAGATGCCTTCATAAAACTAGGTAAGGCAATCGAATTCACAACCTCCTTTTATTTAAGTTGGTTAAAAGTACAAACCACAACAAACACTCCTTTGGAATTGGAAACCGCCTGTACAACTTAGATCGCTTTCAAACTGTCGCTGACAAACTTTTAGAGCACTGTACGACTACCATGAGTTTTCAGGTTGTCACATTTAGATCGGCTGACGTTACTACGATATCTGTCAAAATTGTTATTGTACCAAATTCTAAGCAAATGAATGAAGCGCAAACTACAGTCGCTGTAGTACGCTGTGACGTAGGATAGTTAACTACGTGACGTTTTAGTACCCAACTATACGCTAGAGGCGCTGTGTACAGTTTTCATACAATTTTTTAACTGCAGTCGCTAGCGAGTGTAGATTGTGAAAACTCATGGTAGACCTACTGAGCATCAGTTTTTAACCCCCGATGCAAAGACGATGGGGTGGTATAAGTTTGACGTGTCTGTCTGTGTGTGTCTGTGTCTGTCTGTCTGTGTCTGTCTGTCTGTATCTGTCTGTCTGTGTCTGTCTGTCTGTGTCTGTCTGTCTATGTCTGTCTGTCTGTGTCTCTCTGTCTGTGTCTGTCTGTAGCATCGTAGCTCCCGAACGCATGAATCGATTATGATTTTGTTTTTTGTGTGAAAGGTGAATGTCGGGAGTGTTCTTAGCTATGTTTGATTGCCACAAAATGGCAGATTATATATTTTTTCACAACTCCCTCAATATAGGTATCAAATAAAAGACCATGAGTAGTAGAATACTACACACTATGACAAATTTCTAATCCAAGATGGCCGCCTACACAAATTGTTGGGCAAAATTTTTTGGTTTTAAAATTTTTAAATTTAATTTAACTTGCTATAAATACAATGGCCAAGAATGAACCGGTATCACATTTGAAATAAGCCGACCAACACACGAACGGGTCGACCCGTAAGACCCGACTTAGGTATAAGTACATTGTGATACGCTCGCACTTATCGGGATTACTGGAGGCCTTCTAGAGTGATTAAGTTATACAAGTAGGTACATGGAAAACCCAGTAGGCTGTAAGGATGAGATGCTGTTTGAAAAACTATTCCAGGCACTTCTAGCTTACTAGCTTCCGCCCACGGCCTTGCCCGCGTGGTACCTTGAAATCAAAAAGAAATCTATCCCACGGGAACCGTACATTTTCCGGGATAAAAAACCTATGTGCTATTCCAGACTATATCATATAGACAATCTATATCTGTGCCAATTTCATCCAGATCCGTTCAACCGTTTCACCGCGAAAGAGTAACAAACATACATCCATACATTCTTACAAACTTTTGCGTTATAATATTGAGTTGGATTTGACGGCTAAATGCGAAAACCATAATTTCTTTACCTATTACCGAATTATTTAATTACGTTTGTCATTTTTCTCATCATAAGTCTTACTTTGTTTTCTCCTCCGTAATTTATGACATAAATGTATGATTGGTCAAACAAAAACGTGACTTTTGTCATGACAAATCTTACTTTGTCTTCTCTTTTGTAATTTCTGACATAGATATACAGTTAAACCTAACAAAAACGTCAGTCTGTCATTACAAATCTTACTTTGTTTTCTCTTTCGTAATTGTGTGTAGTTCCTGACATAAGTATAGGATTTGGGCAAACAAATACGTCGCTTTTGTCACCACAAATCTTACTTTATCTTCTCTTTTGTAATTTCTGACATATATTTATGATTTCGTCAAACAAAAACGTCACTTTTGTCATCAAAAATCTTACTTTGTCTTCTTTTCCGTAATTTTTGACATAAATTTATGATTTGACCAATCAGGAACGTCACTTTTGTTATCACAAATATTAATTTGTCTTCTTTTCCGTAAATTTTGTGATTTGACTAAACAAAAGTCACTTTTGCCTTCACAGATCTTACAATGTCTTTATAAAAACGCTCATGCTAGGAAGAGGCCAGGGTTGACCACAGACTCTTACAAACTTACACCACAGCAGTAATATAATTTATCTTCGATCATACTCAAACTCGCGCCATCACAGTAGATTGTTACCCGCCACGACCCACGACCCCTAAACTTTACTAATTAAGGGACCGCCCTCACAAGTGCCTCTTCAGTCCCGAACCTATACTTCTGATATACGTTTATGTGTAAACAAGCTAAGTTTAATGCCGTATCTTATAGTCTTTCTTTTGCTGAAGTGACTGCATCAGTGAGATGAGAAGGGTTAGACTGCATTCTATTTAACCACACTAGTGCAATAAGGATGGAAAATGAAGTAGGTACTCGCAGTTTGATATATTTAAAATGTATTCGACTTATTTTTTCTTACTGACAGTCTAGAGTCTTGACTGTTGTCTATGGTTATTTGAAAATTTTCTTGATTGATAGTCATAGACAGTTTTTTAATACATTATTCGCTCATTTGAGCAGGTTAAAGTCTATAGACCATCGCCTAGTCCTACGTAAATTAATTTCTTCCGTTTTCTATAAAATCTAACTTAAAATCTACAACAATCATAGACAATAATTATTGTTCGATTAAATTTTTATCTGTTGACACAGATAACTTACCCATACTACCTAAGTCGGTATAGAACAGTGGCCAAATTCTCTTTGACTGACTGACAGTCTAGCTCATTCATAGACAATAATTATTATTCGGATATTTTTTTTCTGTCGGCACAGATAACTAACACTATGTCATTTTAAAACCATGGTAAAGGCCTCCTTGACTGTCTGACAGTCTATCTCAGTCAAAGACATTAATTTATTTTTGATTTGATACATTTTTATCTGTAGGTATTCAACGCAGAGTTTTGGCAATAGCTAAGCTAAGGTATTAGACTAAAGCAATTATTAACTTAACAACTTTGTAAGCTTGAAGGATTTGCAAGTTGATGATTTGTTTATTAGTGTTTCGGATTCAAATATAAGTTCAGATGCCAATTTACCTGAGTGCTCGTTGAGTATTCCTTGCAACTTAGTCTTTCTATCTTAAGGTTGATTAAAATTTCAGTCTTAGATCAGAGATCACTACAAGACTGGGTAATATCAAAGTAATTTAACTTTGATAATATCACGTACCATGACCTTCATCTTTTGGTTATGGCATTTGTGGTTGAGTTTTCCACAATTTTGCCAATATCGATGTCGGCAAGATTTAGTTAAGTATGTAAGATGATAAAAGGTGTGAGCGAATTGAAAAATGTTCGGATGCTTTGAGGATACCATGATCTATAAAAATTGAATTGAAGTAGTGTTGCTTCAAGCTTGAAATTTGACGTTTTTATATCATGATGGTTTGTAAGAGCTTATGGTAACGCCTCTGAGTCAAGAGCATCCTTGTCAGAGTTTTTCTTTACGTTAAAGATCACGACTGTAATCCTCAGGCTCGGTAGATATCTCCTGGGTTCTCTACTTACTTAGATCTTTGAGGATATCTAAAGAGGGTAGTCAGAGGCACGTCAAACATGATATTTGCCACATGCCTACATTTTGCACAGTAGATAGTATTCCGTACGTGACAGTTTGCAAGCCCATCGTCGCTTTTAGTAATACTAACCTATGACACACACCTTCGAATTTTACCTTTTAATTAATTTATTTTTTGCCGTTTTTTATCCTGCTTCTTACGAAAAGCTACAGTATTATCAATCATCAAAGTAAAAACCTGCGCCATTATTCATAACAATACGTTGATGTAGCATTCACTAATGACCATGGCCATAGAGCCTAGAAAATTTCTCATTTGGTGCATTGATAAAGAGGAAAAAATTAGCTCAGAAAAAATGAGGAAGATGAAAAGATGAAGAGTGCTAGATTAGCATGGTATGGACACGTGATAAGAAGGGATGAAAACCATGTCACCAAAAAAAGTTATGGGTATGAGTGTATCTGGGCACGCAAGTAAAGGAAGACCGAAGAAAAAGTGGTTTGATTGTGTGAAAGATGATGAATGTAAGAGTAGACTCAGAGTTGACGAATGATAGGAGTGAGTGGAAGAAGAAAACATGTGCCGACTCCACTTTAAGTGAGATGAAGGCAGAAGAATGATGATGGGTTTCGAACTCAGCTTCTGCTTGAAACTGGCAAAAGAATTATCATTATATTATGCCACCGTTCAAGCAACTAGCTTCTACGAAAATAGAGTCCTATCTATGGTTTTTCGGAATTTACCGACGACATAAAAATAAAGATTATACGCTGTAGCCAGTAGAACTTACAAGATTTCTGTCGTGTAATGTCGTTATTTGCATTTCAAGCATCCTCTTTGGAGTTGATTTTATAAAACTATTTTCTAAGTGCATCTTTTTTCAACAAAAAACTACTTAAGACTGCAAATGAGAACCCATTGAATGAGGGAAACCAGTTTCTACTAAATTCTCTATTATATGCGTTATGTAGAAGCTTGTAATATGGCTCGTACTTTATGATGTAGTAATTAATTTTTCATTGTTCAATCCTATGCCAGAGCTCATGGAAAACGTCTTTATGTACGAGTAATTTATTTTCCATGCTCTATGCCCACAGGAGTCTGATTGTTCTAGTAATGAGGACGTATGTGCTTATATACCTTGCCCTTTGAAGTTAAATTTAGGATTTTAAAAGGGCTTTTGTTAGAACCATTTTAATTGGATTTGGAGAACTTGATACCCTTTTTCGCTGAATTCACACATACTAGTGTATGAAATGAGATGGTTCTAAAATCCACCTTAGTTCAAAGCCTATAGAATTCATTTTAATGTTGATACTTTTGTATATTAACTAACTCAAAAAAGATAACCCCAAGTTGTAAAGGCTAAAATTTATAACAAGCCTTCGAATTAAGGTGTACGTCATTGAAAAATTAATCGAAAAGTGCTTAGTTAATTTTTAGCAAGTTTGTGTCAAGTTAGGTATGTCTTAAAAATGTAATTACACAAAAAAAAACCGAATGTCTAAAAATGATAAATTATTCAACTCTTTGATTTAGAAAAAGTGACATTAGGCAAAACAAAGGAGAAAGAATGTATGTAATGGTATTCCCAACCGATAAATCACGTGATCACTTCAATACTAACCTAACCTTACCACACCATTTTTCGTTATTTTTAACGCATCTTGCGATGGTAAAAACGTATTTATATGATAACGTTGCATGAGTTTGCCCAGTTTTATTCACTACCTTTAGAGATAAATATATTATCTTTTATTTGATACCATAGCATCTTTACAGTTGTGCTTTCTGGTTTATTAAAAGTTACCTAAAAGGCTAACCATTGATATTTGTAAATACGCCCTTAAGTATTTCATAGCGATATTGAATTCGCGTGAATGAATTTTTTGGTTTTTCTATGTATTTTATAGTATCTGCCTATATTTTATTTTTTAGTTCTGTTTTGAATTGATCACATACTATGTTTGTGTGTGTCATATAAAATATTTTTTCTCTATATTCAAATATACTTGTCTACAGCATCTTGAGCGTAAAAAAAATCTTTGAAACACAAAGAATTTTTTAAATTGTTGATATAACGAAGACCAAGGGACAATATTTTCCACAAAACCCAATTCCCCGGGGTAAAATACAATCGACCGAAAAGGGCTAAAAAGGTCCTAACTGTCAATAAAAAAAAGACTACCCTCATCAAATGAGATATAGGATTTTGACAGGTTAAAATTAGTAAATTGCATTTTCGCCACTTCGCCTGTCAAATTGTAATCGGGATAGGCGGACAGACGGATTTCATCAAGCAGTTTGGATTGAGGAAAATATATTTTTGTGGAAATATTTTTTGAGCGCTGGTGGCGTAGTGGTAGCAACCTTGCCTCACGATCCGAAGGTCGTGGGTTCAAACCTGGTCATGCACCAATGAGTTTTTCTATTCGAAAAATTTATACGCAATGCCAGTGCTCTTACACGGTGAAGGAAAACATCGTGAGGAAACCGGCATACTCCAGAACTAAAAATTCAAAGGTGTGTATAATATACATAATGTTAGTATTGATATAAGCGGCGATGGGCTTGCAACCTGTCACGCACGGAATACTAACTACTGTGCAAAATGTGGGCATGTGCCAAAATGTCATGTTTGGTCGTGCCTCTGACTATTCTCTTTAGATATCCTCAAAGATATAGTAACTAGAGATCTGAGGAGATATCTATTAAGCTTGGGGATTACAGTCGTGATCTGTTTTTTTTGTTTGACTAGCCGTTGCCAGCGACTTAGTCCTCACCATAAGCTATTCCAGCAATATCAAAGTACTATCATCATTCTCACATCCTTATCCCAAGCGTGTAGCTGCACAACATGGCACAACGTTAAGCTTGAAACATTAACGTTTTTGAAGCATGATGGTTTGTAAGAGCTTGTGGTAAGATGGTTTGGGCATGTAGAAAGGATGGATGAAAGAAGATTGACGAAACAGGTGCATAAGGCGAGTGTGAATGCGACAGTTGTAAGGGGAAGACCTCGGCGTACGTACCTCGATCAAATTGGGGACGTTTTAGAGAAAGGCCAGGTCAAGAGTACCCTAAACCGACGCGCATGTATGAAGAATGTAATGAGAGTGAATGAAGCAAAAGAAGTATGTCAGGATCGTAGCAAGTGGAGATCCGTGGTCTCTGCCTACCCCGTCGAGAAACAGGCGTGATTTTATGTATGTATGTGGTACAGCCCTTGACGATACTATTAGAAGAATTTTTTTTTAGTAAAAATATATATATATATATGATCACGACTGTAATCCCCGGGCTCGGTAGATATCTTCCTCAGATCTTTAGATACTTAGATCTTTGAGGATATCTAAAGGGGGTAGTCAGAAGCAAGTCCAAACATGACATTTGGTACATGCCCACATTTTGCACAGCAGTTAGTATTCCGTACGTGACAGGTTGCAAGCCCATCGCCACTTATAAGAATACTAAAAAAAAAAAAAAAAAACCTAGTAAAGACGTCTTTTTTATTCTGAATTTTCGCTTCAGCTTTCAATAACTTTTTCATGATCAGACCCCGATTAAATAGTAACACCCTTTATTTTATAAACATTGGACTTAATTAGCCAATCTTCATTTATCGCTTTCCAATCTGAGAATAACAGACCCTTGTTAGAAGTATGCCGTGTTTAGACGGGCCTGAAATTTCATCATAGTATAAATAAATTTAATATTGGTGGACATTTCATATAACGCCATCTAGCCACAAACTAGGCAAAGGGAACCACATAACTGGTAGACTAATTATATACCAACTTTTTTTTGTAAACACATACACAGAATACATAATATTACTCAGATACAGAACAAACATCTGTGTTAATCACACAAATGTTAGTCCTGGGTAGGGATCGAACCCACAACCTACAGCGCAGAAGGCAGAGCTACTACCAATAGTGTATTATAGGTTAGTTATCTTATAAGCGGCGATGGGCTTACAACCTATCACGTACGGAATACTAGTCACTGTGCAAAATTCAAATTCAGTTCATTAAACTCAAAATAACATAACAGATAAAAAAAATGTGGGCATGTGCCAAATATCATGTTTGGACGTGCTAACTACCCCCTTTATATTAATTAATTTTTATTAATCTACCGGGTACCAAGACTAATCGAACAATATTCCATACCTATTTTGTTTGTTGGGTAAAAAAAAAAGATGCCGTCTCATAATACTAATGAAAAAAGAAAATACGGGGACAGCGGGCATAATTTTTGCATATTTAATGAAACTATATTAACGGGGACTGGACAAGGGGACAATGGGAATTCATTTTAAATATTTAATTAAATTACCGCTATCCCCATAAGATACACAGACACACAGGGACACAGAGTTCGGGGATAACGGGAATACACGAAATCCTCAAAGATCTGAGATCTGAGTAGATTAGCTACAGAGTCTGGGAATTATAGCCGTATGTTGTAGCAAAAAATGCGTAGAAAATGCCCTATACTTGTAAGGTCGTATCAAGATAACACATAACCTGTTTCTATCTAAAGCCCTTATCATAGCAAGTGCCTCTACAGTAGGGCAAAACAAAAGGGCTTAAATTGAGACTCAATGAAGAAAAACAGGGGTCGTGTTTGCGAGACCCTTGGCTTGTAACGAGCTTGTTATACTGCGGGACAGAAAAATAGGGCCTACATTAAAATAAAACATCATCATCATCATCTTACTGCCCTTTTCCCACGTTATGTGGTCGGCACAGCATGTGATCTTCTTCTATTTCCCTTTATCATTCGTCATCTCAGTACTCACTCCTTTCTTACCCATGTCATCTTTCACACAGGTGGATGGACTGTGTGAAATATTTTCTTTGGTCTGTGTCCATCTACAGTAAAATATAACGTTTAAGAGAGTTAGCGTAGAAACTGAAGGGTATAAATAAAAATAACCGAAAAGAAGGCTGTTAACGGAATATCATATCAAAACATGAATATCTTTATATCTTGCTATCTCTTTTCGGGGCCTAAAGTGTTTTTTTTTATGAGGGGTTAAGTGACAAAAAGAGTACAGGGGGTAAATTTGACATAAATTAACTACTTATTGATATTGATAATGATTTTGATCAGGCACATAATTTTCTTATTGCTTTCTTATGAAGGTAGATAATTATTTGCATAATCAAAATAGATTTGGCAGTAGTTTATTTTATTTTAGACTTAGGGCGAGTTTTAACATGCTCTGTTGATGAAACTAACAGCTTGTTAGCATTTTAATCGCCTGTTAAAGTTGTATTGTGTTCCACCATGTATTTTATCATAAAAAGGATTATCTTCCGTAACATGAAATGACGTAGAATATATTATAACGATACTTTCTAACGATAAAATTCTTGTTAATTTTGATGCCCCATTAGGTAATGCTTTGTTAACAAAAGTTTGGTGAAATGCGACCCAACCCTCTTTACATTACCCCCTTTTCGTTTGAGAAGACATTATTTTGCCACTAAGTGTACACAGCCTTGTTAAAGGTCTGTGCAAAGTGACAGTTTGAGACAAGTAGTAACGTTAAAGGCATTACACTAGCTAGGAAAAATGTCTGTTGAAGGAACAATATAGTTTGTGCATACATAGATATGAATCTCCTTCCTTCACTAAAATAATTAGTATGAAAAAGTTTTTTTTAAACCTAAAAAGTTCGAAGATTAACTAGAACTACGCTTGAATAACTAGAATTATTGCAGAAAATAGAAAACCCGACTGAAAGTAATTGAAAATAGCTTTATATTTCTGCCATATTGGATTTTTGACATTTTGTATAGCTTAAGCCACTTTTGTAATCCAGACGAATCGAACAACACTTAATTTTTCAAAATCTGTGCAGTCGTTTGGGCTCCAGCGACATCTAAAATGACTCGCATACATGCAAATATACATACATACACCCCAAACATATTACCTTCCTTCTTCGCTTCGCAGTCAGGTAATAATAGTACGGGAGTTTCACTTCTATAATATATTTTAGTTTATTATTACTGTTAGTCTAGGTAGGGTTATGAAAGAGATTGCTTTTAAGGGAATAGGCTTGGGAAAGGTTTTCTGTACTTACATGTGTAAGAAATAATGCTTTGTAAAACCCGAGCCAACAGTGGAGAGCACTGAGGCATTACCACAAGCTCTTCAAGCAATATCAAAGTAATATACCTTTTTTTCGTACCATGACCTATGAAAATTGTATTAAAGTGACGTTATTTCAAGCTTGTTATGTGACGTTTCTGAAACATGATGTTTTGTAAGAGCTGAGGTAGGGCGCTACGAGTTATCAAAGTTATATTACTTTGACATTGCCCGAAGAGCTTGTGGTGGCAGCCATCTTGAATTTGAAATTCGTCATAGTGTATAGTATTCTACTACTCAAGCCCTTTCATTTAAGTTGAGAAAAAATATGTAGATAATCTGCCATTTTGTGGTGGCGGCCACCTTGGTTCACCTTTCAAACAAACAAACCAAATCTTATTAGGTTCATACGTCTGTCTGTGGCATCAGCTACGATGCCACAGACAGACAGACACAGACAGACACACACAGACAGACAGACACGTCAAACTTATAACACCCCGTCGTTTTTGCGTCGGGGGTTAAAAAAAGCACGGTATAAGCCTTTTTATGTTGAAAAATATTATCTAAGAATATAAGTGCTAAAGGAATGATTTTCTATTGAACGTTTAATTTCCTATTCATTTCCCGTTTGTTCTGCATCGCGTCACAGAATATTGTACTTTCATGGAAAAGACGTTTCACTATGAATGTAAATACATTTACAAGAACTATCATCATCATTCTCCTGTCCTTATCCCACGCGAGGGGTTTGCACATTTTTTCTTCTTCCACTCACTCTTATCATTCGTCAACTCTGAGTCTACTCCTCTTACATTCATATCATCTTTCACACAATCAAACCACTTTTTTTTTGACCTTCCTCTTGCGTACCCAGATATACTCATACCCATAACTTTTTTGGTAACATGGTTTTCATAATTTACAAGAACCAGGTTGGTGAAAATATTAAAAGGCGCCTCAGAGGTTCCTTTTCTGCAGTCAGTCTTCAAACTTTTTAGGTTCTACGCCATGCCGGTTCCTTTCGATGTTTTCCTTCACCGTTTAAGAGTAGGTACTAGTACAGCTCATATAAGTTTTTAAACAGGAAAATCCGTTAGTGCTCAACCGGGTTTGAACCCACGCCTTAGCACACAACCGCGCAAAGCGAGGCACCACTATGTCCACGACAGTTCTTCTTCTTCTTCTTCAATTATGGCATCTGTCTCTTAGAGAACTTTTTTTGCCAGTGTCAAGTGTATTTATTTATAAGTATTGTCAACGTCACAGAGTCATAGTCAAGTTGTCAAGTCAATTTTAAACAAAAGATGGCTGTTTTGTTCCAAATTCTCGGGATTTCCTCCGATGGAATTTGAAGAGAACTATTCACTCTAATTCACATATTTTACACTCGCGTCAAGAACCCGGGCTTTATTGGCAAAATAACCACCAAAATTACGCAATAAAACTCAAAATAACACGAGAATAAATATAAAAACCAGAGCGACGTAGTTGTCAGGCAAACGCACCGCAGAAAAATCCGTCCACGACAGTTATCAATATAAACTAGTACTCACAAAATAAAAAAAATCTGTCATTTTTTTCAATGAAACAATTTTTTTATAGCCGCCATATTGAATTTGACACCTTTAGATACACCCTATTTCTTAGGAGTCGGGTAATTACCTTGTTTTTAGGGAGATTCTCCAAAAAGATTACTTACCACAATTTCAGGAAATTTCCCCTTTCATACAAAACAATCTTAACAATTTGAGAGTATTTCACAAACAAACAAATTGAAAATGTCACTTCCCGATTCTCTCTTCCACCGCGACACGCTTCAGTTATTCAGGGAACTGCCAATTTGATACGGTACACACAGAAAGCGGGCTACCTGCTTACCGGTAATAACTCACTGGCTTTTCTCAAAAAGTCAGAGAAATATCGATGAGAAAGATTAAAAGAGAAATATTTTAACACGGAAAAAAATGAAATTAATTATGACAAATCACATCATTAATAAAGAAGAATAAAAAGCAAAAGATTTGACATCTCTTGTTAAAATCTTACTTGGCAATTTGGCTATAATTTTGACGTTGACAACACTTAATTTAGAGAAAACACTCGATACTGGGAAAATTGGTCTTTAAGAGAAGATGCCTATATAAACTTTAATTATAATTATACTTAAGTTTAAAATACTTTGTAAAACCAGTTTGAAAATAAATACATATTATTATTATTATTATTATATGAAGAAGGCATATAGATTTGACATCTTTTTTAAAAATATTAAATGACACAAAAATGAAGTAAACTTAAGTAAAACAATTTTGTTTTACATTTGACTTTGTTTTTGTATAAATAAGATATCTTCCAGACTTCAGTTATTCTTACCATTTCTATTTAGACAAACGTTATTGGTGTTTATCGGCCATTGATCGATACTTCGCCAGTAAGCACCGATAACCTGTTTTCTATATAAATGACTTTGTGACATTTTGAAAATCATTTTTAATTACAAGCCCCTGTCAAACATCGGAACCGCCGGAAGTTTCAGGGAAATTTCAATATCCAACCCGAAATGGCGCAGAAGTAAAGTGGTGACTGGAAATGACCAATTTCTATACGAATATTATGACAACCATTTTTGGCAAGAAAATGTCAGATGTAGGTACATGGTTTTTTGTCGGAATTTTTAGATGTAAGGTTAAAAAAAAAAAAAAAACAAAGCAAACTAAGCTAATAAAATCTAGCATAGCTTTGGTTAGCATTGGTTTCACTATTCTACTTCCTTCTAATATTATAACATGTTTAGTAACAAACATCCATACATCCATACAAACTTTCACGCTGAAACGGCTGAACGGATCTGGATGAAATTTGGCACAGAGTACCGCAGGCACAGATACCGGTGGAACTGTACACTTTCCGGTATGAAATAGCCTATTGCTGTTCCAGACTATAATATACTTATCTCTGTGCCAAATTTCATCTAGATCCGTTCAGCCGTTTGAGCGCGAAAGAGTAACAAACATTTATACAGGGTGTCCCAAAAAGTAGTGTCAAGCGAAAGTCCAGAAATAGAACACCCTTTGGGGTACCCGAATCACCCCCATGTATGTTCCGCGATTTTCTATAGTTTTCGAGTTATTAATTTTTTTCCGAATTTTTTAAAATTTACGACTTGAACAACTTAAAACATTCTTACAAAAAAAGTAGAAAACTTTCTTGAGATTTTTTTTTTGCTACTGAATTGTTATGAGTTGTTCTTTTATGCATAAAATAATCAGCTACGTGACTTTGATGAAAACTATGAAAATGTTGGTGTAAAGTCAAATAATTACATTCGGTGAATTATGACTAAAATTTTCAACTTCAAATTAAAAATCTTAAAAAGTAATTTCATGGTTCCTAAATAAGTCTAAAAAATTCTCCAGACTCTCAGCTTTTATAATCATTAAAAAAAAGTAGTACTTAATAGGCTACTTTTGCTAAAATCGACCTTCAAAGACGGTGAGGTGGAAAATTCTTAAAATTAGCAACCTGATTAAAAAATAGATTTTGGCCATTTTATCATTCCTAAGCTTAATTTGTTTGTTAACTAACCAAAAAGGACTACAGGAAAGTAAGATTTCATTAATATTTTAAGGTTTTATTTATTTAGTTTAGCTTAATTTATGAAATAAAACAACAAGTAAAATTTATTAATTTTTTACAAAAAGTTTTCAAAATGTCAACCTTCTAGGTCGATACAAATACTACATCGTCTTAAAAAAGTTTCCTTAAATCGTATGAAAGCTATTTTAAGTTCCTTATTTTTTTCTTCGGCCTGTCTTAATTTTGTTCTTAATTCGGCCATATTGCTGATTTCTTTTGCATAAACTAATTCTTTGTAGTCGTTTTTGGTTAGTTAACAAACAAATTAAGCTTAGGAATGATAAAATGGCCAAAATCTATTTTTTAATCAGGTTGCTAATTTTAAGAATTTTCCACCTCACCGTCTTTGAAGGTCGATTTTAGCAAAAGTAGCCTATTAAGTACTACTTTTTTTTAATGATTATAAAAGCTGAGAGTCTGGAGAATTTTTTAGACTTATTTAGAAACCATGAAATCACTTGTTAAGATTTTTAATTTGAAGTTGAAAATTTTGGTCATAATTCACCGAATGTAATTATTTGACTTTAAACCAACATTTCCATAGTTTTCATCAAAGTCACGTAGCTGATTATTTTATGCATAAATGAACAACTCACAACAATTCAGTAGCAAAAAAAAAATCTCCAGAAAGTTTTCTACTTTTTTTGTAAGAATGTTTTAAGTTGTTCAAGTCGTAAATTTTAAAAAATTCGGAAAAAAATTAATAACTTGAGAACTATAGAAAATCGCGGAACATACATGGGGGTGATTCGGGTACCCCAAGGGGTGTTCTATCTCTGGACTTTCGCTTGACACTACTTTTTGGGACACCCTGTATATACAAACTTTCACGTTTGTAATTATTAGTCTGATTTTTTCGTTTTAATCAAAATATATACAGATATTGTTTCGCTGCCACATCTAGTATATTTACATTTTTGACTAAAAACAAAAGTGACTCAAACTGAAAAAGGCTTTTAAAACTTGCGAAATTAATTTAATGAATAAAACATTTCAAATAACTTTTGCGCTAAGTCGATTATTTACATCCAATGAAAGGTTTAATTAAATGTTTTTTCAGCTGTGAGCATAGCTTTTTACAGCTGCCATATGAGATTATTTCACATTTTGATACTCTATTTGTCATTATTGTGATCCATTTGTCAAAATCCAACCAGCCGTATGAGCTACAGAGACAGCAAAAAAAACTAGCATACATACAAACACACATACACCCCAAACATATTACCCTCCCTTTTCACTTCGCAGTCGGGTAGAAATAACCTGTTTACTAACAAAATTTTCATTATTTACAGATGACTTCAAAGAAAAAGCCTACATAGAACCTACAAAATTGTAAGTAAAAAAAGATTTGTTTTCTTAATGTCTCTTATACAGACATTTCTACATTTACATTATAACTCTCTTATCCAGATAAGTTTTACAAAACATTTATTTATTTATTTATTTATTTATACAATAACTTACACGATTTTAAAAAACCAATTACATAAGTTACTTAAGATTAAGAAATAAAAAAATAAAAAAATAAAAAATATTCAAATCAATATAAAATAGCTTTGAACATTGAAAAATAAATAGTATTCAAACAAGGCAAATAAATTAATTAATTTAAATAATAAATAAGATTTCATAATACTAAATAATACAAATTATTATAATATTAACAAAACAAACAAGCATCAGTCATCACTCTCGCAAAACCTCAGGCATACCAACATTAAACTCTTCCATTTGTCTGCGAACTTATCACAGTCTGGGTTCTGGTCAACATATCAACATACTATAGTACTGTGCAAAATGTGAGCATGTGTCAAGTATCATGTTTGGACGTACCTCTTTAGATATCCTCAACGATCTAAGTTACTAGAGATCTGAGGAGATATCTACCGAGCCAGGGGATAACAGTCGTGATCATTTTTGTGTTTTTTTTTCGAACCCACACCTCTTTTAGCCACTTCAAATGCATCCTCTGAACATTTGAAAGTGATCCTTTTAATTTTATTGAGAAAATATATTTTCTTTTCATTTGATTTGACTTTCTTCATGCCCATACCAAGTCGTATTACGATAAAAGCAGTGTCGTAGACCGTATAACGGCGTAGAACCCGCTACGCCGTAGACCTGGAAGGCTGTATAAATCAATTAATAACAGCAGTATGTCCCAGAAGCAGGTAAACGGGTAATGGTAACGAATGTTTCGCGAAATGTCACACATTTATCACTCAAGAACGTATTTGTGTGGTTGTAGGGTGACTAGGTGTTGGGGTTTTTAAGAAAATTTTAAAAACTTTTATACTGTATACTTACCTACTTACAAAATTAAAGTGGATTAAGTTTAGGTACTTACTGCAAAAACACAAACCATTTTTTTAGCATTATCTCTAAATGCAATTTTTTTTTTATTTTTTTCATTTCTTTGTTCTTCAACTATTTTTTTGTACCTTTAGATTAGTAATGGTTTAATATGTTCACCAGACTGGTCCTTTCGAAATGTAATGAAAGGATTCAATTTGTAGTATAAAAAACCGGCCAAGTGCGATTCGGACTCGCGCATGAAGGGTTCCGCACCGTCGTACAAGATTTAATACTAGGCACCTACCTTTTATTTTTTTAAATCTATCCATCTCTATATCTATATCTATATATCTATTCTATTCTTTTTCTTCTTCTTATATATAAAAATGAATTGCTGTTCGTTAGTCTCGCTAAAACTCGAGAACGGCTAAACGGATTTATCTTATCTTGGTCTTGAAATGTTCGCGGAGGTCTAGGGAAGGTTTAAAAGGTAAGAAAACGTATATTACTTACTTAAAACGCGCAGACGAAGTCGCGCGCGGGTCAGCTAGTGTAATATAAAAAAATAATTGCTGTTCGTTTGTCTCGCTAAAACTCGAGAACGGCTGGGCCGATTTCGTTAATTCTTTTTTCGTTGTGTTTGTTATTGTAAGGAACAGGTTTAGACAGGACAAAGTCTGTCAGCTCAGCTAGTTTTAATAATATTATTTGTTGTTATAGTGGCAACAGAAATACACTATCAGTTAAAAACTCCACTGCCTCCACTCCCGGGTCAACACAGCCCGCTGACAAACAGACGGAACCCTAAAAACTTGTCCGGACTGAACTGTAATGACAGTCGCCCTACAGGCACGCCTCAGCAGGAGGCACTTTAGGTGATTGCAGGCTCGACCCCAGCTTCTCCCGGATGAGTCGCACTGGAAGGATACATGTGTGTCTTTATAAACGAACATGTACATGAAAAGCTCTTTTGTCTCATACTGTCAAAACAAAAGAGAATTTCCTTGTTACATTAGTATTTGAGTTGTTACCTGACTGCGAACTGAAAGAAGGTAAAATGTGTTATTAACCATATATGAATACTGGTGGACATTTCACACTAAAAACATCTGTGTTCATCACGCGAATGTTTATCCTGGGTGGGGATCGAACCCACAACCTACAGCGCAGAAGGCAGAGCTACTACCTACTGAGCTATGTATGTGTATGTATGTATGGGAGTTCTTTGGCTGTCGCTGTAGCCCAAACGGCTGGACGGATTTTGACAAATGAGGTGTTTCTTCGTCTTCTTCTTCAATTATGGCATCTGTCTCTTAGAGAACAATTTTGCCAGTGTCAAGTGTAGTTTATATATAAGTATTGTCAACGTCTCAGAGTCATAGTCAAGTTGTCAAGTCAATTTTAAACAAAAGATGGCTGTTTTGTTGAAAATTCTCGCGATTTCCTCCGATGGAATTTGAAGGGAACTATTCACTTTAATTCACATATTTTACACTCGCGTCAAGAACCCGTGTTTTATTGGAAAAATAACCACTAAAATTACACAATAAAACTCAAAATAACACGAGCAAAAATATAAAAATTAGAGCGACAAATTGACAGTCGAAATCCTAAGAACACTTTAAAGTCAAGATTAGTTTGACGTAAAATCTCAAAGATAAAGAAAAGATCTTCGGTTCAAATAAATAACAATACTCGTATTCTCGAAATGGCTCAGCCGTCTAAGCCCCGGAAGTGCTTCCAGTAAAACATACAGACTTCTCAATGTTTACGACAGGTGGTAAGGCACATCACTAAGTAGCTGCTGAAAAATTCACCTCTCGTAAGTGGCTACTGAAAATTTAAAAGAAAACAATGGCGCGTAAAGATGCCAAATCCGAGCCCCGAGAGAGTGGCTTTGGTTATTCTGAAGATTTTGGACGCTTCTTATTTCGGTTAATTGAGCGCTGCCGTGTGATTCTGTAAGACCTCATTTTAAACTTCGAATCTGAATCCGCTGTGAGTTTCTTGATTGGAATTCTATAAATTCGGTTGATAATTCAAATTTACACTAGCGCCACTCTTGCGAGCGTGTCAGCGAGTTGAACTAAATTGACGGGGAGATTTTGACAGATAGAGTATGAGATGACGTAAAAAGTGGCATTCTATACGGTAATTCCCAAGTCACTTCGAGGCTCGCTTCGCACTTGACCCCGATTCAAAGTGTCAAATAAAAAGCGTCTTATGCGAAATGAGAGTGAATAGCAAGCTGATGTTTGAATTTTACAGAATCGACGTACTGGTGGTGTAGTGGTAGCACCCCTGCCTCACGATCCGAAGGTCGTGGGCTCAAATCTGGGGCCTCATCACGCAGTCTTCCAGGACGATTCCGTAACGATTCCATTATAGAAACGTCACTACTTCAATACAATTTGCATAGGCCATGGTACGAAATAACAATGTAATACTAATTCGGTAATGTATTATGAATTCGTGGTGAGGCCCCTGGTCGCGCACCAATGAGTTTCTCCATTCGAAAAAAATATGTGCGCAATGCCAGTGCTCTTAAACGGTGAAGGAAAACATCGTGAGGAAACCGGCATACCCTAGAACCAAAAATTCGAAGGTGTGTGTCATAGGTTAGTATTCGTAAAAGCGGCGATGGGCTTGCAACCTGTCACGAACGGAATACTAACTACTGTGCAAAATGTGGGCAAGTGCCATATGTCATGTTTGGACATGCCTCTGACTACCCTCTTTAGATATCCTTAAAGATCTAAGTAACTAAAGATCTGAGGAAGATATCTACCGAGCCCGGGGATTACAGTCGTGATCATATTTTTTTTATCATTTTTTTATTAATCACTATGTTTTTTCGAAAAGAAATATATTACTGTTATTAAATACACGTGTCAGGTCACTCAAAGATAGTAGTTTATACACAAATATTCAAATATAAGCAATAATTCCCTATTATTAAACCAATAATCCCACGCCTAGTTGTCATAGCAACATGTACAGACGCTGAAAAAAGAGGTATTGCTTTTGGGCGTTGTTAGATAAAAAATATGATCACGACTGTAATCCCCAGGCATGGTAGATAATCTCCTCAGATCTCTAGTTACTTTTAGATATCCTACGATTCTACCAATCTATACTAAATTATTATAGGAAAGTTTTGTATTTTTGTTTCGCAAAAACTGCTGGTCCGATTTCAAAAATACTTTTACTATTAGAATGCTACATTATCCCTGAGTAACATAAATTTATTTTATGTAGGTTTCTTGCGAAAAAAGCCGCGATCAGAAGCTAGTATTCCATATGCGAAAGTTTGTATGGATGGATGGATTTTTGTTACTCAATCACGCTGAAACGGCTAAACAGATCTGTATGAAACTTAGAATACGCGTCGTTTATGACCTGGAATAACACATAGGTAACTTTTTATCCGGGTAGGTACCACGAGTGGAGCCGCGCGCGATTGATAAATGCAAAAGTTTAGATAGATTGATGTAAGTATAGATGTTTGTTACTCAATCACGCTGAAACGGCTGAACGGATCTGGATGAAATTTAGCACAGGGATAGATTATATTTGTAGTCTGGGATAGCATTCAGGCTATAATTTAACAAGGTACTGCGCGGGCAAAGCTGCGAGCGGAAGGCTAGTATGTAAATAATGCCCTTTAACCCTTTACCCTTGTTATGTAATGGACACTTGCAAAACCACAAATTATAGGGCGTTGTTGACCCAAGACATGTTCTAATACATTTGAAGACCAGTTTCCGCGCGTGGCTGCACTCGCATGGTACCTACCCAGATAAAAAGTAGCCTTTGTGTTTAGTTCAATTGTGATGAGCGCAAGCTACCTTTAAGAAAATAGAAGAAAATATAAACCTAGAAGAAAATATGTTTATCTCCCTTGCAGGTTATGCAAGGGAGATAAACATATTTTCTTCTTCTTTCTTACTTACTACGAGTAGATAGTCGGTACCTACTTAACTGGTTTCACTCAGTTTTTTTACCATGACTGTACTTAAAAATTTGTGCGCGCGAGTTGACGACAGAAAAAGTAGGTAAAATCGGAAAGTGCCAACTCGCGCGCACTCGCGAGATTCACGCTCGCCAGTTGACGAATAAGTCCTTTTTATCTGCATTGTGAAGTAAGACATACCTACTTTGTTTCAAACTGTATTTATCACTATCGCCGACTGTACTGACGTCACATCCGACCGGATATTGGACCATATCCAAACACGTGATACAATCCTACAGGGAAATTAAGATAATATTGTGCTGGGGATCTCTGTAGTTATCTTTACCTGTCTGATACTTGTTATATACCCGCTGTGTCTTCGGATACATGTTTAAAGCCAATTTTGTTTAGTACTTTATTATAAAGCTTTCTAAGACTTGTCCTCACTTGTGATATTAAGCCGTGACCGTGGCTCAGTCTCGTAACAAACGCGCGTGACAATGGATTTTCAACGGGTTAGGGTAAATTTGTCATCGGTCCACTTTTTGTGCTACTTTTAAGTTCATACTTGGAGGGTAAATTTGTCACCGTCGAATAAAATATTATTTTTATGGGTAAATTCGTCATCGGTTCCTCCATCGTGGATTTATGTACAGTCAGCATGAGAATTAAGTGAAATAAACCAACACTCTTTGAATGAACAACTGCATATTAGGAAGTACAAATAATCAACATTTTGGATATGTATCTATCGATTACAAAATAATATAATATCAGATATACTCAGCTGAAATTTTTAAATCTAGACACGCGGCAGCGTGTCAGCCAAGTTCAAGCGAAGCGAACGGGCGATGCGCGCCTAGTGTAATATTACAGGAACCATTTGGGTGATTTTTCACCCCCTCGTAACTCAAAAACTATTTCACATAAACAAGTCAAATTTGGCTCATCTATTGCCACTTGCGAGTAAAATATGTGCACCGAATTTCATAAACACACCTCAAACGGTTATTTAGATATTAACGTCCAAAAATGGCTGGTTATGGAAAATTTTATCACTGACTGATCTATAGACGTTAATTATAACCCAGTTCTAGATGACCTAGAACGTTCAAATTTGGCATCCAGGTAGGTAGTGGGGTGGATACAAAGGAAAAAATCTGAAACTTGTAATTTTTTTTATTTTTATCGTACTTTTTCAATTAATTGATTCTCCTAGGAACCCTTACTAGCGCCTGTAATATAAGAATAGCAATCTAAATAGATGACAGTCGGTCATTATGTGGATTTTAATAGGGTCTTGACGTGAATATAATTACGAGTGGAAGTAGTGTCTTGGATTGGTAAGTAGTACACTCTCGGTAAGTACCTACTATTATCGGGCTTACCTATCTACTTAGGTACCTAGGTATACAATGTGCTAATAGTTGAGCCGTCTATGTAGATAGGTAAGTATGACTAGATAAGTATTTAGGTTTAGACTAATAAAGTACTCTCGGTAAGTACCTATTATTATCGGGCTAACCTATCTACTTAGGTACCTAGGTATACAATGTGCCAATAGTTGAGCCGTCTAAGCAGATAGGTAAGTATGACTATAGGTATGTATACCTACAATGTGCCAATAGTTTGAGCAGTCTATGCAGGTAGGTAGATATGGCTAGATAACTATTCAGGCCTAGATTATAGTGTGTCTCGGATTGTCGGATGGGTAGTAGGTAGGTATACTTATTCAGTAAGTACCTACTCAAGTACCTACCTACCTGCTTAGTATGTATACCTACAATGTGCCAATAGTTTGAGCCGTTTATGCAGGTAGATTATATAAGTGTAATAATATAAGAATAAGTACTTATTTACTAATAAGTTCTGTACAAAAAGTAATGATATCCCATCAAAAACATAAATGTGAAATGAGAGCCAAGTTCAATAAGTATGTTTTACTTAGTCGTTGACTTCAGCGACAAAAGAAGTGAGATCTAAACGGGTGCCAAGTACAATGGTCAGTCCTGAAACTTATTTATAACAATATGAAATATTTTTAACAACTTTAAAATATCATTTCAACTTAGGATATTATATTGAAGCCTAAGGTCTTACTTGGCTAGTTTTCTTAAGAGTACAAATTATATTAGGTATAGCCTTTGCAAGTTTTTATTTTATTCTTTTTAAAAATTTGGATTGCTGGTAGAAACTTGCGATTGGACATAGTAAGTAAGTAGTTAATTCCTATATGAGAACTAGCCAAGTTAGACCTTAGGCTTCAATATAATATCCTAAGTTTTAAGATGAAATGATATTTTAAAGTTGTTAAAAATATTTCATATTGTTATAAATAAGTTTCAGGACTGACCATTGTACTTGGCACCCGTTTAGATCTCACTTCTTTTGTCGCTGAAGTCAACGACTAAGTAAAACATACTTATTGAACTTGGCTCTCATTTCACATTTATGTTTTTGATGGGATATTATTTACTTAAATGGCTAAAAACACAGAAATACTTAGTTATTAACCAAAAACTACACAAATCAACAATTTAATAAACAATTTCTATCTCTATAATCTTAGGACTATTTCACAATTAAAAATATACAAAGTCAAAGTAAAATGCTACTTACATGCAAAATCACGTGGATCTCGTAAAAACCTATGTGGGTTACGTATTGATTACGCCGTGTTACGTATACAGCGCGTGACATTTGTAGCAAAAGTGGGAGTGTTTTTGTCACGCTACAATGTCACGGTCACGGAACGACCCATCGCAAATAGATTTTTAAAGGAATTTATTTTCTGAAAACTGCCTCGTCTTCAATAATAGTAGAGTAACCAATACCTGGAGTAGAATGAAAGTACTAGTAGCTAACTGAGTATAAAAAAGGACTTAAAACACGTGGTTTAGCGCTGGTGGTGTAGTGGTAGCACCCTTGCCTCACGATCCGTAGGTCGTGGGTTCAAACCCGGTCGTGCACCAATGAGTTTTTCCATTTGAAAAATTTATGTGCGCAATGCCAGTGCTCTTAAACGGTGAAGGAAAACATCGTGAAGAAACCGGCATACCCTAGAACCAAAAATTTGAAGGTATGTGTCATAGGTTAGTATTCTTATAAGCGGCGATGGGCTTGCAACCTGTCACGTACGGAATACTAACTACTGTGCAAAATGTGGGCATGTACCAAATGTCATGTTTGGACTTGCCTCTGACTACCCCCTTTAGATATCCTCAAAGATCTAAGTATCTAAAGATCTGAGGAGATATCTACCGAGCCCGGGGATTACAGTCGTGGTCATATTTATTTATTTATTTATTTTTATTTTTAAAACATGTCGTCACTAGTGACAAACTGCCGTGACAATTTGTCAGATTTTCAAGGGAGTGCTTATTTTTAGGAAATTGACGAGTTTAGAATATACAATAGAGGGAATAAATAGAGGGCTCCTT
The DNA here is from genome assembly GCA_963675405.1 of Cosmorhoe ocellata. Taxonomy (NCBI): domain Eukaryota; kingdom Metazoa; phylum Arthropoda; class Insecta; order Lepidoptera; family Geometridae; genus Cosmorhoe; species Cosmorhoe ocellata. The sequence continues at coordinate 5,987,134 of OY776268.1, forward strand.
TCGCCCAAGATTGTTCTTGTTGTGATTGTTTCGTACAGACACTGTCACGGCAAAATGTCATAAGTGTGGATGTACTAAGAATACCAGCTATAGTTTCTCAACAGCTCTGAAGATAGCAACATTATAAATGCAGTGAACATAGACTCGACATTATGGGCCAAATTAATACCAGACCTCAACTCCGAATGGAGTTTGAAAGTTTGGTATATTTGCATGGCTAGGGTTGCCATGTCACTTAACTACACAATACTAATAATCATCTTATACCTTTAAACGAGCAATTCTTGTATATAAATGTATATATAATTATATAATCGGAATCTCGGAAACGGCTCCGACGATTTTCATGAAATCTCGTATTTAGGGGGTTTCGGGGGCGATAAATTGATCTAGCTAGGTTTCATTTTCCAAAACACACGATTTACCAGAAAAAAAACCCGAGCAAAGCTCGGTCATCCAGGTACTTATTGTTTATCTGACTGGTCTCACAGCTCAGTTGGTAGTAGTTCTGCCTTCTGCGCTGTAGGTTATGGGTTCGATTCCCACCAGGAATACCATTCGTGTGGTTAACGCAGATGTTTGTTATGTGGCTTGGTGTTGCTATGTAATTCTTTGTAATGTATTTACAAAAAAAAAACTATCTGGTTCCCATAATGCAAGCTTACTTAGTTTGGGGCTAGATGGCGTTGAGTGAAATGTCCAGCAATATTTTTTTTTTGTTTTTTTTTTATTTTATACTCCCGGTTCAAAGGTAGAAACCGGTTAAGCTGTGTAAAAGTAACAAACATTCATACATCCATACATACAAACTTTTACGTTTATAATAATAGTAAGATTTGTACATTAAAAAAATGATCACGACTGTCATCTCCAGACCTGTAGGTCTACCATGAGTTGTCACATTTAGATTGGCTGAAGTTACTACAGTAGTAATAGTACGTAAGTATGACATTTGTCAAAATTGTTACTCATGGTACCAAATTCTAAGCAAATGAATGAAGCGCAAACTACAGTCGCTGTAGTACGCTGTGACGTAGGATAGTTAGCTACGTGAGGTTTTAGTACCCAACTATCCGCTAGAGGCGCTGTACCAAGTTTTCATACATTTTTTTAACTACAGTCGCTAGCGAGTGTAGATTGTGAAAACTCATGGTAGACCCTCCGGTAGATAACTCCTCAGATCTCTAGTGACTTAGATCTTTGAGGATATCTAAAGAGGGTAGTCAGAGGTACGTCCAAACATGATTTTGGCACATGCCTAAATTTTGTACAGTAGTTATTTGTACATTTCTGTAAATATATTACAGCATTACACCGTTCGTGTCGTACAATTATTTACATTGTTTACCATATACATTTACAAAAGTGTTAGTGACAACCCTAAATGAAGTACCTTACATTTGGCGAGCAAACAACAAGCTGTCTCCTTACATTTAGCCCGCAATATTTCTTCCACCCTTTGTGTGCCCAAGGAAATCTTGAAACAAAATCCTCGTTCAATATAGTAAATGTCTTCTGCGTAATTTCATGCGAAACCCGACTTTAGACAACGGAGTTAGAGTTTCGATTCGCGTGACGTTTTCCGTTCAATTAAGTTGAAAATAGACTATGGGATGTTGTGCATTGTGCGTTCTAGCATTTTTACTAGTATTTTGCATCGAAGATACTATTTAAAGCTGTTTTTTATAGTCGATTTCCATTTTATCTAGAACTTTCTGAAGCAGGACTTTTTAACCCCAGACGTAAAATTTATAACACCCCGTTATAAATTTTGACGTGTCAGGGTGTTTGTGTCTGTCTGTGGTATCGTAGCTCCCGCATGAACCGATTTTGATTATGTTTCTTTTTGTTTGAAAAGTGAACTAGTCGGGAGTGTTTTTATCTATGTTTTATTGAAATCGGTCCAAGATGGCCGCCGACACAAAATGGCGAATTACATATTTTTTCACAACTTCCTCAATACTGGTAGGTATCAAATTAAAGGGCTCGAGTAGTAGAATAATATACACTATGACAAATTCCAAATCCAAGCCGCCACCACAAAATGGCGGGCGAAGTTTGTGAAGGGTTTTTTGATTTTTTAAAATACTTAATGTAACTTGCTAATCTGAGCATTTTACTGTCTATTTTCAAATTTATTGAATCTTAGGTTACCTTACCTATACTGATATTTAAGATTTACGTAAGTACCTACTACCTAATAGTATCTTAACATTTTATATAAAAAATACCCAAAACGAAAGCGTATCTATGGAGAATGTAATGAGAGTGAATAAAACAAAAGAGGCAAGTATAATGAAACACTTTGCATAAAAATATAAAATTACAGAAATACAGAGTGTTACCAGACTACATCCGAAAACTTCAGGGGGTTAAAGTACCCATCTATATAAACAACTTTTTCTATGAAACCAACAGTGTGAGTGCGAATAAAACCACTGTTTCATACAATTTAGCCATGTAGGTATAAATTTTTTGTATGAAACTGTTGTTTTTTTTTGCGCTCGCAGTGTCGGTTTAAATAAAATTTAAACATCTTTTTATAAGAATACGGGGTTTTTATAAATTTAAACAACTTTTTATAAGAATACAGGCACTATAATACTCGTATGTGATGTGTAAATACAGGCACTATAATATCATGAAAACGCGACAATCATTGCATTTTGAATCTTATATCAATGGCGTAAAGATCGATAAATGCACAGAGGTCTTCCAACAAGCTCTTACAAACCATCTTGAAGTAACACTACTTCAATACAATTTCTATAGGTCATGGTACGAAAAATCAAAGTTATAATACTTTGTTATTGTGTTATTGTTCTACTAGCTTGTGGTAAGACCCCAGCCCCATTAGCGTCAATCAAGGATGTCACTCGCTGACAACGGACACTGTCGAGCGCCGACCGTGACAACTGACCGGTGACAACCCTAGAATTTATTGCTGTAATGGATGCGTGCGATATAGAAACACATGGAATGACAATCGTTGGGCCATAGAGACCTTTAAGCGGCCTAATAACTCCATCACCAGACATACCCATAAAGTTTTACAATATAGGCCTCTTAAGGCTACCAAGTTTTGGGTGCCAAAATAAAACAAAATAAAATAAATAGAACAAATTTTTTTTTAATAGTGAAATTTAAACAATGAATGAATAAATTACTTCGGTTACTTACGGTACTTACCTACTGTAAATTTGGAAATAAAGGCATTATTTATTTTTTATTTTAAGACTACAAACTTAGTTTAGTAAACCAAAACGTGAAAGCTGGTTGTATGGATATTTGTTATTTTTTCACACTGAAACTGCTGTACGGATCTGAATGAAATTTGGCACAGATATAGATTATAATCTATAGATATAATCAGCGCATAGGTAACTTTTATCCTGGAAAAATGTACAATTCGCGTGGGATAGCTTTGTTTTTGTATTTCAAGGTACTACGTGGGTGAAGCCGTGGGCGGAAGCTAGTTCTGCATAAATAAAATACAAATGAAAACAAGTGTAATAGTCAAAATACAATTTCATTCAATGTGCCCGTCGCTATAATAAAACCGAAAAGATTATTTGCGCGCGAAACTTGAAAGCCCAACTTTGGTATGGTCAGACATCTAGCGATCTTCAGTTACTATGACAACGCCTGAACATTTTTTGATGTTTTATGTTTGCGAGTATGTGTCATTCTAAAATCTCAGCCTCACCCATCCGAAAATATCACAAAAAGACCTCTAAGCTCCGATTTATGTCATCAGGTAAGTAGTTCGGTAATACAAACGATGACCTATTGCTCAACTGCTCAACTAGTTGATCAATGGAGAAGAAGCGATAAAAAGTGCATCGAAAGAATTATTTATTGTGTTTATAGTAAATGTTTAGGAAACATGACTTGAAATATAATGTAACGAGCAATTATATTATTTGTATACACCGTGAAATTTTAATGGTTGTTTTCCCGCAGCGAAATGGTTTTGTCTTAGTAATACAATCGTTGTATAAACAAATTAAATATTAGAAACAAAAAATACAGATAATACCATTGTGAAAATTTAATTCGAAAGTGACCACGAACCAATAGTAATTCATCCCGATACCTACGCGAACGCGGCCGGCGGCGCGTGCGATTCGAATAGTAGGTACCTACAAATTACATCTAATGTTACTATTATTGTTCCTCACGTTTTCGAGTTGATGAATATTTTTTAAATTATTTTAAAACAAAAACATCTTTTCTTTTTTTACTTTTACTCTATGCTTTGAAAGTACTCCTTATGGCAAGTTGTTCTGCCGCGGGAAAACAACCATTAAAATTTCACGGTGTATATATATTATGTATATAATATAATTATGTATAATCCGAATCTCGGAAACGGCTCCAATGATTTTCATGAAATTTAGTATGCGGGGGGGTGTTTTGGGGACGATAAATCGATCTAACTAGCTTACATTTTTAGTGAACGTCATCCAGGTAATTTTTTTGATTCCGCTATTCACGGACACTGGGACCACGCCCTTACACGAACAATTTTCAGCTCCACTGAGCCGAGTAATGTTATTTATCTACTCAAATGACAGGATCCGATATAAATAAGTAAATCATTTCAGCAGCGAAGGTTTTTGAACTCTATGCCAATTAGCATAGGGCGGTTTTTCGGACGACTTTTGAAAGTTAATCTTACACATCTCATCATCTTCCTGGCTTTGAACATTTACCTACTTACCAAAGCTTTGGTTTTAGGGAAATTAACCGCGATTTTGAACCTTAAGAGCGGTTACGCACTGCGTCCGATCCAAATCCGATCCGAACCCGTGAAAACATCGTCTAGTTGTAGAACTATTTCTATGCACTATACTTACGCACGAGATCCGTTTTTCGTCATCCGATTTCTTTCCGTCATTCGTCATTTCCGTCACGTAAAATGACGTATGCCAAAAGGTGGCTCCTGAGTTGCTTGGATTGTATCAGAGATCGGACTAGTGCGTAAGCAATATCCGAATTCAGTCCGAGTTTTCTAGATCCATATTTTCACGGGTTCCGATCGGATTCGGATCGGACGCAGTGCGTAACTTTCTCTGCGGTTCGCTAGGATCATCACACGAAGGGACACCATGAAGTATCCAAGCAAATGTTAGGGCTGCCGAACACCTCAAATGAAAAAAAAAAAGAATAAAATATATGATCAAAACTGTAATCCCCAAGATCGGTAGATATCTTCCTCAGATCTCTAGTTACTTAGATCTTTGAGAATATCTAAAGGTAGTCAGAGACGCGTCCAAACATGACGTTTGGTACATGCCCATATTTTGCACAGTAGTTAGTATTATTATTACCTTAGTGGCGCAGCGGGCAAGAGTCCGCCTGCGACGCAAGAGGTTGCGGGTTCGATTCCCGCCTTGGAACAAATTTGTGTACGATCTGCAGAAATTTGTTCCGTTGGTCTGGGTGTGTATGTATAATAAAAAATATCTATCTATGTACCTATATCATGTATTAAATATATCAGTTATCTAGTACCCATAACACAAGCTTTGAGTAGCTTACTTTGGGGCTAGATGATGCTGTGTGGATCCAGCATTATTTATTTATTTATTTATATTAGTATCCTCAGATGACACATGACAGATCTGAAAACGGCTGCACCAATTTCCACCAAACCTAGCTACAACTAGCTTCCTAATAAACGATCATTGAAATCGGTCCGTCCCAAGATATGATCTGGCTGTTTGATAAAATATTATTTGATATTTCACAAACAATAAGATATAAAATCTCTATTCTATTCTATTCTACTTATGCCGGTTTCCTCACGATGTTTTCCTTCATCGTTTAAGAGAATTGGTATTACGTACCTAAATTTATCGAATAAAAAACTCTTTGGTTCACCCACGACCTTCGGATCGTGAGGCAGGAGCGCTACCACTACGCCACCAGTGCTCAACAATAAAATATAGACAAATATTTTGGGGTTTGAACCTACAATATTATAATGGTTACCACTAAACCACATGCCTAATTAGCGCTGAAATACGCGTTGCTCTGATTGGCTCTTCCGCAAAACTCGAAGCAATCCGTCATTTTGCTAGTTTCATCAATAACTCTTCAGCCGCAACTAATCACTCGTCGATCAAGATACATTGATACGAAATTGCGTTAGATACGAATTATTACGAATTGATATACGATTTTGATAAATTGCTGTTGAATGTCGAATGACAAGTGAGGCGTAATGAGTGCAGGTTCAAATCTCGTTGGAGAAAATACGTAATATTACATTCGACTTGCAAATCCTACTATTATTATAAACGCGACAGTTTTTAAGAATGTCCATACATCCACACATCCATACATTAGTACAGGGGTTCCCAAACTTATTTTGTCTACTGCCCACTTTGAGGATATATTATTTTATAGCGCCCCCATATTTTCACCTCCTTAAAAACCACTATAACTTCATATTAAATTAATTATTGTGAGCTATATCAGCGGAGATTAAACATTCATTCCAAACGAGACTTTATAGTCTCTAGACCTGGGGCCTTACCACGAAGTCTTCCAGAACGATTCCGTTTTAGAAACGTCACATTTGAAGCTTGAATTCAATACAATTTGCCTAGGTCATGGTACGAAATCACAATGCTATATTAATTCGGGTATGTATTATGAACTCGTGGTAAGGCCCCCAGGTCTCAAGTTAACTCTATAAAACTATATAATATATAAAACTATATAAATAAAGTTATTATTATTATTATTATTATTATAACTCTAGGTTTTTTCTAGGTCTCTTACCGCCCCTCTTTAGGCCTCTTTAGGTCTGCAGCGCCCACAAGGGGGCGTTATTGCCCACTGGGAAAGTAAAATAATAGGCTGTAGAAAAGATTTTCAAAATGTACCTGTGACTACAAAAATAAACCCAGCTATTATAAGGCCGGTTATACAGTGCTCAACCGATTGTCGGTGCGCACGGTCGGTCGTGACGATACACAGGACCGACCGTCAGTTTGTATCATTCAGTGCTCTCCTGACCAACAAACTGACCAGATGAAAATTGATGAAGACATCCGTCGTAGGTCCGTACGGTCGGTCCAACGATCGGTGCAGCACTGAACGCGTACATACGTTGCCATAGCGCGTCGGCCGACCGACGGCATGGTGCGCACGCGCTCGACCGACGGTCCTCGTACGCAGTGCGTAGCAATATACGCGTGCGTACGATCGGTCCAGCTCTGTACGATTTATGGATTTTCATATTAAAGACAAGCGCGACTGACATACGCACCGACGGTCAGTGAAGCACTGTAACCGGCCTAACCGGCCTTAGGCTGTATATTCATAGAATCAATATTCCCTTTGACCGTCACCGCCTGACAGAAGGGATGAGGATCAAACCGGCCTTAACTGGAACACGACCAAAGCCACAGAATATACTAGTGTGCAATGTCACAGAATACACAATACTCATCATCATCATCTTCCTTCCCTTTTCCCACGTTATGTGGGGTCGGCACAACATGTGATCTTTTTCTATTTCCCTCTATCATAATATACTATACTACTATTTACAATAATTGTTCAATTTAGATTTTAAGTGTTTCATTTTTCTCTTTTCCATTTTGTAAACAGAATAAAAAAATCTTTCTTCTCTTTCTTTTTCTAATATTGTAAGCAGAATAAAAACTTTTCTTTCTTCATTCTTTCTTTTTCTCATTTTGTAAACAAAATAAAAAAAATTCTTTCTTTCTTGCTTTTTCTAGCTAGAATAGTCAATAGTCAATGGTCAGAGTTTCAAAGCAGGTTTTTTTATAAGCAGGTAAACTTTTTTTTTTTTAATTGCTGTTTTGATTAAAATTCTTGGGATTTTTGTTGATGGATTTAGAAAGGAACTATTCAATTAAATTAGATCTGCGTAAAAACGAATAGCTAACGTAAATGACAGTAAACAAGCTAAACTAGATCTAAACTCAGTGTCATAGTGCTGATATTGCATTGACAATCATCCAAAGTGACAGAAGTAGGACAATGTCCAAAGCGAGTCCCTTTGTGCGAACGGTAAACGGAATAATAAATGCTTTAAAAGGTATTGAGATCTAGATACTCGTATTTTTGAAAAAGGTTAATGTATGTAAATGGAAAGATTATGTACCAACTGTTTATATATCTAAATTATATATCCTAAATTTGAAAACCCGAAAGAAAACCCTAGACCGAAATAAATTGTGTAGACTTTATTTTAATCTATAATATAAAAATGAATTGCTGTTCGTTAGTCTCGCTAAAACTCGAGAACGGCTAAACGGATTTATCTTATCTTGGTCTTGAAATGTTCGTGGAGGTATAGGGAAGGTTTAAAAGGTAAGAAAAATTCGAATAACTGCCGGGAAAACCCTAAAAATAGCCCTTTTCTATTTCCCATACAAACGTTTTCTAAATAAAATAGGCGGTACGAAGTTTGCCGGGACAGCTAGTTTTTATATAAAAACTTAGTAAGCGTCTATTGATTAATCGTCATAAATAAGTCTAATAAATTAATAAAACCTTTTTACAGTTTACGCATTCAAACTGGCCATAGATACAGAGATTTAAGAATGAAAATTCAAATTCAAATATAAACGCCATATTTGAAAGTAAAGAAGAAAAGGGGAAGTTGGAAAAAAAACAAAATGGCGGGCGGGTGGAAATTCTTCCATAAAAAATGTTCGATTAGGTACTTTGATTGAAATTTCTAAGCAGTTTTATAACTGGATTAATTTTTCATTTATATTTGAAGGGACTTTCGAAAGTCTTTTGGAGTGATTGTACCTAGTTTGGATATTACTATCACCACACACATTTCACTGAAGAGCCTCTACTCAATTTAATATTTTATCGTTATTTTAAAAACATTTTTATCCTTGATTTTAGAACTCGTCTTTCAAGCTGATAGCATGAAGATAGAGCAACAAAAAATTGATTGTTAATAAGTCATTTCACGAAGGGTACACATTTTACGAGATAAACAAAATTGTTGCAAACAATAACGTTAGTGAGAACAATGACAAAACCGTTGAGTAGAAAGGCCCTGAAACGTAACAGCCAGCGCATTTGCAACACTGCCCGTACTGACAGACGGACGTTGCATAAATTATGTATGATGAGAGCAGACTAATAGGTTTTCGACCCCATTTTGCATGGTGATTCGCGATTTTGTTTGTAAAGTGTAATTCTGAAACGAAGCTTTAGTTGTAGGTAGTGATTTTATATCAAGTTGCAAAATTGTTGCTATTAAAGAAGAGTAGATGGCGCCACAAGAAAAATTAGAACGCGCTATCGTTGCTTTTTGGCGTTGCCCTTTTATGCTCACTGTTAATAAAACTAACAGCTTGTTAGCTTTTTAATCGCCTGTTAAAGTTGTTTTGTGTTCCACCATGGACAAAGGATTCATCATCTTCCTGCCCTTTTCCCACGTTATGTGGAGTCGGCACAACATGTGATCTTGTGCCGACCCCACATAAGGATAAAGGATTATCTTCCGTAAAATGAAAAGACGTTAAATAGATAACGATACTTTAACATTCTTGTCAATTTTGATGGTCGATCAGGTAATGCATTTTTAACAAAAGTTTGGTGAAAGCAGACTTAGACATTAAACAGTTGGAATAGGATTTACTTTCGTATTTATAATTAGTAGGATTATAATTTTATTAGTAGGATGTGAAACATTGATGTAATTTGACGCAATTTGATATTTTGCATACATAATCGTTCGGTAAGTGTCAAAATCAAAACCAATAAATGTAGAAGTAACTTTTTGTGTGATAAAATCTGACGCTTTTAGTAAAAAAAAGTTACACGCGATCGTGAAAATGTAACTTTTGTAACGAGCCAATAAAAGTTATCTTTCCCTATTTCAATTCATATTCATAAATCTGAAACTTTTCACATTACAAAAAGTCTATTCATCACAACTCCAGACCCGAAACTTTGCGAAATAGGTGTTCAATGACATAATGACTGGACTCATCCCCTTATTCGCCAAGAAGCCAAGAACGTGATGACACTGACATTGCACTACAATCGCGCGGAAACTATTTTAGAAAGCACATCGCAATTTTTTTTTTTGTAAAATCCAAGCAAACCAAGTCCCAAGTCCATCATCTTCATCTTCCTGCCCTTATCACACGTTATGTGGGGTCGGCACAACATGTGATCTTCTTCCATTTCCCTCTGTCATTCGTCATCTCAGTACTCACTCCTTTCTTACCCATGTCATGTCAAGTCCCAAGTCCAAAAACTAAATTTTTCAAACAATATCAATTTTACCTTTTAATTTCAATGATAGGAGTGGGTGGAGGAAGAAAATATGTTGTGCCGACCCCACTTAACGTGGGATAAGGGCAGGAGAATGATGATGATGATGATCAATTTTACCTTTTAAATAATTAACACAGGTAGGTATCAAATACGAAACACAACAAATTGACACAAACTGAATACAACAAATCTTAAAAAACTTATCCACTACCTATCAATAAATAACCTTGCAAAAGAAAAAAAAGCAATTTCGCAATGCTTCCCTTTTAGTCATACATAAGAGATTATGTGACAATGGTGGTAATTCGGTTGTTTTGCAGACTAACTTAAAAAATGCTACCATAGGTACGATCTTATTTGGCTTTATATAAAGACCAAATTAGCGTAACATTGTTGAATGACAGTTTTAAAAAGATTTAAAAATGACATAATCATTCTAATTTAATTAATTTTCCACCATTTTCACGTAGCTTTAGTCAACACCAATTTACATGGCTTCTAAAATAAGCTAAAACACGTCAATCATACGTCAGTTTAGTCAAATTTTGAATTGTAATTTAAAATGTTTACGCTAATTTAGTATTTGATGTGAACAAAATAAGGTCGTGTTTAGTTCAGCATTTTTTTAGATTTTTTTAGTTAGTCCGCGGAACAACAGAATCACCACCAATGTCAGAGCTAAAATTATGTCATCGCAACTTGCTGTGACATCGAAATTAGTGAATAAGGGGACCGAGTGACTAACTTTTCTTGTTATGTGCATTATGGCGGAGTTTACCATAACTTTCTCATTGTAGATAGTCTACTATACCTGGAGTTTATAGTCATGATCAAGTTTTTGACATTTTACGTCGAAAACTTAGACACAGCTCTCTTATTACATACGAGCGACCTTGTACGCGTTAGATCTAGACACGCGGTAGCGTGTCAAGCCAAGTTCAAGCTGGCGAACCGCGCACCGTGTGTTATATTACACGAACCATTTGGAGCCAGTTTTCACCCCCTCGTAACTCCAAAACTATTTCACGTAAACATGTCAAATTTGGCTCATCTATTGATATTTGCGACCTAAGTAAGTACACCAATTTTCATAATCAGACCTCAAACGGTTATTTAGATATTAACGTTCAAAAATCCTAATTTTTATCACTGACTGACCTATAGACGTTAATTCTAACCCAGTTCCAGATGACCTAGAAAGTTCAAATTTGGCATCCAGGTAGGTGGTTGGGTGAATAGAAAGGAAAAAATCAGAAACTAGTAAATGTATACATTTTTATTATTAATTTTTCAATTACTTAATTCATTCTCTTAGGAACTCTTATAGCGCCTATAATATAAGTAAGAGCAAAGATTATAGTGTGTCGGATCTACCTACTTAGGTATGTATACAATGTGCCAATAGTTTCAGCCGTCCATGCACGTAGATGTATAAGTATAATAATATAAGGATAAGTACTTACTTACCAATAAGTTCTGTACAAAAAGTAATGATATCCCATCAAAAACATAAATGTGAAATGATAGCCAAGTTCAATAAGTATGCTTTAGTCGTTGACTTCAGCGACAAAAGAAGTGAGATCTAAACGGGTGCCAAGTACAATGGTCAGTCCTAAAACTTATTTATAACAATATGAAATATGTTTAACAACTTTAAAATATCATTTCATCTTATAACTTAGGATATTATATTGAAGCCTAAGGTCTGACTTGGCTAGTTCTCATATACGAATTACCTACCTACCTATTATTAACTCCTCGAAAAACAAAAATATATCCAGAAAAATACATAGAGAGCCAAGTTTTCACTCCGGTGAACAGTGAGTATGAGTCAGATCAAATCAGCTTCCAATGGAATCTGTGCTTTATCTCGTTACCTACTAATTCAATATGGCTTGGCTGGTGAAAACCTGAATTTAGGTATCACTGAAGTTTGTCTATGAAACTCTGAAAGCTGAAAGTAAAAAAAATGATCACGACTGTAATCCCCAGGCTCGGTAGATATCTCCTCAGATCTCTAGTTACTTAGATCTTTTAAGGATATCCAAAAAGGGTAGTCAAACACACGTCCAAATATATCCTACTTCCTAATAATATTATAAACGCGAAAGTTTGTAAGAATGTATGGATGGATGGATGGATGGATGGATGTATGTTTGTTACTCTTTCACACTAAAACGGCTGAACGGATCTGAATGAAATTTGGCACAGTTATAGATTATGGTCTGGAATAACACATAGGCTACATTTTATCCCGGAAAAATTTGAGGTTCCTGCGGGATAGATTTTTTTTGTTTTTCAAGGTACCATGCGGGCGAAGCCGTGGGCGAAAGCTAGTTATTAATATTTAACACAGGCCCACATTATGCACAGTAGTTAGTATTCCGTACGTGACAGGTTGCAAGCCAATCGACTAACATCGCAAACTGAAAGTATATTGTCGCCATATTGTTTTTTAGACCTTTTGTATAACTTTGTCACTTTTGTGAATTAGACAAATCCAGACACCTCATTTGTTAAAATCCGTTCAGCCGTTTCGGCTACAGCGACGGCAAAATTAACATACATATGCCCCAAATGCATTATACTCTTTCTTTTCTGTAGTCTATGTGAGTAAGTAAAAAATGGTGTAGTACCTAAGTACACCACTTTTTACTTACGGTACTCATTCAAAATTGAGCTGTCTTACGCTAATGTTAAGATGCATTATCACTTTCATGTATATTTTTTGATACACAACGTATTTCACGTCTATTCAGATACTATAGTAATTCTGTGTCATATTGAGGGCGAAAAATCGTCGACCCAAGCCGATAGGGCATCGGTGAATTTAATCAAAATTTTATTGGATTCGGTGAAAGTTTGGAGTTATTTTCCGAAAACAATAAAATACAGAGAAAATCTGGTAATTTTTCATCTTTATTTTATTTATATTTAAGTACATATTTAGTTACAATATTACGGCAGTAGGTACATATATCTTCTCTTCAAAGGCAAGCTCTTAGCTATCCTAAAGATGAGACAGAATTATGAATTATTTACGCGTCTCCATGCCTCAAGGTAGCACGAGTTTACCGACAACCTGCTTGGCGTAGCGGGTGACGTCAGATGTGGGTTCGATTTTACTTACTTATTCTTAAAAAATTAAACCTACATTTTCATGCGCTTGGTGTATTTTTCCGGGACAAAAAGTGGCGTTAATACTGTGTATAATCTAATCAACATTCATACCAAATTTTATCCGAATTTGTTCAGCCGCTACAGAGGTAAAAATTGACGAACAATAATATTTGTAAAAAGTAAATAATTTTTATAATATTACATACATACATAAAATCACGCCTGTTTCCCGACGGGGTAGGCAGAGATCACGGATCTCCACTTGCTACGATCCTGACACACCTCTTTTGCTTCATTCACTGTTATTATAATATTATTCTCAAATATATTTAGAAAATACATGTTACCAATTAAATACATACCTGAGCTATCTGAAGATCGTTTGTGACGGTCCCTAGATAGGTTAACTGATCCAAATCACTAACAGAGAAGCGTCTTCAAGACGATAGCGGCTTTTCGAAATAGAGTCTAAAATAGGCGCTTTTAGACCAAGGGGCTTACCCCAAGCTCTCCGGGCAATATCAAATAAATAAAACTTCGAATATAACCATGAAACATAAACATTTTAATGAAGTAGCGTTACTTCAAGCTTGAAATGTGACGTTTCAGAATATGGTCCGTAAGAGCTTGTGGGCCTTACCACGAAGTCTTCTGCAACGATTCCATAACGATTTCGTAACGATTCCATTTTAACGTAACACTACTTAATACAATTTGCATAGGTCATGGTACGAAATAACAATGTAATATTAATTCGGTAATGTATTATGAATTCGTGGTGAGGCCCCAGGTTTGCTCTTCACAAAGACTAGTGCTGAAGCTACAGCATCGTTGCAGAAAATACAGACTATTTTCATAATTTGTCCCGCAAGCCGTGAGCTCGCCTTTGATATTTATGGGCCCGGTTTTTTCGAGTCAAACCGACCATATTTTGTGAGTCAACATTTTTGGTCAGGAATTCAATGGGTTTTCGTGACCGTATCGTTTCCTATTATAGTTTATTTCCAGTAATTCCTTGACACAACACAACACTGGTGGTGTGGTGTGTAACCCTAGTGTGTCTTAATCGTGTCAAAGAGTTTGTAAATCGTGTCAAACATTGTCAAAAATGTTATCTTGTTTGAAACAAAACAAGACTCTTTTAGACGTTTTGTTTTTAACATCATCATCATCTTCCTGCCCATATCCCACGCTATGTGGGGTCGGCACAACATGTGATCTTCTTCCATTTCCCTCTATCACTCGTCATCTCAGTACTCACTCCTTTCTTACCCATGTCATCTTTCACACAGTCCATCCATCTTTTCTTTGGCCTACCTCTACCCCTGTATCCATCCACATTCATACCTAACACTCTCCTCGTCACACGACATTCATCTCTTCTCATAACATGCCCATACCACGCTAACCTATTACTCCTCATCTTTTCTGCCACCGGTGCCACTAACATATTATATAACACATTTAACATATTATCAAATATGTTTCGAGACTATCCTATTAGCAGTTTTGTTCTGTGTCTGGGTGTTATTATGTATTATATGCATGTATTAACAAAAAAAATGTATATAATTAATTTATCAGCTATCTGGTACCCATGGTACAAGCTTTGCTTAGTTTGGGGCTAGATATTTGTGTGAAATGGCCACCAATATTTATGATTTGACTGTATTTGTGTGTTTGAAATGAACGTTTTAATATCAGATAGAATGTAAAAAAAAGGTTACAAGAAAAATATTATTCGATACAGACCATAATAACTTGATCTCTCGATACCGCAACTTTTATTGATATTCTTTGACATTTCCACAATATTGATAAAGTTGGAAGTTCTTTTTACGGTGGTTATCGCGCATCTATCAGTGGCTTGTTGAGATGGATTGTCATAATGAGTTTCATATCTATATTTGATGAATAATAAATTAGTTTTGTTTAGATTTTTTAAAAAGCACCGTTGGAGTAGTGATAGCATCCCTGCCTCACGATCCGACGGTCTTGGGTTCAAACCTGGTCGTGCTCTAATGGGTTTTTTTATTTGGAAAATATATATGCACAATGCCAGTGCTTTTAAACGATGAAGGAAAACGGAAAACATCGTGAGTAAGCCGGCATATCCTTGAACTAAATATTCGAAGGTGTTTATCATAGATAATTATCTAGTATTTTTATAAGAGGCGATGGGCTTGCAACCTGTCACGTACGTAATACTAATTTCTGTGCAGCCCCTTTAGACAAGTGGCATAAACGTTATAGAATAGAAAACGATTCTATTCTATTCGATTGACGTTTATGCCGCTTGGCTAAAGGGGCAGTACCTATAATTTCACAATATATTTATTTATTTATTTATTTATTAGGCAACGCCAACAGCACACACAACAAAACATTTAAAAAAAAACAACATGAAAACAAATTATTCTATGAAATGTGTGCCAATTACAGGCATGCACAACATTTACCATAATATTTAAAGAAACAGACAACAGCTTCAAAAACTTAAAATTAATAAAGAAAATTTTATCAAATATCATATAAATAACAATCTGTCGCATCGCATCGCTTTCATTCTATAGGACGTGGAGAAAGTACCTACCCGACATGTGCAATCAGGTGAGAGGTTATGAGTTCCGACTTTGTTCAGAAACATCGGCCTGAGAATAATACATTTCCTTTTAGGATATTGATTTGTTTCCAGATGTAGCGTTAAGGTTAAAGTTCACCTGTATATAAACAGGTCGTTTAACTTAACCAGATGTCGTAGTAAACCATGATTAATATCTTTAATCAACATTTTAGTAACGTATAGTCATTCAATTTTAACTCTAACATTAATTTAAATATTTTTATTATTTGTTAATTTAATCTCGTTTCTGAGACAAACGGAAACTTAATTCGCAAATTAATCCAATTTGCCCCGTGAATAGGATGACACGGTGTGACTAGAAAATTCCCATTCGTCCCATTAATGGGACGACACAATGGGACTAATTGCCCATTAGTCCCATTAAATGGACGCAACGGGACTAAAAAATTACCATTCGTCCCATTAAAGGGACGACACAAAGGGACTAAAATCCCATTATTCCCACTAATGGGACGACACAACGGGACTAACTGAAGTGAAAGAAATATAAGTATACCACGTTTAGTTTTAAAAATATAATTATTTTTGTTTCAGGAACTCAAAACTACAGCATAAAGAAAACTTCTGGCGCGATACAATAGGTAAGAACACGGTAAAGACGTAAGTTTGATTCCCGGTTCGGGACAGTTTGTGTGAAACGGGAAGTAAGTACGAAGTGTGACCTCACAATGTTTTCTAGAAACTGTATTCTTCTTCTTCTTCTTCTTTTTATAGTGTCCAAGTGTGGTGAAAGCTTTGGGTTATTAAAGTCGCCTTTGACACGTGTCTTCAATCTTTTTAGATTCTAACGATATGCTGCTTTCCTCGCGATGTTTTCCTTCACCGTTTATTATTATTTACACACCGAGGCTTTATTAATACAGGCTGTATTGCGAACATAAATTTTCCTTATTGTACGTAAGTACTTACTTAAAAAACATGAGACCGAACCTCAATACATAATAAATTTTTATCCCATTATATAACTATGTATAACGTTAGCAAATAGAACAGGGAAATATTTGGTCCAAAAATAGATAAGTAATATAATATTGAAAGGGAAATATTTACCAAAGAAGCGTTTTCATTTTCAAGTTTGAATGTATCTTTGTTATTCCCGACGCGGTGGGAATGTGCTTTCCCGTTTTATCCAAGATTTTTCTACCCCATAGATATTTATCCATTGACCCCCATTCGATCCAAAACATTTGATTTCTATGATATAAATTAATTTACATGACAGTAATATAATTTGCATAAACATTGGCATGACGTCATAACAAACATTACATTGGCATGACGTCATAACAAACATTACATTGCCATGACGTCATAACAAACATTTCGTCCCATTCACAACGGCACAGGTACCATCGCCCATTGCCTGTTCTTCTTGGACTTAGGCTAGGCTGGAATTAGCACCTAAATTAACCTAGCATTTCTATATTCTATCTATCTGCGGTTTTTGGATTTTGAATATTGTTCTCTAAGAGACAGATGCCATAATTGAAGAAGAAGAAGAAGGTATTTGACATTAATCCTATAGAAGTAATGTCAAACACCTATCCAAAATCCAAAAACCACAGATATAAAGAATATGGAAACCGGCCGTAAGACGTTTCAAAGTGATCCTAGTGATTATATTGACTGAATATTATCTTGCCTGTGACATGATGACAGGTCACGAATGAAAGGTCCAACGTGACGTCATTATCAGTATGTCGTACATATTACTTGAACACTAGGTACATTGCGATGAAAAATTAAGGCGCTAAATCCACGAGCGAGTTTATCGCAACGAGCCCGCTTCTATCGTCGGGTAATCTCAACGAGACGGCGATTTTTCGTCGCGCCTCGCAGTAGATCGCCACGAGACCGCGACGATCCGTTGCGAGTCTGGTAGAGCTCAGTTCGGTGACAGGCGAGAGGTCGCATTTCGCAACGAACTCGCTGCGATGTAAGATAAGATAAAATAATTTATTTCTTTATTATTATAACACATAAACACATAAAGAATGACAATTTCAAAGGGAAAATAACATACAATAAACCCCGCACTAGGCATAAACCTGTATCGCGGGATGTTGTTGTGTCTCGCGGCGAGTCGTTGAAATTTTACTCGTCAAAGACACTAATCGCGACGCCGCGACAACGTTGTTGTGTGGAGATACGCTCATAAATTTGTTACTGAATTACGTGGTATGACGATAATATCGTCGCGATTTATTCGCTCGTGCAGGTAGCGCCTAACGTGTGCGTGCGAGTAATAAAACAATCGTAATCCACGCTTTCACAACAAAAGGCGTTCCAATAAAGCGGGGCGTCGTTCACACCGAAACGTATAAAGTGGCATAAAAAAATGGCCACAAAAAATCTGCAAACAACATTGTGTCGTGAGTTTCTGCGATGGACATCGTAAATTTTCACGTCACGAATTTGATACTACGATATCGCATACTGCACGACGACGCTGTACCTTAGACAGGCTTTAAGAAAACGAAGTAACCTTAAAATTACAAATTAATATTTGAGACGACAAAAATGACACTTTTGTTTGGCCAAATCACGTTACACGTTTTTTTCGCATTAAAATGTGCAAAAGGATGTGTTTTTTATTATTATTCATGCGCCTAAATAAGGATTACTAATTTCAAAAAAAAATTAAGGGTTTTTAGGTATAATTTCCAAAGAATTTAAGGCAAAACCAAAATCCTCAGTAGAAACACTGAGAGGGTTAGTCAAGCTAATGCAATGAACAAGTCAAGAACAGAATGCATGCTCGTTTCAGTGTGACACACAGACACGGCCGTTGACGCGAAGTAAGGGGCACTACACACGGCCCGTGTCACGGCCAGATTATTTATTGCTATTATTTATCTGCCAGTCTGAATTGAGAGCCACGCCCATGTGAAAATACCTTCATGTGGTAAAGCCAAGCTATGGAACGCGAGTATAGAATCCACTTTATATTTTATTTATATATTTTATGACTGTCCTCACAGCTCAGTTGGTAGAAGCTCTGCCTTCTGCGCTGTAGGTTGTGGGTTCGATCCCCACCCAAGGCAAACATTTGTGTGATGAACGCAGATGTTTGTTCTATGTCTGGGTGTTACTATGTACTGGATGAATGTATGTATTTACAAAAAAAAAGTAAGTAAGTATACAATTAAACTATGAACTAACTGGTTAATGTAGTACAAGCTTTCCTTAGTTTGGGGCTAGATAGCGTTGTGTGAAATGTCCACCATACAAAGATAAATGAATAGATTTTTTTTGAATAATTTAAAAATCTAATACTTAGAAATTAGATTATCTAAGAAGATTATCTACCAAAACCTTTATAAATTTAATGCAATTTTTCAACTATATTATCGGGGCCAGGACTCGGGGACAACGGGAAGTCATTTTAAATATTTAATTAAAGTACCGCTGTCCCCGATAGTCGGGGACACGGAATTAGGGGACAACGGGAATACACGAATTTATCGACCTATGTAGGTATATCATTGTTTATTTAATTTCCAAAACTTCAGTATTTTTTTACCAACTAGATGCAGTCTGAACTAAAATAAATCGAGGCTTAACTGCCACTGTACTATGTTCATACGTTTTTCTCTTTAAATAGCCTACTCTATAAATTCTTACTCTACGAAACACCCTTGTATCAACGGGGTAGTTTGGTTGAAATGGGAAAACTTTGCAAATGTTTTGTGTCAAGTTGTCAATTCTGTTTTATGGAAATTGTGCTTTATTTACGTGTCCCATCGTAAAACTTGGAAGTTTGTGTTTGTTTAGACTTTTAACCGACTTTAAAGAAGGAGGTTCTCAAATTGGTTGCATAAAAATATCAAATCAAATTGGCTCAAACCCTACTTCCTACTAATACTATAAACGCGAAAGTTTGTAAGAATGTATGGATGTGTGGATGTATGGATGTATGTTTGTAACTCTTACACGCTGAAACGGCTGATATAGTCTAGAATAACACATAGGCTACTTTTTATCCTGTAAAAATGTACGGTTCCCGTGGAATAGATATGTTTTTGTTTTTCAAGGTACCACGCGGGCGAAGCCGTAGGTGGAAGCTAGTATTCTTTAACTGCGTACGCTTATTTATATTTACGCTAATTTTTAACCGATTTTGATGACTTTTACCCGACTGCGAGGTGAAGAAAGGAGGTTATGTGTTCGGGTGTATGTAACAATGTATGTGATTTCTTTAGCTGTCGCTGTAGCCTAAATGGTTGGACGGATTTTGATAAATGCAGTTTCATTGGATTCGTCTGCATTACGTGACATGCTTTACAAAATGTCAAAAAAACCAATATGGCGGTTATATGAAGCATTTTTAAAAACTTTCTGTCGGGTTTTTGAAATTTTTGCAATAAATAGGTACTAGCTTACCTCTTTGCTAAAAATTAAACTATTTAACATGTACAACGCACCTGACTTTGTTCGTTTTGTATATAGTTTTGTGCACTAAGGTCTTAGTAGATTTCTTCTATTTTGGTAGATTTTGAGGAACTTCTTTTAGTAGGGAAAAAAAATATTTTTGGTATATTGGTGGTATTTTAACCCATTTCATTTTATAGTAGACTTTTAGTAGAATCCAGCTTATGTTTAGTAGATTTTGCTAAGTCCACCCTATGTTTCTATAGTTTCTATAGTAGATTTGTCAATTCAGATCTGGTCACACTGGCCCAAAGGTATAATCTTAGTGGTTATTGCAAGCCACAGAATACACGTTCGGCCATTTGCGCCGTTCAACCGCAAACTCCAATTAAAATCTAGCTAATGTCTTTCTGAGCAATGGTGGTGTAGTGGTAGCACCCCTGCCTCACGATCCGAAGGTCGTGGGTTCAAACCTGGTGCTTAATGAGTTTTATATTCCAAAAATGTATATGCGCAATGCCAGTGTTCTTGAACGGTGAAGGAAAACATCGTGAGGAAACCGGCATACTCGAACTAAAAATTCATTGTGTCATAATTCAGTATTCTTTTATGTGGCCACGGGCTTGCAACCTGTCACGAACAAAATGTGGGCATGTGCCATGTTTGGACTTGCCTCTGACTACCCTCTTTAGATATAAGTAACTAAAGATCTGAGGAGATATCTACCTAGCCTGGGGATTACAGTCGCGACCGGCGACATGTGGAAACGCAATATCACTAGCGACATGATCTTCCTAGAGAGGTCGGCCATCTTTGTTTATGGTATACATTACCTTTTTTTGACAAACTTTTCTCCCGTTGCGGAAACGAACCTGCACCTCGGCTCAGCCGAAATCATATACTGTAACGTTAAAAGCAAGTAAATTCGGAGGCGTCCGCTAGTGTACAAGTTTCTCGCCAATCTATTAGCATCAATTTGCCGCCAATTTGAAATCTAAATGAAGATGTCCATTGGTTAGCATATCATTACAAGCAGAGATCGTTTCAAAAAAACGGTGACCGCTTTATGACTTTTATCGTGTCACTAGTTCTTTTGAACCAGTGTGGTGAAAGATTAAAATAAATTAACAGGTAAATATTATTTGACATTTGACATAACGCCATCTAGCCCCAAACTAAGCAAAGCTTGTACTATAGGAACCAGATATCTGATAGTTTAATTATCTTTTTTTTTGTAAATACATACATAGAATACATAACATCCAGACACAGAACAAACATCTGGAGGGTTTCCTTGCGATGTTTTCCTCCACCGTCTAAGAGCACTGCCATAACATTGTGCGCATATTTTTTTTGAACTGAATATTCCATTAGTGCACAATTTGAACCTACGACCTTAGGATCGAATACTACCACTTGTCCGTCAGTGCTCCAATGGCTTATCTCGTATGGGTTTGCAATCCAGGACAATTCGTATGATGTATTATGGAATAGGTATTTTGTATTTGCTGGCTGACGCCCACAAATTCATCCGCATTTTTTAGGACATAATTAGGCATTTGTTCCCCGGAACTCTCGCTAAATTTCATTTGATTCAGCTCTGCCGTTTAGTCATGAAAAAGTTACCAATACACAAACAAGCAGATAATACTTTGGCGTTTATTTATACACTTTTAAACTTACGCGATCTGAACACATTATTATTAGTATTAAACGGGTATTTATCGCGTGCTAATTACCTACCTATTTATTTTCCCGACGCTACGATTTATTTTCCCGAATTAGAACGCGATAAATACCCGTTTAATACTAATAATAACGCATTTATTTAGTATTTAGGAAGTATAGATGGGTGAATCGGAATAAGAATTTACGGACGTTATGTGGCGGTGGTCTTTTTACAGAAACAGAGGTTATACCAGTTTCCGGGGCAATCTGCTGGGAGAATTACATTACAGTTCCTGAAACACGGTGCTTCATTTTATAAAACGACTAGAGAAACACCCGCGACTTTGTCCATTTAAATCTTCAACATTGCAACCTCAAAAAGAATTTTCGAAATTCAACTTTACTTTATTCTTGACGTCACCATGTTTGTCAAAAAAACGCCCACATTCGTCACGCGTATGTACGTGTCACAGCAAAATGTCTGTGCTTTTCCACTAAGTCCCTTGAAAATCTGTCAAATTGTCACGCGTGTTTATGTATACAGTTCGATAAAACAAGTAGAATACCTGTTTTATAATTAGGTGCAAAAAAAAGGTGTGGTTGAATTTCGAAAATTTCTTTGTGCATCACTAAACACTAGAACCTACCCCTCCAGTTTTCTAGAGCTTATAGTTTAGGCTACGCGTTGATCAGACAGACAGACTGAGTTATATATATATATAGATGTAATTTCTCCGCAGAAGTCGACAGGAAATTGATAACCTTTGTTGTTAAAGTGATCTTGGCAGCTTAATCTTTCAAGTTCATATTAAATTAGGCAAAAATAAGTGCGGTCAAATTAAAATTGAAACCCTTTAGGACTTCGTAGACCGACTCTTTATAGAATTTTTACAGGATCCTAAGGATCATAAATGCTCAGATATGTCACCCATCGACAAGATGACTACAAAGAACGTGACATGTGTGGACATGCCACCGGGAACGATGCTACAAGTTCCATGGACCAACGGTTCTATAGAATTAATGGAAGTTACCAGATATTATTAGTGCTATGGAACAAACAGGCTAGTTTTCGTTTCAATAGTCCTACCATTGAACTACAGGGATAAAAAAATGTTAACAGTTCTATGACGTCATAGTCATAGAGAACAAATGGGAGTTATAGACTTTCTGTCCCAATCTCCCGCCACGGGTCAAAACCTGGGTAGCTTCTGCTGATGGGTCAAATAAAAAAGTTGTATCAGTCTCTTTAAACATTTAACCGGGGTCAATAGCACAAATTTTCCCATTAACCCCGGTGCCTGGTCATAACCACCGGGGTCGATAGGACTAATCTAAATCATTGAAATCACCATTTTCCCTATCAGAAGATACGCAAGATATAACTGCCAAATTAATATTCGTCCTTGTGTGTACGTGCGTACACTGCTGGCTACGAAAAATGTATCTACCATTTTCATACCCTTCGGCCGCCGCCATATTAATTACTACATAGTTATCTACGTCGAAACCAGTATCTCATAATTATAATTTTTCAGTACGTACATAATATGTTTGTGACCTAACTCAACATAAACGGCAATGGGTTTCCGGATAATTTGAAAATACAATTTGATCTGGTAGATGGCGCTGCTGTCCAGCTAGACGACGTCTGCCGTGTCCACTAGTTTAATATAAAATAAGTCAGAATAATAACAAGATAGCAAAATATATTTTTAAATGATCAAAATAAGTACAAATAAATAGCGCTTTTAATTTATCTGAATGATGTAAACATCGTCAAATGAAACTTTTTATTCATTTAGAAGACGCTTTAGTACCTTGGACATAGCTTTAGACGTAGTATTTATAATACGTAACACAAAATACCATAAAAAAATCCTTTATCACGTATCATGTATCTCTTTCGAACCAGTTTAGCGAAACGTTAAGGAGCGCCTCAGAGACTCCTTTAACATGCACTGAAGTGTACACAAACCGAAGACCTAGTTAGTAGTAGGTAGGCCCAGAGTGCTCCAATCAAAGCTTTTACGGTCTACCACCTTACTAGATACCGGCCGCCATTTTGATGACGTCGGTTGCCTAGCAACGATGAAATAGATTATCGACTGTGATTGGTTCAAATTAGGACGCATTTAGAATGTAAATTAGTTAGTTTAAAACGAAATTACTGCTATTGAGTTCAGATCGTTACCCGTTAAGGAACAATTTTTGCCCTCTTATTAATTTTAAGTGGTCTAAAAGAGTTTCCTTAAAAAAGTTTAGCACCCCTGCCTTACGATCTGAAGGTCGTGGGCTCAATCCTAGTTGTGCACTACTAAGGTTTTCCATTCGAAAAATGTATATACGCAATGCAAGTAGGTACTCTTAAACGGTGAAAGAAAACATCGTGAGGGAACCGGCATACCCTAGAAACAAAAAATCTAAGGTGTGTGTCATAAGTTAGTATTCTTAAAAGCGGCGATGGTCTTGCAACCTATCACGTACGCAGCACTAACTACTGTACAAAATGTGGTCATGTGCTAAATCTCATGTGTAGACTAACCTCTTTAGATATCCTCAAAGATCTAAGTAACTAGAGATCTGAGGAGATATCTACCGAGCCTGGGGATTACAGTCGTGATCATATTTTTTTCTTCATTTTTACAGGGTTGGACAGAAGAAAACGGCTTGCAGATAGTCGTGTTGTCATCACTCAGCATTTCACAGAAAGAACTGTTACCCCTGGGGGTGATGTGAGTTGCAACCGTAAAGAGTATACAATACGGGCACTAGTAATATATGATTAAGAGTGCCTCGAGGATCAATTATTGATCCTTGAGACACATTTTTACAAAAGCTCGTCAACTTGCTTTTTGAATCTTATGACAATGATATTTGGGGCAAACGTTCATGAATTCATGAACTTATACTTTACTCGATACAATGGTTACTAAAGTATTATTCAATAAATAATTGTATTGAAAACGCCAGTTATTGAAAAGGTGAGGAGTGCTAGATTAGCATGGTATGGACAGTGATGAGGAGCGATGAAAACAAAACCAAAAAGGAAATTTAGAAGGGTTTTCTAAACTTAATATATAACACCAATTCAATAAACAATCGGGTTTCAGATCAGCATGCAGTGTGCAGCCACCGGTGACAGACCACCTCAATTCGTGTGGGAGAGAGACGGCATCGTAGTTTCAAGCAATACTGATGCTAGGTGAGAGTAAAACACAAAACAATACCTAACTATAGATCTTGTTAATGAAGAGTTCCATGTTGTTGAAAGATTACAGAAATATCATTACAATTATTGAAAAGGATAATGAATATAAGATAAGTACTAAAACTTGACTACTTAACTGAGAACACTTACAAGATCTAAAAGGCGCGGGTGAGGTGATTTTTTTATGCAAACACTGATGTAAAATATCTGAAGACAGATCCCTAAAAAGCGAATAGATTCTTCGAACAAAAATGATCTACTCGCATTAAACCCTGTACTCTTGTAAAACCAATAGGTCAACCTTTAGTAGTACTTATCAGAAAAATACTAGATATTAATCATCCTTTTCAGTATTTGCTCAATATAATGATATTTAATAGTTTTACAAGTTGGTCTCATACTTACAACCATGTGTTTTACATGGCATTGCTAAATAGTTCCTGTGTTTTTCTTTAATTTATCCATAAAACTGTTTTTCTTATTTCTGTTCCTCAGGTATGCGTTAGGACAAGTGATGACATCGGACAGCTCCGTAGTGGCACAGCTGAACATCACTCGAGTGAGGGTCGAGGATGGAGGGCTATACTCCTGCACTGCCAAAGAAGGAGACCACATCGCCAGCCATGAGAACAGACTTGACGTTTATGGTATGAAAAAAAACGAATTCTGGAGATTTTATATTTACTTCAATGATTTGAGTTAGAAAGGTGTGAATATTGAAACGACGGATGATAGAGGGAAATGGAAGAACCAAACATGTTGTGCAGACTACACAAAACGTGGAAAAAGAGCAGGAATATAAAGATCCTTACATCAATGGCTACCTTAAAGTGAAAAAGTTCTATAACCTAAACAAATGACTGATTTTAACTCTAAAATACTTTCAGGTCCACCTTACATAAGATCTTTACCACCTATTAAAATGCAGAGCGGTGAATCAGTGAACTTGAGATGTCCATTCTACGGATACCCCATCAGGTACAAATCTTTTGGTCCTTCGCAAAAAAGCTTTTCTGTTTATTTTTAAACGAAACTTACAATGTATCTTTACAGCAAAATAGATTGGGAATATCAAGGGAAAACCCTATCAGCCAACACTCTTTTCCTATCCCGCTATAGAAGAAGCACACCAACACGCAAGACCAAACGAAATGCACCAAGCGTCAACATAAATGGAGTTCTTACTATTAATGAAGTCAGTAAAGAAATGAACGCGGCAGTATACACCTGCATAGTAACAAGTCCATCTGGTGAAATGGCGAGACGAGCTTTTGAAATACAAGTGGTCGAAGCACCAGTTCTGGACGATCTGCTACTGGGGAATAATCTACAAGAAGGGCAGAATGCGAATATTTATTGCAATGTCAGAACCGGAGATTTACCAATACATTTTGAGTGGTTGAAAGATGGGAAAAGAATACCTAGTAGTTTGAAGGTAATATTTATGACAATCGTCATTTATGAGATTAAAAATAAGGATCCTCTTATAAGCCAGCATAGTTGAATATAATCAAATCTTTTACAGATTACAGAAAGAAACTCTGAGCTTTTCAGCGCGCTGGTAATTAAGAAAGTGTCTTTAGAGCATTGTGGAACGTATACGTGCGTTGCTTCGAACCATGTCGCTAAAGTCAATCGGTCTACTGAACTTTACATCAAAGGTAACAAAAATATGTCCACAATAGCCACTGTTCAATCATCAGTCAAAGAGTTTTCAGTTCATCATTGAAGAATTTGTTTTTCTTTCTATGTTCTCTTTCTCCTTCAAATAATTTGCTTTGATTCGCTTAGATCATTACTAATTCTTCCGAAGTTCTTCAATTCAACGGAAGACCAGCGCAGGTACTTGCACAATTTGCACATGCTGAGTTGGAACCTTTTTGCAACTAAACCAACAGTTATTTTATTAATGTTCTTATAATCTGGTTGTGTAAAGTTCAATCTATGTGTAATCCTCTTTTGTTGTTTTAACAATCTGTAGTTGCAAATTTTATTTTGATTTTTATTTCGTTTTTCCAGTGGCACCAAAGTGGTTAGAAGAACCATCTAACTCGTCCCTACTCTTGGGCAGGAAAGGAACAGTCTCCTGTAGCGCAAGTGGTTATCCACAGCCCCAAGTGCATTGGATGAAGAAAGATGGTTAGTTAGTACCTACAGTAGTATCTTGATGACCTTGTTGGTGTAGTGACCGAGAGCTAGGCTGTCGAACTAAAAAGTTCTGGTACAATTCCCAGCTTCACCAGGATATTTCAAAAACCCTTATCAAAAATTAAAAAAAAAGGTAATATAAAAGTTAGTACCTGATTGACCGGGCTTTGCTCTGTTTTTTTAGTAAATCGTGTTTTTTTGGAAAATAAAACCAAGCTAGATCGATTTATCGCCCCAAAACTACCCTGCATGAACATGAAAATTGTTGGAGCCGTTTCCGAGATTCAGATTATACATAATATTACAAGAATTGCTCGTTTAAAGGTATAAATATAATTTTAAAAAAATCAAGGAATTCTAAGGAACTTCGTTTTTTTAGCACTCCTCGGCACTTGGCAGCCAGTTCTGGAGCTGGCTGGTGGGGGTATCCTCAGCGTTCCCAACGGCACCCTGGTGATTGAGGAGGTGTCGCTAACAGACGAGGGTCTGTACTCTTGCAATGTTGAAAACAGCGTCGGCCAGCCATTGAGCAAGACCGTATGGATGAGTGTAAACAGTAAGTACAACGAACAAAAACATAAACACATTCCTAAGATGTCTCCAGTCAGATTCTTCTTCACCTCTCTCTCTCTCTCTCTCTCTCTCTCTCTCGCTCTCTCTCTCTTCCCGACTATTCATCTCTCATGGTGGTGTGGTCAGCCTTCCTAACACTCTTCCTCCACTTCGCCCTATCCATGACGTCATCATGGGAAAATCTTCTTTACCAAATAATCAAAAACTTCTCTATTACATTACGTTAATGCGCTTATTGGCTTTGTATAAGACCAGTATTAAACGATTGGAAACGCTCACGAATGAAATTATAGAATTCTACATCCTTCATTACGAAAACCAATCAAGCCTCCGAAATTCAAATCTCTGAAGCGAACTTCAATCAGGTCGGAAGTTCCAACTTAGTTACAGCTTTGCTTGACTGGGCTAAATTGTCACTTCAGAGTAGCTATTTGGAAGCTATGGAGTAAAAGTGAGTATGATCACTATATCAAAAACATCAACATAAACTATAAAGTCTATATAAATCATTTATATTAATCAAGTTTATTATTCCTGCAATTAATTTGGCTGAATGTGTTATCCAAATTTAATATTAATTCAAACTGGTTTCTAAAACCGCATTTTTGTATACTTACGTTTTTTCCGCGGCTTTAGACGCGTGGTAACTACATAATAAGTAGTATTATGTAAACTTATAAATGCTTCATTTTATCTAAATTTGTCCAGCCGTTTAGGCGTGATTGAGTCGCAAACAAATATTTTCATAAACTTTCGCATTCATAGGTACTATAAGTAGGAAAAAATTGTGCCCCGTTTAAATATTTATTTTTTAGTTCACGAACTAAGCAGAAAGCAATAAAAGTTAGGCGGCGGCCGGCGACTTTTCTTGTTGCTCTAACTTTAGTTCGTAACTTGTTTGCTTGCTTATTTTCACTCTAAATATTTTTATGTGCTTATCTTGCAGTTATGATATTTATTTATTTGAGACACTTCACCTACCTTAGTTTGTTTAATCGTTCCCATCTGATACTTTGTTTATGTTGGGGGACCGCTAACATACTTATCATTTACGAACCTAAACAGTTGATAAACGTATCGACTTTAGTAGTTTTTGTGTCCTGTTTATACAGGGTGTCCCAAAAAGTAGTGTCAAGCGAAAGTCCAGAGATAGAACACCCCTTGGGGTACCCGAATCACCCCCATGTATGTTCCGCGATTTTTTATAGTTTTCGAGTTATTAATTTTTTTCCGAATTTTTGAAAATTTTCAACTTGAACAACTTAAAAAGTTCTCAAAAAAAAAGTAGAAAACTTTCTTGAGATTTTTTTTTTGCTACTGAATTGTTATGAGTTGGTCTTTTATGCATAAAATAATCAGCTACGTGACTTTGATGAAAACTATGAAAATGTTGGTGTAAAGTCAAATAATTACATTAGGTGAATTATGACTAAAATTTTCAACTTTAAATAAAAAATCTTAACAAGTGATTTCATGGTTCCTAAATAAGTCTAAAGAATTTTCCAGACTCTCAGCTTTCATAATCATTAAAAAAAAGTAGTACTTAATTGGCTACTTTGGCTAAAATCGGCCGTCAAAGACGGTGTGGTGGAACATTTTTATAATAAGCCTACCTGATTAAAAAATAGATTTTGGCCATTTTATCATTTCTAAGCTTAATTCGTATGTTAACTAACCAAAAATGACTGCAGGAAAGGATTTCATTAATATTTGAAGGTTTTATTTATTTAGTTTAGCTAAATTTATGAAATAAAACAACAAGTAAAATTTATTAATTTTTTACAAAAAGTTTTTAAAATGTCAACTTTCTAGGTCGATACAAATCCTACATTGTCTTGAAAAGGTTTTTTTTAATCGTATGAAAGCTATTTTAAGTGCCTTAATTTTTTTTTCGGCTTGTCTTAATTTTGTTCTTAATTCGGCCATATTGCTGATTTTTTTGGCGTTAACTAATTATTTGTAGTCATTTTTGGTTAGTTAACAAACAAATTAAGCTTAGGAATGATAAAATGGCCAAAATCTATTTTTTAATTAGGTAGCTATTTTTAAGAATTTTCCACCTCACCGTCTTTGAAGGCCGATTTTAGCCAAAGTAGCCAATTAAGTACTACTTTTTTTTAATGATTATGAAAGCTGAGAGTCTGGAAAATTCTTTAGACTTATTTAGGAACCATGAAATCACTTGTTAAGATTTTTTATTTAAAGTTGAAAATTTTAGTCATAATTCACCTAATGTAATTATTTGACTTTACACCAACATTTTCATATTTTTAATCAAAGTCACGTAGCTGATTATTTTATGCATAAAAGACCAACTCATAACAATTCAGTAGCAAAAAAAAAATCTCAAGAAAGTTTTCTACTTTTTTTTTGAGAACTTTTTAAGTTGTTCAAGTTGAAAATTTTCAAAAATTCGGAAAAAAATTAATAACTCGAAAACTATAAAAAATCGCGGAACATACATGGGGGTGATTCGGGTACCCCAAGGGGTGTTCTATCTCTGGACTTTCGCTTGACACTACTTTTTGGGACACCCTGTATATACCTAGTATAGTTACATTATTATAACACAAAGCATAAACCCTTGATAATAGTGCGTCAGCGGTCTTTTTAACGTCATCTTCACATCTTTGGAATGGCTTTCTTCTTGCTTTTTTCCTTCCCTAATTCCCCAGATCCTAAGATCCCATTCGGTAACTTCTTTGGCTTTAACTTTATAACTAACAATTATGGCGTCTTTTACGCCATGGTTCTTTTTGGTATTATCTTTCTCTAATATCCCATCTGTAACTGCTTCGGCTTTAACACTTATTTATTTATTTATTTATACAATTTTGGAGAAACTAACAGCTAGATTTACAAATTTAGATGAACATAATAGAACATGCCTGGACAGACCAGTGCATGTTTGTTGACGGCCAATTAAAAGTTTCCGCAGATAGGTAAAGATATTATAACTTTAACTAAGATCCCATCTGTAACTTCTTTGGCTTTAACAATTATTTGAATGGCGTCTTCTACACCATGGTTTTTTTCTTCCAGAGCCGGTCCACTTCGAAGCATCATCAGTAAATGTTACTTCCCGGTTGGGTCATCCCGTCGTGTTGGAGTGCAAGCCGATGGGAGACGATCCTATCAGGGTTGTGTGGACTCATGATGGGAGACCCGTGGAGTTTCAAACACAGAGGTACCTATATTTTTATCTTTATCATTATCAACCTTATTATTATCATCATAAAAAGTCCAATGTTGGATTTAGCTACATTTAGATGCGAATAGTGGTAATCCGTCTTAAGATTGTGACCAATTCTGACCAATTACAATGAAGCCAAAGAAAAAAATATGTTTTGGAGTACGTGTGTGAATTATGTTTTAGTAAAGCTGTTCCTAACTAAATATTTTTTGTTAAATTGCAGTGTGTTATTTTTAGACTAAAACTCTCAGAGGCTAAGACAACCCTCGGTGTGTCGAGCACCATCAGCCTGGCGTACTCGGAGATCAGCGATGCGGGGCTGTACCAGTGCCGATCCAGCAACCCGTACGGGGCGGCCAGTTTCAACGTGCATCTTACCATTTTAGGTTTGACCTTTGACCTTTGACCTTTACTACTAATGACCAGTTCGACAACGAATATTTCTGTCATTTTTACAACTGATTTTTTCAACGTTTGATTTTAATTAACCTTGACCTTTGACCTTTGCTCTTTGACCTTTGACCTGTCTAATTCGATTCTTTTTTTTTAGAACCGCCTACTCCACCATCCGATCTCCGGATAGACAGCGTCCGATCCCGAGCGGCGTCCGTGTCCTGGCGGGATACCCTACGTGCGCACGCGCGTCACTACACACTGCAATACTCACACACACACTACAGCGACTCTTGGGACCGCGCTATTAGTGTCAATGTTACGAGGTTATTTACATTTTGAAGTGAATCTTATAATGCGACTTTCAACAAGGTTGCGTTAAACGTTTAACGCTACCATGGAGGGGGTATGAGAGAGACAGAGCGAGAGTGAATGCGTGGCACTCGCACGCATGCGCGTAGTATACTGTTACATAATATATAATATATATATAATTATACTGTTACTGTTATACCAAAAACCGACAGACGGCGGCTCGCGCTGCGAGCTAGCTCACACGGTACGCGTTCCCCAAGAATGTACGCGTACTACACGTACGGACATGGCGTTCCGGACACGCGTAAACTGACTACGCGCACCAGTGTACGCGCTATCCGTACACACCTTAAGAGCGGTTACGCACTGCGTCCGATCCGAATCCGATCCGTATTCGTGAAAATATGGTCCGGAGTACTTGTAGAACTATTTACATGGTAGCTTACGCACTAAATCCGTTTTCCGTCTTCCCATTTCTTTCCTTCATTCGTGATTTCCGTCACGTAAAATGACGTATGCCAAAAGATGGCTCCTGAATTGCTTGGATTTGTATCAGAGATCGGACTAGTGCGTAAGCAATATCCGAATTCGGTCCGAGTTTTCTAGATCCATATTTTCACGGGTTCGGATCGAATTCGGATCGGACGCAATGCGTAACCGCTCTAACGCTACTTTCCAACCATCTAAACAAGTCATTACTTTTAGGAAAGACAGTGAAATCCGTCAGTCTCTTGAGCTACAGAACCTGCGACCGGCGACATCGTACGCGGTGCGCGTCGCGACGGGAAACCAAGTGGGAACTAGTGTGTACACCTCCCCTATTCACTTCACGACACACGAAGAAGGTAATTTTTGACCATAAATTAAAATAATCATATTCCTTCTATTACTTGATTGTTTTTTTGAGAGAAGGGTACATACTACGGAGATACGAATGCTAAGATGGATGTGTGGGGTGACTTGGGGGTGACACGGTTGTACAAAATAAGGAATGAGTAGGTGTATGTATGTCTGTTGACTATTTTTTAGTATTAACATCGTAGACATCGTTTTTATTTACGGAAGAGTAGATAAAGTTACATTTGTGATGGTAAAAAACCGGCTAAGTGCAAGTCGGACTCGCGCACGGAGGGTTCCGTACCATTATCTATAAAAACGAGCAAAAAAACCACTTTTGTTGTATGGGAGCCCCCACAAACATTTATGTTATTCTGTTTTTCAGTATTTTTTTGACAGAAGGACAGACAGAGGGTCCCGTTTTACCCTTTGGGTACGGAACCCTAAAAAAGGAACCTATAAGGCGCAGTTTAAATCTTTCAACACACTGGTCCAAAGAAGAAGTATCACTAAAAATTACTTTGCTCCAGCTCCATCAACCCCACCCATAAATGTCCAAGTGGAGCCTACGGAGAGTCCAGGGGAACTCCGCGTATCCTGGCTCCCACCACTGAAGGAGACGCACAATGGAGTCATCATGGGATATCATGTGAAGGCTGTTCCACAGAGCACTGGAACTGGTAAGCTTATCGCCTTCATCAGATGCTTGTCTTGATCAGGAGTGGGATTGCCCTTAATTTCATCCAGCATGTAAGAAAATAATAGAAGCAGACCAAAGAAAAGATGGATGGACTGTGAAAGATGACATGGGTAAGAAAGGAGTGAGTACTGAGATGACGAATGATAGAGGGAAATGGAAGAAGATCACATGTTGTGCCGACCACACGTAACGAGAGAAAAGGGCAGGAAGATGATGATGATGTAAGAAAATAATAAGTGCTCTTAAAATGGTGACGGAAAATACTGTTAAGAACCTTACAATCAAAAATTCGTTAGTGTATATCATTGGTTGGTATTCCTGTAAACCGCTGTCATCTAAAAATATGCTTTTAGCATTTGTAGCAAAATGCCTAACAAAAAAATAATATGTCTGATAAGTTAAATTTTTAATCTCATATTGCCTAAGATTTGAAACACCTAAGACGCAAAACGGCTGTGGCAATAAACTTAAAACTCAGTTTACCTAAGTGATGTGATGGGCTAACTGTCACGTACGTATACGTTGGCATGTTCAAACGTGCCTCTGACTATAACCCTTTAGATATCCTCAAAGATCTGGAAGTCTACTCCGCAAAACGATCAACGATATATCGCCACAATATTCGTGCAAAGTCTACTCTAAATCGTTTCGACATTAATTTGATCGATGGAACGACTGGCATTATTTTTGACTAGCGATCTGGTAATCCTACTTTAGCACTACTTTTGGACGACACAAAGTTTAGAATTTGACAAAACCAATGTTAATTCTACTGAATTCGAACATTCGGTTCCGATTATATTGTTTTCGTTTTGTGCAGTAGACACCCTTAATAACCTACATAATCATGATCACGACTGTAATCCCCGGGTTCGGTAGATATCTCCTCAGATCTCTAGTTACTTAGATCTTTGAGGATTTCTAAAGAGAGTCAGAGTCACGTCCAAACATGATATTTGGCACATGACCACATTTTTCACAGTGTTACTATTAGATTAGATGTCTAGGTAGATGCCTTTAAATGGACTCCCATGCAGTTTCAGATGAAGCAGATTCGAGGACTGTGAAAGTGGCCATGTTATCAGGCAAGCAGGAATCTTTATTGAGCGGCCTTCTGAAGAACACGAGGTAAATATGTATCAAATTGAGACATATTCTTCTGATTCTTTAAATGGTCGCTAATCATGTTCTACCAACTGCTCTTTTTGGAGAAGTATTTGCAACAACGGCACCAAATGCATTGTGCAAAAAAATAAAATTTTGTGACATTACTTTGCAACGAATGACTCACTGGCGCCACTTTATTTTGGTGTAAATGTTGTTGTTTTTGTATAGCTTGTTTATTTTATACATCCCGTTCCACCATTTGCCATACCATATTCACTATAAAATCTATCTTTCATATCAAATTTTCTATTACTGACGCCGCTTTCAATCTTTTTCTCATAAACTCAATGTCTTCCTTTTATCTGTTCTCGTCACTCCACACTTCCATCTCATTTGAATCTTCACCGCATGGGTAATCTCCTCCGTTATCTCAGTTGTGAATTATATCATGTTTCAGGTACGCGGTTTCGGTCTCTGCGTATACTAGCGCGGGTTCTGGTCCATTTTCTTTACCAGTATTCCAAGACACGAGAGAAGGAGGTAATATTACCCATCTATTTTTCCAAGCTAGACAGAATGTAGGCTCGTTAGTCAACTGAGGCCGCTCGAACTTATTCCGCGGGATCAGTTGACCTCATGAATATATTGAATCGGGCTACCGATTTTTTGATATGTATAGACACGTCAAAAAGTATTTCGTCATTAGATGCGAAAACGACATCGCAACGACCACAACCGCGCAAAAGCATCGTATAGTAGTTTAATTAATCATATTTTAAGGTTAATAATAATGCTCGCTAAGTGCAGTCAGAGTCGAATACTGAATAAACTGTCTCGCATTTGTAGCTTCGTAAAGACAATTTTCTTTCCGACAGAGGCAAATCTCTACCTTATTCAAAAATAATCCAACAAGAGAACATAGTTTGATCAAGTATTACAAAGGAAGTAGTAGAAAAGTGTGAGATGATCTAATAAAAACTATAAGATTTCAAAAAGGGGGCAAAGATCTACAATTTTTATGGATAGCTCGAAATTATTATTGACTATTGTCAAAAGAAAGGGGCAAGCGGCGAACAGTCATGCACTTGACTTTTATACATGCGACTTCATCATACTTTTTTTAAGCTTGTCTTAAGAAGAATTTCTACCCTTACTTCTGTGTTTATCAGCTCCAGAACAAGCGCCATCGTCAGTGGAGTGCACAGCAGTTTCTTCCACCTCTCTGAGGGTCGGCTGGCAGCCCATAGTCCTCCCAGGACAAGGTAGCTCGCTGGTGGGATACACTGTGCTATATGCCACCGAAGGTAAGTTCAACAACGATATTTTGTGGTGATTAAGAGATGTTTTGTCTATTTATTTCATAACTAGCATCCGCCCGCGGCTTCGCCCGGTTGTTACCTTGAAAAACAAAAACGTCTATCTCGCGGGAACCGTAAAATTTTCCGGGATAAAATATAGCCTATGTGTTATTCCAGACCATAATCTATATCTGTGCCAAATTTCATTTAGATCCGTTCAGCCGTTTTAGCATGAAAGAATAACAAACATACATCCAGACATCCAGACCATCCATACATTCTTACAAACTTGCAAGTTTATAATATAAGTAGGATAAATACTTAATTAAATAAAAAAATATCTTTAAGCTAACTTATATCCAATTTTGTTGTTCTTTATTTAACCCTACAAGAGTTTTCTACCAGCAAACCTTTAAGACTAGGGAGAATCTATGTATATCTGGTGAATAAATTAGTAGGGTTATAAAATGGGTTACATAAATTATTAGAACTGTCTCACAGCTCTAATGCAATATTTTCCAAGTTAAAAGGTGAATAATGATTAATAAAAACTGGTTGCAGAAGGAGCATGGATGAACCAAACCTCACTCCACACAGAACTATACCTACAAGGTCTCCTCAAATTTTCTAACTACACCGTTAAAGTGGCTGGCTTTTCTAATTTTGGTGTTGGACCATTCTCGTATCCTATCGTCTGCGCTACTCTGCAGGACGGTGAGTGTTGTATGCTACTGCTGGTACCTTCTTTTGGTCCTTTTATTTATTTATTTATACTTTATTGTACACAAATTACAAAAAAAATGTGTGACAAAAGGAGGGCTCAATGCCTAGGGGCATTTTCTACCAGCCAAGCTATTTCGGGTTAAAGCCAGGTCAGCGCACAATAACAATTGTCTTAAAAGTCCTTGATTCCATTATCTTTATGTGAGAGTTATGTTATTGTGGAGCAAATGCGAGGGCAAAATATCTACACGTCTGCACCATATAGAGGGGAATCAATGGTGCAAAAGTCACTGCGTGGAAATAAGATGAAGATACAAAATAAAATAGTATTTTATGCAACTAGTGAATAAAGGACGGATTTAAAGCGAGGGCCATAGACGAGTCACGAGCGAGTGATTCATGGCCCTCGATATAAATCCGTTTTATTCAAGAGTTGCATACGATACTTTATACCATGACTCCGAGAAAAAGAAACTAAACTAAACTCCTTGTCGAAAATGTCAACCAATCAAAGCTCGAGGAGTTATTTGAATAATAAGTTTGTATAACCTTGAGATGGAGTTAAAATATATTGATGTGTTCTAAATTCAAACACCAAAACAAAGAGTAAAAGTGCTTTTTATTCACTGTTTTCGGTGAATAAAATAAGCTTTTTAGAGGGGGAATGGTATAAAGATATTTCTGAACTTGGTTGTCAGATAAGCATACTTTTTCTAGTGCCCGGACCACCTTCGGAGAGTAAAGTACTGGTTCTGTCATCAACATCACTCCTCATCAGCTGGAAGAGACCAGAACATCCCAATGGAGAGATACTTCACTATACCGTCTATGTGAAACCTACCTCCAGGTAAATTTAGCTTTACTTTGGGGAAATCCATTACAAATACTGAAAAGGACGGCAATTTCTAGTGCTTTCCCGCTTAACTATTATCTAATGCGGTTCGCACTTCGCATTTTCACGGATACAGATCGGATTCGGATCGGACGCAGTGCGTAACCGCTCTTAGACTGAATAACGGATCGCCTATGGATCGCTTGGAGCGTAGTTCAGGATCACAGTTTCAAACTGGATCGATCTACGATCCACGCTCCACGTATCACGATCTTGGATCGCGGATCGCGGGATCGTCTGGCGTGGACTAATGAAGTCTCATGGAAGAATTTTCAACTCCAGTGCAGGGATAGCGCAGTCTCATCGGGCGGGGTCTTCGCGCATGTCTACTGAGCTGACGGGTCTCACCACTGGCGTCACCTACGAGACCTGGGTGACAGCCAGTACTGCGGCTGGCGAGGGTTCAGCCACCAGACGCATCTCGCACACCCCTAGCTCACGAGGTAACTGATGCTGGAGAGCATTTTCAACCATGTTGGAACGTTCCGCTTTCCGTATACAGCCTTTGCGTAACTGCACGTGTTACGTCTACGTGCGAGTTCAGTTTGTGTGCTCTGGCTTAAACCTAACTTTGAGGATATCAAAGAAGGTAGTCAAAAGAACGTCCAAACGTGATATTTGGCAGATGCCCACATTTTTCATAGTAGATAATGTCTCGCGATGTTTTCCTTCACAGTCTAAGAGCACTGGCATTGCGCAGATATTTTTTTCGAATAGAAAACTCATTGGTGCACGACCAGGTTTGAACCCATGACCTTCGGATCGTGAGGCAGGGGTGCTACTATAATTAATTGCCCTTATAATAATTAAACTTATTATTTTAACTAAGTTCAAGACTTGTGATATGGACGCGAGGTCCTTTTATTCCAGTGGTCTTTCAAAAACTTTCCGCCAACTCACAATGTCTTAATCACAAGACAAGAGTAACATTAAAATGGACGCTCTATATTGCCATGAAGAATACGTGTGCTATAATAATATGTTCAAAACTTTAGTATTAGTACATATTATTATTCAAGGTTCTTGTTCCAGTGGTAGCTGGTGTAGCTTCCCTCGGCGGCACAGTGTCAGTAGGAGTGGGTAGTTCCCTCCTCCTGGTCTGCCAATGCGTGGGAGTACCACCGCCGAGAACAGTGTGGTACCATAAGCACAACATCATCACCCACCATCCGAGGTTTACGAGGAATCATGATGACAGCTTGCTTATCAATAGTAAGTCAAATGGATGTATGGATGTTTGTTGAAAGAATTTTCAAAATCGGTTTTTCTGTTTATCAAACAAAATTGTATTTCATACAAAAATACAGTTCTTTTAATAAATATTTTTTCCAACTTTTTGTAAATATATTATCTCATAAGAGATAGCGCGCACAGGTTACTTTTGTTGCCGTGACTGTTTCGTCACTCTTATAAAGTCCGTCGTTATGTATGGAGATGCGCATGTTACGACGTGACGCTGGGTGACATCTCCATACATAACTAAGAGTGATGAAACAGTCACGGTGACGAAAGTTACTCGTGCGCGCTAATATCACTAAGTGAAATTTTGATTTTTTTTTTAATTTTATACCACATTCTCATCCACAGATATTGACCAATCTCTAAGTGGTAACTACACATGCCTTGCTAAGAATCTCTACGGCTCCGACTCGGTAGAGTACACGGTCGTCGTTCTGCCTCTCCCCGAAGCTCCGGTCCTGAGAGCCACTCCATACAAGGACTCTATCCTGGTGGAATGGGAACAACCGTATTACTCCATCGCCAATAGGACTTCAAGTCAGAAGATTAGTGAGTAACTAGAGAAAATCCCGTGACTTGCCGGTTCCTCACGATGTTTTCCTTCACCGTTTAAGATTACTGGCATTGCGCACGTATATTTCGAATGGAAAACTCATTGGTGCACGACCAGGTTTGAACCCACGACCGTTAGATCGTGAGGCAGTGGTGCTACCAATATACCACCAACACTTTAACTACTATTTCTAATTAATTATACCTACTCATCATAAATACCTTGAAACACATAGGCAATCTAAATTTACCCCAAAAAAACCCCATAGGGATGAAAATATCTTAAGTTGTGATCACGGGGCGCAGTTATACGTTGACCACTTGTATTTGCTTGCCAGGATTCTGTCTTTGGATATATGACATCACTGTGTTTGGATGTGCCTTTAAGATCTTGTAGGCAGTGGTCTCAGTTAAGTGGTCGATCTAGGTATTCTATAGCGGTTCTTATTAAAACGGTGGATTTGATCAACGTCTGGCATAACTCAGAATAATGTAATGTAAAAATGCAAGTAAAATTTCAGTTCACTCTACGATAAAAACTATTTATTCTGGGGCTATTTCTAAAGCGCTTAAACTAATTTGATTGAATGCGCTCTTATAAGTAAATAATATTCTATTCCAGCTTACAGCTTAACGTGGAAGGAAGCCAGTGGTCCATGGCACGACGCGTGGCCGGCCAACAAGTTGGCCAACTTGTCGGGCATCCAGAAGCATGCCCTCACTGGCTTGAAGTGTGGCACCAAGTACTCGCTGAGGATCACGGCTACCAACCGCGTTGGGACCTCGCAGCCTGCTTATATGGAAGTTAGCACTGTGGGTGGAGGCGAGTATTTAGCTTTGATTATCTATACCTTCACAGAGATGAACGGCAAAAAAATTAAGGGCTTGTTCACACATACATACAATGCGTCATCAACAAATCGTTTTTTTTAAGAACGCTGGTGGTGTAGTTGTAGCACCCCTGCCTCACGATCCGAAGGTCGTGGGTTCAAACCTGGTCGTGCACCAATGAGTTTTTCCATGCGAAAAATTTATGTGCGCAACGCCAGTGCTCTTAAACGGTGAAGGAAAACATCGTGAGGAAACCAGCATACCCTAGAACCAAAATTCGAAGGTGTGTGTCATAGGTTAGTGTTCTTATAAGCGGCGATGGGCTTGCAACCTTCCACGTACGGAATACTAACTACTGTGCAAAATGTGGGCATGTACTCGTACCATGCATTTCATGCTTGTACGTGCATCTGACTACCTTCTTTGATATTCTCAAAGATCTAAGTAACTGAAGATCTGAGGAAGATATCTACTGAGCCCGGGGATTACAGCCGTGATCATTTTTTTTTTAATTTCTACCGAAGACAAAAAAAAGTAGGGAGTTGTTGATACTGATGATGATGATACTGATGATGATGATGGTGATGATGATGATAATGATAATAATGCTGTTAATGTTTTCCAGTGCCCATAGCACCATCGAACAACGAATGGTTCTGGAGCAACTCCTCGCACATCTACGTCCAGCTCGCGGGCTGGGACGACGGGGGGTGCGAGCTGAGGGGGTGGGAAGTGGACTACCGAGTGCTTGGGACCAGGGGGTGGATGAGAGCCCATAATACTATGGTACTTCTTGTTGTTACGGTCATTATGGCCCAGAATCTTCTTTTAGAACTAGTGTAGTAAACCTTTCGTACACTAAATTTCTGAATTTTAGCTCTCCTTATTCTAGGTCAAAAATAAAAACATAAGTGAAAGAATTACTTCGATACATGAATTAGTTTCCGATTTATAGAAGTAAACGTGCGATGCGGACTCGTACGATGTGTGTGACGTTGTGACGTCATCTTTGCTGGAAATTGACGTCACGTATTTTTGACTACGACAAAAATCAGTGTATTTGTATACATATCTTATACCTTTAAACGAGCAATTCTTGTATATATATATACCTATATATAATCTGAATCTCGGAAACGGCTACAGCGATTTACTTGAAATTTGGTATGTAGGGGGTTTCGAGGGCGATAAATCGATCTAGCTAGGTTTCATTTTCCAAAAAACCCGTATTACCATAAAAAAATTCGAGCAAAGCTCGGTCATCCAGGTACTAAGCTTTACTGTAACAAACTTTCAACCGATTTGGCATACCTAGTAACATTCTTAATTTTACGATAAATAAATAAATATTGGTGGACATTTCACACAACGCCACAAACTAAGCAAAGCTTGTACTATGGGAACCAGATAGCTAATAGATTAATTACATATTAGGTAAATACATAAGAATACGTAATAACACCCAGACACAGAAAAAAATCTGCGTTCATCACATAAATGTTTATCCTGGGTGAGGATCGAACCCACAACAGCGCAGAAGGCAAAGCTACTACCAACTGAGCTGTGAGACCGGTCTATTTAGAATGTTCGATGTTATAGTCTTACAACGAACACCCAACATGGAACCTGCCCCTGTACCAAGCGAAGTATCGCACCGGATCGTTTGCTATCGCCGAGCTGCTGCCCGGCACTTGGTACCAGGTGCGGGTGACCGCGCTCAACGAGGCCGGCTCCGTCAGCAGTTCATACAGTTTCGCCACCAAGAATGAGGATGGAAGTGAGTTGATCTAAGCTTTAATAACCTGTGTCCTAGGAACTCATGGCCCGATGTCGCTCTGACCTCCGACAGCTAACCAATATGCAATGTAAACTCTGTCCTTTTGTTTTATGTATTTTTGTTTTTTTTGTCTTTTGTTTTTATTATTAGACAATCTTGATTACATTTTTTGTAAGAAGGATCATACAAAAAAGCGCTAGGACCGAGACGAGTTTCTTGCCTGTTCTACTCGTACTTGGGATAGGTTGGAATTGGCACATAGATTCGCCGAATGTAAGACGTTTCAAAGTAATCCTTGTGATTTTTACTAAATGAATGGTTTTCAATTTCAATTTAAATTTCTTCTACTAGATCACTTGTGTGTAGTGGTAGCACCACAGCCTTGGTACTCGAAGGTCGTGGGTTTAAACCTGATCGTGCACCAATAGATTTTGTCAGAGTTCAAAATGGTTAAGGAAAACATCGTGAAATGTGTCCTTGTTGAGTACCTCTTTTTTTGTTAGCCGGCATTTGGTATTTCAGGCCCAAAATGAATCACCTTTGTGGTACTTCTCAACAAGTTATAACCAAACCTGTTCTAAAGTACTGATACCTAGTAGTTCTAGTACTCGTTGGAAATAAATAAATAAAAAATAAAACTTATATGCGGCAACAACAAATGGGCCCGCATGCGGCCTAATTGCGGAAACCAGTCCGGTCACCAAGTACCAAGTACCTTTCACGTATGGAATACTCACTATGCAAAATGTAGGCATGTGCCAAACACAATAAATATTACGAGTCCTTAGTTACTGTTTAGTGTTTGTTAGTTACAAAGTGACTCAGATTTTTGGATTGGGTAGAACGGGGCATATGTTTTGGGTCGAAGAGGGAAAAAAAATACCTACTAGTAGAAAAATTGTCGGTTGAACGGGGAAGCACTCATATTTGGCTGTGCCTGACCACCTATTTATGAGATATTCTCAAAGATTTAAAATATTAAAAGATCTGAGGAGATGTCTACCAAGTCTCAAAATTACAGTCATGATCAGATTTTTTTTGGTCCACTGGTCTTTCCCGGCCCTTTTTTTCCAAGCTTGTCTTCGTCTTTTCCAGGTGAAGTAGGACCACCTTCAGAGTTCTTAGATCTGAACATGCTGGTCATCATTTGCAGTTCCATTCTCCTCACGATATGTCTGCTCAGCTGTATTTATATTCTCGTGAAACGCCAGAGGTATAACTAAAGTTGCTTATCCACCATAGCGCTTAGTATCAAAGTCAGTGCATGTTTGTTGATGTGTAAAGTGCTTTTAATTTGTTTTTATTGTACAAAAAAAAAAAAAAAAAGTATCTAAGTATTTTATTTTGTTAAACAAAGTTCCATGTCTTAAATAAAGATTAGTATAAAAAAATATGGAATTACTAGAATTCCATTTAAAAGCTCAATAGGAAACTTTAAAAAATATTTTTTTTTATAACGGTATACAAAATTTGGGCATGTGTCAAATATTATGTTTGGACGTGCCTCTGACTACCCTCTTTAAGTATCCTAAAAAATTTAAGTAACTAGCGATCTGAGGAGATCTCAACCGAGCCCGGGGATTACAGTTGTGATAATTTTTTTTTTTTTTATGAAACTTAAATATTTTAAAAACATAAACTTACTTCGCAACTTTGAATTCAAATAGCTCGCTTCTCTCGCCAGTATCTAAACTTTTTTGTCCTTGTCTTATCTGATTAATAGAAACTTTTGCTCTCTTTCAGAAGTGGAAACCTCACAGAGTATAGAGACTCTATTACCATAGACAATAAGTCGGAAAGTGGGGTGCTTACGGCAAACACTTCTCATACAAACCTGGCGAATACTAAAGACAATGCAATGAATTCACAAAATAGAATCTACAGTGCTCCTATACATATGCGGAATAACAGTAAGCATGGTAAGTTCTTATAGTAAACTTCCGCCTATGGCTTCGCCCGCGTGGTACCTTAAAAAACAAATCTATACCACGGGAACCGTACATTTTTCCGGGATTAAAAGTAGCCTATGTGCTAACAGACTATTTTAAATCTGTGCCAAATTTCA
The DNA here is from genome assembly GCA_963675405.1 of Cosmorhoe ocellata. NCBI lineage: Eukaryota > Metazoa > Arthropoda > Insecta > Lepidoptera > Geometridae > Cosmorhoe > Cosmorhoe ocellata. Next base: position 6,031,084 of record OY776268.1, read on the forward strand.
TCCATTTCCGTTCAGTATGAAGGAGTAACAAACATACATCCATAACATTCTTACAAACTTTCGCGTTTATAATATTAGTAGGATATATAAAATAAATCATAAGAATACATCAAAAATTTCAAAGATATTAAAAAAATATTGCAAAGTGACAATACAGTTTTTCAAATTGAATAAATTTATCAAAACAATATCAAATTTAATTAAATGTAAGTAAATTTGCTTTTTTTTATATATGATACTTCATTTAAAAGTGCATGAAAAGAGTCTCTGAGACACATTAGAATCCTTTCACCACACTGATTAAAAAGTACTATTGGTGAGGAGGGTTAAAAAGTCACTAAAACAAGCCCCTTCTGTAAAAACTTGTAACATAAATTGACTACTGACATAATAGTTGCTAACATAAATAATTTAGGCACTATTATCATAAAGCCAGAAAACGATAAGTACAATTTTCGGCGAGCAAAAATATCTATCGGATGAATTATTTTTAAGTGTGTCGTGTGGAAAGTTTGGTCGCCGTATTTAGCTTCTTAAAAGCGACTAAGTCGCCTATACTAAAATTGAAAGTGTGGCTCTAATTGTCTTGCGTCCGTTAATGTATTGTGCGAAACTTAGTAAGGTACTGGTTTTATTTTCAGAATTGTATGAGATAAGTCCGTACGCGCAGTTCGCTGTTGGCTTCAGAACGTTTGGACACGTAGAAAATCAGGACTTACCCACACGCCTGCACAAACAGAGATATGACACAGGTTGGTACAAAAGCATCAAAGATGGCGATAATTTGAAGCTTCATGCACATTGCGATATAACAGGACGATACAGATTAAAAGTTTATTGATATTGACGATACAGAATAAAAGTTTTACTGTGTACAAATGTGGATGGAGTTTTTCCGAAAGTTAGGAAACATTTTTCCGAAAGTTACAACAGCTACCCTGATTGGGCATAGGTACCTATGTACATATTAAAAAACATTGTAAATATTAAAAAACAAACGCCGCAAACAATATTTTGGGAGCTTGCTTCGATCATTGGTGTTAGTGACTTCTGGGTTGTTTCTACTCAATATTACCGTTATTTTAAACTTTTTTAACCTTGATTTTAGGGCTCGTATTTCAATCTGAAAGCATGAAGATGAAGCAATAAAAGATTGGTTGATAATAAGTTATTTCAAGAAGGGTACAATTAAAATTAACTAATATTTTACGAGATAAACAAAATTGTTTGTTGCGAAGAATGATGAAAGTGAGAAATATGACGAAACCGCTGAGTAGAAAGCCCTTTTTCGTTTTTACAGTCATGATCACTATACATAGGTACAAGTGTTTGATAAAAATGTGTTTTCTTCCAGAAACGAGTTTCCAAGTATGTTCCGAGTCGGAAGACAGCGATAGTATATCAAAGTCAACGCTAAAAAGTGTGCCTCGGAGCAAATGTTCCAAACAATATAAAGGTAACTAACTTTATGACTTCTTTAGCGCAGTGGGTGACTTGACTGACCGATACTGGTGCGTGAAAAACTTTCTGTATTTGTTATTTTTACCACGGTTAGGCTCAGTAAAGTAGGTAAATCCTTTATAGGGCAATGTGTACGCTTCTATAACAAGATCCCAAGCGAAATGCTTGATTTATCGATTGGGAAATTAAAAAATGTAATTAAACAGAAACTGTCTCGAAAAGCTTATTATAGAATATCAGAGTACTTAGATGACAAAAAAGCTTGGGACGAATCAGCTCCAACTCTGCTAGGTGTCCCTAACAAAATTAAGAAGGATAAATAAATAAATAATGCTGGACAAGGATCATACAAAAAAAGCGCTAGGGCCCAGCGAGTTTCTTGTCAGTTCTTCTCGGACTGGAGATAGGACTGGAATTGGCACCTAGACTCACCTAGTATGTAAGACGATTCAAAATGATCCCTGTGATTTTATTAAATAAAAATATATTGACTATATTAATGAGCGATACATGATACTTTACGATGCACATCGTCGATTTTTACGACACGACATCGCAATGCGATACGACGTAACGTGTCACGATATTGTATCGTTGTTATGTGTTTAGTAAGACAAAATTAATAATTAATTTTTGTTTTCAGAAGTCTGCCGAACGCCTCATCATAGGTAGGTAATGAACAAAACGGAATTATAATTAGGTATTGTAAAGTATTTTTCTTGTGAGCAAAATTTATAATAATAACCAGAAATAACAATTATGACAACCCTAAATTAATTATAATTAAAACCTTATATCCATTTTCTTTGTGTGTTAAAATTGAACCATTTGAGATTTCAAAAGTTATTAAAGCAATGGCATGTTCTGGTTTAGTGGAAGTTATATATATATATATTTTTAAACTTAGATCTGAACACATTATTACTAGTATTAAACGGGTATTTATCGCGTTTTATATACCTATTTTTCCCGACGTTTCGACAGGTTTGCACACTGTCGTAGTCACGGGTAGGCTACTGTCGAAACTTCGGGAAAAATAGGTAAATAAAACACGATAAATACCCGTTTAATACTAATAATTAGTGGAAGTTGTCCTTGAGTTATGGTTAGACGTGTTATGACTTTCAAAGTTATCTTATAGGTTTATTATAACTTATGTTTGCACGACTGTAGGTAAGTACATAATATATTTCTTGTAGTAAGTATTATTTATCCAAAATAATGATTACCTGTTTAAATATATACTCTCGGGACTTAATCGAAACGTCGAGGTAAATAGAATGTTTCACAATACGCGATTAAGTCCCGAGAGTATATATTTAAACATGTTTCCAAGTCGCTATAGTTTAAAAAGTGTTATAATGATTACCATCGCGAAAGTTTGCTAATGTGTAAATAGATATGGTTATTTTTAAAAAATTAAGGCCTTTACACTATTATGGGATTAGGTATACAGGATGTGAAACTTTTTCAACCCTGTATAAGTTTAATATCAGACATTGTCGACATTTTAAGTGTTTTTTTTAATGGGGCCGTACCACAAGATTTTACATATTAACATGTTTCAAAAAAGTTACATTTAAAGCTTGATCATTACAGTCAATACAACTTTTATAGATCACAGTACGAAATTTCAAAGTTATACTTTGATATTGCTCGAAGAGCTTGTGGTAAGGTCCCTGGCTATCAGGTTCAGTACCCCTAGTATGAGTTTTTGATAGTTTACGAAAACTTTTTTTGAATAGTATCCTTTCATACATTTACCTCCATCGGAAATGTTAAGGAACTAAAATAAAGTCGATATCGTGAAAACTTGGTTTGAAAATCGTTGCTGAGTCCGCCGATTAGATAATATTTTTGATATTATCGACCTTATTTTAGTTCCTTAACATTTCCGATGGAGGTAAATGTATGAAAGGATACTATTCGAAAAATGTTTTCGTAAATCAAAAACTCATACTAAGGGTACTAGCCAAACTTGGTAATTTATATAATAATGTACAAAATGTATGTAATTTTTATGTATATAAGTAGGTAACTAGTAATACAAATAAACGCGGAATATTAAAATTTAAAAATTAAATCTTGTGAGTAATAATTATTATACAAAAATTAGAATCATAATCCAATTTTGGGTTCGATCAATATAATATAAATAATTCTAAAGCCAATTAAGTACATACCTACAAAATAACCATTGGAAATAATTATATGGCATTTTTGTGCTAGCACAAAAATATGATTAAATATTCCGTGAATATTTTTTAAAGCTAACCAAGTTTAAGCACGTAGTGATCATTATAATAATAAGTTATATAAAACTTATGATATTAAATTATATTATAATATTATCTAAAAAAAAGACTGATTATTTATCATTAACGTTGTTCAGTTTCTATACAATTTTGATTTAAAAATAAATGTTAGATAAAGATTATTTCGTTTTTTTTTCTTCAATAAAATATCATAATATTAAGATAATAATGATTATGTAAATAGGTCATTACTTACAATTTACCCCAACATCAAAGCCGCATAACTGACACAATTTGTACATTAGCGACACAGACGCAATAATTGTCAAAAGAAAACAAAATCTAGATAAAATAAGGGCTATATTTCTATAACAAGCGCGTCATAGGTAAGCTCGGTTGCAGATAAAAATACCAATAAGTTCACTACGCACGCAAAGATAGTTTTTGCTAATCTGAGGTTACAAATACCTACCTACTTATTCACAGGAAACCGGTCGGCCTTAATGACGTAAGCGCACGGGAAAAGACGGTCTGGGGTTTCCTCAACGACTCTATTTTAAACACGATTATTATCTTAATAAGTAGGTATTTAACTATATAAAATCGTTGTTACTGACTGGCAATCAATAAAAAGACAAGACGCAAATTTTTATACCAAAGATATGGAAGAGAAAAGACGCGGACGCAATATCTCTTCTACAGTATTATAATATTCTACGCAATAGCGTCGCGACGCTTTTATACATTTTATACGAAAATTCATTTAAAAGACTATGTGTCCGAGACGCGTCCTTATCCGTCTTACGTCTCTTCTGTCTGAACTAAAGCCTAAAGGCTTTTGACGTACTGAGAAAGGAATTTAAAATATATAACGGCACCTTTTAGATACCCACGTTTTAACCCATTCTTTAAGTTCGAATGTAACCACCCACAAGTTAAGATGGCAAAATACTGGATATTCCTGTTTCCTTAAGATGTTTTCCTTCTTGGCATTGCATTTGCGTCAATGGATTTATGTTTTTTTCCTAGTGTTATGAGGTAAAATAATAAGATGCATTATTATTTCGCCATTTGTATTAATATCTTTAAATTAAACTTAGATGTATGTTGCTTATTGCTAAAAGCTCTTCAGTGTAGGTTTTTTTTATGTTTTAATTCACACATGAAAAACGGATTTTGGTATTACTATTTCCAAAAACACGACTCAAAGTCAGAAATGACTTTGTTACGAGTTGTCACGATGAGACCCGCTGATGAAAATATATTAGCTTAGGTAGACATTTATCAAGTTTTTTTGTGATGCTTCGTGATTTGATTTGCATAAAGGTAGGTCGGTAAAAATAACGTGAGAAAATGTGCTGTAGAAATAAAAAAATAAATGATTCATATTTTTTATTTTCTTTGCGTATTTCGCGTCAGTCGCATTTTTTTATAATTATATTTTCGTTTAAACCTTGAATGAGGTCATTGATTTACAACATCGTTTTTATTTAATCTAAATACATTTTATAAATGAGTATTATTATATACAAAAATAATATAAATTATATTTTAAACTACAAATGCAATTGTTTATCACAAATTTTTAAGCACAATGTATGTAGAAGTAAAATTCCAACATTACTTAAAAATTTTAAGGAACTTAACTTACTTAAATTGTGTTACTTAAATAATCAGTAAGTATTTATAATAAAGTATTATTAACAATATTTTTATTATAATTTCTGAATCACCGGATAAAAAAATAAAATTTCAATGTTTTTTTCTTATAAATACTTAAGTACCTACCTACTTACTTATTTTGTAAGTATGTACAAACATAATATATTAGAATTACCTACTGACCAGTTTGAAATGCAAACTATTACTAAAAATAGTTAGATGCTTACAATTCTAATTGTTTTTTTATATTCTTTTATATTTAGTATTCCTTTTTTTATATTATACAATATTTGTTACCAGTAAAATATTTGTCGTAAGTCGTCAAAAAAAATCCCATTACAAAGATGGCATTCAAATCTACAGAAATCTACAAGAACACGGATACCTGGCATTTTTTTATAATTATTAAACTTAAAGAATTATAAAATAGCAAAAAAATGAATTTCACTGTTGTACTTTCAACTCTATTATAAGTTAGCTAGCGTTCGATATCCGCTAGCACAGTTATACAATGTACCTACAACCTCTCGCGTCTGATTTATTGACCAAATAGATACATTTTAGTAAAATATTTACATTAAAATGGTTACAAAATGTATGTATACCTACTCAATATTTTATACTTTCGTAGGTATATATTTCACCTGATGACATTTTGATTAATTGGCCTTTGAACTTTATATACCTATACTTTTAATGGATAATTTCAAAACTGTGGTAGTGTTTTTTGACAAATACAATATTTTTTTTTTACTTTGACTGAGCTGATGAAAAATCTTGGATCGTAAACAATTGCATTTGTCGTTTGTTAAAAATAGGGACTTTTTACAATCATTGTGGTTTAGTGATCTATTTTTTTCGCTTATAAGATCATTTGGTTTGCCCAATGTAAAAACGATAGTTTGAAAATCAGTTTCGCTGTCAACTTATATTCTTCTACTATATCATGTTGAGACCCTTTGAATATCGGAGACCATTGAATGATCCTTGCGATTCTATTGACCATAGACTTCTGGGATGTTGAATGCCATCAGAAATGTCTAGCTAACACCACTTTTGATCCAATCCAGATGGTCTTTCACACTCATGTAAATCCCAGGAGTTCCTTTAGTACCGCAATGGACGTTTCCTGAGCTGGTGACACCCCAAAGCTCTATCCTCTCCTTAGCCCAGACTAATGGCCCACCGGAATCTCCACTACAGGTGTCTATGCCCGCTTCACCACCAGCACATATGGAGATTTTGGGTATTTCTGTGGACTTGTAGGCAGTTTGGCAGGCTTCGCTTTTGACGTAGGGTAGAGGGATGATTTTCTTGACGTTGCTGTACTCACCCCTGCGAGGGATGATGCCCCATCCTGCGGCGATGAATATGGCGTCGTCGGTGAGCTGTCCCGTCGGAAGGCAGACTGGACGAATGAAATCTATAAAGGAAGATGACTTATAAGACATTGCATAAAGACAAGTCATTGAGATTCTTTCTATAAACTTGACCTTATTTTTCTATCGTATCAATGTTTCAATCTCTACTGGTTGATTCACTGGTAAGCCTTAGGAGGCTTATGATGTGATGTTTCGTTCCATATCCTGTTTCGGAAAAACGGAATATTTACGTTCTCATTTCGGTATCGTCTGGCAAATCAAATTCTCGTAAAAGTCGAAATTCGGACTTCTTGATTCAATGCAAAGATGATTTTATATATTCATCTTTGTTTTCACTTAAAACGGTATATTAAACATGATTTGTGGGTTTTATTTCTTCCCGATATTTCGGCAATTGCATGCGCGATCACAAGATAAACTTTTCGAAAGTTATATTCTTCTTTGAGCCACCTCTAATCATATCTGGGTCATCAGTGGCAGGATAATGAAAGACCTTAATACCTATCGATTTATTTCCATATTTTTCCGCGATAATCAGCCGTTCAAAAGTTATAAATCAAATGAAATCAAAGAAGTTTATTTTGTGACAAATACAATAATAAATGTACGCGTAGAAGTCATTCGAAGATACACATAGCGTCACTAACGGGTGACCTTTCTTCAAGTAGCATGCAAGTTCAAAACTACGCCTTAAACCCCACTACGTGCTGTGAAACCCCAGCTATGTTTGAAAGTTTTGTATCAGATTTTGCTCAAATCGTAGCCAAAACCTGTTTTAACTTTAGAGAGGTAACGAGTACCTATTTGAAGCTATGTCTACTAATTTATTCTGTAACTAGCTTCCCTCTACGGCTTCGCTCGCGTGGTACCTTGAAAAAAAAAAACAATTCTATCCCGCAAGAACCGAACATTATTCCGGGATAAAAAGCACCCTATGTGTTAATCCAGACAATAATTTATATCTGTGCCAAATTTCATCCAGATCCGTTCAACCGTTTCAGCATGAAAGAGTAACAAACATACATCCAGACATCCATACATTCTTACAAACTTTCGCGTTTATAATATACTAGCTTCCGTTCGCGGCTATGCTCGCGAGGTACCTACATAAAATAAAGCTTATGTTACTCAGGGATAACGTAGCATTCTAACGGTGAAAGAATTTTTGAAATCGGATCAGTAGTTTTTGAGTTTGTTCGTTACAAACAAAAATACAAAAATACAAAACTTTCCTTTTTATAATATTAGTATAAAAGTAGGATGGAACAAAACGAATGAGAAGTGAACTAACCGGTATAAGGAGCCGGTTCCTTCAGTCTCAGTATTGCCAGGTCATGCTCCTTGCCATCGTAGTCTGGATGCACGAGGATCTCTTCCACGTCGATGTCCAGGACCCGGTCAGTGCAAACACCTTGCACGCATTCGAGCTTGTTGTCGATATCATACTCCCCGAGACGGGCTTTTAGACTGGAAATTATAAGAAATACATTAGATTTTAATCTTATAACGTTCATTTTTTCAAGTACTATGTAAAAAATACGAAAAATCTTGAAAATATTAGTCTAAAACTTAAAATAACGGTGATTATTTTCATTGACTTTCACTCGTATAATGGCACCATGTTATTTTTGAGTTTCAGTAATTTTATAAAGAGTGATTCAAATAGCTACTGGGGAGTACGTTTCTACACAGTTCAATAGTGCATATTATGATCAGAAAGCTACTTTAATTCCAGGGACCTTATCACAAGTTCTCACAAACCACTATGTTTCAGAAAGGTCAAAGTTTCAAGCTTGAAGTAACACTACTTCAATAATTTATAAGTCGAAAGCTTTCTTTCACTTGTTACTAAGTTACAAACCAAGAATCTTAACGTTGTCTCTACGTAGATAACTTTTATTAGTCGAATAGCTTGTGGTAGGTACCCTGGAGAACCCAGGGGCCTTACCACGAAGTCTTCCAGAACGATTCCGTAACGATTTTGTAACGATTCCGTTTTAATGTAACACTACTTCCATACAATATGAATAGGTCATGGTACGAAATAACAATGCAGGTAATATTAATTCGATAATGTATTATGAATTCGTGGTGAAGCCCCTGATTTTTCAAACAGCACAATTTTAAATATTATTGTCAACGCGGAAGCTCTCTTCCACTTATTAAATTACAAGCCAAGAATCATTGTTTCTGCGTAGCTCGCTCAAACCAAGCCTCTATTCATTAAGACTGTCCAAATAGGTAGGTACTCACTTCGTAAACTTTGGCTTCTTAACGCAGTGCGCGGCTGTTAGCACATGCCGGCTATCGATGAGGGTGCCACCACATCGAACGTGGCTGAGGTGGTGGTCGTTGAAGTACATCAGGTAGACTAGCCAAGGGTTGTGGTGAACAAGATTAGAACTCTTTTCTACACCACATTCTTGACCTGGAAAAAAAAAACGGTTGGTTAAAAAAAAACAATTAAAGACGCGAGTTAGAGTTCCGTCCGGTCAAACATTTCGGATAAAAATTAAATACTACTTACCTACCTATCAATGAATTAAATATTAAATTAATTATTAATAATTATTATATTGGATTAAAAACTAGATACTTATTTTAAACTCTAGCGTTACAAAAAACTAGAAATGCACAAGACCTTCTTAAGTATCTCTTTTGTAAGTATATGTATAGAATAAGCTGAATAAATTGAAAAAATGCAACTAAACAAACACCTCGGAGTTTTCGCTCCAAAATCGCGCACGTCACAGTTTTCTACTACAAGGAAACTAAACTTAGTATGGGAAATTACAAAACTTATTATCACCATAATTATTTATGAACTGACGTAACAATAATCGAGTTATTAAACAGGTTTGTACATAAATTTTCCTGTACCTAGGTACCTATCACCGAATATTCCTGTTAAAATTTAGACAATTATTCACCTAAAACTTTTGACACCTAACAAAAAAAAGCATCTCAAAAATTTCGATATCAAATTTCTATATTTTTTTATAATTAAGTACTGTAGTGCGTTTTTTTAAAATTATATTTAGGAATGTTCAAAGATTCAATTAATAATTACTACCTATGTATATCATATGATGAAACTTTTCCCGAATTACTAATATTGATAAGATGCTTTAATGAACTTTATAAAAGTCATTCATTAAAAAGTTCAATGAGTATTAATAGAATTGTCCTCATCCAAAAAGAAGGTAGGTATATACACTTATTATTACCGACTACTGATAAATTTATAAATAAACTTTGCATCTTTATTGATAATTATAACTGTATCTAACAAAAATTTCACATTTTTATGATATTTTTTATTTAAATTTAAGTCATTATTAAGTTATACAAATTTATTATAGGTTAAATAAAAAATTCTTATGATTACGTAGGCAAGTACAATATTTTAACTTTTCAATTTGGTGTTAATATTCCGTATGAGTAATTGGAAGCTACTCGTATCTAAGTACTTTCTAAAAGCTGAGTTTTATTTTAAATTCGATTACAATTCAATAGCTTTTAAAAACCTACTAAATATCTACCTAAGTACCTTGCTTAAAATTCAAATACAAGCTATTTAAAACTTTCACATCTTAAAGCAACCATAATAATATTTGATTTATAATATCCAAAAAATAACTTACCAGCCTGTACCATCGTAATCCCCAAGACAATGATCACAGCAAACATTTTGAATAACATTTTTCTGAAAATTTTGAACACTTTGTAAATCCTGACCCCATTAAAGGTTTATAGGATAATTTAACGGTACAACTACAAGGACATAGCCTTGTTTAAGTTGACCGATCGGGGATCTAGCCTCGACTGACTGGTCAATGAAGCTACATTCATATTTATAAAATTACAATTATTTCTAAAATTTTCCTTGTCGAGTTCCGTTTGGCATATGAGCACTGAGCACATACAAACGACGATTCTATTCGTTTGTAAGTCTACACTTTTTATAAATGCTTAAGTAGGTACTTACTACTTATACTTAATATATTTTATAATCGTTTAATTGTTACTAATAACTATGTAGTTTAAATTTAAACTGTTGCTACATAAATAAATAAAAAATCGATGGTATGAAGAATACTATAAAAATTTTTCGTTCAGTAGTTAGTTACTTGGATAATAAATTAAAGTTTTAAAAAGACGAAAGCTAAATAAAAAATAAGTTAAGGAAATCACAAGATCATTTTATCTAGAAAATATTTTCAAAACGCAAGATTGTAACAAAAGCATTGTTTGAAAATTAAATTATTGCTATCGATTTGAATACTAACCTAGTATTCTCAGCTTCTGTTTTTAGTTTTTTATTAGCTAAGCACCCTTTTTTATGTCCCACTGTTGGGCAATTTAAACTATGAATCTTAAATTATATTATAATGCTACTCATGACAAAACTCACACTGTATATTTTTTCATACCAAACAATAAAAAATACTTCAAATATCGAAAATTAATATTATAATTTTGTGTAAAATCCGGATATAATAAATTAAAATTTCAGCACATACGCTCCTAGGGAAAGTTTCCTTATGAATGACACGAAAGTAGTTAAAAGCGTACCTAATAAATTACATACTCACTTAGTACCTACTCACTGTAAAACATTAGGTAGGTACCTGGATGATTCTATTCAATTTGATATTTTACCGTTATTTTTTATCCTTGACCAGCTGAGCCGACAGACGTCCTGTCTTAAAACCTTCTCCTAATAACAAACACAACAAAAAAAGAATTAGCGAAATTGGCGAAGTGACCAAGGAAAATAGGGATTTATTTTTATATTAAAGAAGATTTTAGAGCTCGGCTTTCAGGCTGATAGCATGAAGACTGAGCAATAAAAGATTGGTTGATAATAAGTTATTACACGAAGTGTACCTAACCTATATTTAAAATGAACGAGTATTTTATTAGATAAACAGAATTTAATTAATAACAAGTCAGGATCGTATCAAGTGGAGATCCGTGTCCGTGGTCTCTGCCTACCCCGTCGGGAAACAGGCGTGATTTTATCCATGTTTAAACAAAATTGTTTGTTACGAATGAGAACAATGACGAAACCGATGAGTAGAAAGGTCCACCTACCCACGTCGCACATTAGTTCACGTCCATACAGGATATAGGTCGGATATAGGATATAAAAATTTTCAAAGTCAAAGTTTCACAGATCTGATTAGGTAGGTAGGTACACCATTCGACGTGCTTTTTTATATTTTACTGCTTTTCTATTCTATTGCACTTTGTTTGAGCTTGGAATTATAGTTCAGAAGCAAATGGCAGAACTGATTTTGATGTATGGGAAGCGATCAACGTTTATTGACAGCGTGTTTCGTCTTGTTTCACTCTGGGATTTCTATTGTACCTACCTATATGTTCGTACCGGGCCCTTACAACAAGCTCTTTGGGCAATATCAAAGTAATATAACTTTGATATTTCGTACCATAACCTATAAAATTTGTATAGAAGTAGTGTTTTGAAATGTGATGTTTCTGAAACATAAATAAATAAATAAATAATGCTGGACAATCCACACAGCATCATCTAGCCCCAAAGTAAGCTACTCAAAGCTTGTGTTATGGGTACTAGATAACTGATATATTTAATACATTATATACATAGATAGGTATTTTTTTTATTATACATAGAAAACACCCAGACCAACGGAACAAATTTCTGCAGATCATACACAAATTTGTTCCGCGGCGAGAATCGAACCCGCAACCTCTTGCGTCGCAGGCGGACTCTCGCCCGCTGCGCCACTGAGGTCGTCTAATTGGTGGTTTTTAAGAGCTTGTGTTAACTGGGGCCGCACCACGAATTCATAATACATTACCTAATTAGTATTACGGGGTATTACATTGTTATTTCGTACCATGACCTCTGCAAATTGTATGGAAGTAGTGTTACATTAAAACGGAGTGGTTACGAAATCGTTCTGGAAGACTTCGTGGTAAGGCACCAGGTCTGGGTATTATTACATATCCTATTACCTATGTATTTATAATAGAGAAGTTTATACTTAGTACCTAATTAGTTTATCACCTATCTATAGTCAATAGTCAATAGTCAATAGTCAATAATCTTTATTCAGTAATATCACAAGGATCATTTTGAATCGTCTTACATACTAGGTGAGTCTAGGTGCCAATTCCAGTCCTATCCCCAGTACGAGAAGAACTGGCAAGAAACTCGCTGGGCCCTAGCGCTTTTTTTGTATTATGAACCTTGTTAACATTGTTAGAGACACCTAGCAGAGTTGGAGCTGATTCGTCCCAAGCTTTTTTGTCATCTAAGTACTCTGATATTCTATAATAAGCTTTACGAGACAGGTTTTGTTTAATTACATTTTTGAATTTCGCAATCGATAGATCAAGCATGTCGCTTGGGATCTTGTTATAAAAGCGTACACATTGCCCTATAAAGGATTTGCTTACTTTAGTGAGCCTAACCGTGGGAACAGCTAGTTTATTTTTATGTCTGGTATTAACATTATGAAAATCACTATTTTTTTTAAATAAATTAATGTTTTTATGAACATACATCAAGTTTTCATATATATACTGACATGGCATTGTCATAATGTTAATTTCCTTAAACTTATCTCTAAGAGATTCTCTGGGACCCATGTTATAAATTGCACGAACAGCCCTCTTCTGCAACACAAATATGGTGTTAATATCTGCAGCACTCCCCCACAACAAAATACCGTAAGACATAATGCTATGAAAGTAGCTGAAATATACAAGTCTAGCAGTTTCTACGTCGGTGAAATGACGGATCTTTTTAACTGCATATGCTGCAGAGCTAAGTCTCTTCGACAATTTATCAATGTGCGGGCAATCTGTCAATTTATCTAGTTCCTTCAATAGGTAGGTACCTATAAGCTTTGCTTAGTTTGGGGCTAGATGGCGTTGTGTGAACTGTCCACAAATATAATCTATCTGATACTAATAAACGAGCAATTCTTATATTGTTTTTAATCTAAATCTCGGAAACGGCTCCAACGGATTTCATGAAATTTAGTATGCAGGGACTTTCGGTTGCGATAAATCGACCTAGCTAGGTTTCATTTGGAGAAAACGTCATTTTACTAAAAAAAACATCTAGGTACTATTTATTCAGGCATTATTAGTAATAACACATCATGTAAGCTAGTAAATAACCTTTGGACTGATCAAAGTTCATTATTTCATAATTATTGATGTTTTAGGTACAGTGGTGGATTTATCACCAGGCTGAGTAGGCTGGAGCCTAGGGCGGCAAATTTTAGGGGGCGGCAAATTTGGCTTATTACCTTACACAAAATAATAAATAAAAATTATAATATACACGGAGAAAAAATTTAACAAAATTGCAATATTTTAATACTATACACCTATACCAAATAATCCAACGATTTTACATGATAAATTACTAAACGCTAAATTTAATAGCCTACTGGCGGCAAATGTGTAAATCCGCCACTGTTTAGGTACCTATCCAAACGTGACTCTAGACAATATCGAATGATTTACCTATTATCCCTAAATGCTACCTAGTCACTTTACTCAATGTAAACAAGTTATGTTAAGCTAAACAGGACATCGAAACAAAACAAATCGTCACAGCTGTGTGACATCGATTTTAAATAAAAAAAAATAATAATAATATGATCACGACTGTAATCCCCAGGCTCGGTAGATATCTTCTCAGATTTTTAGTTACTTAGATCTTTGAGGATATCTAAAGAGGGTAGTCAGAGGCAAGTCCAAATATGACATTTGGTACGTGCCCACATTATGCACAGTAGTTAGTATTCCGTACGCGACAGGTTGCAAGCCCATCGCCACTTATTAGAATACTAACCTATGACACATACCTTCGAATTTTTGGTTCTAGGGTATGCCGGTTTTCTCACGATGTTTTCCTTCACCGTTTAAGAGCACTGGCATTGCGCACATAAATTTTTTCGAATGGAAAAACTCATTGGTGCACGACTAGGTTTGAACCCACGACCTACGGATCGTGAGGCCGGGGTGCTACCACTACACCACCAGCGCTCTCCTAGATTTTAAATGTTATGAAAAATTCTGTAAAAAAGTTATGGGTAAGAATGTGGCTGGGTGCGCAAGTAGAGGAAGGCCGAAGAAGTGGTTTGAATGAAATCGGACTACGCGTTAATGAATTACAGCTAAGTACACATTTTGACTTTCATCCCCTCTCCCAAGGGAATCGTGATGAATTTCAGGATAAAAAGTATCCTATGTCCTACCTCGTAGTATGAACTCAAACCGTGCCAAGTTTCATTTGATTTTATTTAGTAGTTTCAGCGTGATGCTTAGCCCAGATGCAGACAGACAGACAGACAAAAATGAAAATAAATACAGTACGTCTACCATGAGTTGTCACATTTAGATCGGCTGACGTTACTACAGTAGTAATAGTACGTTACTATGACATCTGTCAAAGTTGTTACTCATGGTGCCAATTTCTTAGCAAATGAATGAAGCGCAAACTACAGTCGCTGTAGTACGCTGTGACGTAGGATAGTTAACTACGTGACGTTTTAGTACCCAACTATCCGCTAGAGGCGCTGTACAAGTTCTCATGCATTTTTTTAACTAGTCGCTAGCGAGTGTAGATTGTGAAAACTCATGGTAAATATACAGTTTTGGCTTCAGTATTTCACTGTACATATTTGGACCTATTTACAGTTTTATTATAAGTAATAGTAAATTTCGAATATAAGAATGATTCTCAATTAAATGTACCTATTTACCACTGGTGAGTAACTCATTATCAACAACCTAATCCTACATCCGTCCTTTCAATGATTAATAAACGTTATATTTTGCTTAATTAGAATGGATAAGCTTATAGGTAGCTTGTCGGAAGTGCTTATGACACAGGATATACATGGTGTCCCGCAAGTGGTGATTCAGACTATGATAAATTTCCTTTCGTCCACGTTCGTAAATTTGTGTGGGCATACTTCTAAGATTCCTTATTTAAGAATTTTTATACAAATATTTTTTATTATTTTATTTTACTTTATTAAAATTGGCAGCCCAAAGTCAATGTTTCTATATATTTAGGAAGGTAGCTAGACAGAGATAAAAATGGGAGAGCTGAGTTAAAATTTTCTGATATTTTATAGATACGAAATTTAAATGAAATAAGAATTTTATAATAAAGTAAACTGAAAATCATCAAAACTCACTCGAGATAACAAATCTGCGAGTAGTTGCGGGACACCTTGTACCTATTAATTATTATTTATTTAACTGATTATTATTTTACCCTAGCTAACATAATATGCATTCTTTTGTCC
The DNA here is from genome assembly GCA_963675405.1 of Cosmorhoe ocellata. Classification (NCBI taxonomy): domain Eukaryota; kingdom Metazoa; phylum Arthropoda; class Insecta; order Lepidoptera; family Geometridae; genus Cosmorhoe; species Cosmorhoe ocellata. Next base: position 6,047,167 of record OY776268.1, read on the forward strand.
AATAAGGACACGATTAATAAAACAAACAGTTTTACAGACATAATATTCATTTATTGACAAAATCATTACAATACACATATTTCTCATATCTCATGTAACGCAGATCAGTAGTAGATACTACTTTAGATGAAATTACTATACCTTGCCTCTGCCTACCCATCAGCACGTGTTACTTCAAAACAATACTCAGGAACTAAAAAAGTTTTCAGACATGTATTTACTTTAACTTGTTGTTGCATACGATGCAATAGAAAGCTTTTATTGTACCCTAGGAAGATATTTTATTTATATTATTATTTTTATATAGGTGCTTTCCTAAAGTGTATGTTACAACATGGACTTCTTTTAAGTGAGTGAGTTTTACCGACCGACCGACAGACCTAGTTCAGTCATAGACAATATATAATTTTAATTTTAATTTATTATCTGTGTTTGAAAGAATGAATGATACGATAAGAAGACCTAAAAGTTTTGTCAAACCAATGTGTCGAAAGGAAGTTTTCATACAATTTTTTAACTACAGCCGCTAGCGAGTGTACATTGTGAAAACTCATGGTAGACCCAGAGCGTCTCACCAGACAATATAGTAAGTCACTTGCGGAGTGAATCACGATTATAGGGTTAAAATTCTTGTGGCTGAACATTTTTTCGAGAAATTCGCATTTTCTCGGTAGCATTCCTTCAAAAACCGCAACATGACTGATAGCTACGAAGTTCGCCTTGATATTGGGAAATTCCTTTCTTGCTTTGTGTTCACGAAATGAGTTACAGCTACCATATAAAGTAGGTAGGTAGAAATATATAAGATTTATTTTTAATAATAATTAACAAACATTTAAAAAATATATATAGAAGTCTAGCTGTCCCGGCAAACTTCGTACCGCCTTCTACATTGCTTAGACAATAGTGAGTGATTATAATTTAATATGAACCTTATTTATTAGTAATAAAGTTCAAATTGACTCGACATTTTATTTAGAAAACGTTTGTATGGGAAATAGAAAAGGGCTGTTTTTAGGGTTTTCCCGGCAGTTATTCGAATTTTTCTTACCTTTTAAACCTTCCCTAGACCTCCACGAACATTTCAAGACCGTGATAAGATAAATCCGTTTAGTCATTCTCGAGTTTTAGCGAGACTAACGAACAGCAATCATTTTTATATATAAGAAATATAGATATCTACCGAGCCCGGGGATTACAGCCGTGAAAATATTATTATTTATTTTTTAAAGTAGGTAGATATTCTATTACGCGACATCAACCACGTTGCATTTTTTACAAGCATTTATTGAACTTGCAGTATATGTTTATATTACTTAGGTATAATGTTATTGTCTATACTAATATTATAAAGAGGAAAGATTTGATTGTTTGTTTGTTTGTTTGTTTGAATTGAATAGGCTCCGAAACTACTGAACCGATTTGAAAAATTCTTTCACCAATGTGTAGAATGAACTTTCAGGATGAACATAGGCTATAATTTATGTAGGTACTTCGCGGGCGACGCCGCGTGCAGAAGCTAGTTTTATATATGTTTGTCCCGGTGGAATCTTGCAAGTGAATTTTAAATCAGTTACCTTTGTCCGATTGAGCTGAAATTTGGTATACACGCTTATTTTGGATGACAATGCATGTTTAACTTTGAAAACGCAGAGTAAAAGGTAAGCAGATGTGTATATTGTTTGATATTTACAAAGTAAATAGACCTTTGCATATAGTTGATTTATAAAGCGTTAATTGGAATTATTTATTCACTACAGACGCTAGTGTTTCTGATAGTTTTTATATATATTTACTAGCTTTTACTCGCGACTTCACCCGCGTTGAATAGTGAAGTTACTTTAGGCAGTATGAAATGATGATGAAACTCCTAAACACAAAGTTTAATGGTTTATCTTCGAAAATGACAGACCCATACAAACTTTCAACCCGTTAAAGCGTTTTTTTTTGCGACAAAAGGTAGCCTATATCCTTCCTCAAACTTTGGTCTATCTTTGTACCAAACTTCTTCAAAATCGGTTTAGCGGTTTAAGCGAGAAAGCGTAACAGACAGGCAGAGTTACTTTAAAATTTATAATATTCGTATGGATAGTATTTCATCTAAAATAGTTATGAAAAATATTAACATGGACTTCTATATCTAGTAAGATATGTCGACAACACCTACCCAACGATCTAATAAAATTAGAAACACTCTTATATTATTACAAACTAATGAATCAATCTAACCAACACTAAGGATCTTTCAATTAGCATAACATATCTTTCATACATATAATTTTTGACAGATGTTCGCGTTGACAGGTGTTTTATTTGTCAACTTGTCATGTTTACAGTTATTTAGTGTGAAAAATCCCGATAGATAAATTATTAACAAACATATTAAAAAAATATACCACAAAGGAACGAAAAATCTGTTATAAACTATTTTTAAAATAAGAGTTAGCATACAAGGGATGCATTATCTACTTAAAAATCTACGCTTAGAAAGTTATCTTTTATAAACGTTAAGATAAGATAAATCTTATCTTATTTTTAATATAAACCTACAGACAGTCGTTATAAGTTTCAGTTAGTAGATACATGAAGCTGTATAAAACACTAAACTACAAACAATGCAGACACAAGATTTTTACACAATTTTTGTATATAATATAATAATATAGTTAGTCTAATACATATATAATTCAATCGCTCCAAACACCAAATAAGATATGTGATAATTATCTGATCACGACTGTTATCTCATGACATCTATCTCCTCAGAACTTTTGACATTTCAAGATATTTACAGAAGTAGTCAGAGGCACGTCCAAACATTATATTACCTTTTTTACCACCCGGTGGTTGTCTTGGCAAAACACTCTAAGATACCAGAAACACATTTGAACAGCTTATTAGCAATAACATTAACACTTGGACAAAGTTATAGTTTTTAGTATGGGGATAGTTTTTATTATCGCTTATTTTTATTTGAAAATTCTTATCTTAGGCATTATTACAAGCATTTTTTTTGTTTTTCTTTTTGAGAATCGAGTTTCTTTAAATTTTCCGTTACTTTTACGTTCTTAAGTTTTTTGACAGGTTTTTTACAAATATCTGTCAATTTATTTTTGACATCTGCCTATGATGGAAAGCTTTCTACCGGACGAAATTTTTACGATGCTTAGTTTTATATTAAAACACGTATTAAACATGGTTAAGTGTAATATACAATTATTAATTAATATTTTGTTTGATTAATTCAAAAAACACATTGTAGTGTTAGATTTAAAATCATGTTTTCCCTTTTAACTTAAGTTATGATATTGATAACGTACTTTGATCATTATGATAATCAATAATATTTTTATTACGATATTTTCATAGTGCCCGTATGTTTTCTAACTCTACACAAACAAACACTAATCATAAATCAGGCATTCTTGTTTTAACATTAAAAAAATTACATACAAAAAATACTTAGTTTTCCAGCCTAAAATATTTTAGGAAATACTACCGGTACACCATTTCTGTTTTTAGACAAAATGTTTATCAATGAATTAATTCCTTACTCCAGACTTTACTTATTCCAGATAAAAATAAGAAAAAGCGTTAAAAAAAACACATCAGTAAAACTTGTCTATGAAATAGAAAACAAACGTTTACATTTTCAAAGAGAAACTAACTGACAGATACTATTTGAGTGAGTTTATAGTATACTAGAGGAAACTCAATTTATGGTAAAGGCCCGAAAAAGGATTTCTTCTTCTTCTTCTTCAATTATGGCATCTGTCTCTTAGAGAACAATTTTGCCAGTGTCAAGTGTACTTATTTATAAGTATTGTCAACGTCACAGAGTCATAGTCAAGTAGTCAAGTCAATTTTAAACAAAAGATGGCTGTTTTGTTGAACATTTTCGGGATTTCCTCCGATGGAATTTGACGAGAACTATTCACTCTAATTCACATACTTTACACTCGCGTCAAGAACCCGGGCTTTATTGGCAAAATAACCACCAAAATTACGCAATAAAACTCAAAATAACACGAGAAAACATATAAAAACCAGAGCGACGTAGTTGTCAGGCAAATTCACCGCAGAAAATCCGAAAAAGGATTTAGTCAACAATTAGATTACTAATATCATGGAATCAACCAAATGTGCGCATTTATAAGATAAAATATATTTTAACTAACACTTTTACCGTAATATAACCCGTGATAGCGCGCGATGGGATTCAACGTATGACGTCACAGTGACAGCATTCATGACGTGAATATTGAAACGTCACAATGTCAGTAAGTAAATAACCCACATGTTTTTGTAAAATATATTCCTACTAGCTTCCGCTCGCGGCGTCGCTCGCGAAGTACATACATAAAATATAGCCTTCGTTCATCCTGAAAGTTCATTCTACGCATTGGTGAAATAATTTTTCAAATCGGTCCAGTAGTTTCGGAGCCTATTCAATGCAAACAAACAATCAAACCTTTCCTCTTTATAATATTAGTATAGATAATTTGATAAGCATGGTGAGTGGATATGGGTGACGTTCTGTCACCTTAACACATAAAGGAAATATCTCTCCATATGCCTTAGTCACCTTGCAACATTAAGTAGAAAAATTATAGTAAGTCTTAGTCACAAAGCCAAGAAGTAACATAAATTAAGTGTACATTTTGTACCGTCATTTTAGTCGTGTGGATATGATTCCGCTAACTTTAAACATGTCATGCTAACTAGGTCTTTACGAATTTCAAATTTATATTCAAAGAGATATTAGGTTTTACAATTTGAATAATTCCTATTGTTATGACCATCTGAGCATTCAGAATGTTGCCAACAAAGACCAGCTCTGCGATTACGTAATTCTGATACTATCAAAGCATTGTTACAAACAGCTTATATTTGCTAGTGGTGACTTGTATAATGGAAAGTTTATTGCCATAAAAATATTATATTTTACTATTTATTTATTGCCTTATATAATACCGACCCTACTTAGCGTGGGATAAGGGCAGGAGAATGATGATGATTTATTGCCTTATGTATATTGTTTGTAAATATCAGTAGTGCGATTACGGAACTCTGATACAATCAACACTTGTCAAAAGTGACTCAAATTGATTGAATAAACACTCTTATGTCATACCAAATCACTTGATTACAATGAAAACGTATTGAAATTGATTGTAAGCAAAGATCCATAATCGCCCCACAGAATTACGTAATCACAGTATAGTTACTGATAGACATTCATTGTAATTGATTGTAATCAGAGTTACGTAAAAGCCAAGCAGTGCACGAAAAGAGCTTCTAAGACCTACTTTTGTCCTGTCACCACGATAACAACACCAAGAACAGTGACAAGGATTTGTAGACAGATGCCTTAAAGATATAAAAAAATATACAAAAACTTTGCATAATAAAGAGGGGGATAATTAAGTATTACAAAGCAAACTTCCGTCGTAATTGAAACGTATTAACTATGAAGTCACGTTGACATCACTTAGTGACGTTTCGCGACGTTTATCTACGTTGCTACGCATGCGTACGTGACTTAATACAGTCAGCAGAAAAATAAAGAAGAATTTTTGTTACCTCTTAGCGTTAACAAAACCAATGCTGACTAATGACGGGTCGCGTTCGCGGAAACGTCACATGCCTAAGGAAGAAAATTATTAGAAAAACTACTGAATAAAAATGATTTCTTTGATCCGTGCGAGTAAGATCTACGCGCTGAAAATTCTTAAATTAGTTCAATAATTTTATTGGATTTTACTAATCTGCCGCATGCCAAGTGAGCTGTGGGATAGCCGAGGATATCCACCGAGTGGCGCCCCGACCCGGCGAGAAGGCGACGCGGCAGACCGAAAAGAAGATGGCGGGACGAACTGGACAAGTTCCTTGCAGATTGGAACAAAATCAAACAAGATCGCGAGGTCTGGAAGAATTGGGGGGAGGCCTTTGCCCAGCAGTGGGCAAAGGCACAACGGCTGATATAATAATAATTTACTAGTTTTGGAAAAGTAAATTAGTGTTTAACTAGTTTTATATAAGTAAACAAAATAAGTTAGCTGAAAATCGAGATTTTTATGCTATTTTATTTATATACTCGTATAAGTAGTTTTTAGACGAGGTAAGATAAAAACTATATATACCACTCAATATATACCTAAGCTAATAGCCCGTTAGTTAACTATAATGTTTTATTATTTCTGCTGACGACTGTACTAAATAATGGGAAGCAGTTGTTTACAAATTCAACAATAAATAATACAATTTGCACTTAGTTGTTGTATTATTAATTAATTGATTTTAGTAGGTTATCCGCTAAGGGATTCCCTAACGGATAAAATTGAAGGTTATTTACTATTGAAGTTAGCCAATTGAATAAGTTAATGCAAAAACAATGATAGGTAAAATATTAAAAAACTAGACAAACTTTTTGCGATTTTAATATTACTTAAGATTGATTTTCAGGAATTAATTTATTCACTTGTCACGTAGCTTTTAAATTTCAGCTTTCTAGGACTTATGATTAAGGCCCGGTTTCCACCAAAGCAGAGAGGAGGAGACGACTGATGTGCTGCAAAGCTGGCAGGTTATTTCCACCAAAGCGGAGAGAAGTGTAGCGGAGAGAGATGATAGCTAGCCGAGTGTGAGTGAGTCGCCCGACTAGACACTTCTCCGCTGCACAAATTCTATAGAAAAATGAGACATCTCTCCTCTCCGCTTGATCCATTTCCACCGAAGCTAAGCGGAGAAGAGCTGTGGAAATAATGAAATCTGATTGGTTTATTCAAACGCATCTCCTCTCGTCTCCTATCTTCTCTGCTTTGGTGGAAACCAGTTCTTAGGCTGTGCGTTGACGTATCAGTCAAAGAAGTACTACCATTATCATAAACACGAAAGTTTGTAAGAATGTATGGATGTAAGAATGTGTTTGTTACTCTTTCACGCTGAAACGGCTGAACGGCTCTTGATGAAATTAAGCACAGATATAGATTATAGTCTGGAATAGCATATAGGATTATTTAGAGTTTAGTAAAAGCGTAGGGCCGCGCTTTCTCCAAATTAGGAAGTAGATAGTGAAAATTCAATGAAATGACTAATGAACCGCAAGTAGTTTTGTATAATTGCGGTTAAAATGTAAGTTTCTGACCAAATGAAATACCATTGTTCTCTAGCATACATTACTCATCTTGCAACTTTGTGACTGAAAAAGTTGAAAGTTTGGTTCGAAAGAACTAGTAAAATCTATAACATCTGAATGATTTAACTCCTTAACATTAGGTGGTAGCATTAAGCTGAGATTGGTCCTATTCAGCCACGCGACTTGCATGCAGGAAAGACAATTTATATCTTTTTTTTATTTTACTTTCTGTGTTACTTTTCTAATTTTGTTTGGTTTTACCTTTGTTTTGTTTTTTTTATCTACTTTTATTTTCCTGTATGTGTCCGTATCTGAATAAAAATCTATTCTATTCTATTCTATTCTATTCTATTTCGCTTCCATGGTCAACTTAATACAATAAAATTAGCTTTAACCCACGTGGTAACTTGAAAAACAAAAACAAATCTACCCCACGTGAACCGTACATTTTTCCGGGATAAATAGTGGCCTATGTGCTATTCCAGACTATAATCTATACGTATGTCAGATTTTATTCAGATCTGTTCAGCCGTTTCAGCGTGAAAGAGTAACAAACATACATCCATACCAACCTTTCGCGTATAATAGGTATTAGTAGAATGATAAACCTAATTATTTTATCATAATTAGTTTACCGGGTAATTACTTGCCATAGAAACAGTCATATACCTATAGGCAGAAAATCCGAATTCCAGGAATTGATTACCAAATGCCAATATTACGTTAATAATGTCAATGTAATTTCAATTTTGTTACGATTTAATATTATGTTATTATCTCGTGCGTGCGGGGAAAATCATTTTGCCATAATTGGCGGTAATGCGACAATTGTTATCAGACGTCGGTTGATAACGAATAATAGTTAAAATGTCAACAGAATGTCCCGTCTTAAGTCGCTTTAAGTCAGTCTTTAGAGGTACCTACTACAAGGACACTACATAGATCCACACTTCACATACAAAAATGCTTTTTCTTACATACTCCAGTTATTGAGCGTCGCAACAAGCTTTAATAAAAAAATCCCATTCTAACTTTGACACCCCATTTTACCCTCTTTATAAGGTTATTTTGAAATATCCAGAAATACGCATCTATTTATTTTGCATTTAAAATATCCAAATCAAAATTCAGAGCAATCGCAACACCCATTAAAAAGTTCCCATACAAATGGTCCCCCCATTTGACCCCTTTTTGAAGGTTATATTGAAAAATCCCGAAAAACGTGTCCATTCATTTTACATTTACAGTACACTAACAAAGTTTTATGAAAATAGCTCCACGTGTTAAAAAGGTTCATACCATCCATCGTTTTCACCCTTTTTCACCCCCTTAAGGGTGAAATTTCCACAATCCCGCCTTAGTGGGTTTTGTTATAAAAGAAACCATGCAAATTTCAGGTTTCTAGCTTCAGCGGTTTCAGCTCGGCGATGATGAATCAGTCAGTCAGTCAGGTTAAGCTTTTAAATAGGTATAGATATTAAGTATTACGTACTTTCTTTACTGAAATTGATATTTTGTTTTGGTCAGAGTGACGTCGCTATAAATTGGCGATAAGCGAATCACGCATGGTTTTGCCAGCCTTAATGCGAGGATGCAAATTGTATTGATATTAAATCGGTGATTAATTCCATGGCTCAAACCATCGATATTAATTGAACGTCATTTACGTGAGGAAAGTTTTAATGATTCAGATGATTTCAGTTTGACAACGGGCCAGTGTGGTGAAAGAATTGAGATGTGTTTAGAGGTTGTTTTCGTGCAGCAAGTTTGGTAGTACTTGCGAAATGAACTATACATCTATTCTAGCTATGCATTTAATAAAATCTTTGAGATGCCATGCCTGTACTTTTGATCAGGGCTTTTAACCGGTTAATAATACAAAAAACGGTATTAACCGGTATTTCGATAATAGCGTTAACTCGGACTTAAATTAACCGGTTAAAGCGAGCTTCGTTGTGTCGTCGTAAGAGCGGTCGCGTCACGGAGGTCACTAATATGGAAAAGAACGAAATAATTTCGTTCTAACCGGTTAATTGAGCGAAACCCTTTTGGATTTATCGTTTTAATAGAGGTTATGGTAGAACGTGACCGAAAAGAAAAGGTTATAGGTATTTAGAGCGATACCGGTTTGAAAATATTTCCGGTTTCCAAGCTCTGCTTTTGATATTTTCAAATATAAATTAGTGCTACCTAAAGAGGACACGCTACTAAGCCGAAAACAAAAGTTTTTGAAATAAATGTCTGTCTGTGCGTTCGTTCGCGGTAATCTCCACAACGACTGAACCAAATCGAATACAGTTTTCACTAATGTATTGAGATAAGCTTAGGTTAAAACTTAGGTTTTGTTTCATCGAAATCGTTATTATTAGTATTAGACGGGTATTTATCGCGTTTAAATTACCTTATAAATACCCGTCTAATACTAATAATAATGTGTTCAGATCGCGTAAGTTTAAAAGTTCATCAAAATCGGTTGACATATAAAAAATATATGCTTATTTTGCTTATTTTTCGCGCGCTTTGGACGCTACCCGTAAAAAAAGGTAGGTATTAGGTACGCATACAAAGTCAAGGGTAACAGCTACTTGTTATATAAAATGTTAGTCACGGTTTGTCATTACCTTTAAACATTTATTTTTACAAATACTGTAAAGGACGGAAATGTCTAGTACTTTCTCGCTGAAACAATTATCTCGAAAACATTATTTGATATTTTCCTCTCGGCGCTCAACGGTCCTGAGGATGCTTCGTGGAGAAGCGAAACACGTGTCGAGTTTCCATTTGAGGTATTGTGATGGGATCATTGATAATGGCCTCATTAGATAATTGTTTCAGCGGGAAAGTACCTACTAGACATTTCCGTCCTTTTCAGTATTGGTAATGGATTTCCGCAAAGTCACGCCTGAGTCAATCATTTATTTATTTTTACTGTTAAAACGACTCATGATGACATTGCGTATACTTCCTACTAATATTATAAACGCGAAAGTTTGTAAGAATGTATGGATGTATGTTTGTTACATAATCACGCTGAAACGGTTGAACAGATCAGGGGCCTTACCACGAATTCATAATACATTACCGAATTAGTATTAAGTACATTGTTATTTCGTACCATGACCTATGCAAATTGTATGGAAGTAGTGACGTTTCTATAATGGAATCGTTACAGAATCGTTCTAGAAGACTTCGTGGTAAGGCCCCTGGATGAAATTAGGCACAGATATAGATCTGGAATAGCATATAGGCTACTTTTTATCCCGGAAAAATGTACGGTCCCGTGGAATAGATTTCATTTTGTTTTTCAAGGTACCACGCGGGCGAAGCCGTGGGCGGAAGCTGGTAATAACATGATAATGTCTTTTCTTGGTTAAGTAGGTCAGTGAACCCGATTGATTTATAATTTATAGGTGACATAAGACTTAGGTAATAAAGAAATAATGATTGTGAATTTCAGTGGAGTAGTGGGCGAGTGTCCGGCTTAGATACGAGAGGTGTGCGTTCGATTCTCGCGTTCTAAAAATTTTATTAATAACGCTTCCATCTGGCAGTGATTTGGATCAGTTGAGCAATCTATCGATCGTTTGAAACCGTCCTTAGATAGATCAACTGTCTCAAATGTATTTTATATACTCGTATAGTGTACATATTAGGATAGATCTGTATATTTCTGTTAATAAAATATGTTACTTATTAAGGGTTGTTAAACTATTATTGATAATTACTTGTTTTAAAAAATCTATAGTTCTGTCCTTGTCATTCAAACCACAATAAAAAAGATGACAAAAGGTTTATGAAAAGGTTATGAATAAGGCAAAGTTACCTGATAAGAACTTTCGCGATACATGATGAGATATTTGCCCAACAGTGGGACAAAATGTGTAAAAAAATTTATAACTTTGCGATGAGAACGTAATATTTAGTAATAGGTATAACCATTATTAAGAAAAATTTTAAACCCGACTGAAAGTAATTCAATGTAACTCCCAAAACCATTTTTAAACATTTATAGTCGCCTATATAACAACTTATTTATCAAAATCCGTCCAGCCATTCGGGTTACTACGACATCTAAAGAAACTCTCTTCTTAGCAGTCGAGTATTTAACTGACTGCGAAGCGAAAAAGGAGGGTTATGAATATGTATGTATGTATGCGAGTTTTTATGGCTGCTGCTGTAGCCCAAACGGCTGGTCAATTTTTGACAAATGAGGTATGTGGATTCGTCTAGATCAGCGGTCGGCAACATGCGGCCCGCGGGCCGCACACGGCCTGCGTACGTCTCACTTGCGTCCAATTATACGTAGGTATATATTGAGCTTCTAGGGTTAATATCATAAGTGTTGCCCAGCCCGCCTTTAGTTTATTTTACCACCATGCAGCCCTTGCCTGCCAAAAGGTTGCCAACCGCTGGTCTAGATAAGAGTGACATAGGATATACAAAATGTCAAAAAAACGAATATGGCGGCTGTAAAAATCAATTTTCAGACACATTCAGTCGGGTTCTTTATTTTTTTGGAATAAATACAAGATAATTAGTTTCTATAGGTCTAGAAATTCACAGAATCAACAGACAGCCAAGTGGTTATAGAGATATGTGTTAAAGGTAATTAAGAATGTTACTAGGTATGCCAAATCGGTTGAAAGTTTGTTACATTAAAGCATGTATGTATACAAAAACACTAGTTTACCTATTAGTTTTCATTTTACAAGCATTTAAACTTCGATAAATATCGAGTCCCGCTAACAGTCACGTGACTACATGTGACGTCAATTTCCAACGCTCCGCTTAGTAGTTGTGTTGTGCGATGACGTCACACCGTCACACGCATCGCACGAGTCCGCATCGCACGTTTACTTCTCTAAATCGGAAACTAATTGACGTATCGAAGTGATTCTTTCACTTGTATTTTTTATTTTTGACCGAGAATATGGAGAGCTAATATTCAAAATTAGTTAACAATATTAATTGTCTTATTTAGCGTATCTTAGGCGCGGAGCGATCGTTGCATTGCTTGTTGCGGCGAAGTGTTGCACCTCGCTTGATTTGGTCCATTAAAGAGCTGTGGCATACTCTGGGGTCAGGCTGAAAAAAAATCATTTAATATCATTAGAAAAACAAAACAAACATGTATAGTTGGCTCAACGAATGTAGGCATTCGTGAAGTTAGCCGCAAGAGCTGCGCAGTATCGTTTTTCGGGAGCAATTGGAGGGGGGGAAGGAACTGTACATGCGCAAACCTGTGGCTACCATTTTTTAACTACAGTCGCTAGCGAGTGTAGATTGTGAAAACTCATGGTAGACCTAATGATCACGACTGTAATCCCCAGTCTCGATAGATATCTCCTCAGACCTCTAGTGACTTAGATCTTTGAGAATTTCTAAAGAGGGTCAGAGGCACGTCCAAACATGACAAGACACATGCCCACATTTTGTACAGTTAGTATTCTGTACGTGACGGGTTGTATGCCCATCGCCGCTTATAAGAATACTAGCCTATGACACACACCTTCGAATTTTTAGTTTTAGGGTATGTATGCCGGTTTCCTCACGATGTTTTCCTTCACCGTTTAAGAGCACTGGCATTGCGCACATAAAGATTTCGAATGAAAAAACTCCCTGGTGCACGACCACGTTTGAACCCACGACCTTCGGATCGTGAGGCAGGGGTGCTACTACTACACCACCAGCGCTCTTATAAAGTGTAGTGTGTTATATTAATTGGAACTAATGTTTGATTTGATAAGTCCTCAAATGACATGCTTGCAAAAAAATAACAATCTTAAAATACTTATTTTATATAACGCGAATTAATTCTCAAGTCTGATTTAAAACCGTTCTGGTGCAGGCTTTATTTATAAATGGGACTTTCCCGAATAATTATTCATTCTAAGAATGAATAATACAGTTATTGTTAAAGTGACGTAGCAGGCACACTAACACAACTTTATTTTTAAGGTTTTTTACAGAGGTTTTTTAACCCTCGGTCAGTCGCGCATTTTTAGTTTACCCGGTTGGTCGCGTGGGGTTTCTGAAGACCCCAAAAATAAACAGCCTAAAAAACACCTTTTTAATAATTTTTTCGTTATTATCTAAGCAAGTCATTGACGAATAACTTAAATACAATAAAACTACAAAAAGTTACGTAAACATATTCTTTTATTTCTTCTTTGAACTTACAATCTAAAAAAAGGAACTTAAATTTCTCTCCTTGAGATCACAATCACAAAAAAAAGGTTTTTAACAAACTAAATGTAGGAACTTCTCCTTTTTATAAATATATATACGATAAAACTAAAATAACGATGACAATTATGTAAAATTTGGAAAGAACCAACAAAAAAACACACAAACTTTTACCAGATGAAGTCAGTGAACTTTTCACTAATTTTCGTTTTGAACACAGTCGGTACATACCGATTTAGTATGTGTTGGGCATATGTTACCCTTACAAAAATGGCAGACAGATTTAAATTTTCGATCTGTTTGTCTGGGGCAATGAACGCAACGCTTTCTCATGGGAAAGAAATTATTTTCATTTTGTTGAACATCCTGAAGTTGAGGTAAACATCGTTACTTTCATCGTCTAACCAGCTTAATATACGACGTTGTTGTTCTTCATCCATTTTACTAGTTAATTAAATCTAAAACAACAAAAAAAACACTAAAAAAACATGCTACAAATAAGTCTAAACTAATAAAAACAATTAAATTTTACTTACGCGGTTAGTCGCGTGGGGTCTTTCAAAGCCCGTCCGCACAAAACACTTCTGTATCTCACTGCGCTTATGCGCGAACTGAAGTTAGCAGCGATACGCGGCCAATACAATCCAACTTAGGAGGGTACCTAAAATATTGAATTGCTGAGATTGTTTTAATTGCTTAAATTTTTCATTTTTCCAAAACCTGGGCTTTCAAAGACCCCACGCGACTAACGGAGGGTTAAGGAGGTTTTATACATACACACATACATAAAATAACGCCTGTCTCCCGACGGGGTAGGCAGAGACCACGGATCTCCACTTGCTACAATCCTGACATAACTCTTTTGCTTCATTCACTCTCATTACATTCTTCATACATGCGCGACGGTTCAGGGTACTCTTGACCTGGGGTCTCACCACGAATTCATAATACATTATCGAATTAATATTACATTGTTATATCGTACCATGACCTATGCAAATTGTATTGACTTCAAGCTTAAAATGTGACGTTTCTAAAACAGAATCGTTACGGAATCGTTCTGGAAGACTTCGTGGTGACCTTTCTCTAAAACGTCCCCAATTTGATCAAGACATTTTTGACATTGGTTTCCCTGTTTCCTGTGTGCAGAACAGGTCCATTCTCAGCTCACTATCGCTACCGACAAAGGAAGGTACCAACGCTGGTTTGTGCCTAATATGTTTGGACGTGCCCCTGACTACCCCCTAAGTCAGAAGAAGTCACGATAAGATGATTATTATCTCGATTACAATATTTGTAAGAAGGATCATACAAAAAAGCGCTAGGACCGAGACGAGTTTCTCGCCTGTTCTTCTCGTACTTGGGTTAGGTTGGAATTGGCACATAGATTCACCGCATGTAAGACGTTTCAAAGTGATCCAAGTGATTTTATTGAATAAATATATTATAGAATATGTATACTATAGGAATCAAGGTAGGGTTAAAGGTCATTTACGTAGGTAAATGTTCTATGTTTTTATCCATTGCACATTGACTATTTTAATTATAGGAAACATGTAGCTATGAATCAATTTATTCCTATTTTAGTTTCTTAGGAAAACTTTGATAAAAATAATCAAGACCCAGGCACGGTAGACATCACGTCAGGGTTTGATAGTTTACGAAACTTTTTTTGCTCGCGATGTTTTCCCGACTTTCGAAAAATTTAAATTTTTTTTTGTTTTTGATAGATTTGGGTTAGTAGTGAAGTTAACTTCGTTTGTTAGCGGCACGTTTTAACTAGAGTAGGTTTTGTATTGTGCTGACATATCGTTGATTGTTTGTAGAGTAGTTACCCAGATAGAGAGATAGAGATACAAACATTTTTCGAACTGAAAATTCAATTGGGGCACAACTGGGATCTCTGATGGCTTCGGGGGCGATAAATTGACTAGCTATTTGATTTTCCTAAAAACAATTTATTAACCAAAAAAACGAGTAAAGCTCGTCATCCGACGGATCTAGGCATTCGTGAAGTTAGCCACAGGTGCGAGTTTGCGCATGTACAGTTCCTTCCCCCCCCTCCTCATACCTCCAATTGCTCCCGAAAAACAACACTGCGCAGCTCTTGCGGCTAACTTCACGAATGCCTAGATCCGTTGTATGAACTATACTTGTTATTAAAGTAAGCTCTTCAGTTTATGTTACCTGTGATGATTGGTTGATGATCTCGCGCACGGTGCCGGCGCGGGGCGACATCTGCCGGCGCCGGGCCTGAAGCGTCGCCGACAACTTGTCCAGGAAAGCCGGCTGCACCGTCGCCGGCAGAGACACTATCCAACAAACCAATCTAAATATATATAACTCAAAGGTGGCTGACTGACTGACTGACTGACTGACTGACTGACTGACTGACTGACATAGTGATCTATCAACGCACAGCCCAAACCACTGGACGGATCGGGCTGAAATTTGGCAAGCAGGTAGATGTTATGACGTAGGCATCCGCTAAGGAAGGATTTTGATTTATTCTACCCCTAAGGGGATAAAATAGGGGATGAAAGTTTGTATGAAAAGTCGCGATAATCGACATTCACGCGGGCGAAGCTGCGGGCATCAGCTATCTATAAACTTCATCATCATTCTCCTGCCCTTATCCCACGCGTGGGGTCGGCACTACATGTTTTCTTCTTCCACTCACTCCTATCATTCGTCAACTCTGAATCAACTCCTCTTACATTCATATCATCTTTCACACAATCAAACCACTTTTACTTCGGCCTTCCTCTACTATCTATAAACTTCATTCAACCAAATGAAAAAAAAGAAAAACATGATCACGACAGTAATCCCCAGGCTCGGTATTTGATGGGTTTTTTGCGATAGTCGCGAGTAACAGCTAGGTTTTATCCTACTAATATCATAAACGCGAAAGTTTGTAAGAATAATAAATAAATAAATATTGGTGGACATTTCACACAACGCCATCTAGCCCCAAACTAAGCAAAGCTTGTACTATGGGAACCGGACAGCTGATAGATTAATTATATACTTTTTTTTTGTAAATACATACATAGAATAGATATTAATACCCAGACACACAACGAACATCTGTATTCATCACACAAATGTTTATTCTGGGTGGGAATGTATGGATGTATTATTAGTTACTCTTTCATGCTGGAACGACTGATCGGATCTGGATGAAACTTGACACAGATATAGAGTATAGAGTGGAATAGCACAGAGACTATAATTTAAGAACGTACCACGCGGGTGAAGCCGTGGTCGGAAGCTAATTTAGGATAAATAAGCAGGCAGTTGCAATAAAAAACCAACAAAACAAAATTAAAATAAAGTACATCGAAAAACTATTAGCAGTGTGATTCTGACGAAGTATTGTTATGGTGTATGGTACAAGTGATGAGACTAAGCTTAAATCTTGACGTTTCTGAAACATGATGGTTTTAAGAGCTTGTGGTAAGGCCGTGGAAGATTAAGGGATTTTACCTTTCCCCTTAGGGGGTGGGTCGGCGTGCGCGATGGAGGACATCGCCCGGCGACTCGTCCGCGGCGACAGTTGCGGCGCCAACTTCGCGCTCAGACTAGCGATGAGACTGCTTTGTACTGAAATTCATAAAATTATTAACTGTTTCACATGTATTTCTAGGAAGATGTCATCATCATTCTCCTGCCCCACGCGTGGGGTCGACCCAACATGTTTTATTCTTCCCCTCCTATCATTCAGGGTAAATTAGACGTTTATTAGGTATTAATAATTAATTCTATCAATAATTTTTTTTAAATCCCCTGATATCTAAATCTTACCCTAACATGTCATTTTAAAGTCATGGTTCTTTTAATATCATCGAAGTAAGGTTAAAAAATCAATAGGACAACAAGTAGAATACCAGGGGCCTCACCACGAATTCATAATACATTACCGAATTAATATTACATTGTTATTTCGTACCGCGACCTATGCAAATCGGATGGAAGTAGTGACGTTTCTATAATGGAATCGTTCTGGAAGACTTCGTGGTAAGGCCCCAGTTTTAATACGTAGGTAACCGTGTGGGACTCACGCTCCACCTGCTGCCGGTCGGCGCTGTGCGCGCGCGCAGCGATGTTCTTGCGCAGCGCGAGCGGGCTCAGCGCGTCGTGGCGCGAGGCCAGCGCGCCGATGACCTGCGCGGGCTGCGCGTATATCGTGTTACTCGGTCCGTATTTCTTCTCCTGTTGCAATTTGAAACCTGCAATGAGTTTTTATTGTGTAGTCGCTACATCTTATACCTTTAAACGAGCAATTCTTGAGCCGTTTCCGAGATTCCTATCATCATCATCATCATCATCATCTTCCTGCCCTTATCCCACGTTATGTGGGGTCGGCACAACATGTGATCTTCTTCCATTTCTCTCTGTCATTCGTCATTTCAGTACTCACTCCCTTCTTACCCATGTCATCTTTCACACAGTCCATCCATCTTTTCTTTGGCCTACCTCTACCCTTGTATCCATCTACATTCATACCTAACACTCTCCTTGTCACATGGCATTCATCTCTTCTCATAACATGTCCATACCACGCTAACCTATTACTCCTCATCTTTTCTGTCACCGGTGCCACTTTCAGACTTCCTCTGATATACTCATTTCTTATTTTATCCATCCTTGTCACTCCACACATCCATCTCAACATTCCCGAGATTCCTATAATAGGGGATAATAGGAGATAAATATCGAGATATATACAATCGGAATCTCGGAAACGGCTCCAGCGATTTTAATGAAATTTAATATGCTGGGGGTTCCGGGGGCGATAAATCGATCTAGCTAGGTTTCATTTTTATAAAACGTCGTTTACCCCAAAAAAAACGAGCAAAGCTCGGTCACCCAGGTACAAGTATAAAACAAAGTGGCTTCCCGCCAGTGCTGCCAGATACACTTTAATTACAGCAGATCTACTGTATTTTCACACGATCCACTCTACACTGTAATACTAAAAAAATTACAGTGTATGGGAACACTGTAATTTTTCAACGGGCAAAAATCAATTCACTGTATTTTTATTTTACTTTTTTAATTTTGTATTAAACACTGTAATATAATTTGTCTCATCTGGCAACACTGCTTCCCGCTGTCTGTCTGTCCCTATGTTTGCTTAGTTCTTTAAAACTACACAGCCGATTTTGATGCGGTTTTTTTAGTAGAGTGATTCAAGAGGAAGGTTTTTATGTATAATACATGCATAATATTGTAGAGAAACACTGTCAATTTTACAGGTTTCTAATGTGATGTCGTAAATAAACACATTTTAGTTTATTTAGTATCAGCATTGCACAGGTCGCTAGTTCACGATAAAGGAAAAAAATCAGCCAAGTGCGAGTCGGACTCGATTACGAAGGGTTCCGTACCATTATCTGTAATTAGCTTCCGCTCGCGACTTTGCTCGCGAGGTACCTACATAAAATAAAGCCTATGTTACTCAGGGTTAATGTAGCATTCTAATGGTAAAAGAATTTTTGAAATCGGTCCAGTAGTTTTTGAGTTTATTCGTTACAAACAAAATAACAAATATACAAAACTTTCCTCTTTATAATATAAGTATATAAAACATGTCTGTTGTATGGGAGCCCCTTAAATATTTATTGTATTCTGCTTATTAATATTTTTTGTTATAGCGGAAACGGAAATACATTATTTGTGAACATTTCAACTGTCTGTCACGGTTCATGAGATACAGCCTGGTGACAGACGGACGGACGGACAGCGGAGTCTTAGTAATAAAAAAAAAAAAAAAATAATAATGCTGCACAATCCACACAGCATCATCTAGCCCCAAAGTAAGCTACTCAAAGCTTGTGTTATGGGTACTAGATAACTGATATATTTAATACATTATAATACTTAAATAGATATTTTTTATTATACATAGAAAACACCCAGACCAACGGAACAAATTTCTGCAGATCTTACACAAATTTGTTCCGCGGCGGGAATCGAACCCGCAACCTCTAGTAATAGAGTCCCGTTTTACCCTTTAGGTACGGAACCCTATAAACGGTGAAGGAAAACATCGTGAGAAAACCGGGCATACCTACCCTGAAAAAAAATCGATGTCAATATCGATCACTTGCTTCTTAAGATCTTTCAAAATAAAACGCCAAAAATAAGACTAATTATCGAATAATACGACGATGGTCCAATAAGGAAAATAGAAAATCAAATGAATATAATTATGTGCGTCATTCCGGGTTTTTTGAGTCTGGCACGTTCCGTCTTTTAAATAGAAACGTGCTCTTAATTAATAATTTAATTAAATAATATACTATTGTTTATTATAAGCTGACCCGATAGACTTTGTCCGTACGTGACAGGTTGCAAGCCCATCGCCGATTATAAGAATACTAACCTATGACACACACCTTCGAACTGTTGGTTCTAGGGCATGCCGGTTTCCTCACGATGTTTTCCTTCACCGTTTAAGAGCACTGGCATTGCGCACATATATTTTTCGATTAGAAAAACTCCTTGATGCACGACCAGGGGCCTCACCACGAATTCATAATACATTACCGAATTAATATTACATTATTATTTCGTACCATTGACCTATGCAAATTGTTTTGAAGTAGTGATGTTTCTATAATGGAATCGTCCTGGAGGACTTCGTGGTAAGGCCCCAGGTTTGAACCCACGACCTTCCTTCGGGTCGTGAGCCAGGGGTGCTACCACTACACCACCAGTGTAATGTACCAGTTTGTCCATAATGCGAGGACTCGCTGGATATCCTCGGGCCAAAGCTGGAGAAGGAGTTGTCTCCGTAGCTGGGGGTGGAGGGGCTGGAGCCGTGGGGGGAGCCGGTGCCCTTACCCTCCCCGTACATACCACCTGGGACATAAGTAAAGTTTATTAAATCAAAATCAAAATATATTTATTCAATAAAATCAGTTATATTTATCTATCTATCTATATTAATAACTAGCTTCCGCCCACAGCTTCGCCCGCGTGGTACCTTGAAAAACAAAATCAAACTTTCATCCCATCCAACAATCTTTCATTTAGGGGAAATTAAGAATTAATCTAAATCCTTTCTTAGCGGATGCCTACGTCATAACATCTACCTGCATGCCAAATTCCAGCCCGATCCGTCCAGTGGTTTGGGCTGTGCGTTGATAGATCACTATGTCAGTCAGTCAGTCAGTCAGTCACCTTTGAGTTATATATATTTAGATTATTAAGTATGTATATTCTTACCAGAATTCGCCTCTCTGTACAAATCAGAGCTGCTAGTATTAAGATTAGCTTTTCTAGCGTAGATAGAATTCTCGAACGCCATTATACGGTGACCCGTCTGTCCGTATATAGGGTTCAGGTTGCCGGCGCTGTTTATACTGGCGTTCGAGCCGTAAGTGCTGCGGCATTGCTGAAACAAACAACAAATTCAAAGTAAAATTTATTGAAATTTGGACTAGACAAATTTTAGGGGCCATCCATAAATTACGTCACACGTTAAGGGGAAGGGAGGGGGTCAACGAAGTTTGACATTGTGTGACAAGGGGGTGGGAGATTTCCTAAATGTCGTGACGTCACAATTGTTTTATCTGTTGACATAATTATGTGACGTCACACTAGGGAGGGGGGGGGGGGGAGTCTCACAAATGTGACCGGCTGTGACAAGGACGGGGGGAGGGGCAAAAAATCATGAAATTCGTGTGACGTAATTTATGGACGACCCATTATCGGATCAGCTAGTCTATACAAATACATATTGAAGTGTCTGTTTGTAATGTCAAAGTAACAGCTTATTACTAAATGCAAATGAAAGTATGTATGTATGTACTTTTAGAACAAAAAATATAGTTTTAAATTTTTGTCTGTTTGTCGCTTTGTTTCGGCTAACCTTCGAAACGGCTGGACCAATTTTAACGGTACTTACACGGGCTGATAGCTGATGTTTTAAGTAGTAACTTAGACTACTTTTACTAAAAAAAGTTTTAAGGGTTCCACGTAAAAACTATTTTAAACTACATAAACGTAATTTAGTCCTTAAGCGTTAGGCACTACATACATAAGCAAACGTAATACTAGTTAGGAACTATTTTTTTTATCTTTCGGAATATAAGGGGGTACTCAGTCTGAGTACAAAAATAGTATAAAAATATTCAAGTGTTTCAAACTTATTGGCCAATCATTTGCCCGTTGGACCACTAAGCCACTAAGCAATTCAAACAATTATGGTTTTTTATATTTATTTTTAAGATGTGAATCAGTGTGACCAGATTTGAATTAACAAATCTACTGTAACATAGGGTGAAAACTTACCAAAATCTACTAAACATATAAGCTGGATTCAAGTAAGTTTATTATAAAATTAAATGGGTTAAAATACCACCAACATACCAATTCTACATTATAAATTCTACCAAAATATACTATTTTTTTTCTCTTAACAGCTATTGCAAGTTCTTCAAAATCTATCAATATAGTAGAAATCTACTATTTCTACTATTTAATTATTTTACTATTTAATATGTAAAAATTAGTTCTTCAAAATCTACCAAAGTAGTAGAAATAGGTAGTAGATTTCTACTATATTGATAGAATTTGAAGAAAAATTAGTTCTTCAAAATCTACCAAAGTAGTATAAATAGTAGATTTCTACTATATTGATGGATTTTGAAGAAAAATGATTTCTTTAAAATCTACCAAAATAGAAGAAATATTAGATTTCTACTATATTGGTAGATTTTGAAGAACTTGTTTGGTCACATTAGAGTTCTTTATGTACCTGGAATGTAGAAAGTTGGCTCTGGTTGGGTGCTAACTGCAGCTGCGACGATCGCCGGGAGAGGCCGGGCGATGCTGGAGTGTGCTTTAGCTCTGTCAATTGCTTCACTGTTTCAGCTACGTTCGATCCAATATGACCTAGAAAAAAAGCAATATTTATTAATAGCTTTCGAAAAATAAAGCTTTTGTTAATTGGTATAGAGTTGCTTTTAAAATTATGAGACAAAACCGTTAATTATTATATCAGTACCTTTATAAGCAATATAGTCTTTGACACAATGACATAGAACTGCTTTTACTATGGCAAAAGTCACGTAAAAACTATAATGCACGTATCATAATGATCAATTTTCCATGCCCAATGATTCTTTCTAGCATACTTACCTAATTTAGACCTTATTACAATGACGTAAAAAAATATTTTACAGTGCATCTAACGTGGCGTTTAAATTCAATAAGTAATTAAAAAAACCATAATACTCGCATAATTAAGTTAAATTTTCCATAACAGTTTAGCAGTAATTAAGCTTTTATCACAATGACATAGAGTTGCTTTTACCTGTAGTAGCCTCGTCCGGGTTCAGTAAGAACGCAGGCGGGGGCGGAAGGTTGTCTACGTCAGTTTGACTTTGGTTATTAGCCTGAAAATATTAACATATTTTACAAAAAATTCACCTATTAATCATAATTAATCATAATTTGACGACGTCAGTGGCGCAGCGTGCGAGAGTCCGCCTGCGACGCAAGAGGTAGCGGGTTCGATTTATTTAAATTATTTAAATAATGACTGGCTTTACAGCTCAGTTGGTTCTGCGCTGTAGGTTGTGGGTTCGACCCTCACCTAGGACAAACATTTGTGTAATGAACGCAGATGTTTGTTCTGTATCTGAGTGTTATTATTAAATCTATGTATGTATTTACAAAAAATATATAACTTAGTCTATCAGCTACCTGGTTCTCATGGTACAAGTTTTGTATAGTTTGGGGCTAGATGGCGTTGTGTTAACTGTCTACCAATAGTTATTTATTTATTTTTTATAATGAAGTAATACGGGACAGCCTGACTTAAAACTCACAGCCTAAACCGCTGGTAGCAGAGACTTAAAAAATAGATGATCTGTTTTTTTTAAAACACGCTGTCCCACTTACCCACTTGTTGAATTTTGGGAATTCCTATCTTAGTGTGCGCTCTATATAAATAAATCCTCTAACATTCAAGTCTCAACGACCAACGGTTTAGGACACTGTACGCAATGTTAGAAAATAATATTAATTTGACGAAGTTTATAAAAAGGGGGTTAATGTAACGAAAAAGAGGTTGAATTAACGTTAAAATTGGTCAAAGTAATTAAAAAGAGGTAAAAGTAACTTAAAAGGTCGGCAAAGTAACGTAAAAGGTGGTCAAAGTAAAAAAATGGGGTAAATAAATGGGGGTTACTCACCGGTGAGTACTGTGGTCTCTGTGGACGGGATATGGACGAAGACCTTCGGACGGGCGGCGGCGGCTTCCCCACGGAACTGGACGAGCCACGCCTCGACCACACCGTGGCTGGAAAAGAACAGTCTATTTAGTGGAAAGAACAATAAAGATGGAACAGTATATTTACTAATAAAGAACAATTTATTTAAGATTCGATATGTTTATTTACTTGTGACTTTTATTTTTATTTGCTGGCGGGTGGTGCATGAATCCTACTAATATTATAAACGCGAAAGTTTGTAAGAATGGATGGATGGACGTATGTTTGTTACTCTTTCACGGTAAAAAGGGTGAACGGATCTGAATGAAATTTGGCACAGATATAGATTATGGTCTGGAATAACACACAGGCTACATTTTATCCCGAAAAAATGTACGGTTCCCGCGGGATAGCGATGTTTTTGTTTTTCAAGGTACCACGCGGGCGAAGCCGTGGGCGGAAGCTAGTCTATTATATTTAGCTCATTAGATAATAGTTCAGCGGAATACCTCTGACTACCATCTTTAGTTATCCTCAAGTAAATGATTGTGTCTATCTACGCAGCCATCTAATGCTTACTCCAGTCTCCGAATTCAACGTTACAATGAAGATATAATGTTAAACGCCTTGTTCTAAATAAATAGCATAATACGCTGCTTGCAATCACTAATCCACAGGATGAAAAACAATAGGTTACACTTACAAAGCATACACCCGCGAGGTTTCACTTACAAATCATAGATTACTAGTAAAATATAAGACAAACCAAACATTGATACGATTTACCAATCATAGATTGATCTTACCAAATATACGGTAAACCAATCATAAACATTATCTTACCAAACATACGATAATTCAATCATAGATGGAACTTACCAAAGATACGATAGACAATCCTAGATATTGTATCACTTACCGAACACAAATAAGACTCACCAACCACAAGGCACGACTTACCAATCACAAGGTACGACTTACCAATCACAAACACGACTTACCAACCACAGATAAGACTTACCAGTCATTGACACGGGTCGCCGTTTCGGCACAGCCGGTTTCTTGCCAATGGTAGCAAAAGCCGGAGACTCGCTGGCCTCGTCTAGAGACCTCACGGCCTCTTCTAGACTGCCCAAAGAGATTGAAAAATTCTCTCTCGCCGCCGCTATAGAGACGTCGCTGTCTCGCCGGAGAGTGACGATCTCCGATTCGACTAAGAAGCATGCAAAGCGGGGTTACAACACAAAACGAAAACGTAAAGCAAAAATAAATAGGGGGAATTCGCAACTCAATAATAAAAAGGGTATATTCAGGTAAATTACGGTTTGACACACAGCACACTATTAAACTTAACTGTACCGTTATTAGAAACCTAAATTATGAGAGTAGCTTACTTGATTTCAACCTAGTACAAGTCGTGCTTAATCAATTTCATCCTCTATTTCCGGTTTCCGCTTTTCGTTCCTCACTTCACGCCATAATTCTCCCCTCCACCATCGCCACACAGGCAGCTCGTCGGTCGAGCGAGATCTGTGATCATTGGCTTTTTGATTTTCGACCGAAGAGGTCGACCTAGTAAAAACTGAGCTTTGCCCTTTTAGGACTAAAGTCAGTAGGTAAGTATATTTTTTGTCGTGCAGTGTAATTTGTTGAAGGTGACTTTGAACACTTATAACATGGTGCAGAATAGATCTCTGCCTTTCAAACGGCTTTGCCGTTCGAGGTGTTCATAATAGCATTTTGTTTACCGTTAAATCTAAATTTAGATGTGGGTAGACTCAATTTATTCTATGAAAGTGTTTGTATTCGTATTTGCTAATCGTTAATATATTTTATGTGTTTTTTAGCAATTGACATCGTATAATATGGAACAAAGGATCGATCCATTGGAGGACGTGTGTCCTAGTGCGCTGCAAAATAGATCACGAAAGCGAAAAGTGTCGAGATCTTCGAGCTCCGATTCCAGTTCTAGCTCGAACTTGAGCTCAAGTACGAGCAGTGATAAACATAATTATAAAAAGAAGGGAAAAAAGAGAAGCAAGCGTAACAGTAAGTTTAATAAACTACTAGCTATGATTTCTAATCTCGAGAGTAAATTAAATGAGCGATCTATGAGTGGGTCAACGGCACCAAGGGAGGATTGCAGTAGTTGCATGATAGACCCAAACATTAGTGGGGATTTATATGATGACGAACCATTTGAGACGCAACAACCTGAGACCGCTAGTGGCTCTGGCAACACTGCAGCGCCCCCTTGTGACCCACAATTTGACTTTTCGGTCAGCACGAAAATAAAAGAACCTGCCGTGCCTTTAACTTCTTCGACATATCTAGAACATTTAAAGGCTCTCCAACATTTTGAGAAGGCCGAATGGAAAAGCGTACGCTACACCGAGGCTCAAAAACAATACGTTCACGCACCTGGCTTTACTAGCCTCGACCCCAACACTGAGGTCAGCAACTATGATAATTCTAAGTTCACAGCGCACATGGAGACTGCATTTTCCGGGTTAACTTTTGCACTACTCAAACAAAGTGAAACAATACGGAATGATATGCGGGAATTCCTCAGCTGGGTTCAGCAAGAAGGAGAACTCAACTACACAAAGATATTTGAGAAGCTTAACGAAGTATTCACGAACGGTGAGTACCCTAAAATCACTAGTGATTTATTTCAAATGACGTGTGGCCACAGAGCAGAGCTAATTCAATATCGAAGGGATGCTATATTAGCCTCTGTAAAAGACCCAGTGCATAAAGAGGTTCTCAAAAAGATCCCCCCTTCTTGCGCTGCATTGTTTGAAGAAGAAAAATTCACGGCCATGCTGGATAAAGCTGGAGGTGTTCGAAACATTTTCTGGCCTAAAAATAAAGGTCGTACGACTACTGCGTCACAAAATAATACAAGGACACCTGCAAATCAGGCTTCTTCAAGTAAGAATAATCAGAAACCATTTCGAAACCAGAATGAAAACAAAAACAATACCCAACCCAAAGCGGGGCCGAGTCATAACTCACACCGAGGCAGGGGTGGCAAATATTTTAGAGAACAACGTGTGCAGCACAAAGGTCGCAAGACCGGCTCTCCCTCATCCCACCGGGAAAGGAACAGCCAGCACAAACAGAGATTTTGACATGATGAAGCCTTTTCGTGCCGGGCAACTACAAAATTATTACCATCGGTGGAGAATGCTAGAGGCTCCGCCCTACATTCTAAAAATGATAAAAGGGTATCGAATACCTTTTGTGACCAAGCCACCGTTGCAGTTGCCGAGTCCAAATTACAAACAAACGACATACTCGCCAGAGATGTCAAGTATCATTTCTCAAATGCAATCCATAGGTGTGATACGTTTGGTAAATCAATGCCCAAGCTTCATCTCCACGATATTCTTAAGGCCAAAAACAGATGGCACGTCAAGGCCAATATTCAATCTAAAGGACTTGAACAGATATGTTCTCATCGACAAATTCACGCTGATAAATACCCGAAAAGTGCTACAATTCCTACAACCTCAGGATTGGTTAGCCAAAATAGATCTGCATCAGGCATACTTTCACCTGAATATAGCACCGAGCCATCGGCGTTATTTAAGACTAAGTTACAACAAAAAACTGTACGAAATGACCTGTCTCCCTTTCGGCCTGGCCTCGGCTCCAAAAGCCTTTGCCTCCGTTACGAATTGGATGGCCCAGATACTGCGTCAGAGAGGTTTTCGCCTAATAGTTTATTTGGACGACTTTCTATTAGTTCATCAAAACCAAATAGCCTTACAAGGTCAAATCAAGAGCGCAGTATGTTTAATGGAACATCTAGGTTGGGTAATAAACCGGCAGAAGTCCATTCTGACACCACAGAAGTCTCTAGAATTTCTGGGCATTATTTGGAACACATGGGAGAATATCAAATACCTACCAGATCGTCAGACATCCAATATAAAGGGACAAGTACAAGATATGTTGAAATCGGATACAACGAACCTACAATGTCTTCAAAAACTGATCGGTACATTGAATTTTGCATGTTTTGCGATCACAAGAGGAAGGTTAAACTTTCGAGCATTACAAGCGCATGCAAATGCCTTGTTAAAAATGCCCCTTCAATCCGTTCTTCGCTTAAGCCCGAAGGTGAAGAAGGAGCTTCGCTGGTGGCTAGCAAATTACCTCTCCGGATCGGCAATACACAACCCTTTTCCCTCGGATTATCTGACAACAGATGCCAGCGACCTCGGGTGGGGGGCCACACTCAACAACTTAAGCCTACAGGGCAAGTGGTCCGCCGCAGAGCAAAATCTCCACTGCAATCAAAAAGAAATGATTGCGATTTTCAATGTATTGAAAATGTACGGGCAGAGTCTGACCTCACGAGCCCTGTTGATCCAATGCGACAACAAAACTGCTGTGTCATACTTGCGCAACGAGGGCGGAACACAATCGCAAGCGCTAGCCAGTCTGACCGCAAAAGTATTTCAGCTGCTGGACCGGTTCAACATACATATGACCATTCACTACCTGCCGGGGAATTACAACAGCGAAGCAGATCATTTATCACGGCAACGAGATCCTCCGGAGTGGCATCTGCTCCCGTCTCTTACGCAAGTCGTATTCAGGAAATGGGGTGTACCAGTAATAGATCTTTTTGCCTCCAACCGAGCCCATGTCGTTCAGAATTATTGCACACTCGACATGTCCGACTCGCAAGCACAGCATCACAATGCTCTGGGGATGCTTTGGCACTACAAGCTGGCATGGGTATTCCCCCCACCACATCTCGTCCCGAAAGTACTCGCTCACCTAAACAAAGCATCGGGAATTTACCTTCTAGTGGTTCCCCGTTGGGAAAGGTATTTTGGAGGTCGGACTTAAAAGCCAGAGCATTAGGGCCTCCGTTCACAGTCAGGAATCTGTCGAAAGTTCTCATAGATGTATCGACGAACCGGCCTCCGCCCAGAGTGCAAGAACTAACACTGGAAATATGGAGATGTGGGGGTGGGATCCCTACTTAAATGATTGGTCAGAAGAACAAAAAGCGGTGCTGTCTTCTGGTTGGCGCCAATCTACGCAAAACACTTATCGACCAGCTTGGAAAAGGTGGCTTGCCTGGGCCGCCAACAATGATGTCAATGCAGTAAGTCCCGACGGATCTCAACTTGCGCGCTACCTAGCTGACCTGCACCAGAAAGAGGGCTTATCATTAAGGACAATAATGGTTCATAAATCCGCAGTATCCACTTTGTGCAACCCTAATAGTCAGGAGAAACTAAGTTCTCACACGCTTGTCAAGCAAGTCCTAAAGTCTATATCCATAGCTAACCCGAAGCAACCAAATCCACCAATTTGGGACATAGATAGACTTACGTCATTTTTAACTCTGAAAAATACGAATAATATAAGTTTTTACGAAGCTTCAGGATATACGGCTGCAATTCTTCTCCTATGCTCAGGTCGTCGAGTGCACGATTTGACTCTGCTAAAAATCTCACCGCACCATTTTATTCAATCCAAAGATAGTATAACACTTTGGCCAGCTTACGGATCCAAAATAGATACAGCAAGTCGAAGACAATCTGGCTGGAAATTAATGCAAAACAAAGACAACAAGAACTTAGATCCAGGCTACTGGGTTAATCACCTTATTAAACTATCAGAACCAAGGAGAACAGAAACTGCTTCAGACCATTTATTCCTTAGTACTTTTGGAAAGCCGAAGCCAGCTACGCAAACAATGATTTCCGGATGGGTTAAGAAGTTATTGCGACAAGCAGGCATAGAGGCCACTCCTGGTAGTCTCAGATCTGCCGTAGCTTCAAAAAATTGGACAGAAAACTTTCAATTAGATGACATCCTGTCGCGGGGAAACTGGAAGTCGGCCAATACGTTTAAGAGGTTTTACTGTAAAGAAATCGAACCTAGGATCCAGGAGAACTCTGTTTTGATTACTTCTTATTTCAAACCAACAAATTGATTTTCATTCGCAATTATCGATTATACTTAATTGATTTCTGTCTGTAAAACGATCCCAATCAATCAGTAGTTATGCATATTTTGAGTTCTGTTTACAGTACTTTGTTGATCTCTGTCTGATGCAGTAGTGTTATTTAAGTTGTAACAGAATATTAGCTATGGCATAAAGCCTTAGTTGCAATATATATAATCATATCATATGAAACATTAGTTTTATTATAACTCTAGGTTATGCCTATTTTAGACATACACCTAGTTCTTAAGTATCACATTGGCATCACCATCACCACCAGGCGATAACAGACATCTCTCTCATAATTTAGGTTTCTAATAACGGTACAGTTAAGTTTAATAGCTACGTTTTACCTATAATTAAAACGTTTATTAAACATACTTACCTTATTAGAAACCTAATACTTTAAAACCCTGCCTGGTGGCCTAGACTTTATTAGGGAAAAAGCCAATGATCACAGATCTCGCTCGACCGACGAGCTGCCTGTGTGGCGATGGTGGAGGGGAGAATTATGGCGTGAAGTGAGGAACGAAAAGCGGAAACCGGAAATAGAGGATGAAATTGATTAAGCACGACTTGTACTAGGTTGAAATCAAGTAAGCTACTCTCATAATTTAGGTTTCTAATAAGGTAAGTATGTTTAATAAACGTTTTAATTATAGGTAAAACGTAGCTAATAACTACTTAACAGAACAGAACTTAAGATTTAAAATATTAAAATTGCAACTCAAAAAAACAAAAAATGAGTACTTATTTATTTCTTTAGTGCTTGGAACAGTGTCAAAATGATATTTTAAATCAACAAACTAATAACTACTATATCACACAAACATTAGGGTCGACATTGCTTTATACCGTCAGTGTCTAGATGACAAAATAAATATAGGATATTTGTTTGTCTAATGCAAATAAGGAATATTGCTTTAGCAAACAAAAAACAAAAAAGCACTAGGACGCAGCACACGAATAGCCACTCTATCACGCAAAGAATAAGGTCGACATCATACCTTCAGCGTGCTGAGCTTGTTGGAGGGCGTGGTCTTCCGCAGCGAACGCCCCCTGACTTCCGTATCCGCTTGACGACTCCAGAGAAGATTCGCTGGCACTACTTTCTGAGCAGACCTGAAATAGAAAAAAAAATTAATTAATGGACGTCCGAGAAATGTCATTAAGGAATCCCCTCTGGCAGTAATCTGGATCAGTTGAGCTATCTATAGATCGTTTGTATCAGTCACTAAATAGCTCAACTTTTTCACAAATATTTTATATTTGTGTACGACATTAAGTTAGATATTTCTATAACTAAAGATCATAATGAAACGCAAAACTGCCAACACATAATATGAGAAAATAGGGGGGTAGTCAGAAGGACGTCCTATCCTATTAAATGTATGCAAACAAATAAATACTTTCGTATTATACCACCTACATTGGTGGGTAAAATTTCAGTAAAAAAAAATATAAATCCATGTAATAAGAGAAAATAAAATCTATACCATAATATAATATTTATGTACCCAGACATTAATTGGATTTCTGTTTAACATTTTCTTTGATTATTTTGATCGGTTCGTCAACTCAATAATTCCTGAACGCGAAATAATAAATCCGAAAATACATAACGAAAAACATTGTTTTATCATAACATTCAATTATTTGTATCAATAAATCATTTGGTATTGTTCGCGTTAAAACAGAGTGCGCGAACAATGGAGCTATGGGATATTATGGTATTTTATGCGTTTTATAGCAGGATGCATCGTTTTGATACTTGGGTCACAGATATTATAATTAATTTAGTAAACAAATACAAGTAAAATGACAGAATACCTACTCTTCGATAACCACAATTTATTATCGGCATAGTGCTTAAATTCGCTTTTAGAGTAAGCAACATAAGAATGTACGTGTTTTGGCACTTTTTGGTTATAATTTTTTACCATACTTTACAACTCAAGGCGTTAAATTTTTGTTTTTGTATTTATATTTGGGTATTTTTTAACTAAATCATCTTTACTAGATGTTAAATATACCAAAGATAATGATGCGGATAAATGTCATTTGGTCTTTTTCTTCTTGTATTGTCGCAAGTTCTTTCGAACCAGTGTGGTAAGGTTTCTTATTCAGTAGCATCTTTTGTGCACTATACCTACTACTCTTACTCTCTTCTTTGTATTGTTTCATTATTTTTTTTAAAGAAGTGCGATGAATGATCTAAATGCGCCTCAGAGGCAGTCAAGTACCAAGACTTACGGCCGGTTTCTATATTCTATCTATCAGAGGTTTTTGGATAGTCAATAGTCAATAATTATTTATTCAGATATATCCAGGGATCATTTTGAATCGTCTTACATACTAGGTGAGTCTAGGTGCCAATTCCAGTCCTATCCCCAGTCCGAGAAGAACTGACAAGAAACTCGCTGGGTATTTGAGTGCGACTCAAGTAAAGATCAAGTATCAAGACTTGCCGGCGTGTGAGTAAATATCGCCAGCATAAAACCGTACATAATCGTGGATCGCACACTTCGCCAATCATTGTGCGCGCCACCACACTGTAAACGCATCGGTCTCAGTTGAACAGCTCGCGAAGAAAATGTGCTCGGTGAAATGTATTTTGAATATTTTGTGAGTATTTAGTTCAAATTGTATCGACATTTGGCTTCTTCTTTATTTATGACACAGATTCCAAAAAAAAAGAGAGATGCCAAAGATAGAGACAATCTCTTTCGTTTGCGAGTGTCGAGTTTTGAATATTTTGTGAGTATTTAGATCAAATTGTATTGAAATTTGACTTCTTCTTTTTTATATAAAGCAACTGTCTCTTTCTTTTGCACGTGTCAAGTTTTGAATATTTTGTATTTAGTTAAAATTGTATTGACATTTTGCTTCTTCTTCTTCTTTATTAATGCCATCTGTCTCTCTCTTTTCCGAGTGTCAAGCATTGAATATTTTGTGAGTATTTAGTTCAAATTGTATTGTTATTTGGCTTTTTCTTCTTCCTAATTTATGGAATCTGTCTCTTTCTTTTGAGATCAATTTTGTCAGTGTCAAGTTTTTAAATTAGTAGTATTGTCGAAGTCACAAAGTCAGTATAGTCAAGTCAGTTTTAAACAAAAATTTACTGTTTTGTTTAAAAAATAGTACGGGTGGGCAAGTAATAACTAGCAAAATTTAACACATTGAACCGTCTGTTTGTAAACAATACTCTGGTTTCCTTTCGAACGAGATTGTACGCAAAGTCAGTGCACTTTAACGGATAATGAAAACGTGAGGAAACCCGCGTTATAAGTTAGTATTCCTAAATGCGGCGATGGCCGATCCCCACATCATGTGAGAAAATCATCAAGAAAAATCACCATTGGTAGGAAGATCATGATGATCGAAAACACTAATTGTTGAATTTGAATTTCGCGCATACAACCTACGCTTTCTTCGAGTTAAAAAACTTATTGCTTTGAACGCTTGAATGCGTTCAATGATTAATAAATACTCAAATGGAATTCTTCACATACTTGTATTTACAATATACCATATTATAACAAAATTGTTATACTCACTGAGACTAAGATATGCGTTATGATTATGACACAACTATTGTATACTAATGTGTAACTAAAAGTAAACAAATTTTTGCATTATAGATGACTAACTTCCGCCCACGGCTTAACCGTACATTTTCCGGGATAAAAAGTAGCCTATGTGCTATTCCAGACTATAATCTACATCTGTGCCAAATTTCATCCAGATCCGTTAAGCTGTTTCAGCGTAACAAGTTAAAGAGTAACAAACATCCGTATATCGTAAACATATTCTTAAAAATTTCGCGTTTATATTATTAGTAGGATTTATTGAGCACTAGTATCAACCGATCATAAGGACGTGGGTTTGAATCCGATCGTGCACCAATAGATTTTCTGTTCGAAAAAAGTATGTGCGCAATGCCAGTGCTCTTAAACAGTGAAGCCTAGAACTAAACAAATAAAATGTTAGTATTTTTATAAGCGGCGATGGGTTTGCAACCGTACGGAATACTAACTACTGTGCAAAATATGGGTATGTTCTAAATATCAAGTTTTGACGTGCCTCCTCCCTCCCACTCTTTAGATAGGTATCCTCAAAGATCTTTGTAACTAAAGATCTGAAGAGATATCTACCAAGCTTGGGGATTACAGTCGTGACCATATCGTGATGAATATCTGTTATCGCGGAACCCATAAACATTTTGTATGGGAAAATCAAGGGAAAATGTTTTTTTTTTTATTTTATTTTTTTGTGAAGTTTTAAATGTTTTTATTTATTCTGCTATTAGGGACGGAGACATATACAACAAATTCAAAACCATGAAAATCGGTCCGGCCGTTTGTGTGTTTTAAATATTAAGATTAATAAATGATTAATTATTATTATTTTCAGTGTTCTCCTAAACATACACTGCAGTTTACAATGGTAAGTCAACAAACTAGTTCTTACGAACTTAAAATCTAATAGTTAGATAGATAGATGGATAGATAAAGAATTTATTTGTTTCGTACCACAGACACACATACAATTTAACATACTTAGATACAACTTTAACAAAAACACACACTGAACGAATTCCTTAAAAAGTAAGTTTGCAAGAATATGTGAACGTGGGCAAGTACGTGTGTGCTGCAGCACGACAAATAGGCCATGAAATTGAAATTTGAAATTGAAATTGAAAAATATTTATTCAGTACAATCACAAGGATCACTTTGAAACGTCTTACATGCTAGGTGAATCTATGTGCCAATTCCAACCTAACCCAAGTACGAGAAGAACAGGCAAGAAACTCGTCTCGGTCCTAGCGCTTTTTTGTATGATCCTTCTTACAAAAAAATGTAATCAAGATTATCTCATAATAATAACACAAAAACAAAAGACAAAACAGAACATAAATACATAAAACAAAAGGACAGCGTTTACATTGCAAATTGGTTAGCTGTCGGAGGGCGGAGCGACATCGGGCCATGAGTTCCTATCATCAATATATTCATTTATATTATAATATGCTTTCTTTAAGAGATTATTTTTAATGAAGGCTTTGAATTTTCTAACAGGAAGTTTAGTTGCATTTATAGGAAGTTTATTATAGAAACGTATCACGTTCCCCATAAATGACCCGTTCACTTTTTGAAACCGAAACATGGCTCATGATGTCATAGTTGATGGATTAATTATTTTTGTAAATACATACATGGAATAGATAATCACGCCCACGCACAAAATAAACATCTTCGTTCATCACACGGCTTTGTCATTATTATTAGTATTAAATGGATATTTATCGCGTTTTGTTTACCTATTTTCCCGACGTTTCGACAGGTTTACACACAGTCGTGGTCACGGGTAGACTGGAGTACAGGAGCTACCGCCTCTACCTACCAGTGACCACGAAAGTGTGTAAACCTGTCGAAACGTCGGGAAAATAGGTAAATAAAACGCGATAAATACCCGTTTAATACTTTAATGTCACTTTATTCCAGTCCAATGGATCATGTGGTAGAAGAGAAAGCAGCGTATAAGATATCGGGGGAAATACAAGAAGACAGTCTACCAATCACGATTGAATCTATCAAGCAGAAGTTGAAAGATAGCGGCATATTCGATGAGGCATCCGCTAACCTAAGTGAGAGCGAGAAACAAGAGTTGAACAAACTGTATGACGTCATTGAAGTCATGGTAAGTACTCTAATTAAACCAGTTATAAGATTGGTCAAACCTGGTGTCTTACTACAAGCTTTTACAAACTATCATGTTTCACACAACGCCATTTAGCCCCAAAGTAAGCTACTCAAAGCTTGTGTTATGGGTATAACTGATATGATAACTGATATCTTATACCTTTAAACGAGCAATTCTTGTATGGAATCTCGGAAACGGTTCCAACGATTTTCATGAGATTTCGTATATAGGGGGTTTTGGGGGCGATAAATCGATCTAGCTAGGTTTCATTTTTAGAAAACGTAGTTTACCTCAAAAAAACGAGCAAAGCTCGGTCATCCAGGTACTATTATTTAATACAAATTTCTTTACAATTATTTAATTACAAATTTCTGCAGATCGTACATAAATTTGTTCCGCGGCGGGAATCGAACCCGCAACCTCTTGCATCGCAGGCGGACTATCGCCCGCTGCGCCACTGAGGTCGTCATTTATGTCGTTGTATGTATTAAATGGGGTGTTAAATATGTAGATATTTAACACCCCATTTAATTCCCCCCCCCCCCCCCCCCTTTCAGACGACGTCACGTAACCGGCAGCCGCAGAACGTCCAGGTGAATATGTTCTCCGCTCTGAGGATGATGGAGCGAGTCATCAAGAAGCAGCTGAAGGAGAGCCAGATCTCAGAGACCCTGGCTTCCAAGTTCCAGTGGCAGAACTTGTGAGTATTATCATCTATCTCTGTGCCAAATTTCATTCAGTACGTCTACCATGAGTTGTCACATTTAGATCGGCTGACGTTACTACAGTAGTAATAGTACGTTACTATGACATCTGTCAAAAATGTTACTCATGGTACCAAATTCTAAGCAAATGAATGAAGCGCAAACTACAGTCGCTGTAGTACGCTGTGACGTAGGATAGTTAACTACGTGACGTTTTAGTACCCAACTATCTGCTAGAGGCGCTGTACAAGTTTTCATACATTTTTTTAACTACACTCGCTAGCGTGTGTTGATTGTGAAAACTCATGGTAGACCTACAGATCCGTGACGACCTCAGTGGCGCAGCGGGCGAGAGACCGCCTGCGACGCAGAGGTTGCGGGTTCGATTCCCACCTCGGATCAAATTTGTGTACGATCTGCAGAGAGATGTATGCAAGTTTATTTGGCTGTCGCTGCCAAAAATGCCCAAACGACTGGACAGATTTTGACAAATGAGGTTTCGTTGGACTTCGACGACCTCAGTGGCGCAGCGAGCGAGAGTCCGCCTGCGACGCAAGAGGTTGCGGGTTCGATTCCCGCCGCGGAACAAATTTGTGTACGATCTGCAGAAATTTGTTCCGGTTGTCTGGGTGTTTTCTATGTATAATAAAAAATATCTATCTATGTATATAATGTATTAAATATATCAGTTATCTAGTACCCATAACACAAGCTTTGAGTAGCTTACTTTGGGGCTGGATGATGCTGTGTGGATTGTCCAGCATTATTTATTATTTATTTATTTATTTACTTATCTGGATTACAAATTTGACATAGGCTATATAAAATGACAAAAAAAATCAAGATGGTGGCTCTAAAAAGCTGTTTTCAATTACTTTCAGTCGGTTTCTTTTAATAAATACAATTTTTATCCACTTCTCAAAGTGTATTGTTTCCTTTCAGATCGTATCGCCCAAGAAGAAATGAAAATTTGTTCTATCTAGACAAAAGTACCAACATGAGAGTTTTTAATTTAAACTCCTAATGTAAAACTTAAAATGTTTCATACTTTATAATAATAATATACTTAGTGGTTTTTAGTTCAAATTTGACACTTATTAAACACGCCAAAATAACTTTCTACCCCTTTTTAACCCCGATGAATTTCAATATCATACGAAACACATTTTGCATCAATTCTGATAAAAAAAGGTGCAAAATTTGAAGTAAATTGGACCAAGGAACATCACGTCTTAAAACTTTGCCCCCCTTTTTTACCCCCTTAGGGGTAGAATTTCGGTAAATTCTTATCGGATGCCTACGTCATACACAGAACACACCATACACTTCCAAGATTAAGGTCTCTACGATCAGCTTTTATTTTTATTTTGTTGTATTCGGATTAAGTTTTTTTCAATACACTCCGCACGACAAAAAAAAATGAAAATGCAAAGAAAATCTGACAACTGATTTTCATGAAACAAACATTGTATTTGGATTTAGACTTAAAAACTCCAACTCTTTAAAAATAAGCGTGTATCTGGCAACCCTACCTGCAATAGCTATAATATGTCAAGAATACTGGTGTAGTGGTCCCTGCCTTTCAATGGTCGTGGATTCAAAACCGCTCATGCACCAATGTATTATTTATTTTTGGAAAAATAAAATAAAATAAGTATGATCACGACTGTAATCCCCGGGCTCGGTAGATATCTCCTCAGATCTTTGGTTACTTAAATCTTTTGAGGATATCTAAAGGGGGTAGTCAGAGGCAAGTCCAAACATGACATTTGGTACATGCCCACATTTTGCACAGTAGTTAGTATTCCGTATGTGACAGGTTGCAAGCCCATCGCCGCTTATAAGAATACTAAGCTATGACGCACACCTTCGAATTTTTGGTTCTAGGGTATGCCGGTTTCCTCACGATGTTTTCCTTCACCGTTTAAGAGCACTGGCATTGCGCACATAAATTTTTCGAATGGAAAAACTCATTAGTGCACGACCAGGTTTGAACCCACGACCTTCGGATCGTGAAGCCGGGGTGCTACCACTACACCACCAGCGCTCTTATTTATGTTTATTTATTTTTGGGCTGTTATTTATTTATTTACCAACCTTTTCTGGTGGGTGTTCCGAGTTATTTTGTTGTGCTCTAGATGCCGCTAGTGTTGCCAACTCCGACATGTTTACGTATAAAGCTTGTGGCATATCTGTGGAAAATAATAATAATAAGAGAATACTTTCACATAATGGTGGTAATACTGGGGCTTTACCACAAGCTCTTCGGGGAATATCAAAGTAATATAACTTTGATATTTCGTACCTATAAAAATGTAATGAAGTAGTGTTAATTCTAGCTTGAAATGTGTTTTTATTCTTGATTTTTGAGCTCGTTTTTAAAGCTGATAGCATAAAGATAAGAGCAATAAAAGATTGATTGATAAGTTATTTCACGAAGGTTTAAAATTAACTAATATTTCCCTTCGGCCGCGTTCGAAACCGGAGGTTCGTAACCAGTTGCGATTAAAAACTTTTTGTAGTTGTACGAAATTAGTTGCGATTGAATACTTTTTAGTACTCTTACGAAACCGCGGTTTTCCTTTCGTAACTGGTGCCGAGTAAAGAATCTTGTACGATACTAGTTTCAAACAGTGGATTATTTTTCAAACATTTACAAGATAAACTAATTTGTTGCGAACAACAACGAAAGTGAGAACAATGATGAAAGTGAGAACAATGACGGAACCGTTGAGTAGAAAGGACCATATATATTTGTAATAACTATATTACAAACTAGCTTCTGCACGCGGCGTCGCCCGCGAAGTACCTACATAAAATATAGCCTATGTTCATCCTGAAAGTTCATTCTACACATTGGTGAAATAATTTTTCAAATCGGTTCAGTAGTTTCGGAGCCTATTCAATGCAAACAAACAAACAAACAATCAAAGTTTTCCTCTTTATAATATTAGTATAGATATATATGGTTTTTAGGAAATCCTGAAACTCAACCTCTAAGGGGAACAGCGGGAGGTTGAAATTTGTAAAAGTTCCACCAGTCTAGATAAGATGATAGATCTGTTATACCTTTGGTGAGATGGGGCGGCAGTGAGGACGGTTTCGTGGGTTTGAATTCGTGCTGTCCCGTGTTAGCGTTCGCGTTCTTAGCCGGGACCGAGGGACGCTCTAGCGACGAGCATCTCTGAAACAATATTATTTTGACAATACATTAAATACAACTAGCGACACGATAAAAGGTAGACGATCAGGGGTTTTATCACAAGCCCTTACAAATCATCATGGTACGAATTAAAGTTATCTTACTTTGATATTTTCCGAAGAGCTTGTGGTAAGGCTCCAGAAGGTCAGGTGCCTCACCACGAATTCATAATACAATACCGAATTAATATTACATTGTTATTTCGTACCATGATCTATGTAAATTGTATTGAAGTAGTATTACGTTACAACGGAATCGTTACGGAATTGTTCAGTCTACCATGAGTTGTCACATTTAGATCGGCTGACGTTACTACAGTAGTAATAGTACGTTACTATGACATCTGTCGAAATTGTTACTCATGGTACCAAATTCTAAGCAAATGAACGAAGCGCAAACTACAGTCGCTGTAGTACTGTGACGTAGGATAGGTAACTACGTGACGTTTTAGTACCCAACTATCCGCTAGAGGCGCTGTACAAGTTTTCATACATTTTGTAGCTACAGTCGCTAGCGAGTGTAGATTGTGAGAACTCATG
This sequence comes from Cosmorhoe ocellata, assembly GCA_963675405.1. Lineage (NCBI taxonomy): Eukaryota > Metazoa > Arthropoda > Insecta > Lepidoptera > Geometridae > Cosmorhoe > Cosmorhoe ocellata. Next base: position 6,086,846 of record OY776268.1, read on the forward strand.
GTAGACGTACTGGAAGACTTCGTGGTAAGCCCCCAGCTCGGGGAGGGGTACTCACGGTGGGCAGCGGGGGCCGCGCGGGGGGCGCGTCCCGCTCCTCCAGGTAGGTGTGCGCGGACAGCGCGGGCCGCGCGTGCGCCGCGCGCTCGTACGCTGAATAAATAACAATAAAATACCTAACTTTATTTGTTCAATTAGACCCACACATAAATAAATAATAGTTTAAAAAAACTAAAAAACACGCTTTTTATAGAAACCGAACTAAAAAATAGAAAATAAATTTAAAAGAAAATATTTTAAAAAAAGTGTGGGGTGCATGGTGTCAATAGTTATAAATATTTTATTGACAGATATGAGTAGAGTGATTATCATTTCGATAATATCTTAAAAAGCACCCCACGCTTTTTTTAAAATATTTTTTTTTAAATTTATTTTCTATTTTTTAGTTCGGTTTCTATAAAAAGCGTGTTTTTTAGTTTTTTTAAACTATTATTTATTTTATATTTTTTAGTTTGGTTTATTTATAATAGCGTGTTTTTTTTATTTTAAACTATTGCACGACTCATGATGCGAAGCATCAGAGAGTGCTTTACGATCAAAAATTTTTTTTTCAAATTGATAAAATGGATTTTTTTATCAAAATAGTGTATTGTCATCGGTCCTCGATAAATCTACAAAGTTTGAACGAAATCTGGCCGTTTAAAGTGGGTCAAAACCGCGCCCAAAGAAGTCGGTTACAAACAAACATACAAACATACAGGTGAAGCTAATATAAAGCGTGTAAAAAAACTTATAAATTTAAAACAACATAAAAAGTGTAAAAGAAACAAAATGGCGTCTGCCTCAGCATGAACGCTGGTCTTCCGTCAACATCACACACACACGCACACGGCACGTTAAGGGGGAGGGTTTTACTGTATTGTGCCTGGCTACGAAGTAAAGTAACTTGTATTTATTGCATACTTATATGTACTTTTAAACTTACGCGATCTGAACACATTATTATTAGTATTAGACGGGTATTTATCGCGTTCAAATTACCTTACCAAACGTCGGGAAAATATAAGGTAATTTGAATGCGATAAATACCCGTCTAATACTAATAATATTGCATACTTATACGAAAAAAAAAGTTATTGGAAATAGCTTCTCAAAGCCGACACAATGCATTGTTACCCGACTGTGAAGCGAAGAGAAAGCTTAATATTTTTGGGATACGTAACTGAATATAGATTTTTACAGCCTCAATAGATTTTTTGTCAATTTTGTATAGTAATTCTCATGATCCAGACGAATCCAACGACACCTACATCAAAATCGGTCCAGCCGTTTGGACTCAAGCGACAGCAAAAGGGAAAAAAAACTCTTTTTTTTAGAGAAAAAAAGTTTTTTTTATATTGGTTTACCACTCTAAGGCTGAATATCATTTGCATGAACAAAACATCAAGGGCTATTTTCGCTTGACTGATTAATTAACTGCTACGTCAGAATCTGTCATAGTAATCCTTAGCGAATAATTATGTTACTGGGAGATGTCATCAAAAGTGGTATACCAATTTCTTGGTCGCCTATACATATGTACATACAAACATGAAGGTATACATAAACCCCAAATCCCTTACCCTTTTTCTTTGCAGTCGGGTAAGGAGTTAAGTAAATTCTAGTTAAGTTTTAGGATATTATTTACCAGCCGATATGGTATGTGGCCTTCCTCCCATGATAGCAGAGGCGGCTCTTTCGAACTGTGCGGTGTCTTTCAAGTCGGGCCAAGTCGCGGACGCTGTAGAAATAAACAATAATGTATCAAAAAAACAAAAAAAAACAAACAAACATGATCACGACTGTAATCCCCAGGCTCGGTAGATATCTCCTGATAGAAAGATGATTGGACTGTGCGAAAGATGATAAGAGTAAGAAAGGAGTACTGAGATAACGGATGATAGAGGGAAATGGAAGAAGAAAACGCCTTGTGCCGACCCCACATAGCGTGGGAAAAGGGCAAGAAGAAGAAGAAGGTCCTTCGAGCCGTATAGTTGCTCAACGAATCTAGGCATTCGTGAAGTTAGCCGCAAGAGCTGCGCATTATCGTGTTTCGGGAGCAATTGGAGGTATGAGTGGGGGAAGGAACTGTACATGCGCAAACTCGCACCTGTGGCTAACTTCACGAATGCCTAGATCCGTTGGATGAACTGTACCTGCAAAGGGCAGGAAGAAGAAAAATAGCGTAGGAAAACCGCAGGAAGAATAAGAAGAAGAAGAAGGTCGTTCGAGCCGTACCTGCGTTCCCCATGAGGTCACACTCGCCCGCGTCCGTCGGTTCGCCGTCCATGGCGTCCTTCGCCGGTGTTATGCATTCGCTGCTAACGCTCTGGTTGTCGGAACCCTAATAAATAAAATAAAAATAAATAAATAAACAAAAATGATCACGACTGTAATCCCCAGGCGCGGTAGATATCTCCTCAGATCTTTTAGTTACTAAGATCTTTGTGGATATCTAAAGAGGGTAGTCAGAGGCAAGTCCAAACATGACATTTGGTACATGCCCACATTTTGCACAGTAGTTAGTATTCCGTACGTGACAGGTTGCAAGCCCATCGCCGCTTATAAGAATACTAACCTATGACACATACCTTCGAATTTTTGGTTCTAGGGTATGCCGGTTTCCTCACGATGTTTTCCTTCACCGTTTAAGAGCACTGTAGTATTGCGCACATAAATTTTTCGAATGGAAAAACTTATTGGTGCACGACCAGGTTTGAACCTACGACCTTCGGATCGTGAGGCAGGGGTGCTACCACTACACCACCAGCGCTCATAAACACAATAAAATAACATTACAATTACAATGTACTTACTTGATTTTTTTAAATTATGTTGTTATAAAACCTGACTTCTTTTTAGTAGTTTTGATGTTTTACGAAACTTCAAAACTACTTCGTTTCGTTTTCTTTCTATGCTCTCATACACAGGGTGTTACTAAGCTTCTTCCGAAAACTTCAGAGGGTTAAAGTACCCATCAATTTAGGCAACTTTTTCTAAGAAACCAACACTGTGAGCGCGAATATAAAAAACAGGTGCTTCATACATTTAAGCCAAGTAAGTAGTTTTCGCGCTCACATTGTTAGTTTCTTAGAAAAAGTTATTATTAGTATAAAACGGGTATTTATCGCGTTTTACTTACCTAAACTTCGGGAAAAATAAGTAAATAAAACGCGATAAATAACCGATTAATACTAATAATAATGTGTTCAGATCGCGTAAGTTATAATTAATAAGTTATAATTATCGGAGTGAGTGATGAGATGACGAGTGACAGAGAGAGGGAAGTGGAGGAGGATCACATGTTGTGCCGACCCCACATAACGTGGGATAAGGGCAGGAAGATGATGATGATCGCGTAAGTTATAAATAAATATATGAAAAAAAATATATTGATGGGTACTTTAACCCCCTAAAGGTTTCAGAAGTAGTCTGGTAACACCCTGTTTAAATTACCTGCAGCGCTCCTAGTGGAAACTTACGTCAGTGCTTAGTTATGTAACAAGTACTGTTCAACTGAATAACTAATAACAATATAAATAAAGCAGTTGTATAAAGCTGGCATTACATTGTCAACGTAGAGCGAGGGTCGCTGCAGAGCGTCCTGCGAGCGAAACCCAGAGTCGCCGCTGCACACGCTAGCCAGTCGAGCCGACTGTACCAAACAAAAAAATGCAAAACAAAAATAAAAAAAACACATAACTAAATCAAATGTGATAAACATGCAACACTACAATATCGTGCAGGTAATATACAAAATATAAGTTATATTATATACTTACTATTATTTTTAAGCCATTTTTTATATAAACTATTCTTTTTTTTATTGTATTTAAATTTCATCCATATCTATATCTATATAAGAGCTTAACCTGACTGACTGACTGACTGACTGACTGACTGACTGACTGACTGACTGACTGACTGACTGACTGACTGATTTATCATCGCCCAGCCGAAACCGCTGAAGTTAGAAAGCTGAAATTTGAAAGGTGGGTTCCTTTTATAACAAAACTACCCACTAAGACGGGATTTTTCGAAATTACACCTCTAAGGGGGTGAAAAAGGGTGAAAACGTTAGTATGAAACTTTTTAACGCGTGGAGCGATTTTCATGAAACTTTGTTTGTGCACTGTAAATGCAAAATGAATGGACACGTATTTCAGGATTTTTCAATATAACCATCAAAAAGGGGTCAAATGTGGGGTCAATTATTGTATGGGAACTTTTTGACGGGTGGTGCGATTGGTGTGAAACTTTGTTTGTGTACTGTAAATGCAAAATAAATGGATACGTGTTTCAGGATTTTTCAATATAACCTTCAAAAAGGGGTCAAATGTGGGGTCAATGTTTGTATGGGAACTTTTTAACGGGTGGTGCGATTGGTGTGAAACTTTGTTTGTGTACTGTAAATGCAAAATGAATGGACACGTATTTCTGGATATTCCAAAATAACCCTCTAAAAAGGGTGAAAGGGGGGGGGGGTCAAAGTTATTTATGGAATTTTTTTATTAGTGTGATTTGTTTAAAACTCAGTTTAGATACTTTAAGTGAACGAAGTCGCGAGCGGGACAGCTAGTTATAATATATGGTAAGTATGTTACTCGCCCATGATTATATTTTTTGCATGCAGTCTTCACCTACAATTATACTGACACTTGACATGTTTTTTTTAAAGTATCTCTAGCTAGTTTTGGTGTACTTACATTAAGTTAATGATCAATAAATAAATACTAGCTTCCGGCCACGGCTACGTCAGCGATATACCTACATAAAATATAGCCTAAATACAACCTAAAAGTTCTCTCCAAACATTGGTGAAAGAAATTTTGAAATCGTATGAGTAATTTCAGAGTTAACCAAAACCATAACATACAAACAAACTTTACATCTTTATAATATTTGTGTAGATTAAGAGTTTCGTGTTACCTTTGACAAGCAATGCTGGGTTTCGTTGGTTGGCGCGGGCAATGTGCCCACCGAAGACGCGTTGGAAATAGGCGTCGAACAACTCACTGTTGAGCTCGATACACCTAAAAGATAGAAAAAAGATTGATCATTCACCACTCATTCATTCAACCACTTATTCATTCGTTCATTATATCCTAACTATTTAATTAAAAGAACAAAATCTAAAATCCAGACTAAAAATAGCTTCTTACAGCGGCCATATTGGATTTTTTTGACATTTTGTCAGTCTCGTATTCCAAAGGAATCCAATGACACCTCCAAAATATATCAAATTCTTATTTTTTTATTTATCAACCAATTTCAATGAAACAAGCCTAAGTTTTAATCCAAGCTTATCTCAATACATCAGTGAAAACTGAATTCGATTTGGATCATCCGTTGCGGAGATTAGCGTGCACAAACGCACAGATAAACGATTTTATTATATGTATGTATAGATGTAGATAGATGATGATATGCAAGGCAAGCTCCGCCTACCAGAGTGGCTATTACAGAGCTCTAGTTCCAATCAATTACAATGAATGTCTATCAGCGACGGTGCTGTGATTCCGTAATTCTGATACTTACAAATAATATAACCAAAAATAAAATATTAATAATTTTATGGCAAAAAATTTCCATAAACCAATCCAGCGCTAGTAACTAGAAGCTATTGGTAATAATGTTTTGTTAGTATCAAAATTAAGTAACCGCAGCCCAGTGGAGCGATTATGGATCTTTGCTTACAATCAATGTCAATACGTTTTCATTGTAATCAAGTGATTTGGTATGACATAAGAGTGTTTATTCAAACAATTTGAGCCAGTTTTGACAAGTGTCGATTGTATCAGAGTTCCGTAATCGCACTACAGAGCAAATTCCGTGTATTTCAAATTCTATGTATTTTCCGTTCCGTCAGGTATGATAATTATATGATATGATGCTGATATTCAAGGCATAATTGACAAGCCCCGCCTACCAGAGCTCATTTTTTTGTGGCCATTTTTTAGCTCAAGGCATGCTTCCGTTTATTTTCCGTCCACTGCAGTCAGGTATATAAGTATACTGAAGTTACTTCCATGTATCTTCCGTTCCGTCAGGTATAGGTCAAACAACGGATCTAGGCATTCGTGAAGTTAGCCACAGGTGCGAGTTTGCGCATGTACAGTTCCTTCCCCCCCTCCTCATACCAATTGCTCCCGAAAAACGATAGTGCGCAGCTCTTGCGAATGCCTAGATTCGTTGAGCGAACTATAAATATGTATGTTGATGTTACCATGGTGATCGGAACAACGAATGCCTAGATTCGTTAAGCGAACTATATATAAGTATGTAAGGTTACCATGGAGATCGGAACAGTGGCTCGCGAGTGAGGATATCGAGGTGAGGCTAGACTTGCGACTGCCGAGGCGGGACGCGGTAGGCGAGTGGGGCGCCGACGACACCTCGGCCCAGCCGCTGTAGCACGACTTGACGTCACAGATCACCTGGGAATTACATGTTAACTAATGTTGAATACTAGCTCTCCATATTCTCGGTCAAAAATAAAAAATACAAGTGAAAGAATTACTTCGATACGTCAATTAGTTTCCGATTTAGAGAAGTAAACGTGCGATGCGGACTCGCACAATGCGTGTGATGGTGTGACGTCATCACACAACACAAGCGGAGCGTTGATAATACAAAATTCAAAATTGTAAAACCCCCCGACGTCTAAACCTTACCCTTACATGTCATATTTAAAGTCGTGGTATATACTTTCCGTATCATTGAAGTAACACGGTACCAATACATGATAGGATTCATTCTCGTGATCACAAAAGCCATGTCATTCTAATGAAAAGTAACGGGAAGACCGGTTTTTTTAAACTACGTTTTCTAAAAAACATGATCACGACTGTAATCCCCAGGCTCGGTAGATATCTCCTCAGACCTCTAGTGACTTAGATCTTTGAGGATATCTAAAGAGGGTAGTCAGATGCACGTTCAAACATGACATTTGGTACATGCCCACATTTTGCACAGTAGTTTGTATTCCGTACGTGACAGTTTGAAAGCCCATCGCCGCTTAAAAGAATACTAGCCTATGACACGCACCTTCGAATTTTTGGTTCTAGGGTATGCCGGTTTCCTCACGATGTTTTCCTACACCGTTTAAGAGCACTGGCATTGCGGGGGTTAAATGTGGGCATGTACCAAATATCATGTTTACTGACTACCTTCTTAAGATATCTTCAAAGATCTAAGTCATTAGAGCTCTGAGGAGATATCTACCGAGCCTGGGTATTACATTTGCGATCATGTTTCTTTTAATATACCTGTAAGCTGGCAGCTGAGAGTGTCCTAGGCTCGCTGGTCTGTCGTATTAGCTGTTCGCTTCCCTCCTGGAGGTGACCGACTTCCGCTAGCATTGCCACTTCACTCTCCTGAAAATTACGCGATATAACAGTTATCACTAATTTATCATCATCTTCCTGTCCTTTTCCCACGTTATGTGGAGTCGGCACAACCATGTGATCTTCTTTCTTTCCCTCTTTATGTATGGTCGGCACAACATCTTCCATTTTCTTCTATCATCCGGCATCTCAGTACTCACTCCTTTCTTACCCATGTCATCTTTCACACAGTTTATCCATCTTTTCTTTAGCCTAACTCTAACCCTGTATACATCCACATTCATACCTAACACTCTCCTTGTCACATGACATTCATCTCTTCTCCACTCATCTTTTCCGTCACCGGTGCAATTTTCAGACTTACTCTGATATAATCATTCCTTATGGGACCACTTTCAGACTTCCTCTAATATACTCATTCCTTATGTTATCCTTCCTTATCACTCCACACATCCATCTCAACATTCGCATCTCTACCGCATGCACTCTAAATCACAAATTTATATTGGAAATTAAATAAGGAAACAAAGTTTGTACATTGTAGCTGGCTCCGAACTGAGACTTCGCGCGCGATGTCCACAATCCTGATTTATATTCACGTCCTGAAGTTGTCCTGACCTTCTAAGGTTCATGCAAATTGGATCAACGGTTCTTAAGTTATGGTCTAACAAACATATACACAAACATACAACGAAAAATCTCCCTAGCTGCCACTGAAATCTTCGGTCGCTCGATCAATTAGCTAATATTTTACAACATGACCAACATTGTTTGACGCCAACAATGACAAATATATAGTGAGACAATGATAAAACTGTAGAGGAGATTGGGTACTGATACTCACCACCACAGGATTAAGCAGAGATACGAAGTGGCAGAAGCGGCTCCGCTCCTCAATCAGGGCTGCCTTCACGGCTTTCTCCTCCATCTCTTCCAGCTGCTGCTTACGCTCTTGCACGTCCTGGAATATAGAAACATTGTTGAAATACACAAAAACATCATAAGATCATTGTTTTTAGGAGGGTAATGTGTTGAGGGTGTATGTATGTAAGAGTAATTATGTATTTTTGTAAATATGCGAGTTCTTTTGGCTGTAGCTGTAGCCCTAACGGCTGGATGTATTTTGACAAATGCAGTGTTGTTGAATTCGTCTGGATCATAGAATTTACATAGGCTAAACAAAATGGCAAAAAATCCAATATGGCAGCTATAAAGACCTATTTTTAGTTACGTTCAGTCGGGTTTTATAATATATGCATTCATAAAATCACGCCTGTTTCCGACGGGGTAGGCAGAGATCACGGATCTCCACTTGCTATGATCTTGACATACTTACCTCTTTTGCTTCATTCACTCTCATAACATTCTTCATACATGCGCGTCGGTTTAGGGTACTCTTGACCTGGCCTTTCTCTTAAACTGGTTTTATAATTTATCCAATAAATACTAGTTTTAAGTTTCTCTTAGTACTAGAATTTGAGCATTAAACCGGAACCGGTATACCGAAACGCAGATCCACGCGAGACATAATAGATTTTCTATTGTGTCTGGAATCCCGGCGAACCACAAGTTAAGCTAGGTCTTGGGTAGATCACATAGTCATTCTGTTTAGTACTGGAATCTGGACATTAGAATAGGCTTTGAGTAGACCTTTAATTGAGTCACTAGAACCTTCGCCACTTACTTGCATCGAGACGTCAGCGCGCCGTTTAGCATCCGTAGGCTGCCGCCTCGCCTTCCTGGCTTGCCTTTGCGCATCGGCGACTTTGCGCCGCAGCTCAGTGCGCGCGCGCTTGCACTCCCGCGCATGCTCGCGGCTGAGCGCGCCCGTCGCGCAGCCACCCTTGCGCCAGTCGTCCGCGCGCTCCGACAGAGGCACGATCAGGGTATCCATTAGGGTGCTGAACAAAATTACAAAAATGATCACGACTACAATCAGCAATAAACACTGAACACTAAACTTAGTCGGTTTGTGGTCTACGATGCGATGACCAGCCCTCTATTTTTTTGTAGCTGACATTGCTTTATATCCTCTTCTATGTTTCTATAAATAAATTATGTACCTACCTATTACATACTTATTATAATACCAATAGGCAAATTGCTGCACCCTTACAGGGTAAGTACATGTACTCACCTATAAGCTAATTACCACCTAAGCTAAAACATTGTAATAATGTATATGTATGCAATAAATAAATCTGAATCTGAATCTATTTAATAAACATTACAAATTGTAAAATACAATTAATTACAAGGAACGCATGGTTAAGCATCACTGGCACAGTCAGTTTTTGGATGGTGACCGGCTCTTTTTGCACTCTATAGAAATTTCCCAAAACCGGTATCTATACATTTAGAATAATATGTTAGTTCTGAGATGACGGATGATAGGGGAGAGTGGAGGAAGAGAACCTGTTGTGCCGACCCCACCTAGTGGGATGAAGGCAGGAAGATGATTTTCATACAATTTTTTGTAGATTGTGAATACTCATGATAGACCCTCTGATCGTAACCTTGAATAATTCTATGCGCCGATACGCTTCAAATTCTCAAAGCATAACACAGAACTATTTCAATAGCGTTGATCTTGGCAGATAATCAAGACGTTACCCACAGTGGGAAGCCTGAAGATGGCACAATCTGATAACGAGCAACACGCACGTATTATAAGAACCACGGCAAAACCAAGCGGCCATATTATTTACGACTAGCTTCCGCTCGCGGCGTCGCCCGCGAATTACCTACATAAAATATAGCCTATGTTCATCCTGAAAGTTCATTCTGCACATTGGTGAAGGAATTTTTCAAATCTGTCCAGTAGTTTCGGAGCCTATTCAATGCAAACAAACAAACAATCAAATCTTTCCTCTTTATAATAATACTAGTTTCCGTTCGCGGCTTTGCTCGCGAAGTACCTACATAAAATAAATATAGCCTATGTTACTCAGGGATAACGTAGCATTCTAACGGTGAAAGAATTTTAGAAATCGGACCAGTAATTTTTGAGTTTATTCGGTACAAACAAAAATACAAAACTTTTATCTTTATAATATTAGTATAAATAATAATAATAATATAGACTAGCTGATACCTGCGACTTGGTACGCGTTAGATTATTTTGAGCGCAACGTCCAGCGCGCGCGTAAATCGAAAATTATCATATCTTTTTTATTTGTCAACAGATCTCTATGAAACAAAGCCTAAGTTTCAATCTAAGCTTATCTCAATACATTCGTGAAAACTGCATTCGATTTGGTTCGGCCGCTGCGGAGATAAGCTTACACAAACGCACAGATAAACAGACACAGACAATTGTTTCAAAAACTGTTGTTTTAGGCTAAGTAGCGTGTCTTATTTAGGTAAGTAAAGTACCACTAATTTTTATTTGAAAATATAAAAATTACAGACACGGCTTCTCAAGGATTTTATTACCTATATGTATAGATATACTCGTAATATCATCGCGATTAGATCAAATGGAGACGTATTTACTTAATTTGGCAAAACTCCTAACTTCCAACGGCTATTATCTTTTCCACATTACTCATGATATGATCATTACTGTAGTTCCCAGGCTCGGTAGATATCTCTTCGGATCTCTAGTTACTTAGATCTTTGAGGATATCTAAAGGGGGAAGTCAGAGGCACGTCCAAACATGATAATTGGCACATGACCTCATTTTGCAGAGAGCTATTTTAAATCACAGGTGAGTTATTGTTTTTAAAATATTAGGTACTTGTTGTTTAAAATTACTGTAATCACAAGTACTTTGGACTGACAAGATGCTGTACTGCACTGACGACATAAATGATTTTATTCCTGATGCATTCGACTGTAAACTTTATCGCATTAGTTTTTATATTATTTTGAGTTTCAATGTGTAATTTTGGTGGTAATTTTTCCAATAAAGACCGAATTCTTGACACGGGTGTAAAATAATGTGAATTAAAATGCCTTTCCGGGGAAAAATCCCGAAAGAATTTTAATCAAACAGCTATCTTTTAATTAATATTGATTTGACTGTGACTTTGGCAATACTTATTAATTTAAAAAGTCGACACTGGAAAAATGGATCTCAAAAGAGACAGATGCCATATGCATTAGAAGAAGAAGAAGACATAATTTCTGTAAGAGTTGTCAGCACAACCCATATTTGGTGATTGATAACACCAATTAGATACATATTCATCATCTTCCTGCCCTTTTCCCACGTTATGTGGGTCGGCACAACATGTGATCTTCTTCCATTTCCCTCTATCATTCGTCATCTCTGTACTCATTCCTTTCTTACCCATGTCATCTTTCACACAGTCCATCTATCTTTTCTTTACATACATATTATCCCCATCAAACGGTGGACTCAAATCTTAGAATATTAATTCAATTAGTAACGCCGATAAAGTTGTTATGATACAAAATTGTTTTGTATATTTTTCCTTGAGGAAATATCATTGTTATATGTAAGTACGTTATATTAATAAGCTATCCGGTAAATCAGGTTTTTATTAAATGACTCTAGGCTGACGTGTCTGGTCTGGTGTAGGTGTTCAAGGGGTCATGGTATAACTCAATAAATCAGAAGATGATCTTATCATTACAAAGAATAATGTATTTAATAATCTTACTAATATTATAAACGCGAAAGTTTGTAAGAATGTATGGATGTACAGTTGGCCCAACAAGTCGAGGCATTCGTGAAGTTAGCCGCAGTATCGTTTTTCGCAAGCAATCGGAGGGAGGTATGGAGAGGGGAGGTGGGACTGTACATCTACAAACTCGCACTTGTGGCTAGCTTCACGAATGCCTAAATCCGTTGGAGAACTGTATGTTTGTTACTCTTTCACGCTGAAACCGCTGAACGGATCTGGATGAAATTTGGCACAGATATAGATTATAGTCTGGAATGCAATTCATCATCATCTTCCTGCCCTTCTCCCACGTTATGTGGGGTCGGCACAACATGTGATCTTCTTCCACTTCGCTCTATCATCCGTCATCTCAGTACTCACTCCTTTCTTACCCATGTCATCTTTCACACAGTCCATCCATCTTTTCTTTGGTCTACCTTTACCCTTGTATCCATCCACATTCATATCTAACACTCTGGAATAGCACATAGATTACTTTTTATCCCGGAAAAATGTACGGTTCTTGTGGGGTAGATTTGTTTTTGTTTTACAAGGTACCACGCGGGTGAAGCCGTGCACGGAAGCTAGTCCAAACTATTATTATAAATGCGAAAGTAGCTCTGTCTGTCTATTACCTTTTAAGACTAAACAGCTGAACGGATCGTAAAAAAATTTGGCAAGGAGGTAGATATCCTGGAGATGGACATAGGCTATCTTTTGTCTCAAAATAATCTTGAAGGGGCTGCAATAGGAGTTGAAAGTTTGTATGGGGAACGCATGGTTATGCAACGCATGATTAGGCGCAAACAGTTTTTGGATGGGTGATCGCCTCTTTTTGCACTCCGAATTTCACAATTAACCGTTGTATTGATGGATTTTTGCGCACGAAGTCGCGGGTAACTGCTAGTACAGTATAATTCAAGTTATAAACGTTAGGTATTACTCGTATAAAAAACACTGGTTGGATTTTACCAAATTAGGTAAACTATTCTCAGAATTATTAATGTCAAATGCAAGTAAAATGTCATTTTATTCTGCGATAATTATTAATTCTAAGGATAGGGCAGCTTAATTATAATTATAATGTTCACCCTGTACCGTTATGTAATTATAATTTTAGCTAAGTAATTAATAAAGGAAAACTGGACAATTATTGATCAGATATTTATGGAATCCATAAGAAATATGGTCTTATGGTATTGCCCCCTAGACAAAGTAACAGTCGATCTTTGCTAAATAAAAAAATAAAATACTATTTTCACCTGATTTATTGGTTAAAAATATAATTCCCATGCTTTTTTTAAGTTTTTACTTCATTGCGAAGGTCTACAGGGGCTGAGATCAGCCAATGTTAAAAACAATGTTTTACTTCACCGCCAAATCTACCGACTTATTAATTTTCATCCCGACTTAAAGGTCTCTCATCAAATAACAATATGCCAAAAGGTCCTGCGCGAAACATGCATGTTATAATTACCTACTTTAAGGTATAATTACTAAACCGGCCACAGATACATCTACAGGTAATCCCCCATGACCCCCATGGTAAGTAACCATTGTCTTATTAAACCAGTTTGTATACAAGATTTTTAAACTGATACAGTCACGCAAGCCACTTATGAATCATGGTAATTGCAATGACAGAAGCAAAAGTTCCCAAAAAAATCACCACGCAATTTCAAGTTCAATGTGGTTTAAGATTACAGACTTACAATCAAAGCAAGTCAAAGTTAAATAAATACAATAAGTCTTTATTATAACACAGACAAGAGAAGAGTGCATGCTAATAAGAAGCAGATGTTAAAATGGATTTGTGGGATGAAACAGTTGGACAAGATAAGGAATGAGTATTTCAGGGGAAGTCTGAAAGTGGCGACTGTTACTGAAAAGATGAGGAGTGCTAGTTGAGCATAGGACACGTGATGAGGAGGATGAAAACCATGTCACCAAAAGAGGTATGAGTGTGGCTGGGTAAGCAAGTAGAGGTAGGCCGAAGATATGGTTTCATTGTGTGAAAGATGATATGAATGTATAAGGAGTAGATTCATAAGAGTGAGTGGAAGAAGAAAACATGTTATGCCAACCCCACTATTCATGGGCTAAGGGCAGGAGAACGATGACACAAATTGAAGAACCAATTAGGAAAACAATAAAACTTGATACCAGTGTCACAACGGTCTTGAGTATGAATGTGGATATGTATAAGGATAGACGTAGACCAAAGAAAAGATGGATGGACTGTGTGAAAGATGATATGAGTATGATAGGTGTGAGAACTGAGATGACGGATGATGGAGGGAAATGGAAGAAGAAAACGTGTTGTGCCGAACCCACAGAACGTGGGAAAAGGGCAGGAAAACGAAAACAAGATAATGGGCGGTCTTATCGCTTAGAGCGATCCAGACAACCGTGTCGACAAAGTCAAAGTTAAAATCAACTAGATGTTACATTTACCCGATAAACATCTTCATTCTGGACTCGATAGCGCGATGACGTAAGCAGACCCTGGTCAGCGCCGTGCCTATCTCCTTTGTAGCACCTGAAACAAGAGAAGATGCTACAGTACCATGTCTGTTATTACTTAGTAACGGCAATAGACGACCTCAGTGGCGCAGCGGGCGAGAGTCCGCCTGCGACGCAAGAGGTTGCGGGTTCGATACCCGCCGCGGAACAAATTTGTGTACGATCTGCAGAAATTTGTTCCGTTGGTCTGGGTGTTTTCTATGTATAATAAAAATATCTATCTATGTATAATATAATTTATTAAATATATCAGTTATCTAGTACCCATAACACAAGCTTTGAGTAGCTTACTTTGGGGCTAGATGATGCTGTGTGGATTGTCCAGCATTATTTTTTTTTATAGTTCTGGGGCCTGACCACGAAGTCTTCCAGAACGATTCCGTTTTAGAAATTCGAATTTTCGAATTCAGTCACATTTGAAGCTTGAAGAAACACTACTTCAATACAATTTGCATAGGCCATGGTACGAAGTAACAATGTAATATTAATTCGGTAATGTATTTATGATTTCGTGGTGAGGCCCCAGAACAAGAACATTCTAAGCTACGTAACTGATGTATTTTCAAAAGGCTATAAGGACTATTTTTAAGACTATTTTTAGAGTACTGGTGGTGTAGTGGTAGCACCCCTGCCTCACGATCCGAAGGTCGTGGTTTCAAACCTGGCCGTGCACCAATGAGTTATCCTTTCGAAAAATGTATGTGCGCAATGCCAGTACTCTTAAACCAGGAGAACATTTTGAGGAAACCGGCATAACCTAGAACCAAAAATTTTAAGGGGTGTGTTTTATGTTAGTATTCTTATAAACGGAATACTAACTACTGTGCAAATGCGGGCATGTGCTAAATATCAAGTTTGGACGTGCCTCTGACCCTCTTTAGATATCCTCAAAGATCTAAGTAACTCTAGATCTGAGGAGATATCTACCGAGCCTGGGGATTACAGTCGTGATCATGTTTATATTTTTTATTTTAGCTCTTCCTAAATCATCATCATCATCATCATCATCTTCCTGCCCTTTTCCCACGTTATGTGGGGTCGGCACAACATGTGATCTTCTTCCATTTCCCTCTATCATTCATAGCTCTTCCTAAATATGGTCTAAATATACCGTATAAAGATGATAATAATATCAAAATAATTAATTCAGGCGTGACTTTTCGGAGACCGATTACCTAATGTTGAATAATATAATATTTAGAAAGTAGGTACCTACCTACTAGTGTGTATACCTATTCTGTAAATACCAAGATTTGCATAACTTTTTAATTGCGTACGGAGCCGGCGAGTGGTACCTTAATCTATGTTTAAGTTAATAGATTAGCGGATAGCAATAGATATTTTTCTACCCTTACAATCTAAAAAAAATATAAATTTAAAATATGTGATAATTACACTAAGTGATTAAACGGCTAAAGAATTTACCAGATGGTAACACCAGACAATATATTTGTAAGTGGCAACCGCGCGCGACTCCGCTCGCGTGGCTTCGCTCGCTACCAGGATAAACAGTAGCCTATGTATAATCCAGGTTATTAATTCTGCGTATTCAAAGTTTCATCCAGATTTGTTTCAACTTTATAATATCCTCAAAGATATAAGTGACTAGAGATCTGAGGAGATATTACCGAGTCTGAGAATTATAGTTCTTTCAGTGCGATTGAGTAACAAACATCCATCCAAACTTTCGCATTTGTAATGTTTGTAAAGGATATACATAAGTATCGCATCAAATCCTTGTAACTTGAAGGTGAACGTCATGTCAGGAAATATGCACTCGGGGAATTACCGCTTATCAAGTGACGACACACGCATAATAACATTATTTCACATAGTATTGAGCGCTAAGGCCGGCCGCACACCAGCACCATATGCTACACGCATCGCACATTTACGTCTTCGGCACAACCATTGCGCTACAAATGTATCCCACGTGTGCGTGCTCCCGCACAGATATGCGGGAGCGTTAAATGTGTCGCGTTTCAAATGTGGTGCCACAATTATCAAGATACAAGTGTACGCTTGATGTGCGGCGCGCCTTACTGTGATTGAGTGTGGTTTAACTTGAATGATGTGGTTGAACTTTGAAGAGTGAAGAACAGTGTGATAAGAGAACGTTGTGGAGTGAAAGAAGACGTAGTGATGAAAATTGAGACGGGTATTTTAAGATGGTTTGGGCATGCAGAAATGATGAAAGGAGATTGACAAAACAGGTGCATAAGGCGAGTGTGAATGACAGATGGAAGAGAAAGACCTCGGCGTACGTGCCTCGATCAAATTGCGGACGTTTTAGAAAAAGGCGTCTAGAGTACCCTAAACCGACGCGCATGTATGAAGGATGTAATGAGAGTTAACGAAGCAAAAGATGTCAGGATCGTAGCAAGTGGAGATCCGTGGTCTCTGCCTACCCTGTAGGGAGACAGGCCTGATTTTATATACTTATGTATGTATGTATATGTATCTATTGAGCACTGGGTAGTTTAATGGTAACCACGCCTTCTGATCTTGTCAAAATCAAATCAAATCAAAAGAAGTTTATTTTGTGTCACAAATAGAGAACATAAAAAATATAACTGAGACTTAATACTAACTAAAATAACAAGTTCTAACCCAGGTTCGAAGTGCCAGTATTCTCAAACGGTGATGGGAAATATTGGATTTATATGGGACTAGCTGATGCCCGCAGCTTCACCCGCGTGAATGTCGATTATCGCGACTTTTCATACAAACTTTCATTCCCTGTTTTATCCCCTTGGGGGTAGAATTAATCAAAATCCTTTCTTAGCGGATGCCTACGTCATAACATCTACCTGCATGCCAAATTTCAGCCCGATCCGTCCAGCGGTTTGGGCTGTGCGTTGATAGATCACTATGTCAGTCAGTCAGTCAGTCACCTTTGAATTATATATATTTAGATATATAAGTGTTAACTGCATTCAATTTCGTTCAGCCGTTGCGGAGATTAGCGTGCACAAACAGACAGAACAGAGATTTCAAAAACGTTTGTTTTAAGCTAAGTAGCGTGTCTTTAGGTAGCACTAATTTGTTTTTGAAAATATCAAAAGTACAGACACAGTTTCTTAAGGATTTTATTATACGTATAGATAGATTTAAACGTCGCCAACAATAAATCACGAAGCGGACAAAATAAAGTAAACAAACACTACATTAAAAGAACAAAACAAATATTTAACCGTGCAATCATCTTGTTACATAACATTAATACTTAAGCCTCTCACAATAGAGTTCATTACTGATTCAGCTCGCTGATCTATGGTCAAGACTGGAGGTTACATTGATAAAGCCTCCAGCAAGTCATCAGTCGTGTTTTGGGTACAGACCAGTAAGGTCGTACTCTAGAGTGGTTGTGTTGTGTTATAACGAAATACAAAATGAATTCCAAATTAATATTTGGAGTTTTTGTGGCAGTTTACGCTTGCTATGTGGATGGACGTAAGTGCATATTATATATTTTGAAACATACGCGATCTTAACACATTATTATTAGTATTAAACAAAGTAAGTACCTGGATGACCGAGCTTTGCTCAGATTTTTTTTTCTTACGACTTTTTCTAAAAACGAAACCTAGCTAGATCGATTTATTGCCCCCGAAACCCCCTGTATACAAAATTAAATTTCATGAAAATCGTTGGAACTACTTTTCGAAATTCAAATTAAGTACTTAAGTGTATTTATGAACAAGAATTTCTCGTTTAAAGGTATAAGATTATTTATTGTCATCCCGTGACCACGACAGTGTATAAACCTGTTGAAACGTCGGGAAAAATATGTAAATAAAACGCGATAAACACCCGTTTAATACTAATAATAAAGTGTATATTAGTATTTCTGCAGGATATTCACGATTTTATAGCCTTGAGTGGAACCGGTGTAGATTTTCCTGTATTTTGTTTGGACGATACGCAACATAACGCTTTAATAAACAGGTCTGCGAAGCTCAACAAAAAACTTGCTCATACATAAAATGTAAAAAAGGTTGATAAGATACCTTTAAGAATTAAAAAATATTCAAATTGCTAATTTTATCGTATGGATAAATGTTTTTGTATTAATATCTCGATAATATAAGCTAGACCAATCAAAGCACACTAGTAGTTCGCCCCGTACTGAGATCTCGCGCGCGATGTCCACTATCTTCATTTGTATTCACGTCCTGAAGTTTTTGGATACACCTAATATACTAATGTATAGGTGCCATGCTTACGTAAACTAATCACAAACTTATTTATATTATTATACTAAAACAAATATGCTCTAACAAACATACAATGACAAATCTTCTTAGCTGCCAGAAAGATCTTAGCTCGCTTCGCTCGCTCGATCAATTACAAAGCTGAAGAGTTTGTTTGTTTGGTTGAACGCGCTAATATCAGGAACTACTGGTTTGGATTGAAAATATATTTTTGTGTTTAGGCTTTAGGCTTTATAACATCACGCTACGCCCAATAATAAGCGAAGCGTCAATGCAAAATGTTGCAAAAACGGGAAAAATTATATCACTTAAAACCCGCAGACAAAGATGCGCGCTGGTCAGCTAGTTTATTATATATTCAAAGATACATTAGTTAAACATTAAGTCTACCATACCAAGAATACTTAATATTAATGATTTCTTCCATTACATTGACGTGATAATATAAGTATTATAATTGCATTACTCATTAAAATAGACGTGTGATTTGTTAATAATGACAGCTAAGTGGAGATACAATATTGTGCTAGAACTAAGATTACCAGGTAAACCAAATAACATAATCAACATAACTGCTTAAAATAATCAGTTTAACCGACTATTTTTGACTAATTAACTGTTTACTTAACTGATACTTTTATTTATAATCAAAATTTGTCATATCAATGGAGGGTCTAGAGAAAGGGACATTCCACAACAAATTTCGCTAATGAACGAGTATTTATTGCAAAAAAAATAAATGAAAATAGCTTCTTACAGCTGCCATAGTTATTAGATTTTTGTCTTTTTCATAGCCTATGTCACTCTTGTAATCCAGACGAATATAATGACATGAGAAAAACAAAAGCTTCACACTTTAATCCTTTCGTCACACTGGTTCAAAAGAACTAATAACACGATAAAAAACTCAAATTCAACGAAGTATTCCCACGACCACCACAATTTTTTACTCCACACTTTTTACACCTGTTTCTGCAAAATCACTTTTTGTGCCGTTCGTGGGAATAGAATAAAAAATCAAAATACTGCCCATTATCTATCTTGTAAAGTTATTATTAGTATTTTCATTCAGTTGTTTGTGTCTGGATAAGATCCGGAATGAGTATGTGCGTGGTAGTCTGGGAGTCCGCGATATTGAGGAGAAGCTGCAGTAGAACAGGATGAGATGGTATGGACATGTCAAAAGAAGACCACCCGATTACGTTGGCAACCAGGTACCGGGACTGTCCATCTCCGGTAAAAGACCTAGAGGGAGACCAAAAACTACCTGGACGGCTGTGTTGGAACGAGATATGAAGGCATGCAACGTTTCCCATGATGACGTCATGGATAGGGCGAAGTAGAGGAAGAGTGTTAGGAAGGCTGACCCCACCACCATGTGGGATGAATATTCGGGAAGAGAGAGAGAGAGTCAGTTGTTTGTTATCACTTACACATTAGCTGCTTAGCTATAGTTTATTAACATCCTGATGCTGCAGCAATGATTGTAATTGTAAACTGTAGGCGTGGTACAAAACTAACAAAGATTAAAACGAGTTTACAAACAAATAATAATATTTTTTGCAAAAAGTTACAAGTAACTCCCATTTGTTCTATAGGACTATGACGTCATAGAACTGTTAAAACTTTTTTATCCCTGTAGTTCTATGGTTGGACTGTTGAAACGAAAACTAGCTTACAAACGACTTTAAATAACACTGACAACCTCAATCGTGTTATTGTTACCGCGAGTTTATCGAACCGTTCATGATATACCTACCTATTCTTACAAAAAATAAACAACATACTACGCATTTGAGAACCTTCTACTATAAGAAGTAGTTTAAATAAAAATATCATGACTGTAATCCCCAGGCTTGATAAATATCTCCCTGGATCTCTAGTTACTTAGATCTTTATCCAAAGAGTCAGAGGCACATCCAAACATGATATTTGGTACATGCCCACATCACTATTAGTATTATGTACGTGACAGTTTTACAAAAACTTATGTTATTTAGCTTGCATGGTCTTCTGGATACCAGTGCCGAGATTTCCTGCTACTCTCAACAATGATAGGCATTCCTCCAATGAAATAGAAGGTATATTACAAATTGGCACAATAAATCAAGCATCAGGGTTTATGTGGCACATTATGGGCACAAATCAAAACCAATCGCAATAATCCACTTACTAATTTGAGGAAGTATCAAAGAAAACTTCAGATTCTGCTGTGAACGAAAAACGAGGAATAGATTTTTTCTTTGATTATTAAGACAAAGCTTTAAGAGGCACAAGCAAAATAAAATAAACACTAATCACAATTATTACCGCGCTAAAAATTTCTTAAGTACTTACTCGATCATCAACGAAAATGCAAGCATTGCCACAAGCACTTCACAAAAATATCTTCAGTCTAGTGTAAATAATCATTTTGATGATTGTAAAATTAAAAGAAATGTAATAAAATGCGAAAAAAATTTAACGCTCGAGCCAACGATATACACAATAAATACTAGGTACTTATAGAATTTCGATTTAACCTAGAAACTGTATGAAGATGTTGAGGAAAACATTCCACCTTATGAATCATATTGCATAAACCTTCACTTGAGAAATCATTTAAATAATGTACAAATTATTAAGGTAAGGTGCACTGTGTTATACAAGGAAAACCTACAGATTTTGATTTACGACTTTGCTGAAATCATCAAAATATTTAATTCCTTTACAAACAAAGCTATAAGATCATAACAGTTTTAATTATTTAAAGTATTTTTGCCTTTAGGCTGATAACTTTGAGACTTTGACTAGTCTTAAAGCTCATCCCAATTTAAGGGTAACTAAAAACGCTGATGTTAATAATAATAATAACAACAACGCATGAAGGGATATAACTACATAACTTGAGATTTAAGTGTTTACGTAAAGAGAATACATTGAAATCGGTATAAAATGAGGCCACACCGAAAGTCATGCATATAAGCCTAGTCAAGGTGCAAGCGATGAAGATTCTGAATTGTAATAAACTATTACAAAAACCTATCGTGCATGTATCATCTTTTATTGATCACCTGCTCATATTTTTACCCATAATCAATCGTACTCTTGTTATTCCTCAGCATAACTGAGTCTCCAAGATATCTATTTTTTTCTTCAAAATACTCCAGTTTCTAATACCAGTTTCAAAGCACGGAACAACAGCAACGAAAAACTAGAGCGTGATATCAACACACTGCACTTTACTAGAAATATATACCGGTAGAACAAATAGATGGTTGTTTTCTGGATTTTGAGATTACTAAAAAGTTGAATATCTGACATTAGGGTTTAATTCCAGAGTCAACATGTACCAGTGGAGCTTGCATTTCAGTATTCGAATGCCCGGAAATGCTCCAGCTGGTCAACAAAAAGAACAGGACTCCTCAAGAATTGGATACGTTGAAGAAAGCGCAGTGCGGCTTCGAGGGAAACAAGCCAAAGGTAAAACCTAGATCTTATCATCATTCTTGTTTCATGAATCTTGTGTCATTGTTTCTCTGGTTGGTAAGTGGTTGTAGCAATCGATTTATTCAGCCAGAACTCCATAATGTGATTTCCAATTAAAATATGTTTATTGTGCCCTTTAGACATGGATAAGAAAGGAGTGAGTACTAACTGAGATGACGAAGGACAAAGGGAAATGGAAGATCACATGTCAACGTGGAAAAAGGGCAGGAAGATGAAGATGATAATTTGACACAAAATTTCGAAAACTTTTTCGACGTCGCCTTTATCCATCTCCCTATATCTCTCTTTCAACTTTCTTAGCTTCAGATCAGGAAATTAAAACTTTTGTATTTAAGAAAAACTTCTGTGAATTCCAGGTATGCTGTCCAGAAACGTGCTACAACCCTGACGGTAAGTCAGGGCATTGCGTCAACATATACCAGTGCGAGCACCTCGCCACCATGCTGAAACCACCACTCTCACGCCCTGACAACATGGTCTACGTTCAGAACTCGAAGTAAGTTTCATTTTAAACACTTTTCTGTGACCGCGTTCTAGCCAGGAACATCACAGCGTAATGTCTGATCAGATTTATATAAATCTCTGAGTAGATATTGATTTTTTTCTGTCAGTTTTTTATTCAAAGTTATTTCAACGCATTTGCAAAAAATTCTAAATAATGCAGTCTCATCTACATTGCTTACCTTGTTTGTACATATCAACATTGCACTAGTCAAAACACAAAGATGTGTAAAACCAGTTTAAGGAACCTGTATGTAGAAATGTCAAGGGCATACAACGATATATTATATATACTTATATAGCGTTTCTATGCACGAACAGGACAACTAAAACTAGTTAATGTTGATGAAAATGCAAAAGTTATATGTACTTAGCTTTATGCAACTGTTTTAAAACATATAAGACCAGTGAAAATTGAGAAAGGTATGTTAAGATGGTTTGGACGTGTACAAAGGATGGAAAATGATGGAAGGATGGACGAAACAAGTGCATAAGTAGAGTGGGAATGGGACTGTTGGAAAGAGAAATTGGAAACGTTTTAGAGAAAGGCTAAGTCAAGAGTACCCTAAACCGACGCGCATGAATGAAGAATGTAATGAGATTGAGTGAAGCAAAGAGGTATGTCAGGATCGTAACAAGTGGAGATCTTACCCCTACCCCGTCAGAAGACAGGCGTGATTTTATGTATGTATGTATGTTAGACGAGTGAGCAGCTTCGTAAAATTAAAACCAATGAAATAATTGTGTCATTCCAGATGCACAGGCTCAGATCGTTTTAGCGTATGTTGTGGCCCACCACGAATTGTAAACAAGAACCTGAACACGAAATGTACGGGCATCGTAACCGCCGGCTCCCTTCCCGATGCGGACACAGCGTGTTGCGGACGCGACGCTAAAGTCGGAAACAAAATCACAGGTTCGTAAAAAAAATATGATCACGACGCCGCTATGAATAGAACTGATAACCATTGTAGCCAAATTAACCACACATTGTTATGTCCTTTGTCCAAACAAAATTCTTATGTTCGTTAAAACCAAGATGAATTCAGCTTTGCTGAGAACCGTTTTTAAACATGATATTTTTGATAAAAGAAAATTTCCAAAAGATAACTACGAAGGTATATCGTTTAACCTTTGTCTGTTCTAGGAGGCAATGAAACCGCAGTGGACCAGTACCCATGGCTAGCACTAATAGAGTATACGAAGGACAACGGACCGATAAAGACGCTGTGCGGTGGTACCCTCATCAGCGGAAAATACGTGTTGACAGCGGCACACTGCGTTACTGGAACTATCCTGACTTACGGGATACCGTAAGTCTTCTGCATATTTTAGATGCACGAGGTTATTTCTACTTCAGCCGACCTGCACCCCCCGTGGTTGGCACTGGTAGAGACAAAAAAATGATTACGACTGTTATACCTACTGACAAATAGCCAATTGTACAGTTAAAACCAAGTAAAAGAAAGTATTTTCAAAATATTGTGGATAACTTTTACGATACTTTAGCATAGAAGCCAGAATCTAAACGCCTTCTTTTATACAAAATACTCATAAACATAATCATCATTTTCCAACCCGTTTCCCACGTTATTTGGGGTCGGCACAACATATAATCTTCGTCCATTTCCCTCGATCATCCGCCATCTCAGTACTCACTCTTTTCCTACCCATGTCGTCTTTCACACAGTCCACCATCTTTTCTTTGGCCTACCTCTACCCCTGTACTAATTTAAAATACGCATAAACATAAAACAAATTATAATATATTGTTAATGCTTCTCGTAGTCGGAACGTGAGGCTTGGAGAATATGATACATCGAACCCTGGAAAAGACTGCGCCACGGTAGAGGCAGGTGGTGTGGACTGCAACGATGGTGCTATTACTATCCCCATAGACGAAACAATCCCCCACCCCGATTACAACACAAGGACCAAGCAGAGCAAGAATGATATAGCGCTCATCAGAATTAAGGCATCTGCTCCTTTCACAGGTAAGCTTTCTAGTTGCTAGGGTCTTCGTTTTTTATTATTTATAAATTGTATCACTACAAGACCTTAAGTTTTAGAGCCACATTTCCTTGGTCATAGAATCTTATATTCTATGAGACTATGGTGGGTTAGGCAGGTAACTAAGCTTCGTACATAATAAAAAAATGTTGCTTGTTTTTATTACGAAGCTTAGTTAGAGATGATTCAGTCTAAAAATGCACGCCCTTCCACTTGTACTTGTACCGCATGTAGAGGTAAATACATTGGAAATGCATTGGAGGGGCGTGCATTTTTAGACTGATCTACCTCTACCTGTCTAGGTGTATAAAATGAATAAACAACTAGGTAATCGTGTAAGTTCTACTCGATCGACCTTAATTTAGTCATAACTGCTTGAACTCGATATAACTTTTAGAAACCGTTGATAAAACCGATAATGTTTGGCATAATTGGCATAGTTCAATAAACCATGATCACATTCACCGGCATGTGAAAACGATTGCGGTAAATGTAACAAATTGCGCAGGTGCTAGTTAGAGATAAGTACAGTATTTTCATCAATTTATGAATAATTGACACAGTAATAAGAAGATCGGTATGCTTAAAGAATGATTTGCCTATTTCAGATTTCATTCGTCCAGCATGTTTGCCGACGATAGATATAACCAGCAACCCTCCAGCTGATTTCACTCTGTTCGCGGCTGGATGGGGAGCAGTCTCTGAGACCCAGCCCAACAGCGCTATCAAACTTCACGTGGACTTACCTTTCGTTCCCACAGCTGTAAGTTCTATCTACCTTATTAGATTCTCATTATCGATGCTTCATCAGACCGTTTTTCAATGAGAGGTAACCACTTCGTGCCCACAGCTGTAAGTTCTACTACGTATCTTATTAGATTCTTATCGCGTCGATGCTTCATCAGACCGTTTTCTCATCATCGATGCTTCATCAGACCGTTTTTCAATAATAGGTAACCACTTCGTTCCTACAGCTGTAAGTTCTACCTACCTTATTAGATTCTCATCATCGATGCTTTATCAGACCGTTTTTCAATGATAGGTAACCACCTCAATTGTACTATGCGACGACCTCAGTGGCGCAGCGGGCAAGAGTCCGCCTGCGACGCAAGAGGTTGCGGGTTCGATTCCCGCCTCGGAACAAATTTGTGTACGATCTGCAGAAATTTGTTCCGTTGGTCTGGGTGTGTATGTATAATAAAAAATATCTATCTATGTACCTACATCATGTATTAAATATATCAGTTATCTAGTACCCATAACACAAGCTTTGAGTAGCTTACTTTGGGGCTAGATGATGCTGTGTGGATTGTCCAGCATTATTTATTTACTATCATTGGCTATCTTTACCTTATTAGCATCTTTATTTCACGCACTAAGCGCCGTAGTTTTACGTCTAGATTTTTCATACGCACTGTGAAAATGTAGAACTTCTTACCGGGTCTGTATTTCCAGATAAATATTAAATGGATGTCTTCAAATGTTTCTTCTATGTAGGCAAGCGTGCTCAATCTTAGACCTCACTCATGCTTAACTTCACGCAGAGTGAGGTCAAACGCGAACCTATTAAGCATCTATTTCACTACAGTTGCGTTTAAAAGAGTAGACTACCCAAACCGAAGTTTCGGGCTCTTCCGTGAATCAATGATCAATGTGCATGGAACATTAGGTAACATATTCCAACCTAAATCTCAAGCTACAATAGATCAGACAAATTTAAGGTTCTACATACTTAATTACTTTTCTAGACGTGTCAAAAAGCTTACCGCGCACCAGGCCGCAACACCGAACTTTGGAATGGTCAAATGTGCGCTGGAGGACAACCCGGCAAGGACTCCTGCAGAGGTGATTCAGGCGGACCCCTCATGTGGGAGAACGAAGCCAAGAGGGTATACGAGATCATTGGAGTTGTAAGCTTCGGGCCGACCCCGTGCGGTCTCCCGGACATCCCGGGGGTCTACACTAAAGTGTACGAATACATTGGTTGGATCAGGAGCCAGATGAGAGCTTAAGTTGTTTAATGGGTTTATTGATTTGTACTTTGTGCAAAGAGGTTTGAACTCAAGTGTCTTAAGAACTAAAGCTAATAATCTTTCAAAATAAAAGGCTCAAATTCTTAATAAGTGTAGTCATGCAAATCAATGTGACATTCCTGGTATCGAGTTTCTCACGAGACGCGAGCAACTAGATAATAAACTATAAATAGCTTTGTTGACCAATGAAGCACTTTTATTCACATCAACATAATAATAATTCACATCACACAACTGCTCCTTTTTTAAACCTTTATAAAGAGCATTTTTTAGTGTCCTGATATTTGTATTGTAAATTCTAATAGCAAAATTACTGTCAATGACTTTGTAATTACTTTAAGTCATTATCATAACACTTATGATACAGTAATCATCACATCGGTGTTCAACAAATTTATATAAAACGCCTTAACGCCTTATAGAACTGACTAGCTTGCTAGAAATAGCTTATCAAAATCGTAATAATATTGAGTAATAATATGGCTTGTATTTCTTATGCGTAAGATCTTAGATCTGGATGGAATTAGATCTGATAATTTAAGGAACCAACGTATTTTTTTAATGAGATTAAAACTTTAATATTTATTAATGGCTTTTTATACATTGTTATGAGAAGAGATGAATGTCATGTGACAAGGAGAGTGTTAGGTATGAATGTGGATGGATACAGGAGTAGAGGTAGGCCAAAGAAAAGATGGATGGAATGTGTGAAAGATGACATGGGTAAGAAAGGAGTAAGTAATGAGATGACGAGTGACAGAGGGAAATGGAAGAAGATCACATGTTGTGCCGACCCCACATAACGTGGGATAAGGGCAGGAAGATGATGATGAATGGCTTTTTATACATAGTTCCCGCATCACGAATAGGATTGATATTGAGTTTTCAGTCGGTGAATTATAACCGGCTCACATCACAATAGCAGCGATATAGCGTTCACCAAGTTGAAGGTAACGCCTGACAAAATAAACTGGGCAAATACTATTTATTATTGCATTTGATATTTTTAGGTTCGATCAGAACTTTATGCAAGATTTGATAAGGAAAGAATCAATGATATCTGTTGATTTAATGCTTAAATTGTACCAATTCGGAATAAAGTAAATTACCATAAGAATAGTCTTATATTTTTCCAATCTTCTCATTGGAGATAGGTACCAGAAAAATATTCGCACTTTACTTGTGAGAATCTTGTCACTTTTCTAACTCGTCCTTGCCTTACCGTGCCGAAAAAGGGACAAGAGGTTGAGAATTTTCGACACATTTATTAAATTTTATTCTCACGTAAAAAACCTACTGGACGATAATGAAGGTACAGGTCATCCAACGGATCTAGGCATTCGTGAAAGTAGCCACAGGTGCGAGTTTGCGCATGTACAGTTCCTTCCCCCCCTCCTCATACCTCCAATTGCTTCCGAAAAATGATACTGCGCAGCTCTTGCGTCTAACTTCACGAATGCCTAAATTCGTTGAGCCAACTATACGAGTCTCGTGAAAGGATCCGAAGCGCTCAGCCTCACCTTCTCTGCAAAATAAGAAGAGGCAATAGTTCATACAACGATGAAGTTCACTTACCTCTGGCGTTGGTAGCCGCGTCTGCAATCTTTTGGAAGGCATCCAGGAAAGCAGCTATTGCCACTAGAGCTGACCTGTAAAAGAAATACATCTTATTAACATTATAAAAACACGAAGGAAGCCAAAGCCAAATCTAACTCTAATCATCTCCCTGTTCTTATCCCACTTTATTTGGGGTCAGCATAACCTTTTCTTTTCTTCCATTCTCCTCTATCAGCCTCATTTCTATATCCTCTACACAATCCATCCATCTTTTCTCACACATAACACTAGAAGAGGAAATTGCTTTCTTCAAAGAAATACCATGATATTTCCATGTAACAACCGCATCAAGCAACATATGGCTATGCCCCAATAGAGCCATGAATCGCTTTATCAGATTGATTCTTAAGCAACAATGTGGCGGGCAATAATTACTTCAAAAATATGCTTGTTGTAAGGCAAATTCTGCGTTAACGGTCAATTGCTCGTCACGTCACATAACTCGCTGGCAACAATAACGCTCGTTTATGTCAATTGGCGGAATGTATCCTGCACAAATTGGATGCAAGATTGAGCTGATGAATTGATTGTGCTATTTTAAAGTGTAATGTGACATGAACAGGCACTGACCCGATACATTGCTATTCCGGCTTATTAACCATACTTCGCACGCACTAGATGTAAGATGCCTTAATTTGTATACAATAAAAAAATAAACAGATTTCACACACACATGATCACGACTGTAATCCCCAGGCTCGGTAGATTTCAAGTTAAATACTTAAATCTTTTTAAGGATCTAAAGGATCTGACTAAGGGGTCAGAAGTAGTCAGAGGCAACGTTCACACATTACATTTAGCACATGCCCACATTTTGCAAATTAAAAACAAGTTGCAAGCAGATCGCCGCTTACAGGAATACTTCTTATCGTCTTACTAATTCTTTCAAACCAGTGCGGTGAAAGGATAGTGCGCCTCAGAAGCTCATTTCGTGCAGGAATTTTTATTTATCAAACACACCATCGAATTTGTGATCCTGGGGGGTATGCCAGTTTTCTCAGGATACTTTCCTTCATCGTTCGTTTGTGATATAGTGGTGGTTAGTTAAGCAAGTACTCACTTGAGAGCCGAATGTAGTTTGGAAGCCTTTGATATGAACTCTTCCCACATCGGCGTTGTGTTCTGTAAAAACGAAAACAAAGCAATTAGAAACTCGTTAAATACAACAATCACGTTTGTGGCGCGGCGTAGCTATTTGTTTCTTGTACTTTACAAGTCAACTAAAGTTATGTAAAATGTTACACGCTTAAGTATGTAGTACCTGGATGACCGAGCTTTGCTCGTTTGTTTTATGGGGTCAACGACGTTTTCTAAAAATGAAACCTAGCTAGATCGATGTATCACCCCCGAAACCGGGGGACATACCAAATTTCATGAAAATCGTTGGAGCCGTTTCCGAGATTCAGATTATATATACATACATATATACAAGAATTGCTCGTTTAAAGGTATAAGGTATAATATACTAGCGAAATCATTTGGATTTTCTGATGGAAGATAAAGTGACATTCTTCTGGAAAAGAGACAATTGTATGGCAACGACATTTGTAATAAATAAGTAAGAGATCACTTCCATACATTTTTAAAGTTTTCGATTCTGTTGATACTTTTAAATGTCAATCACTATGTCTAAACTAAACTCCCTGACCGCTTGTAACATATACATCTAAGCTCCAGCATTCGAAACCCAGAAAGGTAGCTCCAAATTTCAGCTCTCTATGACTTAAGGTTTAGGCTGTGCGTTGAAAGTCAGTAAGTTCTATTTATTTCGAAAACCAGTCTCTAAGACAGCAGAGTTTTAGGCCGATGTTCATGAATAGTAAGGTTCATGTTCATGAATAGCTGAGTAAAATACACCAATCTTGAGTCTAAGCTAGTCTATTCAAGGCTACAGACGGAGTTAAAATAGACAACGTATTATCGGACGGACAAAGACAATTTGTCTATTAGTGGTCTTATTGCCCAGGTGGTCCCATCCGACGGCAACCAACCATGCTAATTGTTTCCAAGATCATGCTGATAGTTCTACGTGACACCGTAGACCAGGGGCCTTACCACGAATTCATAATACATTATCGAATTAGTATTACATTGTTATTTCATACCATGACTTATGCCAATTGTATGGAAGTAGTGACGTTTCTATAATGGAATCGTTACGGAATCTTTCTGGAAGACTTCGTGGTAAGGCCCTAGATGCTGGGATCAGAGAAGTGCGGTTTGAGATGCCAAAAAACTTTTATTATAAAACGATAAATTTTTTGAAACTTTACAAATGTGAGTACTACCTACGTATGGTCCTTCGAGCCGAACTCTAGGAATATTTCTAGGTATATTATTTGTCCTTCGTGTATTACGTGAAGGACACGTCAAATATCGTGTCGCGAGTGCATGTCACTCTTATCAAACAATCAAGTTACAAAAACAATTTAGATAGCCAAGCCGCACAGTTAGATTATCAAAACTCTGCTCTATTTCAAGGACATTAAAGTTTGAAATTATTTAAATGAGCTGTTCTATTTCGGGATAAACCCCTCATAATCATTAAAGATATCTGATGGTCGTGACGGCTCTGTAATGTCATAATGTGTCATGCCGGCATGTTAGGGTGGAAACTTTGAACTACACCGACAATAAGTGGGCTATTTTTATCCATTACGGAACGAAGGACCAAAATTGGTACACTGTTATTATTACTTTTGTATTAAGGGACCAATTTAGTATTCTTATAAGCGGCGATGGGCTTGCAACCTGTCACGTATGGAATACTAAAATGTGGGCATGTACCAAATGTCATGTTTGGACGTGCATCTGACTACCCCCTTTAGATATCCTCAAAGATCTAAGTAACTAAAGATCTGAGGAAGATATCTACCGAGCCCGGGGATTACTAACAGTCGTGATCATATTTTATTTTTATTAAGGGACCAATGTTCGACGTTTTAATAACTAACTTTAAATTGAATTACAAATAAGAACAAAGCCGTCGTTTTCTTAAAAAAACCCTAATTCCATTTAGGTTTTTTACAGGATTTTTTTACTGTTGAAAAATAAGCTTAAATAGAGTTCCTTAATTAATACCGTAATCGATTTCTTTTGACAAATATTTTATTATATTAGCTGGTAGCATGACTAATGGATACTTGTCACAGAAATATATATTAATTTAGACATTGCATTAAGAAATATACAAAAAATAATAAGTCTACTTCCTGTCTGTCGGCTATTCAATAGCAATTTCTTTGAATAAGACTGATTACACGTTCGAGGTCAGTTGAAACAGCTAATTTAATCATAAGATGTATGACTAAATCATTATTGGCAGGAAACTGAAAATAATCCAAAGTTACTTCTAATAATGTTGTTAAATTCAAAATACATTTATTCAATAATATCATAGAGATCATTTAAAAATATCTCACATGCTAGGTAAAACTTGTAAGAGTAGATTCAGAGTTGACAACTGATAGGAGTGAGTGGAAGAAGAAAACATGTTGTGCCGACCCCACTTAGCGTGGGATAAGGGCAGGAGAATGATGATGATGCTAGGTAAAACTTAAGTTCCAAAGAAACCCGTACTTAGCTGTTTTTTATTTTTACCCGACTGCGAAGCGAAGAAGGAGGGTAATGTGTTTGAGATGTATGAATGTATGTTTGTATGATGCGCGTTCCTTTAGCTATAGCTGTAGCCTAAATGGCTGTACGGATTTTAACAAATGAGATGTTCGATTTATGTGGATCACAAGTGTCATGGGCTACAAAATAAAACACAAACGAATATGGCAGCTGTAAAAATCTATTTCAATTACGAGTCAGTCGAGTTTATTGATATTTTTGCAATAATACTAGTTATTTTACTTATATACATCACGCTAAGTAATCTAGGTACCTTTGGAAAACCTTGTTTTTAGTGCTTTCATGGTGAATCCATATACCCCGAAACTTTTCCATTTTATTTATTTATTTTATTTTCAGATTTTAGGAAAACTTACAGCTAGGTATTCAGAAAACAACTTATACTAAAAATACATGCAAAGTACATGTAATGCTGACGGCCAATTAAAAGTTTCCACAAATAGTTTCAATAATTATTAGGTATAAAAGAAAAGAAAGTGGACGACAAAACAGGATTAAAAATAAAAAAAACAAACTAGATATTACATACTTAAGTAGGTATCGGGTGTATTAACCACCCAAAAAAAAGTTATTACTTAGCAAGCGTTTTTACTTGCTTGTGGATGTAGTAAACAAATCAATATCTACATTTGCCAAAGAGTTAAGCGAGGCGCTTGCTCGAATAATAAAAGCGTTTAGCCTATAATTCGTTTTAACATGAGGAACATATAATGTACTAGGTCTTCTAAGTGTAGCCGTGTTTGTGCGCAGTCCCAATAGCTCCAGCAGCTCAGGACAGTCTACCTTGCCATTTGCAATGTTCAAAAGATACGACAAATCAGATATATTTCTTCGCTCATAGAGAGGAAGGAAATGAAATTTACGGCATCTAGCCATGTAATCAGGAAGAAAAGTTTTAGATCTGTACTGTAAATAACGCAGGAATCTTCCCATAGAGCTCTTATTAAGTTACTTTTTTCAGAAAAACGTCGATCTATTTTTAGATAGAGAACATGTATGAGTTTCTATTTAGATCCATAACCTTTATATCAGATTGGCTCCACCTACGCTACTGAAATTCAACCTACGACTTTTGCTTTATCTGAACAGTCTGAAATAGCCTCTGAAAGGTGAAAATGAGAAAGAACCAAATCCCACATAGCGTGGGAAAAGGGCAGGAAGAAGAAGAATTCACACAGCGCCATCTAGCCCCAAACTAAGCAAAACTTGTATAATGGGAACCAGATAGCTCATAAACTATTTTTTTATAAGTACATGGAATAGATAATAACACTCAGACACAGAGCAAACATCTGCGTTCATCATACAAATGTTTATCCTAGGTGGGGATCGAACCCACAACCTGCAGCAACTAAGGCAGAACTACTATCAACTGAGCTATGAGGCCAGTCATGTTATGATCATGCTATATGTAAGATCATCCAAATACTTTAATCAAAGGTTCTCTCTCGCTCGTTAGTTACTACTCGGTTGCTAGAGAAGGTTAACTATAGTTTTGATTATACCGTGTCCCGACCCGAGTCCTGACTAATTTGTTTGCTTTTGTTCATTAACAAGGGATCAACTGCTCAGTTGGTTTAGGATCGGATGAGGTATTAGGACCGGGGATAGTTGGCTTAATGTCTGATTAAGACTTGGACTTCTTGTTCAACTTTTTGGCTCCAATTCCAATCCAATCCACCGATTTATGATATTTTTATGAAGAACGACTAGTGTTTAAATCACGATTTTGGAACTTTTGGAATAATAAGTTCTTGCAAGCTGATGGCAAAGACATTTCTGTCACCCTGAGCATAGTACAATACATTATAGGTATACTCAAAGTGTACTTAGATACTCCCCTGAATAGTCTACCCACGTTTAACCGCCTACGCCTGTACGTGTCATGTTTTAAAAGCATTTAAAACAAAATAACATCACCAAAAATAGGTCAACAAAACCCAACTTCAGCAGGTTTTTTAAAGATGAAAATTTAAAACGTCAAAAACACGCAGATCCATTTGTACAAACACCCCAATGTACAAAACAAGCCTACTTTGAATGACTTTGAGTGGGAAGTGAAGCCAGACAGAGTGTGAAACAAAAACAAAAACCAGAATTGGAAAAAATAACCCGCGCAATTAACCCTATCATCACGAGTGGGGTACTTTTTACCCTCGTTTCGTATGTAGGGAGCGGACTAGGTCGGTTAGGCCACAGCTCAGACCTAACAGCTGCGTTTTACAATGTAAACAAACAATTCCACTATTAAAGACTAGTTTTGCCAGCAACTTCGCATAACGATAACTTTTTTTGCCGGCATCCGATTCCAATGAAACAAAGCCTATATTCTGCTCGCAATCATGTTCTGTCAACCTGTGAAAACTACATGAAAATCCGTTCAGTAGTTTCGTAGATATGCGCGAACAAATAATTAACAAGCAGACGGACAGAAAATAATTAAAAAAAACGCTGATTTGGGTTCTTGTCTTTTTTAGTCACCGCCTTTCCAGGAAAGACATCGAAATCCAAATAACAAATTCTTTTAAAAGCCTCATTCGTCCAGCATCAGTGGCAAAGCTGGACAACTTTTAAAGACAAAAATAACCAGTGAAACGACGTAACTTGATTTGAAAAGTTAAAAATATCTGTTCTGATGGTTGGTGGGTGGGTTCAACAAAAGTGACCTGGCTGTTCACGTCTGGCTCTGGATAGGCTGAGCCAAATTGTCAGGTCCCGGTCTGCTCGACCGTAATAATGCCTGTGCGACATGAGACTGCCTTTTAGTGCTAACGATTATGAGGTAAACTGATTCAAAGTGAGCACTAAGAAGTAAATGTTATTACTTATTACAGCAGTTTTGGTAGATTACGATTAAATATGTTATAGTTTAATAGCGACGACGTGTTGCCGCAAAGGCACACTGGCGCGGCGTCATAGAAAACTATCGCTATAGCTGCACTAAACGGTAGAATACCTTCGAGCTATGTGAACTTGACACCCGACTTTGAAAACTTAAAATTTTTTGGCTTTGTTTGATAGATTTGGGTTAGTAGTGTATAGTAGTGAAGCATTGAGCGAAGCTAACTAAGATTGTGGTAGTTTAAAAATAATTTCATCATCCGACATTACAATAATTAACGGTTTTCAACTGAGAGACGACCCTTTTTGCTGACATACCTTTAATATGTATTCTGATGTATTATATTTTATGTTTAGTTCCAGTTTTTGTGGCAGAAAAAAACATCATTCAATTTCGATTTTAATAGAATTGAAAATGATGCGTTTCTTACTTCATAGTTTCAACGGTCTAGCTAATGAAGTAGGCAAAACTTATCACTCGCAGACATTACCGTTTGCACGTCACGCCTTCTTCTTTAAGCTGAATTGAAGAGTTATTTACAAAATTCTTCTCTGTTTATCCTCATGAGGTCATTTTGGTATTGCACAATGGATTTCAACTTCTAATTCAATTCAATTAATTCATAACATCTAGATTCACATCAGGATGACAACGCATAAAATCTCACTGTCCAAGTATTTCTGTTTCATAGTTTCTCTCTTTCTAATATCGCAACTACTTAAAAAATCGTATCGCACGCTGTAAGCGTAATCGCAACGCAAGTCAACGACCCGAAGCCCGCCTTGTTAGGAAAAGCGGGAACAGTTTTCCGGTTATATTTCGCAAACTGGAGGTTACCTTGGAATTGGGCCTTAAACTGATGCAAGTGGGTGATCTCGCTCTCATTTCCACGGATGGAAAGTCTCAGAATGCATTATTCATGTTTACTGTGCGCTATGGTCGACGTGGGCTCGAATTATGTCAAGGTTTTTTCAATGATTGCGACTGTAATCCCCAGGCTCGGTAGATATCTCCTCAGACCTCTAGTGAATTAGATCTTTGAGGATTTAAGGAGGGTAGTCAGAGGCAAGTTCGAACATGATATTTGGCACATGCATTTTGCACAGTAGTTAGCATTCCGTACGTGCCATGTTGCAAGCCCATCGCCGCTTATAAGAATTCTAACCTATGACACACTATCAAGGTAAGTAGGTAGGCACGAGTCACTTCGGCTCCTAACAATATATTTCCATCCATCTTTTCTTTGGCCTACCTGTCGGTTAAAAAGTAAGTCACAAGCGCATTACCCAACGCTCTATAAACCAGTCTATTCGCGTTGTTTACGCGACGCCCGTGAATGTAAACAAAGCTATGTGATCAGGATTCAGAATGTAGCGTTAGGGTTTACAGATTTGATTTAGGTGTTTAGTTGATTTATGGAAGGATCTGGTAGACTTGGTCGGTTGCCGTGTTTATGGTATATGCTACTAGCTTCCACCAGCGTCTTCGTCTGCGTGGTTCCTTGTTAAATTTATATCCTAGGCGCTATTCTAGAGATCTCTGTGCCATATATCATTCAGATCTGTTCAGGTTTTGACTCAAGTCAAAGTGGCTTGATTTTTGACACGTGTGCGTCTAAAAAACTAACGAAAATTTCGACAATGTCAAATCAATGTCAAAAAACTAGATTTTTAACTCAATTACGTTAAAGAAAATAACTCAAACTAAGGCTTATGTTCTGTGTTAGGTACTAACTAATACTTATTTGTACTAATATTTATTTTGTGTTCGTGTTAAAAAACGAATAACTCAATTTTAGACTCGCGCCTAAACTTTCGCTCGCTATTTTACGATCGACCCTGTTAGTAACTTAAAACAACCTAGTTACTAGTCTCTTTTGACTAGGTGGTCGTTCGTCACTCGGCTGAAGTGTGCTCTGGTGCGACAACATGACAGGTGTCAAAAATACGAGAATAGTTTGTGGGTTGTGGTAACCTTGGAGAATTTTCTTATGTTTTGGCCTGAGATCTTAACGCTCTAGTTTTAAATTTTTTTCTCTTGTTATTTTCAATTTTATTGTGTATTTTTTCTAATAAATCCCGAGTTCCTGACACTGGCGTGAGATAATGTGAATTAAAATGAAAGTTCTATCTAAATTCATCAGAAAAAATCTTTTGTTTTAAATTGGCTTGACAATTTGACTATGACTTTGTGACATTGACAACACTACTAATTAAAACACTTGACACTGGCAAAATTGATCTCAAAAGAAACAGATGCCGAACCAGATTACACAAATAAAGAAGAAGAAGAAGTGGTAACCTTGGCTGTGTTTGTTTGTAGCTCCTATGTTATATTTTTATATTAGCACTAGCTGTCCCGGCAAACTTCGTACCGCCTTCTACATTGCTTAGACAACAGTGAGTGATTATAATTTAATATGAACTTTATTAAATAGTTATAAAGTTCAAATTGACTCTACATTTTATTTAGAAAACGTTTGTATGGGAAATAGAAAAGGGCTATTTTTAGGGTTTTCCCGGCAGTTATTCAAATTTTTCTTACCTTTTAAACCTTCCCTAGACCTCCACGAACAGACTAACGAACAGCAATTCATTTTTATATATATATAGATTTTCGCACTTACGTTTTATGATGTCACCTAAGGTAGGTATTTTTTTCCAGACCAAATAAGCGATTCTTTCGTCTACATATATTTTATTCAGATTTCAGTTTAATTAGTAAAAACACAAGGTTAATTTTCAATTACAAAAGACAAAACTAGATGCAGAAGCTTTTATAAATTCGAAGGTGTGTGTCATAGGTTAGTATTTTTATAAGCGGCGACCGACGGGCTTGCAATCTGTCAAAATGTAACTACTGTGCAAAATGGGCATGCCAAATATCATGTTTGGACGTGCCTGACTCTTTAGATATCCTCAAAGATCTAAGTAACTAGAGATCTGAGGAGATATCTACCGAGCCTGGGGTGTACAGGCGTGATCATGTTTGTTTTTATATTATTCTGCAGCGCTTTCAAACTACTTACATGGATGTTTGTCTATATCACAGGCTAAGCTGTCTCAGCGGTATTTTATAACTCGTGTTACAAAGCCATATCCTAACACGTAATTTCAATTTCATAAGCGTAAGCTTGAATTCCTTAAATAACCATGCAAAGTAAACAAAATATGTTCATTCAACCCGCAGCGATAAAAACACTGTTAAATAGCTCAGGTTTCAACAGTAAGTTACAGGGTTGCGTAACGTTAGACATTTTTACCCGACTGCGAAGCTAAGGAGGTTAATGTGTTTGGGGTGTCGTTCAATTCGTCTGGATCACAGAGTGACATAGGCTATACAAAACTTCAAATATGGCGGCTGTAAAAATATATTTTCAACTATACGTTCAGTCGGGTTTATTTTTAATTTTTGCAATAAATTTTAGTAAATACAACAATCCAGTTATTTTATGCTCCCAAATTCAAAAGAGGCTGAGGAGATGGTAGAAACTACTCTATCAAACTTTGTCTGTTAGCGAGAAAGTTCTATCTGTCCACTTGATAAATCATCTAGAATTTATAAAATTAGTAGTAGTAAATATCGCTAAAATTTACAATAAAGCTTGGTCCTTCGATCCTAAAATTAGTACTAGTACCTATATATCACTAAAGTTTACAATAAAGCTTGGTCCTTCGAGCCCGTTGGCGAATGAATACTATGATTGGTTTATTTCTGCCTATATTATGTTCATCAAATTAGGCCATGACAATGACAAATGTTGGTGTTTTGCAGATGTTAATAAAGCTAAACGTTTAGATGATATCATAGCGAATTTATTCTATGGCGCCAATTCAATTTCTGAAATCAATTTATAGGACAATAACATTTGAATGGCAAATACCTTAGCAAATCAAACCCGAAATGTTTTGATGAATGGCTGACACTAATTCGGAGTTATTGACCTTTCCAATGCATGTTTTTGATGGCCTTGAATACACTTGAATGTAACTATCATCATCATCTTCCTGCAATCATCCCAATAGGTAAGGTCGAACTATTGACTTGAACCAAGGGTAGAAAAAGCCAGAGTGGGGAAAAAAGGGTATTAACCCTACAGCGAAACGTGTACGATTACAAACAAAAAGGTTACGTTAACGCACGTGTATTACGCTGCAGTCGACGAAAGAGCGATGCAAGATAAGACGCCAGATATTTGTTTACCTTTTCCATGCTTATTCAAAGTTCATACTCTTCGTACACTAGTCATTTCCCACGGATTTCTTCGTTTCGGTAGTAAAAACCACATACTAAGCTATTAGTCTTTTACAGTAATATATAGATCAATCAAATATTAATCTGTATCATGAATAAACAAGGGGCAACAAGATGGACCATCTTGTTGCCTTCTGTATCTAGAATTCTAGACCTACACTTATAACGGTAACAGTTACTGTGCTATCCACAGTTTATTTACCAAAAAAAAAATGCTCACAAAAACGTCTTCTTAGAATCAATCGATTCCATCTCAAGGCCTCTTCAAGGCTGAAAGGTTATCGGTGTCAATGACTCAATGGAGCTTCTGATGAAGAGTTAGTATCGCGATAGAGAAAAGCACTTCACTGTGAACCTGCTTAGGAATATCAATAGGTCAAGAAAAAGAAGTAGACTAAAATCACCTTATTTCAAAGATTTATTAATAATAAAAATAATAATAATAATGCTAGACAATCCACACAGCATCATCTAGCCCCAAAGTAAGCTACTCAAAGCTTGTGTTATGGGTACTAGATAACTGATATATTTAATACATTATATACATAGATAGATATTTTTTATTATACATAGAAAACACCCAGACCAACGGAACAAATTTCTGCAAATCTTACACAAATTTGTTCCGCGGCGGGAATCGAACCCGCAATCTCTTGCGTCGCAGGCGGACTCTCGCCCGCTGCTCCACTGAGGTCGTCGGTGTGTATTAGAGGATAACTTTAGGCATCATGTTGGTTTCGTTTGAAATACTGGCTACGTTATGTGTGTAGTTAAAGAATACAATGATACTAGGAAAATAATGATATACATATATGCTGCTACACTTCTTCTGCAGTAATAGGTTAGCGTGGTATGGGCATGTTATAAGAAGAGATGAATGTCATGTGACAAGGAGAGTGTTAGGTATGAATGTGAATTAGCGCATGCAAACCGATAATCGATAATCGATAAATTATCGGTAATCGGCTCATTTTCGTCAGCGATAATTATCGAAAAAATCGATAAAAAATATCGATAAACGATAAATTCATAAATAATTTATTATTCAAATAATTCCCATCAATACACGTCATTCTCGGTGCGGGTGTTTAAAATTAAGGTAGAAACAAACTGGTCCCACGTACGCAACGTACGCCATGCATTATGACATCTACTCTATGGAAATATTATGATTAGAAGCACACTAATTGTCATACGCAACGCTGTCCCACGCGTCCCACGCAACGTTCGACGTAAAGACAGACTGGGCCCAGGTACGCAACGTATGCGATGCAACGTGGGAGAGCTAGTGTGCACATTTGTCCCACGTATACGACGTATAAAGCATCAGACGCTGTTGTCATTTCTCAGGTGTACAACGTCTTAGAGAAAATTAAACAATGTTTTCTGATTCTGAGAATGAGTTTGAGAACGATCTATGTTTGTTATTCTTAAATGAATATTTCAGTCTTGCCATGCAGTTTTGCTATTTCTTCCCATGCTGCATTGCATAATGTAGTATCACGATATTCAATACATTTAATATTCTTCTTCTTCTTCTTAAATTATGGCATCTGTCTCTTAGAGAACAATATAAATAGCTTCATATTGTCTAACCAAATCGATGAGTTGTTCATCTGCCATTTTTCCACAGTGCGTGCTTCCAAAATGACGTTCTATTCGTGTCTGACGCGATGCGAACGAAAGATGTAGAAACACACTGTTCGTACGCGTGGGCCGTGTGTGAATACGCCCTCCACGTTCCCATGCCGATCGGGCGCGACAGGTCGAACGTTGCATGGGACGCGTGGGACAGCGTTGCGTATGACAAGTGTGCTTCTAATCATTATATTTCCTTAGAGCAGATGTCATAATGCATCGCGTACGTTGCGTACGTGGGACCAGTTTGTCTCTGCCTTTATTCACTGTGGTCAGTGTCAGTGAGAATTTGGTTGTTTCGTTGAGTGTGATTCGAGCTAAGTTTGATGATCGAAGGATTTATACGTATAATAAAACTATATTATTGAGTAGGTATATAGTGAGTTATCATTATCATTTATCAATAGCTAAATTTATAATTTAAAATTAGGAAATCTTCATAACTTAAATCTTCTTGTTGAGTGCAGCAGATTGGACAAATAGAGCAGTTAAATTAGAAACCGAAACAAAGATATTTACTTTCGCCAAAACCGATAATTCTCGATATTTATCGAAAAATAAAGCGATTAATATCAGATTATCGATTACCGAAAAGTTTCGATAATTGCATGCCCTAATGTGAATGGATACAGGGGTTGAGTCCAAAGAAAAGATGGATGGACTGTGTGAAAGATGACATGGGTACTCAACTCACTGTACTGAGATGACGAATGATAGAGAGATATGGAAGAAGATCACATGTTGTGCCGACCCCACATAACGTGGGAAAAGGGCAGGAAGATGATGACTTCTTCTGCAGACACTTCTTTGCTTTTTACCTGACGTTGGCTTAAAACAAAAAAAAATATCATTACAATATCATCCACGTATCTTATAACACAAATATACAAAAAGTTTATGGACAAATCTCCGATCATCATAATGTGACATAAAAGCGGTTGTCGGAATTCATTCGGATCTATTTCGGAGACTACAAAAATATGGCCCGCGAGACCGGCCTATCCCGTTACACCAGGATAATTACGGACTTCCGGGATAATTCGTCGATAGAATTGGGATCAAATAAGGAAATTATTTGAAAGGATTCCTGTTTGAATTTAAATAAACATGTATTTCGCATGTGGATCGGTGGTTCTCTTGTACAATCTGAAGATAATTAGATAGAGATTTAATTTTCGTAAGAGTTTTATGTAAAAACTTATGCAAATATGTTGACTTGTATTTGCTTTGTATTTCATTTGATTTAGCTAGATATATTTAATATTTTTGTCAAGTAGACTTTTAGATTTTAGTTAAGTCAATATTTGCCTCATGTATGCTAAACAGGATCGGTAAAATTAGGAATTTAAAATAATTATCTTCGTACTATATTCTTGTGGATAATTTTGAACTGTTTTACTCACACTTGCATGTTGTTGGGTGTGTAATGTGACATGAGTTTATCAGTGTTTTTTTTCAATGCATTGAAGTGTTTTTAGGTGAGCGAAAACCTAAGTTTCGTTGCA
This sequence comes from Cosmorhoe ocellata, assembly GCA_963675405.1. Classification (NCBI taxonomy): domain Eukaryota; kingdom Metazoa; phylum Arthropoda; class Insecta; order Lepidoptera; family Geometridae; genus Cosmorhoe; species Cosmorhoe ocellata. The sequence goes on from OY776268.1 coordinate 6,129,122, forward strand.
CAATATGTATAACTCTAAGAATCCAGTTAGAAAAGATGGAGCTAAATAAATCAAACAAACAACGCACATTATAAGGAAGAATAAAAAGCTTAAAGCGCTTCAGTAAATTGAGAATGTCATTTGGGGAGATGAGCCACTTAGGGGAATACAATGTTAATGGAATAAAATAAAGATTGAACGCCAGATATATCAAGATGCCCGCGATATTAATGATATTAAAGCAAATTTTCATTTTCACTGCATAAATCTTAACAAAAATTAAAAGATATTTCTTGACAAGCGCATCACTCAAAAAGGAATGGACCAATGCGGATTTTTTTTGAGAATGTTTACATTAGATTGAATAAGGCTTTTATTGAATGGAAAAGTTAAAAATTGCTCGAAAAATTGATCTAGCTTCCGTGCGCGTCTGTACGTGTAATTCCAGGTCATAATCCAGATCTATTCAGCTGTTTCAGCGTGATGATCATTCATCCATACTTTCGTATTTATAATATTAGATTATGATAGGAAGCAGGATACGGGACAGACCATAACTCACGTATAGAACTATGGATATGTTATTTTTAAGTTTATTTTATGTACGAGCCCGGAACTAAGTTTTATGTATTCGAAGAAAATTGGATTGGATATATAAAATCCCATTTAACCAGTAGATAACACGATTACACCAGGCGTTGTGTCCGTGATTGACATTTTAAATCCAATATACGCGTGCGTGGCTGGCGGCAATGGACCATTAATAAATTACATGCTTTGATTAAATCGCGCGTGTGTATTGGACGATTTACATGTAGAATTTGCTTGAGCTTTTAATATACTTGTTCATGAATGAATAAATATAAGGACAGACAGATCTAACACAGAATGACATCTAGACTACACCCTTAAATCAAGCTTTGCTTAGTTCGGGGCTAGATGGCGCTGTACACCAATATTTATTCTATTTTTAAACTCTTATTATCTAGGTTCACCCTGCATTCCTTATCAGACGGATGCTCGAGATACGGATAATGGATGCGACCACGATAGACCGGTGAGGCCTGACCTGATTTTGTTCCGAGCTGACTTATAAAAGAAGGGGCTAGTTCTTTGACTTGCAAAGTGGGGCTACGTAAGCGTGATTGCCCTATTTTGCAGAATACCTCGAATTCAATAGAACTTTACTGATATCTTAAATTCTTATAAAGTTTTTAGATCAAGGAACTCAATTTTGGTACTTTTTTGGAACAGGTTAGGTTTTTCGCCATGTCCTTTTGTCAGGTTTTTTACACTTTACTTTCTCAACACTGATTACTATCCCATTGCCTAAAAGCTTCCACTTTAACCAGGAGAACACGAGTGATTGAAGATATCATCTAATATGGTGAAAAACAGTTAAATATCTTCAAAAAGTATTCTGATGTTGCCACATCATGTCACAAATAATAAGCACAGGCATCCTTAATAGGTATTGATGTATCGGGAAACGCTGCAAGCTATCGTAACTCATAGCAGTAACACAATTTGCTGGATACGAAGTGCTCAGCTAAATGTGTTTGTGTTGTGTGCCAGGCTTTGCATGGTTCGATAAATTTTGAACCGTAATATATTGAGGGTAATAACACCTTCGGAAAATTGAGTATTTTAGCTTCTGTCAAATATACATAACCAGTTTTTATGTGTAGTTCCAATCTTGGGAAATAAGCCACTCTTATGTACTCCACTTGTATGTGCCATTCCTTCCGGTCTTTTACTAGCCTCATCCAGTGTCCCCTACTCTTCCGTAAAGAAAAGCGCTTTGGTCAGCGGTGTTTGATTATCTATCCGTTTTGCTACAACACATCCAGCGGATTCTGCATCCAGTTCTTTGACGCATAAGATAGTCTATGTAATGTCAATGATCAAACCATCTTGCTTACTACTAAAGAACAATCTCACGCAATTGTCCCTTTAAAAGTCAATGCCAGTTTTGGGCGTGCGCCGGCGAAATGAACTTTCTAGACCTTATCTGTGAAAATTGTATTTTATCCCTCCCAATGTGAATTTAATGAAAAATTATTCGTTAAAAATATACGAAGGATTGATTATATTCATAATTGGTCAGTCAACACGGTCAAATATATCTTGTTTAGATTAGACCAAAGCCCCCCCGTATACCCTAGATGGATTGGTCTATTCAAAACGGGCTTAAAGGATGAGCTACTTTTATCCTAAAGCAATTAGTTCTAAGCCAGTTCAGTTAAGCTCACCAGCGCAATTTCAGACGGAAACAGATTATAACCCGCTTGGAGTTGCCTGATTATAAACTTGTTATGTACCAGTACCTAAGTATACATACACCTTCTAAAGAACCCAGCAGACGGTTCACAGTTGTGTGATGAAATCTAGGGTTCCCAACAAACCTTCTAAAGGTTACTTGGGTTGGGTAATGGGCAATGGGTAAGCATGGTTAAGACGATACAATCGAATAATTCAGTGCACAACAAAGGCATGGTGGAATTTATTGATACTCGTTGGTACTTTACTAACCTTACGTAACCGAGGAGAGGAATGTAGATTCTTAGGTTTTTATACCTTTGAGACAAAATGGAGAAAATACTATGAATGCTTTTATAGGGTGCTTTAGAGGTCCGTCCGTCTCGCACAGAACAATTATCTTTTAAAGGTGTTACGTATGCATTAAGGGACCTTTCGGATATATGTAATCTTTATACCCATTGATTCTTCGGAGTTATTCCTACCGAGCACGCAAGTACTACCTACACTCCTTCAGTTCTATGGTTCCAGCTTACTCTTATCTCGACCTCAATCTCATGATTAAGCTAACCAAACTGAGAACAAAGAATCTTCGACATTCGTTTATAAATCTGGAACTAATAGCACCGTTTTTAAGACCAGAATGGCCAACTTTAAAGAATATTTATCACAAATCAAAAATTAGAACAAAAGACCTTTTTTCCCAGCTGCCCGAAAGTTATCAGTTGATATTATAAAAACGTTATCAGCCAACGACTGAAACTTTGAAACTTGGTTTAATTAACCCAATTTCTCCATTGACAACGAATCTAATTAAACATTGCCATTGTTTATTAGACTCAACGTCCGACCGAAAGCCAGTGGGTGATTGGAAAGCTACATCCGCCCATTCAAAACCATTTAATACATAGAAATTAAAAATTAAAGTAAATATGTACTGTGTAATAATACATAACGACAATTCAATTTAAGTAAGTGATTTATTATAGGTAAACCATTCTTCAAACAACTCGGATACAACAAATATTACTTACATGGATGATATTATTCTTTTTTATAGGACGCGGTAAAAATTATGCAAAGTTTCGAAACATCCCATCATAGAAAACTTTTAACTTATATTTGAATGTAGATTTAAAACGTAGGCAGTCGTGTAGTGATGCGCGCGTGACTAAAATATCGATGCACAATTTGGCATTCGATTCGGATCTTGACTGACACGTTTTTCGTGTGTTGAATCAAGATTTTGGCGTTGTATTAGTTTAACTGTATCTCGTAGTTTGGGACACGTACGGTAAAGCTTATGATAAATAGAATTGATTGTGTTCGTGCAAACCTATTGCATATAAATTAAACATTTGCTTTAGAGTTTCTGGAAGTTAAAAACCGAAATTATGACTGTTGACCGCAGCAGTTTTTATAGGACTTTCAATGTACGTTAGTTTATTCCCCAACTTGACTGATAGGATAGGTTATGTACATATACTTAAAGGATAGTATGTGTGCAGACAGCTATGAGTAAAATACTACTCTAAGTGGACATGAGTTAAAGACCGTAAGAGGCGTAGACGTGGGTTTCATCGATAACCCATCTACAATAACTCATGTCACTTCTCTAGCCTATTGTAGGGATACAATAGTTACGTAGGTTGCACATTGAGAAACTCGAACACCTTAAAGATCAAACGATAGTCCCTAATTTAGCAAGCACTATGCGTTTCTATTTAAATACAATTTATCTATCCCTTTCGATATTCATGATTTAGCAAAGGAAAGAACGGGACAGATGTGAGAGGATTATTTAGAAAATAAGGAGCTTACAAGTTTCTTAGATTTCAGTAAGGGTGAGAACTGTGAAAGGTGACACTGAGGGCGTGGACTTATTCCAACAGACGAAACAGGGAACATAGAAGCTAAGACAGTGAACGTGGAAAAATGAGATAGCGTAATAAAAAATCAGGCATTGTGAAGGTCGTGTTGTGTTATGTGTGTGATTAGTGAGCCGATTACTTTGATAAAGTAAATTTAAAAAATGCAGTGCAGAAGCGAACAAACAAATTGGAACCATGGCTATTGATAGTGAAACGACACTCAAATGTATTCAAACGTTATGATTAACCAAGAACCTGATTATATCTCCAAGCCAGCCCACGTTGGCGTCGCCGACGTCGTTCACCAATATAATCATAATCAGCTAATTATCTATTACGAAACAGTCAAAAAACCAGAGCGACCCACTTTCTTCATACTTGACCTTGAATAAAACGCCTACGCGATTTGTAAATTAACTAATGACGCATGACGTTCTATTTTTTAGGAGTCGTTGGCTGATATCTAATAGTCAAATGTCAATATCCTACCTGATACTTTTTTCGGATAAACCGAAAATATCGTTATCGGTACCAATAATATCATCTGTGTATAATATACGTCTTCCATTGGTTCCAACCATTTCGGTTGTTGCTGTGTCCAATACTGGAAGCTGTATTGTGAATTTTATCATGAATGGATTTGATCATACAGAAGACTCAACTGTTTGCCTTACCGAAAAAAATATACGATGGACTATACACCTAATACTTATAATATTCACTATCTCACAAGCGCTAAAATCTTACGAAACATCTTCGCTATGGCAGCTGCTCTTTACGGCCTATTTGTTCTTATATTTATCTAAAATTAAAAAGTTTTTCGTGAGTTTCAGTTTATTACGAAGTTTGGCATTTCGCCAATGTAATGGTGATGACCCAAGGCCTGGAAGTCTGTCTGACCTGTATTTTATTTGATGTTTAAACTAGTCAATTTGTGTAGGTAATATAAGAGTACCGACAATCTTCTCTTGACTTTACAACTTTGATATCGAACGATATCAAAAAATAAAATGTGTACCACCATTTTGTTAATTGTTACCATGTGCATTTTATTACTTTAGTCATTAAGTATTCTCATTAAGTGACTACTGTCTTTTTTGAGAATAAATGTGTTTTAACCTAACTAGACTGATGAGAATTTGCGAAAAAAGTTTATTTACATTCGTTTCACTCGTTTTATTATGGTCATATGCATTCAATCAAAACGATAGACCTGTGTCGCGTTCGTATAAAATATCATACAACAAAATTGAAAGGCAAAAGTTTAATAAAGCAGTGTTTCTACATTTAGACGCCAATTCACACCAGCAAATTATTCAACGCTAGTCTGAATACTAAATCCTATTTCCACGCCACGTACATCCCCATGGAACAGTTTATTCCACTTTGCCGTAACAAACTCTACAACCCTGATGTGAATTACAAAACTTGAAGTTTCAGGTAACGGGACCTTGCAAAGTATGAAAGACACCATAAGTACTTCAATTACTTAAGTAAGTAGTACTTACATAATTTCTGTTTCCAGTAGCAGTTATGAAAGAATTACGAGTTACGACCAAAAATAGTTGTTGTTTTTATTTTTCGGACTCGCATTGAGGCAAGAATCAGCACCTAAATTCAACTAGGATGAGATACTTAGATCTCTTTTAGATCTCTTTTAAATCCGCAGAGAACTTGTACATAAATAAAAGCTCTTGGTATAATTTAAACTTTAAGAAGCAGAAAACTTCTACTTACCTGGCAAACGTAATATTTCCTCGGCAATAGTTCCTTTTACTTTACTAGGTTCTTTGTTATCTGATCTACCGAGCTCGAAACTTCAAACAAGCTACTGAGAAATATAATATGAAAGTTTTATGAAAAGGTTGAACAAGGTTTTTCTAGAAAGGGATTTAACGAGGGCTTTAGCAGGCTGGGCACTTAGGACAAGTGCGTGGTAAGTGTTAGTTTGTTTTAAGTACTTTTTTTAGGTAAAATTATAAAAGCCCTGCGAAATTTCAACTAAGTTTACATATTTTCAACATTTCAGTCAACATTCAGAAAAGACCATTAATCTTATGATTGCAGGAAGACAAGGTAATTATATCAAGCGGTGAAGGAAAACATCGTGAAGAAACCGGCAAGTCGGAGAACCTAAAAAACGAAACATGTGTCAAGTGAACGAAAGGAGCCTCCGAGCCTCCTTTCACCACACAGGTTCAAAAGTAGTTGTAAAAAAGAGTTGTAAAAATCAAATTGTGTTGACTTGATGACACTTGAAGTCGCCATTTCAAAGGACAGCAAGTCCTGATCACAAACACATGGAAATTTAGAAAAAAAAGATGGTACAAGCAAAAATCATAGGTGTGGTCCGGAATTCCTGATCGGACCACCAAAAATTCAGAAACCTTTGTTGTAGGCATGCCACTCAACGGTATTGGAGGTAAACCTTTGTTACGTATGGGACCATAGAGCAGAACAAAGTCAACAGCAGCATGAATATGCAACGACAGGTGCCCACGGCAACGTTACTTGGAGAGTGATATGTTTAGAGATAACGACACGATTTGGAAATTAAGGGAACGACCGAAGGCAGGACTGAAGCATCTAACCAAGAAAATATGTTGCTTAATTTGTCAGATATGAAAACAGAGATCTAACGACAAACAGAAGCAATAATCCCTAATTAACTTTAAACAATCAGTGAAATGAATAGAGACGACGTCCATTATTGCCTCTTGAATCATTAAATAAATTTGTATCAGTAGCCAAGCCAATTCTGGTGTAGGTGTCTTGCTGAAGGGTATACCAAAATCCGAACCAATCTGATAGTATATAGTAAAAGCAACTTAAGTCCTGGTATTCAGAGCACGTAATCAGATATGTAGAGGTAAATTACCAACTTTTTGTTACGTAACTATTGATACAGTTGCCCAAATAATACGACTGTTGTTTCACTCGTTCCTTGTATGTTTGGGAAAAATTGTAACAAGTCCTATTACAAATACGATTCCTTCCAAACCGTATATTTTATTTTAATCTTGTTGACATCTAATTGTACATCAAGTACTTTCAATTCTGTTTCTTCTAACATATATTTTTTATATACACTTCCATGGTATTCATGAGAGTTTATCACACACTTACTTTAGTAAATATTTGCCAATTCTCGTGTGCATTATTGTTTGAACAGATGTTTCAACATGTTTCTGGTAGAGCATAGATCCTCATGAATTTTTGATAATGACTCTTTTTATTGTCTGACATTGAAATGACTGCTCTAGTCAAATACAAAAACTTCTGTAACATATCTCCGTATTATGGTTGTTTGAGTTGCGTCTACTAGAGTTTAAAATCCACGGCAATAGATAGCAAAACTAGAACCAATTTGAGGTATAAATTTAGTAAAAATATAACGTGTATTAGGGTCGAGAACTTAACCAAACCTAACGCCAACTCTAAATAAAACCGTGGGCAGCATATCTGCATTTATCAGATAGAACACTGCATCAAATTGTGTAATAGACGTGGTAGTAAGTTTCATAACGGAACAGCCGCAACCATTACTTGTATTACAAGTTGAAACCTAATTGCGAAGGAAAGAAATCCATCCGCAGTGATGAAACAGAATAATATGGATGATGGAAGCAGAAGTTTATAATAATTGGAATCGGACGGAAGTACTGATAGCTTTGATCAACGGTGATGGGTAAATTATAATTTTATAGGTTTATTACCAACGGCAGCTTATAACGTTCAAGTCAAGGTCTGAGAGAGTTAAAAAGACAATGAAAACAGGGCATAATATATAAAAAGAATACATCTATAATTGATCACCTCATGAAACAAAAACAAAAATTCGTAAGACCAATAATTTGGACAGCCAATAATTGTCTTAAAAACTTGTAGGTTGTAACACGTGTAAACAAAACTGAGTTGATATGAGATGAGTTATACTGATGAGTTATACTGATAGGATTCAGATGGGAAATTAGTTATACGTATGTTAGGTATTGTACGAGAAATGATGGCAGATGTGTGTATATCGTCTATTGTTAGACATAAATAGCAAGCAACTGCTCATTCGTATACTAATATGGACACCTTAATTAAGGAACGAAATGAGAATGAAAGGAAGTAAAGTATAAAAGATAATTATATAACATAAATTTAGTGTATTGGTGATCATTGTGTGAAAGATGATATGAGTAAAAAAAGGTGTGAGTACTGAGATGACGGATGATAGAGGGAAATGGAAGACGAAACGTGTTTTGCCACCCAAACATAGCGTGGAAAAGGGTAGGAAGAAGAAGGCGATCAAGCAGCGATTATAAAAAAAATGGACATGCTTATACGAGTACATTTTGACAAACCAGATCAAGCAATAATGGAAACAATTGGATCCATTTACATTGAATGCAAATTAAGGCTTGTTTTTCAGAATCCTCATGCGGTCCCAATATTTGCCCGAAACACCATCATAAACCATCCAGCGCTCGTTATGAAACCTCAAATTAAGTACACATACATTTCGTTCTGGTGGTCCAAGTGAAAACTTATTCAATTCCAGTTTTGCCGATACCCTATTGGCTCATCGCCAGCTAACCCATTTACGAAAACTGGGTTAGAGGTTGTATCCCCTTGTTGCTCGTTCGTTCGTCATTGCATTGATTGCTTCTTTTAATTCACCCTACAACTGGTCAATGCAATAGGCCGTGTAACTAATATTTATTTTGTGCCCGGGATTAGTGGACTAGACCACACTTCGAATCGTAAGGGCTAGTTTCACCATGCTCTGTTAAAATTTTTAAAGGTTGAAATTACGTAAAAACAATAACGATACTTTAACATTCTTGTTAATTTTGTTGCCCGATCAAGTAATGCTATTAACAAAAATTTGGTGAAATTGGACTTTGATAACTCAGATCTTTGAATCTAGAGGAATCAGAGGCATGTTCATTATTAGAATTAAACGGGTATTTATCGCGTTTTATTTACCTATTTTTCCCGACGACTCGCCAGGTTTACACACTGTCGTAGTCACGGGTAGACTTAATACTAATAATAATGTGTTCAGATTGCGTAAAAAATATATAGAGGCATGTTCAACCCATGACAGTTGGCCACCATTTTCACAAAGGTCCTCACCACTCGTACCTTGCACCAGCCGCAAAGGGTCACGGTACCGCTACGCCAGCCGCCACGGCGCCACCGCAGCTAAAGATAATGAGCGCGATTCGCGACCGGTACCACAATACATCATACCAACTGTTTCTTATCTATGGTATTACTCATACTGTTGGTAAGCTGTGGTGGTACTGTTATATCGGTTTGGTTACGCAATCAGTCAGACGATGACATTTTACAATAGGGGATAGCGGATGAGTGGAGTTTCCTGAAGGGTCTAAGGCTGATTGTTATTGCTAGAGATAGGTCAGTCTATTGCTCGGATGTAATAATTAAAATGTTGGTCCATATTCGATGAATGGTCAACGGTTCGGGACCTGGGACGCTAAAAACATTTTGGGTTATGAGTTTTTTGTAGAAATGTACTTATTCATGTAATACGAATACGAGTATAATGACTGCGTGCGAGTTTATCATTTTAAGCAGCACGAAGAAAATTCTAGACGTAATAAACTGTAGGTATTTGCATAAGAAACAATACTGAGCAAAAGATTTATCCTGATTTGAAATCAATCAGCCATCAACACCTTCTTCGATAAAGTAAAAAGAAAGTGCTTCATTTACAAGAGATTATGTCAATTTAAAAGTAAGAAGACCTATCTATAGCTCAAGACCGGCTGGCTTGGCTACATAACATAAAAGTTTATAACAAGGTTCTCCCAATTTCAACTAAGACCTCCGCCCCTACAGTTGTAAAACTATCGCTCACGAATAACTATCGTTCATCGTCTTCGTGACTAGTTGTTCCGATCAGTCAACGAAATAAATCAATAGGATTTGTTGCCGATGTTAAAATTCTAGCTGGGTTCGGCACCGGTAAGGAATTTTATGATAAAATTTCGGATGAAATATTGGAACTATGCGACGTGTAGAAAGCTGCTGCAGGAGAGTGTCTTGACTAGTTTGATCCAAAGGCATTCCTCCGTAGTCATTAAACAGGATAACGCAGGTCATCAAAATGGTGACATGTTCAACAGTTTTTTCTGCGCAGTATGTAAGTGGCAGTTGATTGACAAGAACTTAGGTAATGATGTAAATCAGTGTTTCAGATTCTTCTTTTATCTAAATAATTTAAGCCAATCTATTTTCAACATTCTCCTTGAAAACTGCTTACATCCCTTTGCAGCAAAACTTTGAATCCTAGCTGCATTTAATGCCATACCATGCTAAGTTTAGGTAAAACTTTTGCGTATAATATTCTACAGTCGTGAACTGATTATGATTTTAATTTCTCTGGAGCTGTGTATTTATCATATTAAGTACATTAGAATCATTTATTTTAAAGCTAGCGGATATGGAGTTTATAGATTTATAAATAGTTTATAAATTTAAACATATTATTTAGCTTTGATTAATTGGATTTTTGAATTTTTCTTAGTGAGTTCATCTTCTTACTAATTGTCTTGTTCTTTTCACTAATTCGTTCGAACCAGTGAATCCATGCTTACGTACAACTATTTTTTTTGCACTGACGTTTAATGTGTTGTGTGCCTCCAGAACATGTCTCGTGTCAACAGAACGTGTAAAGAAAGATAATTGAGAACTTTTTCTTTCCAACGACCTCAGCCAGTAACTTAAATTGCTTACCGGTTGCTTGATAGATTCAACAAACTGTATCTTCGTAGTCTGAACTTCTGAAGATGCAGTGGCTATTATATAGGACGAGCTAAGCTACGTTAGGAATTAGTTTTATCTGTAAGTTCCCTTGGGAACTTTCTAGTTTCCTCAACTTCCCGTCAGCATACCAAGTTTTATGGATACAGTAGTTGGAGCGTGAGACGGTGGAACTGGAACACTTTCGCATTTGTTATTGTCTGTGAGAATTGAAGGGGCTTTAGTCAAAGCGTCCAGAATAGAAACCTAGTTTTTCCTTTCCTGAAACCATCTCGTGTGTATGACAAGTTTTGTTTGTTGATAGAGAAATAAAACATAATATAAGTGTTATTATCGATAACAAGTTATCGCCTCTCCCTCTGCGATTAATTTTTGATCTGCAAGTAATACTTGCTATCTCACTAAAACTCGAGAATAACCAAAGTGAAATAAACATAGAAACTTTACCTCTTACTATAATACTGCAAGTTGATAAAGCAATCACTGTGTTTTCAAAAAAAGCAAATCATCTAGCTACGAAACTTCAAGATTCCAGTTGCTTACTCAGTAAGTATAGTATATTGCTTGACTTATTGACTTACTGGAACATTTACTTTCAATCCACCTAATGGTTTATACGTTCTAGATACGTGGATCTTGCTTTAAAATGACCTGTTCCGTGTCAATGTCCAAGTATGGAAAGTTGTCGTCTGCAATAAAGTTATTCGCAAGCTCGACACGTACATTTACTTTAAGCGTCATGGGATATTGAGTTTCGTTTCATTATGTAGACCATACGTCCATGTACCATGAGTTGTCACATTTAGATCGGCTGACGTTACATCAGTAGTAATAGTACGTTACTATGACATCTGTCAAAATTGTTACTCATGGTACCAAATTCTAAGCGAATGAATGAAGCACAAACTACAGTCGCTGTAGTATCTGTAACGTAGGATAGTTAACTACGTGACGTTTTAGTACCCAACTATCCGCTAGAGGCGCTGTACAGTATTCATACATTTTTCTAAATACAGTCGCTAGCGAGTGTAGATTGTAAAAATTCATGGTAGACCTACAGCTAGCATGGTGGGTTAAGTACTCTTCAAATTCGGATTTCGGTGTCCATTTACGATACAACGTTTGAGCGTTGAACCACGTAATTGGCTGAAATCACGAATGGGATCATGTTTCGAGAGCAAAGAGTAACTTTAGAAGTCATGAGGGGATTACCAGTAGAAAAACATTGTAGCTAGAATTGAATGGGGGATTTTTGATACAAGGAGACCAGATTTATGGAAAAAGAATTCGCTGTCGAAAACATCGACAGTGTTCAATATTTGCTAAGCCTGAAGCGATTCAAGAAATTCAGAGAATAGAGGTTTAAAAGCTTTTGAATTCTATTTGATCTGGCGTCTCAGTAAGGAGCTGTAAGCCGGGGAACGTGACCCATTCTTTGCCGCAATATATTGGCTAAGAGCGTGACAGGCCACGCATAGTACAGGTTTCCGTATTCAGAAAAGATATTTACTGGTGGCTAGGAACCAAAACATCGCAAAACGAGTTTTTAATTTCATATTTTTGTAGCGTATCAGGTGTGGTAATGTTCCTTATAATTTCAGTAGCAACCGCGCACGGCTCAGCTCGCGTGGTACCAACTCAGATAAAAAATAGCCTATGCGTTATACCAGGTCATAAACTACGCGTATTTCAAGTTTGATCCAGATCCGTTGAGCCGTTTCAGCGTGATTGAGTGACAAACAACTATTCATCCATACATCCATCCTAACTTTGGCATTTATAATATTAATATGGATTTCAGTTTTGAATTTTTTTACAGCTATTATTACCAAATAGCGCTTTAGACGAAACTATGAGGGTTCCTTGTTGAACTTTGGTACCCTAAAATTGACGGAAGCCATTTTAGGAATGCTTTGGTCCAATGCAAAGGAATATTATATCAAATTTTTGAAAATTTGTGGAGTGGTGAATGTATTTTGAACATATCAGAAATGTAAAATCATCATTATAATCATCTTCAATGAGTTGGGAGTATGTGATCCATTTTGACAAAGCTGTCTTTGTATTTTCTATGATTGCTGACATCATCGTCATTGAGCAGTCGCCAGTCGGTCAATGAGAGGTTATGGAATATCGTGAGTTGACTATCAATTAAATTTTGGTGTCCAATTGACCTCTCAAGCTATTTCTTTGCAAATACCACTTTATTTTATTGCTGAATGAATTAGCGTTCATTATTGTCAAATCTTCAATTATTTGAAGGCATTATTTTTGATTAGTATACTCTCTTATTCGAATATAAAATTTTATAATGTAGGATATGATAAACGATTGTTGGTGTAACTGCAACGCATTCTCGGTTGCTTAATGCCCTAAAGTTGTCAGAGTATATGTACGCTGAACGACAGTAGGGTCAAGGTACCCTACATTTGAATAATAACGTGTAATCCTGCCGTTATCTATTATAGTACATCGCATATATTTAGTTTCTACGAAGAAGAATAGTACTCCTCACAAAAGTTTCTTTTTACATGCTCCATATATGCCCCTGGAAATATTAATTTGCTCACATCGAGAGGATCCCATTTGCTCACCTTCTCTCAAACGTCATGCTTGGAACTTGGAGATCACCAGGTGATGATGATGCTACGTGCCTCTTGTAGGACTTGTATCAAAATTTAAAACAAATAAGTTAACTTCCTTAGGTCTTTCGCAATTGCATTATTGTTTTTACCAGCCCTCTTGTACACCACACTCCGTGTTATTGGTGCTTATGTAATGTATGGACGCCAGCATCTGGATGACATGTTCATATGCTGTTGGAAGGGCTACGTGTACATTTACATGAGATACAGCCGAAACCATGGTGGTTATATCATGGGAGCGTTTCTTACCAATGACCATTAGCAGAGCAGTCACCTATTTGACTTTGCACGCAAACACTTATCGTTAAATGTTCGTATTTTCGCTCCGTTCGTTCATAAATACATCATTGGTATTCCTCTTAGCATCATTAATATCGCACGCATGGTGTGTGTCGCATACAAAATCTTTTCTTAAATTGTTTGTCTCCGTTCTATTATCGACGTTATGTCTTGCACATAAGATTTATTATTGGCTGATGCATCTTATGTAGTTTTCTGATAACTTGTACAGTTACAGAATTAGGTTTTATAGTTCGGGTAAGAAAGTACTTTTAATTCAAGGTTAAATACTTGACTTGGTATCATTATTATATATGTCAGTTCAGTAGTCTTAAAGAGTTCAAAATGATTATGATTTCAAGTTCTTTATTACTGCTTTACTTCATCAACAAATTTAGAAAAAAACAATTCTAAATAAGTTGATACTGACTGATGTCATGTTACCCTCTCCAAAAGTCTATGATACAAATTCTAGATCTCCACTTCACATTAGGAGGACTCTTTGTCTAGAGTGTATCAGTAAAACACCAGTTGTACAAAATCCAGGATTATTTTCAGATCATCCAAGCATTAATCGTTGGCCTATCCCGCCACATAAGACAATACACTTATAGCTATGCTTTAGGTATTCCATTCATGACGTAACAGCTGTTAACAATCCCTTGCCACTCGGAACACATTACACCCTTGCAGTACGTTCACCCGCTCTTGACACTGTGCCAAGCCATTCAGGCTTCCACATTCTTACTTCAGGGAGCATAATGGCACTTTGGCCGCTGTTCTGAGCTTTAAACAGTTCTTGCGCTACTTTTGATGTGCAAATCTATTAGTTATTACTGTAAATCAAGCTTAAATTATTCAAAAATTTAATCGGAGTCTAGGTATTTCACAAGTTGAAAACCTTCGCGTGGCCGAATGGAATCACTGATAAAATTCTCACATCTAAAAGACTACCTACGGTCTCCCATTCAAGTAATGGTAACGCTGGACGTCTCTTTATTTATCGCACCGTGAGAATAGAAGTGACTCAATTAAGAAAACATGATTTTTGGGAAATGCGATTTAAAGATTTTACGATTGCGTGTTTTTTACTAAATTGTGCTATGACATAACCAAATTACGACTTATCTACATTTTTTTACAAATTCTGGAATACTTTAGGGTTTTATCTAAATTTTAAACTTATTACTGATTCAAAATAAATTTAATTAATTACTCTATTTACTATTTAAAAAAAAGTTCCGACATTTAAGTCGGTTTTGTACTATAGCAATAATTTATTAGTATTTACTAATGACTTAAACCTTAAACGGTCATTAAAATAAGCCTTAATATAGTAATGAACTGATATAACTCGATTTAAGTCACAATAATTTACTCAACTTAATGCAATAAAATGACACAAAACAAACATCGGTCATTTTATTACTCTAAATTTCAACAAAATTTTACCTAATATTTGCATACAAAACTGTAATATTGAGGTTTAGGTCACATTAATACTAAACACGTGACGTCACACGGCAACCCTGGCTGACGCAATACTGAATATAATCACTTTTTCACGGGGTGACGGACGAGGGATCGCCGAAATGAAAGAGACGCACCTATTACGTTTTGACGCATTCTAACCAAAAAGCGGCAGTTTTTTATTCACTAGGCGATGCAGTTTTTTTTTCTGAGTCTTTCTACATATTTAACTCATTTTACCTGTTTTTTGAGATGAGTCACTTCTATTCTCATGGTGCGTTATAACGACCTGTTTTCTAACTACTATGAATCAGGCTGCCTTCAACTAGGTAATATTTTTCAAGTTCTATAAAGTCCTTCTGAAGTTCTGACATTAAATCAATCATACTCAGCTATTCAATGCCAAGGTAGACTGATTGATTCAAAGCAGATGGCACAGCGTACTCGTCTGAATGAGTTATTCGTCAACTGGCGAGCGTGAATCTCGCGAGTGCACGCGAGTTGGCACCTTCTGATTTTACCTACTTTTTCTGTCGTCAACTCGCGCTGACATATAAAGTACAGTCATGTAAAAAACGGATTGAAACAGGCTAAGTACCTACCGACGAAAGAAAGAAGATGAAAATATGTTTATCTCTCGCACCCGCACGGACGACCGAGGACTTAGTAATAGAGAGAGAATGAGTGATAGACATATTTTCTTCTTCTTTCTTACTTGCTAGATAGTCGGTACTTAACTGGTTTCACTCAGTTTTTTTAGCATGACTGTACTTAAAAATTTGTGCGCGCGAGTTGACGACAGAATAAGTAGGTAAAATCGGAAGTTACCAACTCGCGCGCACTCGCGAGATTCACGCTCGACAGTTGACGAATAAGTCGTCTGAATACGATAAAGTGAAATGATAGGCAGTTATAATGTTATGAACGTGACGTACATATAATATAAAGGCCTCTACTATCGCACAAAGAGAGCCATTATTCAACTCAATGCTCCCGTGTTTGAAGAATGAATTATGTCATCCATGTACGTTTTAATACAAATCTATTCAGAACAATTTATGTAAGTTGGTGCGAAGGATACTCGTCTTGTGAGCTTGTTTAAATTACCTTGAATTATTTTTGTTTTCTTTGTATACGTTTATTTAAGTATAACTAGTAATGTCGTACCAGGGTATGGTGTAGCTAATACTGGGACGAGACCACTTAAACTTCTCACGCAACATGATTCTTATTTCTGCTTGCCTGCAATCAGTCAATCTTATGAATAGAGTTGTGTCCATTTACTGTTTTCTTTCTTTGGTTTTTGGTATATTGCTTATTCTGTAATTAAGTTAATATTATTAGGACCTTCCACAAACTGTAAGACTATGCATGCCTTTGCAGTTTGTGAAAAAACATTATTATTACAGTCGTGATCATGTTTTTTTTACACAAACTACAAAGGCATACACAGTCTAATTACCCTATGGCTGATGAACATCTCAGTAGTGTAGATAGATCCAACTACAACCCCTACGTTTTGCTTACCAGTTGTAGTCTAAAGTTATTTTTGTTTCCTATCTGCAATAACGCACCTGATCCTAAGATCCATTGTATCTTTACTTAAAGTTCGACGTAGAAAGTATGCTTTTCATCAAGTCCAGACAGATTTTCAATAAATTCTTCGTCTGGTCCATTCCAAAAACAAACTAACAAAAGACAATCCTCACTCCAATGCTTCACAATAGGTACATTTCTATTCCCTTTGTACACACCCCCTCTCGTATCGTGTGTTTCGGGGTAAGGACACTCCTACACTTTTTGTTCTTTTATGTCGGTTGTGAATAGGTTTTTTGGTATGGAAAGTTCAATGAACTTGGAACTAATGATTGGCTGCGCTGTAATATTTTTCCATAAGCTCGTTTAGCTCGGTTTTACTTAGTACTATCATTTAAAATATATTAATTTCCTGAAGTAAGACTGGTCCGTTATAAAGGTAGGTAATTTGTGAATAAGTCAATGTCCTATGCAAATGTGCATTTTTTATCAGTTCCAGAACAAGTCGTTTTCATAACTATATCTGCCTACGTCTTTTTAGTTAATGGAGATAACTAAGGTAAAGAAGTAAAAAAAATATAGAAACTAAAATTTAAAAATAAAAAAAACAATAGAGTAGCGAACCAATAAACGTCTATCGATAAAAATTTTGAAAGGAGACTATAACTAATGATAGATGCAGCGTTGCAGTAACTGTCACACGGCAAGACACAAAGATGCAGGAGGATGTCGCATCTCATTAGAAGACAGGAAATCTCGCAGGGTCGTCGGCAAAAACTAGCGCCCGTGTCAATGAACTCTAGTGATGGAATAGTAAATAGCGGTACGATATATGTCGATATCGATTATTTTTCATCAAGATCCTACTAATATTATAAACGTGAAAGTTTGTAAGAATGTATGGATGGATGGATGGATGGATGGATGGATGTATGTTTGTTACTCTTTCACGCTAAAACGGCTGAACGGATCTGAATGAAATTTGGCACAGATATAGATTATGATCTGGAATAACACATAGGCTACTTTTTATCCCGGAAAAATGATGGTTCCCGTGGGATATGTGTTTTTGTTTTTCAGGGTATAAAGCGGGCGAAGCCGCAGGCGGAAGCTAGTTATATATAACTAACTTGAAATAATTTAATGTTCACGACTAACTTTTAAACTTAAGGATATCCTCATTTTGCACTTAAAACCATGAGAACATTATCATTGGGAAGCAGTCAAAAGAAATACCAGACAAATGCATTGTATTTGGTACATAGCTAACTTTGCAAGCCCATCGCCATTTTATCGATAGGTGAGAGATTTTTCGGTGCCTGAGCATATAACAAACATCGACAAAAAGAGCACATGACTATCGCGGGCGGCGCGTGACGACACGGCTCACGATCCAAACGCACTGGACTGTATCTAGACACGGACCAACTCTAATGTAGGTTTATATCTGATGCTAGACTGCGTGTGTCTGGATAATGGAATTTAAAAGGAGCCTTATTATAAGACGTGTGAACGACAAATCTTTTTATTATGCCGAATCTGTCAAGATCTCGGTGGTGCCACAAAGGCAAATGTCAAAACGAGTACATGATAAGATGATAAAAGTATTTGCTCCTATTTAGATGTTGAAGGTAAAGCCAGGCATGCACATCGTGCCGGCGGGGTCGCGGTTTGCGATGTTTGCGAGAGCGTTCCCGTGGCCCCGTCACTAGGCAGCGAGGAGGAAGACGGGGGGGTTTTAGTGGGTATGCCGTGGGTCTCATTAGCCTATACGGGAGTCCCACATAACTACTCGGGTGCCCCCTGCGCCCGGGTGGTAGGCGTAATGCATTTCCCCCCCAGGAAAAAAAAAAAAAAAAAGGCATGCACATCGTCATATTTTCTGATACCCATAGCCCACGCATGGCTTAGGAAAATCTAGTGTATACTTGGGGTACTTGGGGTTGTCTTTAGGGTTGTTTGGTATTCACTGGTGGTGTAGTGGTAGCGCTCCGACCTCACGATCTGAAGGTCGTGGGCTCAAACCTGGCCGTGCACCAATGAGTTTTTCCATTCGAAAAATGTATGTGAGCAATGCCAGTGCTCGAAAACGTCGCGAGGAAATCGGAATACCTTAGATTTAGAACAAAAATTCGAAGGTGTCTGTTATTATAGGTTAGTATTCTTTAAAAGCGGCGATGGGCTTGCAACCTGTTACGTACGGAATACTAACCACTGTACAAAATATGGGCATGTACCAAAAATCATGTTAAGACGTACCTCCGACTTCTTTAGATATCCTCAAGAGATCTAAATAACTCGATATCTGCTGAGGAGATATCGACCGAGCCCAGGGATTACAGTCGTGACCATGTTTTAAAAATCTATATCTATATAAGAGCTTGACCTGACTGACTGATTGATCATCGCCGAGCCGAAACCGCTGAAGCTAGAAAGCTGAAATTTGGAAGATGGTTTCCTTTTATAACAAAACCACCCACTAAGGCGGGATTTTTGGAAATTCCACCTCTAAGAGGGTGAAAAAGGGTGAAAACGTTAGTATGAAACTTTTTAACGCGTGGAGCGATTTTCATGAAACTTTGTTTGTGCACTGTAAATGCAAAATAAATGGACACGTGTTTCAGGATTTTTCAATATAATCTTTAAAAAGGGGTCAAAGTGGGGTCAATGTTTGTATGGGAACTTTTTAACGGGTGGTGCGATTGGTGTGAGACTTTGTTTGTGTACTGTAAATGCAGAATGAATGGACACGTATTTCTGGATATTCCAAAATAACCCTCTAAAAAGTGTAAAAGGAGGGTCAAAGTTATGTATGGAATTTTTTTATTAGTGTGATTTGTTTAAAACTCAGTTTAGATACTTTAAGTGAATGAAGTCGCGAGCGGAACAGCTAGTATGTTATAAATCACCAATTAAAACTAATTGCTACTACAAAAGTGGAGTGAAGACCACATGCAAGATTTTTTGGAGCGTACCTAGGTAACGCTACACTTATCTTACTATCAAATGTTTATGAAACATGTTTCAAGACTTGAAACATGTTTCACAGTTTTTCACCCTAAGAAAAATATTTCAAGAGCTAATCAAGTCTTGTCCAATTTAACAGCAATTTAAAACATCAAATTCAATTCCGCCATTCCCCTTGAGCTTTCATCACTTCACGAGTATACCAATCTATGTCTAAATATATATAACTCAAAGGTGACTGACTGACTGACTGACTGACTGACTGACATAGTGATCTATCAACGCACAGCCCAAACCACTGGACGGATCGGGGTGAAATTTGGCATGCTGGTAGATGTTATGACGTAGGCATCCGCTAAGAAAGGATTTTGATCAAATCTACCCACAAGATGATAAAATAGGGGATGAAAGTATGATTTTATTTTTCAAGGTACCACGCGGGTGAAGCCGTGGGCGGAAGCTAGTATATTATAAAGCTGAAGAGTTTGTTCGTTTGGTTGAACGCGCTAATCTCAGGAACTATTGGTTTGAATTGAAAAAATCTTTTTGTATTAGCTAGTTCATTTATGGAGGAAGGCTTTAGGATTTATAACAACACGCTACGACCAATAGGAGCGAAGCATCAATGTAAAATGTTGCAAAATCGGAAAGGCCATTATATCGCTTATAACCCGCAGTGTAAAATAAACGTAAACGCGTTGTATTTAGATTTATTTTAGCTTGAATTGAACACTTGGGCCAGTTACTACAGGACCTGGGGCTTTACCATAAGCTCTTCGGGAAATATCGAAGTAAAATAACTTTGATTTTTCGTACCATGATGACATATGAAAATCGTATGGAAGTAGTGTTACTTTGTTGAAACTTTGACGTTTCTGAAACATCATCGTTTGTAAGAGCTTGTAGTACCCTGTACCTGGTAGTGATGGTGATTTTCTTAAAGTGCCAATACCTCTTTTTATCCAGTGTGATGAAAGGCTGAAGGGGAATAAATTACGCCTCAGAGTCCATTCAAGATGGTTTAAAAATTTGTGTCCAATTGACAATTTTGGATAGGATTTTTATTGTATTCCATCTGATGACTGAAATCTCAGAATACAGAAAGAACCAGAAGCCGCGTTCGACTGTAATCGCAAACCGCACGCTGTGTCCAAAAACCAAACAACCGTCCCGCACCCACCGCACTTCCCACCCGCGTAATGTTGCTAGCTAGACATCGCTTACTCGTTTTTTTGGGTAAGCGTTGAGAGTATTGAAGGTAAGATAATAAATCGAAATTGTCCTTTCTTATAAATGTATTCATATTTTATATCTATGTAACTAATAATCTCAAGAAATAAAAGTTTTATAAATAAAACACGAAACTTAAACTCAAACTCAAAATAACTTTATTCAGCGAAATCAAAATGTTAAAATGTTTTTTAAAGACGTATTCAATAATTTAATATCACTCAAAATAAAATCCCTCAGTACCTACGTAATAAAAAGCAGGGAAAATCAAAACTCTTACATTGGCAACACTAACAAGATGGACGCATCATTCTCTATGACAATTACAAACAAAACAATTTATTCAGTATTAAATAAATAAATTAAACGACATCTAAATGCACTACTTACACGTAAAATGTGATCCCATCCTGTTTTTTTTGTAGCCCCGCTGTATTTTTACAGGTAGGAACGACTCAAGACGGCATAATTTGTTTAAATTGCACACCGGTAAGTCACGTCACGCGATACGACGTCCACAGAGTGACTGATCGGCTGCGCTTCAAACTACTCATTTTATGAGTAGTATTTGACGCTTCAGTATTAGGCGCGTTCACGGTTTCTGTTCTTTCTGTATTCTGAGACTGAAATATAAACTAGTGCTTTGGGGCTTTGGCTATGAATATTCTGTGATCGGTCCGTAGCTGAAACCCACATTTATCACACAGCACACCGACATATTCATTTCCTTGCCGCTTTCCCTTCGAATCGAATTACCAATCAGGGAAAGTGGGTCTCCCAGTCTCCCTTCAGCGTGGTTGTTATTTGCCTGGATTGTGTAGATTTAAAACGATTTAATAAGTATGTTTTCCATGATTAAAAATATAATTTGTTTATTTTAGTGACCAAATTCAAGGCCATGGATTTTCAAGGTAGTCTTTTGATCATAGGTTCTTTGATTAGGTATAGGTAAATTCTTTGATTAAGTAAATGGAAAATAAAAGAAGATTTTCAAAAGGTCAACATCGCAAGATTTAGACGACAGAGAGAATCCTAGCAGCTCTTTCTGTGGCCTTAATTCATCATCATACTTTTAACATTTTATTTTTTATATTTTTACTTTGACTTTGATTCAGGTAAACCATAAGACAGGTAATAAAGCTTTATTCAACGTTTCTTTATACCGATATGTTTGTAAATCAATAAGATTTTATTTGCTTAACTGTTATTGAACAAACAAATTGGTCCGAAGAACGTTTAGCGGTATCGACAGCGGTAATAAGTAATAACCTAAGGACTCGTGTAGACGTGGTACGCGCCGGCGTCAACACTGTGCGTTCAATTACAAAATAGCTTTCGCCGTTCTTTCGTGATACTTTGAAAAACAAAAACAAATCTATACCGCGGGAACCGTACATTTTTCCGGGATAAATGTAGCCTATGTGTTCTTTCAGACTATAATCTATTTCTGTGCCAAATTTCATCTAGATCCGTTCAGCGTGAAAGAGTAACAAACATACATTCACACACCCTTACATTCTTACAAACTTTCGCGTTTATAATATTAGTAGGATATCATTGATGCGGACTCCAATATCTTTGTTGTTTTCGTGTCACTAATTCTTTTGAACCAGTGTGGTGAAAGGTTTACAGTGCTCCTTAGAGATTGACGTAGAAGCCAATATTTTTAGTGAAATTTAGAGTTATTTTACAATGCGTTTGCGTCAGTTGCTTGGCGGATGACGTTCCGCGCGTCATAGATTGTCTTTTTGATGTGTGTGACGTAGGCGACGTATGTCATGTCAGTTGTTACACCACGAATCAAGACGCAGCACGGCAGCGATGCGACAGCCAACGCTCCGCGTAAATGAGGCCTTATTTATTTAACACGACATTTTTATCTGTTCGTTTTCGTTTCGTACTAATTATTATTCTTGTCTTGATCCAATTTAGTATTTTTTGCATAAAGAACGATTATTTTGTTTTGTGACTTTTGATAACGAAGTTTTATGGGCGAAATTACCTAATATTTGCGAATTTTCATACTGGTGGTGGTTGTTGTTCCGCGGACTAACATAAAAAAATGTTTACTTAGGTGCTTAGTTTAACTTTTTTTAAATTCATTAAAAAATGTTACGCTAATTTCGTCTTTTAACATTCTTTAAGTTAGTCTACAGAACAACAGCATTACCACTTTAAAATACGACACACTTTTGACTTCTATAAGACTGATGGATGAGCCTTTAAATTCACTATTAACATAAGTACAGAATTTTTTAAACAGTTAATCGACACTTTTTAAACTATCGCGACTTGGAAACATGTTTAAATATATACTCTCGGGACTTAATCGCGTATTGTGAAACATTAATTATTGTAATATCATCGAAACGTCGAGGTAAATAGAATGTTTCACAATACGCGATTAAGTCCCGAGAGTATATATTTAAACAAGTTAATCGACATTCAGCGCGGTCATCTATGGATCAGTCACTAAAACAGTTGGTAAACGCACATTGATATTTTGTGATAAACAACTAAGGATACATCCAACGAACAACGCCAAATAATCGCGTCGCTTCTGTTTGACGATAAAACCAGTACCCCTAGTATGAGTTTTTGATAGTTTACGGAAACTTTTTTCGAATAGTATCCTTTCATACATTTACCTCCATCGGAACTAAAATAAAGTCGATATCGTGAAAACTTGGTTTGAAAATCATTGTTGGGACTGCCAATTAGATAATATTTTCGATATTATCGACCTTATTTTAGTTCCTTAACATTTCCGATGGAGGTAAATGTATGAAAAGATACTATTCGAAAAAAGTTTTCGTAAATCAAAAACTCATACTAGGGGTACAGTTCATTCGACAGTCAAGGAAGGCGTCTCAATTTGCGGTTTTGTGTCTCAACACAACAGTATGTATGGATATTGTTTCATACGTGATCACTAGTATTCCGTCCGAAATACTAAATGAACCATGAAACCGAGTACGCATGGCTTCTTTTAATGAAATCCAGATAACTGGGTTAATTAATGGCGGCTGAATGTAATGTGAATTCGCTTTGGATATAACAAGGTTTATAATATTATATACCGTGTATTGTATAGGAAAATCAGCGAATCCTGACAAACGTGAAATTACATAAGTATAATATATATACTTACTATAAGTCCGCCCCTGCTTCGGACGGGTATTACCTATACAAATATATATACTTACTTTGATGTGTTCTACAAATTCGTAGTACATTATTTTGTTCCATCATCAATAGTTTTCGCAGCGCACGCGATGTAAAGAATATTTTAAGTATTTTTTTTACACCTTGGGTTACATTATTGGAGTTTTAGTAAGGATCCCTAATTTTTTGAAAATATAATATAGCCTATGTCACCCGCTGATAGTGTAGCTTTCCAACAGTGAAAGAATATTTCAAATCGGTTCAGTAGTTTCGGAGCCTATTCGATGCAAGCAAACAAACAATCAAATTTTTCCTCTTTATAATATTAGTATAGATGTAATTTCACGTTTGTCACGTTTGTAAATTGTACACGTATCACAATTTACAAAAATTGAAGAGGATCACGAACCTTAGTTGTGTAGAAGGGAACTTAAAGTACCCACGTCACAACTAGTGAAGCATAGCTGGTGTGCCGTGGACGGAATCAATCAATTATTTGGGCAATTAACATTAGAAATGATAGTGCTTAAGCGACTTTACTATTCTGAGGCAATATGAATATCAACTAGGTCATCGACCTGAGGCAGGATAGGAAAGAACCAGTGGTTCAACATGATTCCTGTTTTATCTTTCCGAAACATAGTACCAGGGAGCTATAAAAGCTAAGATGTAAGCTCAATAACAACACAAAGCTTCACAACATCGTGTGAGGTTGTCTAAATGTATAGGTAAAGGTAAATTTTATTTACTTAATAAGGAACATAAAAGAATTTGGTTTATTATAGGAAATGTTATTGATAACAATTCGTTCTGTGTTTTCATGCGAGATACAAAAGCATTGTTTCGTTTCTAAGGAAAAGGCTGATGTTGCTAGCTAATTAAGTATTTGTGAGATCATTATCCAAAAAATATAGATACATTTCGTGAAACAGGGACCAAGTTCGGTGGAAACAGCGTTCGAGGTTGACGGTTACGTTGATAAAAGAGTTGGAATCTGATATAAAGCAGTTCCTTTGATCATAGCTATGGGAAAGTACAACGTTCTTCAGTTTCTAAAATCTACATTTCTAGTCGAAGATCTAAATATATATAATTCAAAGGTGACTGACTGACTGACTGACTGACTGACTGACATAGTTATCTATCAACGCACAGCCCAAACCACTGGACGGATCGGGCTGAAATTTGGCATGCAGGTAGATGTTATGACGTAGGCATCCGCTAAGAAAGGATTTTAATTAATTCTACCCCCAAGGGGATAAAATAGGGGATGAAAGTTTGTATGAAAAGTCGCGATAATCGACATTCACGCGGGCGAAGCTGCGGGTATCAGCTAGTCTTACATAAATCTTCATTAATCCAATGATAGAAGAAAGTGCCGGGAACTAAGCTCAAATTAAGCCAATAAAATACATCACAAAAACCACAAATAGCATAATCGTGATAACGCCACGCGCGTGACTGTCTCAACTCAATCCTCACATTAGGAGAGGGCAAGAAATCGAGATGAAATAGAGTAATTACGTCTGTGGAATAACTATACAACTTTGTATATAAATGCGTGAGAAAATACAATTTCTTTGCTTTTTGATGATGCCCTTCTAGCATAATAGATTTTTCGAAGACTAGTGACATTAGTTTGTGATTGAGCCAAACAAAAATGACGCTTCTGTCGTCACAAAAGTTACTTTTTCTCTTCCATAGAGAAAACCCTCCACTGTGCTCATGCGAAACTGTTGGTAAAAGAGTTTTTTTAGATGAGCTTGTTAGTAGCAAAGTTGTGCAGTGCAGGAATCCGCAGAAACTTCCTCAATTCATGACTCTAGTTGGTTAAAGATATCGTTTGCATTTCGAAAAATCAGCTATAATAACTTTCGATTACAAAGTCTTTATTCTCGAAAGTGATAGGTGTGATATTATATTCTCAACACCTTGATCATCGTCTTTGTTAGTCGATACGAGCTTCTTATGGTGTATTGTTTGAGATTTATTATGATATGTATCGTTTTCTATGGCGTCTGCTTTCAAGTGTTCAATGATTTATTAGAATTCGTAGAAAGAAACCTAGGTACGTAATCAATCATATAAAGTGTCCAATGAAAGTTTGTTTCTATTGCACTGCACATTAAAATATTCAGAAAAAAAACAAAATTTTGACCTTCGTGTAGATAGCAATTTTTTTTGCGGAAGTTACATCAACTTGTGTTAAGGTCAAACGAAAAATACACACACATATTTGTCGTCACAAATGTTACATGTAATAATGGGGGGGGCCTGATCATCTTATGATGGTAGCATAGAAACAAAGCGATGAACTTGTAAATGAATCCTTTAATAATGTAGCAACTGCCACTTTATCAGCAAACGAGAAATTTCAGGGCAATCAAGTGCCAGGCCAGGGGTGTAAATGGAGAGAAATTATAAGGTGATTATGAAATATAGGTCAAGGAGGGAGGTATAGTCAATCTCGGTATAATTGGAGCCATCAACGCTTATCATGACAACGGTAAAGTGGATATTGATACTATTTAAATTGTAGCGAGCTTATTACTTTTTGTAGATAATGTTAGAAGTTGCAACGAAGATAATATTTACGTAAGAACAGATGAATATGATGATTAAGGCCTTCATGATCGGAAAAAGCATTTCCTCATCCTGCCTCATATTCCAATAGCTGACAATGTAGATTCTTGCTTAAAAAGGGACATGAATGCAATGACCGTGGATAAATGGCGGAAATTAATATAGCAAAATAACAAAATGACAAAAATATTTATTCTAAAAATTAATTTAAAAATGTTGAGCTAATCTGGAAGGAATCCATTCGTATTTAAGGACATTTTAGCTGGCCTGAAGAAACCACAGTCACCACCAATAATAAGCACTTTTATAAGCTGTTAAAAGGGAACAGAGAACAGAAAACAGGCATGACAGACTCCATTGCACTCTTTGTAATTTAGGCGAATAGAACCGGAAACAAGCGACCGGGTGTTTACGCTTTGGAAATTCTAAAATAGGCAGAGATCTGTTTTGTTTCGTATCGTATTAGCAACTTTTTATCCAAAGTTTTAGATACGAAGTTTTTATCTTGTGTTTCGTTACTCTTTTACGTTCACAACTTTAGTTACGATTTGTTTATAGCTTTAGTACCTTTTCAGAACTTGTTCAATCGCATCAATTAGTTATGCCTCCATAATTTCTCAATTATCAAAATAGCCACTTATGAAATATTGCTTTATTAATTGCTGGTATAAAAATGTATCAAACTATACAAACATAACCAATTACACCCCTGTTACGTTTTTTAAATTGCGCTATTACACATGAAAAAAATGTCACGCTATTCCAATTACTTTAAATGTGTAGATAGAACAGAGTTTCTCTGACCCACGAAACAAAAACCTTCTTGAACCATTTCGTATTTGGAAAATGATCGTAAGGCTCAACGTCAGCATACTTAGTTATTTCCACGAGAAAATCTGATTTCTATTTGTAAAGAAAAACAAATTGAAAGCAGAAAATGTCGCAGTAAAGGGCGAAGGTGAAGGCAAAGTGAGCCGATTGAAATCGATTGCAGCATTTAATTAAATTGCAACCCTGCAATACTGAAGCCCTCGAAATTCGATTTCAGATCAAACAACGTGACAAAAATAGGGAGGAAGTAAAGCTTAGGATTGAGAACAGCCTTATTCCATTTCAAATGCCCTTTTACATAATATACACATTTATATTGATGGATTTGAAATGGTGATAATCATTCAAAGATGCTACTGAAGATTTTCTATGATATTAAAAAATTATAAAACTGCGTAGTTTTTGCTTGTAGAGTGGAAGAAATTTAGGAAATTCTAACTATTGGTTTAAAAAGCGTAACCATATCGAAACACCGATTATTTTTAACTAAGCCGAATGTTTTCATGCACGAAATGTGTCTCGCACTTTAATTTTTCCATCACACTGGTTCAAGAGAACTGATAGTGGCTAAAGGTGAGCTCATTGATATCAATTAAGCAAACCGTGCACTGTTACTCGCTACAACACCGCCACCGCAAAGCTATTTCCTGACAAACTTGCTCCCTGATTGATGCGGCGACAACACTAAACATGGTTTTAGGACGTTTCTGGTAGGGAGCTCGGAGAGCAATCGAGATTGGAAGATAAGTTATGTCATTATGATAAATTGAAGTCTATCTGGGTCCCAAGCAAATCAGGTACATGATTGGAAAATTCATCAGCATTTCTCATGACACTTATCCGAAGCTATGTGGGGACGGCAGACACAACATGTCGACTGACTACGATAGTTGTAATAGGGAATAAATAACTAAATGTCTTTTTCTTCGATCTTCATTCATTTGAAGAGAAAATCGTGTTGATTTCTCAAAGAAAGTCCGATGGTTCATGTCATTTTATCTCCTACCTAATAGCAACAGTCAAGACTGCCATTCCAAACAGACGGAGAACCCGTTAGAATAATGGAAATAATTTCGGACAATAGTTACTCAAATTGGCCACTTTGCTTTAAGCTACTGTGAAGTTAGCAAAAGGAAATGTCGACTTCAATATACCAAATGAAGATTGGCAGTTTTTGCGTTAAGATTTCCATTATGTATAATGGGAATGTCTTTTCGCAAATTATGCTGGCTGGGTGAGTATTATTTCGAGAAAGTAGGTACTAGGAAGGTAATGATTTCTATTTCAAGTCTTTCTTTACAAATAAATCTCTTGACCGTGCTTGGACTTAAAAGTTTGTACAATGCCTGTGAATAAAATTCAGATTTAGAAGTACTAAAGAGTCTATAATATGTAAATCTTGCTCGATCAAACAAAATGTTTGGCGTTACAAAATATTTTTCCTCTACATTTACAGAGTAGGTAACCCAACCGCAAAAACAACAATTTCGACTCACACAGTATGACAAATTGAATCCTTTTCCCAACACGAACGTATGGTGTTCGGAAGGAAACCATTTCTCCGCGCAAGTCCACAACTAATGCAATAATAGAGCAATTTCAGCAGAGCCACAACACCAGCAACATAGATAGCGTTATGTGTGTGTAGAAAGGGAGACAAACGATAAAAATTCACAGGATTCAAATTCAAGAAGATCATAAATAATACAGTGAACTTTTCAACAGTATAAACCCGAAAACTGGTAGAACTATGAACTGCATTGCGCTCAAACTATACAACAAAACAATCCAACTTCAAATAATTTCCGACCAAGGTATTCCATTTCCTGCAATTATATCGTGTTTCATTTCAACACAAAACACTATCAAAGAGAGAACCATTCAACTCGCCTTTAATTTAGACTTTTTAAAACTACTTGTTATTCGACTTTATATTGTTTAAGCTTTTAAGCCAAATTATTGCACTTCCCACTGTGACTAGCAAATTGAACAGCCATCCTTTAACGGACATGTTTTTCTGTTCGACTTTTTGGTAATTTGACCGTCTAACCCCGAACAGGCATTTACTTGAAGACCTAAATCGAATAAAACCATTCGAAAGTAGGGCTTCGCGCGCAACTTCCTGAACTTCCGTGTTCGCGTACAAGTGACGAGGCAAGACAATTAACACGGCTTTATGGAGCATTTGTTATGTACTGGACGGGACAGACCCGGCTCGGGAAAATCAGGATTCTAAGAAAAAAAATCATGATTCCGTCCTTTGTGGCCATGGTGAGTGAGAGTACGGCTACGAAAATACACTAAGCCTTTGATATTTATGTGCGTTCTGGAATCTCGAATCAATACAGCTCTAGAAATCTGATAGACTGGATAGATGTACGATTTGCCGATTTGCTTTGCCTATGGTGTGGTTGATAGTCTCTACTGCACGCCGTGCCCGTCCCGTTGTATTATGAACAATACTTTACGGTTCCTTGCCACGGAAGGGGGGCCAGTGGCCTATTTAGGGTTCAGCCAGCAGCACCTGCCCCTCAATGCACTCTTGGGACTATTTCCGTGGTACATATTTTATTGCAAGGTGTGTGTATTGTATTTGCAGAATGCATTCATCGGTCAGCACTCAGCAGTTATTGTTATCGTTTTCAGTCTTTAAATAGTGACTGCTTATGGAATCTGTTTGTATGCATGTATTGCCCTTCTCATAAGTTAACACGAAATCCAACCCCGATTTGATTCTTCCTCTAAGTCCTCGACCTACTTCTAGTCCAGCGACCCCAAAACATATTGAGCTGATACACGTGATCTGAAGAGTAAGTTGGTGATGAATAAAGATGCACTCAGTAACACCAATATGGAACAAAACAAATCAGAGAAACCAGTAGCTGTAACCGGGCAGAACTTTAAGACGGAAAATGCATTGTTCAAGAGAAGATGAAAGGTCAAAGTGTTTTTAATTTAATTTAACTAATGTAGCGGAGCGTGAGTTTGAACTATTACGTTTGGGTCAACAGCACCGATTTTTTTGTTTGAAATAGTTTTTTTAACTTAATTTAAGACAAGTTTTTATAATAAATGAGTCATATTTTAAAAAAGTTCTGCGTTCGTCTTAATTAAGTAGATGCTAACGTTCAATAACATTCAGTTTCCGCATCAAAAGTGTAAAAAGCTCAATAATAATTGAACTCATACTAAGAGTACCCACTTAAGGTTACATTTTTCGAACAGCTCAAGAGTATAATGAATGAGTGACGGTATTCGGTAAGTCAACAAGCTCATACATAACATAGCACTGCCTCTGTTGACGCAATGTTTAGAGCAGGAATTATTATTACAAATCCTCAAATTAGATTTGCCTGGAACTGGAGCGTCAACCGATTTCATAATCCCCGATTTTGGGTCGATGGTGAGATTTAAAGCTTTCCGATTCAATACGAATAACACACCGAACCTCAAAGACATTATTTTTGCAGTAAGGCACAGGTTATTGACTGTTATAGCCAGCACAAACCCGTAACAAGAAACTAAGCCATCAATAATTAATATGAATGAACTTTTCTTGTCCAAAACACTACACGAGCAGGTAAGCTGCAAAGATTACTCTCGATGCATTCGATGACTTGTGGCTTGATGTTCTGTCTTCAGGCAAGACGCACTAGACCTTTTAACATATTTGATTTTTCAAAGCGGACAATGTACTTTTTTTAGAGCTACTCAAGAACTCGCCCCAGATTACTAAATTACTCTTTCTTTGAGTTGAATGAATCACTGCTACTATCGTATAGTATCAGATTTTTATGTAGACGATATTGTGTTTGGTAGATATAACTTTGTTTAATGTAATTCGAATATCGTGTCGGAGAATGTCAGGTACTATAAGGAAGGGAAAATTTTTACGATAAAAAAATGCTTTGATCAGAAATTGCGAGTCACGTAGTATAATAAAAACGTAGTACGTTTTTTTTGCTTGTTTTGGAAACTTTTTATGTAAACGAATATTTAAATTTAATTACTTACTAAAAAGACGTGGCTTGATTTTGCTTGCTAGAGGCTCAGCATTTTTTATTGTTAGAATTAGAGCTCATTACAAGGTAGTAGGTATCTAGTGTAGGCATACAATTTGGTTAATCACTGAGCCAAACTGCCGCCTAAAATAGCCATAAATCTAAAAACACTTACGTACAGAACACAATTACATCGAGTACATGAGTCAGGCATGTTCAATCCATAATTAAACCGATACTCGACACTATTGGGTTTATTACCCCGAACGAATCGGGTCAAAACGAAGTACCGGGCATAAAGTTATTGATTTTAATCAATATTGAGAAGTTAGTGGTAGCTGAAATAATGGCCCATTGCTGGGTTTAAGTCTCCTCCTTCAAACACCACTTCCACCAGCCATGTGCCGTTCTCATCCAAGTCTTTTCTTCTATGGCCATTGGCCTCTATACCATTCAGGCATCCACCCCCTGGCTGAAAGTCGGTCTCGATGTCTAGTGCTCGCTTTTGGCCACCATTCGGTCAGTGCCTTACACCACCTGCCTTCACTAAATCTGGCCAAGTGTCCAGCCCAGCGCCACTCATGTCTCGTCTCGTCGGTCTCTCGTCTGATGTCCAAACGATGGGCAAGTGGAAACATTCACGAAAATAGACGAAGAAGTAAAGCCAAAAAACCGACCAGTTCCAAACGAAATAAGCAATAACACTCACGCATTTTTGTGCTTTCATTCCGTAAAGTTACACACAACACTGTCTCAAGCTCAAGCGGTAATCGATTTTGTTAGTATAGCCGATATAACATCTTTGGTTAAGCATGGATATTAACTTTATGAGAAAGGTTGAAAAGTATGCTCTGCACCAATTAAAAGGATAACTTTTAAAGTAGACGTTTTTAATAAAACATCGACGTGAATACCATTCAACGTAAGCACTTCAAATTGCAATACAAGGAAGCCAGCCGGTTTTAATTCATTATAGTCATTACGGTCAATTACCAGCCCCTTAACAAACACTAATGTATGTTAGGTATACTTTTTATTAAAAGTGCTAACTTGGCTGGTTTCAGCGGGTTATATTTTATGGCCTACCCACCACTTTTCTCTCTTGTTTTTACGAAGGGTATAAAATTTTGTAATTGTCGTAAAATACGATCTCGTTGACAACACGTTGATACCTTGAGTTGGTCCTTCAAGTAATAAAACTTTGGAAAGTATTAAGACTACCTACAGCTTTCCAAAATTAGTTGTGATTGCTATAAATTATTCTGCTCGAAGAACCAAAATTCTACATCAAAAAATGTAATCACCATAAAAACATGTAAGGTTGCATATTCAAATTCTGAAGTTGCTACTCAATGGTGGCACTTAATTCAATTGTAATCATCCAATCTATCCCCCAGGCGAGAACTACTAAAGACAACTGATCAGCTGAAGGGGAGATGGCGCAATATCCCCTTCTGAGACCAAACCTATGCGGACAAGTCCCTTTCTTCAAGGTTTAGTATTGCCTAGCAATATTTATTAAAACCACTCGTTGCTCGCTATTGTTGAACTGTGGAATTAGTTGCAAGCACTTGTCGCGACACGCACTCTTTACGTGACGCCCATATTATACTGTACCTAATTACCGCTATGACAAGTAATGAATGGATAACATACTTGGTAAATTTACCTTTCACCATAATTGTATCATACCACAGACACAGCCAAATCTTATGGCAAAATTGAAGTGACACAAAAAGATAGGGCATTTCGTTTATATGAGCATCTGGTAAAGTAACGAAGATTTTATTATTATAAGCTTAATTTTTCTCACTGCAAAGAAAAGGTCTCCCTTCGTCAAGCATCAACCCAAAGAAGCATCAAAATAGCAGCGTAACTAAGCGAAAGTACACAGTTCTAAGTGTAACCCAGTGAACTTGTCATGTTAAAGATATTTTTTATTATCATCAAGGTATTGTTCCAATCCAACGGTGTGTTCGATATCCCACGCATTCGTGATACATCATTATAAATGGATTAAGTTCAGGTAACAGTAGTGTTTGTTTTGATTCCCATTTATATAATTATCCCGGTAGACTTAATTCATCGAGAGTAAAAATGATCTTCGAATATTCATCGTTGAGAATTTTGAAATGTAAGTTTTTTGGTGGCTTCGAAGGACCACGAAAGTACCCGAATGAAACTGTTAATGTCATCTGCACATGTTTTTAGACGATTAATTCTTGTGACAACTTGTCTAGAGGTTTACATTTCAGTACCGTTACAAGATTAATTATTCCTTTTCAAATGCCGGTTTGAATCAAGTCTAAGATGGTTGTTTGATTAGTCGAATTTGGCAATTTGGAATAAGAATGACCGTAAAATTAAGTTTATTGCTTCCTCTGAAGGTCAATAACATAACATTGAAATTATTACGGAAATTATAACTTTTGACAATGCTACTATTAATGTGTACTGTTTAGAATATCTTTGTATAATATCTAGGGCAATATACAAATTTAATGATTTCATCTCATTATTGCTCTATACGCTTAGTTTAATCGTTTGAAACTGTTTTTATGAAATATGGATATTTCTACCATTATTTAGGTATTATCTTAGAAAATGATTTTACTAGCTTTTTGTCTTGATCTTGGTTTTTTCAACTTCTTCATTTTATATACTTATGGTAGTCTATTTTATCTCCTTGTATCTCCTTTATACCCACCCAAATTATTTCGATCAGTATTATAGTAGACTGCGTTATGATGACGCATAGCATACTCCGAGCGCTAAAATTGTTATGCTTGCTATCTGATTTATGCATCATTGATGATCGGCAAACTTAAAACAGGAAATATACCTAGTCACAAATCTTCGAATGCTCATAAAATATTGTTGTCACGCGATTGGCACACAAGTCCGCTTTACTAAGTTCAAGCTTTGAGTTAACCAATATCTTTATCAACTATGCAATCATCGATTTTAATTTACGATTGTGTAAATCGGTTTGCACGAATAACGACGCGTGACTCCCGTGACGGCTGCCGTTTAGATGCAAATTTTTGCGGTAGACATTGGTAATTGGAACAAAACGCTAAGAATATACATGGAGAGAGCAGTGGTAAATGCTTTGGTATAAATTGTGTTATACATCGTCATTTGTCTATTGGGTGGGTGGATTCTCAGGAGGTCTTTATGTAAAGCCAGTATATCTCAGTTTAATAAATGTTAAGAATGGATTCATTATGAGTTTTATCATAGCGTTACGTACATCGTACTTTCATTGTGCATTCTTCAAGATCATAAAGCGGCTCTTTGATGACTCGAGTTTCACAAGAAATGATAAAAGTATTATGAGAAATTGTCATTTTCATGATACGTTTGTCTGATAAGCCGTCCCAGACTAAGTCCCAAGTCCCAGTCTTAATTTTCACTGTTGATCCAAATTGCATAGAACCTTTAGATGTAGTGCGTGTCAATATATATATACTTTTTGTTTTTAAAGTTATCATGCAGATGATGGGATTGATATTTTTGGAGACATAATAGTCCCCTCAAGTCCAAGTCGATCCAACTTTGAAGTTCACCGTAATTAAATACACTGTTGTTATTGAGGATTGTCCCCTACGTACAAGCATTTATGTATATAGTGTGGTGTAGTGTAAAAATACACGCGGCAGGTTTAATTGAACCGCCCTGTAATCAGACCACCTGTCGGCTTTGTTATTGCAGTGCACTTTGTCTGATGCCGTTTAATCTAACTGGAATATTGAACCAGCCCACCACACAATTGTTCTATACAATATCGTCCAAGATCAAAGAGCAGTTCTATGGATTTTCTCTTGGCTTTGACACATGAGAGTCACCCGTGGCTTAAAGAGATAGTAGCAAGTAAGTTGTATACCTAAAGGACAATCTTCAACAGTGTAATTCCCATAAGAACCGGTATTCAAACCGCTGTTAGAAAATCTGAATGATCACGTTCACAACCATTATCCAACCGCACTATTACCTGGTATTACGGAGTTGCTGACGTGATTATGAAGCCAACAGAACATCCATGAGGAAGTTGTGCTCTATCGAAGTTCTGGTCACGCACGTAGGGACATGTGTATGGTAATGAGGTGAGGGCATAGTGTGCCATATTTTGTGGTGAAGGGTTGAGGAGACAATGTATGTCGAGAGGTATGAAGGTCTGAAATATAGGGGGCGTTGTAATTTGCACTGTCAGGTGTCAAATAACAATACTTAACAGATGTGCTTAGGGAGAGTTTTTGTGTGATCAACAAACTTTCGGAATAAGGAATGAAGGACCAAAAATGAAATCCTTTAAAGGTAAATATTATTCTAAATAAAAAACAGTTACTTACCTACCTAGTTTGAAATGTTTTATGACATTTTTACGTCAATGATCTAGCTAGGTAGTTGCTTATTTGATATAATTTATTTAATTAAATAATATTCTTGTTTTACCGAGAACATTTAAAAACATTATATATAGGTAAAAATTTCTTCCACAGATCATAAAATCCGTGATATTTCTCTAATTTTCACTTTCGCAAGTAGGTATTCCGTTAATTATTGTAATCAGCACCCGTATCTGTCCTCGGCTAGAAATAAAACCACGAGCCGGAAAATTTACGTTTTCACATACACTTTCATATGTAAATTTTTAATCAGTTTTACCATTATAATAAATTTTATTTGGGTCTCGGTAAAGAGGCTCATGGTCAGAGCGTTGACATTTGAATAAAATAATTGAGTTAAGTCAATTGTATTAGTTATTTTTTCTTTGGAAAACATGAAGTATCTGATACAAGCTACTATTATAAACCAAAGTTTATATATGGTCCTTCGAGCCGGATTACAAAATCAATCACACCAGTGGTGGTGTGGTAATTATGATCCTACTAATATTATAAACGCGAAAGTTTGTAACAATGTATGGATGGATGTATGTTTGTTACTCTTTCACGCTAAAACGGCTGAACGGATCTGAATGAAATCAGGCACAGCTATAGATTATGGTCTGGAATAAAACATAGGCTACATTTTATCCTGGAAAAATATAAGGTTCCCGCGGGATAGATTTGTTTTTGTTTTTCAAAGTACCACGCGGGCGAAGCCGTGGGCGGAAGCTAGTAGGGAATAATAACGAGTTAGTGCGAACACAAAAAAATATATAAATCCTTTGGTTTTTGCGTTATATTTTTCTGTTTTTCTTTGTTAAAGATAGTTTGCGCATACAAAGACTAGCCATTTAAGTAGCTTCTATGTGAATACTATAGAGATTAAGCATCCTTCACGCTTTCTGAACTCATTGTAACATCTCAGGGTAATATAGCTTGACGGGTTATGATAACGTCATTGTGGACTCAAGAGATTTTTTATTATTTTGCACTAAAAAACGTTTAAGAAGTATGTGTGGTTTAACTTTGAATGATAGAGTGAAGAACAGTGTGATAAGAGAACGTTGTGGAGTGAAAGAAGACGTAGTGATGAAAATTGAGAAGGGTATGCTAAGATGGTTTGGGCATGTAGAAAGGATGGATGAAAGGAGATTGACGAAACAGTTGTATAAGGAGAGTGTGAATGGGACAGTTGGAAGGGGAAGACCTCGGCGTACGTACCTCGATCAAATTGGGGACGTTTTAGAGAAAGGCCAAGTCCAGAGTACCCTAAACCGACGCGCATGTATGAAGAATGTAATGAGAGTAAATGAAGCAAAAGAAGTATGTCAGGATCGTAGCAAGTGGAGATCCGTGGTCTCTGCCTACCCCGTCGGGAAACAGGCGTGATTTTATGTATGTATGTACATATGTAAAAAACGTTATGTATAGAACACTACAGAACTAGTGGATATAAACCCTTGATTCCATCGGTCGAATGAAAAAAACATGATCACGACTGTAATCCCCAGGCTCGGTAGACATCTCCTCAGATCTCTAGTTACCTAGATCTTTGAGGATATCTAGAGAGGGTGTCTGAGGCACGTCTGAACACGGTATTCGACACAATGTCCACATTTTGCACAATAGCTAGTATTTCGGTAATATATTCGGTCATATAGATGTAATCAAAAACAATCTGAGAGCCGTAACCCTAACCTTGTCATGGCAAGATCGATATTCACCCTCTTCTTCGCACCCCAAAAACTCGTCGCCATTAGTAACATTCAACCTACTTGCACGCTAAAGGCTGAATAGTTTGGTTCAGAGAAATGAAAGTTAAATAAATAAATAAATAAATAATGCTGGACAATCCACACAGCATCATCTAGCCCCAAATTAAGCTACTCAAAGCTTGTGTTATGGGTACTAGATAACTGATATATTTCATACATTATATAGGTACATAGATAGATATTTTTTATTATACATAGAAAACACCCAGACCAACGGAACAAATTTCTGCAGATCGTACACAAATTTGTTCCGCGGCGGGAATCGAACCCGCAACCTCTACGTCGCAGGCGGACTCTCGCCCGCTGCGCCACTAAGGTCGTTTGATTTGGAAGTTGTAGAATGGTAAGTTTGTTCCGTGGACATGCCTTTACAGCTTTTAAGAAAGCTTCTGAAAAACCACCACCTGGCAAATGTACCCTTTTGTATTTTTGAAAAGGTATAGGTATAGGTATATGATCACGACTGTAATCCCCAGGCTCGGTAGATATCTCCTCAGATCTTTAGTTACTTAGATCATTGAGGATATTTAAAGGGGGTAGTCAGAGGCAAGTCCAAACACGACATTTGGTACATGCCCAAATTTTGCACAGTAGTAAGTATTCCGTACGTGACAGGTTGCAAGCCCATCGCCGCTGAAAAGGTAAATGGTTTTAAATTTACAACACACAGTTTTACATTAAAGACTATGGTGAACGCCCTGAAACTTAGTTGATGTTAGGAACGACTTAATCAAATTAATACATCAGAGAGCCTAGACGAGATTCGTTCTCTGTGTGCGTTCACAGTAACGGAAGGACTAAATTATATGGAAATAACATTAGCTTGTGAGATGTCGCATTACTGCTATCATTTGAAAAAGTGAAAATGTATCTTATATACCAGACTCCTAACATGAGCACCTTAGGCTTAGACAGTTTTTCTCTACGAAAGAGTGTGTGGCAAAGTGTTATTATTAGTGACGATTAAGTAACATTTTTGTTTGGCCTAACCAGTCTTTTTTTTTTCGAGGAGAAAAAGGCTATTTATTATACATTATATTATCTACACGATACATTACATATCTAGATATACTTAAATGTATGGGAAGATTTCGACACCTTCCGGAACGGATGGTTAGGAATCGAAGGATAGGAATGGTTGGCGTGATTTAGGGGAGACCCTTGCCCAGTAGTGAGATGAACTAGGTTAATAAGTAATAATAATAATAATCTAAGTACAGGCGGCATAATCTACTACGTAAAACAAGCAAGAGTTCATTGCTCCACATGAAAACCAGCTCTACGCTATTACAATTAAGTTATAACGGAAAGAAGTGTGCGAAATAAACGTAAAAAAAAACATTAAACAATACTCTTGATCCATTGTTGACCAACACATAAACGAGCGGTTAGCGTAATAAGCTGTTATAAGATATCAGCTAACAAAAACAAAACTAACTGCACTGGGTTAGGTTAGAGTTAACAACGAAAGGTGAAAAAATTACGTTTGACGACTGGTCTGCTTAAGAGCGGAGTCCCTAAGAAACGCGCGAACAAGCACTTACGGTTTTAGAAATTTCCATAAGAAATCACTTCATAGAAGGACACAAACTAATAATACGAATTCTCAATAGATGAGTCTACACTAACACCGCGTGATTATTCTAAAATAATTCTTAATTTTTGAGAAAAAAAATCGTCAACATTGATTAAAAACATCGAAATCGACCTTTTCTATTATGAGTTTTTACGAAATTATCGTTGTTATTTTTGTAATATTTTTGGACAAATCGTGAGACAAAATGTTAAACAACACAGTCACCAGGAGTTTTTTCTACTAATTCAAACCAAAAAGTATTAATCTGAGCCTAAACATTGTTAATTTTGTGAGCAGAAATTGTTCCCCGCCGCCATACATTTTAGTATGGAGCAAGCGCCTGCCAAAATACGCTTTATAATAGAATAGGCGCGTCAAAAATATTCAGTACCGTCTCAGTCTCCAAGGTGATCGCACGTCCGTTTGTAGTTCCACGCCGAGCTCTTTTGTTTGTTTGGACTAGGCAACGGGTGGGTCGCGAGTGTCGGATACTAATTTGTGACTACTGGTTTGTAGGCATACATAGGGATATAGGGACAGGGAAAGCGACTTTGTTTTATACTATGTAGTGATTCTTTAATTTATATTAGCCGCAAGTTACATTTTTTTTAATTTATTGTAAATAGGTACATGGTAAAGGTAGGGAGTAATTTGCAATATATACATAACTAGCTTCCGCCCGCGGCTTCGCCCGCGTGATACCTTGAAAAACAAAAATAAATCTATCCCGCGGGAACCTTATATTTTTCCGGGATAAAAAATAGCCTATGTGCTATTCCAGACTATAATCCATATCTTTGCCAATTTCATACAGATCCGTTCAGCCGTTTCAGCGTGAAAGAGTAACAAACATACATCCACACATACATTCATACAAACTTTCGCTTTTAATAATATTACCTAGTAGGATTTACATAGCAACCTAACTAAGACGGACATTGAACAGTTCAAATTATTAGCACGTATCCACCAATAAGTAAGTAGCTCAATGGTAGATACTTACTGAGTATGTGTACCTAGGTAGGTAGGTACACTTGCTCAATAGAATACTATAGAACTTGTAAAATAAAGTAAGTACCTACCTGACTATAAGTAGGTACCTACCAACCTATCTGACACACTAAACTACACAATAGGTACGTTATTCTATAGGTAGGTTGGTAGGTAGGTACTTGTAAAGTCACTGTCTAGCTATTAAAGTTTCACTTTCAGGAGATTACCATTTTACCACAATCTTAGGAAACGAAAGGCAGATTTTTTTTTAAATTTACCTACTTACTAAGCCTAAGTATATGACCAGTACAGTACGTACATACTACCTAGCTAACGTAGGTAGCTCTAGCTGAGTGTACCTACCTACATATCTAACAACCATCGACGTTTGCCCCACGTCTGCCCGCATTCGGGTCGCGTACTCAGCGATGAGCGACAGCCGACATCTTCCCCCATCCCGCCCGCAGGCGACTCACTCACCCGCGCCGCCGGACCGCTTAATAATATCGCGCACTCGGTTGTTTATCGTCATAAATATTTTAATACGTATTTGTCCAAATGATGTAGTGTAAAAGACAAAGTTTATCTACTTGAAATACCAGATGCGATAAAAAGTATTTATTTTGATTAGGATCAATTTGTTACTGCCAAAATGTGCATTAGAAATAAATTATAAGATTTTATTGTATTTATGGTTCACTATTTTGACGATAATGGCTTATACATAAAAGATAGATATATGCTGTCGCGGACTTTTTTGTAGAACTATTTAAGATAAACATTTCCATTCAACATTATATACGTGTAACTGCAATGGTTTTTGCAGCGCACGCCATAATAGCTCACAGCTTCTACCGCGAAAAACAAAAACATCGCTATCCCACGGGAACCGTACATTTTTTCGAGATAAAATGTAGCCTATGTGTTATTCCAGGCCATAATCTATATCTGTGCCAAATTTCATTCAGATCTGTTCAGCCGTTTTAGCGTGAAAGAGTAACAAACATACATACATACAAACATCCATCCATCCATCCGTCCATCCATACATTCTTACAAACTTTCGCGTTTATAATATTAGTAGGATATCTTTATACTCATTTCACCTTTTCTTTTCTTTGTTAGATAATTATTAGTGGGAAGGTAGTTTTCCCCTCAGGAAGCTAAAACTTAACTTACTGTATACTTGTACATTACAAAATGGTTTTAATTTTTATTCCAGGATTTAAATATTATGAAAAAAAAAACAAGATTTTCTTAGCACGGGCATAAGTACCTACTTAAGTAGGATAATAAAATATTTGTTTGTGATTAGGTTACGTACTCGTAAGCATGGCACCTATGCAGTATGGCAAATATGCACCTATGCCTAGTACATAAAGTGTATCCAAAAACTTCAGGGCGTGAATACACAATGAGGATTGTGGAAATCGCGCGCAAGATCTCAGTTCAGGGCGAAGTACACTAGTACTAATATTATAGGGTAATTCATTATTAGCTGAAAATATTGAAAATATTATAAAAATATATATATAAATATTTAATAAGTCACGCTTATATTGCGATTGAAAATGGTTTTACGAAATTTTATGTTTTAAATAACTAAATCAATATTATTTATTTTCAATCTTTCGGAGTAAAAAAGTTTAATTAGTTTTAATCTGTACATATTTTATTCCATGTTTGTACTAAATATTATTTGATTTTAATAATAGTTTTTTCATCTATAAATTCCACATTTCTCATAACACACAGAACATTGGCTTGACAATTATCTTGAATTTTTCCATAAAAAGAAATACATAGTTTAAAATGAAATCAAAAAGCATACACTCTGACCCAACCCTTTGCCGCCGCCGTGACGAACTGCCCGCACGCCGGTAACTCGCCGCGGCTCGCGCGCTTCACGATGCTACTAATACATTGCGTATTTTCTATGACATTTATTAACATCCCACAAAGACGAACGCGTAATGGACGCGTAACTTGTTCGAAACATCGAAAGTAGATTTATTCGTTTCCAGGGTGTGTATTCAATACTGAGCGATGCATTTGTGTGAGTAGAAATTATCAATGTAGGTGTTGTGTCAGAAGTTCCCACGCTCGCAGACGGCAGCCTTAAACGTAAGACATAGGTTTGATTAGCATGACCTTAGGTCTAGGTATTTTAATTTGTTTGTAGCACCATGGGGCATTTAGGTTCAGACCTAGGGTCTAATCTTCGGAAGTGAGATTACGTCAAAACTGCGGCAAATCTCCACAAAAACTGATGGCATAACCAACATTGAGACATCAACTTTGACATAGGTAACCTAACCTTTCTGCGTTTAAGGTCACGCGACTCGTGTTTAAACACAGATAGACGAACTCCCAGTTAAAGTTTAGTGAAGGTTAGTCTTAATTGCAGAAGCAGTTATCTTTTTGTTGGTAATTGAAGCCGGTTTCAGCAATATCCGGATTACTAACGATAAAAAACTAGTGGCCTGAAAAACGGGTTCGAAGGATCGACTGTATAATTTGTAACACACTTAGCAGTTACATCAGACTGTAACAGCATTCGTGGCTTGTTAGGCGTTCCTCAAATCAGGCCTATCATTATCAATCCAAGGCACTCCACATCATTAGTTTACGGGTATTCCAATCAACTTTCTGTCAGCCGCTTCTGTCATCATTCTATTCATATTAGTTGGGGGGTGTTCCACAATAAGTTTGACTAAACGCCGACCTCACTTGATAATTAGTTGATTGTACGGCATATTTATGCCCAGTCAACTACCACTTCTCTGTAGTACGTAAAATGGACCATAAAATCCGATAAGAACAGATCGATAGCTAACAATATCGACTTCAGCTTCAACCAATTTCAGAAATGTTTCGTCAGGATGTCCGCTATGGACAATTCGCAGTAATGAGTACTTCTCAGAACAGTCTGTAGTATAGAACTGAGTATAGAACAGTGGGACAAGATAGTAACCTCTTTCTATTGTACGCCTTCGGAACTGCGGCGTCCCACTTGCAAAGTAGGTTGAAAAGTCACCTACTGAATCTATTGAGAACTTAGTGGGACAACATGTCTCTGACTACCTCTTTTAGATGTCCTTAAGGATGTCCCTGAGGAGATTACCTAGTGCAACTAGGGATTACAAGCGTGATCATATTCTTTTTTGCTAAACCTTTGAAGATAATTGAAAGAAGAATCAAAAATCCATGGATCGGATGGCCGGGTTGTTTCACCAATAATACTCAGTAATTAGCAGGTAACGTAAAAGTGAGATAGCTATGTTTAATAGTTGCGCATTTGATAAACTAATTACTAACGGAATGTGTCACTATCGAGCACATTTAAAAACGTTTAATAAGACCGATAAGACAACTTGACGAGTTAAACGTTTAAGTCGATAGTACAGAGTTGAACCGGAAAACAATAGAATGCCTTACATTACTCACGTATGATTGAGACCTCTATCTGCGTTTATCATCCTACTAATATTATAAACGCGAAAGTTTGTAAGAATGTGTGGATGTATGGATGTCAGGATGTCAGGATGTCTGGATGTATGTTTGTTACTCTTTCACTGAAACGGCTGAACGGATCTGCATGAAATTTGGCACAGATATAGATTATAGTCTGGATTAGCATATAGATTACTTTTTATCCCGGAAAAAGTACGGTTCCTGAGGCATAGATTTGTTTTTGTTTTTCAAGGTACCACGCGGGCGAAGCCGCGGGCGGAAGTTAGTTTAAAAAATAAATTAATAATTTCGATTGGGAACCTGAGTGAGTATTCTTTTCTG
Organism: Cosmorhoe ocellata; assembly: GCA_963675405.1. Classification (NCBI taxonomy): domain Eukaryota; kingdom Metazoa; phylum Arthropoda; class Insecta; order Lepidoptera; family Geometridae; genus Cosmorhoe; species Cosmorhoe ocellata. The sequence goes on from OY776268.1 coordinate 6,173,248, forward strand.
GCCTTTATGTTACTTCGCCTAATTACATTTCTTATGACAGATCCTAAACTAGTCTACACTACAACCCAGCTGTTAACTTCCTTGGTCTCCTATTTTTGGGTAGAGAACGTATGGCGTTTCCGCTTACACTACCAAACGGACGCGTGTATACCTCAGTTTGTTATGGTTCCCATTTTATATGGATACAGTATCGTGTTAGTATACATATAATAAAATCGTTGAGAAACCGTGTCTGTACTTTGATATTTTCAAATGAAAACTAGTTCTACCAAAATAGGACATGCTACTTAATCTAAAACAAAGGTTTTGAAAAAATTGTCTGTCTGTCTATGCGTTCGTTCGCGCTTGTCCCCACAACGGCTGAACCAAATCGAATGCAGTTTTCATTAATTTATTGAAATAAGCTTGGATTAAAACTTAGGCTTTGTTTTACCTAAATCGGTTAACAAATAAAAGGATGTATGCTTACTTTCCTTTTTTTATTTGTATTTTTTCCTGGACGCTACGCGTAAAAGTAGTCAAACGCGTACGAAGTCGCGGGTAACAGCTAGTTTATATCATAAACGTCAAGTCTTTTGATAAGTTGTTGGTGGAACCGATTTGAATAAAATAATTGTTATCAAAACGGTCAGTTTGCGGGCATAGACTTGAGAAGTAGTCTACCATAGACAATTTAACTAAAAAAAATAAACAGATTATCTATTCTTGATACAGGTCAAGTGGAACTCATCACTTACTTGCAGGATGCTGTAATGCCTGGAAGTATTTAATAGATGGAGTTAGCTTACTCCGAACCTATACCATCTTATAACATAGAGAACAAGAGCTAAGTATTGAATTTACTTATCATCATCTTCCTGTCCTTTTCCCACGTTACGTGGTCGGCACAACATGGTGATCTTCTTCCATTTCCCTCTATCATTCGTCATCTCAGTACTCACTCCTTTCTTAAGCACTTATTATACTACCCTGATTTCAGGGACCATTACCCTAAATAAGAGTGGTGTAATAAGAGTCAGGGCGTAAGGCGTAGAGGCTAGGAGTTAGGCTCCCTTACTACCGGGCCCTGAATACCGTGTAGTGTAATAAGTGCCCATGTCATCTTTCACACAGTCCATCCATCTTTGCATTATTACATTCATCATCAACTATTGAATTTACTTAATCAACCGAAATCTTTAGAAAGCGGCTTAGTGACAGACCAGAGCAGAAAAATCAAAAGACGACAAGCAGACAACATCTGCGCGATAGTGATGAATCGAACCTTTCAAAGTATTGACATCTGTGAAACTTCCAATCCATCTAAACACGGATTCGTTAACGTCCCACACAAACTCCTAATTTGTTTTTCTTTGGTGTTTCTTTTAGGCTTGGTCGTATTAGTATTAAGCGCAAAAATTCTTTCTCTAGTCTCATTTGTTTACTTTAATAGCTAGAGACATCGAATCGAAACACGTCGCACAGAGGAATTCCACGCTTTGTCACCGTTTATTCCATCCACTCCTACGAGCAGTTCGATAGTCGAACTGTTAGGATGTTTTTTTTCCAAATTGTTATACCGACGGATCGAACTATTTGGAAACATGGATTTTATTCCAAATAGATTTACCTACTAACTCTGAAGTACAGTCATCACTTTACGATGTGCAAAAGATGTCGCATCAGCCGGCCAAAACCGCACCCGACTAGCCTCCACACTGCTCTGGTGTGATCTTTTATATAAACACTACTTACATAATTTATAATTAAAACCTCTTTTCTACACTTGAGTATTTCGAAGTACCAGGAATGCATAAACCATGAACAGATTTTCGCGACTTGTGATCTTTCGACACAGTAATACCTCTCCATCGTTTCTGCTATCCTGGTATCTGGTACCTATCGAGAAATAAAAATGTCTGATTTAAAATTAATGGAATAAACGTTTGACACTACGACGCGTCTATGACCATAAGCCCACGTCGAATTATCTCAAATCCCAAAGCGCAAAAAGAGGCTTTAGCAGAAAAATACTCTACTAGCGAATATTATGAACAGACGATAAAGAACCTTTAACACAATATGTGAATGTGACCTACGTTTGAAAAGTCAATAAATCTCTAGACCGCGCATAAAGTCAAGGTCCTTTTCAAAAGCAATATTGCCGCATAGGTACCTATCTACCTATTTGCGAGAATCACTAAATTCAGAGCATTTATTTGTAAGTTATTGCTCGAGGCGTAACTGTCTGGGCGTTTACAGGTCACAAAGCAAAGGTCAGAAGTGCAAGTATAGGTGATCGCTCTTTACAACTGAGCGCTTCTGAACACGGCAATGAGCACTGGTGCTGTAGTGGTCAGGTCACCCCTGCCCTGCAGTCCGAAGTTCGTGAATTCAACCCGGGATAAGCATCAATATATTTTGACGACCTCAGTGGCGCAGCGGGCGAGAGTCCGCCTGCGACGCAAGAGGTTGCGGGTTCGATTCCCGCCGCGGAACAAATTTGTGTACGATCTGCAGAAATTTGTTCCGTTGGTCTGGGTATTTTCTAGTATAATAAAAAATATCTATCTATTTATTAAATATATCAGTTATCTAGTGCCCATAACACAAGCTTTTTTGAGTAGCTTACTTTGGGGCTAGATGATGCTGTGTGGACTTTCTAGCATTATTTATTATTATTATTATTTTATTATAGATTTTTCCATTCAAATAATATATATATGTATGTGCGCAATGCAAATGCTAAAAACAGTGATGGAAAAAATCGTGATAACCGATAACCGACCTACCCTAGAAGCATAAATTCAAAGGTGTGTATCATTGGTAGTTGCATATTCGGCGATAAGCTTGCAACCTTTCACGTACGGTATTAACTACCTGTGCAAATTATTGCTATGTGCCAAATATGTTTGGCCGTGCCTCTGACTATTCCCGTTTAGATATCCTTCGAAATTTAAAATAACAAGAAATCTGAGATATCTACAAATCCAGGAAAGCAATCGCGTATTTTTAACGTATCACACGTTTGTACGTGTGACGTATACTTGGTTTTGGTTTACGTGGTACGCTATTTTTTCTAAACGTGTCAATCGTTGACGTTACACATACGTTACCAATTCAAAGCTAAACTCGAAACTTTTCGAGCTGGGCATATCAGTCGTGATCATATTCTTTTTTAAAGTCGCTTTGTGCTTCGGAATGCACGAAGGTACACCAAATTTTATTTTGATTCAAATACGATTTTCCAAGCGAAGCGCACAATATCTATACCTATATAAGAGCTTAACCTGACTGACTGACTGACTGACTGACTGACTGACTGACTGATTGATCATCGCCGAGCCGAAACCGCTGAAGCTAGAAAGCTGAAATTTGGAAGGTGGCTTCCTTTTATAACAAAACCACCCACTAAGGCGGGATTTTTGGAAATTCCACCTCTAAGGGGGTGAAAAAGGGTGAAAACGTTAGTATGAAACTTTTAAACGCGTGGAGCGATTTTCATGAAACTTTGTTTGTGCATTGTAAATGCAAAATGAATTGACATGTGTTTCAGGATTTTTCAATATAACCATCAAAAAGGGGTCAAATGTGGGGTCAATGTTTGTATGGGAACTTTTTAACGGGTAGTGCTATTGGTCTGAAACTTTGTTTGTGTACTGTAAATGTAAAATGAATGAACACGTGTTTCAGGATTTTTCAATATAACCTCCAAAAAGGGTCAAATGTGGGGTCAATGTTTGTATGGGAACTTTTTAACGGGTGGTGCGATTGGTCTGAAACTTTATATTAGACTTAGATATTTTATGTGAACGAAGTCGCGAGCGGGACAGCTAGTTCTGATATATTCCAATGAGCTCCACGCTCTGGTTATCAATGAAAAAGCGCATGATAACTCAGACGCGACGGTGGTGGCTCTTAATTGAAACCGGCTAATTGGAGTCCATTGTATCAGCTCTGGTTTTAAAGCAAAAAAAAGCAATGAAAAATTCAGCGTTATGTAATCCTGAGCTACAACTGGAGTAAATAGTGATTGCAGTTCGCAATAGATAGGTAAAATGGCCTAGTATCAGTAGTCCGATGATCGGACTGATGATACTTTTTAGTTTCATCAGTCCGATGATGATGATCAATACAGATCATCGGACTACTGAGCCTTTTAGTCCGATATTTATACATTTCGACTTTCCAAAAAAAAGAAATGCATTAAAAAATAATATACCTAACTAGAATTTTTGATGCTGAAGAGACACTTGTGTTCGCTTACATCCCAAAAGAACAACGATTAAAATCGGATCGATATGTTCGTTGAATGAACAGTGTTTTGTTATCAAATTAAAATTATCGCGTCGGCCGTAACTTATGTTTATGAATGTGGATGGATAAAGGGGTAGAGGTAGACCAAAGAAAAGATGGATGGACTGTGTGAAAGATGATGTAAGGAAGGTGTGAGTACTGAATGACGGATGACAGAGGGAAATAGCAGAAGAAAACGTGCTGTGCCGGCCCCACATAGCGTGGGAAAAAGGCAGGAAGAAGAAGAAGTGTTGTCCGAAGTTATAATATTATAGTAGGTTTACGTGATCGATTGTCGCAAGTGATGTCTGTACGTCTACCATGAGTTGTCACATTTAGATCGGCTGACGTTACTACAGTAGTAATAGTACGTTACTATGACATCTGTCAAAATTGTTACTCATGGTACCAAATTCTAAGCAAATTAATGAGCGCAAATTACTTACAGTCGCTGTAGTACGCTGTGACGTAGGATAGTTAGCTACGTGAGATTTTAGTACCCAACTATCCGCTAGAGGCGCTGTACAATATTTTCATACATTTTTTTAACTACAGTCGCTAGCGAGTGTAGATTGCGAAAACTCATGGTAGACCCTCTGTCGTTCGATCGTTGAAATGATAGTCGAAACGATGTAACTAAAAGTACGTTTCGCACGATAACTGTGACGATGGTGTCTTTTACACACGTCAACGATTGTTTTAATTTTCGGAATTTCTTTTTTGAAAAATTTGAAATTTGAAAATCGTTGACGGAATTCTTTCAGACAGTTCTTTTCGGATTTTTTTTTTCAAAACTGTTTTATTTAAAAAATTTTAGGAATTTTGGAATCGTAAGACATCGCGACTTCTTAGATCTTGAACGTTACTATCACGCGCAAGATTTCAATTGGCTCCATGTAAATTTAAATTTAGGGAAGTGGGAAATGCTGGATCAGTCTTCAATACATCTGTGATGCAACCATTCCTATCATCTTATATCCTACATTCTGGATTGCCTCACTTGCCTATAACTAAAGACACAATCTCAACACCACTTCAAAAGGCTATAGTGATTGCAACTTTAGAACTTCAAGCCTGCAGAAGAAAGCTTTTGACAGAACCTGATATGATAAAGAAAAAGTTATCAGTAACTCCCATTTGTTCTATAGGACTATGACGTCATAGAACTGTTCAAACTTTTTTATCCCTGTAGTTCTATGGTATGACTATTGAAACGAAAACTAGCCCATTTGTTCTAATAATATGGTAACTTCCATTAGTTCCATAGAACAAAGAAGTCTACAGTTATTGTTTGGAGGATTTTGGATCAAAGTCAACTCTTTCTGTTGCTTTGAATTCACCCTTAGTAAAGATACAAGAAAAGAGATTGTTATGAAAAGTACTCGGTAGCATTTGACCTTTGCAATGTAACCTTGGCTTACGAAGTTGTGATGACATAATGTGATCAGCAGTATCTAAATAATCTTGATCTCATCCTGATTGAATCATTATTGCTTTGTATGAATAAAATATGTTTTTGCATGTTTATTTATTTATAAGATACAATATGAATTTTCTTAAGATAAGCAATTGATAGACAATGATCTCACAGCCTTATTAAACTGCAAAAAATGTTGGTTGCTGAAATTTGGAGAATATACAAATACAAAATATAATTAATCTATCAACTATGTGGTTCCCATAGTACAGCTTTGCTTAGTTTGGGGCTAGATGGCGTTGTGTGAACTGTCCAATAATAACATATTTATTTATATTTATATATTTCCTACCTAAAAAGTAGTTTTCCAAACTAGAACTTTAACCCACAGGGTTTGATTAAGTCTTAATAAAAACTCATTATGTAAACAAAGTTGCGATGAGTTCCACTGTAGCTATAGATTAGGTAGATAAATACCTACTTACCAGATGTTAATTTTGTATTTAGATTTGCAAATTTATTCTGTACTTACTATACAGATGCAATAAGGTGATCAAACAAGACATGGTCTTGCATTTATAACATTTCTATTTGTGATGTTGATGTAATCAATTACCTACCTATTCATTTTATTTTATTATGTAGTTAGACATAATAAAATAAAATGTAGGTACCTTACCTACCGAATGAATATGTTGCCAGAATATAAATATTTCAAATGTAGGGTAGATACAAGTTATTATGTAGGTTATCTAGTAAGGTACCTATAAAGACTAGGTTATAGGATGCCTAGTAGGTATTACTGAAGTTTTATAGGTACCTAGTCTAGTAGTCTTGAAACTTTTATATAAACTGATAGTTTTTTTTGTGTACAGAGACCAGATAGACCACATGAAAGAATAGTAGGTAGATACTACTTTATCATCTTTTTAGAGTATGAATTACATTGATTTGATGGGTAGGAACCTACTAGCAACTGAATTGGAACCTACTTCAACTCAACTGTAGTTGTTTAAGCACCAGTGAGTTTAAAACATGAAACCGATCATAAACACGAGATGAATCTGAGTAAATTAATGTTCCATTCGTTAAAACCAGATAATTACCACTTAAAAACTATCCCGCAATTATCGGAGCGTCCAATCGCGGTTCGCTCGTTTACCGGGACGATTTCATAGCGAAATCGCGGCCAGGCGACCGGTCTTACATTACATAGACACTGGAGTGGTACTCTGGTAGACGTAGGTACGAACCACGTAACTAGATAGTATACGCTATTCCCAAACACAAAGAAACACATGACCTACCTTCATATCCGACACGATCTGCTGGTACAGATTCCATAACGGTGAACAATCCTTCTCCGTAGTCCCCTCCATTGTCAAATAAACACAACACAACACACAAAAAATAAGATCAAACTGAGAGAATCACACGCGGAGCCGCGCTATCGGCTAACACATTTTCTTTCGGCAACTGTTGCATTTTAGTAACGCTAATAGCTTTTGCAGCTCAACCCACATTCACCTACATTTCACTACACGTTTTAAGCACGATGGTAACGTTATAAAATCACAAGCAACAAATCAATATTTACAAACATGAATACCCTCCATGTAAGGGTAACATGAAGAAAGTCAGCGCTGCAACATAGATATTCACACAAATGATGCTAGATCGATTATTTGTGCGATTTAGAGGGATATGGGGGTCACATTCATTCAAGAAATTTAATTTTTCACTTTTTTCATACACAAACACGCGAGGAATCACACGGTTTTGACTCGAAGCGACAGCCTTGCACATCGGCCGAAATCGGTTTGTTTGGTAGGTAGGTACTATACTATGTACCTCGTTGATGTGCCTCCTCTCCTGTGCGAGCCAGGCTGCGTGCTCTGCGCCGCCGCCTGCCATTCGTCGATTTTAATATCGGGCTGCCAGCAGTAAAATTTGGAGACATCGATTTTAACCTAAACCTACCTAAATGTTTTAATTGGTATAATTAAATTTATTAATAATAATATATATGAACATTAATTCATACATTAATTGATTATTTTCCTAGTTAAACTACAGCCGCCGAATGCATCAGAAGAAAAGAAAATCCAATCTACAGTCAGAATCTGTTGTTTCTTCTGTCATTGTCAAATTATTTTGCTCTTTTCTCCATTAAGAAACACTTGACACTGGCAAAATTAATTTCTAGAAAACTGACACTGACAGATGTTCTACTATAGAAGAAAAATAAATAAAATATTAATATTTGCGCCGGATTTTCTGCGGTGCTTTGCCTGACAACTACGTCGCTCTGGTTTTTATATGTTTTCTCGTGTTTTTTTGAGTTTTATTGCGTAATTTTGGTGGTTATTTTGCCAATAAAGCCCGGGTTCTTGACGCGAGTGTAAAGTATGTGAATTAAAGTGAATAGTTCTCTTCAAATTCCATCGGAGGATATCCCGAGATTTTCAACAAAACAGCCATCTTTTGTTTAAAATTGACTTGACAACTTGACTATGACTCTGTGACGTTGACAATACTTATAAATAATTACCTACACTTGACACTGGCAAAATTGTTCTCTAAGAGACAGATGCCATAATTGAAGAAGAAGAAGAATATTTGCGCCTTTTGTTTTGTTTGGTTCGGTCGGTCGGTCGATGTTTCTTTACCGCCGTCGCTCGTGTGCCGGTATATTATTGTAAAATTCAAACACAGCTCACATTAGGTATTTAGCTTATTTAAGTGAACAACCATTGAACAACTATGTCTAAAATTGTGAACAATATGGGCATCAGGCCCGGGGTTATCCACAGAATAGCGCTGGAAAATTTTGTGTAAGTAATCGCGCCGTTTGAATTCGTTTCAAACTTCATAATATCATCTCACAATATTTTATCTTTACCTAATTGATATTGTGTTCGTAACTATTTACACCAACGCCCTATGTTGGGACTATAGAGACTTCTAGGCATAGTGGACCGAGGATTATACACATTTCTTTGTACATACTTATTTATTTACTCTCAAAGATATCTTAATCTAAGTTCCAACCGTCAATCATCTAATAACTAAACGTTGCCGGCTTTGAGAAAAACACTTTTAACTCATCATCATCCGCAGCCCGCCTTCACCCACTGCTGGGTCTCTTTGCATATCTCATTGTCCATGGTCTGCTGCTACCTAAGTTCTTTTTTATTGCGCAGAATCCTTAATTTTCTTCTAAAATAAAAGTAGCCCAAGTTAGTTCTTATAACATCAGCTATCTGTCAGTGAAAGTCGCATCAAAATAGGGCTAGCCGTTTCAGAGATTAGCCGTAACAAACTAACCAACAGACAAAAAAACTTTTTATTTGTTTTATTACTTACCTAAATATTTTCATCTGCATATAGTAAAAAAAGAAAAGAAAGAAAAATATTTATTTTGTTTACAAAATGACTTAAAATCTAGATTGCACAATTATAGTAGGTAAACAAAATAGGCCACCACTCAGCTTAATGCTGCGGCAACCGTGCTGCTGCAGCGCTGGTATTCTGTGGCGCCAGCTATTGCATAGCTTCTATCACGGCCCTTGAGTGTGGAGACCGAATTCAGAAATTCCGTAACAAAAATAACCTGACACCCCTAAAAAATGCTATGCAATAGCTTTACCGCGGCAGTCTCCGAGTGCCACATGTCTTTTTTTTATTCCAGAACCTACAAGCAAGTGGTTTTGTTCCCCGGATCATCATTGAACATGATAATAGGTCCAAACGGCACGGGCAAATCTACTTTTGTATGTGCCATTATTCTTGGTCTCTGTGGGAAGACCAGTGTCATTGGACGGGCAAAGAAGGTTGGCTAATTTCATTTCATTTTCATCCCTGCTAATATACACTAAATAATAATATTATATATTTTTAGACTTACGCGATCTGAACACGTTATTATTAGTATAAACCGGGTATTTATTAGTTATCCCGTGACCATGACAGTGTGTAAACCTGTCGAAATGTCGGGAGAAATAGGTAAAAAACGCGATAAATATCCGGTTCATACTAATAATAATAATATTATTGCATATTGAAACAAATGCTTTCTGATCTACATTGAAGCATTTGTTGACATCAATAAATGGACTTACAACTGAGCATAGAGCCCCATATTTGCATAGAGATTAGGCTAAAAAAAGAGGTGTATGGATAGCCAAAATAAACAAGTGTACACCACCAAGGTCACACCAACAATCATAAAAAACCATAAACAGGAGATCTATAAGTTAATGTTGTTTTAAATAGATTTCAGAATATGTCCGTAGCGGCTGTGAACAAGCCACAATAGAGATAGAGTTGTATCAAGCTCCGGGACGGAGGAATGTCATCATAACACGTAACTTCAATCTCCAAGATGTCACAACGTGGTCCATAGATAATAAAACTGTGAGGGAGAGGCAGGTGCAAGATTTGATAGCTACTTTGAATATACAGGTATATGCAACAGTTTAGAATTTATTATTAGTAGGTATTAGACGGGTATTTATCGCGTTTAAATTACCTTATATTTATAAAGTTTAGAATTTACTTATTTAAGTTTACAAATGCCAACGCCCTGCTTTGCTCAGCCTACCAATTTATAGGTCGAACCTTTTGAAATTTTCTCCAATGTCTAATGCCATTAATTTAATTAATTATTTATCCAAAAATAATATTGATGTTTTCCAACATAGCCTGCTGAGACTCATGGAGTTAGCTCAGGTAGATTTAGAAGGTGTTGATTAGTACCGATAGTTTATTTTTGGAACGAAGTTCTTTATCGCGCGTTGTGAAATAGAAAAAATTCTCACGAAAAGTTGTAACGACACTATAGTTGTAAGCCGTGCGGCGTGCGCGTGTTTCTCTGTCTGTCTCTCTCTCTCTCATAGAAAGCAAGGAAAGGAACTTCGTTCCATCCGGGTGTCTCTTGACACCTCTCAAGTTTTTTTATGTTAATATAACGTCGATTTGGCTATAAGCTGTTTTGGTGTTATATTTTAGTGAATAAATAAATAAAATAAATAAAATTTCAGGTGGACAATCTCTGCCAATTATTGCCTCAAGACCGAGTCCAAGACTTCTCCAAAATGAACCCTCAGGAACTACTCAGAAGCACCCTGTCCGCTGTGGGCGGGCAGGAGAGCGTCACCCAGCTGGAGGAGTTGATTGAGTCGAGGAACAAACAACGGGGTCTATCAACTAAGCTACAGAATAATGCACAGTTACTACAGGAGCAGCAGAGATTAAATGAAAGGTATATCCTACTATCTATATTTCTGTACTAATATTATAAAGAGGAAAGTTTTGTATTTTTGTTTGTAACAAATAAAAACTACTGGTCCGATTTCAAAAATTCTTTCACCATTAGAATACTACGTTATCCCTGAGTAACATAGGCTATATTTTACGTAGGTACCACGCGAGCAAAGCCGCGAACGGAAGCTAGTAATATTATAAACGCGAAAGTTTGTAAGAATGTATGTTTGTTACTCTTTCACGCTGAAACGTACGCTGAACGGATCTGGATGAAATTTGGCACAGATATAGATTATAGTCTGGATTAGCACATTTAGGGTACTTTTTATCCCGGAAAAATGTACAGTTCCCGTGGGATAGATACTGGGATACTACGCGGGCGAAGCCGTGGGCGGAAGCTAGTATATTTTCATACAAACTTTCATCCCCTATTTACCCCCCTTGGGGGTAGAATTAATCAAAATCCTTTCTTAATGGATACCTACATCATACCTGCATGCCAAATTTCAGCCCGATCCGTCCAGTGGTTTGCGCTGTGCGTTGATAGATCACTATAAAAAAAAAAAAAATCGTTTATTGCATTTTTATTTATTTATTTATTTATTTATGTTTTGGGAAAACTTACAGCTAGGTCTTAATAATAGTTTTTAATATTAAAAACATGCCAGTAATGGACATGCATGCTGAGGGCCAATTACAAAGTTTCCTCATATATGTAGTTAAATAGAAGATTATAAACAGTGAAAGTAGACGACTTTAAAGAAATAAACAGGATATACATAGACATACATAACAAAGTGAAATCAGATGAGGTTATAGATTTACTAAATTATTTTAAAAAGAATTCATCATTAAGCAAGCGTTTAAGCTCACTTGCAGATGTGTTAAAATAACATTTTTGTACATAACATTTTTATGTAGCCCTACTTACCAAACTAAGTTAAAAAAACTTGTGTCTTGGCAATTAGTGCTTCTCCTTAAAAAAAAAAGCGGATGTATGTACTATACTATACTTGTCAGTCACTCAGTCACCTTTGAGTTGTATATATTTAGATGTTTAGACATGCCTCTGTATCCACCTCTAAGATCTATCTAGAGATCTGAGAAGATATCTACCAATCACGTATGTTATTTCAAAAACTATCAATGGTTAAAAAATCAAAATCATAATAGTTCGACTATTTTTACAGATTAAAAGTTCTAATAGACGCGATGCAGCAACGCAAAGATATTGAACATCAAATCGAAGTGTGCGAGAAGAAGAAATTGTGGTTAGAATACCAGGAGTTAAGAGAACGAGTCATAGAGTATACCAATGACAAAAAGAAGGCAGTGAAACTCGTCAGCACACACAAAAACAAGATGGAGCCACTGCAGAAAGTTATAGAAAAGGCCAAAGTTGGGATCAGTAAAGTTGAGCAGCAAAAACTAATGGCGGTTAGTATTCCTTCTTCTTCTTCTGCCCTTTTCCCACGCTATGAGGGTTATGGCGGTTAGTATTCATAATATTATAAATGGGAAAATGATGTATATATTTTATTCTATAAAAGCTGGTCTTATTTAAATTAAAAAGGAGATTAGAACCTTTGCATATCGAACCGCCGCCATTTTTTTTTCATAGTTTCCATGCACTATGGTTGTCATAATCTCCACTGGTGGGGAAAACTTTAGTGGGGATATGACAATAAATCCTATGAAATTAGTGCATAAATGAGTAAAGAACAACGAAAATCACAAAAAATGACGTACGTGCAAGCATTGCATTGTATCTTCTTCTTCTTATATATAAAAATGAATTGCTGTTCGTTAGTCTCGCTAAAACTCGAGAACGGCTAAACGGATTTATCTTATTTTGGTCTTGAAATGTTCGTGGAGGTCTAGGGAAGGTTTAAAAGGTAACAAAAATTCGAATAACTGCCGGGAAATTCCTAAAAACAGCCCTTTTCTATTTCCCATACAAACGATTTCTAAATAAGTACGAAGTCTGCCGGGTCAGCTAGTTTATAATAAAATACTAGGTACATTTGTCAATCAGAGAGTCAATATCATTGTCTATCATTTCCGTCTATTTCCAGGGCAGAGAAATCCATACACTTCGGGACAAAGCGAAAGATATTATAACCACAGTACGAAACCATGAATACACACTAAAAGATATCGAGACGTCTTTTCAAGAGAAAATGGAAAGACACAGGTATTGTTTCCGGCTCGAAGGACCATTTACTGCCCCAAACAGTTTTTTTTGTAGTTAGAAATATTATTTTAACTAAAAAAGACTGCTTGTAACTCTTATCTTATTCAGTATACCTCTTCTTCTTGCTTGATAGACTGACTGACTGACTGACAGACAAACCATTTCAGTCAGACAATTATTGGATACATTTTAATCTGTGTTATTATCAATTTGATGAACTCTTTTATTTAATTTATTTTTACATTGACCTCGATATATTGCTATTCCCTTGTCAAGTTGCTTCGTCGTCTTCTTCTGGATTCCGCTTCTTTCGACTCGTCTTTGCCACAGATACTAAAAAGTATATAACTGAATTTCTAGAAATCGAGAGCAAGAGTTGATTGAAGCAAGAGCTAAATTGGATAAATTGAAAACTGACAAACAGCGACTGGAAGAGAAAGTTGGGGATGGTAAGATCTCTTTTTTACCCGACTGCGAAACGAAGGGAGGTAATGCGTTTAAGGTGTATGTAGTATGTGAGTTCCTTTGGCTGTCAGTGTGGCCCAAACGGCTGTATGAATTTTGACAAATAAAGTGACGTTGGATTAGCTCGTTTGTCAACGGAGGCCGCTCGAACTCATCCCGTGGGATCAGTTGACCTAATGAATATCTGGATCGGGCAACTGATCCCATTGTTACATTTTATGATTTGTAAAGACACATCAAAAAGTGTTTCGACATTAGGTTTTCGTCGGGATCACAAAAAAAACAATATGGCGGCAGTTAGAAGCTATTTTCAATTACTTTCAGCTGGATTTTTTTCTTTTTCGAAGTTCTGTGTCATAGGTTAGTTTTCCTATAAGCGGCGATGGGCTTGCAACCTGTCACGTACGGAATACTAACTACTGTGCAAAATGTAGGCATGTGCCATATATCATGTTTGTACGTGCCTCTGACTACCATCTTTAGATATCCTCAAAGATCTAAGTAACTAGAGATCTGAGGAGATGTCTACCGAGCCTGGGGATTACAGTTGTGATCATGGTTTTTTTAACTTTTGCACCTAATACTAGTTTTCCTAAGATAATTACTTAGTTTTAGTTTTTAGTTTTAAATTTGATATTGTGCGCCGACCTGGCTTTAAACCGGAATGGGTTGGCTGGTAGAAAATGCCCCCTAGGCATTAAGCCCTCCTTTTAAATCCTTTTAGTCATTTTTTGTAATTTGTGTACAATAAAGTATAAATAAATAAATGTCTATTCCTCAGATGCCCAAGTAAGAATGGAGACGGCTGAAATAATGAAAGCCATATCCAAGACAAATGCAGCCATGGACGTACTGAAGAAGCAAAAGTTGGAAGTACAATATGACTTGGAGAATAACATCACACCGCAAATCAGGCTTTATCAAAACAAGTAAGTTCTTCACTTTGACCAACCTCACAGCTCAGTTGGATCTATAAAAACGACCTAAAAATTACGTTAGTTGTTTGCTACCTTCAATATATATCGTACTAGTTTCCACCTTCGGCTTCGCCCGCGTAGTAGGTACCTTGAAAAACAAAAAAAACATGTCTCGAGGGAACTGTACATTTTTCCAGGATAAAAAGTAGCCTATGTGCTATTCCAGACTAAAATCTATATTTATGCCAAATTTCATCCAAATCCGTTCAGACGTTTCAGCGATAAAGAGTAACAAACATACATCCAGGCATCCATACATTCTTACAAACTTTCGCGTTTATAATATTAGTAGGATTCTGTTTTTTAGTATTTGTTGTTATAGCGGCAACAGAAATACATCATCTGTGAAAAATTCAACTGGCTTACTATCACGTTTCATGAGATACAGCTTGTAGACAGACAGACAGACAGACAGACAGACAGACAGACAGACAGACAGACAGACAGACAGACAGACAGACAGACAGACAGACAGACAGACAGACAGACAGACAGACAGACAGACCGATCGACCGACCGACCGACCGACCGACCGACCGACCGACCGACCGACCGACCGACCGACCGACCGACCGACCGACCGACCGACCGACCGACAGACAGACAGACAGACAGACAGACAGACAGACAGACAGACAGACAGACAGACGGATGTACGGACAGCGGAGTCTTAGTAATAGGATCCCGTTTTACCCCCCCTTTGGGAACGAACCCTTAAAACATGTCAGGGGTATAACATGAGACCACCCTAAGGCCGTATACAGAAAGAAAACTGGTAACTTATAAGCGCTTACCGGCGCTTGACAGCGCTGGTCCGTTCTACACAAAGGAAGCAGGTTGAAGCAGATCAATAAATATGCCTGTCGTAATTGCACGTGTTGTCGCAGTTGTTTATTATTTTTAAATGGCAGCGCCCAGCGCTGACCAGCGCGTGTTGAAGCTTGTCGGAACTTGTCGGCACCGTTCAGTGCTGATCGGCGCGCGTTCATATATTTTACTGCGCGGGTTACCAGAGCTGTCAAGCGCCGGTAAGCGCTTATAAGTTTCCAGCTTCCTTTCTGTATACGGCCTTACGTGGGATGCTACCACTGCACCACCATTGAGGAGTTGTTGGTTCCAGGATCCGCAGCCTGGAAGATGTGGACATCAAACGCTTGGAGACTCTTCGTAACCACAGCGAGGATACGTACAAAGCTGTCATGTGGTTCAGAGAAAATAAGGATATGTTCGAGTGTCCAGTGCATGAGCCGATGATGTTAGAAGTAAGTATAATCCATACTAATTAATACTTTGGTACTCGGAACTTTGAACGGGAAACGACCTCGCGGAAGACCAAGGAGGTGGAGGGATGAAATTGAATAACACTTTATTGTACACCTTAAGAAGAAATACAAAAGAGAAACAAACTTAAAATTAACGTGACAATGGGCGACCTTATCGCTAAAAGCGATCTTAAAGCGAAATTGATGCCTACTTAAAGGAGTGGTCCGGGGTAGCCCAGAACCGTGATGAGTGGAGAGAAGGCAGTGAGACACTACAGGCTCTTAATAATAATAATAATAATAACAAATACTTTGGAGCGCTGGTGGTGTAGTGTAAGCACCCTCGCCTCACGTGCCGGTCGTGGTTTCAAACCTGGTCGTGCACCAATGAGTTTTTCTATTCGGAAAAGGTATGTGCAATGCCAGTGCTCTTAAATGGTGAAACATCGTAAGGAAACCGGAACAAAAATTCGAAGGTGTGTGTCATAGGTTAGTATTATTATAAGCGGCGATGGGCTTGCAACCTGTCACGTACGGAATACTAACTACTGTGCAAAACGTGCCAAATGTCATGTTCGGATGTGCCTCTGACTACCCTCTTTAGATATCCTCAAAGATCTAAGTTATTATTAGTATGATTCCTCCATTTTTAGCTGATTTTGTATTTTTTACAATTTTTCCTGTGTTTTCGACAAATAAATTCTGATTCTTATACAAGGTGAGTTTTTGGTCAGTTTAAAGCCGGCGCCCACGTAATCTACATCTGTAACCCTAGTCAAAAAAATATATAAATAATAAATCTATTTTTTTGTTATTAACATGTGGTATACCGGAACACAGATCCACGCGAGACGTAAAAGATTTTCTATTGTGTCTGGAATCCCGGCATACCACAGGTTAATAATAACACGAAACTTACTCGATAATATGAGAATGAGAATCGATAGTAGTTGCTATTCGTTTGTCTGACCAAACTGACCAAAAACCTTGTATTTGTTCATATTTCTTCCCACAGATAAACTTCACAGATCCAAAATTCGCACGGTATCTCGAAAACACGGTCTCCGCTCGCGACCTTGTCGCGTTTACGTTCGAGTCCAGTCAAGATATGAACCTGTTCCTTAAGAAAGTGAGACAGGAAGGCGGGTTGAAGCGAGTCAACGCTATATGCAGTGCGGGAGGGAAACTCAACGTTCAAACTAATAATATTCAACAGTTGAGGTAAGTGCTAGCACCTCGCCTTTCGGTCGTCTGTCTACCATGAGTTGTCACATTTAGATCGGTAGGTCTACCATGAGATTTCACAATCTCCACTCGCTAAAAAGATAAAGATAAAGATAAAGATATACTTTATTTGTAGCTGAAGTAGGCATTAATATAAAAAATCCTGACTTACCTACTAAACTAATTAAATTACCAACACCATTATAAACTAAATAACCCACTTAAAGCCTACCTAAAAGCTACAAAATGGCGTTCGACTCAGCATATGTTGTGATAGCTATAGGTTATAGCTAACACAACGCTGATCTTCCGTCGAAACCATTGCGTTGCGTCACGTACGCGACACTATATACATATAAATTAACAAAAAGATAAACTATAATAACTAAAAATCCTACCATAACAACATAACTATGTAACAAATGATATAATACACAGCGAGCAATACTTACAATTTTATGATTTGAAATCGGACAATACTATATAGTAGTACCTACGAATACAAAAAAACAAACGAACATACTTGTACCATTAATTAATTAATTAATAACTAGCGACTGTAGTTAAAAAAATGTATGAAAACTTGTACAGCGGCTCTAGCGGATAGTTGGGTACTAAAACCTCATATAGTTAACTATCCTACGTCACAGCGTACTACAGCGACTGTAGTTTGCGCTCATTAATTTGCTTAGAATTTGGTACCATGAGTAACAATTTTGACAAATGTCATAGTAACGTACTATTACTACTGTAGTAACGTCAGCCAATCTAAATGTGACAACTCATGGTAGACCTACTGCTGACCTTACAACAGTAGTAATAGTACGTTACTATGACATCTGTCAAAATTGTTACTCATGGTACCAAATTCTAAGCAAATGAATGAAGCGCAAACTACAGTCGCTGTAGTACGCTGTGACGTAGGATAGTTAACTACGTGACGTTTTAGTACCCATTACCCAACTATCCTCTAGAGGCGCTGTACAAGATTTCATACAATTTTTTAACTACAGTCGCTAGAGAGTGTAGATTGTGAAAACTCATGGCACCAATTAGTATTTCCATTCGAAAAAATTATGTGCGTAATGCCAGTGCTCTTAAACTGTGAAAGAAAACATCGTGAGGACATCACACTAGAATTAACAATTCAAAGGTGTGTGTCATCTATACTTATATTATATAGCTGAAGAGTTTATTTGTTTGGCTGAACGCGTTAATCTCAGGAACTACTGTTCGAATTGAAATATAATTGTTGTGTTGGATAGTCCATTTATCGAGGAAGGCTATATACATTACATCACGCTACGACCAATAGGAGCGGAGCATCAATAAAAAATGTTGCAAAAACGGAATAAAATATATTATTTAAAACGCGCTGACAAAGTTGCGCGAGAGCTCTTTTAAGCGACAGGTTGTAAGCCCGCGTCGCATAAAAGAATACTAAACAATGACACACTGAGAATTTTTGATTCTAGAGTATGCGGGATTTCTCACGATGTTTTCCTTCACCGTTTCGTAAAAACTAACTTGCATATTCTCAACAGCTACTTAGGCTTCTACACGTATCTGGTAGATACGCTGTCGGCACCGGACGCCATTATCCGATACCTTTGCAAGAACTACAATATACACAGGATACCGATTGGCAACGATCACACTTACAACAATTCAGGACGGGTGCCCGCGAACATCACATTTTTCTTTACGGGTAAAGTTTTATTTACTACTATTTTCCGCCCCGCGGCGTCACCCGCGAAGTACCTACATAAAATATAGCCTATGTTCATCCTGAAAGTTGATTCTACGCATTGGTGAAAGAATTTTTCAAATCGGTCCTGTAGTTTCGGAGCCTATTCAATGCAAACAAACAAACAAACAATAAAATCTTTCCTCTTTATAATATTAGTATAGACTAGTTGATACCCGCGACTGAATACGTGTTAAATTACATTTTAATATTCTGTGACTGGGATTGTATGAATAGATAAGGGTTTTCATCAAATATGTCAAATTCTTATCTCTTATTTGTCAACCGATTTCGATGAAACAAAGCCCAAATTTTTTGCCTAAGT
Source organism: Cosmorhoe ocellata (assembly GCA_963675405.1). Lineage (NCBI taxonomy): Eukaryota > Metazoa > Arthropoda > Insecta > Lepidoptera > Geometridae > Cosmorhoe > Cosmorhoe ocellata. Next base: position 6,192,399 of record OY776268.1, read on the forward strand.
CGATTTGGTTCAGTCGCTGCGGATATTAGAAATATCCAGAAATACTTATCAATTTATTTTGCACTAGCTTCTGCACGCGGCGTCGCCCGCGAAGTACCTACATAAAATATAGCCTATGTTCATCCTGAAAGTTCATTCTACACATTGGTGAAAGAATTTTTCAAATCGGTTCAGTAGTTTCGGAGCCTATTCATTTCAAACAAACAAACAAACAATCAAAGTTTTCCTCTTTATAATATTAGTATAGATTTAAAGTTACCAAACCAAAATTCAGACAATCGCACCACCCGTTAAAAAGTTCCCATACAAACATTGACCCCCATTGGACCCCTTTTTGAAGGTTTGACGGCCTCTGTGCCACAGCGGGCGAAGGTCCGCCTGAGACGCAGAAGGTTGCGGGTTCGATTCCCGCCGCGGGACAAATGTTTGCATTATTTGCAGATATTTGTCTCAGGTCTGGGTGTTTTCTATGTATAATATGTATGTATTTACAAAAAAAAAAAAATATGTATCTATGTAGTTTATCAGTCATGTGGTTCCCATAATACAAGCTCTGCCTAGTTTGGGGCTACATGATGCTGTGTCACAGTGTCCAGCATTATTTTATTTATTATTTATATTGAAAAATCGTGAAATACATGTTCATTCATTTTGCATTTACATTACAGTAACAAAGTTTCATGAAAATCGCTCCACGCGTTAAAAAGTTTCATTCTAACGTTTTCACCCTTTTTAACCCTCTTAAGGATGGAATTTCCAAAAATCACTCCTTAGTAAGTGGTTTTGTTATAAAAGGAAGCCACCTTCCAAATTTCAGCTTTCTAGCTTCAGCGGTTTCGGCTCGGCGATGATGAATCAGTCAGTCAGTCAGGTTAAACTCTTATATAGGTATAGATACAATTTTCATAGTATTATTATAAGCGGCGATGGGCTTGCAACCTGTCACGTACGGGATACTATCTTCTGTGCAAAATGTGGGCATGTACCAAATGTCATGTTTGGACGTGCCTCTGAATACCCTCTTTAGATATCCTCAAAAGATCTAAGTTAACTAAAAAGATCTGAGGAGATACTACCGAGCCTGGGGATTACAGTCGTGATAATATCTATTTATTTATATATATTTTTTTATTTATATAATTTTCAGAGAACCACAGATTCTCAATACGCGTGTCTGCGTACAGTGGAGCTAAATCATCGTCTACTAACGAAATCCGCGCTGCAAGACTTCTAGCCAACACTGTGGACGCGGACCAGGTTCAAAACTACACCAATCAGTAAGTTAACAACCGTTAAGTCACATAAAATTAATATAAAATACTAGCTTCCAGTACCTACCCGGATAAAAGACTAAACGAAAATCGGTTCATCCGTATGGGAGCTACGATGCCACAGACAGATACACAGATACACTGACAGACACGTTAAACTTATAACACCCCTCTTTTTCGTCGGGGGTTAAAAAGTATTTCAAGTCATAGAGTACGCGTTTTCCAAGTTTCATCCAGAGCAGTTTCAGCGTAAAAGAGTAACAAACATTATTATTAGTATTAAACCGGTATTTTAATAGTAGTCTACACGTGACCACGACAGTGTGTAAACCTGTCGAAACGTCGGGAAAAAATAGGTAAATAAAAAACGCTATAAATACCCGTTTAATACTAATAATAATGTGTTCAGATCGCGTAAGTTTAAACTTTCACGTTAATAGAATATTCTAGAATTGTAAAATCATCTCATCATTTCAAAAATCAACGTTATCACAAAGCCATTAAAGTAAAGACTTGATTGGCTTTAAAAAAACGTTGTTATCTAAATTAAATCAATTAATATTATCCTTCAGGCTATCAAACTTCGAACAGAAAGCGCAGTCCCACAAATCGAAGATACAAACGTTGAATGAAAAAATCTCTACCATTGAAATCTCACTAAATGACTTAAACAACAAGAAGAGAAATATTAATGATGGAGTGGAAAAGGTATAACACGTTTAATCCCGGCTATAACATTCCTTAAATAACGATAAGGTCTTAGATCAGTCTAAAACTGTAATTAAAGTTGGTCTCAATACAAACTTTCTTACTATAGGTACGAACCATAAGTGCCCAAATACGCCTACAAAACAAGAAAGTCGAGGACATTGAGAACGAACCATCTCTAAACGTACAACAAGAACTAGCCAGGTGTAAAAGAAAACAACGTGATATTGTGATGAAGCAATTATCTATGCACCAAGAGTTGACTGAACTGATGAAGAGTCTACAGGCGAGGCAGCTTAATGGTGATATGTGTAAGGTAAGTCGTAGAAAAATGTCTCTGAAATTGCATACTTGTCCGGAAGCAGGAATCGAACGAGTTTCCAGCCGGAATTTTAGTCTTAGCTTAATTTAAAGCCTAATATTTTATATAGTGTAAGTTCCTTAATGCATACAATGATTCGCGTAATTAATAATTTTGGATTTAATAATTTTGGAAAAGTAAAGTTTAATGATTTTTTGAAACTATTATTCGTATAGAGCTAAAACAGTGCAGGGCCGAACGTGGGTCCTTGCGATACTCCGATATAGATTCTTGACTACTTGGTAGTTTTTTGACTAATAGATTCCATTATAAGTTAAATCTATAGAATAATTTGGTTCCTAAAACGATAAATTACTTAAATTATTACTTTGCACAATATAGCCAACCCAATCAAAAACTGTTCAAATTTTCGTTAAACATAAAAAAAAGTAAAACTAAATATTTTTTGCCTAAAAGAATGTTACTTTTTTAAAAAACCAAAAAACGGAAACGCTTGGATGAAATCTGATTTAAATATCAGAATTCCGGGCATTTCAGAGTTGAAATCATTTTATTCCAGGATCATTATGTCTTATAATCTAATCTTACATGCTAGGTGAATTTAGGAGCTGGTCCAAGAAACTAGCTTAGTCCTAGACCGTAGTTGTGTACCAATAATACCTACAACTAGGGTTCAATTATTTTGTAGTATCATTAAGAATAGCTTCTTCAACATTATCCAACGTATCTCTTCTAACAATTCCATTGTAATGATCTTCTATCTCCTGTAAAGTTTTCCCTTTAGTTTCTGGAACGTATCTCCATACCAGCGCCCCACAAATAACTGCATTAAAAGCATATAGCAGAAATGTCCCCCACAAATCTATATAAATGAATAAATACGGCGCTATTTTCAAAGAAGACGAGTGTAAAATACATATGTATATAACGTATAGTCCGCCTCCTAAGCCTCTATGTTTGACAGGCATCAATTCAGCTGAAATAGCACATACTATAGAGATTATGCCCAAACTATTTGATATCATGAACGCTATCAAACAATAGAAACATAGTAGCGAACCACTAGATAATACTCCTATACTTTGCAAGAATGTAACAATACAAGCACACACAAGAGATATCGTCGTACTGATAGTACTGCAAAGCAAAATAGGTTTGTTTTTGAAATATCTAAGTAAAATAGTTGTAGTAAATACACCTAGAAATAGTACAATGTTAATTATGACGCCTGCTAATTCGGCTACATCTTTGTTCCCCGTCGCTTTCATAATAATATCGGTAGAGTATATTAACACCACCAAAGACCCACTCCAATACATCAAATTCATCAGTAAAAACATGTATAAACTCGGTAGGTAGAAATCTCTTCTCATTATCACCGCCATGTAATGTTTCAACGTCATTTTCTTATCCTTCATCAATGTTATGTGTTCCTTCTGAGCTGATATTAGCTCTCTCAATTCTTTCTTAGAATTTTCATCTGTTCCTCTCAACCAGATAAAGGCTTTCTCACATTTATCGAACTCTCCTTTATATGCTAGCCATGCCGGTGACTCGGGCCACGTAAGCGCGATCATTAACGCTAGTATTATAAACGAACACATCACAAGACTTATTGTCGTCCAGTGTGCAAATTTTGCGATGACCCGCACCGATGCCATACCAAAAGCTTGCACCAAATGGAAAGAGACCATTGATATATTCCTCAAATTCGGTGATATCATCTCGCTTATGCTAAGAAAGCTTACTGCTAGCAAACAGTGCGTCCCTAATCCGTGGAACGATTCGCTTATTAATATTGCGGTAGCCGTGGATGCTGTGTAAGCCACCAGCCATCCAATCGTGCTTATCATACAAGCAGCAATGAAAGAACTCTTCCTTCCTTTCCACTGCATTATTGTTGGCATTAGTATGCTTGGTAAACCGGTCAGTCCATGTATTGAACCTGAAATGCAAACATTATTTTACTTGACAAAAACAAACATGATCGAAAAACTCTATTTTTGTAGAGTCACATTTCAGCTCAAGGTATCCTACTAATATTATAAACGCGAAAGTTTGTATGAATGTCTGGATGTAAGTTTGTTACTCTATTACGTTGAAACGGCTAAACGGATCTGGCTGAAATTTGGCACAGATATAGATTAGCCTGGAATAGCACATAGTCTACTTTTATCGTAGAAAAATGTACGGTTACCGCGGGAAAGATTTGTTTTGGCGAAACCGCGGACGGAAGCTAGTGCTTTCATGTATCCGTTCACTGTCGTAGGTGCTAGGTTAAAAATGAGTTTAACATACCCATCCATGAAGCGGTATCCAAATCCAAATGGATGGAGCTATCATTTGATTTCAACTGTTGGAGTAAGACGCTAGGGTACGCCACTGCGCCGCCTATTGCGAACGCCGCTAGTTGTGGCGACCCAGCTACCATTAACTGGAAATAAAGAGTTAAAAACAAGTTTTAGAGAGGCCAGGGGCCTTACCACGAAGTCTTCCAGAACGATTCCATTATAGAAACGTCAGTCCATACAATTTGCATAGGTCCTGGTACGAAATAACAAATACTGAAAAGGACGGAAATGTCTAGTACTTTCACGCTAAAAATATTATCTAATGAGGTTATTAATTAAGCTTATTAATATTAATGAGCCCCACAAAATGCCTTATAGAAATATTATTAATATTAATAATCCCAACACCACACCTCAAATAGAAACTCGACACGTGTTTCGCTTCTCCACGAAGCATCCTCAGGACCGTTGACTCGCTTCGCACTGGTGTTGCTCCACCGAGCGCCGAGAGAAAAGCTCTCGGTCAACTCAACGCCAACGGTCCTGAGGATGCTTCGTGGAGAAGCGAAACACGTGTCGAGTTTCTATTTGAGGTGTGGTGTTGGGATTATTAATATTAATAATATTTCTATAAGGCATTTTGTGGGTCTCATTAATATTAATAAGCTTAATTAATAACCTCATTAGACAATAGTTTTAGCGGGAAAGTACTAGACATTTCCGTCCTTTTCAGTATTTGTAATGGATTTCCGCAAAGTCACGCCTGAATCAATCATTTAACGAAATAACAATGTAATACTAATTCGGTAATGTATTATGAATTCGTGGTGTGGCCCCAGGTCATAATTAAATACATTGCTGAATTAATATTACCCCAGATTAAAATTATTTCGTACCATGACCTATGCAAATTGTATTGACTTCAAGCTTCAAATGTTACGTTTCTTAAACGGAATCGTTCTGGAAGACTTCGTGGTAAGACCCCAGGTCAAGAGTACCCTAAACCTACGGTTCCCGTGGGATAGGTCCCTATGTTTTTGTTTTTCAAGGTACCACGCGGGCGAAGCCGTGGGCGGAAGCTAGTTTTTTTTATGGACGGCCAAAAAACGAAACTCAGATACTTACTTGTCTTACGAATGGGGAAATTGTCATTGTCGTAACAAATCTTGATTAGTTACAAATCTTAATCTCAAATAATTATTATCCCATCAAAAACATAAATGTGAAATGAGAGCCAAGTTCAATAAGTAGGTATGCTTTAGTCGTTGACTTCAGCGACAAAAGAAGTGAGATCTAAACGGGTGCCAAGTACAATGGTCAGTCCTAAAACTTATTTAGTTACAAATCTTAATCTCAAATAATTATTATCAGAATTTCTAAGCAAGGTAAGATAGGCACTGTTGAAAAATTATGAGCTAGGAGTAAACTACTGAAATGTCGCGTGTTTTTTCAATAAGAGCCCTCATTTAAAATTAAAACATTCAAAATATTGTAGTTTTCACTTGAGTTTTGATCCTTTCACCACACTGGTTCAAAGCGACATTATAAGAAAGAAGGCGAAAAAACTTAGTCGACTTTTTTTCCGACGCTATGCAAAAATAAAAACAATTTTATTTGTGTCCCTCTGTTGCTCAACACAAATAAATAACTCAGTTAAAATACATTTTAATATTTTATTATCACCCAAGTACCTGTCCTAATGTAGATGTTATCCATCCGTAACAAATGGTCTGTTTGTTTCCTTTGTTTTTGTAAAAAACTATATACTAAGTAGCAGGCTTGTTCTTTTTTTACCCGACTGCGAAGCGACGAAGTTTAATATGTCTATGGTTTATGTATTTATGTTATGTATGTATGTATGCGAGTTCGTTTGCTGTCGCAGACCGCAGTAGCCCAAACGGCTGGACGGATTTTGATAAATGAGGTGTCGTTGGATTCGTATGGATAACAAAAGTTATGTAGATTAAGGCCCAGCATTTTGAAAATTGCAAGTATTGCAGCCCTAATCATTCTATTACCGCTTAATAGATTACATTGAAATTGAACTACACGATACTCAAGGATATAAGTGATAAATCAACCGGAGCTAAAACACGAATTAGTTAGAAAACCTTCGTTAAATATCATGTCAAAAACACCTCTGAAAATTCAGAAATTCCCTAATTTATCCAGAAAAGTAAGGTATTTTGTATTTCTATTTCACTTGAATATAAATCAGTTAATTTGAAACAAATCAACCCAGCCCTTTTTTTGAAATAAGCTTTATTAGCTAATTTACTTGAACATATTTATGTTTTTTATAAATTGTCGCTTTCGTTATATAATTCAGAGCAGCCATATTATCATGCCGCACTCTACTTACTTGTCATTTGGGTATTTCGCTTCGTGCTATGTCTGATTCCGCGGAGATCCGCGTTGCTTTACCGGACCTATGTCACTTTTTTTTGTAACTTTTACGTAAGGAATAGTGTGACGAGTATTCTGGGCCTTAAACAAACATTATGTTCATCACACAAATGTATATCTTTAGTGGGAATCGAAGCCACAACCTACAGAGCTTCTACCAACTAAGCTGTAAGACCTTCTTCTTCTTCTTCCTGCCCTTTTCCCACGTTACGTGGGGTCGGCACAACATGTGATCTTCTTCCATTTCCCTCTATCATTCGTCATCTCAGTACTCACTCCTTTCATACCCATGTCATCTTTCACACAGTCCATCCATCTTTTCTTTGGCCTACCTCTACCCCTGTATCCATCCACATTCATACCTAACACTCCTCTAAGACCATGTATGATTTATTTTTTATTTTGCCCAATTTTTATTGTTCTTTGTTGGTAGGTTCTCAGAATTGTAGTGATTTGATAAATAAAAAAAATACTCCCTATTAACTTCAATCGTATCTCGTTATTATTAATACGCAGATACAAAAATATATATAACTAAACAAAAACGAACTAATTTAAGTATTTTTGTAAACTAGTATTTAATGCTTAAAAAACCCCGACTGAAAGAAACTGAAAATAGAATTTTTGACATTTCTATGTCACTCTTGTGATCCAGACAAACCCAACGACTACTCATTTGTCAAAATCGTTCCAGCCGTTTGGGCTACAGCCGACAGCTAAAGGCACTCGCGTACATGCGAGTACATACACCCCAAACACATTACCCTCCTTCCTCGCTTCGCAGTCGGCTAAAAAAACATTATATTTACGTTGGCACTTATTCTAGACAATCTAAACAGCAAGCGTCAATAAAATATTTAGTTAGTTGTTTATTCTTTTAATATTATTTTTGTATTTTTCATTCATCAAAATATAATCTTGTAATTTAAAGAAAAAGGAAATTATTGAACCAACAATAGTCAAGATATCTGTATTCGGTAAAATCACAGGGATCATTTTGAATCGTCTTACATACTAGGCGAGTCTAGGTGTAAATTCCAGCCCTATCCCCAGTCCGAGAACAAATTATAATAAAAATACTCGTATGTAAGTACTGTTATTTCTTATACAAACAACAATACTAAAAAAAAAAAAAAAAAATAAGCCTATAGCAGTCCACTGCTGGACATAGGCCTCCCCTAATGAGCGCCATTGCGTAACAATACTAACATGTTTTAATAGATTATATCTGTTTCATAATCTAGTCCTAACAATTTACGTTCATAAATAAAATTAATTAAATATACACATGGTCATTGGTTCATTCATATCGAGTTTATTGTCATAATATTGGCCGAAACATCACAATCAACATTTCTCTGAATAAATGTCCCGTAAGTATAGTAATCTTCTATATCTTGTAAAGTTCTACCTTTGGTCTCTGGGACATACTTCCACACCAAATACGAGGAAACCATGATATTCAAAGTAAACACAGAAAATGTTCCCCACATATCCAAATAGTGAAGCATATACGGTGATATTTTAAGAGTTGTTGCATATAAACCGCAGTTATATATTATGTACAGTGATCCGCCTATATCCCTATGCTTCACTGGCATTAATTCTGCACCAATATAGAACACAACAGCATTCATACCTAAACTAATACATACCACAAATAAGATCAAACAATACATACATAATAAAGAATCTCTGGCTACTATGCCGATACTTTGCAAATATGTAACAATGCAAATACATATCAAACTAATTGTTACACCAAAAGCGCTAGACAATAATATAGTTTTGTTATTGAAAAACTTAACAGTTACAGTAGTTATACAGCACCCAGACAAAATAATTGTATACAAAATAATGCCAGCGTAGAACGTAGCGTTTTCATTTTGAGTTGACTTAGAGACTAGTTCGATGAAATATATTAAAACCACGTCGCCTCCACTCCAGTATAAAAGATGAAGAAGAAGATATACGTGTAAACTAGGCACGTAAAAATCTCGGCTTGTAATTTGGCTCCAAAATCTTCGAAAAGTCATTTTCTTGTCGTACTTTCGTGTACTCAAATTCTCCTTCTGTGCCGTGATTAATTCCGCAAGCTCTTTCTTAGAAGTTTCGTCCGATCCCCTCAACCAGATGAACGCACGTTCACATTTGTCGAAATCTCCTTTGCAAGCGAGCCATGGAGGTGATTCTGGCCACATTAGTGCTATAATAATGGCTGCAGTTACCGGTACAAACATTATAACGCTTATGGTTTTGAAGCTTAGAAACTGTCCGGCAATTCCTCCTATCGCCATACCTATACCCTGATTTATACCGAAGAGTTGCATAGATATGAATCTGTATTTGGGTGCTAGCATTTCGGTCATGCTGAGTAAGGCAACGGGTAGCAGACTGTTTGTACCTAAGCCGTGGAAGCATTCGCTGATTAGTATCATTGCGATGTTTGTTGCACAGTACGACAGGATCCAGCCAATAGCGATGAAACAGCAAGTGACAATAAGCCCTGTCTTCCTTCCACGCCACGCCATTAGAAGCGGCATGAATATTGCACCTATCCCGCCCAAACCGTAGATTGATCCTGAAAATTAAAAGATTCGATGTTATCTTATCCTATTATTCTAAACGTGAAAGTTTGTATGTATGGATGTTTGTTACTCCTTCACGCTGAAACGTCTGAGGGGATCTAGATGAAATTTGGCACAGAGATAGATTATATTCTGGAATAGCACATAGGCTACTTTTTATCCGGGAAAATGTACAGTTCCTTGGGATAGATTTGGTTTTGTTTTTCAAGGTATCGTGTGAAGCCGAAAATATTCTTGGGCAAATGACAATAGTCTATTGAAAAAATAATTCCCAATTTTTTACAAAACATTAAATCGTTCCCAAGGCTCAATAATACTATCAAGTTCCTTTATAGAAACAGTGAAGAGGCCCCCTTTTTCAAAACTACTTTTCAAAACGACTACCTACCTCATAAATTACAATCATCAAAATCAGTGTAGCATCGTTAATCTGTGTTAAATATAATTAACGGACAAGAAAAGAGTGCATGTGGCGAAGATGCGAATGTTGAGATGGATGTGTGGAGTGACAAGGATAGATAAAATAAGGAATGAGTATAGTAGAGGAAGTCTGAAAGAGGCGCCGGTGACAGAAAAGATGAGGAGTAATAGGTTAGCGTGGTATGGGCATGCTATGAGAAGGGATTAATGTCATGTGATGAGGAGAGTGTTAGGTGTGAATGTGGATGGGTACAGGGGTACAGGTAGGCTAAAGAAAAGATGGATGGACTGTGTGAAAGATGACATGAGTAATAAAGAAGTGACTACTGAGATGACGAGTGATAGAGGGAAACGGTAGTCTGAATACTATTATAGTATCAGAAGATCACATGTTGTGCCGGCAACATAATCTGGGAAAAGGACAGGAAGATGATGATCTTTCAAACCCAATCAAAAACGTTACGCACCGACCCACGATCCGGTGTCCATGTTCAGTTGAATAGAACTATCGTTTGACTTCAGCTGTTGCAGCAGGAGAGTAGGGTACGTCACGGATCCGCCAACAGAAATCGCTGCCAGCTGTGGCGAGAACGCCACTAAGAACTGAAAAAGCCAAAATTAACAATCAAAAACCGAAGTGTAAGTCGGATTCGCGCACGAAGGCTTTCGTACCATATTTATAAGTCCGCAGAATTCTAAGGATTTTGGTCAAACCCGATCATAAAAAAGATTCATACAACAAAAGTTATGTACTTACCATTTTGCACGAAAAAAACTTCTAATGTTTCTCCCGTGTATCACGTTTTCTATATGGGAGCCCCCTTAAATATTTATTTTATTCTGTTTTTGGTATACTAATGTTATGAGAGGCGTAAAAACTTTGATAATACGAGTATATTGACATAAGGCAAATCCAGGAAGGAATTTCGGTGTGTGAAATTTGGTGTCAAGTTTGAAGAAAGTATCTTCCATGTTTTTTCCATTCACTGACCCCATGCAAGTTTAATTAAAGTTTCTAAATAATTATTCAATGCCACTTACTTGTCGAACCAATGGTAAAATACCCATGATATAATAATTTATTTCGTGTAATCCTTACGAATAACCCGCACTACAACCGAGTTGGTTTAGTCACTTACTGCCGATTTTAACATTATATTCATAATTATGTAAATAATATAAGTCTCCCTGTACAACAAGCAAAACAAGTCTATTTCATAACTATTAATGTATGTAGGTATTGTTCCCATCATTACTAATATTATAAATGCGAAAGTAACTCTATCTGTGTGTTACGCAATCACGCTTAAACTACTGAACCGATTTAAATGAAATTTGGCACAGAGCTAGTCTAGAGCTTGAGAAAGGACATAGGCACATTTTGTAAAAAAATAAATAATTAAATACGGACAAAGTCGCGGCAAACAGCTAGTATAATAAACTATCCTATTAATATTATAAACGCGAAAGTTTGTAAGAATGTATGGATGTGTGGTGTGGATGTATGGATGTATGTTTGTGTATGTTTGTTACTCTTTCACGTTGAAACGGTTGAACGGATCTGTATTTGGCACAGATATAGATTATAGTCTGGGATAGCACATAGGCTTCTTTTTATCCCGGAAAAATGTACGGTTCCCGCGGGATAGATTTGTTTTTGTTTTTCAAGGTACCACGCGGGCCAAGCCGTGGGAGGAAGCTAGTATTGAATATAATAATAATACGATGTTTGTTTTTATGCTATGTTTTTGTATTTACCCAACTTTGAAAATAATGTAAATGGTGTGGGAAATTCAAGTTTTACATTGACGACTCAAGTTTAAGTTACGAAGAATAATTAATTCGGATATGAATTTTTTTAATATGGAAAAACTAATTTCTATGATAATTATAATGAGTAGTTCTTAGTTATGATCCATTTAAATAATTTACTCATTTATTTTGTTCCCATACTAATTTAAAAAAAAGATTTTTCCAAAAAATTTCCAAAGTTTGTAGATTTTGCCGATAGCCTAGATAAGATATGCCAATCGATAAGGATGTACCTTACCAATAGAAAAGGATTATCTGAATATAATAAATTAGGGGGACGTACTTAAACTTTCATAATACAATAACCAGGTTTGCTTATAAACGCGAACATTATAATACGTATTATCTACTCGTACACATTAATTCAACTTGCTAAATAACAAAAAAAAAACAAATGATTATGATGGCTTTTGTTAAGCTTACAACTTTAATAATAGATGGCGCTGTATGAAAAGGAGATCTGTCAATAAAAGTAATACTGCCAGGTACTTACGTGTCTATATATTAAACTAGCTTCCGCCCACGGCTTCGCCCGCGTGGTACCTTGAAAAACAAAATCAAACTTTCATCCCCTATTTTATCCCCTTGGGGGTAGAATTAATCAAAATCTTTGCGGATGCCTACGTCATAACATCTACCTGTATGCCAAATTTCAGCCCGGTCCGTCCAGTGGTTTGGGCTGTGCGTTGATAGATCACTATGTCAGTCAGTCAGTCACCTTTCAGTATGTGTTACTTCACCATTGTGTAGTCTACCACTTAAATTATGATCTTTATTTTATTATATTGTGTATGCAGCTGTTTAGTCTGATAAATTATTGTCTACATGACCTTTCTTTGTTTAACCTTTGCCTGTGGTAGACTTTAACCTGTAAACTGTAACCTTTTATTTTTGCTTTTTCGCCGGTACCTGTCTAGTAAGTACAGCCATTGTAATCTCATGGTGGCATATGGCTATTTGTGTTCGCTATTAAATGTTTGTTGTATTTTGCTGACGCTTTTGTGACGCATGTCTCATATTCGCAAGAGAAAGAGCGAGACAGAACATCCTACTTAATATTATAAACGCGAAAGTTTGTAAGAATGTATGGATTTCTGGATGTATGTTTGTTACTCTTTCACACTGAAACGGTTGAACGGATCTGGATGAAATTTGGCACAGATAATATAGATTACAGTCTGGAATAGCACATAGGCTACTTTTTATCCCGGAAAAATTTACGGTTCCCGCGGGATAGATTTGTTTTGTTTTTCAAGGTACCACGCGGGCGAAGCCTTGGGCGGAAGCTAGTACTACATAATTTTGTCGTAGCGCTCATGTTAGCTGCCCTGGTCGACCAGAGGGTCTACCATGAGTTTTCACAATCTACACTCGCTAGCGACTGTAGTTACAAAAATGTATTAAAATATTGGACAGCGCCTCTAGCGGATAGTTGGGTACTAAAACCTCACGTAGCTAACTATCCTACGTCACAGCGTACTACATCGACTGTAGTTTGCGCTCATTAATTTGCTTAGAATTTGGTACCATGAGTAACAATTTTGACATATGTCATAGTTACGAACTATTACTACTGTAGTAACGTCAGCTGATCTAAATGTGACAACTCATGGTAGACGTACAGGATATATAGAGGACAGAAGCCTTTGTCCAGTCGTGGGATCGAGGCTTTTTAGATATAGTAATAAGGTTCTATAGTCTGTCCAACGAAACGAACTAATAGGGAAATCGAGCGCTGAACATCATTGGTTGGAGATAAGGAACTTAGGGCGCGTACACGTTGAGTCTGTGTCTCTTGAGTGGTGCGGACGTGTTGTTTGGTGCTTTTTCGTTTTTACGTTTGACTCGGCTTGTTTTTGAAATTTTGAAATTGAAAAATATTTATTCAGTACAATCACAAGGATCACTTTGAAACGTCTTACATGCTAGGTGAATCTATGTGCCAATTCCAACCTAACCCAAGTACGAGAAGAACAGGCAAGAAACTCGTCTCGGTCCTAGCGCTTTTTTGTATGATCCTTCTTACAAAAAAATGTAATCAAGATTATCTCATAATAATAACATAAAAACAAAAGACAAAACAGAACATAAATACATAAAACAAAAGGACAGCGTTTACATTGCAAATTGGTTAGCTGTCGGAGGGCGGAGCGACATCGGGCCATGAGTTCCTATCATCAATATATTCATTTATATTATAATATGCTTTCTTTAAGAGATTATTTTTAATGAAGGCTTTGAATTTTCTAACAGGAAGTTTAGTTGCATTTATAGGAAGTTTATTATAGAAACGTATCACGTTTACTGGACAGATTCCTGATTTAGATCAACAATGTAAACGCAGCCTAACATTTTCTTGAATAAGTCACGCCCAATGACCAATCCTGACAATTTAAGTCAGTGCTGCATCCTTATCACTTTCATACAATTTTGCAAGCGAGGGAGAGAGAGGGCGCTATATTAGCTCGTTTCGTTGGACAAACCATAAATTAGTACTCATTCTGTGTTTTAGGTTAAATTGGAATTCAGTCGAAACGCAATCGTTCAACAGGAAGCTGAACTTCGTGACCTGAAGAGTGAACTACACAATGTTCAGGTAAAGTAGCCCATACGTCATGCGTAGTGCTTTCAAACAGTGAAGAAAAACATCGCTTGGACAGGCTTAGACAGCTCCGCACGTATTGACCATGTATTTTGTTAAACTACGTCTGTCTTAGCTAAGAAGTGTTGGGCCTCTTGTTACATATACACGTATTCCGTACGTGACAGGTTACAAGCCCATCGCTGCTTATAAGAATACTGACCAATGACACACACCTTCGAATTTTTGGTTCTACCTTTTTAACCTTTCAAAGCCCTGGCATTGCGCAAATAGTTTTTTCTAATAGAAAAACTCCTTGGTGCACAACCAGGTTTGAATCCACGACCTTCGGATCGTGAGGCAGGGGTGCTACCACTACACCACCAGCTCGGATAGTAATAAGATTATTCAAAAACCTTTCCCAGACGACGTTAGAGAATATTGAGGGTTGCCTGAACCGCGCCAAATCCAGTGCCAAGGAGAAATTGGTGGAAGCCAAGAGATGCTGCAACAACAAACTGCCCCAGGACCCTGACTTCCCCCACAAGGAGGAGTTCGACGTGCTGCCGTCCGATGTGACCGCGCTGGTCGAGCATACCTATGAACTGCAGACCAGGATGGATTGTATGGAGCAAGGGGATGAACAGGTAACTAAGCTACATATGTTCTGCGCGGTCATTTTTTAAACATACATAAAATCACGCCTGTTTCCCGACGGGGTAGGCAGAGACCACGGATCTCCACTGGCTACGATCCTGACATACCTTTTTTGCTTCATTCACTTTCATTACATTCTCAGACGACCTCAGTGACACAGCGGGCGAGAGTCCGCCTGCGACGCAAGAGGTTGCGTACAAATTTGTGTACGATCTACTGAAATTTGTTCCGTGGGGCGATTATGGATCTTTGCTTACAAACGCCCTCGCCCGCTACGCCACTGAGGTCGTACTTTGTAAAGTAAAAGTCCTTAACAATTACACAACATGTTTTTTCGAATTAAAACCGGTTGGTGCACGACCAGAGTGGCTATTACGTAACTCTGATTACAATCAATTACAATGAATGTCTATCAGCAACTATAGGTACTGTGATTACGTAATTCTGATTTTTGCAAACAAGATGCATAAGGCATTATACAAATAATCAATCTTCTTCTTCTTATATTATATAAAAATGAGTTACTGTTCGTTAGTCTCGCTAAAACTCCAGAACGGCTAAACGGATTTATCTTATCTTGGTCTTGAAATGTTCGTGGAGGTCTAGGGAAGGTTTAAAAGGTAAGAAAAATTCGAATAACTGCCGGGAAAACCCTAAAATTAGCCCTTTTCTATTTCTCATACAAACGTTTTCTAAATAAAATGTAGAGTTAATTTGAACTTTATAACTATTTAATAAAGTTCATATTAAATTATAAATTAATCAGAATTACGTCATCGCAGCATAGGTTTGACTCCAGGACTTATCCTTTTTTTTTCTTTTGTGAAAAGGTTATCAAAGAGTACGAGGAACGGGAAAGGACCATAGCCAAGTTGAAGAGTGACGTGACCAGTTCCAGTGACATGAACAAGTCACTTGAAGATAAGATGAAGAAACTCAGGTATGGATTGACCTTTCTACTCAACGGTTTCCTTATTGTTCTCAGATTTTAACCCCGACGAAAAAAAGGGGTGTTCAGTGTATCTGTTTGTGGCATCGTAGCTCCCAAACGGATGAACCGAATTTCGTTTAGTTTTTTTGTGCCATAGATAATTTTATCCCGAGTGTACTGAGCCATATTTTATGAAAATCTGTTCAGCCGTTTGAAGATCATCAGCTCTTTTCTAGTTGTTTCATCAGTCAATTTTAACCCCCCCCCGACGAAAAAAATGGGGGTTCAGTGTATCTGTTTGTGGCATCGTAGCTCCCAAACGGATGAACCGATTTTCGTTTAGTTTTTTTGTGCCATAGATAATTTTATCCCGAGTGTACTGAGCCATATTTTATGAAAATCTGTTCAGCCGTTTGAAGATCATCAGCTCTTTTCTAGTTGATGAGTGAATATGCAGCGATGGGCTTGCAACCTGTCGCGTACGGAATACTAACAACTGTGAACAATGTGGGCATGTGGATCTCATGTTAGGACGTGCCTCTGACTACCTTCTATAGATAGCTTCAAAGATCTAGGTCTGAGGAGATATCTACCGAGGATTATAGTCGTGATCAAGTTTATTTCTTTTTTATTTATCTAATAGCCGTGATATGTGAATGAGAGTGTGATAGATGTGTGATATGTGAATGAGAGTGAATAAATGTTGTATTACAGAGACAAATGGTTGCCGCCTTTGGAGTTCCTTCTCGGGAATATAAATAAGAGTTTCGGAGACATGTTTGCAAAGTTGGGATGCGCGGGAGAGATCAAATTGGACCGCGCAGGCAGTGACGTAAGTTCTCTTCTTCTTCCTACCCTTTTCCCACGCTATTTAGGGTCGGCACAACATGTTTCGTCCTCCATTTCCCTCTATCATCCGTCACCTCAGTACTCACTTCTTTCTTACTCATATCATCTCTCACATAGTCCATCCATCTTTATCTTTATCAATCACGCTTAAAATTTCTTTTTCTCGGAGTCATGGTATAAAGTATCGTATGCAACTCTTGAATGAAACGGATTTATATCGAGGGCCATGAATCACTCGCGTTGCTCAGGATTCTAACACTTGAATCACTCGCTACGCTTTTGATTCAGTTTTTAGAATCCTTCACTTGCTTATGACTGACATTTATGGACCTCGCTTTAAATCCGTCCTTTACTCACTTGTTGCATAGTATACTAGTATACCATTCCCCCTCTAAAAAACTTTTTTTATTCTCCGAAAACAGTAAATAAAAAACACTTTTAGTCACTGTTTTGGGTGTTTGAATTTAGAACACATCAATATATTTGAACTCCATCTCAATGCTTTACAAACTCCTTATTCAAATAACTCCTCAAATAATTCAATCAGCATAAATCATTCCCTACGGTCGTGATTCAGTTGTTAGAATCCTTCACTTGCTCGTGACTGACATCTATGGACCTCGCTTTAAGTCCGTCTTATATTCACTATTGCATGTTATACTATTTCAATTTCAATTTCAAAAGTGCCACTACCACTAGACCATGTATCGTCAGGATGACTACGACAAGTATGGCATCAGTGTCCTCGTGAGCTTCCGTGCCTCGGAGCAGCTGCAGCAGCTGACGCGCCACGCGCAGTCGGGCGGCGAGCGCGCGCTCAGCACCGCGCTCTACCTCATGGCGCTGCAGTCGCTCACCACCGTGCCCTTCCGGTAACTGTACCAACTGTACTAGTTGCACTAAATGTACCAAATATACTAACTTTACCGAATGTACTAATTGCATAAACTGTATCAACTGTACTTACTGCACCAACTTTACTATCTCTTCTACTCGTATATCTATATATCTATCTTATATATAAAAATGAATTGCTGTTCGTTGGTCTCGCTAAAACTCGAGAACGGCTAAACGGATTTATCTTATCTTGGTCTTGAAATGTTCGTTGAGGTCTAGGGAAGGTTTAAAAGGTAAGAAAAATTCGAATAACTTCCGGGAAAATCCTAAAAATAGCCCTTTTCTATTTCCCATACAAACGTTTTCTAAATAAGTACGAAGTCTGCCGGGTCAGCTAGTAAATAAATAAATATTGGTAGACATTTCACACAGAGCCTCAAATTAAGCATTAATTTTGCTTAATTCACTTGATTCTTTTAGTACTAAGTAACTACGAGTATGAATCTGAGACATCTACCGAGCCTAGGGATTACAGTCGTGATCATATTTATTTTTATGCTTTATTGTTCGCAGATGCGTTGATGAGATCAACCAAGGAATGGACCCGATCAATGAGAGGAAGATGTTCCAACTGCTCGTCAAAGTCACCACGGAGTGCGACAACGCACAATACTTTTTATTAACGCCTAAAGTAAGTAAATTCAATAGTTTTTAGCTCGTCTTTTTACCCGAATGCGATGGAGGGTTATGTTTTTGGGGTGTTTGTATGAATACAGGGTGTTACTAGACTACTTCCGAAAACTTCAGAGGATTAAGGTACCCATTAATATAAACAAATTTTTTTAAGAAACCAACACCGTAAGCGCGAATAAAAAGAACTGTTTCATACATTTTAGCCAAGTAGGTATTGAACTTTTGTATGCAACAGCTGTTTCTTAGAAAAAGCTGTTTTTATTGATGGGTACTTTAAGCCCCTGAAGTTTTCGGAAGTAGTCTGGTAACATCCTGTATATGCGAGTTCCTGTAACATCCTGTATATGCGAGTTCCTTTGGCTGTAGCGGGAATACAAACAGCTGTAAGGATTTTGACAAATGAGGTGTCTGGATTACAAAAGTAACATAGTCTATATACGAGTAAAATGTAAAAAAAAAACAAAATGGTGGACTTGAAAAGCTATTTGCAATTAATTTAATTCGAGTTATTTAATTTTTGCAATAAATACTAGTACTTACTAGTCAGAAATTACAAAATAGTCCCAATTGATAATCCATAAATGCTTAACTTAATTTGATTATGTTTTCAGCTTCTGACAAGTTTGGAGTACAATGAGAAAATTATAGTACACACGATAATGAATGGACGCAGCATTATGAACTACCGGAAGTGGAAGTACGAGAAGTTTCTCGAAAAGGCCCGCGAGTACCGGATGTAGCCGCCATATTGGATTCGGCTCGAAGGACCATGTACCCGGATTTTTTTAAAACGCAAGACAGTTTTTTATTAAAATTCAGTCAAATTAAGTTCATTAGTTAAATCGTTCTTACTTTAACTAACCTCAAGTTACCCACCAAATAGAAATGTATAGTCTGTGCCAAGAATTAAATTCTGTAGTTTGCTTCTCGTGGTCAATAACCTTGTGAAGGTAAAAGTACCAGTGGGTTGATAGTTGAAGACGATTAACACGTGATTGATACCATTATCTCTAGTATGAGTTTTTGATAGTTTACGAAAACTTTTTTCGAATAGGATCCTTTCATACATTGACCTCCATCGGAAATGTTAAGGAACTAAAATAAAGTGAAAACTTGGATTGAAAATCATAGCTGGGATTGCTGATTAGATATTTTCGATATTATCGACCTTATTTTTAGTTCCTTAAGGCCCAGAATACTCGTCACACTATTCCTTACGTAAAAGTTACAAAAAAAGTGACATAGGTCCGTATAGCAACGCGGATCTCCGCGGAATCAGACATAGCACGAAACGAATAACCCAAATGATAAGTAGAGTGCAGCATGATAATATGGCTGCTCTGAATTATATAACGAAAGCGACAATTTATAAAAAACACAAATATGTTCAAATAAATAGCTTATTTCAAAAAAAGGGGCTGATTTGTTTGAAATTAACTGATTTATATTCATGTGAAAAAGAAATTTAAAATACCTTACTGTTCTGGATAAATTAGGGAATTTCTGAATTTTCAGAGGTGTTTTTGACATGATTTTTAACCAAGGTTTTCTAACTAATTCGTGTTTTAGCTCCGGTTGATTTATCACTTATATTCTTGAGTATCGTGTAGTTCAATTTCAATGTAATCTATTAAGCGGTAATAGAATGATTAGGGTTGCAATACTTGCAATTTTCAAAATGCTGGGCCTTAACATTTCTGATAGAGGTAAATGTATGAAAGGATACTATTCGAAAAAAGTTTTTTAAACTATCAAAAAGTCATACTAAGGGCTTACTGTAAAAATTAAGATATTTGTGTTGATACGATTTTTTATAAGTTTTTTCTAATCATGGCTATTTTATTTGGTTCGTAGTACGTTATACGTTGGCGGATGACAAGTTTTATTTTAAATAGTTCAAGTACGAGTATAATCAGACAGTTTCGTTCTCATTGGCAGCTTTGACAGAATACTAACCTGTGCCAAATATGTTTTGAACGTGTCTCTGACTACCCCCTTTGGTCTTATTTACTAAAGATACGAGATGTTTGCCAAACATGGGGGATTACAGTCGTGATCATCTTTTTTTTAGCTTTAAAGTGATTTTTTTAGTGTAAAATTTTTTTATGTATTTTTTTTAGTATGGAAAAGTAAGTCTTCTGTCATGCGTCATTTTATAACGTACTGTAAAGATACTTTTACACACAACTTTGAGATTATGGAATTAGTATTTTAGATTGTAAGGTTCAAAGAAACTCAAAAGATATTGTTATTAATTACCTATTTAAATAGATCTGTTACTGGATCTGTCACAAACCATTTTATTATTGTAATATTATTTGTTTTTACCTTACTTCTAACCTGATACAATACGATTTTGTATTTAGTTATATTGTTTACTGGCTTCCGCCCACGGTTTCGGCCGCGTGGCACCTTGATAGACAAAAACAAATCTATCCCCCTGGAACCATACATTTTCCGGGATGTAAAGTAGCCTATGTGCTATTCCAGATTATAATCTATCTCTGCCAAATTTCATCCAGTTAAATTCAGCCGTTTCAGGATGAAAGAGTAACAAACATCCATACATCCTCTCAAACTTAACGTTTATAATATTAGTAGAATTTTGATATTGATAGCATTGTTATATGTTAGAGTTTTCATTGTTATTGTATTTGTAAATGCAGTGAGTATATAAAAGTAGACCTAGTGTCTTGGAATAATTAATGTTTTTGTGAACTTGTTAATAATAATAATAATAATAATAATGCTGGACAATCCACACAGCATCATCTAGCCCCAAAGTAAGCTACTCAAAGCTTGTGTTATGGGTACTAGATAACTGATATTTAATACATTATATACATACATAGATGGATATTTTTTATTATACATAGAAACATAGCCCGCTGCGCCACTGAGGTCGTCTGTTATCCTGTGACATTGTTGTTCTATTATTATTATTTATTATTATTATTTATCGGGCAAGAGTCCGCCTGCGACGCAAGAGGTTGCGGGTTCGATTCCCGCCTCGGAACAAATTTGTGTAGGTACGATCTGCAGAAATTTGTTCCGTTGGTCTGGGTATGTATGTATAATAAAAAATATCTATCTATGTACCTATATCATGTTAAATATATCAGTTATCTAGTACCCATAACACAAGCTTTGAGTAGCTTACTGTGGGGCTGTGTGGATTGTCCAGCATTTTTTTTTTTATTTATTGTTTGCTCTTCATCTATCTTGTTGGTCTTGTTGTTTTATTGTCGTTAGTTTTTTTGAAACTAGTGTGGTGAAAGGATTCACGTCAAAGGCTTTTGGCCACTTGACACTGTCTGCGTCAAGTCAAGTAATGAAAGAAACAAAATATACAGGTGTTACCAGACTACTTCCGAAAACTTCAGCGGCTTAAAATACCCATCAATATAAACAACTTTTTCTAAGACACCAACACTGAGAGCGCGAAAAAAAAACAGCTATTTCATACAAAAGTTCAATACCTACTTGCTCAAAATGTATGAAACAACTGGTTTTTTTTTCGCACTCACAGTGTTAGTTTCTTAGAAAGTTATTTATATTGATGGGTACTGTAACCCCCTGAAGTTTTCGGAAGTAGTCTGGTAACACCCTGTATTGAATACATAGTAATAACCAGACATAGAACAAACATCTGCGTTCATCACACAAATGTTAGCCCTGGGTGGGGATCGAACCCACAACCTACAGCGCAGAAGGCAGAGCTACTACCAACTGAGCTGTGAGGCCAGAGATAATTTTGTTAATCTTTATACAGACTCATTAAGGCGCGGTGGTCAGCTGATCGCGGAGTTTTGCTGTTTTTCAGATGCTTTACCCTCGGTAAATAAGGGTAGTGGAAAATAACTGAAAGGTCACTGAAAATAATCAATATTTTATCTCTAAAGTCCGAGTTTAAAATTTTGTTTAAACGTCGTACTAACTTTAGTGTTAATTCTGGAAAAACCTCAAAAAATAAACAAAATCTGCTTCTCCTTCTAAAGTTGAGGTCATTCTCATATTTTTTTTACACCAACGGGTAGACAATTTACTTATAAATAAAATGTGTGTTTCATTTTTATTATTTAAATTTAACACAAATTATTATTTTAAATTATTACAATTCGAAGGGATAAAACTTAGACTTTTCATGCAACGGGCAGTATGCCGCTGGCCACTAGCTAGCTGCCGCGCCTTAAAAGAATTTCATAGGTATCTATCACATTCCAATGACTTCCTCATTCTATGATATAATTTCATGCCATATTGTATGTACCTGTCTATTAATTTAATTCAGCGTTTTAAATACATAGTATTTTTAATTCAAATTAAGTGACATTTAAAAAAAGGTCCAGCGATTGACCAATAAAAATAATGAATCAAAATGAATAATTCAAATGCTTGTGGTCAACCATTTAAGTAATTTTAATTAATGTAATGAAACAAATGTGATCAATAAAACGTTTTTTTTAATAAAATGCGTTTTTATTAAGCACCATTTTATTGAGTAACTTAAAATTTTGTGATATAATTGAATTAGTCTGAGTTAGTATAGCTGCTTATAATGTAAAATATACTAAAATTAGTAAATTGTGTGCATGTCAAAGCAGTATAAAGTTCTTAAACAATTTTGCCATTCTATTGTTAGTATTATCTTGTCAGTTACAACCTCAATCGCGCTGTGACACAATACATCGACTATCGGAATGTCAAAGCGTCCAAAATGCTGAACCATTTTTGATATCACTTCTCCAACTGCACGCCTTTACCAGTCCATTGCTCGTCAAATTTGACATCACATTCTAGATCCCTGAGCGCTGATTTGATGTCGAATCCGAAGTCATCGTTGAATTTCTCGTAGGCCGTATTCAAAAGTGCCTCGATCCCTAGTTCGAGGTACTTGGCGTTCTGCTCGCGAGACCTGGCTACCATGTTTCGGATGGCCCAGCATGCGTTCTTCTGTAAAGTAAGTTTTTGTGATGTGATCCACTGACTTGGGGCCTTACCCTCTTTTGGGAAATATCAAAGTAATAAAACGTTGATATTTCGTACCATGTGACTTATAAAATTGGTCAAAAGTCAAAAAGTTATATATAGTAAAATTACAGGGATCATTTTGGATCGTCTTACAGATTTATTGTCATAATCCCCACTAAGCTGTTCCCACCAGTGGGTATTACGACAACTTATATTTGGCGTTTTCCCCACCAACATTTTGTATCCTGGCTGATGGGGATTATGCAATAAAAACATTATAGGTTTATAATATAGAAGATATACTCGTAGAAAGTAATCCACTTGCTTAGTAAGTACCGAAACAAAAATTTTTGTGTTTAAAAATATATTAAACAATTTTATCCCTAGTGTAGTGTTACCCTGACCTCTCAATGTTAGTAGGGAAAACGCCAATTTTTTTTTAGTTTTGTCATAATCCCCACTAGTGTATCAGCTAAGTGGGGATTATGACAGTAAACCCTCAGTACTGACCTGTACAGATGCGTTGTCAGGGTGTATCTTCATACATTCCACGATGGCTTCGGGGGCGCCATTTTCGAAAAATTGCAAACTATGCGCCGGCTCTCGCAATGTCAACGCCGCTATACTCTTAAGCATTAACGCCGTTGTAGCTGCGTTGTTCTGAAAAAACAAGTATTAATTTAAAGAAACCATAAACCCATACCTGTAGTGCGATTACGGAACTCTGATACAATCATAGACGACCTCAGTGGCGCAGCGGGCGAGAGACCGCCTGCGACGCAAGAGGTTGCGGGTTCGATTCCCGCCACTGAACAAATTTGTGTACGATCTACAGAAATTTGTTCCGTTGGTCTGGGTGTATAATAAAAAATATCTATCTATGTATATAATGTATTAAATATATCAGTTATCTAGTACCCATAACACAAGCTTTGAGTAGCTTACTTTGGTTCTAGATGATGCTGTGTGGAATGTCCTGCATTATTTATTTATTTATTTATCAGCACTTGTCAAAACTGGCTCAAATTTATTGAATAAACACTCTTATGTCATACCAAATCACTTGATTACAATGAAAACGTATTGACAGTGATTGTAAGTAAAGATCCATAATCGCCTCACTGAATATAATAGCTTCTTACAGCCGCCATACTAGATTTTTGACACTTTAAATTATTGATTGAGCGAGCGAAGCAATCCAAAATCTCAGCGGCAATTAGGGCGAGTTGTGTTTGTAAGAGCATTGATACAATCTGCTTGAAACTTGGAAGTCTAGAGATTCTGCTGTAGATTTGCTGGGAACCATATGAGCTTAATCGGTGGAGTTTTACAGATATTGGGTTCGTCGAAAATAAAAAGCTCCCTAGCTGCCAGAGATCTTCGCTCGCACGATCAAACTCAAACTCAAATAATCAATTGAATTAATCAGTTATTGAACCTTTTAATTCATAGAATATTGAATTTTCTTTCTATACTAATATTATAAAGAGGAAAGTTTTGTATTTTTGTTTGTAACGAATAAACTCAAAAACTACTGGTCCGATTTCAAAAATTCATTCACCGTTAGAATGCTACGTTATCCCTGAGTAAAATAGGCTATATTTTATGTCGGTACCTTGCGAGCAAAGCCGCGAACGGAAGCTAGTATTCAATATTCTTTTAACAATGTCCAGAGGCGACCAACCAAGAATTTAATATAATTCAAAAGAACATTATCCGCAAGTGCCATTACACCAGCCGATAACTACACTCACCGCATGTCTACTTAGTACAGATATAACAATAGGCGCGATTCCCTTCTTCACGAGATCCCGTTTTACATCGTCGTTGCCAGCTAACGCAGTCGCCCTGGAAACATAACACTGATTTAAATGCTAGTTTGTATGATTACTCAAATCACGTCGCGACAAAGAAAAAAGCTGAACCATGATCATCGAAAGTTAACATCATCCCGAAAAACGGAACAACACTAAAGTGAATCCACGGAAGTTGAACAAATCAATAGAAATTCCAAGGTCGGGCGAGGCATATGGTAAAATACTCAGCCTTGCGAGCTTATCGGAAGAAAATGTCGTGACAATACGCTATCAAATAACGTTCTCAGCTTATAGATTTAACATTAACATAAAAATACTTCCGCATAACCATCGCTATGGTAACCATGTTAAATCAAAGACTTCCTAACGTCTGAACAGTGAGGCATACTCACTTTAAATTCATCTTCGAGTCAAATCAAACGTGTATAGCTTGCAAAACGATATGGCTGGTAAAGAAGAAATGGCAAGACTAATGACAACAGCCGAAAATGGTGATTACCTATCATTCGGAGACCACAACTACGGCTTAGCAAACATCCAGAAATGGCATGAGCACAACCAAAGGGTCTTAAGAGGAGATATTATAAATATCACCGATGACAACACCTCTATCACTAAAAACTGTATCGTGAAAGTGAACCAGACGTCATGTGAAGACTTCAGCGATAGCACAGATCAGCTTAGACATCGCGCAAGACATATCAACTATTGGAAAGCTGAATTAGAAAGAGCTATAAGGGACATTGACGCTGAAATCAATATTCTAGAAGCGCAAAGGCAGCAGCTAAAAAACGCAATGGATACTTTGAATATACCCAATTATATAAATCAAGAATGTTTAGATTTGAGACGATTGAGGATGCAATCCGATTTGATATACGATATGCCTCAAGAACAGCTGTTCACTGAATCAGCGCTGATCGAAAACTGTAAACGTCTACACAGAGAGATGCTTAGAGATATAGAGAATCAGATGAAAATGAACGTGGCAGCTAAAAACACGCTGGAACGAGACTGGAGTAACAAATGCCTAGCGTTTAAATACGAAACTGCAAACTACGAGCTGCAAACGAAATCTGAAAACGTGAAAGAATCTTCTGGAGCAACGAGGTTGTCGGAAGGTCAATCCGATGTTCAGTCTTGGGAGCATTTTACTGTAGATGGACTAGTACAGTTTAAGGCTGCAATGGATCGTTCAAAGCAACTAAGAGCTAATGTGGACGCTGTATTGATAAATACAGCTAGAGATTTGCGTTCGCAAGACATTAAAGTCAATAATGCGTTAGCTGAACGTATAGCTAGAACTGAAGAAGTCAAAACTGAGCTAGAGAACCAGCTACGTCTAACGCTGCAAAAGATTGTCGAGACGGAAAATATTCTAGAGACACTACATGATGAAATGATGAAAGTATCACAAAGAATACAAGTGGCTCAAACGAGATTGAACACTAAAAACTGTAGGCCTAACGTCGAGAATTGCAGAGAAGGGTCTCTCATCGGACTCATAGAAGAAGTAAGAGATTTGAATGAGAGCATGAGTCTGCTGCAGAAACGGTATTTGGAAACTGAGAAGTTGAGAGCGGAGCTGATACACGAAAGGTCGATGATCGAAAATGAGATAGTGGTGAAGAATAAATCGTTGCATTTGGATAATGAAAGATGCCTTTTCGTAAGGTCTCATTATCAATCTGCAGAGAAGATGTGCGGGTTTTGAAAACTCAGTTTTAATAGCACGATCTTGTAGAAGAAAATATATGTCATGCACGGTAGATACTTCATTCTAGATGTCTAATGCGAGTAGTCAGACAAAAGTCGATATTATATTAGGCACACAGAAATTTGTTAGAAATGCGTTGTAAGTCAAAAAGATCAAGTAGTAAAAAGAATTGAAATACATTATGTATGTAAATTTGTTTTTATTTCATAAAATCTATGAAATTCATAGATTTTATGCTATTCGTTATTCTGCCGGATATTCCATGCTTTCCGGCCGGATAGGCCGAATACCGAATAGTCACCGGATATCCTGGCCTCACAGCTCAGTTGGTAGTAACTCTGTCTTCTGCGCTGTATGTTGTGGGTTCGATCCCTACCCTGGGCAAACATTTGTAAGATGAAAGCAGATGTCTGTTCTGTGTCTGGGTGTTCTCTGGTATTATTTGGTTCCCATAAGTACCTACAAGCTTTGCTTAGTTTGGGGCTAGATAGTAAAGTTGTAGCAAACCGTATATATTCGGTACTGATTAACGGGTACGCCATCTGGTACCGAGTAACGAGACTTTACACACGAATCCATCTCGTTACTAGCATCTTTTGAAATATCGAAACCTAGTGTCACAGGTTGTCAGATAAAGCATTTGTCTAGTGCGAAAAAAAAGTTCTTATTTTAGTAAAGTATTTATTTATTATCCGTTGCATCACCTGTCGTGTTAGTAAAGATGAACCTGCCAAGTTACTAAGTTATCGTGAACTTACAATTTGGCGGCCTGCTGTGCGACGACGGCGCGGTCATAGTTCCTGGTGAGGGCGTCCAACAGGGCGCAGTCCCCCGCCGCCGCGCACAGCTCGTTGCGGACGAGCAGGGAAGACAACGTCACTAATAACTCCGTCACCAACGGCGGGTCCAGATGTTCTGGAGAAATAGAAAATAAAATAATATTGGTGAACTTCACACAACGCCATCTAGCCCCAAACCAAGCAAAGCTGTGGACACCAGCTGATAGATTAATTATACACTTTCTTTTCTACACTAATATTACAAAGAAAGTTTTGTATTTTTGTTTGTAATGAATAAACTCAAAAACTATTGGTCCGATTTCAAAAATTCTTTTACCATTAGAATGCTACATTATCCCTGAGTAACATAGGCTATTTTTATGTGCCTCGAGAGCAAAGCCGCGAGCGAAAGCTAGTTATAAATAAACTAGCTGTTGCCCGCGACTTCATCCGCATTTAATTTTTATAATTTTCATATTATTATTTTTTTTTAGTACCTTAGTTATTCTGCTATTTGAGACGAAGACAACACAACTAATCAAAAACGATGAAAATCAGTCCAGACGTTCTAGAGTTATAAGTGTTCGAAATAATCTGACTTTGAAGATAATGATAAATATTGGTGGATATTTCACACAACGCCATCTAGCCTCAAACTAAGCAAAGCTTGTACTATGGAACCAAATGGTTGATGGATTAGTTATATACTTTTATTTTGTAAATACATACATAGAATAAACAGTAACACCCAGACTCACAACAAACATCTGTGTTCATCACACAAATGTTTATCCTGGGTGGGGATCGAACTCACAACCTACAGCACAGAAGGCAGAGCCACTACCAACTGAGCTGTGAGGACAGTCTTTAATCAATTTAAAAGTATAGGTCATCCAACGGATCTAGACATTCGTGAAGTTAGCCACAGGTGCGAGTTTGCGCATATTCAGTTCCTTCCCCCTCTCATACCTCCAATTGCTCCCGAAAAACGATACTGCGCAGCTCCTGCGGCTAACTTCACGAATGCCTAGATTCGTTGAGCGAACTATACCTTTCAGTAGATTCTTGATTGGCTGCAGCATCATAGCAGCGAGTTCTCTGGCATGGTCGTGTGCTTTTCCAAACTCATGCCGTATATCATCATCCAGGGTCAACCGTCTGATCACCACTAGTGTTTCCAGTAACAGCTGAAGATAAAGAAAAAATATTTAGCGCTTACATTTCTGTTCGAGTACCTACTTCACTGTTGTCTACATTACAACCCGGTCACATTATCTCGAGACCTGGCGTCGATGACGTCGGCGCTCTCTCTCTCTCATTCTGGCGCGCTAACCGTATGGAGGTGAAAGGAGAACGGGGCGGGAGGTTCGCATTCCAGCGAGGTCTCGAGATAATGTGACCGGGTTGTACTATTTTTTTTTTTATAACTACACTTTTTTGTGGATACTTTTAATTGGCCATCAGCAAACATGTACACTAAATAGGCACAATGTTAATTTAATTATCTATTAAAATAGATTGTAACAAGAATAATGTTTATTATATTCGGAGTTTTCCAAAAGTTTATAAATAATTAAATTTCTGTTCAAAGTTGCATGACTGGATTGTGTAGGTATGCTACCTTTTGCACTTGAAATTCAAAGGATCATACTCTCCGAATTTTAGTTCTGTAAGACTTACGGTTTAGGCTGTATAAGTCAATCAATCAAAGTAATGGAAGAGTTTTACTTAAATTAGGATTTTAGATAAATTCTGTTATTTACCTTTTCATTGCCAGTAACATTGAGCAGCAATTTAAGATTCTCTTGTATATTCTTAGCAAATAGTTTCTGCCTGTTCATTTCATGTTTCAGACAACAGTTGGAAATCCACTTCAGTGTTGCCAGAATGATGTCTTCATTTTCAACATTGTCTAAAATTCTGTTACAAATAATTAAAGAATTTTTAAAAAGTGTTACAATAACTAACACCTATACAGTATTACTTACATCTTTATAATATCAATTCCCCTTGCATCTAAAAAGTCTGGTTGACTATCCATCAACGCTACTAGAGCACTTAGAGTTCTCTCAATTATCTTTCTATCCTTTTCTCTCAATTCTTGCTGTAATACATTTGATTTTGTGTAGAGTAGGTCTAATAGAAGTTTGTAAGCTCCATCCTTGCCTGCACGGACTCTGTGTGCAATGTCTTTGTCACATTCTGCCTGAAATCAAGATACTTTGAAGCTTATTTCATTTTACCAGTCCTCTCAAAACAGTGAAGGAAACCATTGTGAGGAAACTGGTGTGTTGTAGAACATAAAAAGTTTGAAGAAAGAAGAAGCTTATTAATTTAGACTACTCAAAACAAAGTAAGGGTTAATCAAGTATTTTTGTTTCCATAAAAATTATAAAAACCATAAAAATCCTAAGGTTATGTATTTTTTGCCTGGTTGCATTAAAATTCATTAAATTAATTCAAAAAAACACTGTTTTATTAATTTAAAACAGATCAAAAATATTGACCAAAAAAAGAAACGGCATGTTAGTGGCCTTTATTTTGTTTTTAGTATAATAATTGTTATTTGGAAATAAACCAAAATACTTCAAATTTTTAAGTCATGACGATTTTTACTCATAGTTACCCCATAATCTCATATGAAATTACTTAGTGTTACATAATAACAAAGAATTATTACCTTCAAAATGTCCAGTTCTTTCAAAATTGCATCGGAATCAACATCAGCTCTACTGCAAAGGCTTTTAAGATTCTTGATAGTAATACTGACCAGGTGGTCATCTCCTGAACTCAGCGCTAGATCTCTTATTATATGAGTTAGATCTACTCCCTGCAATAATTAACTGATTTACTAGAAACATAAAATTCAAACTAAATTAAACTTTCTTCATTAAGATCACATAGATCATTTTGGTGTATCAAGTTAGTAAAAATAAATCGATAATAGTAAAGATATACATCTTGGTGGCAGTGTTCAATTGAAGGTGATTTGAGTTGCTGTTACTATAAATAAGTCATTTCATTTACACAGAAGAATAGATTTATCTCAGTAATTGAGGAACTATGGTGTAAGTTTATACCATAGTATGTAAATTGTATCTGATAAGATCAATGGTAATTATAAATGACTCGATATGACTAATACTAGCATCCATATGATCACAATCATTGCTAGAAATAACTGTTTAGTCATAAGTACATCTTGAATTTTCAAGACCAGGTAATTTGTGCAAAAAAAACACTAAATGACTGTTGAACCTCATATTCGTAGTATAAGGAATCAGCTAAATTATACAACAGGTCGATACTGACAGAAAAAACAGGAGTTCAAACAGTATCTAAAGCAAAAACTATATTGTATCTAGTCAGAACCAATAGTCATTTTGGTGTCATAAAACTGCGCCCAAGCTCAAAAACTTTTATTAAAAGAGCTGCGACACTAAAGACAGGATATTTTTGAGCGTGTACAAGTTGAATTGACCCAAATACCTGAGCTTCAAACTGAGCTACAGCATCTTGTATGGCCTCTTCAGGAGTCATGTCGAACTCGGCGATGTTCTCTTTAACAACTTCATCGTAAGTCTCTTGTGTTATC
The DNA here is from genome assembly GCA_963675405.1 of Cosmorhoe ocellata. Classification (NCBI taxonomy): domain Eukaryota; kingdom Metazoa; phylum Arthropoda; class Insecta; order Lepidoptera; family Geometridae; genus Cosmorhoe; species Cosmorhoe ocellata. The sequence continues at coordinate 6,223,644 of OY776268.1, forward strand.
ACTCGCACCATGTTTAAGATTTATCTTGATTTTTAACTAACAATTTCAGCGAATTTGGTTGTATTTTATTAGAAATACCGTAAATATCGCGCATGTGTACGCTCGGTCGAGACGTTGCGTGCGTCTAAAGGGCTAAAGCGAAAAATAAAACAAAACAACGTCAATGTCAGGTTATTTGACATTAATGACAGTGACTACTGACAGTGAATAAAAAGTTTATGCAAGTACGTTTTAATCCATACACCAGATATTAATTGAATTGTTAAGAATAACAAAAAACATAGAGAATAATCTATGTCAGTAAATAATTATTTAATTATCATCTTCAATAGAACACCCGCTGTTCACTTGCACCCAAAGACATTCTATTTAATGACATGGCGTAGAACGTCCTTGATTGCAGTTGCATGCACCACGACACGAAGTAACCTACACGGGGCGGGCTGGTCGCGAAGTGAAGACAAAATCAGCTGAGTGATTTGCGATTTGTAATTGTCTTTTGTCGACTGACATTGACATCAGTAATTCTCCTCTCCAGCTGTCAATAAAGAAACGTTCTGATACCATGATACAAAATACTTGTCAAATAAATGTTTATCAGCATAAATTGTGAATGCTATGCAACAATGTCCAAGTTGTGTTCCTTCCTACTGAAAATGTTGAAAATTCATAAATGTTAGTAATACATGCACTTAATAAGCAGCACTTATTAACATAAATGTTATTAAGTGCTGCTAATTGTGAAATTTGAAGTATACTACTCTGACAGACTTGACAGAGGTTATTGAATGTCTCCCAACCAGATGACGCATACTCCGAAAAAAGAAAAGAGAAGCAAGCAAGCAATAGTGATTTAATATTTTCATAATCTGCGTAATTACAGCAAATTTACTTGTCGACGTGTATTTGCAATTAGGTGATTCTGGGTACACCAAAATGAGTTTTCTAGGCAAAATTTTTGGCGGTAAGAAGGAGGAAAAAGGCCCTTCGACACACGAAGCTATCCAAAAATTACGTGAAACTGAAGAGTTACTCATAAAAAAACAAGACTTCCTAGAAAAGAAAATTGAAATTGAAATCGCCACGGCAAGGAAAAACGGCACAAAGAACAAGAGAGGTCAGTATTTATGGCAGAAACGCAACTGAGTCACTATCATGCCATCTTTTGTAATGTTATTTGACCTTGTTTTTGATTTGTACATAACTACTACCATGCTCATTTCGATCCTCCTACAATGTCCTGACTCCAGAGTATTAGCCAACCTACAAATTATGACAACAGTATTATATTAGGTACCTAAAGTACCTATCTACCTATGAGTAGGTAGAAATTCTATTTCTTTAGGTTAAACAGACACAAAACAGTACATATTGCTGTATAATCATGTAGTTATGATATAATATAATATGACGTTACGGGCGAGTATCTAGCTGAGATGCGATTGGTGCAGGGTTTAATTTCCACAGCTGAAGATTTTTATGTTAGCAAATATTTATTTTGGGACTGGTTGTTTCAATACAAGGAATCCTATTGTGGGATCATGTATGTGACTTTTGGCTATTAATTATTATTTACTAGCTTCGCCTGCATGGTACCTTGAAAAACAAAAACAAATCTATCCCACAGGAACTATCCATTGTTCCGAGATAAAAAGTAGCCTATGTGCTATTTCAGACTATAATCAATCTCTGTACCAAATTTCATCCTGATCCATCCAGCCGTTTCAGCGTAAAAGATTAACAAACATCTATACATACAAACTTTGATGTTTATAATATTAAGTAGAATTAATAAATATTACAACCTATGTAGATAAAAATCTACTCAAGTTTATGAGTATTTAATTAGGTACCTTGATGTTTGTGTTATTGTATCTTTAACTTGTCCAGTTCAAAGCTGTAATACAATCAGACAGACAACTCTGAGTCATTTTAAGATAAAATAGACAAAAACAAACAATAAAGTTAATACCAGTAAGTGAAAATTGGTTGTAGAAAAATCACATACAAAAAGCAAGATGAGTTATTATTTTACTGTGTCGTTATGCTCTGTGGGTAATTTGGGTTAGTTATTTGACTTGCAATAAATGCATAATTAATTTGACACAATTCACCCTTCTGCTAGTAATGCAATTTCGTTGTGAAAAAAGTTGTAATCTGAAGAGAATAATAAAAAGCTGAAAGTTTGTTTGTTTAGTTGAACGTGCTAATCTCAGGAAATACTGGTTTGAATTGAAATATTTTTTGTGTTAAGGAATCTCACTGTTATTTTTCATTTTTTTTTACTCGTTTTTGCTCTATATTGATAACGGCAACAGGTAGACGCTTGAAATATTCGCAGTATATTTAGATATACTCACTTTAAAAATAAAATAAAACATATTTAAAGGAGGGGGGGGGTAGCTGACATGATTTATTGCCGTTTTTATACATAACTTCCGCCCACGGCTTCGCTCGCGTGGTACTTTGAAAAACCAAAACCAATGTATCACTCGGGAACCATACATTTTTCCCTGATAAAATGTAACCTATGTGTTATTCCAGACCATAATATATAATCTATATTTGTGCCAAATTTCATCCAGATCCGTTCAGCCGTTTTAGCGTGAAAGAGTAACAAACATCCAGACAACCAAACAAACTTTCGCGTTTATAATAATAAGTAGGCTTTTACGGAACCCATCGTGCGCGAGTCCGACTCGCACTTAACCTTTTGTTAATTACTCTATTTCTTTTTTATATTCCAGCCGCCATTGCAGCCCTTAAACGCAAGAAGCGTTATGAGAAACAGCTAACCCAAATCGACGGAACCCTCACTCAGATTGAAGCGCAGAGAGAGGCTTTGGAAGGGGCAAATACCAATGCCCAAGTACTGAACACTATGAAAGACGCAGCCAATGCTATGAAGTTGGCACACAAGGATATGTAAGTGTTTCTATTTGAAAGCGCTGAAGAAAAAGCGGTGGTGTAGTGGTATCATCCCTGCCTCACGATCCGAAGGTCGTGGGTTCAAACCTGGTCGCGCACCAATGAGTTTTTCCATTCGAAAAGTTTATGTGCGCAATGCCAGTGCTCTTTAACGGCGAAGGAAAACATCGTGAGGAAACCGGCATACCCTAGAACCAAAAAATCGAAAGTGTGTGTCATCTTATATAATATGGGCTTGTAACCGGTTCTCGAAAACTCATTGGTTCAGGACCAGGTTTGAACCCGCTACTTTCGGATCGTGAGACAGGGGAGCTACCACTACACCAGTGCACTTGAAATTCAAACACTCATCTTATATTTTTTGTTGAAACTATTATCAGCCGTCAGTCCCATCTTTTCCAAAGTTATTACTCTAAAGATTTATGCTTACCAATGTCAGCTACCTTTTAAAAGATTTATAAAATGAAACTTATCTCTAAACTTTCCCTTCCAGCGATGTAGACAAGGTCCACGACATCATGGACGACATCGCGGAACAGCACGACATTTCGCGCGAGATCACCGACGCCATCAGCAACAACGTGGCCTTCCCCAACGACATTGATGAAGATGAGCTGGAGAAGGAACTCGAGGAGTTGGAACAGGTCAGTCCTTCGTCGCATTGGTATTATTCTGATGTCATAACTCACAAAAAATATTTTTATTGGGTGTGGCTACATGCTTGCAGTAGCAAAAAGTATTAGTAATTATAGTATAACTAGCTTCCGCCAAAGGCTTCACCTGTGGTACCTTGTAAAACAAACAAATGTATCCCACGGGAACCGTACATTTTTCCGAGATAAAAAGTAGCTTAGGTGCTATTCCAGACTAGAATTTATCTCTGTGCCAAATTTAATTAAGATCCGTTCAGCCGTTTTAGCGTGAAAGAGTAACAAACATACATATATACATAAAAACTTTCATGTTTATAATATTAGTAAGATATGAAAATAACTTTTTTCTAAAGATATTTAGTGTAGTAAGTCCCTCGCGTGCAAAGCCACAGGCTGAACAAATAAATCAATATTAATGGACATTCATACAACGCCATCTAGCCCCAAACTAAGCAAAGCTTGTATAATGGGAACCAGATAGCTGATAGACTAATTCTATACTTTTCTTGTAAATAAATACATAGAACAAATAATGACACCCAGACACAGAAAAAACATCTCTGTTCATCACACGTTAGTTCTGGGGCCACGAATTCATAATACATTACCGAATTCATATTACACTGTGATTTCATACCATGACTTATGCAAATAGTATGGAAGTAGTAACGTTTCTATAATGAAATCGTTACGGAATCGTTCTGGAAGACCTCGTGGTAAGGGCCCTAGGTGGGGATCGGACCCACAACCTACAGCGCAGAAGGCAGAGCAACTACCAAAAGTTGTGAGGCCGGTCAAAAATCTTTGTTATTCATGTCACAATGTCACTCTTATTCCAGGAGGATCTGGACAAAGAGATGCTGGGCATCAACGTGCCGTCAGACAACCTCCCCGACGTGCCCACGTCAGAGCTGGTGCATGACAAGCCCAAACCCAGCAAGTCCAAGACGACTGGTATGTATTATAGTACATACATAAAATCACGCCTGTTTCCCGACGGGGTAGGCAGAGACCACGGATCTCCACTTGCTACGATCCTGACATACCTCTTGCTTCATTCACTCTCATTACATTCTTCATACATGCGCGTCGGTTTAGGGTACTCTGGACCTGGGGCCTTACCACGAATTCATAATACATTACCGAATTAGTATTACATTGTTATTTCGTACCATGACATAAGCAAATTGTATGGTAGTAGTGACGTTTCTATAATGGAATCGTTACGGAATAGTTCTAGAAGACTTCGTGGTAAGGTCCCTGGCCTTTCTCTAAAACGTCCCCAATTTGCTCGAGGTACGTACGCCGAGGTCTTCCCCTTCCAACTGTCCCATTCACACTCACCTATGCACTTGTTTCGTCAATTTCCTTTCATCCATCCTTTCTATGTATTATTCTTTGTATGTGCTATAGTAATATATTATATTCTATTATATCTGAGGAGATATCTGCCGAGCCTTGGGATTTCAGTCGTGATCAGTGTGTGAGGGTGTATGTTTTCCTTCACCATTTGAAATTTCTCCGCATAATTTTTTCGTACAGAAAAATTCATTTGTCCACAACAATGTAGTCAAATTTAGTCTTATGTAGTACGAGCTGATGCCCGCGGCTTCGCCCGCGTGATACCTTGAAAAACTAAAACATCGCTATCCCACGGGAACGGTACATTTTTTACAAATGTAGCCTATGTGTTATTCCAGACCATAATTTATATCTGTGCCAAATATCATTCAGATCCATTCAGCCGTTTTATCGTGAAAGAGTAACAAACATACATCCAGACATCCAAACAAACTTTCGCGTTTATAATATTAGTAGGATCCCAGATCATATATAGTACAGATTCTCCATCTACTACATCGAATCGTGAAACGGTTTCGGGCTATTTTTCTGCGGGCTATTTTGCCTTCCACTACTGTACGCTAGATGTCGCAATTTGAGCAAGATCTAAGACCCTAAAAAGGAGGTGTGCTCATAGATGGCGCTAACTAAAGCGTTGGGTGTGCCAACCGACGATAGATGTCGTTATATTTTGTTCAACCTTACGTGAAATTTTTCGGGTAATTGAGCGCTGATTGGTCCGTTCAAGGTTACGACAAATCATAAATATAATTAGGGATGGGGTAGTTAGTTTCTATGAAAACAATAATCGATACTTGTTTTTTTTTGTTAACCTAAGCAAAGTGAAATGAGATGTAAACAAGTAGGTAGTCACGTTAAGCTTCAAAGTATAATGTAGGTATATATTCATTTATAATATAATAATTAACTATGTTATGTCAATCAGTGAGTCAGTGGTAATCTAGCATTTAATAATAATCGGGTGATAACTAGTAGGGTTAACATTTAGGTACTTTACCTACATTTAGTTATGTATAGATACCTACCATATAGCAATGTGACGGAAAATATTATTTCAATCGTTTTTTATAGAATTCATTATAATAAATCCTCAAATATAATAAACCAAAATCGATATTCTTATTATGTACCTACTACGCGACCCGGAACGGCACATCACTACTTACACGTGCCATAACAAAGAATAAAGAAAAGCAATACAAAATTGTTTATGAGAGAAAGGGATGTAAAATTGGTGACGTTTTGTGCAATGTAGGTACCTACAGTTTTTACAAGGCAACGCCGACCGACGGCGGGGCGCCACGCGGGGTAGCGGGGGAAGCATGCCATTGATGATGAGCTATGACGGTTAATATATCTTTAATCGTATCTACATAAAGTTCACTTTTACATAATTTGGTTTACGGAATTGGAAAATACCTACTTGCATTTGTCGCGTCGTGCACTCGTGCTGTTTTATGGATCACTAGCTTCCACCCACGGCTTCGCCCGCGTGGTACTTTGAAAAACAAAAACAAATCTATCCCGCGGGAACCGTACATTTTTCCGGGGTAAAAAGTAGCCTATGTGCTAGGTATTCCAGACTATAATCTATATTATGGTATAAATAGCTGTAAGTAGGTACCGAATTTCATCCATTCTAACAAATTTTCGCGTTTATAATATTAGTAGGATTTTACTTTGACTGATGGTGATGATAGGTAAATGATAATCATAGTGATCTATCACTATCTCTAGGGTTACCTACCTATGGTACCTATTTGGGGTGATTTAGTTTAGGTAGGTAGGTAAGTACCGGTAGGTACCTACCTAGTTAGTGTATCTACCTAAGTATATAATATTTTTTTTAATAAGTACCTAGATAGCTTACATAAATTGTAAATTAAGTTTTTGTATAGTTAGGTTTACCTATCTAAAATCAATAAAACAAAAAAAAACCATTTTTATTTTTACCTGGTCTCTAAATATAGATTGAGTTCGTCATTGCGTACCTAGGTACCTAGGTACCTACCTACAGAACAGACAGTGCGACTTCACTAATTGAGTATTTGAATGTTTTTTTTTTGAGATAAATGGAAAGATCATATATAAGTTTTATAACAAAACTATTTTTTATTTTATATTTTCGCAATAATTCAAAAGTTATTTCAAAGTAAAAATTATACTTGGAAGCCAGTACCGAAAACACGCCGACAGCTCCCGAGCGCGCGTGACGTCACAATGATAACAATGATGTACCATTATGTACGAATACTACGAAAAAAACAAACTCCCAACAAAATGCTTTTACATGTTCCCCAAGATACGGATAAGATACCGTACGGGCCGTATATCCACGATTTAAATCTTTGCTTGTAGGTACATTTTTAATTTACACCTACATCCACTCCACACGAACTTCCGATAAATTTGAACTTTTTTCGAGCATAGATATAGGAAGGTACCTACTACTCACATACTATATCCTCCAGAATATGAACCTTATATTTTAATAAGTTTTCGGGCGCCATCTATGAAAACCAAGTAAGAAACTATATAGTTGGTTCAAAAATATCATTGTGTTGCCGCTACTAGCCGCAAGGTGCAAAATATATTGCAAAAATTTTCAAATTTTGTTATTAAAGGTTTTTTTATGTTCTCGTCATGAGTTTATTTAGTCTAAACGTAGTTATATATATAAAATATTTATCTCAGTGCATAATTCCGGATTTTTATGATTTTTACGCAATCATTAATAGGAATTGTTACTCCTAACGCCATCTCATGAATTTATTTAGAACTAGAAATCCGTTGTTCTGCATTGCGCCCCATGGTAGGATTATGTCTGAGGAGATACCTACCAAGTCTTGGGATTTCAGTCGTGATCAGTGTGTGAGGGTGTGTGTTTTCCCTCACCATTTGAGATTTCTCCGCATTATATTTTCGTACAGAAAAATCCATTTGTCCACAACAATGTAGTCAAATTTAGTCTTATGTCTTATTTGTGATATGGAAGAAGATCACTTGCAGATCTCACATAATGTAAAAAGGCAGGAAGATGACGATAATGACTGATGATGATAATGATAATGATGATGATAAATAATGATTAATATCTGATAATTCCAGAAGACGATGATGAATTGGCGCAGTTGCAATCCTGGGCTACATAAGCCAAATGCAGCCTCCCTATGTGATAATATTGCTAGCTAGCGTATGTATTATAGTGGCAAGTATTGTGCAAAATATTCTTCTAAAACACCCTAGACAAGTGACAAATTACAAACGCGAAAATTATAAAAATAGCTAATGGCAGTGATTCTATTGTTTCGTCAGATTAGCTATATGTACCTGAACGACTGAGCTTTGCTCGGTTTTTTAAAAGTGAAACTTAGCTAGATTGATTTATCGCCCACCAAACCCCCTGCATACTAAATTTCATGAAAATAGTTGGAGCCGTTGGAGCCGAGATTCAGATTATATATTATCTATATTAATAATTTCGTCAAGGGGTACGGTAGACTCGATCGAAACCTTACCTGAGTAATCTATATCTATATAAGAGCTTAACCTGACTGACTGACTGACTGACTGACTGACTGACTGATTTATCATCGCCCAGCCGAAACCGCTGAAGCTAGAAAGCTGAAATTTGGAAGGTGGTTTCCTTTTATAACAAAACCACCCACTAAGGCGGGATTTTTGGAAATTCCACCTCTAAGGGGGTGAAAAAGGGTGAAAACGTTTGTATGAAACTTTTTAACGCGTGGAGCGATTTTCATGAAACTTTGTTTGTGCACTGTAAATAAAAAATGAACGAACACGTGTTTCAGGATTTTTCAATATAACCTTCAAAATGGGGTCAAATGTGGGGTCAATTTTTGTATGGGAACTTTTTAACGGGTGGTGCGATTGATCTGAAACTTTGTTTGTGTACTGTAAATGCAAAATGAGTGGACACGTGTTTCAGGATTTTTCAATATAACCTTCAAAAAGGGGTCAAATGTGGGGTCAATGTTTGTATGAGAACTTTTTAACGGGTGGTGCGATTTGTTTGAAATTCTGTTTATATACATACTTTAAGTGAACAAAGTCGCGAGCGGGACAGCTAGTAAAACATAAAAAAGTAAAGATTTCGGGTCGACAACATACATCCGCAAAATTCGGATTGTCGAGTATTTTGTAAAATTCTAATGCTGGCTGAGAGACAAATCGCAGTCGCCATATTCGTCACTGACACCGGATGACATCTTGGGTAATAAAAACTCAAAGTAGGTACAATCAACAGTGCAACCAACCTCTTTGTTCTACTGCACTACGTAGGTTGGTAGGTAGGTACCTAGGTAATCGCAAACTTGGTAGTATAATATCCGTTATTATTTGTTATGTTAAATTCTAATGGTGCTCAGAGACACATATTGTGTATTATGATGAGGCTCATTTCACCCGAGCGAAGCCGGGTCTTCATCTAGTATACAATAATTGCTCGTTTAAAGGTATAAGATTAATTAGATTAGACCAAATTTTCCTTACTTTTTAAATGAGCGTGAATATTTTTCTAAATTGCCGTGTGATCGATGTGTTTAGCTCTGTTTAGCAATGTTGAATAAAATGACGGAAAATCAATGTAATAAAAGAAGATGTCAATTTACTTTATTATTAAACTGTTGTTTCAAGATGTACGAGTATTTTGGTCTTTGGTGTGAACGAAATAAGATCGTTCGTATACTAAGTTTAGCTAGTCTGACGAAACAACAGAATTCCCTTGGGGTTTTTCGTTTGCCATTTATCTAGGGATTTATAACCAACCAATCATTTAGCCTTTCTGCTGTGATGATAGTACTTGTAATAAGAAGTGAAGTAACAAGTCCACTATAGCGGAACGGAACAAAACTAAACTATGCTTCTGCATGTATTCAAGCGCCAAATGGAACTTTTTACCCTCAGAACGTTGTAGTGACTGGAATTTGGTTTTAGATGTAGTAGGCTTGCCCACCAATTTGGTGTACAAGTCTATCAGAAGAGTACTTTTCACGACACTTTCGCACTTGTATAGTAAAGATATGTATTTAACACTTTGCTGGTATTTATAAAAAAAAAAACGGCTTAGGTCCAAAAAAATTAGAATACTGCATAACTATTTAGATCTGTACTCGGCAATCACAACGTACCCCAAAAGGGGTGGAGCCTGATAATAAGTATTTATAATCTTAAACTTGGTTATAAATCTAGCTTTCTTAAGGGTGCGTTTCCACTAAAGCGGAACGGGAGAAAATAAAAAAGTATTAAATTAAACAAGAAAATCTCATCACAAGTGCATGTTATCTTTACGCTTTAACTTGAATTTACAAGGTTCGTTGACTTTTCTACTCCGCTTTAGCTGATATTCGCCCTTGAATTAGTTGATTTTAAATATTTCACTCTCCGCTTCAGTGGAAACGCACAAGGGGCGAAGTGACTGATCAAAGAGAACAGATGTTTAGAAAAACTTAAGAAAACACTGTTTTTTTACGCACATTTGATTGCCTGTCAATAATTAACTCAACTAAGCGGAAAATAAAAAATATATCAATAAAATAAATACTTAAATTGAAATTGGTTGATGATTATTCGTACCGCTTTAGTAGATATGTAGCTTAACACATTTCATTGAAAATCTGTATAGACAATTATAATATTACATTTTAAAGTAAAAACCGCACTCTTATGAATATACTGAAGCGGAGAGGAAATAATAAAAGAATAATTTACTGGAGCGCTGGTGGTGTAGTGGTAGCAACCCTGCCTCACGATCCGAAGGTCGTGGGTTCAAACTGGTCGTGCACCAATGAGTTTTTCCATTCGAAAAATTTATGTGCGCAATGCCAGTGCTCTTAAACGGTGAAGGAAAACATCGTGAGGAAACCTGCATGCCCTAGAACCAAAAATTCGAAGTTATGTGTCATAGGTTAGTATTCTTATAAGCGGCGATGGGCTTGCAACCTGTCACGTACGGAATACTAACTATTGTGCAAAATGTGGGCATGTACCAAATGTCATGTTTGGACTTGCCTCTGACTACCCTCTTTAGATATCCTCAAAGATCTAAGTAACTAAACATCTGAGGAGATATCTACCGAGCCTGGGGATTACAGTCGTGATCATATATTTTTTTTAATTTTTAATTTACTGGAGTGTAATAAAATTAATCTAGACACACAATAGTGTGACAACCAAGCTCTGAATAAATACTACCGTGTTAACATAACGTGTTATGTGTTACTTTGATGTATATCAATTTGTGTGAATGGTGATTCTGTTATGTCGTCGGTTTAACTAAAATTTCATAAAATACAAACGATCTTATATTGTTAACACCAAAGTTATAATGCTGACACCAAATAACGTGGGAAAAGGGCAGGAAGATGATGATGATGGTCGTGTATACTGCGGAAAAGTATGGGAAAATCAATGCAATAAAATAAGGAAATGATTTAAAATTTTCATTTGAGTGATATATTCTTTGCTGGGAACAAATTTGTATGTCACAAAATTTTAGTTAGAACGACAAAACAACAGAATCGCCACTTAAATCTCCGCTCCGCTTCAGTGGAGACGCACCTTAAGTGAGACCTTTAAATTAACTAGTTAACAATTATCTGTAATCACATTTTTAATATATTAGTCAAAATATTGAAAGCGTTTTCGGCCAGCTCGGTATGGGGTCACCCATACATTACGTCACACGAATTTCATTTTTTGCCCCTCCCCCCGTCCTTGTCATAGGGTCACATTTGTGAGACTCCCCCCCCCTCCCTAGTGTGACGTCACAATGTCGACAGACAAAACAATTGGTATCTTAAATTTACACCGATATTAGTTGTAATGTTTTTGAGATTTTCGTAAAGTAATAGTTGAAAGTTCGTGTTTTAAGGCCCAGGATTTTGAAAATTGCAAGTATTGCAACCCTAATCATTCTATTACCGCTAAATAGATTAAATTGTAATTGAACTACACGATACTCAAGGATATAAGTGATAAATCAACCGGAGCTAAAACACGAATTAGTTAGAAAACCTTGGTTAAAAATCATGTCAAAAATACCTCTGAAAATTCAGAAATTCCCTAATTTATCCAGAACAGTAAGGTATTTTGAATTTCTATTTCACAATGAATGTAAATCAGTTAATTTGAAACAAATCAACCTATCCCGTTTTTTGAAATAAGCTATTTTATGAACATATTTATGTTTTTTATATTTCGTCGCTTTCGTTATGTAATTCAGAGCAGCCATATTACCATGCCGCACTCTAATTACTTGTCATTTGGGTATTTCGCTTCGTGCTATGTCTGATTCCGCGGAGATCCGCGTTGCTATACTGACCTATGTCACTTTTTTTGTAACCTTGTCGTAAGGAATAGTGTTACAGTATTTTGGGCCTTAACACTTAGATTAGTTATACTTAATAGATTTTGAAATGTGACGTCACGAAATTTAGGACCCCACCCACCCCCTTGTCACCCCCTCCCTTCCCCTTAACGTGTGACGTAATTTATGAATGGCCCATATGTTAGGGAAGTTACATGCAAGTTTTTAAATAGCTAAGTTACTTACTTACTTAAAATGTTTATTAAAACGTTTCTATTCATAAACTCATAATATACTTCATTACTCAATATATTTTAAATTATTAAAAAGTTGTATTAGATTAAAAATAACTAATTTCATATGTTTTTAAAGAATAGTATTGCTATTATTTTTGTTACAAAAAATTATAATCTGTTTATTTTTTGTTGAATTTAACGTAGTATTTTTTAACTTATTTACTGGCTCCGTTGTATAAAACTTATGTCGTAATATTTTTTGTATATTAATATAAATGTAGAACTCTTGTAAAGGAAAGACAGATATCGGTTATACTAACTCCATTAAAAGTTAAACATTACTTAAACAACACTGTTTTAAGATACATAAGCATGGTTTAAGTTTTAAGGGCTTTTTATAAGTTTTGTAATTCATTTATTATGATTAGTGCCTCTTAATTAATGTACATTAAGCTATCAGTTGTGCATATAATGTTATTATATTTTTTATTTTAAGGAATAATATGTGTTTTATTGAATATCGTTGAACCATGTCAATAGTATCAGGTTTACTCAGTGAACGGAAAAAAACATGGAAGCGTTTGACACCGAATTTTTTACATCGATTCTCGTGGATTTGCCAAAAATTGATGAATGTCGACTTTATTCCCTCGAAGTTTGGGTTTTAATTGCCGTGTAATGTGTAGATAACTTATGTAAATTTAATAATATCTTAATTTGACAAGCCTACCACAGCACATTTCTTGTGGGTTAATTATTTTAGCTCAAGAAATGCTTCCGTGTATTTTCCGTTCACTGGGTTTACTTAGTTAAGAGCTAGATGGCGTTGTGTGCAAATTCGACCAATATTAATTTATTTCAAAATTTCATAGGTACCTAACCATTGGTATACAAAAAAGAGCCTTCTCAAACCTTTCACCACACAAGTTTGAAAAAACTAACAATAAGAAAACCATGAACAAATAGTTGCAAAGACCGGGGGTCGAACCTACACCTCTAACTACCCCACTCGCCATGACAAAACACAAAATTATAATCTTAACTTACAATCTAAACAACATTTTCACCAAGTTTCTAACTTCCTAAATAGCTGTACCCTTTTCAGATACATCCTGCCTCCAAAACAGGTCATGTTATCCAACATACCTATGTAAAGTCTGTATTACATAATTATGTACATAAATCATCATGTCAAACATAATTTGGGATTCAGAGCCGCCAGTCTGCGAAATGTGGTGTGAATTGCGATGAATACCACATATGAATTGACTACTAATACTTTCTCCGTACTTATTCTGGTTTGCTGGGGCATTGTCTGCGATGTAAATACGATGTGGGTGCGTTAGTCAATACCCAGGGAGTTACTCTGCAAAACGACAACGAATTCGTTGAATTCAGTCGAACTAGCAGCATTATTATTACTATTACCCGGATATTGATCGCGTTTTATTTATTTTTCCCGACGTTTCAACAAGTTTTTACACTGTCGTGGTCACGGGATGACTGGATGAATTATCTGCAGTTTTGTTGTCAAATTCAAATTATCGTTCTTTAGTGGTGCTAAAGAAGGTTTACAAGATCGATTATCAAAAGGAAGTAAGTACCTAATGTCTGTCGTTCCATCGTTAAAATGATTGTCAAAACGATAGCTTAGAACGTAGGTAACGTAGTAGGTTTTGCACGAATATTGTGACAATATATCGTTGGTCGTTTTGCAGAGTAGACACCTTGAATTTTGTTAGTTTATTATTGTGTAGGTAAGGTAGGTATTCAAATAAATGCCTTAAATAAGGTGTTTGTTTTAGAATACCTAAGTAAGTTTTATTTTGCAAGAGTTTGCTTCTTTCAATATACCTAAACATAAAACCACGATTCTAAAACGATCTAATCTAGAAACCTCGACGATTTCAAACTCGCTGTACCAGAATAAGCCGCCAATAAACTAATTGATTGCTGCAACCATTAGCTTATATCGTGACCTGTGCTGAGTCTGCTCAGTCGTGGTGCTTCCCTGTTGCTTGGATCAGTCGTGTCAACATGAAGGGCTCTTTTGTATGGGTGAGTTTTTAATTATCCATAAAAGCCTTCGTTTATAATTGATTTAACTTTCGACCGGCCTCGCAGCTCAGTTGGTAGTAGTTCTGCCTTCTGCGCTGTAGGTTGTGGGTTCGATCCCCACCCAGGATAAACATCTGTGTGATGAACGCAGATGTTTGTTTTGTGTCTGGGTGTTAGTATATTATATTTTATGTAGGTAGGTACGTATTTACAAAAAAAAATATAGTTAATCTATCAACTATCTGGTTCCCATAATACCTACAAGTTTTTCTCAGTTTGGGGCTAGATGGCGTGTGAAATGTCCACCAATAAATAAATAAATAAATAATGCTGGACAATCCACACAGCATCATCTAGCCCCAAAGTAAGCTACTCAAAGCTTGTGTTATGGGTACTAGATAACTGATATATTTAATACATTATATACATAGATATTTTTTTTTTTTATTATACATAGAAAACACCCAGACCAACGGAACAAATTTCTGCAGATCATACACAAATTTGTTCCGAGGCGGGAATCGAACCCGCAACCTCTTGCGTCGCAGCTGGACTCTCGCTCGCTGCGCCACAGAGGTCGTCATACCAATATTTATGTATTATCTGACCTGCGCGTTTTAAGTGATAATTTTTTTCCCATTTTTGCAACATTTTCCATTAATGCTTTGCTCCTAAGTATTGGTCGCAGCGTGATGTTATAAAGCCTAAAGCTTCTCCTCGATAAATGAACTATCCAACACATTAACATTTTTAAAATTCAAACCAGTAAATAGTATTATACTAGGTACTTATAGATTATTTTTTATCCTTACAGGTAACGCTTCTCATAGCGTTAAAAACCTCCCAAGCCACATTCGACGTTGAGGCTTTAAAAGCCAAAGCAGCCACCAACTTCCAAGCCCTAACTGAAGTTGCCGCAACAAACCTTCACGCCTTCTCCGATACGGCATCAGAAAAACTCCAAACTCTACACGAGAAGGCTTCATCTAAACTTCAGGAACTCACAGAAAATGCTTCAAATAATCTACATGAAATTGCAGATAGCATTGATCTTGAAAAACTGAAAAAGCTTGATTTCCTAAATATTTTACCGAAGGTTCATGAAAAAGTTTATAAAACGCGTAATAAAATAAAATATTTGAGTAGCTTAAAAGGTGGGAATCATGTGAGTCCTGTTAAGGGACTACATATCGATGGGAATGATTTGAAATTGGCGTTTGAAGGGAAATATCCTTGGCCAGTTGTGACGAGAAGAATAGAATATATTTATGAATAATGCGTTTAAAATGAGTCTATGAGTGCAATCTGTTTTCAGTTAAAGTTGTCAAGTGTTAGGTACCAACTGTTTTTTCTACTTGTACAGGGTGTCCGGGAACTATTATGTTATTCCGAGTGATTTTTCTCGATATTTATGAGAACAAAAAGTTCTAACTAGGTAAGACTTTTCTGCAGCAAAGTTTACTTAGATAATATATCCTAACTTTACGGTTTACCTAATAAGTATCTAACATAGAAGATTTTTTTGAACTCTGCTCTTCAATGTAGAAAATTAACATACCTAATAGGGTTGTCAATTTAATTTATTGAAATAAGAAAAAAAAGACAACTGTTCATTTTTACAGTCTGAATCAGAAATTCAGCCTTAGTAGCCTAGTTCCGGGACACCCTGTATTTGATGCATTGTTGTTAGTACCTAAGTGCATAGAGTAATTGAAATTTTAAGTGTGAAATTAATTAATTACGTAGGATGATGTGTGTAGGTTGTTTATACTTGAAAATAAAAAAAGTGTCATTATATTTTTATTTAAAAAAAGTAGATAATCTCAAATAATAATATTATGACAAGCATGAACGTTGTCTTTGTGAATAAATAAGCTAAGCGTTATTTCAACTGAAAGACACAGACGCCAACTTTCTTTCAAAAACGTTTTCAGTGCCCTAAATATACCTACTTATTATTAAGTATTGTAGAATGTAATTTGCCTTGCAAATATTTATTGTTGCACGTAAATAGGTAATGAATAAAACATTAAATACCTAAATAGTTATATTTTTATTTAGGTAAACGCTTTTAATTATAAATCAACAAATTAACGTGATTTTTTTTATAAATTAATTTAATATGATATCAAAATACAGTAGGTAAATTATAGTACCTAAAATAAATAATTATATTTGACCTAGGTTAATCCTGTTCGTCAGGTAGAAATCACTTTCAGCAGTAAGACCGCTGACACACAGTATTTTTTCAACGTCATCCGCTAGTTATTTGTTACTTACTTGGATTGGTTTGTTTTATTATAAACCTCTAATGACAGTACATTATCCGGCTCGAAGGACCACGGAAAATGGATATTATTTGTGTCCTAATACGAACGAATGTTGACAATATGTAGCACGTAGGTAATTTAGTACAACATACAACTTAATTTCCGAAATTCAAATCATTCAACAACTTCTCAAAAACATCATCAACATCATTATTTTTCGGCAAAAAGTCATCCATCGCACTGTTTTGAAACTCGCCAAAGTCGTCCGCCAATCCCAGCTCTGTCAGAAGCATCAGATTCTCCGACCTGTCAGTGTCAATGTCACCATTCCCGTCGGAAGTGTCAAAGTTTCTGTCAGTACTGTCAAATTCCGGTAATAGTTGTTCGGACTCCGTCGAGTTTTCTTTGGGCCGTCTGTTTGTTACTTTGTGTTTCTCCTTTTCGTTGTCGGATAATATATCGTGATATTCTTTTATCTCTTTCGCGAATTCTATATCTTCATCATCGTCTGGATTATCCTGTAAAAATAAACAAAAGTTGACTATAAAAATGTTTTTAATACATTATTGCATAAAAATTATGCTACTAAAAAAATTAAGTTGGTAGGTAGTCCCCCCAGGTTTGGTACTTATCCATCTTCACCTACTTAGATCTATGAGGATATCTAAATCTGGATAGTCAGTGGCACGTCCAGATATATATATTTGGCACATGCCCAGATGATGATGCCCATGATTCTTCTCAATTTATATTGCTGTCGTTATTTTTAAAAACTTTCTTAACCTTGATTTTAGAGCTCATCTTTCAAGCTGATAGCATAAAGATGAAGCAAAAAAGATTGCTTGATAATAAGTTATTTCACGAAGGGTACATTTAAAATTAACCAATAGGTAAGTATTTTACGAGATAACCAAAATTGTTTGTTGCAAACAATGTCGAATAGTGAGAACAATGATAAAACTGTAGAGGAGAATCGTCCGCCCACGTTTTATCGCTGATGATAATACCTGAATGATCTGCTTAGTGGATTTATACTGAAACGCATTCTGAGATAAATCCACTTCAACTGGGAAAAGTGTTGAATTTTCTCTCAACTGCTCTAATGTCTCACTGCAAAAAAAATAATAAATTTAAACAGAATTTATATTTATTATTGTACTTGCTTCCGCCCGCGTGGTTCTTACTTAAAATATAGCTTGTTTATCCTGAAAGTTTCTCTCTAAACACTGGTGAATAATTTTTTAAAGTATAAGTAAGTAGGTACACTGTTAACGACAGAAGCAGTTCCCAAAATCTTACTTGTGGTAAACAGCCAATCCTTCTATAAACCTCCTCAATTGATACGCTACGTCTTGAGTTTTCTTATTCTCCAGTAACTCTAGCTTCACGAGTACGTCCGAACGGAGCCGAGCGAAGCGACATCTAGCGTCTTGACGACAGCGGAGAATCAACCTGAAGATAATAATTAAATTTGTGAATAGAATCGGACAAGTGCGTGCGATTCTTGCGCTATTAAGGTTTCGCACCGTAAATTTTTAGAGCTTTTATCATTTCAGCCATCAGATTTAAACAGATTCAAAATTTTTAAACGGGTGGGACTTGAACCCGCGTCTAGCCTGAAGCCGGCCAATGCATTACTATGCGAGTGTTGGATCTCCGGCCCGTGTAGAAATTCTTGAATCGTAGAATAATGTTTGTCATATTCTTCCGACAGATAGAAAGTTTCAGCCACATTTTAAGGAATAAAAATGAATCATTTTAAATTTTGACCTTTATTTGTGTATAAATTGATAAGGATTTTTGCCAAATTACTTTGAAAATGGCATCAAGTACCTATAATACTTTACTGAAAGTAACCTATATATTTTTACCCAAATAAGTACTATGCGAGTTTAAGTAGGTGGTGAACTTGAGTCTTTAGCCCAAATTTTTACAAGTTGACTGCTTAGTATCACGTCTTATACTCACCTGTATTCGTAATTCCCTGTCTCAACTCTATATAAAGGTTCCTGTAACGCATTGTATCCATACTCTTCATCATCCATCTCTTTCACCTTGAGACAGTACGATAAGTATTCGAATTTAGTATCTGCGTATTTGCGTATCGTTAGTTTTGTGTCTGGTATAGCTTTGTTTAAGTATGTGCCCATGTCTGATAAGATCTGGAATGTTAATAACCTTGATATAAACTGCTCAAGCGGTTAAAACAACGACTCCAGTTGTTGGATCGACTATTCCAGCGGTTGGTACGACTACTACAGCGGTTGGTACGGCTACTCCAGCGGTTGGATCGACTATTCCAGCGGTTGAACCGACTACTAAAGCGGTGGGAAGGACTATTCCAGCGGTTTGTATGACCACTCTAGCGGTTGCATCAACTATTCCAGCGGTTGGAACGACTATTCCAGTGGTCGAAACGATTACTACAGCGGTAGGAACGACTATTACAGCGCTTTAATGACTACGAGTAATTGAAAACACCTTGAAAGTAATATGGCTGCTGACCTTACCGGTTTTAACGCCTTCAGCATCTTAATGCCATCTCTTTCTAATTCCCGATGATACTGGCCGAACTTTGAAAAGGCTTCGGAGGCTCGGGCTTGCGGCTCTCTCACCCCAATACCCGCGAATATATCGCCCATATTTTTGTATGTGACGAGAAGGTCAAAATATGCCTTTAGCATTCTGGAACAATATCGGATATGGCAAGTGGACAAACAGGCATGTTGATAAAATTTCATAAAATTTTAGGAATTTTTCTTCTTAACTTATATGATAATACAGAATCCTACTGTATCATTAAATAAGTTTGTTTTCCCCCTTAACTCACCATAATATTTGAATAGCTTTATATAAGCCTTAACCTAGAGTGTCTGAAGTCTAAACGCTTCCCCCTGGCATAGATTTGGATCAGTTGAGCTATCTATAGATCATTTGTAATAGTCCTTTAGATTCCTTTAGATTGCTCAACTGTTTCCACGTATACAATGATAGTAAAAATGGTATTTACTGTAAACAAAATATTAAAAGAACTGTCTTTATCCTCAAATTTATTGTCATCAACAAACCTTTTAGCGTTCTCCACCAATCGCTTGTAAGTTGCCTCAGTATCCCTTAGTTCATCTAACTTGGCCACCAGCGTGTCGTTACACAGGATCGCTCTGGACAGCCCAAGGGCATCAGCAGCCCCGGAAGACATGTTCTCCACCAGTCGATGTTTCATCTTCTTCATTATGATATCGAGGGACTTTCCTTGTTTAGGGTCCGCGTGAAGCTTATTGTAGTTTATTGTCACTTCGTCCTTTACAAACAATAGATTTTACAGAAATTTTAGACCTAATACTAAAACTTATTGACTCGTTTTCCTTTTTCTATCAGAAACGTGGGTTAGCCAAAACTAGGTAATACGTAGTACTAGTTATTCTGTGGTAATACTAAAACCTAAATTAAATAATTTAAAAGAAGATTTACCTTAGCAGATTGAATCATTTTGGCTACCTCGAGCTTTGTCTTCCCTTTGACCGACTGACCGCTGACTCCGACCAACTCATCTCCACTTTGCAGAGTGCCCTCTTTAGAAGCTGGCGTGTTGTCGAATATCTGAAATTTGTGACCAAAAATTCTAAATTCTGGTGGTGTAGTAGCAATATATCTGCTTTTCGATCCCAAGGTAGTGAAGGACGATCGTACACTTGAATATTCTGTGTTAGAAAACATGTGTTTTCATGTGGATAAGTTGACTGAAAGGAGGATTAGCTAAAACACTAGGAAAGTCTATTTCAGTTACATCTAACTAAACAGTGCCAAGCATTACTCAGTGTCTAACAGGCTAAGCATAAACATTACATTTATTATTTGGTGAAATAAATATCTTATCATCCTTTGCAACCGATTTATATAATGTTCTACAAGCTTAACTACATTAACAGCTTCAGTAAGTCTCACCAGAAACTATTTTACTTTCATAAACAGAATTTACTGTTTATGCTACCGATGGGTTAGGTACAAGTTTCACTTGACACTAGATTTATCCTAAGGTCCTATTACCTGCACAATGTATAAGCAAGGACAAAAGGGTGCTCCGCCCCCTATACTGATCCCTATGAGGTTTTTTTCATCTTTTGCAAGCACAATACTGCCTGATGTTACGGTCATCCCCCTGTAAAACATTTAAATTATTTATCTAATTAACTATAAATTGAAAAATGATAAAAAGTCACACTAGGTGCATATAATCTTGCCAATTTTTTTAATACTTTATAGTAAAGAATCGCAGTTGTTTCGTTTATAATACACAGTTCTCGTAATGGATAAATTTTATAAAGAAACAAATTATGTCAGCCCTTTCTCACTGAAATAGTCAAATGCGTGGTTGAACCTAGAAAAAACTCATTAATTCATTTATATTTTGACTGAAATAATAAATCGAATTAGATGTAGGGAATACTAACTACTGTGCAGATTGTATCCATGTGCCAATTATAATGTTTGGACGTATCTCTGACTTAAGAAAACCTCAGAGCTAAGTAACTAGGGATCGGGAGAACAGTCTACCAAAACAATCTGGGGAATCTGGGGATAAAAAGTCGTGACCATGAATATTTGTTTTTTTTTGGTTTTGAGATCGAAAATAAAAGATTTTTCGGTGATAAATAAATATATTTCATGGAAACTAGCAATATATGAGTCACGTCAGACAAACCAGCGATTAATTTCTCTACGGAATCTAGCATCATCTAACCTTGCATGATCTGAAACAAAAACACAGAAATATACAATCTCACTACCAATTACCAACCGCAAATCTTTTACATTGTCTCTAAAGTAATCTACCATTTTACTAGTCATATCTAATTTAGATGTTATAGCAATATTTCCTAAGATGTAATAAAAACTAACTTGGATGATCTAGATTTCTAAAATGAGCTATATTCCTACAGTTACTTACACCAAGTCTTGATGATATATCATGTATCTTTCTTGCCGTAAGTCATTGAAGATGCAATCAGCATTTTCAGTTGTTTCAACTTCTTTGAGTTCTCTAAAAATATTTTTGATGGATTTTAAAAATGCTTTTGACCTAGTGTAAAAAGTTAGTGCGTAAACATTATAGGTAATAATGACACACTTAATTAAATGTGTCTATGTTAATATTCAAAAATGTGTTATTGTTATGTGCAATTTATTATTTTTAAAAAGATAAAAATATAGTAAAAAAATATATAAGTAGCTCTTTAAAAATATTGGGGTTTCACAGGGAGCTTTCCTGTCGCCCATCCTGTTTGTTAATACTTAATAATAACTAAAACTTACTCCTTAAGCACCATATCTTCCGAAACATTTTGCAGTGATTCTTGAATCGAAACTGTGAAACTGTAGAACAATTAAAAGTTAAAGTAAGTGACATACCTAATATTAATGCTTGGATAGTGATTTTTCAAATATTTATTATGTTGATTAATGCATACTATAAATGATTAAAAACTTACCCTTTTTTGAGTGGCACTACTATATTATTTTTTGATTCATCCACTGGTTTGCTACACAAAAAATATTTTTTAAACCTTGAAATTTATACCTACATACTAAACCTACCCGATTTGTTTTCTAAAAGAGCTTCCATTACTTATACTAGGATACTTAGGTACAACACCTACAAACAAGGATAGGGCATTACTACTATTAGGTACCTATACCTATGCACCTAAGTACCTACCAACCTAAGAACTTAACTTGTACTTTTATTGTAGTGGGTTAGTTTTAAATAAGCAGGTAGGTACCTAGTGATAAAACATTGTGTACATACAATAACGTAGTGGATAAACAAAAATTACATTCTATCTTCGAACATGGTGGCAATTGGAGCGTGCAGCGGGTATATCCTCGGGTAACTGGGCAAAAGGAACTGATCGTTCTGTCTCCACATCAAAACACAAATTCACAAATCTTTGCTATTCACCATGAAACACAATTTTGCAGAACAACTGCTAAAGCTCAAACAAGATAACTGCAAAGGAAATAGATAAACACAAAAATGATAACAAAAATACAGTGAATAAAACCACACAGTTCTAAATAGTGTTTTACGTACATTTTATCCTCTTCAAAAAAGAAATCGTCGTCATATTCCTGCATCATTTTCCACGATTATAAGAATGTTTTGAAAAATTGGAAATCGGCAGACGTAATGTAGACGTCGACTTGGCAAAAATATTGATTTTTTCGCGCGTAGCTTCTGTCGGTAAAGCAGTTAAGGTGTAGCCAATCAGAAGGCAGGGTGACTTGGCGGGAGAATGTCGTTTTTATTCGGGGTTATACGAGGCATGTATCCAAGCTAATATTCCCCCAGATCATACAAAAAGTTTTGTTTGCTTCTAGTTGTGATCAGAAATAAATTAAATGGCGAAACTGGTTTGGTTTACCTCCAAATTCATTAGTGTCATTTAGTAGTAGGTACCTAGGTAGTTTAATTTACATTATTATAAAAATAATCAGAACTTTGTATGATTGTAGGTGGTATTATTAAATAATTAAGACGTGTAACTTATATAATTTAGTAGCATAACAATAGAAAGAAATAACAATAACAATAGAAGTTATGCAAAATTCGCTAGGTCAAACAAATTAGATAGGTTTAGGCAAGATTTTGTAAAATCCATAAATTAGGTATTGCTTAAACTTATGAATAGTTCTTGTTCGTCATAAACCCTATGTTGTAACAAGATAATGGCAATCTTTATATCATTAGGGTTGCCACGCATTTATTTTTAGGTACTTATATGTTTTTAGTTCTGACTCTACACCTGCTACTTAAAAAATAATTTTCAGTCATGACATTTTTCTATGATTTTCAATTTTTTTTAGAAAACTGCAATTTTTTTGCTTTTTCGAGTAAGACCTAAGATTATTAATTAAGTAACAACCTATCCTAATTTTTATTTTTTTGTAGTATAAATAGAGGTAAGTAAGTAACTATTTTGTTCTTTGCAGCTTCAAACATTTTTAATGTTTCCGTATCAAAAGCGAAAAAAAATAGAGCTAAATCCATACCGGTAAGATATTACAACATAAATAAAACTCAAGTCTATACATAACGGTCATGCTATACATAGCATGAACAACTGTACATGCAACCCTGCCTGTAATGGCCTAGCGATTAAGTAACCTGAACTGCTTTTAAAATGTAAAAGTTGCAATAAACAAGTCGTGTGTGCGGCCGAGCGGTTTTGTGTGCTGTGCTGAATCAAAAATATTTAAAACTATTCAAAAAAAATCAATTGTTTTATATTAAAAAGGGATTAAGTGAAAGTGTTACCATGAAAAGCATAATTGTGAGTGTTGTTTTTTCATTATTTTAGAAGTGCAGTGTAGATTTTTAAACCTACTTGTAACATTTAGACAATTAAAATTTGTTTTGACTTAAATTAAAGGAACGGTGTATTATGGATGAGGCCTAAGTCCAGTAAATTTTCAGATATAGGTATTTACCTCCTTAACAATTATTCGAATGTGAACATTAATATTTTTGAATGTTTTTGAAATTTCATTCTAGTTACCTTGACTTAACTGTCAATAAATCCTCAATCAATATTAATAATTCGGCTGAAGAACATAGGTACCTACATATTATCTCGTAATTAAAAAAATGTAAGTAGAGTAGATTTTTTTTTTTAAACAGAGTGGTAGTGTAACGTGGGAAAAGGGCAAGAAGATGAGGGTAGAGTAATGCAAAGGTTTTTTTATCATAAACATGTAATATAATAAGTATTATGTTAGTTCTAAAATTTTAGAACAATTCCCTACTCTTTGTTTTTTCTCGGCTACGCACATTTCCCGCCTTATCTATCCAATCGTTGACATTGACATTACCTTTCAGCTGTCACTCTGCCTTGTGCTGCTTTACCGACAAGTGACGTGCCAAGACTCAATCGGACCCATAGCTGGCTTCATCCGGACCAACTTGGTAGGACACCCGGTTATCCACGACAGGAAGATATGGATCTTTGACCCGGATGTATCGCTGAAGAGAAGAAAGACTTTTATAGAGCTGCATGGGGATAAAGGGGAGAAATTGATTGAGAGATTGGGATTGGGGATTGATGGGAGGGACGAAGATAGGTTGATTAGTCAGAGGCAAAGGGATGAGGGACATTTAGGGGGCTTGAATTCATTTTTACCTTAGATAAAAATATATAATTACCTACCTACGTAGGTTATCTAGGTAGTAATCTACAATCTATTAGGTACTTACTAGTTCGATGCTAAAATATTAATTGAATGATTTGATATAAATATAATATTATATCTCTATAAGGTAGTAGGTACCTAGGTAGGTACCTACCTACATAGCGAAAATTATTTGATGTTATTTTGTATTTCTGGTCATTGGGTATCGTAGGTAGGTCCTGAATTATGGATTTTTTATTCGATAGATATTTAGTAAGTTGGTATTAAATGTTACTGTTTCAAGCCAATTTTTTTTTGTTAAAAGTGATTCTGTTTTTTTTTAAATTTCCCTTTTTTGGGTAGGTATTTGAATGCCTAATACCTAAAGTTAACGCCTTTTTTTAAAGCTAGTCACATCTAGTACTTGTTTACAAACAACCACAGCTTTCTCTGTTTAGAAGTTGTCACGATAGATATCTAGAAATCAGTCAAGGTTGCGATGGTATTCGGAACAAACGCCTGTTTGCATACAGATAGTTGACTGGCCTTGACTTGAACGCATCCTTTCATAACTATCAATCAACTTCCTAAGCAAGACACGATTTGACAAGAAAACATTAACTTTATTTTTACACATCTTTTTTTTCTCTTAATTTGCAGAACTCGTAATTAGAGACCCTATAAAAGACAAAGTAAAGGAACCTCGAATTAAAAGTGGCATTTGTCTTTTTTATGGAAGTATTGTGGAAGTGTAAGAAGGGAGTGAGTGCTGAGATGACGAATGACAGAGGTAAATGGAAGAAGATTACATGTTGTGCCGACCACATAACGTGGGAAGAGGGCAGGAAGATGATGATGATGATGGAGTAAGTTTGCCCTGCAATAGGTAATAATACTCGTTTTAGTTTTGCAGGCCTTTTAGAGAAATAAAATCTTCCAGATCAAAAAACTGGGAAAGAAAACTTTTGTCACAGAAATATGAATAGGTAAAGAATGGGGAACACTGGTAGTTTTACTAGTTTTCTCGTGCTGCCATCTAGTAAAAATGTAGTGAAGTTTTTGCTTGCCTACTTTTCTAAGTAAGTAGGTACCTACAAACATTTTGTAGTCTTCTACTAGATGGCGGTGTTAGTATCCCGCTGAATTAAACCATACAGTGAAGTGAAACTAGCAAGATAGAGGTAGATCTTGAGATTTTCTACGATGCATTCGTCTGTTAATTTTGTCGCTCTAGTTTTTAATATAATATATATGTATGTTCTATATATTATATAGAACATAATTTTCATATCAAAACGATAACTTTTGATGTCATAGGTTGATACTTACCTACTACCGCTCTTGAAGCTGCCTTGAACCAAGACTAGGTCATACCTTACGTTATTGTTGACAAAAACGCATGGAGCTCGTTATGTTTATGTAGATAGGTACTAAGTGAAACAAACATGTCAATTTCATTCCATTTATTTCATAAGTAACTTATAATATCGAGACTTGAAAACTTACATCTGTCATGACAATAGCAGGTAAAAACTTAGAAACGAGTGTTGTGACATCTAGCTTATTCTATAACGAAAATGTTGTTTGGAATACAAAATAAAGCAAAGAAGGTAATACTATCTACGTAGGTGTATAATTACCTACTTATAATTATATCTACCAGAAGTAGAAAAGTCTGGTAGTTATAGCAATGAATGAAATGGCAAAAATGAATAAAACATTTAAATAGTACGCCTAGATTCTGATAAATAAGTCGAAGAATCAAAATTTATTTGATACTCCAAAAAATTTATCAATTCACATAACATCTAAGTAAATACATATCTATTTATGATATAGCTTTTCACAATTATAACTGACTTTAATGATTATAGCGAAAACTATTCTAACAATAATGATCACGACTGTAATCCCCAGGTTTGATAATTATCTTCTCGAATCTCTAGTTAGATCTTTGAAGATATCTCAAAGAGGGTAGCCAAAGGAGCGTCCAAACATTATGTTTGGCACATGCCTAAGTTTAACAATGTTAAGTAAATTTAAAATTGTATTATTCAAAGAAAGAATACATTAAGTCACTATGACTGATGTAAGATAAATGCATGAAATACAAGACGTAAGAAAAATATAAAGTAAAGATGATCTACTCTTACAAGGGTTGGCTATAAAAGGGTTTGAAGTCATATTTCGTACATAAGGCACCACATTTTATAATTATAGTAATATTGTAGGTGATTTTAGTTTAATTTAAGTGGATCGTTTTGCTCGGGCGCAGTATTTAATTTATATAATTTGCGGGTTTTAAAATTTCTTGCATAAGTATGAGATGTATTTTGTAATTTACGACAAAAATACAAAGTTTTACAAATAATTAACAGACAGACCATTGATGTATTAATCCTTAAGTAGGTAATCGACATTCAAAATTCAAAATATCTTTAGATATTCTAATAAAATCACAGGGATCATTTTGATTCGTCTCACATGCTAAGTGAGATTAGGTGTCAATTCCAGTCCTATCCCCAGAAGTCCTATCCGAGAAGAACTGACAAGAAACTCGCTGGGTCTATTGTACCAAGCTGATCAGTAACAAAAGAAATTGTTTATTAGTGCATAACTACATCAGCATGAGCTCTGTAGATAGCATTTTTCAAAAAGATAAGTAATATTTCTGACAAAATAAGTGACATCTTTGTTTGTCCAAATAACAAATTATTGTTACATACTTTTTCTTACCTCCGTTAAAAACACGCTGTCTTAATTAAGCTTATGTCAGGGAAGCTGCTATAGCAAAAAACGTGGAAAGTAGGTATTAAAAATAAAATTCATCTCCCAAATTTTAATCCCGAGCGAAACGATGCTTCTTAGTCTATATAACAATGTTCTTATAATGGCTGCTTATTTAAGGCTCCAATCGAAATGATTTAAAAGTACAGCTATGTAACACCTAATTAGGACATTAAAACTATAGTTTTTTTAACGCCATCTAGCGGCGATGAATTCTTAAATTATGAATTTATTACACTTAAACAATAAGAACACCAAGAAGAATTACATCTTAATATGGCATTTATAATTATTATAAAATCATACATAAATATAACATTTAAAATTATTCATAAAGAGATCAAAATTAAGTTCTTTTAGCATAATTAAGTATTTCACTCTTATAGGCTTGTGTTCACCCATACATTGGCTATTATTGGTGGAAGTTAGTACACCTGTCAGAAGAAACAGTTGAGATTTAATGTGTTGGTGAACACCCCCTTATTGTGTATTATGACATGATTATGATTAAACTGTACCTTAAACATAGATGGAATGTCTTTAACAAAACACGTAGCATTATAGAACCTCTACGAGCTTTAAGAGTCATCTCAGCTTGAATTTTAAAAAAATCTCTGTTTTGTCTCAAAAGTGTTAGTAAGCAACAAATGCCCGATCTCCGTCTAAGTCATTTTAACCTTCTGTTTGAAATGCATCCGGAAAAACGGTTTTCAACTTACTTTTAGTATTATTGCAATGATACCTAAAGTGTTCGACCTTCATGAAAAACTCACGGTGCGTTTGAGAGCCCAAAGGACATTCTATTGTACTCATAGCATCCGTTGGGCGTCAAAAAGTTCATTTGACAAATAAAGATAAGATGATCTAGTTACCTATTTGTCCCTAGGTTCAAAACTGTTTCTGGATAGGAAAATCTGGTTGGTACTTTTTCAAATGAAAACATATTTCAAAAGCGTTTGAAGCGGTGATTGACACGGTATTGAAAATGGTATCAAACAATTTAATAAAATTTGAAACACGGTGTGACAGTTGATTTGACGTATCCAGTCCTGATGATAATATTATTGTTCTCCCACGATGCTGCAATTTTTCTGTTACTTCTATTAGTTTCTAGATCTGAAATAAAAAAAAACAGCAAATTAATAAAAATAAAAACTCTATTCGATTAAAACTGTAAAAAGGTATTTCTGGAAGAAAAATAATGTTTATTTGAAAATATAGTATCGTTTAACTTCGGCAATTTGTATTTTGTAATGGTAACTAATTTCACATTTGAACCGGCATCTTTTTGAACGAAAGTATACAAAAAAAGATATAGAAAGAAAATTGTTTATTGAAAAACTTTATTATGTTGGTCGAACATCGAAAGTACCAAATCATTGCTCATAATTATAAAAAGTGGGCTCAATCACTTGAGTTGACGTGAAACGGTCAGATGTTGATGTCTAAACTCTCAAGTAGTGTTGGTTATTACTACGGTGTACGGATACGGAATACGGAACATAGCGCGAGTTAGCCCGGTCGTTGATAACGGTCAACATTAAGACAATTATTATTAACATTTCACTGAGTAAGATGAGTAAGAAAGAAGTAAGTACTGAGATGACGAATAACTGAGGTAAATGGAAGAAGATCACATGTTGTGCCGATCTCACATAACGTGGAAGAAGAATAAAAAAAAGAGAGTACAGAGAATTGCAATTGACTGACAATGGCAAAGACTTAATCAATGTACAATAATTTACCTACCTTGCATCTGTATCATAATATTACCGAGCAGCTTAAGTTATTACGTAATAGAGATACAATAAGATAAACGATCCTATTTGAAGTAAATATATCATAATGATTGCACGTGTGAATTAGTCACTGCACTCTCTAGTTAAGTTACTTAAGTAAAGTTTTCGAGTTGTGGCCAAGGGAGAGCACTAGAAGCTGGAGTAGATCACCAGGCTAGGGATGTGGATGATGTAGAGGCCATAGAGGGAAAGACTTGGATAAGAACGGTATAGGGCTGATTGAAGTGGCGTTTGAGGGAGGAGGCTTAAAACCAGTAGCGGACCATTATGAGCTGCCAATGATGATGAATGACTCCCAAGTTACGGAAGCGCACATCACTATCGCATAAAATATTATAAATAATGCCTCGGGCGTCTGTTTACAAATATAACACGGACACAATAACAGTTATCGATCGGATGATAAGGCGGTTTTCTTACAAACCTAAAAAGGAATCACCGTTACATTGCATAGCTTGCATAGATGGTCGCCACTATTCGACGGAGATAGTACGATATTATGCTTATGGAGCTGACTTTGAACAAGTACAGTCAAT
Source organism: Cosmorhoe ocellata (assembly GCA_963675405.1). Classification (NCBI taxonomy): domain Eukaryota; kingdom Metazoa; phylum Arthropoda; class Insecta; order Lepidoptera; family Geometridae; genus Cosmorhoe; species Cosmorhoe ocellata. The sequence continues at coordinate 6,253,766 of OY776268.1, forward strand.
TACAATAATAATAATAGTTATTTTATAACTGGAAGCACCGCACTCATCAACATTATTTATCTATCTATCTATCTTCTATAAGTACTATAATGAAACTGTAACGGAGCAAAATCTTTACCTGAAATATTATTAAGTACTTAACTTTTTTTCTGTACCATGTCTTTTTGAAAGGTGGATTTTGATGAAAATTTACATAAGGCCAGCCTATCCTATATAGAATAGGATCTAAGATAATATTATTATAGTTATCACGCTCACTCACGGTCAACAACATTTGCACGTTACGCGGACGAAGTCGCGGGTACAGCTAGTTTATAAAATAGACATTAAATCTACACAGAAAAAACCATCAGTCACATAAATTATTTGCCATCGGAAACGAACTTACATACAAGAGGCAGAGCAAAGAGGTGAGGCCAGTTAAAAAAATCATGAATAGGTAGATTAGTTACTATAATTAAAAATTCATACTACTTGACGTCAATATCTCTTTTTTGCTTCCCAATCCGAAAATTCAGACCACCTGTAAACTTTTTACCATCACCCAAGCCCAACTCAACAAAAACCCAACAGGCAAGTTCAACGCCTTTTAATCTCTAAACTAGATCTAAATACCTATGTTTGCGTAATGCGATCATTTGTACAGATAAAAGCGTTTTTGACCGCGGTTTCTTGTACCTGTGGTATTAGTATTAGTAGTATTCTGTGGTGGTATCACAGCATCTTAGAGACTTCTTGTATCTTTATGCGCTCCTAGTACTTTGGTCAGTGGGTTAGTCATTAAAATGATATATTAGGTATTTTTAACTGTTAAAGTTAAAACTAGGTCACACATTATAAGATGACTAAGCTTGTTAAATAATTTTCTAGACAGGTCTACGTTTTGGTTCCTTTAATTCCTATTTATGAATTAATTCAAGTCCTCAAAATTTTGGCTCTCCAGGGTTAATGTTTGAGGTTGTATGTTGATGTTGACTGTCAGTCAGTAATACCAGAGTTTTATATGTAGGTAGGGTAGGTACTAAGTACTTATAAGTAGTAGGTATACCTACTAAAACGTTGTGTTCGCAAAAAGGTTTTGCAAATTGCATCAAATTAGCTTGATTTATGCATTAAGCATTGATAACCAATTTCTGATAATCGACTAAACCTAGTTTAGTTAGTTATTATCTACAATTGAGTCTGTTTTGATAATTTATTTAAAATGATTCACTAATGGCGTATTTTCATAAAATATTATCGTGATGCAACTGCAATGGTTTATGTTTGTTTGTACATAAAGTATAAACTAAAGGCGCTCGACTGGACCAATTTAAATCCTTAATAATTATTTACGTAATTTTTTAAACTTGTTATCTAAAGAGAAATATTGACAAAATTAGGTGTTCGATTCTTCTGGAGTCTCACCAAGAGTGATAAAAGTTATTTAGAATGTCAAAGAATTCAAAATGGCGGTTGTTTGAAACTTTTTTAAATCGAGTTTTTTTTTTTATTGTCATTTGTTTTTATCGCTTTAATTTTATCCGTTGATTAAAATAAAATGAATAGAAATGTACGCGGTATGAAACTATGCCACACAAAAACCCATCCCGTCCATTACATTTAAATGACAATGGCAAAAACTCATTTAACGATAGAACATTATAAATACATAGTTCTTTCGAATCGCAAACTGGTCGGTTTTAGAAAAACTAGATCCTAGACTTCTAACACGAGACCTGCGTATCCAGGGATCTATAAATAAAATCTGAATTATGCATTGAGCTAGAACTTGTATAAAAGAGGATTTACATCTACAGTCACGTGATGTTACAGCACCTCATCATCATCATCACCTTGTCCTTATTCCACTTCTTGTGGAGTCGGCAGAACATTTTATTTTCTTGTTTTTTTCATTTTTTCACTTCTTTTTCAATCATCTCTTTCACACAATCCATCCGTCTTGTATTTATTCAATTTCATGTGGAGTCGGTTTAACATTTTCTTCTATTTTCTTCATTTTTCACTTGCTTTTAACTATCTCTTTCACACAATCCATCCATCTTGTATTTGGTCTCTTTGTCCCTATATACATCTACATTCATATTCTATGCATCACTCTTCTCATCCCTCCTCATGACATGACATACCACGCTAGCCAATTGCAACTCAACTTTTTTGTCATTGGCCCTACCTGTTTATGTTGGTCAAAATCAAATGCAAAGTAAAAATTAATGTACCTACATAATAAAATCATAAGAACAATAAGACAACACCTTCTGTTCATGTATATTTTTTTCCACATACTGTATTTTTAGAACGTCAATAAACTGAGTGAATTACGTTCCGGCTACATACCGTGACGATAGATATAAATGCTCCTTTAGAGCAAAAACCTTACGATACGCGAATATAATAAATCTATCGATTAAAGAGCGCAGTTGGTGTTGTGGTAGCCCTTTTAATCTAAGGTCGTGGGTTCGATGGATTTTTCCATTCGAAATATGCATGTGCGCAATGCCAGTCCTTTTAAACGGTGATGGAAAACATCGCGTAGGGACCTACGTCTAAAACCGAGTCTATCCGCAATAAAAAAAAAATGTGTCGAAACAAAGGAAAATCCTACTAATATTATAAAAGCGAAAGTTTGTAAGAATGTATGGATGTCTGGATGTCTGGATGCATGTTTGTTACTCTGTCACGCTGAAACGGCTGAACGGATCTGAATGAAATTTGGCACAGATATAGATTATGGTCTGGAATAATATAAAAGCTACATTGAATCCCGGAAAAACACATATTCCCGTGGGATAGATTTGTTTTTGTTTTTCAAGGTACCACGCGGGCGATGCCGTGGGCGGAAGCTAGTTATCTATAAAGTTTAATTAATCTTCTACTGTGTTTTTGCCTTACCTAAAGATTGGCAAGCCACCCACTACGCCAAATGTGTTCAAAGGTATCTAAATCCTTGTGATGGAAAAAAGCTGTTTGTATTCTAATCAGTGTAGAAGCTTCGTGCGAAGCGAGGGAGTGTCGCCACTCCCTCCATTATCTATATTACCCAGCCAATTAGTTTATTTATACCGAAACCATTAATGTAGCAAAATGGCGAAATTGCGTCATTTTTGTTGGCGTTAGTCACGAAAGATATTAATTAGATGAGCGCAAATTATTGCAGGGTACCTTATTAATTTTGATCGATAAAATGGGAATGTAACAAATATGAAAAGAGTAATGTTGCATCAAACATTAATTCCACGTACGGTTAAATAGAAAGTTACTTATTGAAATGCAACTTTTTCTTACAAAGATATAGACCGTGAATGAACTAGTAAGTATCTAGTTAGGTACAAAAATAAGTAAGTAGGTACCTATTAACTTAGCCTTTAGGTTTTTTGTAAAATGTAGTACATCTAAATAAGAATAAAAATTGAGGCTATCATATTTTTTACAGTTGGGACGTAATAATTAGGACCTAAATTCCAGATTATTTTCGAAAGACGTTTGTAATACCTAGTTTTTATTTGATTTCTATGCTGAAATTCAAACATGTATAGTTAGTCACGCGTTAATTTGAGAACAATCCGAAAAATGTTGCAAAAACGATTTAACGATCGCATATTACAATCGATAGATAATAAAATCGATTTCTCGATTCAGTTTTTGTTGCGAGTCATTGACCGATGCAACAGGATGTTACTGAACGCTTATGTAATAAATAATTTTACACGGATGATAATGTACCTACGGATAAATGGATTTAAGCATTGATGTACATATTTATTATATACTAGTTAATACCCGCGACTACGTACGCGTTAGATTTTTAATATTATTAATAATCTTTTTAATATTCTGTGACTGGGGCTGTACGATAAGGTGAAGTTTTTCATCAAATATATCAATATCTTATCTCTTTTTGACTCTTTTGGACTTGAGTAGGTATTTTGATTCGACGTTACGAAAGTCTCTTGCTCCTACTATATACGAAACGTAACTCTATCTCTTTATATCTTCACTAACTTATATCTCCCTCTCAAATTCCGTTCGCCTCACCCAATCACACTTTACGTAACTCTCTCGGCACGCATTCACCAGCTTACACGCGTTGACTTCTTTTAGATTTTTCAAAAATGTATGTAACTCAAGATGTAAAATGCTGTTTATCCAACGGAACAATTTTACTTATTTCGATTTAGCGAAATACTAAACAGTTTTATTAGAAACTCTATTCCGTACGTTCGGCATATCACGATATGTTGCGAAATTTGCAGATCCACCGATGTTTTGTACGTTAATGGTAATAGTTTGCTAATTCTGCCACCGGCATTTGCTTAAAGATCGATGGTTCTTTGTGTGTTTCCTTGGGTAACCTACAAACCGCTAGGTAACGTTCACACGGAGTTAAGTTTTGCCGGATTGGATTTTTACCGATCCGGCAAAACTTGACTCCGATTTTTTGCAGGTCTCTCACTATTTGAAAGCGATGGACGTGAAAACTCTTGCTATCAAATACTGATATTATCACCGTGGTATCCTAGACTAACACCGCGTGCGTGTCCACCACCCAACTTACCGTATCTGGATGTCTACTCTACAAAAGATCAACGATATATTGGCACTATAATCGTGCAAAATCTAAAAGTTGTATCGTTTATAGTGTTGTCGTTTTGCGACAGACAACTCTGGTATTTTGTGGCAATCGGTTAAAAACAGAATCTGCGCTCGTATGAACGCATGTACTCGTATGTATTAAAATGCTATTGCCACAGAACCGTGTTCGGTATTTTGTCACGGGACCGAATCTGCTTGCAGACACAAAATCGGATGTTAAGTTTGTCCATTTTGGTTATAAACCGAATCTTAAAACCGAAAATATGTGTAAACTCAAACATATAAAAAATATTGTGACTAAACCGCACCCTGCAAAAATCAGATCAGGCTTAGAAATTATTGATGTCTCCGTGTGAACGCAGCGTAACTGGATGCTTAGTATTAGGTTTTGATAGTTTACAAAATTGCGAAACTTTATTTTCTTTCGTTTCCTTCTATGTATTTACCTAGACTGCTGGCCAATTATACCTAGTTCTTCCATTTTTTTGCTAGTTATTTTATGAAGTTAGAAAATAATACTTACATTCAAAGGTACAGTGTCGGTACTCTCTTCTGCGCTCCCAAAGATAGTTTATTCCCAAGCTTCTTGCAGCTTTCATTTTTAACTCTACATTTTGGTTTCTCCGTCTCCACTGGACATCCTTTCAGTTCCCACACTAAATTTGTCAAAGATTTCGGCCTGCTCAGTTTCCTCGACCTCTTTTCGGGCAGTTTCGGCCCGTGGCCCGAATCGCCCGAAGTTCTACCTCCCGAATGACTTGAATCCAAAGTGCCATCTAGTTCCATAGCGTTGTGTATGTTGCTAAGACTCTTGTATCTTATATTGAAGATTGGGGAGTCATCTTTGCTGGTTCGAATCGGACTGCCGATAGGACTAGGACATTCTTTCGTCGGCGAGTCGCTTTTCTGTCTAAATATCATTCTTGTTTTGTTATTACTGACGCTGTTTTTTATAAAAAGCTTGGGTAAGTTTGGAGCTGGGGCTACAGAGCATTTTTCCTTGTATACTGTCACAGGGGTTTCTTTTACAGGTGCTTTTCGTGATCTCTTTTCGGCTTTTTGGATGTTGATCGGCTTTTTTGTTGGGATTGTTTCTATCGGTGGCGGGACAGGCTTGGTTTCGCTTATTAAAGGCATGTGGATCGGCGTCGCGGCAGGAGACACGGGAGCCGATTCATGTTTAAAGCTAGGTTCGTTGGAGTAAGACGCTTTTATGGTCTTAGGGAGAGGAGCGAAACCTCTAACATAATCGTATATTTGGTCAATTTCATCGTACTCATCAGGAATGCTGTTCTCATCTCTGTGGCTGCTGTATATGTGGTTATGTCTCGATATGTGCTTATGTTTATTGGCACTGTCTGATGATACGCTCCTTCGGAGGAAGTATCCAGTTTTGACTATAGGAGGAGCGTGTAGTGGACCATTGAGCATTCGTTTCGGATCTCCCAGCTTTCCATCTAAGACGTGTATCCTGTCAACTACGTCAATTATCAAACGATTGCACTTTTCGACTAGTCTGGAGAATTCCATGAAGTTTTTGATTTGATCTTCGTTCTTACACTTCTGCATTTTCAGAGGTGCTGCTAATGGGAGTGCTATCAGTGCATTGCCTTCTTTCTGTAGCGGCAGAGCGAAGACGTGTTCTTCTTCAAACATCGACAAAAGCCTCAACTCGGGGACAAAATGACTCGCACTCTTCAGCCCTCTTGGAGGTGTTCCATGCACTAGCCTCACTGTGATCGGCAATCGTTTTGTCAGCAAAGTTTTAGCCGTATGCACTCCACTTATATTCTCTTCCTTCGCTATTGCTGAGAATTTCCCCCGTTGATCCAAGCTCATCAAAACTGTATCTCCCTTAGAATCCGTACATTTCAAATACTTATTCTTCCCCAGAAACGCTTCTCCTCTCGGCATTATCACTTCACCAGCAGGTAGATTTCTGGCTCCATCAGCTGTTATATTACCATCTAGGTCTGTTTTAGCACATATGACTCTTACTGGCTCTCTGACTAAGCATCCATCGTCTAGCTTCCTTCTAGCTACTTCTGATACAGACTCCATACATCTTACTGCCCTTCCTTCTTCACTGAGCAGTTCAAAGTAGCCTTTGTAGCTTTCAGGGATAGATAATCTAGGACCTACAGATACTATTCTTCGTCCTTCTTTTAGTTTGATCGCTTGGGCTATGATTTTCTTCCGTTTTCCGACGGATATGAGGAGCGCGGTGCTCTGCAAGCCTGGGCTTGGTAAGGTGGGTACTCCAAGGCCTCCATACTGGCCTTTGATGATCTTACTGACGCTTGGCAGGCGATTCTTGCCCACGAACTCTCTGAGGTATGAGCCCTCGTCAGACCAGCGAGATGCTGCAACAAGGACCTGTCCATCTGTCGCTGCCATGTCTGCGCTTGTCACATCTGTAATTAGAGAAGGATGTTGTGAGAAAATGAACTTTTTCACGTAGCGGGAAGATTTATTTTTGATTGGAGATTTTTATAAAACAAAGAGTTTATAAGAGCACGATTGAACTCGAACTCACGATTTTAAAACTTTTTGGTCTGGTCGTGTGTTGGAAGTCAAATCTGCTCTATCACTTAAGTTCACTTAGCGAAAAAACAAACATGATCACGACTGTAATCCACAGGCTCGGTAGATATCTCCTCAGATCTCTAATTACTTACACTTTTGAGGATAATATCTAAAGAGGGTAATTCTAAACACGTCAAAACTAGAAACTTTGGCACATGCATACGTTTTGCACAGTAGTTAGTATTACGTAAGTATTATTTTGTACCAATTGGTATTTTTTTAATATTAAGTATTATATCAACCTCTGTGGCGCAGCGGGCGAGAGTCCACCTGCGACGCAAGAGGTTGCGGGTTCGATTCCCGCCTTGGAACAAATTTGTGTATGATCTGCAGAAATTTGTTCCGTTGGTCTGGGTGTTTTCTATGTATAATAAAAAATATCTATCTATGTATATAATGTATTAAATATATCAGTTATCTAGTACCCATAACACAAGCTTTGAGTAGCTTACTTTGGGGCTAGATGATGCTGCGTGGACTGTCTAGCATTATTTATTTATTTATTTATTTATTTATATCTGTCAGTATTGCCATTAAACAATTAGTTGGAGTAATGGATAGGGCCAAGTGTAAGGTCATTGTCCACGAACAATGAGTTGGTTACTACGTAACACTACGACACGCGCCGCTAGCTTCCGCGGCACACTGGGAGCGAAAGCTGGAATACTTATTTTTATCATGTCACTAATTCTTAAAAAAAAAAAACTACCAGTGTTTTTTTCCAATTTTTTTATTAAAAAAAGGATTAAAGTGTGCCTCACAGGCTCTTTTCGTGCACTTGCTTACCCTTCGAACCTTTTAAGTTCAACGACATACCGGTTTCCTCACGATGTTTTTCTTCATCGCTTGAGAGTACATGTATAATATAGTTCACATATTCTTTTTAACAGAAAAACCTTTTGGTGCACGATCGGATTCGATCCAACGACCTTAGGAACTTATACTACTACCTAATGCTCGGAAACGCCAGCCCATTGAAGCCTTTTTATGATCCCTTGTTTATATAAATAAACATGTTTGTTACAAGATATCTACAAAACTTGTAAAAAACTAATATTGTTTCTTAAAAAAAATATGTTATACTTATCACATATTTTCATCATAAACTAGTATTGACATTATTTCAAACATAGTTTGTGGTAGTTTTTGTGCTGTTTTGACAAGAGTGACATACGGGATTTTCTGCGCTGCATTTGGCAACTACTTCTCTCTTGTTTTTATATTTTTTCTTGTGTTATTTTGAGTTTTATTGCGTAATTTTGGTGGTTATTTTTACAATAAAGCCCGGGTTCTTGACGCGAGTGTAAAATAAGTGAATTAGAGTGAATAGTTTTCTTCAAATTCCATCGGAGGAAATCCCGAGAATTTTCAACAAAACAGCCATCTTTTGTTTAAAATTGACTTGACAACTTGACTATGACTCTGTGACGTTGACAATACTTATAAATAAATACACTTGACACTGGCAAAATTGTTCTCTAAGAGACAGATGCCATAATTGAAGAAGAAGAAGAAGAAGAGACAGATGCCCTAATTGAAGAAGAAGAAGAAGAGTGACATAGACTGTATGAAGTATGAAAAAGTTCAATATGGTGGCTGTTAGAAGCTACTTCCAGTTATCAGTTTGGATACTTCTTAGATTTTTTAAATATAAACTTATTAGATTTAATGTAAAAGTAAAATCGTCAAAGCTTTTCTTTGCGCTTGGTGCATACCGAGCCTAAAACAATAGTTTAAGCACTATCTAAACAACACGTTTATTTAACGGGATTTCAAAATTCAATACAAAATGAAATCAGCATGCGCTCATAGAAAAAAAAACAAACAAATATGATCACGACTGTAATCTTCTTTCATATCCTTTCACTAAATGCATGACGCATTATTTCGAAGTATTTGGGCATCTGGCGGGATCCTGTAAATATCAGAATTCCCGCGACTGAGAACTTTTATTGTCGCAAATACCGGGATTATAATTTTCATTCATTCCGTAGTCCTAATAAGTATTCGACATAATATTTTTCCTAAAACTTAGTTACCTACTATTTCTCCACGTATTATATCGAGTTGTACATATGTATGTGTATCGTTGTTATAATACTTACATCGATACAAAAGAAAACTGCACAATTCACGACACTCACGTGATTCCTTTACGGTCTATATAAAAGCCCTTTTCAGAGCCATCATGCCTCCAACAGGTGATTGACCTACAGTGACCAAAAAAAAACCTGTGACACGACAGAGTAAAGCGAAAATAATGAAGTACCTACAAACGCAGGAACGCACGATCGTAGATCATAACCAAAGAATCGGTTATCAAAACCGAAAAATCTAATATTATCAAATCAAACAACCCAACAAAGAGTCGGAGATGGCATCACAAAAAAGCGTAGCGAAACTTTTCAATAGATATCTTGATTGTACAAGCAGAGACAAAAGTATTACAATCAACTATTATTATACGAGGGAGGATTGAAAAGTTAGCGGCTTAACTAAGAAAACGAAGTTAAATACCTACAAAAATAATTTTAACTTTCGACGCAATCTTCATCTAGCTCAAAAAAATTTCAAATTTAAGGACAGGGACCTTGCCACAGCTCTTCGGGCAGTATCAAAGTAATATAACTTTGATACTTCGTAACATCACAAATAAAAATTGTATGGAAATAGTGTTTCAAGCTTGAAACTTTGACGTTTCTTTAACATAATGGTTTGTAAGAGCTTATGGTAAAGCCCCAGAAATGTACAGTTAAGCTGAGAGGATTGCATAGGTAGTATGGAGTACGGCACTCTACAAAAATGTCCTTAAATAGCTATTTATATGCAAAAAATGTTTTGATACAAAAAAAACCGGTTTTCATTAAACTTTCCTAACTATTAGTCGGGCCTTCAGATAAAATATGAAGGTTCCTCGAAAGAATTTTCCTAGAAATTGGTAGAAATATTTTATTAAAATCGGGCTTATAAGGTTTTGGCTTTATTAAAATCGAGGCTTATTCAGCCAAAAAATGTTATTAAAACCGTTAATCTTCAAATCATGTTTAAAAGAATTTAATTTTATTAGAAAAGATCATCATCATCATCATCTTCCTGCCCTTTCCCACGTTATGTGTGGTCGGCACAACATGTGATCTTCCATTTCCCTCTATCATTCGTCATCTCAGTACTCACTCCTTTCTTACCCATGTCATCTTTCACACAGTCCATCCATCTTTTCTTTGGCCTAACTCTACCCTTGTATCCATCCACATTCATATCTAACACTCTCCTCGTCACATGACATTCATCTCTTCTCATAACATGCCCATACCACGCTAACCTATTACTCCTCATCTTTTCTGTCACCGGTGCCACTTTCAGACTTCCTCTAATATACTCATTCCTTATTTTTAGTCAAGTTTTTAAATAAATATTTACGTTATTTTTTGTTCTTTTTATAAACTGAACCAAAATATAAACTGATTTAGATGTGACTGTGTGTGACTGTACATCACGACTACACAGCACGATTAGCGCCGTTGTCCGGTGATGATATTGCAGCTAACTGTACCGGATCGACGAATAAGGAGCTGCGTGTGCGCCTACAAAACAAGCGGTTTCAATACTGATGCCGAAGTAATACAATAATTTTGTATTTGTGTATTTTAAGATCTGTATAATATCATAATTATATCTGTAAATATTTTTTTTGTAATTTGTTTTCTATTACTTTTAAAGTAATCGAAAGTATGTGTCATAGGTTAGTATTCCTATAAGCGGCGATGGGCTTGCAACCTATCACGTACGGAATACTAACTACCTACGCGCAAAATGTAGGCATTGTGCCAAATATCGTGTTTGAACGTGCTCTGACTACCCCCCTTTATAAAGTTTTATAGACATTATTCTAGCTGATGGTGTTCAAAAATATTATGTAAATAAATAATAAAAAATAATCATAATAAAGTAACTAAAGATCTGAAGGGATATCTACCGAGCTTTGAGATTCCAGTCGTGACCATGTGTTTTTTTTTGTTACAGAGTATGTAACCTGTAATTTAAGTTAATTTTTAAAGGAATTCAAATTAGCACATTCCTTTATGTCGGTTTTATACTCTCCGCTCCGCTTATAAGCCCGCTGTTATCGTAGCCTCAATGTCTCAGTGCCGCCTGACGTCGACTATCGCGGTTCCCATGATACGACTGATTTATCACAACTTGATTTGTCCCGCGGAACCCTAATTTGGACATGTCTAGTCTCTATCATACCCCACTTTACTTGTCACCAAGATAGAGAACACCGGTGGTGTAGTGGTATTGGCCTTCCGATCGTACGGTCATAGGTTTGAATCCGGTCATGTGCCAATGGATTTTTATGTTATAATAATTGCGCCCTATACCAGTACTCTCGAACGCAACGGTGAAGGAAAACATTGTAAGGAAATCAGCATGTCGGAGAACCTAGATTTCGAAGATATGTCTCAAAATCAGGAAAGAAACCTCGATTTTTCCAACTCAGCTCTTATAAAAAAATGTTTTAGACATTTTAATTTGCATATAATAAATTTGTCGGATTTAACTTTTGATAATTTTGAGCTTTCCCGTTCAAGCCACAATTTTTCAACCCAATATTACTTTTCCCAGTTCCACCCAAAATAAGTTTTGAGAAAAAATATTAATTCCTCAGGAATAAAATTTAAAAAAAAACAGTCGAATTGAGAACCTCCTCATTTTTGAAGTCGGTTAAAAAATTCACAAACGATATAAATACCCAAATGAGATACAAAAAAAAAATTTGTAATATATTCGTTTGATCTATTTAATTTTATAGCAAATGTCATTAGTTGACTACATTATTATCTTAAATACCCACTGATGAGGAGAAACTTTTTTATTATTCTTGTTATTTTGGCCTAAAATTAGGCAGTAAAAAAGTAAAAGTATAAAACTTCTATTGGATGAGGCTTCAGTTACACTGACGGACAAAATATCGGGTTCACTGAATACTTATGAGCAAATCTTTGAAAATATATTATTGGTAATATATTGGTGGTATTGGTAATTATACATAATACTAAGGTGAGTTCCCTTAGCTGTCGCTGTAGCATGAACGGCTGGACGGATTTTGAGTAATGAGATTGTTGGATTTGTCTTAATTACAAAAGTGAGATAGACTATACAAAATATCAAAAAATCTAATATGGCATCTGTAAAAAGCTTGAATTACTTCCAGTCGGGTTTTGGATTGTCGCAATAATAAAAATAAAAAATAAATAAAATTCATTTATTTCAGGCAAAAAACCCATATCACATAGCACACTAGGAAATGTAACGATAATAAAAATAAAACTAGATATCGTGGCGCATAGTGCTACCGCCCGTCACTTTCTGTTTCCCTCCATGTGAAGGGAAATCCAATGAAGAAAAGTAGGGTTTTTGTAAACCTGGTCAGAGACAGCCTTCAAAATGCTATTTTTGGAGCGGACCAACCTACCCCAGAACGTTGCGACGCGCGATCGGACAATGGCGAAGAAGTCGGGCACTCCCGCCTCGGAGAACATGCTCGACGCACTGCAGCATCTCGGTAGCCTCATGAGTGCCCGGTACGCGTTATTGTACTGGACTCTGATGAGGTTTATGGCCTTCCTGGTGAAATTGGACCACAGCTGGCATGTGTACATGCCCAGACAATAGGCACGGAACAGGGTGTTCTTGACGTCCGTGCTGCAGTTGGTGAAGCGGCGTGCGAGCATGTTACTCCTCACCGCGAGCGCCCTTCGTTCCCGCTCGATGTCCTCGTTGTCCCTCAGCGTCCCCGTCAGCAGGTGTCCCAGGTACCTGAACCGCTCCACCACCTTAATGGTAGCACCGTTCATGCGAACTTCTGGCACCCTATCCGGACCTCGACCCGACCTAAATACCATCATTTCGGTTTTTGTTACATTGTATTTTAACCCGTGACCAATAGCATATTGCTCACAGGTTAACAACAGCTTCCTTAACCCTTTAACTGAGGGGCTGAGGAGCACCATGTCATCAGCATAACTCAGGTTATTTACGCAGACGTTGCCTAAATAACAGCCGGTTCCGGAGCTCCTCAGCTCCCCAATCAAGCTATTGACGTAGAGGTTAAAAAGGTCGGGTGAGGTCAATCCACCTTGGCGAACTCCGCATTATAATATAAATTTACTAGAAGTCGCGTCACCCCATCTTACACAGTTTGTTTGGTTTCCGTACCAATACCTTAGCAGATTGACCACATGAGCAGGCACATTAGCAGCTGTTAATTTGGCCCATAAGATGTCGTAATTCACGAGGTCAAATAAATACTAGTTTCAATTAAAGTACCTGGATGACCGAGCTTTGCTCGAATTTTTTATGGTAAATCGTGTTTTTTGGAAAATGAAACCTAGCTAGATCCATTTATCGCCTTCGAAACCCCTACATACTAACTTTCATGAAAATCGTTGGAGCCGTTTCCGAGATTCAAATTATATAATATATTTACATTATATACTCGTATATACAAGAATTGCTCGTTTAGGGCCCAGCATTTTGAAAATTGCAAGTATTGCAACCCTAATCATTCTATTACCGCTTAATAGATTACATTGAAATTGAACTACACGATACTCAAGGATAATATAAGTTATAAATCAACCGGAGCTAAAACACGAATTAGTTAGAAAACCTTGGTTAAAAATCATGTCAAAAACACCTCTGAAAATTCAGTAATTCCCTAATTTATCCAGAACAGTAAGGTATTTTGAATTTCTATTTCACATGAATATAAATCAGTTAATTTGAAACAAATCAACCCAGCCCTTTTTTTGAAATAAGCTATTTACTTGAACATATTTATGTTTTTTATACATTGTCGCTTTCGTTATATAATTCAGAGCAGCCATATTATCATGCCGCACTCTACTTGTCATTTGGGTATTTCGCTTCGTGCTATGTCTGATTCCGCGGAGATCCGCGTTGCTATACGGACATATGTCACTTTTTTTTGTAACTTTTACGTAAGGAATAGTGTGACGAGTATTCTGGGCCTTAAAGGTATAAGATATTTGAGCATAAAAGTAAGGGTTAGTGTAGAAGTCATCTTAAAGTTGCAATACAGACAGAAAGAGTAATACAGACACAAACTCTTCAGTTAATATAACCAGCCAAGTAACGGTGGAAACAGGTCGAGCTAGTCCTAAATGAAGTAAAAAGAAGCGAATCCAAGCTTGATGCGAGTCTTACAACACGAATTAACGATTTTATTACGGTTGGGGCTGCGGCTCTCAAAGTTTAAGGGATTTTAGTACATAGACACAATATGTCATCTATCAAAATCCTTAATGCCCATTCATTTAATGAGATTTTACGTATAAAGTCCGGATTACAATATCGTAGTCTATACTTCTATACTAATATTAACTTCTTAATAGAGAAGAAAATTTTGTATTTTTTTATTTTTTGTTGTTTTGTTTGTTCGTTACAAATAAAAAAACTCAAAAACTACTGGTCCAATTTCAAAAATTCTTTCACCGTTAAAATGCTACGTTATCCCTGAGTAACATAGGCTATGTTTTATGTAGGTACCTCGCGAGCAAAGCCGCGAGCGGAAGCTAGTACTTAATATATTTTAATCTACAAAAATATAAATTAAAGAAGATAATCTCTTACTGAGTAATTCTGCTTTTAATAAAATACAAGCTGACCCGACAGACGCTGTCCTGTCTTAACTATTTAACATAAAAACCTTCTCCTTACAACAACAAACTCTGCAAAAAAGAATAATCGAAATCGGTTTAGCAGTTGTCAAGTTATAGCGTGACCAGGAGATAGAGGTTTATTTTTATATTATAGATTGCTTGTAACAAAATTGTTAAAGATGACGAAACACAGATTATAAAAAGACTCGGCACTTCGGCAAGTGCTTAAATAAAACGAACTACCTACACAGATTCATAAAGAAATAAAGCAAAAACTGGCACAAAGATCAATTATAGAGGTTAGATTTCTACCTGTTTGTGAATCTAGAGATCTTAATATTTATTTGAGAAAAAACTTACAAGGCAATACTCTAACCCTCATAATTTCGATCCATAGGTGGCTGCCATTATAAAGAGGTATGTTTTTTAAAAGCTTTATTTTATAATTAGATCAGTAAATACCAAAATGTACCTGAATGATTTCATATAATATCAGAGATTTTATATATTAAATTGGGTGATTATTTAATAAAATATACTTTATCTAGTCATAAAAAAGTTTATTTAGTAAATTAAAAATAATAAAAAGTACATAGTCATAAAGTGTATCGACCTTTTGCTAAAGGTTTAATTTTATTTAAAAAATAAATAAAATACCTAGTATGTAATAAAAAAAGTTCTTATGTTGTATTAGTGATCATTTATTAACAGTAATATTATAAAGAGGAAAAAATGCATTGTTTGTTTGCATTGAATAGGCTCCGAAACTACTGGACCGATTTCAAAACTTCTTCCACCAATGTGTACAGTGAACTTTCAGGATGAACATAGGCTATATTTTATGTAGGTACTTCGCGGGCGACGCTGTGAGCGAAAGCTAGTTAGTTAACAATGATATTTTAGATAATAAAAAGTACCTTAGTAATAAAGAGTAACGAGCCTTGGATCAAAGTTTTACAACCGCCGTCCATCGGATATCGCCAATCTACCAATCTATGATTACTTTTTAATACATTATTCACAAAAAAACGTATTTTGCATAAGCACCGAGAACTATTGCATGCGCTATGGCCGCTTATTTTTAATTTTATATGCATCGTGATAAAGTCTACTTTTCTTTTTATGATCCCGCGAGATGGCCGAGGAATATTAATTTGGCTTGACAGGAAAAGGGTGTGTGGTTGGGAATAGCTAATGTGCACTTTCTTTATTTTTATTAAGACTTTGTAGTTTATTTTGCATTTGACGTTCTTTTGTTTGCCAGTGGCTCTTGTTGAAGATGATTTTAGGTGAATTTAGTATAACATTAGTGGTTTGTCGGGAATCACCTAAAATTAAGCTACACCCCTGCCTCACGATCCAAAGTGCCAAAGTGGTCATGTGCCAATGAGTTTTTTTATTCGAAAAAATTATGTTCGCAATGCCAGTGCTCTAAAACGGTGAAGGAAAACATCGTGAGGAAACCAGCATACCCTAGAACTAAAAATTCGAAGATATCTGTCTTAAATTAGTATTTTCATACGCGGCGTTAGGCTTGCAGCCCGTCATGCTTGGAATACTAAATACTGTGCAAAATGTGGGTCATGTTTGGACGTGCCTCTGACTTCCCTCTTTAGATATCCTCAAAAGATCTAAGTAATTAAAGATCTGAAATATCTACCGAGCTTCGTGATTAGGTACAGTCGTGATCATGTTTTTTTTAGTAAGTATGTGGTTTATCGGGAATCACCTAAAATTAAGATACTTTTTTTCTTATATCTAAAGAGATATAAAAAAAAAAGTATCTTAATACTTTTATTCTTATATCTAAAGAGATAGAACAAAAAAAGTATCTTAATATCAAAGGATAGTTAACCTAAAAATAATATTTAACCTAAAATGAGGGTACACCAGTCCTACTTATATTATAAACGCGAATGTTTGTAAGAATGTGTGGATGTAAGAATGTCTGGATGTATGTTTGTTACTCTTTCACACTTAAACGGCTGAACGGATCTGGATGAAATTTGGCACAGATATAGATTATAGCCTGTAATAGCACATAGTCTACTTTTTATCCAGAAAAAATGTACGGTTTCCGCGTGATAGATTCGTATTTGTTTTTCAATGTACCACGCGGTAGAAGCCGTGTGTGGATGCTAGTAAGTTACAATTGTACCCCGAAGGCTGTATTGTATTTCGGCTGCGTGCACACCAGCACGCGTCGAGTGCAAGACTGGTACCACCGTTATGCTTGACGCTTCGCTGATGTGTCCGCGGATTTATAACCGGATGCGTACACTGCAGGCCATGGGCAGTTGGACATACTTTAACTAAGTTATAGGTACTAGGTAAATTATTTAATGTAATGGATATGAGCGATTTTTGCTTATTTGATGTATAATATTATGTTCAATAGGAAAAAAATAAGCTTTAAGTTTTAGGTACTTAACTTTATTTTTCGTTTCACATAAGTAAATAATAAGCAATTTTTTTCTTTTTGTTAAATAACTATCTGAAAATAAATTATAAGAATAATATTGATTATAATAAATTTACGTTAAACAGCTAATAAACTATTGATACTTAATTTATAATAGTGTTTTAGTTTGACCACAAAATGTAGCATATATTTTCTTTATTATTAGTATTAGACGGGTATTTATCGCGTTTAAATTACCTTATATTTTCCCGACGTTATGTCGACCCGTGACCACGACAGCGTGCAAACCTGTCGAAACGTCGGGAAAATATAAGGTAATTTAAACGCGATAAATACCCGTCTAATACTAATAATAATGTGTTCAGATCGCGTAAGTTTAAAAGTGCATATATTTTCTTCCGTCAATATTTTTTTATGTACCTAACTATTATGTTTTTACAAAACAATATTCGATATCAGTCGCGCACTATAAACCTGTCTAATTAGGCAGATTCGCATGTGCATAATGCGAGATATGTGTAAAGCCTGGAATACACTGGGGGCAAATGAAGAAACATGTTGCGGAACATGTCCCTCAACAACTACGTGAAGTATCCCGCGACAATTGTCATGGAACATTTTGCCGGGTACACTAGTCAGTGTTTATAGAAATGTCGCCTGAGGAGGTTGTAGCTATTAGTGCTGCGTACATGTTTAAGAGGCACGTTGCGTACGCGACTACACTTGGTGACAAATGGCGTGACACTGACGCGAGACACGTGCGCTCGCTCTCGAGGCGGGAGCAAGCAACATGCCCCGCGTCACGTACGTAATGTTGCGGGGCATGTTGCGGGACAATATGCAACGTTGCAGCGTCAAGTAAATTAAGTGTTGCGCGTCATGTTGCGGGACAAAATGTTCCCTAGTGTATCCCAGGCTTAATCTGTAATTACACATTTGTGTTTCCTTTACGAGTGCTATAACAATTACTAATAAATAATAATGACGACTGAAATCATAACCAATTATAAAAATAACGTGATATTTATTACGGAAACGATAACAATCGCATTTGGAGGCATCGGTGTGTGTCAAACTATAGGTTTTTGTCGCAAAAGCTCTCACGTTTAATGACGTTTCATGGTGTTGTACATTAGGAATTTTATAAAACCACTTAGTGATGTTACGAACACAATTAGGTTCATTTTACTTTGGATCTATGATCAACACCGTGATGATGATAATGCAGAGACTGTGCTGTTTTGAGTACGTCGACTCAGCTAAATACCTTTTTTTTTATCATTTATTTAATCTCTACATAATTATAAAACAAAATCCTCCGCCGTGTCTGGCTATTCGCGATAAGCTCAAAAAGTATCTACAGAAATGAATAGAATGGTTCTCGAGGAAGGTTTTAGCATTTAATTTGTCAAGTTTTCAAGTCACGATAACCGATATCCACATGGGTGAGGCTGCGGGCATCAGCTAGTTTAATACATAAGCATTATTACAAAGTGAATGAAATCATTTAAACAAGATGACTCGGAGTTTTTGAAAGTTTTTGGTGAAGTAACTTTTTTTGTCCTTAAGTGTAAAACGTTTATGCACCCAATGTCGGGTGAATGTCCTGTCTGGGCCAAATTTGACAGCTCTGACCGTATGAGTATGCAAAGTTATTTCATAATGACTCAATTTGAATTATTATGATGAAATACATTCTTAAAGTATTATGGGACATTATCAAAATAAAAAGAATTACCTACAATACATTTTTGACCATTCTACTCAACGGTTTCAATAATTATATTTTTTAATATGTCATATTAATGATTTTTAATGTAAAAAATAGTCAGTCATATAAAATAACCGCACCAAAATTTGCTTAAGGGTTGTAATTACAAAAATCAATGATTTTTATTAAAAAACCAGGAATCACAACTGTAAAGATGCTATGGTACCAAATGAAAGGTAATATATTTACCTTTAAAAATAGCTAATATAAATTGGGCAGTCCTAAACAATATTTTCATATAAATACGGTTTTACCATCGCAAGATGCGCTCTAAAAATGACGAAAAATGGAGTCGTTAATAAATATAATAAAATTAGGTACGTTAGTTACTTATTTTATAAATATAACTAAGCAAGATACATTTTTAATACAAAGTAGTCAAAAGCTTGCCAAGAACCGTGCAACTGCAACTTCCTGCAAACTCTTATCAAAACAGGTTCAGCTCAAAAATGGGAAAGTAGCACCTACAGGCAAATCCGATGTATCTAACTAGCGCAGCGAGCTAATACCTTCCTGGACTGACGAGGGCGTGGTGCAAGTGATGAACGGTGACGGAAAACATCATTGCACATTTTAAATGATAACTGCCAAATTCAGAATAGGTATCGAGAATAGCTTCTCCTTCCGATAAAATACTAGTTTCGAGACACCCTGTATATGTTTAAAAAGGACACTGTCTAGAATACGTGTGAAATAGTAAGTACCTACATAAGTACTTAAGTAATTATATTTTTTCTCGTGTTATTTTGAGTTTTATTATGTAACTAGCTGACCCGGCAGACTTCGTACTTATTTAGAAAACGTTTGTATGGGAAATAGAAAAGGGCTATTTTTAGTGTTTTCCCGGCAGTTATTAGATTTTTTTTTACCTTTTAAACCTTCCCTAGACCTCCACGAACATTTCAAGACCAAGATAAGATAAATCCGTTTAGCCGTTCTCGAGTTTTAGCGAGACTAACGAACAGCAATTCCTTTTTATATATAAGATTTTGGTGGTTATTTTTCTAATAAAGCCCGAGTTCTTAAAGTGAGTGTAAAATATGTGAATAAAAGTAAAGAAATAGTTTCTAAATCCATGAGAGGAAATCCTGAGAATTTTGAACTAAACAGCCATTTTTTGTTTAAAATTGACTTGACAATTTGACTGACTTTGTGACATTGACAATACTAATTTAAACACTTAACACTGGCAAAAATGATCTTTAAACAGACAGATGCCATTGAAATTGAAAAATACTTAATTTATTCAATAAAATCACTAGGATCACTTTGAAACGCCTTGCGGTGAATCTATGTGCCAATTCCAACCTAACCCAAGTACGAGAAGAACAGGCAAGAAACTCGTCTCGGTCCTAGCAGAAGAATAAGAAGATGCCACAAATAATAATAAATAAATAATAAATAATGCTGGACAATCCACACAGCATCATCTAGCCCCAAAGTAAGCTACTCAAAGCTTGTGTTATGGGTACTAGATAACTGATATATTTAATACTTACATTATATACATAGATAGATATTTTTATTATACATAGAAAACACCCAGACCAACGGAACAAATTTCTGCAGATCGTACACAAATTTGTTCCGCGGCGGGAATCGAATCCGCAACCCCTGGCGTCGCAGGCGGACTCAAGCCCGCTGCGCCACTGAGGTCGTCAAATAAAGATGAAGAAGCACTTAATTTCCTTGGACCAAACCTCAGTACACCGGAATTGATTGAGAGTGTACACTAATCTTACATTAATTGAGCCAGGCTTAACGGTCACCCCTTAATAGCCTCAACGTTGCCTTAAGGGCCAGTATCCACTAAACCGGAACGGATAAAACGATAATACCAACCAAACGTAATTATGTAAAATAGATTATTGATGAAATTAGTGGGACAAATGTTTGCATTATTTGCAGATATTTGTCTCAGGTCTGGGTGTTTTCTATGTATAATATGTATGTATTTACAAAAAAAAAGTATATCTATGTAGTTTATCAGTCATGTGGTTCCCATAATACAAGCTCTGCTTAGTTTGGGGCTACATGATGCTGTGTGATAGTGTCCAGCATTATTTATTTATTATTTATTTAATTGAGTTCGTGGTAAGAAGCAATTGATCTCACTTATGCTTTAGTGGATGTCTCTAAAGGTGCGGTTTTACTGAAGCTTTTTTTATTTTTTTTAACTTTTAATTAAAAATAGCTTTATAAAGCCACCGTTTTAATTTTTGACATATCGTATACCTAGTCTATGTCACTCTTATAATCCAAACGAATCCAATGACATATTTGTCAAAATATGTCCAAAAGAACTCGCATACATACATACAAATATACATACATACATACAAACGCATTACTTCTACTTTGCAGTCGGGTAAAATTAAGATAAAAAATATAAAACATTGGTGGACATTTCACACAACGCCATCTAGCCCCCAACTAAGGAAAGCTTGTATTATGGGAACCAGATAGCTGATAGATTACTTATAATTACTTATACTTTTTTTTGCAAATACATACATACTCGTAGATTACATAATTTTTTTTTGACACATTACATAATTTGACGACCTCAGTGGCGCAGCGGGCAAGAGTCCGCCTGCGACGCAAGAGGTTGCGGGTTCGATTCCCGCCTCGGAACAAATTTGTGTACGATCTGCAGAAATTAGTTCCGTTGGTCTGGGTGTGTATGTATAATAAAAAATATCTATCTATGTACCTATATCATGTATTAAATATATCAGTTATCTAGTACCCATAACACAAGCTTTGAGTAGCTTACTTTGGGGTTAGATGATGCTGTGTGGATTGTCCAGCATTATTTTTTTATTTTTATTTATAATACCCAGACACAGAACAAACATTTGTATTCATCACACAAATGTTTATCCTGGGCGGGGATCGAACCCACAACCTACAGCGCAGAAGGCAGAGCTACTACCAACTGAGCTGTGAGACCTGTAGGTCTACCATGAGTTTTCACAATCTACACTCGCTAGCGACTGTAGTTAAAAAAATGTATGAAAACTTGTACAGCGCCTCTAGCGGATAGTTGGGTACTAAAACGTCATGTAGTTAACTATCCTACGTCACAGCGTACTACAGCGACTGTAGTTTGCGCTTCATTCATTTGCTTAGAATTTGGTACCATGAGTCACAATTTTGACAGATGTCATAGTAACGTACTATTACTACTGTAGTAACGTCAGCCGATCTTAATGTGACAACTCATGGTAGACGTACAGTCTAAAAGGGAATAAAAACATCGTGAAAAAACAGTGTACCTTCTAAGCAATGAAGCTTTGGATTCTCTAGTCTCTAACCATGAAATCTGAAACAATTGGAAAAAGTATAAGTAACTGTTAAGACAATTTGTTTTCAATTACTTAACAAAAACTGCGGTGAATTCTTAGAAACTGGGTAAAAAAGTTACT